>OX422211.1:359295086-360545086 GCA_949130495.1 Sambucus nigra | reverse complement strand
AAATGACAACCGTAACATGAAGGTAACTTAATTTCTTTATATACTCTCTAAACATTACAACATATATAGATGTACATTTTTACAATTTAGGAATCTTGTCAGTCAATGAAACATTTAAACATTGCAGTATACATCTTATTACTTTGTAAAGTTACTTTCTGTTGCGCTTCAGATGTGGATGATTCAAAAATATTTGAGATTAACAATATAGCTTGATTGAAAAAATTGTTAGAATACCAATGATTTGGTCCACAATAAATATATTCATAACTGCCTTTACGTATTCCATGAATATTGTGGGAGCCTATCTAGCATAGTCCATAAAAGTAGCCAATTAACCCAAATGGATTAGCATGCCTCCCGACCCAAATCAAGAATTAATTCTCACACGAGTATTTTGGATATATTAGAACACTTACAGATATAATCAAATCAAGTACCAACAATCTCAGAAGAGATATTCAGGTACCCCTCCGCATATCCACGTGTTATTTTGAGTTCCTTATTCAACTCAAAATCTATCAGAATTCACCTATAAATTGTACATCCTGACCCAGGGCAAAGGGACTGTAACTTAAGAATTTGAGAGACACTTAATAAAAATAGTACCCTCTCTGTGGACGTAGGCAAGTTTCCGAACCGCGTATATCATTGTGTTATGATCTTTACCTTCTGCCTTTGTGATTATTTTCGTGGATATCTGCATTGTGATATTTTTTGTATTCACAATTGGCACCGTTTGTGGGAAATGACTTTTATTCATACAAAAAATTCATTGATAGAAAGCCCATGATATATCACCATAGTAGCAATATTCCCTAAGTTGATGATGTCCGAGAAGACCTAGTTCCCCCTAGGTTCAGGTCATATATTAGCCAGTATACAAACCCCAGGTTTTGCCAGGATATGCAACCTTCAGAAGAAAGCCAAGGGCCACCTATGTGTATGCAGATCTCTAGGATGGTCGACTCTTATGAATCCATATTTCATGAACAAGAGGAGGCTGCACGCATCCAACTAGAAGAAAATGATCGCCTATAAAAGCGACTTGAGAGAATGGAAAGAGATATCCAAAGGGCTATTGGAAAACATCATAGTATGACTCTTAGTCCTCAAGTATCAACACTCGTAGTCGAGGGCGGAGATCAAGGCATGACCAGGAGAGAACTGAACGTGGCAGGTCAGAGTGTGATAAAAGCAATGATCAAGAAAATAAAGACATAAGGATTCTGGTCCTAGGGAGATGACCTAACATCCAACCCACCCTGGAGCCAAATCCACTAGAGAGATAGCCATGAAAGATCTCAACATCCAGATGAAGTCCTTTTTTTTAGGGAAATCTAAGAGGAGGAACCCCAGGAGAAGTTCATTATCCATAGGTTCAAGATCTACGATGGGAAAATAAATCCCATAGACCATGTGAGGAAATATCGACGAGCAATGACCTTATGGAGCCATAATAACGCCTTCTAGCCTACATGATAAATCACATAAGTGGTTTGGGAAGCTACCTCATAGGTCGATCAAAAACTTCACAACTCTGATAGTGGCTTTCACAGTTCGTTTCATAACCATTATCTCCCATCCCAAGAGGATGGATGCACTACTTACGATGAAGAAGAAGCCATAGGAGAACCTCCAAGAGTAGACCAAAAGATATTAGGAAATTTGTAATAATATTGAGGACTGCTCGGAGCAGGTTGCCGGATTATCCTTTAAAATTGGTCTGTCGACCACCTCTTTGCTTCACCAGTCTCTTTCTAAGAAAGAGGCGAGAACCATTAACGATATTATGTACCAAATTGAGAAGAATGTCAAGGTAGAAGATGTGGTTCATTCCAATGGAGGGGACAATGATCAAGAAAAAGAGAATAAGGTAACATAGAAGACTAATAATCAAAAGAAGGGAAACGAGAATGGGGAAAAGGATGGCTCCAAGAATGGAAACATGGTCGACCCTTCTGAGGTGTTAGAGGTTGTTAACACAGTGTTCAAGGAACCTATTTACAAATTCTGAGCAAAATTAAAAATGAACCATTTATCAAATGGAGCAAAACAATGGGTGTCGACCCAACTAAAAGGAACAACGCGCTGATATGCGCATTCCAAAAGGAGGGCGTACATATAATTGAGAATTACAAAGCTTTGAAGTTACATCTGGAAGAGTTAGACAAAGTAGGGCAACTTAATGAGTACATCGAGAAAAAAGTTGACAATGTGATAGCCACTGGTGACCAAAAGCCAGACAACATCCTCGACGAAGATACATGACATGACTTTGCAATTATCCACGGGGCATCAAACCTCAAGAATATCTAAGGGAATGTCGTTCGAATGAAACTCAAGAAGCTGACTACCATTATCTAGGCTTTTCAGATCGAACTTGACCAAACCCAAGCTAGTAAATGTCGACGACTAGAAGATATCGACTACACCAAGCATATTGTGTTTACCAAGGAAGATTTGGTTGGGTAAGATCCCCACATCATAACGCACTCGTGATCACACTCAAAATAGCAAATTGGGACGTTGATAAGCCGCTTGTGGATCAGGGGAGTTCATCAGAAGTGATGTACTTGTAATTGTTCCATAAAATAAAGATGAACATCGTCGACCTCGAAGAGGCCACAGTTTTGTTGGTCCAATTTATAGGAAGGATTACGATGCCATTGGAAAAATATAATCCTCCTAATTAGAGCAGGAAACATCTCAAAACTCATTGAGTTTTTAGTGGTGGACATTGAGTCCCCATATCACGCAAATTTTGGCAGAGGTTGGCTCCATGCCATGAAGGTTGTACCATCCATGTACCACCAGAAGTTGAAGTGTCTTACTGATCGAGGCATGGTCAAAATCTGTGGCGATTAGGCCACAACCAGGAAGTGCTTTCTTACAGACATGTTTCCCAAGAAAGAAAAGAAGAAGGGGGTAAAGAATGCTCATAAGGAAGCCCTGGAGGGGTTATATCCTCCAAATAATAACTACGGTATGCCCGATCAAGGGTGGAGGAGACCAGGGTCCACCCCGCAGACAGGGTCATTGAGAACCTGGAAGAAGTTGGAGCCGATGACAACCTTCCAGAAAGGAAAT
Source organism: Sambucus nigra (assembly GCA_949130495.1). Classification (NCBI taxonomy): domain Eukaryota; kingdom Viridiplantae; phylum Streptophyta; class Magnoliopsida; order Dipsacales; family Adoxaceae; genus Sambucus; species Sambucus nigra. The sequence continues at coordinate 360,541,996 of OX422211.1, read as the reverse complement.
TTCTGATCGGAGCCACACTCTTTGATCAAGAGAAGAAACATTTAATTACATTACTCAAGAGAAATCTAGACATTTTTTCTTGGGAACCTTACGATTTTCCAGGGATTGGTCCCAATATAGCCTACTACTGTCTTCATTAATCCAACCTTTAAGCTGATAACTCAGAAAGCTCGTCGAATGGACCCCTAGAAGGCAAAAGTCATGGAAAATAAAGTAGGGAATATACTATATGCAGGTGCCATTAGGGAAGTTCAGTTTTCCAAATGGTTGTTCAACCCAGTAGTAGTACGAAAGAGAAACGATAGTTGGAAGGTTCGTATTAACTTCACAAATCTAAATAGGGATTGTCCTAAGGACAACTTCCAAATTCCCAAAATAGATCTGTTGTTAATACTATAATAACGCATGAAATGATGAGCCTCCTGGGCACCTACTCTAGCTACCACTAGATCCCTCTATATGAATTCGACTAGGATAAAACCTCCTTTATAACCCCCATAGGGTTATATTGTTACAAGGTCATGCCATTCAGCTTGAAAAATGCAGGGGAAATTCACCAAATATTGGTCACGAAGAAGTTCAAGAAATAGATAGGAGACACAATAAAGGTCTACATCGATGATATGCTGGTTTAAAATCAAGAATAAAAGGGACCACCTCACAGAATTAGCCAAGATTAGCCAAGACATTTGAGATCCTCATGAAATAACGAATGAAGCTCAACGTAAGTAAGTGTTCACTTGGGATCCAGTCAGGAAAGTTCTTGGGCTATCTAGTCAGTAAAAGGTAAATCGAGGCCAATCCGGATCAAATCGATTCTATCATAAGAGTCTAGCCTCCTTAGACATTGAGAGATGTTCAGAAGATTACTAATATGCTCGGATCACTTAATCTCTTCATCTCCAAGTCTTTAAAAAGATATTGACCATTCTTCCAGCTACTAAAGAAGGATAAGGGCCTCGCATGGTATGATGACTGCTCACTAGCTCTGGAGGAGATTAAATCTTACCTTGGCAAGACACCCCTATTAGTAATTCCAAATCATGAAGACCCTCTACTCCTTTACCTCATAGTACTCGACCATGCAGTAAGCTCCGCCCAAGTGTATTAAAAATAAGGAAGTCAACATCTAGTGTATTACGCCAGTAAGACGTTTCTAAATGCAAAACAATAATACTTGCCTTTGGAGAAACTATTACACGCATTGGCCGTTACCTCGAGGAATTTGAAGCATTATTTTGAAGCCCATTTAATTACCGTAATCACTTCCAACCCCCTCAAAGTCGTTCTACGGAAGGCTGACCTCTCTAAACAACTATCAAAGTGGTCAGTAGAACTCAGGACCTTTGATATCCTTTTCCAACCCAGAATAGTAATTAAGGGACAAGTCTTAGTCGGCTTTATTGCTAAATTTATAGGAGATCAGATAATAGAACAACTGGGCAATGAGCAGTTAACAACACAAGAATCATAGTCCAAGGACTGGACCTTGTACGTTGATGGAGCTTCTAATTCTAAGTAGCATGAGTAAGGATCATTCTCATCACCCCCTAAGACACTATGATTGATAAAGGAATAAGATTAGGATTTGAGGCCTCCAACAAGGAAGTTGAGTACGAAGCATTGATCATCGGTTTCTAAAAAGCCAAACTACTAGGGGCATAGAACCTCTACGTATTCAGCGATTCCAAACTAGTCTCCAAGCAGGTAAGCGGGGACTTTAATGCCAAGGATGATCGAATGGAGACCTACCTCGCCATAGTAAAAGGACTCATGGAATATTTTGAAAAGGTGGAAATTCAACAGTTCCACGAGGGCAGAACAACCATATCGATGCCTTAACAACTTTGCATTCAATAATCAACTCCGACCTAAGAAGAATTATTTAGATAGAATTCCTCACGCAGCCAAGCATCGACTAGATAGTCATAGCCGAGCAGGTCCTCGTCATAGAAAAGGACACCAGCTGGATGGATCCCATCATAAATTACTTAATGAATGACACACTTCCCGATGATAAGATATCGTCCCATCAAGTAAGGGTTAAGGCTGCTCTCTTTTACCTCTCCCCTGAAGGAAAGCTCTATAATAAGTCATTTATAGGTCCTTATATCCAGTGCGTCCACCCACATGACACCAAGCAAGTACTTAGCGAACAGCATTAGGGTATTTATGGAAGTCACAAAAAGGGAGATCTATGGCCTTTCGAGAAGTCAATGAGGGTTATTGGTGGCCTCATATGAAAAAGGACAGAGGCACTAACATCTGCAAGTGTGAAAAATGTCAGAAACACTATCATGTGGTCCATCAGCCCACTAACCACATGAAATTCCTAACAATCACATGGCCCTTCGCTCAATGGGGGTTAAATATAATGGGACCACTACTTATTGCATTTGGGAACCGTAAGTATTTGTTATTTAACATAGATTACTTTACCATTTGGGTAAAGGCAAAACCACTAGCAAACATTCAAAATTCTGACATGACCAAGTTCATCTGGAGGAATATTATAACACGCTTTGGGGTACCAAAGACTATCATCACTGACAATGGTACCCAATTTGAAAGTAGCTTCTTTCAAGGCTTCTGTGATGAGCATGGTATCACGCACCACTTCAGTTATGTAGTGTATACCCAATGCAATGGATAGGAGAAGCTTTAAACAAAACCATTCTTGACGAATTGGGAAAATGACTAAAAAGATCCAAAGGTGCATGGGTGGACGAACTCCCTCATGTTCTATTGGCTTATCGTACCACTCTTAGGAGACTAACTAGGGAAACACCCGTTGTGCTCACCTAAGGAATGGAAGACGTAATCCCTCTGGAAGTAGGCCTCCCTACTATGAGAACCACCTTAGTCAACCAATGCCTTAAAGATGATGAATTACGCACTGAACTTGACCTACCAAATGGGCGAAGAGAACTGGCCTTGATTAAGCTGGCTTGCTATCAACAGTGACTTGCCAAGTAATATAACAAGAGGGTCAATCCGAGGAAGTTTTTTATAGGGGACTATGTCCCAAGGAAAGCCCTCGACAATGCTGTGAAATCATCATATGAAAAACTGGTACCAAACTAGGAAGGACCATTCAGGTTAATCAGAGAAGATATCTAAGGAGCATATCACTTGGAAACGCTGGAGCGAAGGGTGGTACTAAAGCATGGAATGTATCCAATCTCAATAAGTTCTATTTTTAAGTCTTCTTTATATTTTTAGAACATTTAGTTTAAGAAAAATTTCATTTTTCAACTTATGTTGCTTCTCAGATAATATTTAATGAATAAAGTCCAAATGGACCCTTCACTTCTGAATTTTGCATTGGTTGCTTAACCCTTCTTGGTTACATCTCATTAGTACACACATTTTCCAAATGATAACTACTTTATCCATGACTATATTGCCGCAAGTTATTTTTAGTCAAGTGACTTAACATGACGATTAGGGAATTGCTACATCCCTCAGGTCCTTACTACAAACATAAGGGACCTCATGGGTTGCCCCAGCAACCATAAACTCCCTATAAGGGATCCTTAGGTAATAAAGCCAACTCAGGTTGGTTGCCAACTTTGTTGGTTGCAAAAACCTTCTTAGGCGAATGGCCCACCTGCCAGGTGCATTCTCGCCGTCATTCTACTTAGGCCTAAGGAAGTGTGACGACATAACCTAAAAGGTAAAGTAGATGAAATGACACTATTAAGTCATGTTGGACTGGGATATGTTCAAACACAAAACAACATATAGCTAAAATTATCTTTTAATATCATTTAGTCAGTTGAGAAGCTCAAACTGATAACACCTGAAATAAAAAGGTGATCGATTAAGTGATTTTTCATTAAATCAATACGAATGTTTAGTCAGAACAGGTTTAAAACATCATACATTAAGAAATAACACTTTTTCGTTAACATAAATGGAAAGTTACATTTACATCAAACAAAAAATATACGATGGCCCACGATGGCGAGCAAGGTAATCTGCAACACGCGCTCTTCCACCATCATCTGGGTGAGGCACAAACTCTTCTCCACTATCTTTAAAGTAATGCTCCAAGAGCTGAACATGAATAACATCCATTGGGATCCAACAATCATCCCTTGAAAATGGATTGTGGCCATAGGTTGGGCAGTCCATCTGATATTTATACCACATGTTAGACTCTTTAGGAGTTTTTAGTTCCTTAAGGGTGCTAAGCCACCCCCAAGTAAAGTCAAGGTCCTCTGCCTCCTTCGGCCTCAATGGGTCATCAGTCCAACCTTGGTCATAACCATCTACCCAAACCTGTCGAGGACCCCTCTAGAATAAGTGCCTCAGCCCTTTCATGTCTCTTTAATGACCGACAATAATTACATATGTCCACAAAACATCTCATTTAAGCTCAGCAACCTCTCTTTGCAGAGCTTGGTTCTCAGTTGGAACTACCCCCTGGGTAGCGAACAAGATCCTCGCAGTACTAAAGAAGACCCTGATGGGGGTGTTTTCCTTCGGTCGAGAAATCTTTTTTTTTCAGATCATCTTTTTCCTTCTAGATCAGCTCACTCACTTGATTCACCTCATTGGCATTTAGAAGTCTGGCCTTCAGATCATTTACCTCCTCTTGAACAAAGTCCCCAACCTCTTCCATCTCTTGGGGACGGTCTTTTAGCTTAACGACCAATTTAGATTGGTCCTTGTATTGTTAATTTCTTGCCCTAAAAGGATTTATAGATCTTCACAAAGACCTTGAAAACCTTTAAGCTGATATCTGGCCTAAGGATCTACCCCAGTTGGGAATTCACAGGGATATACTCATCTAAATCAATAGGCTAAAATCAACAAAATAAGAAATAGATTTGACGAGATTCGGTAGCAAGATAAGGCCATCAAGAAAGAAAAAGGTTCCTTTGATTTAACATAATTGAGGCATATGCCGGTATAAGTTTGGGAGAATTATAAAACAAAAACAAAAGATCAAAAAGAAAAAACCCTAGACCAACTACAAAGGTCTAAACCTGCCCAAAATATATTGGCCCCTTTCCTTTGTCGGTAACTGGGGCAGCTTGATCCCCAGCAACCACGATCGCACCAAGGCCACCCGCAACTTAGTCAGCAGGATGGTCTCTAGTAGTAAGATTAACGGGATCTATCTTAATTTTAACAAAAGGCTAGTCGGCTGAAGGCTCCTCGGCATCCATAGGATTTGGTCCTGAAATGTACTAGGAGAATGGGAAGGAATCAATAGGAACTCCAACTGCGACCAAAGCCTGGTCCCAACCCTTCTTGAAACCCACCTGCCAAACATAGGTTATTTGGCATTCAGCTTCATCGTATGAAGCCTCTCAGCCTTCATTGTACCCACTATCCCGAACGATTGGAGCCTCTCCCTCCAGCTTCTCAACTTTGGAAAACCGCTCTTTATTAGAATTGGCCACCTTCAAATTATCAGCAATCACTTAGCTATAAGTTTCCTGGAGGTTGGCCAGTTCCTTCACCGACTGTTCCTTAAGGGCATCTAGAGCCTCCTTCTTCTACTTATCCAAAGTGTCCTTAGAATTGTCTAAATCCTTGTCTAAATTCTTGAGGGCCTTCTCCAGCTTGGCATTTTACCTCGACTAGTCATCCCGACCACGCAACAATGTGGTGAAATCAGAAAAAACAAGTGAACAAAGAATGAAGAAAAAGACAATGTTAGAAACCTATATATTCCTCCCCAAAGGTAGGGATCTGAGGTCCCCTGTATCTTATGCCCTCTACTACTACTACTACTACTACTACTACTACTACTACTACTACTACTACTAATAATAATAATAATAATAATAATAATAATAATAATAATAATACTTGTTCTTCCCTAAGAAGGTCTCAACGCTTCAAATTCTCCTCAAGACAAGCGTACTACTACTACTACTACTACTACTACTACTATGACTATGACTACGACTACGACTACTACTACTACTACTACTACTACTACTACTACTACTACTACTACTACTACTACTACTACTACTACGACTACTACGACTACTACTACGACTAAAACTACTACTACTACTACTACTACTACTACTACTACTACTACTACTACTACTACTACTACCGCTACCGCCACCACCACTACTTAAATCCGGTATATTACTTCTATGGGTGATATCCGAAAAGAAATATATATATATATATATATATATATATATATATATATATATATATATATATATATATATATATATAAACAAATCTACTTTCATAGTTTCAGGGGCTCTGGAGGCAGCATCAAAAGAATGATTCTCAAATGTGTGAAGTAATTGAAGACCATCAGAATTTACTAAAATCTTTTTGATGTTTTCATTAGAAAAAATAGCTAGAAGATCTTCATCCTTGTTAAAGCGGATACACGGGCTTGCCTAGAATTTAAGAAAGGTAATTAAGACTCGGTCCGAAGTATGTTTTGAAAATAAAATCTCCAAATTTGAAATAAACATAATGAACTTACTGGAAGACATCCATCAACATCAATAGTATCCATATACAAGAATTTAATGGAGAAATCGTCACCATCTGCAAAAAAATGGTTTTTAGTTGTATCAAATTGCACGACACCTAAATATTTTCTTCGGAAGACATGGTAAGTCCTTTTTAAAACCCCTTCACTTTCATTCCATTCAACAATGTGCAACTCCTCATCTTTGTTGGTCCCACATGAAAATAGCCTGCAATATCCCCCATACCATATAGAAAAATAAAAATAAAGAAATAAATAAAACATTAACAAAAAAATCCCCAAAACACCAATATTTGTAAATGTTTATATCTATCATTAAAATGAAAAGAGTAGAATTCACACATTGAGTCAGATCAATCAACCTTGTCCCATCAGCACTATAAGTCATTGTTGTGCACCACCAACCTGGTGCATCATAATCAACTCGAGAACCCAAATTGTCATTTAACCATGCTTTAATCTTTCCATCTAAAGTTGTTGAAAATATAAACTGAAACAAAAATGTATTAGTAGGCCATCATCATTAGGAGAAGATGTATCCCCAAGAATTTATAGAAATATGACAAATATCTCAACAAAAAGAAGTCTAGTATAACTTGAGTTATCCTCCATGTGAAATGATGTCTAATTATAATTTATTTGAAAAAGGTTTGAAAATATGATATCTTGTTGCTTTCTTCGTATTGATAAACAAAACTTAGTCATCATATGATTCTATTATTGAATTAAGTCATCTTTCATGTGTAATTAGTCACTTCAAACAACGGAGGGAGTGTTCCTATTGATAAACACAATTCCTAGATCTCGGTTCATAAGTGCTTTTGTTATTTGAAGATGACCATATCATGCAACCATGTGCAATGTAGTTTTCCCATTTTTCCTCACTATTTTTATTGAGCTTACATCGGCATATAATATGTTGTTTACAACATCCAGGTGGCTTGGGCGAAAGCTGAATACAGGGGACTAGTGTTGTGGAGTCACATAACTTAGAAAGTTCAGGCCATGTTCCTAGTTTCCATAAGGTCCGATTTTCATTATGCATTACATAAACGAAAAAATTAGTCTCTTTGGATGAAAATGGAATCATTCTGTTGAATAAAATTAAACATATGCTTACCTTTCCCTCCTCCTTTATCCGGGCTTCGGACTGGCAATGCTCAAATAAATATTTTCATTAGCGGAGTTAAAAGGGGTTTACAATAAAAAAATAGTGCAAATTAAGTCCAAATCAAATATAGATAGATCCAAACAAAGTTCACAACAAAGCATATTTCAAATTAAGTCCAAATATAGATAGCTCAAGCAAAGTTCACAACAAAAACATAATGCAAACTAAGTCCACATATAGATATCTCAAACAAAGTTCAAAACATAGACTAAACATATTTAAGCCAAGAATCCAACCAAATCAAATATCCCCCCAAAATTAGGTCGACAAAAGTGGATTGGCCACCTTGATGAGCATAAAATAACCTAGAATTCGGCTTCATTACTTCCTCCACATATACTTTCCTCTCCCCGACTCCAACTCGTTTACCATGACATGTATCCTTTGTTGCATATATCATGACATACCCCTTTGCCAATTCTTCATTATACCAATCAAGCAAGATGACTTTGGGATTATTGGTAGGAGAAGGAATGGTCAAGCAAAAAGGACGATAAGAGGATGTAAAATCATTACCAAAATTTTGAGAGAGATTCCTACACGATAGACTTGTATTGGATCTATGCTCACTTATCGATGTGATTGGTGGACACTTTTCGTTTTGAGCATTGAAGGCATCAACTAAACGTTGTATAGCAGCACCCCAAAGAAAAAATGAATCAAACAATAGTAAGCTAATATCTATTTTATCTAGATAGGTCTATTTAATAAATGAAATTATATAAAATACATATATACCAAAATTTGTGCGTTGTTTTCCTTAAATCTTCTATTGACAAAAGAGATGATATCTTCCTTCAATGCATCTACATCATCATTTGCCTTCTTATTTTTTTTAAGTTTGGCCTTTTCCACCCCTAAATACATCAATTGCTTCTTTGAAATAAGGGGATAAACTGCACGGACTCCTTTCCAAAAACCTCTATCAAATCATTGTTCTCTATGCATTGGCTCTTGCTACTACCCTCTTTATTCTCTCCCTTTCCTTTCTCCACCGCATCCTTTACTTTATCCTATCGAGTGATAGTTATAAATCAGAATGAGAAGATTTCATTAATAAACGCAATGAATAATACAAAAAATACTATTATTTTATATGTAAATACGCACATAGTAAAGCTTAGCATTGTTTAGGACATTCCCCCTTTTGTCCTCGTGTCCCGCAAGCTATGTATGTACTCGCGTTAATTCTTGTCATGGGTTCGATTGAACCTACAATTTAAATATCACATGTTATACACAAAAGTAGTGGTGATAATTGAAAAAACTTACGATACATACCATTTTATATTGCAAAGCATCATAGGTGTGACGCCCAAGTGTATATGAATATTCTAAATTGGTTTGATTCTTGGCATTTTGAATGTTTTGTGACTTTTTTTTACTTTACTTTAATTCTCACAAAACAATCTCCATACGTTAGGATCAACACCTTCCCGTAGGACTGCACGACGATCTTTGGTAGGCAAAAAACATCTCATATTTTTTTTGTGTGTCCTAAACTTCTGTGCAAGCCTTTTCTCCATCAGTGGGCCGGCCACCACTGGTTCAACATCTAACTCAAAACCTACCATTAAATCATTCCAAACATCATCTTTGTAATTTTATAGCATAACTCTCCGATCTTCGTAACTAATCGGGATATAAGATCTAATAAGATCACCGACACGAGTACTCCATCTCCCACTCCACGGACTTACTACACTCGTATCCACTAGAACGGTGAGCATTATTTTACCATCTTGGATCATATATTGTAATTATTTAGCCTTTTTATCCATTTTTTATTGCTTCTTTTTATTTTCACGTGAAGTAGGTTGCTTAGAACCTATATTGACTAAGTCTTATTAGGGAGTAGATGATATTTGTTGTGATATTGATGACTTTTGTTGCTTCGAACCACCACTTCCACTCGAAGCCATAATGCCCAATTCAGTGCTACCAAAATAAAAAAACAGATGCCAACAATGGAAATAACAGTTATAAAATAATATGTATTGAATTATCAGACTACCACATCCTTAACATATTGATAGAGATACATATATAAATCACAAGATGATATCATTAAGATCACAAGATGCTACTTTCAACGGTTAACATACCACCAATCAATTTATATATTAGCAATAGGTATAACAAAATGTAGTCATGTTGGCAAAACAAAACAACTTTTAACGTTTACAATATCCAAAGAAAATATTAAGGCAACTAAATGGAGTCGTATTGCTTAAGCAAACTTTCCAAATACGATTGATCTTCAAGAATAGATTGGAAGACTGTTGGTATCTCTAAATCATCCACTTGACTCGTCAATCTCTTTGGTGAATGTATAAAAACCCACCAATTGGGATTTTTAAGATCTTTCGAATAGAATACTTGACTAGCCTCGGATGCGAGAATGGAAGGCTCATCATACTCATTATCAATGCTCTTAAACTTATTAAAATTTACCATCACTAAGTTGGAGCCCAGACAAAGCTTACAAAAATTAGTCTTATCCTCCACTCTCGCCCAATCACAATAAAACACCAACTCCTTAAACAATGTATAGTCAAGCTCAATAAGTTGTTTGATAACTCCATAACACATAGTCCAAGTATTTGTGAGATTCTTATCACTTTTTCTAGCGCAAAATTGTGTCCATGCCTTCAAGCAAATACCGTTATCCCGTGTGACAACAATATCGTCATCATACTTAGGAGAGAATAAGAAACGATTTACACGGTACTTTTTTTATATGTTTTAGCCTTGAATTGCAGTCCTTGAACTAACCACATAATGTTTCATTTGTCTTCGTCTCTCTTGATTTCAGAAACTGTTTGACAAAAACAAATCATAATTATTACAATGTTTCATTTCTCATCATACTTAATGGAAAGATTAATAAAAACATTAGTATTTATATAATCACCTTCTCGGATAACCAAGGGATAAACGAAGTTTGCTTCTCCACTTCTGTCATTTCAATCCCCTTCCCTTTAGCACGAGACACGAATTCCAGTGATGTTCCATACTCACTACAATATGTAGTTTGCTATAAGTAATTATAAATTAAGATGCTAATTAATTCTTAACTATAAACAAACGAAAAAACTCAAACCTGTAGTACTCTTGAAGTCCATCGACATTAATTCGAAATAATACCCATCGATATCTTTGTTGAAACTGTACGGGTCTCAACATTATAGTCTTATCATCAAGAAAAGGTCCTTTATCAGAGAACTCTCCACCTTCCTCCAAAAAGGCTTCACGTGAGTGTTAATTATTTCCATCAGATGGATTTGGCATGTACTCCAAGCAATATCTAACAGATTCAACAACAATATAGGATTATGTAATGGAACCTTCAACATACAGCTTATTGCTGGGTATATCTTTGAAATATTTAATCGTACTATTTGTAAAAGGTAGTAAAAATAATTATTAACTTAAATGGTGCATACTTTATTATATTAAAAGATAAAAAACTCCCCTTTCGAACAGATACATCCAATGAGAGATGCTTGGTCCACAAACTAAGGCTTCATCTACTAGATGCACAGTGAGGCGAATGCTAATATCAAAAAACATAAGAGGGAAATAATTTTTCAACATGAACAATGCTTCAACAATCATGTATTTGGTGTAATACCCCGTATTTTTATGGCCCTTAACTATGAGAGATTAATTAAATTTAATTGGGATAAATTGATTTAATATTAATTCAAATATTAAATTGAATATTTACTAGCGTGACGAGAGTTAGTAATTATAGATAAGAATTATGTTGAATATTACCATATGAGTAAATTAATATATGATATTCAATTTATTAGAAATTATCGCGAGTGAATAATACGACAATTATAGAAATGAAGTTGGGACGCACGTGTGTCGTGTCGGGACTAAATTAACGGAATAAAAGTGAATTAATTATAATTCACCCGTATGGTTATTTAGAGTGCTCCAATGTATCGAGAAGGGTCGAGATAGTCAGAAAAGTGTACCCGGAGGTTTAGTTTGGGTCTCTGGACGTTTTTATGCCTAATCGACATCCCGGGAGGGCATTTTGGTAATTTTTATTTTAGGGATTTAATTACCTACGAAAAGTAAAAAAGTATATCAGGTGTTAGAGGTTGTCTTCTAGGGTTATAACCTACATATTTAACGGATGCCATTAGAGGAGATAGGTGAGGAACTCCCCAAGGCTAGAGCCACCATAGTTACACCATTTCCACCACAAATACCGCCGGAGTATAGATCGGAGGAAGGAGAACACAACCACATCATCAAATCTCAGAGATTCAGCCTTATATTCTTGAGGCAAGTATCTATCTTTCTGTTTTTATGGTGATACAACATCCATGTTAGAATAGGAAGGACAATTGCATGCTTCTTGGAGATTTTATGTAATTTGAAGAATTGAATTAATAGGTTTGAGTAGAAATCATACGAGGTTGATATCCTTATTATGTGTAGAACCATAATTATGAATTTACATGATATTTAGAGAAATAAATATGGTAATTATTAAGAAGTTCTTGAATTTATATGATCATATGGTTTGTGATAGCTTCTTGAATTGATCCCATGTAATGATGATTCCTTATAGATTTAATCAATATTTTTCATTAGAAATCATTTATATATGTTACTATAACATTTCTGATGCTTGGTTGGGAGTTTGGGAGAAATTGATAGAGGTTTTGTGGATTTTTGGTGATGAAACCCGTAGGATAGTATATGCAGAATATGGGAAATAACTGGGCGATCGATCGATCGACCTTGAATGTCGATCGATTGACTGGATCGATTGATCGACCACTCCTGGATTTTGAAGCTTGTTCTTTTCTTAATGATTAACCCTGTGCCACTTTGTGGGAACCCTTATACATAATTTATATACCATAATGGGACTTAGGAAAGACCAGTAGGGTTATAGGCAAGGTGCAGGTGATACGTTTCATATGTGATTCAACCATGGGGTTATGAGGGTATGAAATGGGGAGAAGATTGTGTATATATTAAATCAAGTTTTCGGGAATTAAGAGTGACTTAGACCAGTAGAGTAGAGAGTGTATACCTGCTGATTTTACACTTATTAAGATGAAATACTTCGAGATACGAGAAGTGCTTAAGAACTTGCGGTAACTGAGAAAATAAAAGAATGACATAATTATATGTAGGACTCTGGTTAGAATATATTATAGGTCGTGGGTGTACCTAGCTGAATAATGTGAATATATATATATATATATATATATATATATATATATATATATAGTATGTGAATTTCGGTGTGCAATCATACCCGCACTACTAGCTATCAGAGAGGTTGCCACGCCGGGACAGTCTTATCTCAATGGGACCTTCATGGGGGGGATATTGACTCGTACCCTAGAACATAGGATTCCTTGGTACAGGCTATCAGAGAATGATAGTCAGACGGTCCTAAGAGATGTGAGGGTATGTACTCACCTCTTAGTAACTTGGAACTATGCTTCGCCTCCAATATGTGTGTTTAATGTTAATACAGTTTGAGAGTGATTCCGAACTAGTATTTCCCGTTTTGTACGACAGATATAGGGAGTTGATAGCAGAGTATGCCTACACCATAGATTTTATGTGTGGTGCTCGATTTATATATATATATATTCTATGAGTGTATATATATATATATATACCTGTGATTCATCTACTGTGATTGTAAGTAGACAAAATGGAATAATTAATATTAAACAATTTAAGTGTTTGGGAACTTAAAGCTATATTGTGATGTACATAGACAACTTGGTAAATTCATAAGTGAGGTTAGATTATATAAATCCTAGTTATGCGATCACATGAATTAGGATTGATAAGGGGAGATTGGGTTAAACTAATGAATTGGGTTAGCTTCATCTAGTGTAATTCAGTAGTACATTAGGCGTGCACATTAGTTGAGAGGTGATAATTCTCAATTGAGTGTTGAAGTACTAACATGTATGTAATATCAACTGGTGAGCATTTTAAATACTTGTTAAACTATTTTAAAGATGTTTTAAGCTCGGGCTCTGACCCATTTCCTGTTATCTCTTCCTTCTCTTATATATATATATATATATATATATATATATATATATATATATATATATATATATATATATATATATATATATATATATATATATACTAGGGCGTGCCCGTGCCGATGGCACGACGATAAATTTGTTCCCGTGATATTTTGTACACGTGCCGATGGCACGTCGATAGACTTCTTCCCATGATAAATTGTTCTCGTGTCGCCAATAGTGCAAATATAAATTTTATTGGTCATCCCATGGTACACTTGAGGTAGGGTGTACCCGTGCCGATGGCACGGTTTTTAAAATGTTCCAACTATTTCGTAATAGTGATTAGGTCTTGTAAAATAAGACACGATAATATAATACGAATGTACAAATTTATAGAGCAGTTCATAAGTACCGATGGCTTGGTTGTATGGTTTTTCAAGTTACTTGGCTATCAAATGCAATAATGATGTGTTCACTACATGCTCGGTGTATCGAGGACTAATTATTTTATAATTATTGTACATTCTACCTCGTGATTATTGTACATTTTATTTTAATATTGTTTATTGATTTTAATGATTCCAAACAATTATCCTCGAGTATTATGTAAATATTTCTTAGTAATACTTTTATTTGTACAATCTATACTCTTATTATCATTAATAATATATACACATCTATTTTTAGTCATAATATTTGTTTAGTTATTTCTATATTTATATGCATAATATTTACATACATATATTTTATAAACATACGACTTAATATTTATTTAGTTATATAATAAAAAAAACTTTATTAAGGTGTATATTTTCTTTTACTCTCAAAATAAAACGCTAAAAATGATTTTGTCAAACTGCCTCGGAGATTATTTTTAAACAGTTTATTTTCGAAACCATGCATATAGTCATCTAGTTTAGTTTCAACTGAGGTTGTATCTTATCTAGGCCACACGCAAAGTGACAATTCTACTTAACGTTTTAATGTCTTAATATTTTACTTTGAATATCAAATCTTGCTCCCGTTATTATGATTGTCTAACTGAATCATTTATTGAAGCCAATGGTACAATTTTAAAAATGTTCCAAATATGAATTAATAATACATACACATCTATTTTTAGTCATAATATTTGTTTAGTTATATATTTCTATATTTATACACATGCTTGTTAATATTTATTTAGTTATATAATAAAAGAAACTTTATTAAGGTTTATATTTTCTTTTACTCAAATAATAAAATGCTATAAATGATTTTGTCAAACTACCTCGGAGATTATTTTTAAACAGCTGGTGAGCTCGAGTAAAAAACAGGAAACAATTTACAAAATTAAAAAAAAATAGGTTCAACCCAAAAAGGTTTTCAACAAAGAAATGGTTTTGGACTACTTCACAGAGTTGGGAGAAAATTAAATCAGACCATAGAATGAAAATGGACAAAGACAAAGTAAATACTCGGAGAAACTTCAACATTTTAAGATGAGTTCCACTGTATAAGTTGAAATGAATTAAAGTGGCTGTTAATCAACACTAAATAATACATTCGAGCCATAGTTAGTAACACACCTTAATATAAATCAAAGCTAAAAAATAATATAATATTGAATCTCAAAACACTTGCTCAAAATCGAACCACAAAACATTAGATTGCCAAAAAAAATTACACCTGCAAAAAAACATTGGATATAAATAAAAAAAATGAACCTAGAACAAAAAAAATTAAGAAAAAACCATATACCCGAGATTTGTAGTGCAAATCAAAATCCATATCTCAAATCAAATATTATATTATTATGTTTTGTCAACATGATAACCTCTTTTTAGGGGTTGTTTTTGCCTTCTTGTTCTTTGTTTCACCAGAGAAATCATATACACCGAAGATTTCACCGCAGACCATTTTTCACATATTAACCTCTTTTTAGGGGTTGTTTTTGCCTTCTTGTTCTTTTTTTCAATTCCCATCGCCGGAGATTTCACCGTAGATCAAATCTAAATCTGAAAAAATATCTTCAACATAAATGATAAAACTGCAGAAAGAAAGACAACAACACTTGAGGTTAGAGAGAAAGAATATACTCATGGGGCGGATCCGCTCCCACCACGACATCTCCGTTTGCGCAGCTGGCTTCGCACCCACGTCTGCGCCACTTTGAAATGTTAGATCTGCAAAACACTGATTTCTTTAAAAAAAAATGGTGATGTTAGATCTGCAAAAAACTGAGTTCTTTAAAAAAAATGGTGAGAGAGGAAGATAATCTGTAGCACCAAAATGCAAAGAAAGAATGAGTACTTAGCTTATTAGTAAAAAATGGTTACCCAGACCTGTAAGCACATTGGTCCGTGTAGTATGTTCGCAGATCTGAACAGAATCGAAAAAATAACAACATCCAACAAATGAAAAATGAAACCCTTTTTTTAACCTAAAAACATTATGCAACGTACAACAAAGAGAATGAAATGCACATTCTGCAAAATGAAAAAGTAAACAAAAATGAAAATGAAAACATAGAGAAAATGTTGTGGAATAACAACGACGGTGATGGGAGTGAAACGATGGGTTGAGGTGAAAAGTTCGTGTTTGGAGTTGTGAACTTTTGGAGTTAAGATTTACCGGTATATTTTCCACAAACTCCGGTCGACGATGCTTCCCAACTCTTCATTAGTAATGATGCTTCCCAACTCTTCAGCAGTAGATCATGTATCTATGATCAATGATGCTGCCCAAGCTGAAAAATGAAACCCAAATGGTTTTCTTTAGTATCCAAACGGCATTGCACATCTAAAAAAATGAAGCATAAATGAAACGACTTCAACGCCCCTGTTTGTTTTTCAAGGCCACAAAACTTATGTAAACCAACAGTAAAGATCTTCATCCTTAGATATGCATTTGCGACACAACCGTATACACAAAATGCAAATCTGATAAGATTCTTGAGAGATAGTGAGAGAGAGAGAGCATTGGAAATGGGAGTCTGGATATGGGAGAGGCGTCAGTTAAGGAAAGAGACATAGCATTGGTTCTCCCAATGTGTTCGACTCAGACCTGGAGCCTTGCGCCAAATGGTCAGTGTCGGTTTTGGACAAACGACTTTAGACACAAACGAAGATGAATCTCAACCGTGAGTTGATAAAGACCAAATTTACCCATTTTTAATCTTAGCCACTAGTTGGGGAAGACAAAAAAAAACTTCCTTCTTTATTATATATATATATATATATATATATGTGTGTGTGTGTGTGTGTGTGTGTGTGTGTGTGTGTGTGTGTGTGTGTGTGTGTGTGTGTGTGTATTACAGGTGCCCAGCCACAAGGGCATCGGACTTAGATCTTGGGATGGTTGACGTGCTGCAGCTACTGTGGGAGTTGCAGGTCCTTGCATTTAGACGACTTCTTCCTTATCATCTAAACTCCTCACTTAGTCATTTTAGATAGAGCACGTGTCACCCATTTCCAGTTCTAATTAGTTCAGGGTGACCTTGTACTCGGTGTTTACTTCAGTATTCAGTTTTTCATTGGGATTGTTTTAATTATTGCATTGTACTCTGACTTGTGATAATTTATTAGGATGTTATTCCAATCTGTTTAATTCCATTGAATGGTTTGGCAGTCAGTACTATAATTGCGTCCATTCAAATGGTTTATGTGTAAAATTATTATTATTGGGACTTAATCTATAAAATGAAATGTTTTGACACTCAACTTAATTATTTATTAGGTGATTAATAAAGAAAAATTATTTTCGACAGTGATGTTAAGAATGGACCAACGGAACACTTTGATTTAATTTAATAATTGACTAATCACCTAGTATTTAATTAGGTGGGGTGTCATAGGTGCTATTAGAGCATCAGGTTCTAGTGTCCTTAGGATCTGTGCAACTTATTTTATTTCCTATGTTGCATTATTTGACATAGAGCCCTAGGTTTTGGATTGTTGAATTCTACGGTGAGATTTCGTTCTCTTGCTATGTCGTATATATCTTAGTGAATCTTATTTGCATTCGGGCGTGTTCGAACAATGAAGTACGATAGGCGAGGACCGTTGGGGGGACATCAGGAGACAGGGCTTAGTTGAGGTTGTAGAGTATATTCGAGGATGATGACCGTAGTCGAGGTCACCCCTATTATGGCACGAGAATCCAGGACTGTAAAGATGGCTAGGGCGCAGCAAATGATTTCCAAGTGCTGCTATAGTCGAAAGTGGTGCCAAATTAGACTCACCCAACGTGGTAGGATTGGGAGAGAGTCAGATGAAGCATTGAGGGGAACCATCAGTAAAAGATCTAGAAATGCGGGAATTGTGTGTGTTAACCAACGAAGGTAAAATATCTAAGGGCTTAGACTTATGGCGGAGTGTGGGTAACGAGGAGTGAAAATTTGGGGTAATTTTTTTCTTGACTCTTTAGTGCAAAGTTATAATGGTGGGAGTGAACCACAACATTTAGAAGTGGAATGTTGTGACAATGGAAGGATGTTAGGTATGGTTTACGGTTTGATCGCAAGTTCCTTCATCAGATGTTCAAGTTATGATGTGAGTGTCATTCTGAACTCCTCATAGGAGCACTAGACAGAGGTCCATGTGTGAAAATGAATGTAATTATTAAGAGAATCTTGTGCTGGATGAAGTAGATACAATGAGGAGAGGATTTTAAGGAGGAGATCGACTTGTAAGAAGATTTAATAACACTTAAAGGGAATTCAGTTGGACGGTCGATCCGAAGGGTGATAATGTCGTACTTTGTCAGTGGATATGTTAATGCTTCTTTGGGTGGGAAGCTAAAAGAATCGAAGAATTTAGTCAGAAAATAAGACTGGATGAAGCGATGATAGTGAAGCACCACAAGGGGGAGACCCATTAGGGGACTCATTTAAAATATTCGAGTAGTTAAATCCTTACCAAGCGATGGTAAATTCATTAAGGACTGTCAAAGCCAGTAGTGTGTTCCTTAGGGCCAACAAAGCTAAGGGAACAACGGGGGTAGCCATCAGGATTGAGCCTACCTAGTCTGAGAGAAGGACAACACTAATATGGTCAGTATGACCGATGATAAGTAAATTACGCATAGAAGTACTTTGTGGAGAGTGAAATCATGTGATTTAATGTTTTTCAAAGCGAGTAAAGGTACAAACGTTTCGTGCCTAGTAAAGGGCAATAATTTAAGTACTTTTTGTTTTGGTTCAGACAGACGTGTTATGTTCAAAAACCATTTGAGCATCCAGAGCGATTGGCAAGGTTGGAGTATGAGTTTTATCCTCGGAGGATGAGACGTGTTTTATGTGACACGATCAAGTCACTATACTTTGATTATTGCTAGATTTTCACGTGAGACGAGCTTAATGCATATATCGATAATGTTATTATTATGTGAATGTTTTCCCTAATATAGAGGGATTATCTTTAGTGTTATCCGCAGAGGATGAACGAATGTATTGATAGTGGTATATATACCTCATTGAGATTACTCATTTTAGTGATGTGTTATACGAGTAATATATTATCCTGATTATGGTTTTGTAGTAATGATTAGACCGATAGTGGGTGGATATTGCAAGTCTATCGGGGATTACTTATCTAGTGGAGGATGTTTTGTTCTGGTGAAGCCTCTCCTGTGAGAGGGTCGGGCTCGCATTTATATCATATACTATAGATACTTCAAAGGGTATAGTGGTATCAAAATGTTTAATCCTGGGGTGTCTAGGGACGTTGTTGCTATGATTTGGTGTGTATTGGGTTTACTGTTGAGCGAAAAAATTTAACTCATTATCATATTTAACGCTCAGGACCTGGTGATAGGAAGAGCGCATTGTTATATCTATCCTTCAGAGACATGGGAGTTAAGATTTATAATCATATGTTTGGAATGTGATTTCAAGAGTCTCGATTATATGTGTAAGAAGTCGTTTCATTTGGCTAAAAGTTCCTTATTTAAATGAAATTATGGAAGGAGATATAGCAATTATGCCAAGAGATGGGAATAGAGAGGTACATGTTATGGACGGAGGGCCTAACGGATTTTGATAACTGACAATGCTAGGTAGTAGTGTATTAGGGGTGGTCCTTAATTGAATTTCACTTTGCGAGACATCCCAGACATGAAACTTAGCGTAAGGTTGTAAATAAGGAGATGTTTGGTCATTACTCCATGAGTCCGGTACCTCAATTATTATAGGAGAGGGTAGTTATAACTCTAATTTGGAAGTTAGATTAGGATTTAATATCAGTGAAGCCGGTTGTGTGGTAAGGGTGCATTAAAAATTTTGTTTTTATCACCACGAGTTGAAGGGTGGAACGGTATTAAGGAGGATATAAAATTTCGATTTCTGGGGTGATTGAGAAGACCCAAGTAATATAGACACGTTATGAATATAGGGTCAATAAATAATTGAGTGTTATGTGTTAAGCGTATGTGATGTTTATGCCTGTATGCACGGTTTATAGACTTTGTGGGCATCCTGGTTAGCTGAGGTCAGAATCGTCTGGGTTAAAGGAACATTGGAATAGATGCCTGAAATATATGCCCGAGGGACTAATATAATGAAGTAGGAATGGTAAATTTGATTAAGCATCAGGTGAGAAGGATGGTAATCCATATATACATGTGCAATTAGAATAGCACACCCAAATTTGGTTGCAAGGCTGTGGTAAGCCATTTAAAAAGGGGTATTTCTTGAGAAGGGTAAAATTTAATTGTTATGAAAAACACTCGGAGCGGAGTTTTACCTAGTTAAATGTTGAGAGTGACTTGCACATAGATAGAATAATGATGTTAGTAAGGTATAAAAAAAGTCCATAAGTGCACATTATAGTGAAAAGTGCACAGGTCGGAACTTTCGGTATACGTCGAGGAAAGAAGGGGAGTATTAAGTATCAATTAATGTGAGAAATTTTATGTGGAATTCAATGTTGAGCGGGACATAGTGAGTAGTCTCCGCGTGCACCACTCATAAATATAAATCGGGTGGAGCAAGAGGATCAGCCAGAAAATTTTGTAGCAAGCCGACGATTCTTGTAATGGAAGAGGGCAGTCAATTTGGTATATTTCACTGATGGGTTGCCAACTTTAAGATAAGGTCACAAGTTCCTTCGAATTTGTGGAACAATTTGACCTAAAATAAAGTAATTGTTATTCTTTTGGGTGATTTATACTATTAGACAATATGCCCCAATCTTTCCTTGAAAAGAAGGATCGCACAGGTACATGGTCCTGCCCCGTATTGTTCTTAATTAGAATAAAATTCTTGAACACCACCTTCAATATGGGATTTCGGGAAGCAGTGAGGATAACGTTTCATTTTGAGTAGGTTGTATCACCGATAGATCGAAAAGTAAGCGAAGGGTGATTAACGACTAGTTGAGTTGTACGAAAGTAATTTTTTATTCGTCGTGATTATTTTATTTCCACAAATGATATAGCTAGTAAGTGAAATATAGTATGGTAATTAGGAGAGGATATTACCTAATGGTAGAGTTGTGTGTAATAACTCATACCTATTTATTATGGAAAAAGTGCTTATTGAGGTTTTGTGTGGAAAATTCTTAACAATTCTCCCTCTGGTTGTTTAGAGGTAATCGAATAATCTGAATTTTGGATTGGTTGAGTTAAAGTCTGATGATTATAGTGGAATTTCCACAGACTGTATTAGGTGGCTTTTGACTGTTACGTCACTGGAAATCGATATTCAAAGAACTGACAAGAGTGATCAGATGTTCATATGGTATCTCTCAGGATGAGAGTTTTTTTAGATGAATAAGAGTAGTTGACACGCAATGAGGTAAGGCCTCCCAATAATATTTAGATAATGGGGGACAATGATGTATAGGATCGTCTTATCCGAATGTCATCGATAAGGAACACAATGTGAAGTGTCATTCTTGAGGTGTGACCCTATAATTGATAAAGTGTTGAGAGTGTTAAATAAGCTTGCTGTGAGGCGGGGACTATAGTGATTAAACGCCTTACTTGAAAGTTAGTTTTGCGTACTCATAACGTATTCAATTTTTTTTTACCAGGTATGCCTTTTTTTCCGAATTTCTGGATGAAATTCCGTTATTACGGGGGAAGTATGTAAAACCCCGCATTTTTATGACCCTTAATTATGAGAGATTAATTAAATTTAATTGGGATAAATTAATTTAATATTAATCCAGATTTTAAATTGAATATTTACTAGCGTGACGAGAGTTAGTAATTATTGATAAGAATTATGTTGAATATTACTAGATGAGTAAAGTAATATATGAGATTGAATTTATTAGAAATTGTTGTGAGTGAATAATACGACAATTATAGAAATTAATTCAGGACGCGTGTGTGTCGTGTCGGGACTAAATTAATGGAATAAAAGTGAATTAATTATAAGTCTCCCATATGGTCATTTCGAGTGCGTCAATGTATCCGGAAGGGTCGAGATAGTCATAAAAGTGTACTCGGGAGTTTAGTTTGTGTCTCGGGATGTTTTTAGGCCTAACCGGCATCTCGGGAGGGCATTTTGAAATTTAAGGATTTAATTACCTACAAAAATTAAAAAATTATATCATGTGTTAGAGGTTGTCTTCTAGGGTTCGACCCTGCATATTTCATAGAGTCCATTAGAGGAGATGGGTGAGGAACTCCCCAAGGCTAGATCCACCATAGTTACACCATTTCCACCATAAATAACGCCGGAGTATAGATCGGAAGAAGGAGAACACAACCACATCATCAAGTCTCAGAGATTCAGACTTATATTCTCGAGGCAAGTAACTAACTTTCTTTTTTTATGTTGACACAACATCCATGTTATAATAGGAAGGACAATTGAATGCTTCTTGGTTGATTTCATGTAATTAGAAGAATTGTTATGTCTAGAACCATAATTACGAATTTCCATGGTATTTAGAGAAATAAATCTGGTAATGGTTAAGAAGTTCTGGAATTTATATGATTAACTAGGGTTTGTGATAGCTTCTTGAATTTATACCATGTAATGATGATTCTTTATTGATTTAATCAAGATTTTTCGTTAGAAATCGTTTATACATGTTACTGTAACATTTGTGGTGCTTTGTTGGGAGTTTGTGAGAAATTGATAGAGGTTTTGAGGATTTTTGGTGATGAAACTCGTAAGATGGTATATGGAGAATTTGGGAAATAACTGGGAGATCAATCGATCGACCTTGAATGTCGATCGATCAACTGGATTGATCGATCGACCCCTCCCTTCGATCGATCGACCCCTCATGATTTTGAACCTTGTTATTTTCTTAATGATTAACCCTATGGCTCTTTGTGGGAACTATTATACATAATTTATATACCATAATGGGACTTGGGAAAGACAGGTAGGGTTGTAGGCAAGGTTCGGGTGATACGATTGATATGTGATTCAACCATGGGGTTATGAGGGTATGAAATGGGGATAAGATCGTGTGTATATTAAATCAAGTTTTTTGGGGATTAAGAGTGGCTTAGACCAGTAGAGTAGAGAGTGTATACCTACTAATTTTATACTTATTAAGATGAAATACTTTGAGAGATGAGAAGTACTTAAGAACTTACGGTAACTGAGAAAATAAGAGAATAACATAATTACACGAAGGACTCGGGTGTTAGGTGCCACGTATGGTTAGAATATATTATGGGTTGTGGGTGTACCTATATGAATAATGTGAATATATATATATATATAGTATGTGAATATCGGTGTGTAATCATACCCCCGCTACTTGCTATCACGGAGGTTGCTGTGTCGGGGCAGTCTTATCTCGATGGGACCTTTTATGGCGGATATTGACTCGTACCCTAGAACATACGATTTCTTAGAACATGCTATCAGAGAATGATAGTCATACGGTCCTAAGCGACATGAGGGTATGTCCTGACCTCTTAATGACTTAGAACTATGCTTCGCCTCCAATATGTGTGTTTTGTGTTAATACAGTTCAAGAGTGATTCCGAACTAGTATTTTTTTTTGTACGAGAGATACGGGGACTTGATAGCACAGTATGCCTGCACCGTAGATTTTATGTGGGGTGCCCGATTCATATATATATTATATGAGTGATAAATATATATATATATATATATATATATATATATATATATATATATATATATATATATATATATATATATATATATATATATATATATATATATATATATATATATATATATATATATACCTGTGATTCATCTACTATGCTTGTAAGTAGATAAAATGGAATAATTAATATTAAACAATTTAAGTGTTTGGGAACTTAAAGCTATATTGTGATGTACATAGCCGACTTGGTAAATTCATAAGTAAGGTTAGCTTATATAAATCCTAGTTATGCGATCACATGAATTAGGATTGATAAGGGGATATTGGGTTAAAGTAGTAAATTGGGTTAGCTTCATCTAGTCTAACTTAGTAGTACGTTAGGTGTGCACATTAGTTGAGAGGTGAGAATTCTAAAGTGAGTTTCGAAGTACTAACACGTATTTAATATCAACTGGTGAGCATTTTAAATCCTTCCTAAAGTATTTTAAACTTGTTTTCCACTCGGGCTCTGATCCGTTTCTTGTTATCCCTTCCTTCTCTTGTATATATATATGTATTACAGGTGCCTAGCCACAGGGGCGTCGGACTTAGATCTTTGGACGGTTGACGTGTTGCAACTAGTGTGGGAGTTGTAGGTCCTTGCATTTAGACGACTTCATCCTGATCATCTCATCTCCTCACTTAGTCATTTTAGATAGGGCATGTGTCGCCCATTTCCGTTCTAATTATTTCATGGAGACCTTGTACTCGGTAATTACTTAAGTGTTCCATTTTTTAATGGGATTGTTTTAATTATTGCATTGTACTCCGACTTGTGATATTTTAAAATGATTTCAGGTGTTGATAAACCATTGAAGTACATAGGTAATATGTAGGATGCAGTGCAAGTGTCCTATTTATGGTTTTAGGGTTAGAATTAACTTCCTTTTGAAGATTCTCTTGGACTTGGATTTCTTCATGTAGCATGTACCTTTGAGGAGATGTAGTTCTCAAGCTATACAGACCTATTTTGTCTATATATCCAAACTAGTTGGAACTCCTATATACGCAGACTCAAGTGAGTCAATATATAGTGTGTTCTCAATCTCCTCCTTTGGATATTAGAGACAAAATTCCCTTGAGTATTCTGTACTCTTGGGTCAAAACAAAGAGAAATCCTATGTATCCTATACAAAAGTTTCTAACTACCCTTTCCCATCCTAGAACCAAAAATAATGTAAAAAAATACATTACTCAACTACATATAGACCAATACCCTACAAAGTATAAACAAGATGTATAAAGAAATGCCTATTATAAGATGAACACTAAATTTGGCATAATAGTTGAGTTAGAATAGGAATAGATAGTAAAAATGCTAAGCAATACTCAAGATATTCTCCCCCAACTTTTCTCAAATATACAAGGGGTAGTAGATCACAAAAGTATAGAGATTAATTGAGAGTCATCATGCCTATAGCAGTACGCAAATACTCAAAACGAATGTTATCTAATGGTTTTTTAAAGAGATCTGCGAGCTGTTTTTGAGTGTTCAGATATTCAATAATGAGGTCTTTGGATTCGACAAGGTCATGAATAAAGTGATGTCTAATCTTAATATGCTTAGTTCGTGAGTGAAAAATAGGATTTTTGGAAATATGAATAGAACTTTGATTATCACAAAACATGGTTAATTATTTTTATGTGACGTTATAATCACTAAGCATTTGTCTAATCCATAGTAATTGAGCACAATAATTACCAGCAGCTATATATTCTGATTCAGCACTAGATAATGGAATTCAATTATGTTTCTTACACGACCAACCAACAAGATTATTGCCTACGTAGTAGCAGGCACCAGAAGTGCTCTTACTGTCATCAGAACAACCGGCCCAATCGGCATCGGTATATCCAACAATAGAATTAGTTGTATCGTTTGTGTACCAAATACCAAATTTTATAGTACCCTTAACATATTTAATAATCATTTTTACACTTAATAAGTGAGACTCTTTAGGGTTACTTTGATATCTAGCACAGATACACACGGCAAAAGATATATCAGGTCGAGACGCGGCAAGATACAACAAACTCCCTATCATACTTCTATCAAAAGTGCGATCTACCATTTTCCCATTATCATCCTTAGATAGGTTAGTTGAAGTACTCATGGAGGTTCTAGAAGGTTTAGCATTTTCTAAGCCGAATTTTTTAACAAAGTCAGCAGCATACTTGGATTGAGAAATAAAAAGACCATTACTGCATTATTTTACTTGTAAACCTAAAAAATATTGTAGTTCACCCATTAAAGACATCTGAAATTCGATATGCATGATATTAGAAAAATTCTCTACTTGTGTTAGGATAGGTGGAACCAAAAATAATATCGTCCACATATACTTGCGCGATTAATACATGTTGATTTTCCTTTCTAACAAATAATATTTGATCATTTCCGTCGCGGACAAAATTGTGAGACACTAAGAAGGTCGATAATCTCTCATACCAAGATCTAGGAGTTTATTTCAAACTGTATAAATATTTCTTAAGCTTAAAGACATGGTATGGGTGTACAGGATCAATAAATCCTTTGGGTTGTTCTACGTAAACTTCTTCAGACAAAATTCCATTTAAAAAAGTGGATTTAACATCCATTTGGAATCATTTGAACTGCATATGACACAAAATAGCTAAAATGAGTCGAACTAACTCTAGACGAGTAACGAGTGCAAAGGTTTCGTCAAAATCAATTCCCTCAATCTGAGAGTAGCCTTATGCAACCAACCTAGCTTTATTTCTAATGAACTCCTCATTTTTATCAGTTTTATTTTTAAAAATCCATCTTGTGCCAATAACCTTTGAATCTTTAGGTCAATGAACCAGATTCCAAACATCGTGACTCTTAAATTGGATTAGCTCTTCTTGCATAGCATTTATACGAAACGAGTCATTAAGGGCATCAGTAACATTTTTAGGTTCCTTAAGAGAAACAAAACAAGAATATGGTGCGACTTGACGAAGTTGGGATCTAGTTCAAACTGGTTTCGAAGGATTACTGACAATGGCTTTAATGGGATGATCTTTAGAAACCTAGGTGGGTACAGAAGGATCCTCAGGTGGAAGTGAATCAGTCTCATCTTGAGGATCAGGGGTTAAAATAGGTTCATCCTCATCAAATGTTACTGGTTGACTGTCACTACTCCTAACACTTGTGTCATCTACAATTACATTAATTGATTCCATAATAGTTTTGGTTCTATTATTAAAAACATGCAAAGCCCTACTATTTTGGGAATAGCCAAGAAAAATTCCCCTTTCTCCTCGAGTATCAAATTTTGAAAGATGCTCTCTATCTTTGCAGATATATCAGATACTACCTAAGGTTTTAAAATATTTTATATTAGTCTTTTTGTGGAACCATAACTCATAAGATGTTTCCTTGGAATTTTTTCTACGGTAGATATGATTCACAATGTGACACGCGATTTGGACAACTTCTACCCAAAAGTATCTAAGGAGATGCCATGTAACATAACCCTAGCCATTTCTTGTAAGGTCCTATTCTTACGTTCAGCTATACCATTCTGTTGCAGGGTTTTGGGAGTGCTAAACTCATGTTTATAGCCATTAGCTACACAATACTCAGAAATTCCAGAATCCTTAAACTCTCCACCTCTATCACTCCTAATTCGACACACTTGGGTATCCTTCTCAATCTCAATTTTCAAGAGGATTCTTAAGAATTCATTGAAGGTTTCTGATTTATGCTTCATAAAAGCTACCCATGTATATCTCGTATAGTCGTCCCCTAAAACTAGGATGTAGGAGTTTCCACAGAAACCAACCGTTCTAGAAGGGCCCATGAGGTCCATGTGGATAAGTTCCAGGGGCTTAGTGGTCAGGACATCTTTAACTCTCTTATGTGGGGATTTACTTATTTTTCCTTCCTGACAAGGTCCACATATAGGATTAAAAGAATTTTTAATTTTTGGTAAGCCTCTAACTATTTCTTGGGAACTCAATCTTCTATGGTTATCATAATTTGTGTGTCCCAATCTATTGTGCCAAAGATCAGAGTCCTCTAATCTGGTGACTTTGCTAGATTCATAATTAGGAATTACTGTGTAACAGTTTTTTGGGGTTCTATTTCCTATCAAAATACAATTGCCCTTTTCATCTATTATTTTGCAATCATTTTTAGAAAAGGTAACTGAGTGATTGGAATCACAAAATTATGATATACTTAAGAGATTGGCTTTAAGGCCTTTAACTAATAAAACATCATTTAGTTCAGGAAACCCATGCTCACTCAATGTTCCCTTACCTATGATATAAGATGAAACACCATCTCCAAACATTACACTACCTCCAAGGAAGTCTGTCTTATTTTTCAATTTTGTTTCATCCTCGGTCATATGTTTAGAACATCTGAAGTCTAAACACCATCTAGTTGAAGGGATTTGTTCCTTTAAAGTAGAAATGACAATGTTTCACTTGAGGTGGGGTAGTAAATCATCTTTTCTAATCCAAATAGGCTTAGTTTTCAAATTTTTGTTGCCTTTTGAATTTGAAAAGATTTGAGGGGTCTTTCTAAATGATTTCTTCTTAGTCTTGGACCATCCCTTTTTATTTCTAGATTTAGAGTTGTTTGTGGCCTGTCTAGGAAGTATATAAGTATTTCTGGATTTCTTAGAATAGTTAAAGTTCTGGTAGGTACGAGTGTATGTCCTCTTCTGGAAACATTCATCTAGAGTATGTCCAAAAATATCGCAATAGGAATAGTACTGATGGGTATAGGACTTGATTTTCATATTAAAGTCTTTGAAAATTGGCTTGGATCTATTGAGTATTGTAGTCCAGTCATTATTAGGTTGAGGTTTATGTCATTGGTCTCTGGAAAAAGTACAAACATATTTAGTTTGACAGTTTGGTTTCAACTGTTGATTGCATTGACTATGTGTTGCTTGAAATACATTGAGACTAGGTTCACCTTTTTTAACATTTTGAGAAGTTTGAGCTTGTTTTACAAAAACAACATTTCCAGGAGAAACTTTGGTCTTACTTGTGTGCACTATTTCTCCAAAACCTAGGCCAGACTTATCTTCAGAATCAAATTTACTTCCAGTAACATTTTTTTCATAAGTCTTGGTTTGTGTTTCAAAATGTTGACATTTTTTAAAACATTTGAAACCTTTTGCTTTGACTCTTCTAGTTCAATAAGAGTCGCCTTGTATATTTTTCAAATTCATGGTTCTTTTGAATCAAAGAGTTTATTTTTAAGTTGTAATTCTCAATCTCAGTCTCATGAGCAGCACATTGGGCATTATAATCTTCAGTGTTCTTCTGAATGGATTGGTTAAGAAAATCGATACCCTCACTTAAGGTTTTTATCATTTTCTCTAGGCTAGCACTCTTCTTAACTGTTTTGGTGTACAGTTCATGTAACTCAGGAAGGTTATCATCAGACTCACTATGTGCATCGTGTGAATTGTACCCTATGATTTGGTTAGGCTCTTTACTCATGCACACGTTCAATTCGTCATCAACATTCTCACTTTGACTCACACACAATCTTTTAGCAGTAATAGGAAAAAAATTATCATCAATATCATTAACAACATCAACAGGCATAGTAGGTTCATGAACAGTCAAGCATGCATCATCATTATAAATTATCTTAGCAAAGAAAGACATGCAGTACTCATTGACTTGCATTGACTCATTTTCATACTCTTCAGAATCACTAGAGTCGTCCCATGTTCTACACATATTAGCCTTGTTGTTGTTATTAAAACTAGCTAGACATTTACTAGCATAGTGACCAAGTTTACCACAATGATGACATTTAATATCTATTATGTCAAGTTTAGGTCTGTTGGGGTCATAGATCCTCCTATTGCCATACGTGTGTTTGGTATTGTCTCTGTCATGAGGTTTGTGAGATTGATTACCTTGATAATTTGATTTGCCTTATTTAGAGGCTACATCATTTCTGAATTTCAAAATCTTTTTGAAATGCTTACTCATAAGAGCTATTTCATTATTAAGGTATTCTAAATCACATTTATCAAGATAGTCAGTGTCAAAGTCTATAGAGTTCAATTTAGGCACTGGTAATTTAGATGAAAACACAACATCAGAACTAGAAGCTCTAGTGGTCTGTCTAGGCAATTGCTTTTTAAAGTCCAATTCCAATTCAACAGTCCTAAGTTTACTGCTAAGTAGTTCAGGAGTCATATTAGGGTCATTCATTTCCTTAATTGCATATCTCTTGTTGTCAAATTTAGATGGCAATGACCTAAGAATCTTTGATACAATTTCCTTTCTACTATAGGTTATACCATTTACATAAAGCTTTGTAAAAATATCAGTTAACCTTATGTAGAAATCGTCAAAGGATTCATTGTCATTCATAATTAGGGTGTTATATTGCTGAATAAGCATTTGGGTTTTTCTATCTTTCACACGTTCATCATCCTCGTGAGCAATGACTAAAGTGTCACATGCCTTTTTAGAAGTAGAACATATGGATATTCTTTTAAATTCATATTCATTAATGGACATAAAGATGGCATTTTTTCCTTTGTTATTATCAAGAGACAGTTTTTTCTCTTCCTTAGTAAATTCACTAAGAAGTTTCTTAATCCTTGTTGGATCAGTGGCAGAGGTAGGTTTAGTAGGATGTTCAAACCCTGTTTCAATCATTTCCCAAACTTCATCACCCAGGGTTCCTTGAATGAAAGCAGTCATTCGCACTTTCCAGTACGAAAAATTATTTCCATCAAAGAGTGGTGGTCTGGAAAGGTTACTTAACTTCTCAAATTTTTAATCCATACTCAGAGATTTTTAGAAATAAATTTTTAAAATAATATCTCAAGCTTCAGGATCACAAAAAAGTGTTCCTGCTCTGATACCAGTTGAAAAACAACTTTAATACTAAAAGCCTTTTGTTTACAAGATTAATAACAAATAGTTATAAGTTGAGTAAACTCTGAACAAACTTTTTGGGCAAAACTCTTTTCGAAAAACACAAAATGTGTTGTAAAAACCTTTTCTGAATGTATGGATTAAATTCGATAGTTCATTACCTTTTGATTAATTTTTAATAAACATCTATTATCTTTACCATACAGCCCCAATCACAATAACAATTAAGAACATTCACAGAAATAGACACAAGAATTTTAACGTGGTAAAACCCTTAAGCAAGGGAAACATCCACAGTGCCCTCTACGTTACAAAACAAAAAATCCACTAGAATAAAAATCAGGTTACAACACTTAAGCAAACCACAAAGATCTTAACCTAAGTTCAGAATGTACCTACATGATATTCTCCACTCCAAAGGTATTCTGACTTAGAACTTGATCCTTTCTTGCTGCCTCTTTGTCTTTTCCTTGATTTTCTTATCTTTGAATTAAGTTTCTAGCAACTCTTTCAAATACAAGATTTTCAAATAGAACCACAGTGACTAAATGTTCGTGTGAGAAAGTATTTGTGATATACTACTACATGGAAACATGCAACTCACCCTTTCAAGATTTATACAAACTTTCCTAACAAATTACAACAGTTCTAATATGATAGTTATTTCTGAATCTTGATTTTTCAAGCAAAGACTTCTTAATCTTTAATTAAACTACAAATCTCAAGGAAACCTTGCTTGGAAGACGGTTCAAGTCTTTTATAATTTTTAGGTTTTGAAAATATTTTTGAAATTGTAAACCTCCAATTGTAGATC
This sequence comes from Sambucus nigra, assembly GCA_949130495.1. Taxonomy (NCBI): domain Eukaryota; kingdom Viridiplantae; phylum Streptophyta; class Magnoliopsida; order Dipsacales; family Adoxaceae; genus Sambucus; species Sambucus nigra. Next base: position 360,510,552 of record OX422211.1, on the reverse strand, counting down.
CAAACTAGACTAGAAGTCTACTTTAACAAATAAGATTCAGAATTAACATGCAAGGACTAGTTCAATAAGCTTTGATCTAAAACTTTATTTTTCAGATCTGAACGCTTTTAAAACTTTAGCACGAGTTGATTTGTGTTCCTGTTATTTTTGTACACTAGCATTTCATAAAGTATGAAATAAAAACTTGGAAGCATACACAACTTACTAGATCTGAAAATTATTTTTGAAACTAAAAATTTTATTTCAGAAAACTAGTTAAAACATATTAGATCTAAGAAATCATATCTAAACAGAAAAATAGAAAATATACGTAAGATGTCCTCTTTTAGAAAGACTCAGTTTCAATAATGAAACTTAAATCTTCCTTAGAGATGAGTTCTGAGAGAATCAAAAATTTGAGAGGTCTTCAAACGAAGAACACAAAATCACCAACTCAGAATCCCTATCAAGATATAACTCTAAAAGAGGTGGGTTTTCTGATGTATGGGACTTTTAGGTTTTGGTGTTTGGTTAGGGAGAAATCTCACAAAGGTTTGGATCTACGAAGCAACTAGGGTTTCCTCTTTTTTTTTCTCTTCACCCTTCTCTCTCTTCCCTCTCTTCTCTTAGGTTTAACGAATTGGCAAAAGTCTCTAAATGTTGAGGCTTAGTCTCCTTTTATACTGAGCGAAGAAGGATCGAGAACATCAGCATCAATCATACGACTGAGATCAAGTCTAAATGGATTGACTATGATCCAACGGTTCATCACAAGCGATGGTATAACTAACACTGATTGGTTGAGGCTTGGGTCCCACGGATTGACTCTAAACGCATGCAGAGCGTTGATGAAGTTGATCCAAGGGCTGAGAAGGAATAAGCATTATGTGTCTAACAGAAAACACATATCACATCGATGGGAAGACAACACGTGTACGCACCAGATGGGATACAAAACGTGTGTAGAAACTAATTACAAGGCATACCTCCAACTCTCTAGCGCTTTCGAATTATACCCAGCCAAACAATCAATGTATAAAACAAGTTTTCGAAATTCAAGTTTAACCCACAAAACTTTTTAAACTAATTTTTAATTAATTCAAAAATCATTTAAAATTATACAAAAATGATTTGTTTGGAAATAAATTGATTTTAAAATGATTTCAAGTGCTGATAAACCATTAAAGCACATAAGTATTATGTAGGATGCAGTGCAAGTGTCCTATTTATGGTTTTAGGGTTAGAATTAACTTCTCTTTGAAGATTCTCTTGGACTTGGATTTCTTCATGTAGAATGTACCTTTGAGGAGATGTAGTTCTCAAGCTATACTAACTTATTTTGTCTATATATCCAAACTAGTTGGAACTCCTATATATGTAGACTCAAGTGAGTCAATATATAGTGTGTTCTCAAATATGTAGAGTTTTTTTTACCAATTAGTCTCGTTTACTAAGTATCTGATAACATTAGGTCCTATGATTTTTTTTTGCTTGAACAGGATCCATGAAAAAGATTTTTGCTCCAATATGAGAAAAGACATACTGGAGCAAGAATGTATTCTAATGGCGCATATTGGACAAAAAATATTGAATCAATATTAGTAACACTTATATTAGATTATTAATGGTATTTTATTGTGAGAAATTGTAATGGTATAATGCGATTAGTAATAAAAAAATATTATGTTACTAAAAGAGTCACCACTATCGTGACGCCGTGACAAACTTAGGAGCCATAAGTTCATAAATGTCCATGCCCGTTCACATATAAATGTCTATGCACATTTACATAAAATGCTATAAATAGAGACGTAAGCTTATGTTTTCCATAAACACAACACTAGTCTAGAACAAATCATGACACAAATTATCTACGTGTATGGCCCTTACATAATTTTTGTACATGTCACTACTCTTACGAAATGATTATTGGTGGTATAAAGCCAAAACTATTTTATTTTTATTGGTCTCACTTTGACATGTGAAATTATATTTAGACATTAGATTTAGAATGTATAAATTAATATTGTTAATCTGAAAGGCCCATAAAAGATACAAAATCGTATAATTAAATAGAGAAATAAGAAATACATAAGATAATCAATACATTAAGATCACCACAGAACCAACAAACAGAACCAAAATCATATATACTTTTAATGGTATCTCATTTCATACATACTTTGAGTATAAACCCTAGACAAACAGGATGAATGGGGATTTTAAGAAACCCTAGACTAACAAAACTAGAATGTCCATGATTAATACTATCTTATTATCCTAAAAACGAAGCCTAACAGTAAAAATGAAAACAAAAAATGACATTTACCCGAAGTGTCTTGAACAGGATGAACATATACAGAATGATCAGAGCAAACAAGGAGAGACCCTATGGTGTGTTGGCCGAACAAATGAAGAAATAAACAAGTAGAAAACAAGGAGCGCCGATATTAGTAATGGAGAAAATAATGAGAAACCCTATGATGTGTTGGGGCTATGTGAAGGGATCGATCTTTTTTTTCGTTTGGTGGGAAAATGTCCCTTTTTCTTTTTTAATATACACTTTTAAAATATTGAACTAAAATTAGTAACAGATATATTATTTTACTAACACTAATTTACTATCATGAATAGTAATAGTAAAATACTGTTACTAATAAAAAAAATAGTCTGTTACTAAAACTTTGTTTTGGTGTAGTGTTAATTTTCACACGAGTATTTTGGATATATTAGAAACTTACGGATATAGTTAAATTAAGTACCAACAATCCCGGAAGAGATATTCAGGTACCCCTTGGCACATCCATGTGTTATTTTGAGTTCCTTATTCAACTCAAACTCTATCAGAATTCACCTATAAATTGTACACCCTGACCTAGGGCAAAGGGATTGTAACTCAAGACTTTGAAAGACACTTAATAAAAATTTTAACCTCTCTGTGGACATAGGAAAGTTGTTAAACCATGTATATTATTGCATTATGATCTTTACTTTCTACCTTTGTGATTGTTTTCGTGGATTTCTATATTATGGTATTTTATGTACTCACAAATATATATATGGAGCCAGGTTGTATTTATTTCTCGATTATGGTTGGCAAGGGATTGAAAGAGACTTTGTAACTGAAGATTGGAATAGAGTTTAAAGCTGAAGTGTCCTCAAGTGAATTTCATTGAACAAATAAAAGGAATACTTGGTGATTGAATATGGAAGCAGAAGAGGCATACCGTGTGATTGGATAGGGAAACTTTCCCATTTGCTATGTGGATAGTCATGTTATTTAGTTGGCTTAATTGCTTGTTAAGCATTTTAGAATAGTCCTAGATTTTAAACCCACGCGATGCGCGAAAGTTTTAAAAATTTCGTATAGAAAGGCTAAAAGAAACATGTTATCCAAATATTATAAAAATACGTATCTAAATAGGTTTATTGAGCAAAATTTTCTATTACTTGACAATTACATAAAAATTGGAATTAAATTTGCATAAAAAACTAATTGATATGAAATCCACTCATATCAAGTAAATAGTTTCCAACTTTTTATGAAATACTACTATTTCCACGGGGATTGTGTTAAAAACAAATTTTACATAATTCTAATTGAATAGTTCCGTGCACAATACTACAACTTAATGTTGGAAGCTATCTAATGATGAGTATTTTGGGATTTCGCCATAGCCTTAACCAACCTAATTTAATGGTAACGAAATGAAATAGAACATAAAATTATTTTTTTATCCTTAGATCATTTTAATCTTATTGCAATAAAATAATCAAATCATCAATCTAGTTGAGTAGAAATGTTCCTTTTATTTAAGCAAAAACTACAAATACATTTCTTAATAAAAATTGATCAAATCTTATAGTCAAACAAACACACAAATGTTGTTATCAAACCTTATACCACGTATGCGATCCACCAATGCAAACATTTTTTTTAAATATTAAAAAAAAAATTTGAGCTGATTTGTTTTGATGGGTTGCTTGAAATGTTAAAATACCATACAAAAAATGAATTCAAATTTTTTCTACTATTTTAAAAAAATGATCTGCACAAGTGGTATATATAGATGGTGTATATAAGAATCTCTCTCTCTCTCTAATTGATCCCAAGTCATGGAATGAAGCAAAAACTATATATATAAATCGATTATAATATATGGTGGAGTTTCTTGAAATCTTAGTTTAGAAACAACACTATTCTATTAAAAAACTGTTGCCAATCTAATTGTAATATATATCTAATTTGATATATCTAATATCTAATATATCTTGTATATCTTCTAAAACACTCAACAAAGCTATAATTATATTTCATCCAGAGGTTGTCCACGTGAATCTACTCATATTTATTCGATTTTTGTTTCTTACCTTTCCATCAGTCCCTTTGTATTCCTCCCATATAATTTACCCGCTCTCTGTCTCTTACCTTTTTATAAGTCCCTTTGTATTCCTCCCATATAAAAGGATGCATCAGCGTTGTTGATGTAAAAAACTAGATCGCTCTAATTATTCAATCACAGATAAATAAAATGAGACAAAGATTTTTAAAGTGGTTCAGCCTTATAAGAATGGCCTACGTCCACTGTTATGTTATTGCTGAGTGTTTGGGAATTATCGATTACAAGTTCAATCCAGAAATTCCCGTCCCCCTTTGAATGAGGGTGATACAAGGTATTTATAGCCCTTAGGCTGTACATGAATGGGTTGGTACATTAAATAATATACATGTGAAAGGGTAATACATTTAATGCAGCGTGTGCGTCAAGATGATAAACATTCAATGAATAGTTGAACTGTTGACATTCTGGCAATTAATACTACGGCCGAGATGCAGCTCGGACCGCCTTAGTTGCTCGTTGCTCAGGAGTTCCTCGGAGCGCTAGAGTACCTCGGAGTGTTGCAGTTCCTCGGTATATCCTCGTTGCTCGGGGAAAACATGAGTTGGTCGAGGAAATGAACTTCCTCGTTGTTATTGTGCCACGTAGATTGACAAGTGTCTTCGTATGATTCGTCCACATCAGCATATTAATTTTGGTATCAACAAGCGTCATTAGAGAAGAAATGCCTGCTAGCAGAATTCTTGTAGGCATATATGAACCCACCCATCACCCCAATCAAACCCCCGGTCACGATAGTAGGATCCCTAATTTAGAGCTTTATTCCAGAGAGGTAACCTATTTCTCTATTTATTCTTTGATCTTGCATTTTGTGATTTATTCATGTGTAAAAATTATAAAGTACACCATTAAATGAAACAGAAATGGATTTATGTACTACGTACTGTTGTTGTTTTGGGAGGAAAGAGCTTGGCAACTCAGATATCTAAGAACAGAATTGGACTCTCAGGTGTAATTCTTTTCATTATTTTCGGAATTGCTAGGTGGATTCGTGATTCCAATAACATTGCCGTTAAAAATGAAGGATGGGGCCCAGTAAATTATAAAGAACAAAATTACATTCTTACATTGGAGGAATTTTTCCATTTGCCGATACCAATACTTTTATCATGAACACCATTTGCATATTATCTTTAATCAGGAAGAAGAACCCATTCATTTAACCAGATATATAATGTATTTTATAGCAAGATTAGGGCTATTTCATATTGGTGATGGCTGACATAAATAATGTACTACTTTTGCCTCCACTTGTACTTCTCCTTAGATTCATAAAGCCTTTTTAAATATTATCATCTTTTAACTTCATTTTCCAAAATATTATAAAGAATGAGTTATATGTTTTTTCCAAAATAAAATTATTTCAGAAATATTTTTTCTTTGATTTTTCATTTTATAATTTTAACCTCTTATATATTCATGTCATATATTCGACAAAATGTCTAAATCAAGATTAAGTATCCTATCCACGTATTTTCTTTTAATTGTTAAGTGAATATATAAAACATATATATTGTTTATAATTGATTGTTATGTACTTTTGAATAAAAACATCACATATGGTGAGTTTTGTAGCCCATTTTTTAAATTAGTTAGCGGAACTTTGCTAAGTATATGTCTGATCATTTTTTATATTCTTATTAGTGGTGTTCTAAATGTATATGTAGTGAGTGTTAGTTGGGGATTTTCTTTACTTCATGATATGGAGTGGTAAATCATAATTGTGAGTTGTGGTAGTTGTAGTTTTAATTTTATTACTGATTTCATTTTGGTCATTGTTCATTTTTTTAGGTTTTCCCATCAAGTTTCAGTAATTTGGTACAACTCAAATACTAATAAATTTAATGAATAGGTACCCAAGAGATGTATGAAATCTAAAGGAATAACCAATATACCCCAAGAGTTTTTTTTTAGTGATTTTAGCACTTTCTTTTAACTTTGATTGTACTGATACAATGCTAATGGAGTAGGGATTTTTTGTTGGTAGGTATTGGATAGCAGGCCTCAAACCCATGCCTGATAACTTTGAGGCAACCTTATTTTCGCTTTTATTAAGCGTATTAGTTTCTCAAGGCCTTGGGCTTGATGTTCAACATGTCCCTGCTTTTATTGCATGGATTGGATAAAGTTTATATCTATTAGTCAGTATACATACAAGCGCTTGGTTGGATCACAATATTATACATACAAGCGCTTGGTTGGATCACAATATGAAACAGGGGAGTCATACATGATGAAATAAAATTTCTATAGCAACATACTTATATTCAAGCAATAGATTCTTAAATTATGATTGTTATATATCATGAGGTACTACTATTAGTTGATACTAAAATGATTCATATTGTTCAATTTGAACGACCTTTTGAGAATTGTTAACATGAACCCCAACTTTTTTTACTAACTTATTAGTATGAGTTTAAAGTTTGGTTTAATTTTTTTAGATGTATATATATATATAAAATTTAAATTAAGTGGTCAAATATTTTTTTTTATTTCTTTTAGTCTACTACATGTTCAATTATTGGGGGATGATGTTATAATTTGGGCTTTACTCAGTTTGGTTAGTTAGTGCACCCATTAGGACTTGTTGTGTTTTAATTTTTCAACTAAATCATTGTATATGTATTGAGATCTTTTTTCTTTTTATTAGATGTGAAGCACAGGACAAGGATAAATTGGTCAATGGTTCCAACTTCATTAAGGATAAACTTTTATCAAATGGGTCATATTTTTTCCTTTTTTTCTTTTAAATGTAAACATTTATTTGTTAACATATCTTTATTTTATGTTTGGATGAGATTGTAAACTTTTACTGAAAGTATTTATTCATATATTTATTTTTCACAACAATGCTATACATATATTTTTTTTCGTTTATGTACCTTGAGCTTTATCATATATCATCATTTTCGATGATAATCCATCATGTTTTGTAAAGTGTTTTGTTAGCACACATTTATAACTAAATAGAGACAAAATGATATCCATGTATTATTTGAATAAAAGTCTCAAAGATGGTGGTAAAAAATATATAATTTATCTAAAAAAATTATTCGTGTTTTTTTATTACTTATGTTTCGCACATTGTGTTTCACCCGCGGGTGCGAGTTTACAACTAGTACATATAAAAATGGTGTCTCATTTATTCTCTTAAATTTCAAAAAATTGAATGAGAGTATATATAAATATAAAAATAATGTCTCTTTATCTTTTCTTTTAAATTTCAAATAATTCAATAAGAACTTTAAAATTTCAAATAATTAAACAATAGAGTAAATCGAATAAGTCACCGGGAGAAACAATTCTTAGAGACATCATAGATATATTAAATATATTAGATTAGATAGGGTTAAGCTTGGTGAGGAATAGCTTTCAAAAAAAAAAAAGTTTGGTGAGGAATATATAACAATCATCAAAAAGATCAAATACGGATGTGGAATCAAAAGCAGCGGCTATTTTTGGCGTCTCACTTAAGATGTGATTCTCTAAGTATTATTGAGAATTATTGGCCCTTTTTTTAGAATAGTCATATATAGAATAATGGGTCTTTGTCTAAGGTTTTCATTGTCTTGTCAAAAATACTGATTAAGATTCCTTTCCCTCAAATCTAGGTTGAAAGTCAAGCTTATGTGCTTTAATAGAATCAACGAAAATTCGATATTTCCACATATGTGGGTCGAAGAACCATGGTCAATGGAGATGTGTTTAATATATATTCTACACCAAGCTTGTAAACTGGGGAGCCACAATATAGATGATCCTCTGCCCATAAGAAGGGGTTAGTTAATTTAGTTATGTATTTTCTTTTTTGTAAATTTCTTTTTAATACAAGTTGGGAACATAATTTATTAACTGGGCATAGAAATAAGAGCCAATAAATAATTCAGATAAAAAAAATTGAATATAAAGATGCATTTGTTTTAAGGGAAATTTAACAAAAGGTCCATGACCTTTTTTAAAATAATTTTTAGGCCAACGTCTTATTAACAATTATTTGTAGCCACTGTAATGACGTTAGTCTAGAAAATAGTTGCATTAGTTGTAATAACGCAATGTCACTGATACGTGACACTTTTTAATGAGGTGGATCCACCATAGGACCAACTCGGTTGAGATTTTGAATTTTTTTTAGGGCTAGTCTGGTCATTTGGTAAAAGTTTGGAGGTATATAAGAGAAATTAAAATTTTAGAAATCAGGTAAATGTATTTTTTTTATATGTAATCAGCGCAAATATTAGAAATTCCACATTTTTTTAAAATGTGTATATAGACTATGAAATTTGTTTATATAATATTCACTCATTTGTTCGAGTAGTTGCTAAAAAATAATTTGTCCCCAAAATTAGTATGCTGAAATTTTAATTTGTCCCCAAAATTAGTTCTTGTTGCTGAAATTTGTATTAAACTTTAATTTTAATTAGTAGTTGTTGTTAAAAGATGTTGGTTTATTACGTAGGGTTAAAAATGAAGGAATATTAATGACAAGATTTTTAGGATTAAAAATTGCAAAACAAGTAATACTAACCCAAAAAAATTCCTATACTCTACTGGTCCGCCACTGATTGTTAATAATGATTGAGAGTACTTGTTTTGGTATTATAAAGCTATAATTTGTATAAAACTCAAAATCACCCTAAAAAAAAATTGCCTCGGGGGCACCCGCCCCCGAACCTCCAGGCTTCGTCAAAATTTTTTGCCCCACTTGACTCAAATTCCTAGATCCGCCAGTGACTTCCAACCCAACATTTTTCAACTAACTCAATTGAAAATATGTCGGTGCTACATTATTACCATGGTTGATAGTGGCAAATGATGCTAGCGTGACACTGCCATGTCAGCTTATCACGTTGACACTACTAATGTCATTATTGAGTTTTGTTACTTTTAAAAATAAGATAATTAAACATTAAGTTGATCTTTTAGGGATGAAGCATCAATTAACCCTTTTATATTAAAAATCCCAGTCAAGAACCATTAAGTAACTGAGTTAAGAATTTCTTATTCTTGTGAATAATTTTAAGGGTCTCTAGAATTAGTCAAATACTATCTCAAAGTCTGTCTATAAGTTAGGTTTCCATGCCTAAAGAAATGAACATTTCTTTCTTTGATGAAAGTTCATGCACAAGATACATAGAAAGCTAAAACTGATTCACAATCTTTGTCATTAAAGAAGGAGAAAGTAATTTTAACATCTGTTCATATTATATAAAAGGTTGTTCTGGTCAATCCAGTTGGTTGTATACATGTATCGTTTGAGGTAGGTATTGTATCAATAAACATTTATAGACATACATGAGTAGTGGTTAGAGGCCTAGAGAAGGCCACTAGGTATGAATCTTCAAGTGGCTTTTGAATTATTGCAGAAAAAAGGAATCAAAACAAGGAATAGAATTTGCTAATGGATGTGCATTATAGAGAATTGGTTCCGAGGAGAAAAGTTCTCTAGTATCATTGCCTTGAAACACCAACTACGTGAGCCAAAAACACATAAGCCTACTTCCTTGCCCCCATCAGGAAGGGCCATATTCAGGTTATGCGGAATCCATGTCAGCACCCACGTGTCATTCTCACACGTGGGCCCATCCATGTGAGCATGAGATGGATGGTGGTGAAATATACCTATTCCTACTTTTCAAATAACATCTTCCCCTCATAACACCTTACCAGAACTGGATATCGGAGAAGGAGAATAATATTAATTGGAAAGGCTTATTTTCTAGTAATGTATGGGGAATCATGTAAAGAAGGGTATTAATGGACTTTAATTTGAAAATATGTGAGTGAATGTAAGTGCACTTGCCTATGGTCCCCAATATTGGGAGTGCCTCACTAATTTATACCTATGTATATATTATTTCCTTGTTTGATGTGTTCTAGAAAACATGAAAACAGTGCTAAACATACATGGTAAAAGCAAAAACAAAATGCATTCTATGAGTTTTAACTTAAAATAAATTGATATATGTTAGAATACATGTTAATAAAATATTATAATATCATATAAATAACACATTGTAGGCCCCATAATAAAATTTTCCTTGGACCCCAATTGGGCTTGAGCCCGCCCTGCACTTACTAGTTCATAATTTCAGAAGCCCTCTCCCACGAACACGCCCTATGTCACTTAAAGACGATAGAAGGAAGAGGTTTATCTGAACATTTCAGAAATTTATGCTTTTAGAATCCCATCCGCAGCAAGTACATTTATGGCCCTACTCATGAGCCTTTGGCATGGTATATAAACCATCCTAGCCTATTCATCAAAATCACCAACTCCATTAACAAAACTCTTCTGCTACAGCCAGGTGCCTGCTAGTAATTCTTTCACAGACTTCTTTGATTTTCTTGAAGTGAGTCATTTCACTTGTAGTTGGTTTCTCTACGTATTTTATTATACTCTAGGCTCGAAACTCTAATTTCCTTCTAAACACCACAGTGTTCCAACAACTGCTATTGCATGTTACCAAAAATATTGATTCAGGAATATGAGTTTAGTAATTATTTTTGTTGATAAACATAGGAGTCAGATCGATATTAGCACATGCTCACCCAGCCCTCCACCCGCAACGGCTTCTTTCCAAAAAATATTATATAAAATCTGGTGTACCCTTTTAAGGTATTTTAGTGTCTTAGATTTCCAAATTTTCTCCCCCAATTTTGAAGAGAAGAGAATAACTAAGATAAACAATAAGAGCCATAGGAACCTAATATTTTGCTTCTTAATTATAGGGGATAATGTGTGACAAATTTGTTTCTTATTTTTCTCCGTAATTGTGTACTTGCAGATATCAAGAGTCAAAGAAAATGAGTAGTGGAGATTGGATGTGCGGTTCCTGTCAGCACCTGAATTTTAAGAAGCGAGATTCGTGCCAACGATGCAGGTTTCCTAAATTTGGTGGGAGTGCAGACATGGCATCATACGGGATTAACAAAACAGATGAAGTGTTGGCCGGCGACTGGTACTGCACTGCCATTAATTGTGGTGCCCACAATTATGCTAGCCGAACAAGCTGCTTCAAGTGTAGTGCATCAAAAGAGGATTATTGGGGCTACTCAGCAGGAGCTTATTCATACGATACAACAGGTGTCCCTCCAGGTTGGAAAACTGGGGACTGGATTTGCACAAGGTTAGTCCACAATTTAACTGTATATATTTTTTAAGCTACTATAGGGAGGGAACTTATTCTCTAATATATATTTGCTATTTGAAATTTGCCAGACTAGGGTGTGGTGTGCACAACTATGCCTGTAGGATGGAATGTCACAAATGCAGAACTCCAAGGGATTTCGGTGAGAGTCTACAAAACTATTGTGCTAGTGTATATGGTTCTCTCGTCAAAACACTACATTCCATTTTCCTAATTCTTTTACTATTTTATCTTCAGGTGGGGCCGTGTAATGAGGGTGAATTAAGAGAGAATTACGCAAAATTGCACCGAAAATTTTCTGCACCTCTATTCACCACCCTTGTTAGTGTAATAAGCTCTAGGTTGATGATTTATGACCCAAATTTCACTCGCATTGTCTTTTCCCAGGATGGGATTCTAACTTTATTGTATGGAGCTAATCAAATCACTTCACTTCTTCCAATAATTTGTTAACATCTATAATTCAGTTCTACTTTGTTGTGTGGTCAAGGAATTTATGTTGTGGTTTCTGACTTATATCAACCCAAAACTCATCGTGTGTACAGAGCAATTGAAAGGCACCTCCATTCGCTGCCATTTCAGCACTTCAATCAAATAATGAATAATAGGATGAAAAGTACAAGAATCGTGTATAAGATTGGAAGATGACAAATTCTCTTCCAAAGCCCCCAAAGAAATATTAATAACTACATAGATAAGAACCAGATACGCTGCTTTATGAGCATTATGCACTATCAGATGCAAGTGAGCCAATTCCACTTTTCTTCGCTTTTTCCTCTTGCTTGCAAATATGATGCATCCTTGCTTTACAAGTGAAGAGCCTTGTGGTTTTATAAAGTCAAAGCAGTTTTTATGTTACAACTATATTCGGTTATTGGTCAACATTTGCTCTAGCACTCTAAGGCCACCCTCAATGGATGGTGTAAAAGTTAACATTGAAGCAATTAGAAGATGCAGAGGGGAATGCAATGCGTAGAATGTGTAGTAAAGGTGTAAAAGTAGACGGACGGAAGACATTGTGTAAAGTGGGACCCAGTGTTTTTCGCACAAAACATTCTAGCGTGGGAGCATTTTACGTATTAAAAAAAATCATATCTTCCACGGTAAACATTTTACCTTGAGAAGTGGATCTCCTACTCCCACGCTAACATGTTTGGTGTGGAGACTCATTTTTACAATGTGGCATTTTGAACATTAGAGTGCATCATATGATCTAACATCCTATATTTACACTTTATCAATTCATCCCATTGTGGGTGGCCTAGACAAAAATTTATATTACATGTTTGGAAAGTTTTTTGGAACACTTTTATTACTTTCAATGACAATTGTGGAGTTTTAAAGTACTAAACTAAAGTCCTCATAAGAGTATCCTTTTGATTATAACGCAATAATAATGCATAAACTCAATCTTGCATGATACTCCATTCGTCCTATTCAAATAATCCTTATTTGAAAGTCAAACATTTTATGAAAAAAAATTACTTTCCAAATCTATTAGATAGAGGCACTTGGATCATTTTTCTATTATGGGTATTATTTGAATAGATAACTTTGTAATCTCACCTAGTTTTATTTATTTTTGTTAGAAACACGTTTAATAATTTGTGATGGACTATATAATAAAAGAGAACACGCCATTGCTAGTCTCGGATAGGGGGATTATAAGATTAACCATCCAAAGAAGATATTTGAGTATGATGTTACCGTAATTATTTGTAATCATTTTTACTTTCTTGAAAAACTTCAATATCTGAACATTTATAAAAAAAATGGATTGAACCCCAATAATTGGGTAGATTATGTTCTTCTTTTTTTTAATTTGTAAAAAAAATATAATTACTGGATTAACAAAAATAATTTATGAATTTTTTGTTGGGAATGGTCTTTTTGGACGAAGAAATTCATATGCAATTTTCTTGGTTATATTGTTCTCTTTTATTTAATTTTTGGGATTTTTCAAGCTTTACCCACTATATATTTGTCTAGTTATCAATTTGGCACTCAATAATTAAGGGTAAAATGTGTCTTTATTTAATATTCAGCGATCAAATATGGACCCTATGGGGTTGATCCAAAATTGTGTTTTAACATTAAAAACCATGCCATCAAAGTTATCCTCAACAGATAAGACTAAATTAGAGTAAAAGAGAGAGAAACACAAGATTTAGAGTGGCTCGACCTGCAAAATGAGCCTATGTCCATTTTCAGTGCCTTATTCTCACTAGATATTTACATTAAGGGTCCATTTGATAGAAAACTTGGAAAATGCAAATGATTTCAGGATATTTGATTCCAGGACAAACAATTCCCAGGCAAATGAATATTTTTCAACTTGTGTGTGTTTGATACAAGTTGAAAAATCATCAATTTTCCGCATTTTCTATCAAACGCAAAAGTTAGAAAATAGATATAAATGTAGAAAATTTATTTATGGAATATATATATATATATATATATATATATATATATATATATATATATATTTAAATGTACAAAATCTATGAAAATATAATATATTATTTATGGAATATATGAATATATATTATATATTAAATATACTAAATATATATTATTTACAGAATATATATATTCAGTATCTATATAATATATATACGAAATATAAATATATATTAAAATATATGAATTATATAATTTATATAAATGTACGAAATATATATATATATATGAAATATATATAAATGTACAAAATATACGCAATATACATATATGTGCTAAAATATATAAAATATACGAATATATATATATATATATATATAAAGAGAAAGAGAGAGGGAGAGAGGGAGAGTCAGACTCTTCAACATACCTCATTAAACATACCTATGAACATACCTATTTTTTTAAAATAGTAAAAAAAAATAATTTTCAGTTGATATTTTTTATATGGGTTCATAATATTTCAAAGTGACCCTGTAAAAATATTCAGCACAAAATAATATTTTTTGTTATTTTTAAAAAATAGTTAAAAAATCTGACGGTTTTATAAGGTAAAAACAGTCAGTTTTTTTACCTATTTTTTAAAAAATAGCAAAAAACATTATTTTCATTTGATTTTTTCACTGGGGCGCATTGAAATATCATGAACCCATATAAAAAATATCATCTCAAAATTATTTTTTTTACTATTTAAAAAAATGGGTATGTTGCTAGGAGGGCTGTTGGAGACCCTGACTATATATATATATATATATACAGTCCTGCTCTTGTGCGGACTAGTCCGCATTTTAACAATGCGGATCGGACATGTGTCACCTGGCGGTGAGCCGAGAAAAGTGAGAGTGTGCGCCTATAATTGAGGCAATAATTTCTAGGCGCACAGTTAAGTGACACATGTCCGGTCCGCATTCTTAAAATGCGGACTAATCCGCACGGGAGCATTATTATATATATATATATATATATATATATATATATATACGAAATATATATATATTTACATATTTATTAACAATATATATTTATATATTTATGAAATATATAGAGTTATAAAAAAATAACAAAAACCTGCTCCCCTCCCCCCCCGCCCCCCCCAAAGAATTGAATTTCACCTTAGGGTGACAAATTGTGCTTAAGGGGGGTTGTGCATAGAAAACAAATTAAGGCTATCAAACAATCTAAAAGCTGGAAAAGACCAGAATTTTTCAACATTTCTGAATTTGCCTTGGAATTTGTTGTCTATCAAACGAACCCTAAGTACAAGTTTGGGAGCCTTTGAGGCTTATAAGAGGAGAGAAGTAGGCAAAATGTATAAACATGCGCGTTCTGTGTAGCAGGCGTTGCGGCGTTATAGTGTAAATTGGATGGAGGCCGCGGTTGTTGGCGATTCAAGCTACCAGAGCAGGTGACCGGAGTGCAGTCACAAGTGTAGAGGCATATTGGAGAAATTTGGATAGGGCTTCGCTGCCTAGTTTTTGCATGTCCAATGAGGAGGTGAGCACATCTATTTATAGTAATTGGTGAGAGCATCACGTGCACAGTCCACTTGTCTTGTGGATAAGTATTGATCAGATAGAATCCTTCTACAAGGTGGACAACTAGCAGTCCATTGCTGACGTGTCAGGGTCCGCGGCGTATGCTCAGAGGAGTTATGAGGTTTAGGTGTTGCAGCCTATCAAGGACCTGGTCGTGGCCCTCCCAGGTGGTTTGATAATTATGGTCGCGGCCTATTTATGCACCAGGTCGTAGTCACGAGTGTATAAAGGGGCAAATGGATAATAGTCCATGACTCTATTGGTTATCAGGTCGTGATCTTCTTTACTAGCGGAGGCCTATTGCCAGTACTTGAGCATGTCTCCATTGTTCTTGCGTGGGCATTCATGCAACGTCTCTTGTCTATTGATTGATATATTTTGGGTATAAGAGTGGGTATATGTATAATATGAATAATATCAAGTGCAAAGGTATAAAGTGAACAAATTAGTAGGGGCAAAGCCAAATGACCCATATAATTGATGGACAAAAATTAACCTTTTTTAAAGACCATTACACCATTGCTCATAAGACGAAAAAAATTAATGTCTCTAAAACATCAAAACTTTGATGTCTTAGAATCGCGATATATTAGTTCGCTGGGACGGGCCCACATTCATTAAATGATGTGGGTCCGCGCGAGCCACACTCATCAATTGCAGATCCAAGGCAGACATCAAATTTTTTTCCCTCATAAGATACTAGATAAAATGCGTGTGTGCATAATTTTATCCGTTTTTATGTTTATGATAATATTTAGTGAATATTAATATTAACTTAAAGGTAATAAAAGGAATTTCGAAGATTTTACTTTCAAAACATTCGTTTTGTTAATAATTAAAAGGTAAGAGATTCATTTTCATTTGGAGAATAAAATGTTTGAAGACAACTCAAATACAGTGTTATTCTTTCTTGATTTGAGCTGGAAGTTATCCAAACAAAGAGGTTGCGTAGTGAGCATTTATAAAAGATTTCCCATCTTTTACTGTCAACAATAATTAAATGAAGTATCACGAATTTTTGGTGTCTTTTACCTGTTCATTATGTAGGAAGGGATGCTGGCTTTTAACAGTAAACTACAAAAATAAATGAGAACCTTTACTATCTTTAATGTAGCCTCCAAACTATCAATTTTATCAAAAAGACTGCTCAATAGATTTCGAAAGACTAAAAAAATATTACGTCATCAAAAAGTCCCAAAAAGAAGGTCTTGAGAACAAAATGCATCGTTTAAGAGGGTTCTCACGTTAGAAATAGTTTTATCGGGTAATTTGCAACAAGTACATGGCTAATTTTTTTTCAAAATACTACGCAGACATATATTTGCGATACAGTGACACGTCGCACCGGTATTGATTATTGTCTTATGAATGTGAGTTCGCGCCAGCAATACTCATCAATACCGATGCAATAAGTCACTGACATTGTGTCGCACCAAATATATCACAAATCTGT
Organism: Sambucus nigra; assembly: GCA_949130495.1. Lineage (NCBI taxonomy): Eukaryota > Viridiplantae > Streptophyta > Magnoliopsida > Dipsacales > Adoxaceae > Sambucus > Sambucus nigra. The sequence goes on along the minus strand of OX422211.1, from coordinate 360,493,577 downwards.
ATCGGTGTAAAAGCACTGGATTTGTTTTTCTCTCACTATCTCTCATGTTTAGAATACAATCCATTTGAAACATTTCCTAATTAGGAAAATAGTTTCCACATATGCTAAGATATTTACATACCTTTCATCACAGTGACTTGATTTCAATGTTGAATATGTGCCGATTAGTGGTTAAAAGCGTATTTGAAGGCATTGCTGCCTGCCCTACACTACATTGCTTAAGTTTCAAAAGATTCTTGTCTCCTTCCGTGGCATATCCTCCCGGGTGCAGACAAGGTGACCAACTATAAACAGTCATTCAATCTCCTTTTCCTTTTTTCATATCTTAAGAAAAATTCCCTTTAAAGTGAAGATTATGTTTAGTTATTGTCTAAGCTTCACGCGCTTAAAACACTTTTTTCCTCAATCTTTAGTATCCTTAGGGAAAAAAAAAGGGAGAGATGTAATTCTACGCTAATACATAATTTTGACACATTTTGCCGATAAGCTGATGTGTTATATATGTAATGGTTGATGTTTGAGGTTCATTAATTAGCATTTTAGACACCGCTCTAAATGTGTTGACATCCCGTGTAGAGAACCCCGCATGTCCCATGCATTGTCAAGTTAACCCAAAAATAAAAATACTGATTCCTAAAGCAAGAAGTTCATTTCATGTGTGTAATATCCAGTAGTCTTAGGCTGATTATTTAAACTGCAGTAATAAAAAGTTGGAAAAATAATTCTTATTATAATTTGAATTATTTTTGGCATCTCTAAAATATTGGTTTTATTAAATGAAAATTCGAACTTTAATCGGATTTAAAAAAAATAAAAAAAATCGGATTTTTGTTCACACTTAAGCATTTGGCGCTACCTGGGCACCTTCGCAGGGGCAAATCGATTCAACCCTGCGAGCGAACCACACCGGATAGTGCTGGCGGGTTGGGATGGTGTTAAGAGTTTTAGTTATATTAAACCACCTCATTTTCTTGATATAAATATTATTCGGAGTTAGACTTTTTCAAACACTTTTATATCAAACCTAATAGTAGTAGCGTCCCTTGTTTACATTTCCTTTCATCTACAAAACCCTAACCTTATTTAAAAGTAATATTCAATCCAAGTTTTGAAGGTTCAAACCTTGTTTTCTCAAGATCATCCAAGAACGTATTTTTGTTGTTGTTATCTCGAGAGGAACACAACCATCCAAACAGATTCTTCAAACGACTTTTTACAGGTATAAATACTTCTATTGTTCCTCTTTAGCGGTGTTCTAAAAGGCGCGCTTAGGTTTCGCTTAGGCTTGAGGCTTGAGAGAAACACCATGCCTTAAGCCTTTCACGCCTTATTCTTGGTAAAAAGCTTAAGGCGTACTTTTTTTTTTAAAAACAAAAATGCTTTAGTGAAACGATATCACCTTTTAAAGGCTTTTAAAAAAAATCGGACCAATATCTCATTCAAAACAATCAAAAGACAAATAGTGTCCCAGACCTCTCTGCCTCTCGTCCAAAAAACGCGTGTTTTTTCTTTTTTTATATATTTTATTTTAGTATTTAAAAAAATAGTATTTTAGTTTGCATATATTCAGACATATTTTCAGGTATGTACGATTTTAGTATTTTTAATAGCCTTGTTATAGTTAAAAATGTTAAAATATATTAAAAAAAAGGCCTAAACGCCTTTTCATGTTTTTTTACGCCTAAGTCCTGCCCAGGCTTCTAAGGCTTAAGGCTTGGCATCCACACCTCGGTCACACCCCACGTTTTTTAGAACCTTGCCCTTTAGTATTATGCATTTTAAATGTTGTCTAAAAACTAATAATCATTGTTTTTCTAAAATAAATTAGAATAATCAGGGAAAGTGTAATTAAATTTGGGACTGTTTTTATTCAAATCTCTAATATGAATTAAGACGCAAAACTCTCGCATGCTTAGATTAGAGGTTGAGATTTCGTTAGAATATATGGACGTTCGCATGATAGAATAAATCGTATGAACCATGTAAATTAAATTCGACTCGTAAAATCATGTTATATATCTATTGCCTGTAAGAAAGAAAATTTCTTATTGTATGCCCCGAAATATGCTTATTAATGGAAATTGTATAAGTTGTTGAAAATAAATTTTCTTTAATTAATATTATAATTAAATGAACATAATTTGGATAATAGAAATCAAGTGATCAAATTAAAGAATTGTTGTGTTAGGATGAAAATCAACCTTGTGTGATCGTTAATTTCGTTAATATTCAATACCGCTGGGACGACGAGATTTTTGGGGTAGTCACGCTTTCACTTTACTTTTAGGTTGCTTGCTAGGTATGAGACTAGCAGGTAGATCTTGGCGGTTGCTAACCCTTTCTAGGTATGGGACTAGTTAGTGTGGGTTTTTATGGATGGATGATTCGGGGGTGGGGGTGAATTTGTACGTCGTTCCATTGGTGCGTCAGCTTAGGTGCGAGACTAGGCATTATCTAATGGTAGGTATTCTTCGTAAACGATAGGTTAGTATATGCTTGTACTTTGAAGACCTTTGCGTATGGGATTAAGGGTGGTTTGAGGATCTTAAGGATCAAATAAAGGGTGGGGCTAGTAGAAAATATTGAACTTGATAATAAAATGGAGAATTAATGCCTATGACAAAGAACGGGTATTAAAATGAATTTGTGCCACCAATACGTGCGGGGCTAATAATAAGAGGCGGACTGGGTATAGCAATATGGATGTTTATTGGCGTCACCAATATGTGCAGGCTAGCAAAATTGGTCAAACTAGGTATAATGACACGTCGTGCGTGGAACCTAACCAATATGAGCCAGGCTAACGAAATTGGGATAACTGTCTATAGTGAGGGGAATTGTGTAGGGTGTAAAACTTTGGACGCACCAGCAATATGTGCAGGACTCGTAATCGGGTGAACTTACTATACTGGTGTCGCTTTAATAAAATTGGATACATTAATTTAATTAATAATCATGAGTTGATAATTTAATATCGAAATATCAAAATTGGACTTCAATATTAGGGTAGCTCAGTTATGTGGATAGATAGTGGTATTTAATTTTACTCGCATGTTAATGTAATTATATCGCTTAAATTAAAATACTCTATTGTGATGTTTATCATTTATAATGCTATTGTTTGGGTTTACGGACCCTAATTGGGAGGAGTAACTAGTATTCATACGGTGAGCTCTAGCCCATTGCGTTGACTAACATTTCAGGTATAGTGTTGGAGTAGTTGCATGGTGTGGATTGAAGATCTTTGAAGTGCATCTGGAGTTATATTTTATTTGATTTAGTAGTTTAGCTTATATATCTATTGAGTCGTCTCTATTATGAGACTTTCATTTATGGATTGGGTGGGATAATCGGTTCCACAGTTGTTTATGGTTTCAGTAAGATATTTATAGCTGGATTATTTCATTTGAGATTAAATAATTTGGATTTGGATTTATGTAAGGACAATATTTCCAATTGAGTCCGTTGTATGTTTATTTGACTTATTCCAGGAACAAAACACGTTTGATTCATAGGTGCATTTTTATTGTCACGATCCCACACAGGCTATGACGTATTGAAGTTTATTGAAGACGTTGCGACAAAGCTTTAAAGATTTATCATGTCGATTTATTGTGCAAATTTTGTCTTCAAGTTTTATTGCATTGTGAGATCACTCAGGTATGAATGCATAATTTTAATGGGACTCAAAATTTATTTTAAAATGTTTAAGGATGTTATTTTATTAAAGAAATGGTATTAAAAGGGTTTGAAATCGTTTACATTTCTTTTATTTTGGGATAAAGATGGTTTAGAGTTGTGTTAAAATCAAACACACATGCAAGTCGTTCAAACGACCATAGTAGTCGTTCGAGCGACATGCCTATGTCGTTTGAGTGAGACACCGACTTACAAAATATTATTTAAGGCGTGTTTTCTTACATTTTTTAAAGGTGTGCATTCTGAATTTCAGTTTACGAACCAGTTCATTTTCTGCACAAAGTTTTCTAAGGTTTTCGAAGTCTAAAACATCCTTAGAGTTTCAAAGATCCAAGTTTTCATTACTATATGCTATAGTGATATTTGTTTGCACTAAGAAGAGTTTGTTCTACACAAAAAATTGTTGGGTTTTGCGGTGGAGAAGTGAAAGAGTTGTGTTCAACATTGTAGACGTTACAAACCATGTCAGTGGACACTGATACATACGTGGATGCGTGTGTCGTGGATGAGTATCGTGGAAGAAGGACTTTCTGCGTGGGCACTGTGAGAGGAGTGGTTAAAGATTAGAAGAGCGTCAAGTCTCGTAGGGATTAAGTCATTGAGTAATACGTGTGTCTGTTCCTTGTAAATCCATATTCATAGTAATTGTCTGGCTTGGGCCGTCCGAGGTTTTTTTCCGTTTTGGTTTCCTCGTACATTCGGCGTTGTGAGCATTCGTTTCCTTACTTTACTTACTTTAATCACTAGATGCATATTTAGGATTAATCAAGATAAAATCTGGTTAAGTTAAAATTGGTGCTCATAAAATTTGAAAAAGAGTTTTTCAAAAAGAAAAAAGTGTTTCATCGTCCTTAAAGCAAAGTCTGATTTGAAAAATAAGGAGCCTATAATTTATTTCGGAGATAGCATGGTAATGGATTTTAAATTGCATGAATGTTTATATTTGTTGGATAAATCTGAATATTATCTTGTGGAAAAATTCTAGATGTCTCATATTTCTATCATATGTTGAGAATGATTATTTATTTAGTGACGCATGGCGTAGTTTGGCAATGGCAACTGGCTACCTCGCTTGCCAGAATGTGCAGGGTGTTACAACGTGGTGCCAAAAATAAATAAAAATGTACATTAAAAAAATCAATGGTGTGGATGATAATTTATTTTAATTCTTATTCGATGTAAAGAAAATAAAATCATTGAATGCTGATAACTTAATAAAGTATTGCGTAAATCATAAAAACATCCTTATGAACAGGATATTTGTGATAGTGATGGTGTGGATTTGTTTTCTGAGATAGAATTATTAAGAAATTTTAAAAGAGGACATAAAAAGGCAACTGATATATAGAAATACTCAAAAAATTGACCTTTCCACATACATATATCCCTTATAGAATATTATATACAATACCCGTCACAATTGTTCTCTTGGAGAGGGTCCCCTAAGATCTGATGACCATAGACATAAAGAATAAAAAAAATTATTTATTACCCAAATTATAAAATCCAATAAGGTGGAACAAGGGTTTACTTTCAAGATATCTATATCGAAAACACGGGCTCGATATTAGCTCACTATCTTCTACCATATTTCCAATATGAACAATAATGAACATAGTGTAGGTTCTTCCTTCGTGATCACCACTTGCTCTCTCTTCTTTCTTTCAATTATGTTTAGATTTTTAAGAGTTATAAGGGTGATGAACTTGTGAGAACGAGAGAGTCTTAGGTGCATACACACACACACACACACACACACACAGAGGCTCCAGTACATACCAAGTATACATATGAAATATACATACCAATTTTTTTAAAATAGTAAAAAATTATTTTTCAGGTGAAGTTTTTTATATGACGCTTAAACATTTTAGGGGATCCATATAAAAAAATCAACTCAAAACAACGTATTTTCCTATTTTAAAAAAATTGACCAAACGTGTGCACCCTTTAAAGCACTTTAAAAGCTACAAAAGTTTGACCTTTTTTAAATAAAAAAAGAGTTATTTTAAGCTGATTTTTTTTTATATGAGTCCTTTGAAATGTTTAAATACCACAAAAAAACTCAACTTAAAATTAATTTTTTTAATATTTAAAAAAATAGTTTTCACCAACGGTGTGTATATATATATATTCCACAATAGGGACCCTAAGGAGAGATAAGTATGTGTCTCCCAAGAACATAGAAAAACTATAACAACCCTTGTTTTCTCACATAAAGGTTGGCCAGACGCAATACACCGAAGATGGGGCTTGCTATACAATATATATCATTCTCGGTATCAAACCATTTAAATTTTTAATAGTAAACTACGATTGAGTTTGAAACTGAATTTAAATTAACATCCAAGACAATAATAGAATCCAACATCCACATAATATAAATAAATCCCCAACATACTTATAAGTATCTCGAACTAGCGAGAAATAAAATAGACTTCGGGCTTATGCCGATACAATAATCCAAATATAAAAAGAACTAAAAGAGAGTAACAACCTAATATAGAATCAATAATCTAAAATCTGCTCTGGAAGGTGAGACTGCAAGGTTGATCTGTCAACAGTCCTGCTATCCCTATCTAGGAGCACCTGGGGGGAGAAAATATTTATGATTTTGAGTCAGTGCTCTAAAGTGTGCAAGAATGAACTTACTAAATTTATTGTGCAAAAATACATTTAATTCAATGTGAATTTTTTCCATTGTCACTCACATATATAACATGACTCATCCCTCATCTAAAAGCAGTGCTACACATATAACCACCATGGTCCCAATACAAATGATGGACAAATGCCAATCAAGGTATAAGAATGCATTTAGCAAGATACATGCACTAAAATAGAGTTATCTCCATTCAAGTTACTATTTTCCCCAATTTATCCTAGACATACTACCCATAAAATGACAACATCAAACATCATACACACCACATAGTAATGGGTCTGTGTATTATAGTATACATCATTAGACTTAGGAAATTCTTCCATTTATTTTCAGTAATGATATATATATGCCCTTATATATGCGATACTAAGTCATCTGCCAATAGTGTCCCATTCGTTCTCTATCATTAAGTCTGGAGGAGTCTTCTATCTAAAGCGGATAACAAAATATACATACAATTGGGGTGGTACCTACCCAGTACACCATTGAACGACCCATACCTAGCGGTGACACATGGATCCCAACATCAACACTCATCTCTCATAAGTGGAGATGCTACGTAGTACCTAAGATATGACCTATACTACATCTAGCCCACCCGTGTCGACATGTTCTACAGTCCCAAATACGCGTACCCCGACCGATAGGACAGTCCACAAACATAGGTATGTCTGCACATAATATAGTTACATATTACAATATGTAAAGGTAATTATCCTAATAATTACCCCCTAGTTACCCCGTAAAGATTTTCCATAATTATCCTTATTTAATAATTAATCACGCGTTAATTATTAAATATCATTTCTTGAGAAAACACAATTAACCATCTAGATAATTTAGCTTTCCTTTTATTAGCAATATCACATATTCATTTTTAATAAATTCCACGATTAGCCGTACACGGTCCCACGAATTCGCATAAAGTCCTAAAATTCTCCCGGATACAACTGCGAACCCTACGCCATGACCCCCCAGAGGTCGAACCGATTCGGCCTAGGGGCGAATCAATTCGCCCATGTTGACAACTTACGAACCTAATAATTTTTCCAAGAATGGGAAATACATTCTTCCACGCAAACCCAATTCCAAAGGCTTAAACCTTATAAGAATCATTAATATCAATCCACATGACTTTTTTCATCATATTAAGATCATTTATTACGTAGTTTAAAGCCATAATTAAGTCCTAAATCGTAGGAATTTAAATCATAGATGGTGTTCATGTATATTCAGATATTTTCCACAAATCGTCGTATCTTTACCACATGTAAGGGTCATAGTTGTAGCTAAAAGAAGGAAGATGAATCTTTTTGATATATATAGGCCCGTGATGAGATATTTGGATCTATTAGATTACTTTTAAGGTTATGCATTAGAGATGGATGCATATTTATTAGACTTAGTTCCGTCAAAATTTATCTGTTCAACTTCCGTAGAACTCTAGAAAGACTAAAAGCCAAGTCTAGTTCCTGTTCAGATATGGGGTTGCCCAGCACATGTGATGTGGAAGGAGACATGCTATCTTGAATTGATGACAAATGTATGTCTCTTTGTGGGATATCCCAAAGGAACCAAGGTTGGACAATTCTATGATCCTAAGGGTCGAAAGTATTTGTTAGCACAAATGTAAGCTTCTTGTATGAAGATTATATAATTGACCACAAGCCTATGAATAAGATTATCTTAAAAGAACTAAGATGACAAGATCAAGAAAATGCTTTTGGACCACTCGCATGGGAAGAAATACAACCATATCTCGATAATACACCATCTAACAGGACTGAGAAAATTGTCAATGGTTAGGATTCACGTGTTATTTATACTGGACCACAAATGGAGCCACATCGTAATGGGAGGGTCAGGCATCAGCCTAATAGGTTAGTACATTTGGGAGAACACTTCGGTGAAATCGAAATGGAACATAAAATGGATCCTATCACTTATCACGAGGCACACCAAGAAAGTGATTCGAATATTTGACAATAGTATATGAACATCGAGATGGATTCTATGTATTCAAACTAAGTATCAAAACTTGTAAAATTTCTAGATGGGCTAAAACCTATCAGGTGCAAGTAGATCCACAAGATGAAGAGAGGGGTAAATGGGAAGGTCAAAACCTTTAAGGCATGACTTGTTATGAAAGTGTTCACTTAGAAAGAGCATACCGATTGTGCGGAGAAATTCTCACCGGCAACCATCATTAAGTCTAATCCAATTGTCTTATCCATTATTGTCCATCTCGATTTGGAAAATTGATGTTAAAGATGTGTTCTTGAATGACAAGCTTGACGAGTGCATCTATATGATGCAACCCACGAGATTTATAGCAAAGGGAAAAAAATCAAGGTGTGAAAGCTTAATAGATTCATTTATGGACTTATGAAATCATCAAGGTCTTGGAATATCCAATTTGATCACGCAATAAAATATTTTGGTTTTGATCAATGTATAGATGCAAATTGTGTGTATGAGAAGAATGACAAAAATGTGGTGGTATTTCTAGTACGTTATGTACATGATATTCTTTTAGTAGAGAATAATGTGGGTGTATTATCTAGTGTAAGAGTGTGGTTGTCTACTAAATTCAATATAAATGACTTGGGAGAAGGTAATCACATCATAGGAGTAAAGGTATTACGTGATAAAAAAAATAGGATGTTGGGCCTCTTCCAAGCTAATTATATCGACACATGGCTCCCCAAGTTTAACATGAAGGATTACAAGAAATGGTTTTTCCTTTTGAGGCATGGAATTCCTTTATCTAAGGATCAATGTCCTAAGACACCTGGTCATATAGAGAGGATGAGGAATATACATTATGTTTCGAAAGTGAGCAGCCTCATGTATGTTATAGTTTGTACTAGACCAAATATCTATTATGATGTTGGAATGGTCAGCAGATTCTGGTCTAATCTAGGTGATGTGCATTGGACTGTTGTGAAGCACAATCTCAAGTACCTTAAGAAGACTAAGGATTATATCATGGTTTACTCAGTAGAGAGTCTAGTATCCATTAGGTACACTAACTTAGATTTTCAACCGGATAATGACTGTAGGAAATAAACCTCAGGATATGTGTTTACCCTATGAGGTAGAGCCATATTTAGACGAGTGTCAAGTAATATTGTATTGTTGATTCTACCATAGAAGCCGAGTATGTTTCCACTTCAGAGGAAATAAAGGAGATTATTTGGCTTTGAAACTTCTTAAGTGATTTGGGTGTGGTTATTTCAGTGTAGTCATCTATTACACTTTATCGTGACAAAACCGTAGCAGTATGAATTGGAAAGAACTAGGGACTCATAAGAGGGTAAAGTACATTAAGCATAAGTATGACCTAGTTGGGAAATCATGTAGAGGGGAGACATCATCATGACTAAGATTTCATCTGAGGACAGCTTGGAATTTTTTTTACAAAGAGCTTACCAGCTAAGACTTTGACAACCACATAGAAGGAATGGGAGTCAAGTGCATGATCACATGGCTTTAAGACTAAGTGGTAGATTATTGGGGTTTATTCTTAAAACCATGTGCAAACATTTTATTAGTGATTAATAAAGGATTGGTTTATCCATTTTGAAATAAGAATCAATTTTGAGAGAATGCTTTATATTGTTTAATATATTATTTCATATTAGTGTTGGTTAATGGAGCTTAGTAAGAATTCCAGTGATGAGACTTTGGGTTGATCACGAGGAGATTAAAATTTTGGTTCTTGAACTATTGAAATATTAAAAGCTTAGATAGGAAATTGTCATATTTTTAAAATAGTTTCGATGTAATCCTAGTAGTTGGTCTCAAACTATGGGGAACCGACATAATTGTTCAATAACTTGGTGATTGTTTAACAGAGAATTTTGATCTGTATATTACAAGAATTTATTAAACATGACGACCTGTGGGATTTGAGCCTAAGGGTTGTCTAGATTAGACTCGAGAAATATCACACTATTTGAATATGGCGCTCATATTCTTAATCCCAAGAATTATGAGGGTTGGGATGATTATGTAGTTGTCGGTTTGATTTCTATAGGTGTGATTCAATTTTAGATTGAATCAAATGATCCTCGCATTTTGGGGGACATTTATATGAGTAGGTATGAGATCTTAATTCAGAGGAATTCACGTTCAAAGATACTTTGGATTGTGAAGACTTATAAGATTTTATTTCCACCTGTAAACCTGAGGAGTGGATTATTTATAATCCGGTGGAGTAGAAAAATAAGTTAAATTTAAGAATCAAGAAAGTTGATTAGATGTTGGTTAAAGTTGATTGACAACAAACTGATTTTATAAAGTGGGTATCATAAGGTTAATGTGGGGAATCATATTATCTACCATAATAAACTTTTTAAATAAGATCTCATTATATTCAAGGGATTTATGAGAGAATTATATTAAAGTGTAATCATAATTATTTATTAAATTAATTATGATTAAATAAAGACAAGAAATAAATTACATTAGTTGTAATTTGGAATTTTTGAGTATTTTTTTAAGTGAACTTAATTAGTTTTCTTCGGTGCCTAATGTAGTTTATACACCTAAATAGTTAGGCATGTACTATTAAGAAACCCAGTTTCGCCCAAGCCCACCATTATACTTGTATATAAAGGCATGGGAATGGATTTTAATGATTAATTATAACACTAGGGTTTGAGAGGGGTTAGAGAAAACACTATTCACATTTCTCTGAAGAGGCCTAGATATAGATCACCATCTCACTTATAAGGAGGAGTTTTAATTTCAAAATGTTCCCACACACCTACCAAGCTTTGGGGAGGATTATAGAAGATCCAAGATTTTCAAAAATTTAAGCAAGATTTTGAAGATCTAAAAGAAGGCATGCCTTAATCATGAACTAGTACCATTCTCCATATCGGATTGCAACCGGATCCACCAAAGTATGGTGTTATAAACCCTAGGTTTGTTCTTTAACCGCAGTTGTTATTTTTATGCTTTCTAATGTTAGATTAATAAAATATCCATAGTTGAAATTTTTTATTCCCCATATATCGATCCCTAATAGTGCCAGGGCATCAACTACCACCTATGGCTACAGTTAAAGCATATTAATCTACAATAACATTGTTTATGAGTGCTAAAATAGTAAATAACTATATACCCATAGGTGCTCCCCTCAAGACATTAAATGGGTAAGAGAAAAGAAGTGCTAAGTGTCAGATAAGGATTTAAATTGGTTCGAACCTCAGGATATGTTCCTACATCCATTATATAAAGGTTTTATTCCTATATATTAGAATTTAGTTGAGTGTTATAGTCTTAGAGATCCCTTGAGCTTTGGTCAAGGGAGTCTGAGGTCTTATAACCTTTGTAAACCGTACTTAAGACCTTAGGAAATGATTTAGTGACTTCTATGGGGGTGCATAGGTACTGTTTTAGGGATCTTGGAAGATGAAAAACTAATATAATAAATGGAACTGGTACAAGTTACAAGTATAAGCTCTCGACGGTAGGTCGATAGCGTGGAATGGAGTGTAAACTCTTGCGAAATGCTAAAACTCTTATGAGTGTGATAACCGAATGATCTTAATATCTTTGAATGATAGCTATCGATATCCTTACACATTCCACTACCTTCCTATTTATAGTAAAACTCTTCAAGGAAGACGGCATGACCGTGTAAGTTGTGAGATTCGACGGTGCCAGGGAAAAGGTGGAATATTGAGAAAAGTTATTGCAAGGGACATATCATGGTTGATGAACGCATTAAATATTACTGGGAACATTCAATACACGGGGATTTATGTAGCGGGGATAGATGGAATAGTGTTATTCTTCTCACCTACTCCATTAGATAGCTTGTAGGAGCTCTATCGAAGGTTCGAAGGGGTTGGAAGGAACGTTGAGTTATTGGGAAATGATTTTAAAGTACCATATGTCACCACATCCTAGGATTGAGATTTGGGAAACTTCTGGGGGGTCATTATCCCTCAATATGAGATTTGATGAGGTCACAGATTCTAATGGGATCTGAGGTCCCTGAGCTATGACTAACCTTCTGTCGGGAAATGATGCATGCCTGAGGTATGCTATACTACCATAGCTATCCCTTGAGGACATCAGACGTATTATATGACAAGTAGTGTCATGTATGAGGTTTGAGTTTGTTGGAGAATCTCTTTCCTTAACCAAGGGTGTTTAAAGAAGTTTGAGCCTTTTGAGGGTGAAAGGTAACATAGGGTATTATTAGTAGACCCTTGTTGTTTTATTCAAGAATTGTGAAGGACAACACTTATCCTTTTTAATTTTGATAGGGGTAAGTTTTTAATTTGTTGTTAAAATAATTGTTATGGCATTGGGAAGGAACACTTTAAGCGATTGAGGGCACTGATGGGACTAGAAAGATCGAAGCATCCTCCTTTGGAAGCTAGAAGAAGCCTTTCATAGGAGATCTTGAACTCATAATTTTTCCCCTACTACAAACTCTTTTTTGCTGAAAGATGTCTACTGCGCTTGTTTGCCCTTATGAGATTTCTTCAATTATCCCTCGTGATTATAATCCCTTAATTGAAGAGGGGAGTACAGAGTCCCTTAAGGAGGTATAGTTGGGGGGGGGGGGGGGGGGTGAGTGATCCCAACTTTACCAGCGGGGCTTACTCTGCCTCTGAAGCTACCGATCAGGACTTGATGAATATCAAAAGGGTTTACCAAATAACCCACTCCATCATTTTAAGGTTACCAAGCCAAATGAAAAGGCCCGTCCTTTGATCCTAGGGTATGTCTACTTTAATGAATGATTCTTATAATATGGGGTTTAGTTCCCCTTCTTCTTTTGATGACGAGGATTCTTAGATCTATTAGGATCTCTCCTTCCTAACTGGAGGCCAAATTTTGGATTTAATGACGTCCACAATCCTAGTCTTTAGGGAGGCTAGTGGTGGTCACTGAGATATGACATTGAACTAATTATTTAGGTTATACTGGGTCCAAGAATAGAGAAAACCAAAGTACAGGGGTTTGAAATATCTTTCCCTAAGGACCGCTGCAGTCTTTGCCAAGGACGGGCATATTGCTCCTAAGTATTGAAGGAAAAAATTATACTTTGTGAGAGGTTCTTGGGCCACCTGTGATCCTAATGAGACATTGGCTTCCCCAATAAATGACATACCCCCTTAGCATTGGGTAAGATCTTGATATCCACTGTGGTCGATACTTGATCTTGGGACTTAATCCATGCGCGACCTTTACTATACTTTTTGGTTTTGTTTGCACTGACTGTTGAGCCTTATGAACAGGAGAAAGAGGAGATATAAAAGGATTTGGAGTTGACATATATCCCTTTTAAGACCTTTGTCATAACCAAGCACCTTTTTGACTGTGGACTAAAACCTGATCCCAACCTAGTGATCTTGGGAGCTATTATTCCACACCCTAAGCTCATGGTAAGGGAAATACTGGAGTTTGTGCCACTAGCTTAGGTATATCTTATTAGGAAAATTTTCCCTAAGTTAGTGTATGAGATCTCTGAGGCCTCTGATGAAGAAGATCAAACTCGAGGTTGAGTTAACCTTCCTGTAGCGATTAACAAGGCCCTTCTACTAGACTCTTATGAAGAAGGAGATCAACTAAGTAAGTGATTGGCCTTTTTATTAATTTTTTTACTTTACATCGATTGTTTAATGGACAATTATTTTCCTGCCTTACTATCGCAGTGAATATATGGGAATAAAGAAGGATGAGCGTTTTATTAAAAGGGTATTTCAATCTATGTTTATGCTATCATAAGAAAGAGGTCCTTTACTATTAAAAAATCAAGACTTGACACAATAGTAGGGTCTAAGGGTGGCTTAGACAAGAAGACTGAAGAGGGACCTATGATCAAAACATGTACCTTACTACATGCATTACTAGGGATAGGTGGAACCTATGGGGAAGCCCGTGGTTGTTCTTATATTCCTGGAGGCTTGGATCCCCTAGTATAAAAAATAAAAGTAAAGGAAAACGTAGTCTTTACTGAAGATGGAAAAGAGATGAAAAAGGGTGTTGAGACCCTTAGCCGTTAAGAGGGACTAACTTCCAACAAGAGGTACTCCTAACCTCCTTCTATTGAGGATCTGAAATCCTATGCTTCCCTAGTGGATGCCCTCTAATTAGGGGCCGGGAAGAAATAACCTAATGTTATGGCCAAGCTGAGGACCGTGGAGACCTCAATTAATGCTGAGGAAATGATCCACTTACTGGGGAAGGTATCTTCAAAGTTGCTTTGATTATCCTTTATTTCTTTTACCTTATGTTCCCTATTGTTATTATATCTCATTGTTTTCTTGGAGGCTCATCACCTGACTAAGGCACTCTAATTAACACTATTTGTGGCAATAAAAGGTGTAACATGATTGCTGAGATAGCGCTGGGGTGGACCCTTACTCGTATGGAATTAGATCGAACAATTATTAACCTGAGGGTGGATTTGGACGTCCTTCGAAAGGAAAAGGAGGCTCTGATGTCACGACTCATTTTTCAAGAGAAATATAAGTTCCTGGATCCTAAGAATCTAAGGATAGTGCTTCCTTAATAGACGCCGTAAGACACTCCTTGGTGGATGTAGAGAAAATTCATGCATTCGACTAGATTTGAGATTTTTGAGACGGCGGAGACTCTTCGGGGCCAGAAGGCTGAGGTATAAGGATTATAGGAAAAAATTCTTCATGCCGATGGCGAAGTGGAAATTTTATCATAATTCTTCCAAGAGCTCACTGTTATGAATGAGAAAATGGCCTCCAAGGTCTAGGAGCTTCAGAAAGAGCAATAAGTACATTTTTCATAATTATATCTTCATTAATTATAATGAATTATAATGTTAGAAAATGGATGTTAAAAACAAAGCTTCAAAGGTTATTTCCTGAGGCGGGTTATTTCATGGAGAGGGGAATAATTATAGCTTCATTAATTATAATGAATTATAATGTTAGAAAATGGCATCCACGTTGTTTTTAACAGTATAATGAATTTTTCATAATGAACTTTCTTTATTCCCCTCTCCAGAGGCAAATTCATTATACTGTTAAAAACAACGTGGATGCCTACCTTGAGTCTAAGTCGTTCAATAAGTACATTTTTCATAATTATAGCTTTGTAATTGATTCCTATAAATCGAAGCCTCAAAGGTTATTTCCTGAGGCGGGCATTTCAAGCATGTTTGTTGAGGCCCCTGGATCATCTAGGTAAGCTCATAAGATGAGGGAAACCCTACGAAGACTAACAAAAACATCCCTGCATCTGTCAAAAAGTGAAGCTTTCTTATATTACCAAAGCCCCCAAGCCTTGAATGGCTCTATTATAATTTTTCATTGATTGACCATGGTCATTGGTTGTATTCGATATTAATCCTTTAATCAAAGTGGTACGGGAATCTGTTGCCTTTCAGTTTTTTGCTTCGTTACTTTTTTTTTCTGGGGATATTTATGCACTTTCTATGATGTTTGAGATCTGTCATGCATGTAGTATGCCCATAGTCAACCAAGATTCCTTGATAAAGTTAGATAATTAGGTAAAAAAATTTATTAAAGTGGATATAAGGGCCTTGAGACCCCTGCTTCATACTTTCACAATTTGTTGAAGTTAAGACTGTGCTTCTCTAGTGGGTAGTTGAGCCTTATAACCTTAGCACTTTTGATGATGCTGCGGTTGTGAGATTGAAAGCTCATAATTTTTGTTGAAATAGTTAGCCCCCTTGAAAAATATTTTGGGTGAAAACGTGCAGAATCATACCTATAATGGGTCCTAAAACCATATGCCTTTTAGGAAATTTGAATCCTAAGTCTCGCAAAGGGTTATAAGACCTCTGAACTCGGGGTAAAAATTTGAAAGCTTTTGAAAGTTTTAAGTCCTTATGAGGAACTAAGACCTCCGAACTGAATACTTTTGTAACCTGAGGTGCTTGTAACAGTCTATGACCACCAAAATTAGAAAACCTTTAACCTGATGTCCCATAACGGGTCCTAAGACCAATGAACTTAGGTAATTTTAAAATTTGGATCCCTTATAATGATCATAAGACCTTCAGGCTCAAAATTGTTTTAACCCAAAGTCCCACAAAGGATCATAAGACCTCTGAACTTAGGTAATTTTAAAATTTGAGTCATTACAAGGGTCATAAGACCTTCGAACTAGGAAGTTTTTTCACCTGAAGCTCCACAATGGATCCCAAAACCTATGAACTTAGGTAATTTTAAAATCTGGAGTATTTATAAGGGTCATAATACCTACAAACTTTGAAAATCTTTAGCTTGAAGTCGTAAAAAGGGTCATATGACCTATGAATTTAGGTAGTTTTAAAATCTAGAGTCCTTATAAAGGTCATAAGACCTCTAGACTTAGAAGACCTTTAACGGAAGTCCCACAAAGGGTCCTAAGATCTCTAAGCTTAGGTAATTTTAAAATTTGGTGTCTTTATAAAGGTTATAAGACCTCCAAACTTTGAAAAGTTTTAACCTGAAGTCCCACAAAGGGTCCTAAGAACTCTGAACTTAGCTAATTTTAAAATTTGGAGTCCTTATATGGGTTATAAAACCTACAAACTTGGAAAACTTTTAACCTGAATTTCCACAATGAGTCTTAAGACCTATGAACTTAGGTAATTTTAAAATTTGGAGTCTTTATACAGGTTGTAAGACCTCCATACTTGGAAAACCTTTAACATGAAGTCCCATAAAGGGTCTTCAGACCTCTGAACTAAGCTAATTTTAGAATTTGGATTCCATATAAGTGTCATAAGACCTACAAACTTGTAAAACCTATAACCTAAAGTCCCACAAAGGGTACTAAGATTGTTAAAATTGGGTAATCTTAAAATTTGGAGTCATTATAAGGGTCGTAAGATGTTCGAGCTTTGGAAATCTTTAACTTGAAATCCCATGAAGGGTCCTAAGACCTCTATACTTAGGTAATTTCAAAATTTTGAGTCCTTATAAGGGTCTTAAGACCTCCGGACTTGGAAACCCTTTGACCTAAATTCCCACGAAGAATTCTGACACCATTAAACTTTGGTAATTTTAAATTTTGGAGTACTTATAAGGGTTATAAGACCTCGGGACTCAAAAAGACTTTAACCTAAAGTCCCATAAAGGATCCCAAGACCTCTTAACTTAGGTAAATTTAAGATTTTGAGTCCTTATAAGGGTCATAAGACCTTCGGACTGAATAATTTTGAGCGAAGGCTGAAGTCTTTGCACCTCTTAAGGAACACTTTTATAGAACGCATCGTAGGGTATAGAAAATCTTCTTTTCATCCTTTTTAAATGTTGAATATATCACTGATAGTATTTCTTGAGGTGCTCTATATTCCAGGAGTGAGGGAGTTTGTATTCTTCTATGTCTTTGAGGTAGTAGCGGCCAGACTTCACAATCTTGGTTACTACATAAGGTCCCTCCCATTTGGGACCTAGCTTCCCTCCCCTTAGATTATTAGTTACAAGGGTTGTAACACCCGTACCCAAGATTTATACCTCGTTCCTTGTAATTTGTATGCCCTTGGGCCATGAACTATATCTTATGAATGGATGGTAAGTTTGAGGTATTCTTGTGGCCTTTGCGCAATTTATATTAGGTATTTAATAGCCTAAATTTGGTTTTTCAAAATTTGGTCGTCGTTTTTAACGAGTGGCCATGTCGTTCGAACAGAAATGGGGATGTCGTTCAAACGAGGTTTGAACGACCTTCTAATGACTATGACCTATTCGATTTCCATCATTCTCTGGAATCTCGTTGGAATGCCCTCGTTTGAATGAGGTACATTATTGTTTGAACAAGGGGTAGTTTCCCTTTCGAATGAGGTGGTTTCCTTTGCCCTTTTCAATCCTAAGTTTTTCCCTCGTTAGAATTCTCGTTTGAACGAGATGGGATCTTATTCGAACAAGGTCCAAGTCATTCACACGAACGTACAAAAATCAGACTTTTCTGCACATTTTAATGTGCAGTCACGGCATGGGGCCTTGGATTTAAAGTGTTATCGAGATCTCAGCGGCTCTGATCAAAATATGGGTTTAACCTTTGGTTAATGGGTTATGTGTTGGTAGGTTTAAATAGAGGTAAGGGAGTTGGAGAAGCCATTTCCATCAGATTTTTGGATCTCTCTCTCTCTCTCTCTCTCTCGCTCGCTCGCTCTAAAGCTACACTCTCCCATTCCTCACCCAATTTTTACCATTTTTAAGGTTTTCCCTTCCATCCCATTTTTTCCCAAGCTTTTTCAAGTCTAAATACACCCATTTTAATCCTAGTTGGATAGAAAAAGCCATTGTTGGAGCTTTCTTGAAGAAATTGGAGCTTTCTTGGAGCATTGGAGTTTTTAGGAGCTTTTAAGTCATTCCCTTTAGTTTTACCTCTTCAAATCCAAGGTAGGGTTTTCCTCCAAGTGTTTTCAAGATTAAAACCTATTACTATTCATGCTAGAAGGATTTATTTTGCAAAAATATCTTCTAGTATGTCTATTTAAATGTTTTCTTGCAAAAATGGGATTTTTGATGAAAACCAAGTTCAAAATGGCTTTGATGAACAAATGGTACTTTAATCTTGGGAAAATGAGGAAATAAGCTTGAAAATATATTTCAATGCTAATATCATGTTTAGTTGTATATTTAAGGGCTTCTAGGCTTGAAATCATCCCAAAAATGCTAATAATGTTATAGTATGCTAAGTAAGGATTTGTAGACATGATATGTGGAATTAAAAATTGGTTTCTTGATGAAATAAAGAACTTGAAAATATTAACCATAAATATGTTGTAAAATGAAGTAGAAATGATATTTAATGCAACATTTGGGAATAAGGGTAAGATGGACCTTTTGTAAAAATGGTCTTTATGACATTAAATATGTTTCTTCAAATGAAATATGAAGGAATGGGATTTTCTTGGAGAAAAAGGATAATGTATGATTTTTGGGACATAAAATCATCAAAGGTGATTTTGAACATAAAATGACGATTTATAATGCCATGATGAAACAAATGTGTTTTTTCACAAGGTCTGGTAGATGAAGGGTAAAAAGGTAATTTTATAAAAAAATAGAGGGTCCTAGTGGTAGAACTTCCTTATTTTACCTTATCGATTGTTTTTGTGAAAAAAGGATACATGAATGAAATGACATGAGAATGCTGAAAGTAAATGAATAATGTGGACATTGGTGAAAATGTTAAAACACATTAACATGAACTCAGTTGAGACCGAAAAATAATTAAGAAGGGCCCAGAGCCCTAGGGTGAAAGATCCAAAATCACTGGCCAGAGCATATGGTAGCATAGTCGGCGTTGTAGAGCCCGTTAAAGTATGAGGTTATTGGAGGATTCCGAGAAAGATAATGGTAGGGAAAATGAACTTGATTGTTTAATGGACGTAAATAAGACAACCTAATGAAAGTGATAAAATTGAGACTAAGATATAAAATACGATTAAATAGTCTCTCGATCCAGTAAAGGGTGGTATGAAATGGTTAAGTGTGAGTATGAGCACATCGATCGGGTGTATTGCATGGTATTTGCATTTATACTTGCTAAATTGTTAAACCTTTTCAAAATTATTTAAAATAGATGTTATATTTATAGGATTTTCGTAGAAAATGTATAACTTAATATTTCCCACCCTACTGGGCATTCTCTCACCCCTTACTTTTATGTTAAAACCCCCACCCCACCCCAATTACATCGAGTAGGGACATTGACAAGGATACCGGTAAGGCCCCATAGATTAATAATTATCGTTAGAAGCTCTGTTGTTTTATCCAAAACTATATTTGAAATATTATAAATCATTTTATTCGGGTCTTTGGTTAAGTATTGTAATAATATAGGGACAACTATGATTTATCTCTTATTTATTAAGCATTGATGGATTCAACGAATTTTCATAAATAAACCTTGTAAATTAACCTAATCACCTAAAGTGATCATGTGTTTTTTAAATTAAAACTAGTAATTTAATCGTTATAAAATGATGCAATTAAAGGGTTTATCTGTAATAATAAAATTGGACTTTCCCCCTCCCTCTTTAACTCCTTGATTAGTCGTGGGTTGACTAGTTGGTGACCCAAACCTTGGTCGGGGCATTACAAATCATATCGGAGCAATAGGATTCTTGGGTGTGATGAAGTGTTTACGGTTCCTTAGTACGCTTTCTTTATATGTTTCCATTATAGTTATCACTTTAATAACTTTTTAATTTAATATCTTCTGCTATCGCTTGAGTTTCATATCCTCTTGTATTGAACTCTCATTTCTTATGTAGATGACTACACATCATGATGGGGCTAGTGGCTTAGGAAACAGTGAGCTTAGACGTATGAAACAACGCTAGCTTGCATAATCCCTCTTACAGCAATAGAGGGCTAACCTTAGTGTAATGGTTGAGAGAAATCCTTCGACCTCCATTCTGAAGCAGTTTAGAAAGATGCACCCACCCATCTTTAACGTGGAAGCTGGCCTTGATGTTGCAGAAGAGTGGCTCGATGAGGTCACTCGGGTTATGGAGATTCTTGACATGCCAGCTAGGCACAAAGTCAAGATAGAAACCTTTCAGCTCATAGAGCAGGCACGGGGCTGGTAGAGTGCCTACTTTGCTAGTGTGGTGGAGGCTATAAACTCAGATAACTCCAGGGTCGCATTTCTAGACCAATACATTCCCTAGGATTTTAAGGATGACAAGAAGGATGAGATACTCCGTTTTATTCAGGGGAAGACGTCAGTGAATGAGTACCATATCAGGTTTGAGAGTTTATGCAAGTGCAGAAGGATGAGGTCGAAAAGACAAGGTTATTTGTCAAGGTACTTAACCTCGGTATTCAGCAGATCATGGCTAGTTTGGATCTGCCAAACTTCAAAACAACGGTGAATAAGTTCATCAGGCTAGAGATAGAGGTAGAATATGGTAAGGAAATCAGGGAGAAGAAGAGGGAGCCTAATGGGTCCCAGGGTAGTGGTCACAAGTAGTCCAGGGGAAGGACTCGAGGCTTTTTTACGAAGATGAAGGCCGCCATAGGGGTTGGTTCATCAACCGCCAAATGTACCAACGACTAAAGTCCCATGTCCCCTACTGAGAGGACTTGTTGTTCATATGGTCCCTCTGATCACTTCAATAGGTATTTCTTGTAGAAAGCTTTGAGTAATCAATCGACAGTCTACAGACTGTCAACTTTGTATTGGGTAGGATTTCTAGCTACACGAGTCCCACCCGACAACAACAATAATAGTTTTCCTCAGGTTATCATTAGCCAAAAAGGCATAGCATGGACGGTTCACATCCTAGTTAGGGGTAGAGTAGCCATGGGCCATGTTAGGTACTCGATAACAAAAGTACCAGGTTTAACCCTGGAGGCACATATGCTATGTCATAATTTGCATCACCTTTCGATGATCCATCTGTAATGAAATGGTATGAAGATCTTGTTCAGTACATGGGTAAAGGCACTTTTTGATTCAGGTGCACCGCACTAACTTTTGACGCTACCATCGAATTCCATCGGTATAGTATCTCTTTCAGATAGGTCTTGCTATTATTTTAGTAGCGATCAAGATGTTGGTTATCCGTACAAGTTTTTCACTATGCATGAGAAGAAATGGTTCTTCGGTTGGTTGAGCAATATGGTAGTTCAGGATGAGCTGGATGGTATGTTGTTAAACTACCCAGTAATGCAGGAGTTTCTTGATGTGTTCCCAGATGATCTTCCTGGTTTACCTCCACACTGAAAGGTGGTCTTTTCTATAGAGGTGCATCAGGGCATCTCTCCCATTTCTACACCAACACAAAATGGCTTTGGTGGAATTACAGGAGTTAAGGGTTCACTGAAGAATAAGAACCCTATGCCCCGTATTGACGATTTATTCAAATAGTTATATGGGTCGGGTAGGTTTTCAAAGATTGACCTCTGGTTTGGTACCATCAGTCACGTGTTAGAGAGGAGGGCATTCCTCAGACAAAATTCTGGGCTCAGTATGGGCACTCCGAGTTTATAGTAATGCCCTTTGGTTTGACAAATAGGCCGTTGATGTTCATGGATTTGACGAACCACATTTATTGCCATGACTTACACCGATTTATAGTGGTCTTTGTGTATGATATACTGGTCTACTCGACATCGAATGTGGACCATCAGGAGAACCTTCGCACGACTGCTCAGGGAGGACATGCTCAACACTAAGTTCAGTATGTGTGAATTTTAGATGGATGAAGTTAAGTTCTTCAACCATGTCATTTTTGGTGAAGAAATTTTTGTTAACCCTTCCAAGGTCGAGGCCATTCTATGTTGGGATAGGCCAAAGGAAGTCTCGTAGGAGTGAAGTTTCCTGGGTTTAGACGATTACTACTGTAGGTTTGTATAAGACATCTCGAGAGTTTCGTCTCCCCTTAACATGTTGACTCGAAAAGATGTGCACTTTGAGTGGTCCAAAGATTTTGAGTCGACCTTCCAGGAGTTAAAGGGTAGGCTGAATTTAGATCTCATTCTTATCTTTGCAGAGCATGGAAAGGGTTACATCATGCATTGTGTTTCTTTCGAATTAAGGATCGACACGGTATTACTGCAAAATGGTTAGGTAATCTTACGCATCCCGTCAGCTAAAGGTGCATGAGAGGAACTACTCCACTCATGAGTTAGAGTTAGACATTATGGTGTTCACACTTAAGAGCTAGAGGTACTACTAGTTTAGGGAATGGTTTAAAGTATTTTCTGATCATTAGAGCCTCCATTATATTTTCATGCAACGTGAACTCAATCTTCATCAGAGAAGATGGATGAAATTGATCAAAGACTATGACTTCTCATTAGAGTATCATCCCGACAAGCTAACGTGGTGACCGATGCTCTTAATAAAAAGTCTAGCCTTACTCTGGCAACGATGAAGTGTCACTGAGCAAGGATGTTTGGCAAACTGTAGAAGTTTGATCTGCATATCCAGTGGGGCTATGATATGGTGTATCTTTGGGGTGTGTTGGATAGACCACTCATTTAGCAAAAATTTATAGACGCCTAGTCATGTGATCTTGAGTTCTGACATTATCGTGATCATATTCAGAGCGATCAAGTGTTCGATGCTCTTACCGTGGACAAGTATGGTGGTGTGTGACCTAAGGACAAGTTGATTGTCCTAATAATTGATGAGCTACAGGATGAAGTGATGGAGGAGACCCATCACTCGCATTTCATCATACATCATGTTGCTATAGAGATTTACAAGGATCCATGGAAGGACTTCTAGTTGTCCAGTATAAAGATGGATGTGGTGACATATGTATCTAGGTACTACACATGCCATCAGGTGAAGGTAAAATATAGGATGTTGATAGGGATATTACAATAATTACCCTAGTAGAGTGGAAGTGGGAGTATATCACAATGGACTTCGTCACAACTTTACCACGGTTTGAGCATAGTCATGAGGTGATATGGGTTATAATGGATTAAATCAAGAAATACGCACATTTCTTGTTAATTAAGATCACAGACAACGTAGCTATGTTAGCGAAGTTGTGTGTTCAGAAGATAATCTGAATTTATGGTGTTCCACTCTCGATTGTCTATGATAGAGATCCCAAATTTCTGTACCAATTTTGAAAGAAGGTTTAGTAGTAATTGGGAACCAGATTGGTCATGAGGATAATGTATCACCCTGAGATAAATGGCCAGTAGGAACGAACCATTCAGATCTCTTGGAGTATATGTTAAGAGTTGCGCGCTTATATTTCAAGTGAGTTGGGCGGACAATTTTCATCTGGAAGAGTTTTCCTACAATAATAGTTATCAGGCAGGCATTGGAATGGATGCCTATAAAGCTCTTTAAGGGGTCCGTGCCACCTTTCATTTTATGGGTGGAGGTGGTTGCGACACATCTCACCAATTTGGATTTTGGATTTGATCCGAGAGAGGACCAATACAGTTCGATTAATTATACAGAGTCTCATGATGGATCACATTCGACAGAAGAATTATGATAATAATTGGTGAATACCTATAGATGTTGATGTGGGTGATTATATGCTACTAAAGGTTAGACCTAGAACCGACAGTCAACGGTTCGGACAAAAGGGGAAACTTGATTCTCGGTATATAGCCACATTTGAGATCCTGATGGATTAGGGATGTATCATATTGCTTGGAACTACCTCAATGGTTATCCCAAGTTCATAATGTGTCCCATGTTTTATGTTGAAGAAGTATATTCACAACCCTTGACATGTCATCAATTGGAACCTCATTGAGTTGAAAGAAGATGTCATGGTTTCAATGCTACCAGTGTCCATCTTGGACCATGAGGACAGAGTCTTGTGCAATAAGGTCATTTCATTAGTGAAGGTTCTTTATCATTTCCAAGGTGTTGAGGTCGCTACTTGTGAATGCGAGTCAACAGAACTCTTTGTGTGGCTTGCTTATTTGGATTTCAGAGATAAAATCTACTAAGGAGGGGATAATGTAACACTCATGCACGAGATTTGTACCTCCTTACTTTTAATTTGTATTCCCTTCGGCCATGAACTATATATTATGAATGTATGTAAAGTTTGAGCTATCCTTGTGGCATTTGTGCAATTTAAATTGGGGATTTTATGGCCTAAAGTTAGCTTGCAGAAATTTGGTCATCGTTCAAATGAGTGTCCACGTCGTTCAAACGAGAATGGCTCTATCGTTCGAACGAGGTTTGAATGACCTTATAACGACTAAGAGTTGTTCGATTTCCATCGTTCTCTAGAATCCCGTTAGAATGCCCTCGTTCGAATGAGGTGCATTTTCATTCGAACATGGTGTAGTTTCCCATTCGAATGAGGTGATTTACTCTGCCCTTGTTAACCCCACATTTTATCCTTATTAGTAAGTCTAAGTCTCTGGTACAAGGTATTGGGTTAAGGAAGGATCATGATTCTCGGTAGTAGTGAAATAACTGAAAGGTCGGTATTCTCCCTATAAGTAGTTAGAACTTTTATAGTAATGTGCCCTAGTTTTTCCTTTCTTTGGAAGGAAAAGGACATGGTGATGATTTATCTCTTAAAAAGTAAATGTGTGATTTATGATTCGATCTAGGGTAACTTTGTGTGTAGACTAGGGAACCAACAATCAGTAATTTAACTCGTTGCATAGGTTCCAGGTAACTGAGATAGTATTTTGAAGATATAAGTTCCTAGCTATGGGCAATTAAAATAAAGAAATGGTATTAGCGGTGGATTGCACTTATGGATTTTCATTAGACATAAAGTTAAAATAGGTAACTTATTTAATATACCCATTTTTATAGAAAAATTGGTTTTGGTTTTATAAATTGTTTTTATAGATATTTTCAATTTATTTTATAATTTTTTTTACGAGAATTAGGATATCGTTTATTTGTTCTTATACATTGGAAAATAATTTCTACATTATAAGCTCTTTCTCAACTATACTGATAAATACTTATATGAATAATTTAATGGACATATCATTAAAAAAGAGGGAGTTTCCTTATAGAACCAAACACAATATTGGCACTTATGCTTAGGTTGTTTTCTTTAAAAAGGAATTTGAAGATTGGTTTAAAATGGACAATCACGTTCATTGGAAGTGGAGGTACGTTCTTGAATCCCATTTAGTTGGTAAAATGATTAAGAGTCCCTTCATGAACCATAGCTAAAGAGATAAACATGTGTTGTCAATGATTCACTTCGACTAGTTTGATTCGGTTACTATTCAGCCAAGAGGTGGTTTTGAGTGCTTCATTGATTTTGTTGATGTTCACTCGAAGTCATGTATGTTTTTACCCCATGCATCTAAAGTGTAAAACCTTTGATTTGTTCAAAGTGTGCAAGGATAAGGTTGATTGTAGGTGAGGTAAACTAATCCAAATTCTATGATAGTTAAAGGAATCATTTATTAGAGGTTGATGTTTTATCCCAGTTATCTACACCAAATATTTTTTTTTGATAATGATGTAGAGGAAATGGAGGAATAAGACTACTTTTGAATTGATAGGATCAATGGTAGGTTATTCAAGATAACAACATTCTCATTGGGATTTTATTTAAGAAACTAGAATGTACATTCTGATTTAGTTTGTTCTTAACCGGTCTCTTAAACTCCCATTGAATATTAGAATGTACATTCTGATTTATTTTAGGGCATGTTCGGATTTGGGGATGCTCGACACTCATGTTGTTGAAGGAGACAAGGAAGTTAAAATTAAGCATAGAGGTATGTTTTTTTTATCCCAAAGGTTATGAAGGTAGTTTATATCATACTCCCAAAGGTACGAAGGTTATTGATTGTAGCAATTCCCGATTCTTGAAATAGGAATATATAATGAACCACGTGTCTAAGTGTAGGTTATACTTACAAGATATAATGGAACATCATTTTACCATTGTTGCTAGACCACCCGTACATGATGAATAATGATTTTTTTAATCCGTAACACACTAATTTATCTTACTGGGAGCATTATCAATGATTAGGATACACACACTTATACCGGATTACAAGTGTGCGCATCAAGAGTCATCCTAAATGGTTAGTGTTTTGAGTGATCATTTCGATATGATCTAAGGGAAACGCGAACCAGATCCAGGGAACTACAATGAGGCATTCCAAGAAAATGGCTTTTTTTTACTTATGACTATGGATAACAAAATAACTTAATGTATTCAAATTGAGTTTTGGGGGTTTAAGACTTATTGATGGGGTAAAACCCATCCAGTGCAAGTGGACCTACAAGAAGTTAAAAGATAGATGCGTGGGAAGGTTCAAACCTTCAAGATAAGGCTTGAGAAAAGGTTTACTCAGAAATAAAGGAATTGACTATGAGAAAATATTTTCACGATTTCAATGTTAAAGTGTGTCGGTATTATTTTAATGTCAAGACTGCATTCTTGAACGATTTTCTTGACAATCACATAGTAAAAAGTCAGAAAACAAGGTTATGTAATCTTTTAAGTTCCATGTATGGATTTAAGATAAAATCAAGGTGTTGGGTCATTCGGCTTGATTAGGTAATCAAGTTTTGGTTTTGATCAAAGATCGAAAGTAATGCTTGTATAAGAGGCATGATAGAAACATAGTGGTATTTCTAGTACAATTTCTGGATAATGCTTGCATAATAGGGAATGAGGTGGGATTTATGTCTCACATCGGAGTGTGGTTTTTCGAATGTTCGACATAAAGTACTTAGGACAATCCAGACACATCCTTATGACCAAGATTTTGTTAGATCAGTTGCAGAGGATGCTAGGCTCCCAAGTCAATTATATCAATATTGAATACATAACATTAGCATCCGGATTCCATGAAAAGAAGTTATTTTCATGTATGTAATCATTATACATGGAAATCAATGTCTTATGACACTTGATTGGATGGAAGGATTCAGGAAGATTCCTAATGCTTTAGCTGTGGCCAGTCTTATGAGTGTTATGTATTGTGTGCAAATACTGAAATATGTTATGCCTTCACTATGGTAAATAGATTCCAGTATAATTTTCTATAACTTATAATAATAAAGACTAAGGTTTTCAATTAAATAAGTATTCCATGTTTTCTTCCTCAGAATATGTGTTTACCCGAGGAGGTTCAGCTATAAGTTGGAGGAGTATGAATCAATCTTAAACTGCTAACTCCACTAGAGAGGCCAAAGTTATTATCACTCTGGGGACAAACAAAGAGGTTATATGTCTCCGTTACTTCCTATGTAACTTGGGTGAGGTTCCTACAATTGCAATTGGTTATTAAACTTTTAGTCTCCATGGAAGTATGATTACAAGTTCGAGAGAATCTGTAACACATAAAATGGTTAAGCACATTAAGCATAGGTTTCACCTAGTTTGAGAGATCGAATGAAGTTAGTGATAAGTTTATATCCAAGGTTATATCGGATAACACTCTGCTAATCCTCTATTTATATGAAACAAATTGATGTGTAATGGGTTGTGAGTTGGATATAAGTCTTTAAGCCTAATTAACAGATTGCTAGGGTTTTCTTCTTAAAAATATGTATGGCAGTTACTTTAAGTAGAGGTGTGTCATTTCATTTTCAATTTGTGATCTAGTGTGATGGATTGAGATGAACTACTACGATTATAGTTTGTGATCTAGTGTGATGGTTTGAGATAAACTACTAGGAGTTCTCAAACCATCATACCGGTTCCATATAGTTTGAGATAAACTACTAGAATTTCATCGCAACCGTTCTGATAGGATGTCAAGTTCCTATACAGGTTGTTAACATTCTAAAAGTTGTAGAACTGGAATTCTTATCTCCTCGTGATTAACCCAAAGTTGTGTCACTGAAATTCCTACTAAGCTCTATTGAACTACATTAATATGAAACTATATATTCACACAAATATAAATCATTCTCATAAACTTGATTCTCATTTAACAATGGATAAAATAATCCTTTATTAATCAATAATAAAATGTTTTACACATGGTTTAAGAATAAACCCCAACAATCTCCCACTTAGTCTTAAAGCCATGTGGCCATGCCCTTGACTCCCAATCCTTCTACATGAATGACAAAATTCCTAGTTGGTAATCTATTTGTATAAGGATTGGTTAGGTTACCGACAAATGAAATCTTTGTCACGATGACGTTGCCTTTTTACACGATCTCCCGATCCAGGTGATACTTACGTTCAATAAGCTTACCCTCTTATGAGTCCTTGGTTATTTCAAATTTGCATCCACAAAACTATCATCACAATAAAGTGTAATAGGCGACAATAAAGGAACCACACCCAAATCACTTAAGAATTTCTAGAGCCAATTGACCTTCTTTCCTGCCTCGAAGCGACAAAATACTCAACTTCCATGGTAGAATCAGCCAAATAACCTCATTTGTACATGTTATAATTAATTACGTGATATTTGAATTTATGAACTTACATATAAAACAAGTAAGTGTGTAATTTATTTTACGTCGTGAGGTATTACTGCGAGTTGTGAGGCATTACCATTGGGACTGGACTCTAAAATGATACAAAAGCCCAAAAATGTATTTTCAATGCTCAGGATAGGAACCAGGGGTAGGTATACCTTTGGTATAAGTATTGAACTAGTTTGGGTAGTATTTTTTTCCCATTTGGTGTTAAAATTAGGCCTAAGAGTGACATATGGGTTTAATGATTCTCTAAGGGGTGTTAAACCTCATCAATTAAATATTTTATACACAAAATCATATCCCTATCAACGTTAAACTTTTGTTAGAGCTTAAGGAGAACTTTTGTGAGGATGAACAAGGATCAAAGACAAGTAATCACTCGTTATAATTGTCCAGGCAAGAAAATATCTTGATTTATTACCATATAATATATAATTTTTTTATGATTTCAATGTTTTTAATTTAATTTGGGATTAAAAGATGGATTAGGAAGTAAATATTCTATTTTAATCATGTTGGGGTTTTATTTTATTTTAGTAATCATTTAATTTGTTAATGGGTTTCTAATCTTATTTGAAAATTTGAGCCTTTTGTAGAGAACTTTAGATGGATTTTTTTATTAAGGAATATAATCTTGGAACTCCAATTCTTGAATAATTTACTTGTGATAATCAAAGACTTTTGTTAATTTGAGAAATGGACCTTAAATCGTGTGTTATTTGGGTTCAATTGGATGGATAATAAAAAGTTTTTTTAATTGCACTTTTACAGATTTGAACCTTCAAACATGTTGGAATGATGTTAATCCTTATAGAAACTATTTAGGAACATAAACCCCTAGTCTATATGGTCAAAAGTTGGGTTTTGGGTGTTGTATAGAAACTTTAGGACAAACATTTTTGGTTTCATTCTGCCATGAACGAGTTTAGGAGGAAGGATTCGAACCGTAATCCATTGAATCGATTGGGCTCATACCCGGATTAATCCAGCCTTGTGCCTATGCTATTTTTGGGGAAGCTTCGATATATTTTGTTTTGGGGCGTTTATGGTTAGATGATAGGTTATGTATATGAAGATTTATTTATTTTATATGATATTAAACTAAAACAACACAAAAATGGAATTTAATAAGGGTTTGGAGATTTGATAAAACTTTAATTAAATTGGATAACCTAACTTTGAAGATTGAGATGATGTGGATCTAGTTAAGAGTATCCAATAACCTATATATATATATATATATATATATATATATATATATATATATATATATATATAAATTTCTTGTTGATGTGAACATATCAAATTCGATTCATTAGGAATCTATCAGTTGGGGTTTGATTTAAATGGTCTGTGAGAGGGTACCGAACTCCTGACTGATGATGTGGGATCTTGTGGAGGTTGTTATGTATTTAATCACATGTTCATTCGATCATCACCTCACGATGTGAGAAGTGGATGACCTAATATATCGTATGTGTTTGGTATAACCAATAGTGTGATTACGTGGTGATATGTTAGATCATACATCGAGTCGGTCACCATCTCGTGATTTGAGACATGAATAACTTGATCCATAATGTGAGTTTAGGGTGTGGGACTATCCATTTGTTTGACAGTGTAGTGATCCTATATTCTTATGTGTATGTTTATTTTTGAATCCATAAGGTAAGGAACTCCCACAGGTTTTCCGATAAAATCATAAGAAGGTCTCCCCAAGGTAGATGACTTCATCTGGTTATTATAAGATTTGTAAAATATATGTAATAATCTAGTGCGGGACACTTAAATTAAAAAAATGTCCACGTTAATGTGTTATGTTATGTGATCGTTTGTACACAACTTTGTAGGTGAGATATGTGGGTATTGGGACTCAGTAGTACTCTTTACATGTGTAGTTGGTTGCATCTCAGTGTAGTATTTCATTATGTGAAATTAATTTATTAGTGAAGCGACAAAGACTTATTAGTATTTCTTATGCCTTTATTTTGGGACACTCCTATAGTATTTCACTTATGGTGAGGGGTGAGGTATCTTTTGTATGTGAGTGTCGACGGGTGGCATGTTTATTGTAAATAAGTCGCATGATTTTTACTTTAGTGACACCATAAGATATTTCTTGAAATTTTAGGGTGCTGACCAGAATTATGTAAAAAAAAATCCAGTCATTCTTTGACAGGAACAACATGGCTAAGGAGATTCAGGCTTGAACTTTGTTTCTATCTAGTTGTCCTTTTTATTCGTAGATTGCTATTTTGTTTTGGTCTTTTAGTGAAGACTTTTTATTTCAATATTTGTATGGGCCATGTTGTTCCCAGTTATTTATTTAGTTTGGTTTTTTTTATGAGAGTTAAGATTGTTTCATTTATTTTTTGGTTGACTGACACATTTATTTATTCCAATACTTTATTTATATTATCATTATCTCATGTTGTATATAGATTCAAATTCACTTTAGTTATTATCTATTATTTTTAATGCTAAGAATGATATGACTTGATTAATGTGTCATAGCTTTGGCATATTGGAATGGGCAAACAGTACGTGAGAAAATAGGGAGTTGTTACTATTGGTATAAGAGAACCATACGAATTCTCCTATAGTGCAAGGGTTATACCGATTTCCAAAAACACATCAATTTTTAATTTTCCAATTAATTAATATGATTTTAATCTTTGCACCAATTAAACAAAAGTGTTGTGCAAGTAGTTTACTAATTTTCTCTTGACCTAAGTATGAACAAGGTGATATAGCAAGAATAAAATAAACCAAACCACAAAATAGATATCTACAAGTAAAACTCACAATATGAAAAATATCGTACGACCCTTCCATGCAAATCAACATGATATACGTATCTCTAGAAAGATAAATTTGACTTACTCAACTGACTCAACTCCTTCAAGCCTTGATTGACTCATCACTCCTTGAACTTTATTCGCAGTCTCTATTAGACGTCTTCCAATAGTAATCACAATGCAAGAACTTTTGACATCTTAGTATCAACCGAACTTACCATTGTAATATCCAATTTCAACCATCTCCAAGAAACACAAATCTACCATGCCAAACGTTAAACACGAAATCCACCGCTCGCAACAATACTCAAACAAGAGAAAATGTTCTTGGTGATGAACAAACGAGATCTCAAATATAATTAATATGTTGAATCTTGGATCTCAAACTAATGGGTGTAAACTAGGGTTTAGAGGCCTTTTGGTTAGATTGGAAAAAAATCGCAACCCTTAAAATGAAATTGTCATGCAAAACTGATATAAATAGATTTTTGCAATTTAAAGTTTGCACACACTTTGAGAAAAAATCGTTCGAACGAAAACATAGGGTCATTCGAATGAATTGTGCATTCTCATTTGAACGGAATAAAAATCGTTTGAACGAGATTGCCAAAATCATTTGAACGACCATTAAATGAGTTTTTAACAAAAAAATTGCGCTAAATAAAAACATCCTATTTGAAACTTGTTTGAACATCATTTGAACAAAACACAATTTTTAGTTTGAATCAGCTTATTTGAATGACTTTCAGAAACTCATTTGAATGAAAAGTCTAAGGTCGTTCAAATGACATACGAAAAAAAAAATTCATTAAAAAACTTTTTATGAAAAAAGCCTTAAAAACATTTAAAAAAAACACCCACAACATATCCAGGGATCCAACATTATATTCGTTCATACTTTTTAGATGCCATGGATGTTGAAGATGTAACTCAGCAAAAAAACTCACCATGTACTCTATGTGTCTTTAAATTATCCTTTATAGTCTTCAAAACACATCATAGGCTTAAAAGACAAACGTAACTCAAATTCTAACCTATGACATAAACAAGTTTTGTCGAAAGGAAAAAAGAAGATAAAATACATACAATAAAACTCGATATGAAATCTGTCCTTACAAATGTCCCCTATTCTATTTTGGGATAAAACTAAAAATAAAATCCTATTTGGGATGCAAGATCTCTAAAGACTCAATCCCATCCCCAAAAGGAAAAGGTATAAATACTTGACTGACACAAAATCTTGAGTAGATTTTCTCTTGTGTAGCTTTTTCGCATCGTTGCAAAGCTGCACACTTAAACACACCTTTCAATTGCAAAGAAAATATAACAAATATGAACCACATATGAAAAAAAACACCCCCCTTTGTTTAATAACACCACCTAAGGTAAGATGTCTCCCCCTAAGGTAATATTTATGTTCATTTTTGTTTGGGAATAGACAAAGGTAAAGTTGAACAATATAAACAAGTTTTCCCCATTAGTAGACATCATACCTTAGGAAAACGAGATGGACCTTACGTTGTACTCTTAGGCAAGGATGGTTCAAACAAACAAATGTCAATATTTTTATCTTTTTCTCTTAAAGCATGCATATAAGGTGATAGAAGATAAAATAAATTGATCAATCCATAAGACGCTGATGTACGAGGAAAACCACAATAGGAAAAGCCTCAGACGACCCAACCAACAAATCACTATGATACAGTTTTACAAAGCATAGACAATAGACTTACATAATGACTCTATCCCCCACAAGCCTTGTATCTCTTCTATCTTCAACTGCTCCTCCAAAGTGTAATGCAGGAATCCACCCACGCAAGTTGTCATAGCACACGAGCCCACGCACATATCAGTATCCATCGGTGAGGCTCAGTAACCATCAAACACCGCAAATAGCACACATGAATTCTACCACACGAAACGAGTTCTTTCCAGATGAAAGAAACAATTTTAGGGCCCAATTATCAAGATCTAAAAACATATAGATTATGGAACTTAGATCTTTAAATATATAGGGTGAAACTTGGGGCTTGAAACTTTTGTAAACAGGTGTTAAATTGTTTTTCGTCAAAAGTACTTAAAAATTATTATTCCACAATGCCTTAAATAATGTTTGCACAATTTTTTAGGCAGTGGATCATTAAAAAAAAACTAGTGTTATTCGAACGAGATTAGCATCTCGTTTGAACGATAATGCAATTTCATTTGAACCAGCTTCTAACTAGAATGGGTCTGTTTGGTAGAGCTTCCTTGTTTGATCCTTGTTGTAACAAGGATGCAAAGTCGTTCGAACAAGACATAAAACATGTTCTAACGAAAATAAACTCGAAATTTTTTTCTTAAAAATTATTAAAAAAATCGTTCGAAACATTTTAAATAATAAACTAGCCCTTTTAAAATATTTTCAAGAACTCATAATTAATACGCATTCATATCTGTGATATTCTCGATAAACTTGGCACGATAAACATGGCACACCATATCGAATCTTTGAAGATTGGCCTATATGTCTTCATCAAACAATGTCGCAGTCTTATGGGATTAACAACACAAAGTCTATCCTATGACTTAAATATTTTTGTCCGGAATAATGCCAATTACCTAAAAATTGATTCGATTGGAAATTTATCCTTATAAATCTCCCTTTTTGGTTATTTCGGGAAAAATCAATGAAAACATCCTATGGGTCGTCAAGCTCTCTAAAAGACTAATTCCCCAAACCAAAAACATAAAAAGAGTATAGATACTTGGCATACACAAAAATATGAGTATCTTTGCTTTGCTTGAAAATTCTGCCGCAGTAATGTTAACCTATAGTCCTGCACACTTAAACACACATTCAAATGCAAAGTGAATATAACAAGTATAAATCCGCAAATGATAATAATCTGATAATGTCTAAAACAATCTCAACCTATGTAATACATCTCCCCCTAAGATAAAGATACTAATCATGCAAAGGAAATATATCATTTCTCTCCCTTTTTTGTTCAAAAATAAACAAAGCAAGATAACATAAAATAATTATGACCCCTAAGCCAAATCTCCCCCTAAATACGTGATGTTAAGATAGTAATTTAAGAAATTTTGATATCACAATTTTAAACATAGGGAGAAGGGAATAAAGTATGAAATGATGTAAAGTGTATCAAATACACAATATGGTAACTCAAGCACAAATAGACCAAACGACTGAAGCATATGACACCCATGGACTAAATGTAAACCGCAAAGACTCAAAACACAATAGCGTATATAATATATTCAATATATACCAAAGAAAATATGGCACACGTATGTAGTTATAAACAACAACAAAACTGTAATACCCCTTATGTTTAATGAATTTTAAAATGAGATAAATTAAAAGTAAATGGGTTAAATCAATGGGGATTAATTGGAATTATTTATGTGAAAATAATTGGAATTAATCCGGATTGAATATTACTGAATAAAGTAATATATGATTATGGCTTTATAAATATTGTCGGGGTTTATAAATATGACAATTACGATAATTAAGTTGGGACCCACGTGTGAGTCATGTCGAGACTATAATTAAATGGAATGAAAAATAAATTATTTTTATGTAATCCAAATGGTCGTTTGAGTGTGCCAAAGTGTTCGAAGGGGTTTAAATAGTCAGAAAAGTCTACTTGAGAGTTTTATTTGGGTTTCGGGTCAATTTGGAACCGAATAGACACCCCACAAGGGTATGTTGGTCATTTTAATTCGGAGATGAATAGTACCTACGGAATTTGGGTATTGTTATATAAGTTAAGAGATATGTTAGTCAAAGGTTTATTCACCAAAATTCTAAGGAACATCCATTGAGGAGAGGGAAAGATTTCTCTAGGAAATGAAGGGTTGTTCTAGGAAAACCAAGGGACAAAGGCACCTTGCACCACCACATGGAAAGTATGGACTGAATTCGATTCAAACGCGAAAATATGCAACACTAAATGTGTAAGACTAAAATACACAAAACCAAAAATCATTTTGAGTTTTTTTTCTCAAATTTCAAACGAAAATACTAACTTTTTGATTCTTGAAAACAAACTCTAACTCAAAACACAAAAAAATATTTTTGTATTTTTCATTATGACTCAATAAAAGAAAAAATACAAAAGATACACATGTCATAACAGTAGGAAACATATATCAAGATTCACAACTAGATTATGAAAAACAAGCTAACACAATCAACCATTAGATATAGCATGGGAAGTATCATGTGCAAGCAAAGGAGAATCAACAAATCTAATATATAAAGCCTCCAAATGCAATTTCCTAAACCAAGTAGGTGTAATTAACACTTATGGGATTTGGGAACCGTGATGACTCTATTCTTAGACATCCTAAGACTTCTTCCAAGATCATAAAAAAATTCCCTAAGGTAACCTTTCATACCACAATGCGCACATGTGTAGACACGATGTGGAACGGGACCTTTAGGTTGACTGTTTATAACACCCTAGGATGTAGTTGATCTTCTAATACAAACAATGGTCTTGGCTTTAGCAACAGAATCATTAGAATCCGGGAAGCCATTACCATCACTACCAACACTACTCGAGTCCCTTAGATCATCTTTTAATAATACACTTCTAGACTTAAGCAAATAATTAGACTTTTCAAGTTTTAGGGACTCGTTCTTCAAATTTTCAATCATTCCTAAAAGGTTATCTTACTCCCCCTCAATGCAAGGGAACTTATCCCTAAGAGTCATCTCACATGCCCTCAAATCATAAATCAATTTATCATTATCCTCAATGGCAAGAACACTAAACCCTAGAAATTTTGGAGTCCTCTAATTTTTTCTTTAAAACTAGGACTCTTTCCTCACTTTCTTTCTTATGCAGTTATAAAATTTTAAAATCAAGATCCATGTCCACAAGCTTCTCATGAAATAAATCTCTTTGAGCTTGAACAGTTTGCAAAAGTTCCATAGCCGCTTTAAAATGATTTTTTAAAAGAATTTTAATTATTTTTGCAAACTTCAAATTCAAACGAGATAAATTTTCAGCACGGTTATGAAGCTCATTAAACTCCCCTCGAATATCAAAATCTCCATCACTAAACACATCGATAACTTATCACTATTGTAATCCATTAAGAGAGAGAAAACACAAAACCAACACGAGAGAGAACGATAAAACAGACCACAATAAACAACACGAAACAAGGATCAACACAGTAACTTAGTGTATCCAACTCTGATACCAATTTGAAAAGTCCCCTACAGTGTACTCTTAGGCAAGGATCGTTCTAATAAACACAAGTTCAATATTTTTATGTTTTTAAATTTTTAAAGATTGAACCTTAAAATAAAATAAACCAAATTAAACTTAGCACCTATTTTAAACTTTTCTTGGGGAAAACTATTTTGCCAAATTTTATCTTTTTAAAGCATGCATCTAAGGGGATAGAAGATAAAATAAATAAATTAGTACATAAGACGTCGATGTATGAGAAAAAAATAAAAGGAAAAACCTTGGATGACCCAACCAACAAATCACTATGATACGGTTTTATAAAGAATAGATAGTAGACTTACACAATGACTCGATCCTCCACAACTCTTAATGCTCTTCTATCTTTAATTTCTCCTTCATAGTGCAATGTATGAATCCATCCACACAAGCTATCACAGTACATGAGTCCATGTGAACTTTGATATCCACTGATGAGGTTCAACAATAGTCAAACACCGCAAATAGCACGCATGGAGTCCACCGCATGAAACATGTTCTTTACAGATGAAAGAAACCAACTTTAGTGCCCAATTATGAAGATCACAAAGCATAAAAATTATGGAACTTGGATCTTTAAACATATAGGGTGAAACTTGGGGCTTGGAGATTTTGTAAACAGGTGTAATATCATTTTCCGCCAAAAGTCCTTAAAAATTTCGAGTTCACAATGCCTTAAATATAATTTGCATGATTTTTGAGGCAACGGGTTGTTCGAACCAAAACTAGGATCTTTCAAACAAGAATGGCATCGCGTTTGAAAGAAAACCTAAGTTCGTCTGAACAATAATGCAATTTCATTTGAACGAGCTTCTATCGAGATTATAACGACATTGGGTATTCATGGAAAAGCTTCCTCATTTGATGTTCGTTTCATCATTATTCTAACGAGAGCACAAAGTCTATCGAACGATACATAAAACTCGTTTTAACAAAAATAAACTCAAATTTTTTTTTCTTAAAAAATATTAAAAAACAGTTCCAAACATTAATAAATAAAAAACCTTAAGATATTTCCAAGAACTCATAATTAATGCACATTCACACCTTTGACATTCTCGATAAACATGAATACAAACTTGGAATGATGACCATGACACGATATATCCAATCTTTAAAGCTTGGCTACGACCTCTTCATCAAACAACGTCAAAGGCTTATGCGATCAACAACACAGAGTATATCCTATGACTCAAACAGTTTTGCCCAGAAGAATGTCTATTACATATTTGTCCTTACTGAAAACAAGCATATCATGCAATGATATGAAGTGAAATAATAGGACAAACAAACTCATCAACACATGCACAAGTAATCCAAACTTTGAAACAAATGGTGCCAATATAAACAATGAAACAAATTATACCAATATGATCATATATGATGTAAATTTAAAACAAATATGAAGCATATGACAAACATGGATGAAATGCAACGCCAAGACTCAAAACAAATACCATACATACAAAAACCTATATATCATGCAACACAAATGGATATATATATATATATATATATATATCCACAAAACGCATGCTTCCCACACTCATATGGCATAAATGTGTCTACAAATGTGGTACGGAATGAATGGGTGTAAACTAGAATACAAAATAAATATTTTCCAAACACTCAAGATAGTCCAAGTAGTTCTATTTTATCACATTAACTTATCAAACAAAGATTTAGCCTCAAGTAATAAATAATGTAAACTCATAATGGACAAACATACACAATGCACACTGGGATGGAACATATTGATGATTATGAAATCAATAGAGTCAAACATTCAAGAATTATCTAGGATGCCTTGTGCAAATACATTGATCTTCAACTTATAACACCCTTTTGGACACCCGGATCTATAATCCAGTTGTGGCTCATTCTATTCCTCACGAAAAGTTCTTTAAAATCAACCTCGCCCAAGCTATTGAGGGTAAAAAACCCTAGATGTCTAAAACCCAACCTCGCTCAAGTCCCGAACCTTCAACCCGGATACACCCAAGTCTTGGAGAACCCCCCCTCCCAAATGGACACCAAAAGACCAAAAAATCTAAAATTCAAAAACTATTGGGGTTAAAATTAAAAATTAAAGTTATCCTAAAAATTCCCAAAACCTTTACGCGACTCCTTTGGACGAATGATAAAGGCTCTAAATCCCTTTTAATCGGAGGTCAAAAAGGATGTGAGAGAGAATAATCTCGATTGTCCATGTAGAGAAATTATCTGAAAATAACATTCAACATCCCACTGTCGAATGATAAAGGCCCTAAAGACCCTCTAACTGAATGGTAGAACTCGTGTTAGAGAGAATAATCTTAGCCGCCCATGTGCCAGCCTTATCCAAAAACAACTACTCTCATCCTTCCGGCGAATGGCAAAAGGACTCTCCTGTAAGATATAAATAGATGCCACTATCGCTCATTTTAAACACTTCTAAAATTGTTGAAAGACTTTGGAAAAATCACCGACAATACTCCAAAAATCAACGAGATCTCGAAAACCCAATTTTCTAACTTTCGTCTCCCTCGCGAGTCCGAGATACTCGAACTCATTCTGAAAGTCCCGAGGGAACTTGTACCACAGAAAAGTCACTTTCTTCTAAAAATGAAAGTTTTAACTTCCACGAAGTCGCTTCGGAGTCCTAAATAGAGCCAAAACTCTGTGGAAAATATGAAAAACCAAACACTTCAGTCGAAGATCTACCCAAATAGAAATAGAAAAAAATTGCAAAAGTCTAGACTTTTAGACGAAAGTCAACAAAACTAAAAACCACCCAGAAAATGTGACACTCCCCCCCCCCCCCCCCCCCCAAAAAAAAGTCTGAATTTTCCATGTGAGTAAAGAACCTCTATTGGGAAATACCCCCATATATGTATTTCAATAAATTTTACATATATGTGTATTTGATTTAGCCCGACCCCTTTAGGGGTCTGGGTACGCAATAACAACATTTAATTTCTAAAACCTGGTTTCTAACCCAACACCTCTATTAATTGACTTAACATGCTCATATGTTAATAATATACTAATCAAATGACACAACGACAATTACAAAATATGAGAACGTATTTTTCAAAATCATTCTGAGGAAAGCACCCGTGACCCGAGTCAGTCCAAAACTTTTCATCGAGCCAAAGTCTAAAATTCGACTACTGCCACCACTTCTAGAAATGAATAGAGCTCGTCCATGAGGAGGCACCCGAATATGTATTTTCATATCGAAATACTAACACCGGTCTCTGATTCGACATTATTTTAACATATAAATATTTCAATCAAACGCAACAAAAATGTTATATCAAGGACTAGGCCCCATAAATACCGTACTGTTATGTATTTTATACCCGGTATCCCATTGCCTACACCTATAAATATGCCCTATTTGTTAAAATTGTGTTGGGTTTCATACAAAGACTCGTTGCGTAAGTAGGCTCTATACCGAGATAAGCTCGTGATGCCCAAGCCTTATAATACATCCCACGACGTATTATCTATTATGTATATATCCATCCCGTGTCCTAAACTCCCTCGTCTTCTCTTGGGACACCCTAATACTAAGAGTTTTTTTTCTTCATTGCTTCTCAGTAATAAAACATTACATCCTTGATACACCCTCCCCTATTCTTAGCATAACTCCTCCTAGTTATACACCTCCAAACAAGTTTTAAGGAAAGCATATTGTGGCTAGTATCTACGTGGATATTATAAGGTCATGAGCCAATCTCAGGCATCTTAGGGTTAAATCCCATCCTGATATTCCAAACACCATCCCTCTCACTCCTAAGATAATACCTACACTTGAACACACATCACGTTAGAGCATGTGAACAACCGAACTACATAGGCTTTGATATCATGTCCACACGAGTACGTAAGAACAATACTGAGTCCTTCTCGTGAGCTCAAGCCTCAATAATATGTCTCTTGATATATTGTATCCACCGAGATGAGCCGATCTCTTATCTTTAATACTTTACATATATATAACTAAAATGAGATATCAAACTATCTCAATACGGAATAATATATTCAATTCCTCAAATGCATACCCATCAAGTAGCCAACCGAACTACTAGTCTTTGATCCCTTAGCCAAACGAATACGTAGGC
Source organism: Sambucus nigra (assembly GCA_949130495.1). Lineage (NCBI taxonomy): Eukaryota > Viridiplantae > Streptophyta > Magnoliopsida > Dipsacales > Adoxaceae > Sambucus > Sambucus nigra. The sequence continues at coordinate 360,452,206 of OX422211.1, read as the reverse complement.
GCAATACTGAGTCTTTCTTGTGAGCTCGAGCCTCGACAATAAGTCTCTTGATATATTGTTTCCACCTATATTCACACATATCTCTACTTTCATCCATTACTTCTAAGTAATTAAAATGAAATATCACTATCTCAAAGCATGATCCCATAAATTTACACATACAAATACTCAAATGCATACAAATGTGAAAACACATATATGATTACGTGCAAACACATGTACACTAATCATAATAAAGATGCACTCGTCTCTCACCTTTCTATCTCTCCTCACGCCTCAAAAGAGATATCAAACTATCTCAAAGCTAAGTTTTATTGCATACTTACATATATACAAATGACCACTCATTATATGATTAGGGAGTCATATATAAGAACCGTTGTGTACCTGCACTCGCTGAAGTTATGTTCCAACACCTCTCACCGATATTGTGTTCTTACCTAAGCTCCCATATCAATTTAAGGGATTCTTAACCTAAGGTATCTAATCAAATTCTAAAAATAAATAAAAAGTAATCAACTAATGTTGAGAGAAATAATAAGCATATAGAACAAGTGGGGTACCCAATACCTTCCCCATTCATAACCTAATTCCCAAACCCGCACTATATGAATTTCTGGACCAATCATAGATTTAAAACCTGCCTTAGGATTAGCACGAATCTTATGTTTATTTTTGTTGAAAAAAACCCGGTGACTCTAAAAAGACCACACGAACACGTTATCGCACAAAACAAACTCAAGCTTAGGCCTAAGAACCAGGGGTGCGAATCAAACTGGACATGTGGTCAAACATTTTCCAGGGGAAGTCATTGAGCCTAACCTCAGACCGATAATCTGACATAGGGGGAATGAAAATGACTGAGAGATAAGAACTCCCTCACCCTCTTTTGCACCAAAAATTTGCCCCTCTTCCCCCAGCACTCGGGGTCCATAACGCCACAGTGGCTACTCCGTTAGCGATAATTTTTCTTTCATCAAAAATCAATATTTCATAATGTGGCCGAATTTCCAGCTACACCGCATTGGTGACTCCACGGAGGAAAATCAAGAGAACTAAACAATCTATATGCTTCCTTTCTACTATGTTCAATATTGCTCTCCTTGAGGACTACTTTATGTCAATTTTAGAACTATTTAGCAGTCTTAGTTTTATAATCCCTCACAACATAGATATATTCTTAGTTCCCCATGTATAGGATTATATATTTTACCCCGTGAAGGACCTCGCGATAAAAATAGACATTAAAAGTATGTAAAAATTAAGGATTACATCTTTTCATCATGCACTGCATAGTATTGATTTTCATATTGTTTAAAGCCTATACCCTCGAGGCCCCAAAAGAAGTTAATTGAAAGAAGTTAGTACTTTAGGAAAGTGAATTTATCCAAAGGAACACTTGTACTTTAGAAAATCACCTCTCCCTGAAGAAAGGTTTGTACTTTCAAGAAGTCACTACCCTGGATGAAGTTCTTACATTTAGAAAGTCTCTTCCCCCAAAGGTTAATCACCAATGAGTGTACTCACCCTCTTCACCCACCCATCTAGTATATGGAATTTCACTCGTGATAACAAAATCTCGGTGATCGGGAACATTTGAGGTTTGTTCAGTTTTGGGGTATATGGAGTAAGCTTTCACAACTATTCAATACAAGGGTAAATTGCTTTCACAGATACCTTAAAGGCTCCTCAGTCTAAGAAACCCAGTATATCGTGATTTATGGCAATGAAAAGAGATCCACCAATCACCGAGTCACATCACCCCCTTTGCATATAGGAAAAGATCTAGGAACACACTTTATTGCACAAAAGAAAACATACTTATGGGTCAATAGCTCTGACAAAATGTTTCAAAATATTCAGATAGTCAGAGGATGGTCAAGAAACACTCAGATTTCAGGTTGAATGTCTTTCCCTTTACAAGGAAGGCTAATAGTATGAATCTTCAAGACGTTGACAAAATAAATATCCCTTATGTTAGATTAACCTAATAATATTTTATTTTGGGAAAATACTAGACCAAAGTTATTATTTCCATGCTCCTTATTCTAATAAGATGAGAGCTCACCCCTGTTTACTTAAATCCAATGGGACTCTGTTCAATTTTCCCCTCAAAAGATACTACCAAACTTAAACTACAAAAATAAAATTATGTCCCCATACGATTAAAAATTGATAAAGAGAATTGCATCATAAAACCTCATGCATATGTTAATCCTTCTCCCCTACGTATAGTCCTTATGTCATTCCTTATGTCCATAAAAACCTGAACGAAAGTGGACCAACATTTTTTGTAGTTTCTATCATCAACACATAGATCACACTAAGTTCCTACCCTGGAAACCCGAGTTTATGATCCGTGCGGCCGGTTAGTTTTCTTTAATGATCTCCCCACCAATTACTGTCATGTTTTCTCCACAGTACGCCCCATGTCCATGGAGGAAGACCAGGCTCTATCCATGAAGGATCAAATCTTGAGGCAATTGTAAATCATCACGGCCTTGAAGAATACCATGCACTTCGAAACTAAGGACATAATCCTAGGACAAGCATGCGTACTAGAGAGCACTGCTATACCTTGAATATGAGAGAACATAATTCATCCCCCCATCCTTAATATTAGATCACCTCCTGGGATAGCTATCGAGGCGATACCAACTAATCATCAGGATCCACTCGTGCCAGTACTAACACCGACCATCCCTGTTAATGCCAGCGCCCCCACTTCAAAGAGATATTTCCACCCACGAATATTTTGAACCATACCATCAGTTGTCTGAGTACCCACACCCGCCTTCCAAGTCCCCTCACGAGCCGAATGTGTGGCCCCTTCTCTAGTTGACAAGGTTATACCCCCACCTCCAAATGAGGACATCACAGAGGTCTAGTATGAATTGCGTCTCCTTCAGGAAGCTATCAGTAATATGCAAGCCATCGATGAGATCACTTACATTTAAAAGATGAACCTATATCCTGAAGCTCGACTATCGAAAAAATTTAAGATGTCAGTCTTCAAAACCTATAAAGGAATCGATTCCCCGATCACTCACTTATCCAACTATTATCTTCAAATGCAGGTCTGAAATATAGGCCTAGGGGTTCTAGAGAGAATGTTCTCATCCACTTTATCTGGAGGAGCCCTCACCTGATATATGGGACTAAAAAGAGAAGGGAATGCTAAAACCTGGGATAGTGTATGTCGTGCTTTCTTGAAAGAGTACCAATATAACGAGGAGTTTAGTGTCACCTGCAAATATTTAGAGATACTGAAACAAGAGGAAGGAGATAAGGTTAGCGTTTTCATCACTTGTTGGAGAGAGAAATCCAGTGATATGGTCAATGGCTCCCTTAAAAGTGATCACATAGAAATTGTGATCCTAAATCTCCGAAAAAAGTACATAATGAACTTAGACTCACCTGGTTCCCTGGCTTCAAATAACTTAACCATAGCAGATGAAATATCAAGGAAAGTTTGGCTGATTGGAATACTATATCCACTGAAAAATCTCGTTGAGATACAAAATAATTCTTCACCCACAATTACTCCCCAAGATCTTCTGCATCTCATATCACCAACCTCGTGGTCATCTCGAGCACATCATTATGCCTGGTTACCCTTACTAAGAAATGGTATCCACAATGACAACTTTCCAATAAGTACTCTCTCCTATAAATTATCAAGTTGCACCCCCTCTCAAAGAGTTAAGGCCCCCATTGAGATAGTTTTACAATCGACAAGCTCTTCTCAATCGGGTATACGCCACCCAAAAAATAGAAGCTCGCCTAAGACCTCTCAACTCTATATCACCCATGCATTCCCAGATAAGAACTGGTCAGCTGATGCACATTGCGAGTTCCACAAGGGACCTGACCACATTATAACAAGTGTTGGTCCCTAAGGTTTTCCATCCAAGACCTTATCGATGTCAGGAGCCTTATCCCTCCAAAACCCAATCTCACTATCAATCCACTACCATATCACCCTAACTTCGATAGCCATGCCTTTACAGATGCTCCCATCCTAAACACCAACCCCTCCACCCTAATAGTACCCATTCATCATGAACCGAGGATTATAATACACTCACCATTCCAAACAGCTACCCCTTTGGGTACTCTATCGACCGCCATAAAAATCATCATTGAGAGTAAGAATACAATAGACTATATCACCTTCTTCATCATGGACATACACTTCCTAAAGAACAATCATTCCATCCCATAATCTCCTCGTAGTCATAAAATTCATGATCTTCAAAGAACCAGGACTTATTACCCTTTTATTTTTAGATGTTGATCACTCGAACGAATGGGGAAAATATATGATGAAAGTATCTAAGGAATAAAGAATATCACTTTTATAGTACCTATTTAGTTAACCAAATGGGAGGAATCTACCTTGAAAGTACACATGTTTTACCTCTCAGATTAAAAAGCCAATAGCGATTACCACCCACCCACAACTGCAAACACGTTCTCGATTAACTCTTCAAAAAACATCAGAAGAAAAACATTAGCTTATCACCAAACAACAAGACTTGTTAGTTGTCTACCACGATATCATAGCTCGTCCCCAGTACTAATGAGTTCAAAAGATTGGCAGTTCACGAAAATTGATCACATTACCTGGAAGTTCAAGGCCCGTCACCAATCATTGTATAAGTAAGAAAAAAGAATGATGGTCCACATAAAACAAAGGGATGTCTCTTGGAAGGTAGAAAGGAAAGTTAACCATATACTAGTGATACACCCTGCACATAAGCCTTTCTAAACAAAGGTGGAACGTCCTCCGTGAGAACGAAAGAATTATGGCCACTTAGGTAATATATTCCACTAGATGCGACATGTAATGGGGAATGACCACCCGGGCGAACCGTCAAGGAGAAAAATCATGAACTCTTAACTTTACTACCATCCATATGATGTGAACATACACGTGGAGTGATATTAAACCCTCATGATATATAAGCCCAAAACATGTACTCTCACAATCTATAAGGGGCACCACCTTCATCCATTAAGAACATACTTCGAGAGACCAGATATCCAATCTCGACCATGTATACAACAATAACTTACTTGAACATGGTATTGATTGCTTAGACTATCTCCTCCTCATCGAATATAACACATCCTCGAGTCCCAAAGACGAATTCACCCATACCCTAATGTTTGGGAAATAATGACATAGTGGGACTGCTCCCCAAGAAAACGTCTTAGGCTAAATGAATAAGGGCCCATGTCATTATAAGCCCTTAAAATTCGAGACTAAAAATTTAAGATCGGATACAAAGACACTACACAGGAGGTTGATCAGCCAGAGTGTCACGAACATTGGATTTCTCGCATGAACAAGAGAGGTCGCATTAAAGGAAGTCTACAAACTAGCATTTTATATGGAGGGCTACATCTCCAGTTCTTCAACAATAAAAGTAACTATAACATCTCGCTATTAATATTTATTAGAGAATCCGAGCTTTCAGATGGGATGACTTACCTATGGAAATATGATATATCATGTACAAGTCCATAATAGTAGAGAACAACCTACTTAAAATTCCTTTGCCTGAAGAAGACCCCATCAATTTCTATAGTGACCTAGATTTGTTCGTCTCCAAGGTAGACTATGACCTCTTTGTATTAGGGATATTCCTCTGGTCCACAATTACACTGACATAAGATGCCGTTATGGGAACTCATACTTGGATGCAATTGATAGAGTTAGTATTATTAAACTGCAAGATAAGATGACATGCCGAGGCTGTCACCCATTATGGTACTCTTATACATCCAAAATGGAACTCGTCCATGCCTCACCCTATGACCATGCTTAGGGGAAATTTGACAGCCTAAATTATGTGGTACTTACGCTAGCCCTTTCTTTGTTTGCCTATGAAATATATCTTTAAGGGCCAGACTACGCAGAGTATTAATACTAGTACGAAGACATCTTGGGCGAAGCTGCTAGCATTGTAAAGGAAACAGATCCATGGGAATTATATTCTCCTTCCAACAATGGAGATCACTAAGAAAATGCGTCCAATGCCTCCTTGGATGACGAGAAGTACCAATAAATAACTTCAAACGATAACATTGCGTCGGGATCCTTGATATCTATAAAATCCCCACCAAGGGAACCAAACCAGATAGGTGACTAAGTCTTGTCCATAATGGAAGAAATCCCCACCCTAATGCTAAAATCATACATAGATGCACAATGGGTAGGTAGCCTTATATCTCGAGCCTCTTTAATAACCTGAGATGGAGCTCCCAAGACCCTGAAATAGACTCATGTCTTGGATTGGACCAAATTCGTGGATCCAAATCCAAAATCTCATACTCCTCTTAGAGGGAACCGAATAAGAAACACAAAAAAACATGAGCTTACTTTGGACAAAGAGGTCAATTTTCTAACCAGGTCAGGCTGACACTCAATTCCACCAAACCCTACGAATAAAAAGATAGGCCCCCAATGTAACCACCATACCCTCTTCGAAGAGAAAATTTATCAAAAATTAACTATCAACACTATCTAGGAATTCCTATCCACCTCTTGGGAGCACGGGTATGTTCTCATGTGCCTATTTTCCCAGGATTCTATACCTATGGATCTCACTCAGCCAAAAATGTCATCCACCACTGGCTCCATAATTATGAAACAGCATATTAGATTCTCCGATTACAATCTTCCCGTACAAGGTCGCAACCACCAATTTTCATTGCACATCACTACTGAGACTCGCGAACAGATAGTACCCTTAATACTAGTAAATAATGGATCCACCATCAATGTATGCTCCCTCTACATTGGTAACGATTCGAGATACACCTTTCCAAAATTCACACCATCTTCTATGGCTACCAGGGCCCATTATAACACCCGTCGAGAGATCATGATGGATAGCATCCTTACTCTCATAATATGTCCTATTAGACGTGATCACTCTAGGTTCTATCCAACTTTAACCTCCCAATTGAAAGAGCCTATATACTTCCCATATGGGGATTTCATCACCTATAAAATCCATGTTCTCATTCGACACTGATTTTATCACCATTAAGATAGAAAATGCTTGGGCAGTGGTGGACAATACTAGCACTACATCACTTCTGGACACCCATCACCACAACCATGATATCAGCCTCAGTGGATTCCGATTCGTACCCCTCACACACATTGTAGGAGGGGAGATGGTCATTCACAATATAGCTGCCTGAATCATACAAGAATAAGGGATACATGTTTGGGGCCGGTGTCGAAAGAAATAAATAAGGAACACTCGAAGATATAATGGCTATATAAAATAAGGGAAAATTGAATCTCAGGTACACCTCCGATCAGAAATATGTAACCAAAAGCCTTTAAGACCCTCAAGAAGGGTGAAACATCCACTTTCATCTCCGGGGACAAAACTTTCCCTATAATAGTTTCCCCAACCCATATTTAGATGAAACAAACAAATCCCTGCAGTCAGGAATGGAAGTATTATATGAGGAGGGATTGTACATAGATTACAAGAAAGTTCACACAGTACACCAGGGTGAACTTAAGGTATCGTGGCTTATTTTAGAAGATAGACAGACCCCTAAACCAGAAATTGAATGGGATTTACTTGCGATATGTCCTAATGAGACTATTCTAGTAGCTATGTTAGGTACCACCAAAATAACCCTCAATGAACGCTTCCATGATTGGTACACCACCTCGGACGCCCAAGATGCCACTACATATAAATAAAGGTTAATTATCATCCCTCAAATCAATCTTTACCTCCATGCGTCGGTCTCCATAACCCTCCCACTTGAAAGACCGCCTTCGATCGAACCTCAAGGCACATGTAGTGAACCTCCCACCACTTTCAGAAATCCCTATCCGAGGAACTTCCCTGCACAATCACTCTTACGCACTCCGTTAAGGACCCTAAATCCAACCTCAAAGGAAAGAGGTCCCATCCAAAAAAACTGCCTGCCCCAACCTCCAGTCTGTATTGGGGTCATAAAACGTCCAAAGGTAACTCCAAAGGTGTCTAACCAAAAATGACTCACCTCATCTCCAGCTTCAAGTGAACTCCATACTGAAGAACTATCCCTTCTCTGGATGCATCCTAATGCCCGTCATAGGAAGGCCCTTTGAGCCTATCCTATTAAATAACAAGTCCCCCTATCCCTTCTCCGGATGTATCTCTCTATAAAGAACACTTTTATGATATTATGAATGCTGTCATCCCTCTCTTTGATGGCATAATAAATATATATTTTCGGTATTTGCCTGTGTGTGTTACATGTGATGATGATGAATCCAGTAATGGACTAGAAATCAACTGTAATAATGATAACTCTACGGACTTAAAATATCAAAATCACTTATAAAAACTTGACCAATATCAAAATAAACACATCATGGGCACTCCCTAAAACCCCAAATAGTTACAAATAAGGTTCCCCTTAGATAATAATGAATGAAAAGAACTCACGAACCTCTTTACCCATTTCGTAGATATTTTTTCTTGGTCCTACGTCGACATTCCAGGCATCAACCTGACTATCGACATGCATGAGATACCCACTCTCCTCGATGAAAAAACTATAAAAAGGATTCATAATTCAATACCTAAATGGTCCCTAAAATTAACGGAAGGAGTATAAAAATAGCTCACTATCTGGTTCATCTGAGTGATTTAATATTCTACCTGGCTAGCCAACATCGTACTAGTACCCAAAACCAATGGAAAATTTTGAATGTGCATAGACTATAGGGATCTCAATCACTTATACCTCAAAAATCATTTCTCCATACCACACATTTACTTATTGGTACACAACATAGCCAATAACGTATCCAAGTCCTTCGTCGATGGATTCTTTGGCTATAAGCATATCAAAATGCATCCAAGCCATCAAGATAAAAAAATAGGTCCGCTACCCCTTGGGGATGTACTTTTATAAAATTATTCCCTCCGATCTTGATATGAACAATACTAGCACTAAGGTCGTGAATGTATCAATATAGGGACGCTACATGGGACTCAGATAGGTCGCGCTATCCATCTTGATAAATCACCTTAACGGGCCACAATATTATCTTTAATAGGTCACGAACTCCTAATTTACCAGCAACGTATGACCTATCATAGACTTTGCCATACCAGCATGCCACTTGCTAGCTGTCCACCTTCTAGAAAAATTCCATCTTGGCATCACTTATCCATATGTCACATTATCTATGCACGTGACCCTTCTCTTAACTTCTATAAATAGAAGTTCCCATCTCCTGATTTAGCATGACATGTTTGGCAGCGAATCTCTGCCAAACTCTTCACTCATTTTATCTTTATTCATATGAGATCTTATTCTAGTCAACTCCGACAACCTAAACTATTAATCTTCGTGGCCTCTCTACAGCCTTTCCTGATAGGATACATCCCTTTGAGCATTGAGCCCATATGTTCGTGCAACCAACTCTTGTACTAATTCTTGTAAATAATGAGAATGATTCACCAAAGTGGATGTAGGCTCATTTTATGGCTTTTGAGCATATTCACTTACCCCAATAATGTTACAGTACCTAGATTATGATAAAAATCTCAACAGGCAATGGCCTCAGAAAGGTAGGTAACTATGAATGCATACATATTCATCTTTCTCTACACGTTTAGGCATTTTATGCCACTTTATTTCCCATATAGTAGGCATTTTGCTACCAAACTTATGCTATTTTGCAAATAAGGATCGATTATTTCCCTTAATCCTTCACTAATTCACTCTATAACCCCTCTTTCTTTCATGGAAAACCTTATCCAACTTGAAATTCTTATATCAATTAATAATGAAGGAGATTTTATGGTCTTTAGGTCGGCATAAGGGTACATACCTATGATCCAATCAAAATATAACATTTGGTGCCATATAAGACAAAATGTTATTTAAAGCTAAATGACTACTTTACCCCATATTCGTAAAAGGATGATATATTCTCACTCGAATGTCCGTTCGATGCATCGTTTGTTTTGTTACAAACCTAATTCATATATATACAACTATCTAGTTTTCACCTCAAGTTAATTATTATATTATGAGTGTCAAAACTAGTCTCCAACATGAACATTCCTGCCGAAAACTTCAAAATTTTCTGTTTGTAAATAATTGGATATTTCATAATTTATGAAAGTAGGATTAGACTAAACATAATTAATTAACATTAGATATACTAATAACATATTACACATATCACATAAGGTAAGGATTGGATTACCAAGAAGAAATTAAAGTATGTCTAGACTATGATTTGGATATGTTAAACATCTTAACATGAATTTAGATGGGACTTCATTTATGATAAATAATTTGAATGGAATCATATGATTCTTATAAATTGAGTTACGCTTGAGTTGTTCTTTGGATTGTTAATATTCTTATGATGATACTAATATTGTAAAAATGATTGGAAGGGAAGTAGGACCGGTTGATCAAGTTCCGAAAAAAGGAAAAGGAAAAGGAAAATCTTGATAAGTTGCCAAGGTGAGTGCACTTATGATTCTTTCATATATATATATATATATGAAAATGATATCCCGGATATAATTATATCTCTAAGAAAGGATTGGTTTGAATACTTCGGTATTCAGGATTTTTTTTTATATCCAATTATCAAGGATTGGTTTGAATACTTCGGTGTTAGGATTTTTTTGGATATTAAATTATCCAAAATTGGTTTGAATACTTGGGTATTAAGGATTTGTTTGGATATTCAAATAACTAGGATTGTTTGGGTCTTATGATCCAGTATTGGAATTGGAAAAAGATCCAATGATTTGTCTTGTCTTATGACAAGGTTTTATTTATCTCAAATCAATGCCCAGAAGACCTTTTTTGGTCCTATTCTTTGGGGTTAAATATCTTGAACAATTTTTAGGAAAATCCACTTCTGCACCTTACTAGATGCATCTTGGCATGTTGCATCCCAGTAGGCCACATACCCTATGCAACAGTTTAGCCAATCTTTGTATTTTTGCCATGATTATCATTTATAAGTATAGAAAATTATTTTATTAGAGACCAAAGATTCCGTAAAATGCTTGGAAACCTCCACGACAAGCCTTATGGATTTTAGGCAGGGTTAAGATGCAAAAGGCTAGGTCACATAATTAAATAATCGATTATTTCATGGACCAAATCTAATTAGGCGATTGCCTTAAGGATCATTAAACCTTCAAAGATAGGTTATAGTCCGCTTTTCCTAACTTTTTGATTACTTTGCCACCGAAAGAGAGAGCCCGACAAATTATCAACCTGATGATACCATCTAGAGACACAAATGGTGTATGCTCGTATCACTTCTGGTGGATAATTCTTCTCATAGACAAGCCTCGACTGCATCCTTGCTTGCCCACGAGGCTGCGGTCTCATTTCACGTTGTCTTGAAAGGCCACATCAGTCTTCTTTTGTTCAAACAGGCTGCAACCTATGGTTAAGGATGCATCTATGTTTTCGTAATTACTCTATTTTAAGCATGTTTGCTCTATAAACCCTTGTTTTTCTCACCACAATTCATTTCCTCTCAGAGGATATTTTTCTAAAGACTAACAGTCTAGAAGTCATGGAAGTAAGTTTCAGATCATATCCCCAGCAAAACAGAGATGTATCACATTTGTTGATATGCATCAACCACCCATATGAAGGCCAAGCCTCCCTCCAAGGCTAGATTAAACTCCTTGACAGAGAATTCTGATGCTAGATTCCGTAACCTTCACCACCATGCAGAGAGTCACGACCCCATAAGATAAGGCCAAAGCCAAGGCAGTGAAGAAGATGAATCAGGAAGAATAGGAAGTAGAAAGTGCCTACAGGAACTTCACACTTTTGAATTATGGTTTGGAGGATGCCCTTGAAAGCATCATGGAGGAGAACCTACTCAAGTGGCCAAATATGTTAAAATCCCCACCTCATAAAAGGGATAGGAGCAGATGGTGTGAGTTTCACCGAGATCATGGCCACACAATCGGAGGATGTTTATCTTTGAAGAATGATGTTGAAAGCCTCATCAAGAGGGGAATTCTCCAATAGTTCAAAGGGGATGCAACCCCCCCCCCCCCCCCCAACTAAAACAATCGCATGCCTTCCTCTATGCTTTAGAATATTTTGGATTTTGAATTTAAAGAAACTTTGAGTTTACATATTTTGTATTTAATAAGCACTAATATATATATATATATATATATATATATATATATATATATATATATATATATATATATATATATATATATATTAGCGTTGAATTCTCATGCTATTTCTAAAGTCTTTTAGCAAGATTGTTATTTCCACAGGTTTTAAGAGAACTTAACAATTAATCATCCCAAATATTAACATGAATGGAAGAAAATGACCTCACAAGAAACGACATGATGGCTTTTAATGGCATATAACACCCCTCTTAGCCTTTTGTGGCTCATAATACCCTTTCTTAGCCTTGGGTGGCTTATAATACTTCCTGGTTAGCTTTGGGTGGATTATAATACCCATGCTTAGCCGCAGGATTTCTTATAATATCATTTTTTAGCTGCGGGTTATCTTATATAACCCTTTCTTAGCCGTAGGTTGGCTTATAATACCCATTTTTATTCGAGGGTTGGCTTATAATACTCTTTCTTAGCCTTGGGTCACTTATAATACCCCAATGTCCCGATAAAGTCATGGGTGGCTTGAAAATACACCCAGTCGTGGGTGGCTTGAAAACACACATAGCTAGGGGAGGCTTTAAAATATCCTTAAGAAGGAAATCAAAGTGAAAAGGAAAGGTCTAACTCAAATTAAAAGGTCGCATCCTGGTTAATAAGAAAGTGTGGGTTGTGGACTTAATGTCCGCGATAAGGGAATTCAGTTCCCAAGAACCATTACAATTTATTACTACTGTGATAGGCATTCTATAGTTCCAAGATCTCAAGTATGAATATCGAAGTCCGCGGTAGGAACATCTAGTTCCTAATCACTACGGTTTGTTATGACCACAACAGGCATTCTACAGTTCCATCAAAAGACCAATTCATTGATTCCAAAGCTTGTGAAAGGGAATTCTAAAGTTGGCATTCTATTTATATTCTATATCCTATACCTAAACAGGGTAAAGGCATTCAACATATAAAAGAAATTCTAGAGGGGACAAAATAAAATATTACATAACTGTATAAAAACCACAGTGTAATACAAATCTAGAAAGCTACGGAGGGCCTATATTGTTCAACAAAAACACCCAAATAATTAATATGAAATCAAGTTAATACAAAACTAATTCTACTATAAATAAAGTTATAGGTATAAGAGGTTGACTCCTCTTCTTTATCATCGTCATCATCCTCCATAGCTGTCTCAGTTTCCTCGTCATCTTCAGGAGTTATAACCTTTTCTCTTTTCTTATTCACTTACTCTTCCGTAACCTTGAGTTTTTCCATGCAAAGGATGTGCTCATGATCGTTGAACCTCTAGACGCACCCATCTCTTTATAACCACAGATATATGAAATCTTGACAAGTTTTATAGTTGGTTACAACATCTTCAACTTCCTTCTTCAAATCCATGGCTTGATCAACACTCATTTACTGCAGGGGTGAGACATGTTCATCAGTTACTTTTTCTATATCCTCAACAAGACTTTGGACCATGCCTTGAGTTTTTGCCTCCAAATTTATAAATTTATCTTTTGAGGCCATGTCCTTCCAGGTAGCCTCTAGAAAATTATCTTCTAAAACCTTTAAGGCATTTGAAACATCCTTAAAGTTAAGTTCTGCTTCGTTCTTGTCCTTGAATACAGCTTCCACCTTGGCATTAACATCTATTTTTGGGCTCACAATGTAGCTTCTGCAAACTTTTTGCCAGCTTGAAAGCAGGATAACCAGTCACCTTCCAACTAAGAGTGATGATCATCCTTCGTGGCCATATATAACTTGTAAAGTCCTTTATACTTAGCCCTTTGGGCCATTGCAAGCTTTGTATCCCGAAAGAAGAAATTTATAAGTGTTATAAAGGTCTGCGAAAACTAAATAATAAAAGGTAAACTTGCCCTCAAAAGGTTGTGAAGGTTGTATTCTTTTAAATCCTTTGTGTCCTCATCAATCAGATGCTTGAGATCATCACCGCCAGAGCCCTCCTCATCCTTGGGACTGCGGTGGTAGTTTTGTCCCAAAAGGGAATTTGGGTCTGATTGTCTCAGACATGGCCGCAAAAGTGCATCTGTAGCTCGTTTTGCACTGCTTTGAGGGTTGAACAGGTTGGCCTTTATTACTATAACCATCCACGGAGGGGACCTAGAAGCAATAACATTTATTGGGATGGAAGGCCCATGGTCATCCCCTTATAAAGTAAGAGATATCATCTGTAGCCATGTTAGCTCCAATATCATCATCCAAGTGTGGAGGATCTGTAACAACCTCCTCTATTTGTGGGCCAACAATCATTGCAGCTTCAGGAATAATCTTTTTTTCAGCTTGAGGGGAAGCATCCTTAGTTGTTTATTTATTCTTGCCATTCTTCCACGGCTCCTAGTTCAATCTTTGGATGGAATTTTACAACTCGTCCACTTGAGAGAGGAGGAGATCTTTGTCAATCTTCATAATAGGCTGCCCCTCTTCTATAGTACCTAAAAAAGATAATCAGATGCGAAGTTAGCATTTTTCAAGTTAAAAATGTAGGTGCGAAATCAATTAAGGTTAAAAATACCTTTTGCATCCCTTATAGGTGCTTGATGGGATGTATAATATACAAGGTGAAAAAATGATCGCAGTGTCACTATGTTTGGAAATTTTTTCTTTTATCACTAATTGAGACCGTAATCTCAATTCTCTCCTTTTATCTTAAGGAGGGAGTTAAGCCCTGAACAAACTATAAGGGAATTAGAAAGGTTGCAGATATATAAAGACACATGTAAAGGTTACAACAAGACAGTATAATATATATGCAAAGTATGTGGTAATAAAATTCATGTTGAAAGTAAAGTCAACTAAAGTTTGCGACAGTTAGTTACCTTTTTTGAGGGGATGATCCCATGTTTATGGCAGTTTGTGTGCCCTCTCCCTTTCTGACTCATCTGGGTGCACCTCTGAGTTGTCTCCAGAAATGAAAAAAAAAATCCCTTCCAATTTTTAACAGTGGAAGGCCTACCCATAATCAAGTATCAGTCACCACTCCAAATCCCCATATAAAAGTACAATAGGTTTTCTACGGAGTTCTCCTTTGGCCTGTAAAAATTGAAGAACTCTACGATCATGATGTCTCTACCATATTTTTCTTCCAAACTACTAAGGATTTAAGAATGGACCTCCAGCCATTGGGGTTAACTTAGGCTGGAGAGAAGTTCCTAACCTTAAGGATCTTCCTCATTAGTACTGAGATAGGCATCCGTAACCCTAAGTGGAAGGTATAGAGTGGGAAGAAGAATCCATCACATGGAATAGTAGAGCATAACCTATGCTCCATGGAAGGTAGGGTGTAGACAGTTCCCTCTATGAATTCATAGGCTGTGGCTAATTGGTGCAACCACTCCTCACTCATTGTGCAAGGATAATGGAGGGACGCAATCTCTCTTATTGACTTCTGGCTACGGCTAGACACCCCTGCCAGAGTATTTTTAGTTTCTGCGGTGATCACAGTGGAAGCTTGATTATTTGTAGAACAAGTATCCTCCTCCATTTGAACACTCTTTGTGGCCTTATTTGGATCCCTACAATCAGAAGATGTTGCGGAGTTAGAATCAAATTGTACACAATATGGATAATTTTTTAGCCTATAGGGCCTACTGGTCTTTAAAGGTTTGATGTGTAAAACCCCGGGAGAAGGAACACAAAAGTTCCTCTTCCAGAGTTCTTCCAAATATTCCCAAGTATTCCAATGCATATGTTTGCGACAAGGACCTGTAAAAGCAGAGCGGATCCACAATTAGAATGCCGCATCTAGTATGATCATAATACAAGTGAAATGGAAGCAACTGACTCAAAAAAGATGCCGCAACATCATACAGAGGAAAAATTAGAAAAGTGGATTTTTTTTACAAAGGATGCAATTAAAGCCACATCCATGATAACAAAGGAAGACTTAAAAGTCGCAGGCTTGGGGAAAAGAAAACAAGGTTAAATGCCGCAACAAGCTTCTCAGTGCTCACAATAGGCTACAGCCTAGGGGGACAAATAGGTAAAGATTATGCATTTTGACTCCCAAAGATCAGAAGCCCTAAACCCTATGTTTTTGGCTAAGAACAATTTGAATAGCCTGTACATGTTCTTGTCCAAAACTCAATCAAAAGTGGGTTCAATTACCCAAAACCTAACCCTAGAAAACCTCCTATATGGTAAAACACCCTTTCAAATTCCCAACAACATCTTATGACGTTCCAAACAAATCCAATCATGAATCAAAATCCTCAAACCTATATTTCTACCCATTTTTAACCCAGAACACCATATAAAAAGTTTTATACAACTCGTACACAATTAAAGCAAGCAAAAAATCAAAATATGCAAAATAATCCTAGTTGTTAGTTTCACAGATCAAATCAAATTCGTTACGAGTTATTTAGCTACATGATTTCAAGAAGACAAATAGGCAGCAGTGAAACAGATATGAATTGAGATTAACAGGAAAACAAATTTGGCAAAATTCAAAAAAGAAAGGAAGAAATCAAATAAATGACTAACTTGAAAAGGATGAAGATCGCTTTAAGATGATTAGATCGAGCAAGATATTGCCTCAGAAAATCACATGAAATTTCATGGAAACTGATCTTAAGGATTTAGTAAAGGTAACAAGTCCACGACACCTTCTGATTTATATAAAAGGGTGCTCTAAATTGAAGCATCTCAATAGCAGGCCACGATATTAAGCCACGTCCCCAACAAGGGAAAATATTAGCTAACTTGAATCATTATCGTGACACCTGGGCATAAACACAACCGTAGCACTAACTCGCTAAACCTCTTGGAATTGAGGCTTGGGGACTTATTGATATGACCAATACTAGCACTGAGGCCATAGAAGTATAAATATAATGCCGTTGCCTGGGCCTCAGATAGGTCGCGACAACCATCTCGATTTAGCACCTTAAGGGGCTGCAGTCTTGTATCTAATAGGCTGCGGCCTCCTACTTTCAGTAGCGTATACCCTTTCGCAGACCTAGCCAAATTAGCATGCCACTTTCTTACTGTCCACCTTCTGAAAATATTTCATTTTGGCATCACTTATCCATATGACACATCATCTATGCACGTGACCCTTCTCTTGACTTCTATAAATATAAGTGCTCATTTCTTCATTGAGTATGACATGTTTCGCAGTGAAGCTTTGCCACATTCCCCACTCACTTTCTCTCTTTTCATCTGAGAGCTTATTCAGGTCAACCGAGGTTACATAAACTACTAAGGTCTATGGACCTTCTATATCGTTGCTTAACAGGCCATATCCCACTTAACACAGAGCCTATATGTTCATGCAATTAACCCTCTATTTCTCTCTTATACGCCTCTAAAGGAAACTAACTCTTGTACTAATGCATGTAAATAATGAGAATGAGACACTAAAGTGGACGTAGGCTCATTTTATAGTCGAACCACTCTATATCTTGTGTTCTATCTCTCTTTTATTAGATTATAATGATTTTTACACTTTATGATGGTTTATAATAGATTTGATGGCATGGTTTATTCTTACCGACATAATTTTCAACATCATCAGGTCTCAAAAATAGTGGTGCAACTTACTAGAGAGTGGACATAGCCATCCTAACTGATCTCATCTACAAGAAATTGTAAGTCTCCATGGAAGACATTATTATTAAATCCAAAGATCGAGAAGAACACGTCACGACAATCTAACAATTCTTGCAAAGGTTGTACCTCTTTAAAATGAGGCTAAATTTGCAAAAGTGTGTCTTCGGAGTCACTATAGGGAATGTGATCAGCATCATCATTAGCAAAAATGAAATTGAGGTAAACCCTGCTAAGTTCACAGCCATATGGGAACTGCCATCGCCCATAATAGAAAAATAAGTCAAAGGGTTCCTAGACTATGGGCCGTGACTATGTCAAAAATCCTGACAAATCTGGAAATGAAGATATTGATCTTAAGCTTCTCTAAGAGAATAGGTGTGCGAGTAAATAAGTTTTACGCGTGACAAAGGTGTATTCGTGGCATAAAGACCAAAGTGTCGTGGGAGTAAGCTATAATTTATATGAGAAGCTTGCTGGAGAGAATCACGGATAAGGAACACTCAAAGAAAGGGAAAAAGAGTGCTGTAAATGAGAAACATCAAGAATGGTGGAAAATACTATTGGAGTGTCTTGTATTGGTGGTTCTTCATGAAGGCCACACTCCCCTTAATGAGAGGAGCCATATTTGGAATACTCTATCAAACTCGAAACGAGAAAACGCATCATATGAAACCTAAGTCTAGATATTTTGAAATTAACATCATGTTCTCAAACCGATGGCCCCGTGATTATATAACAACCAAAAACCAAGAATAAGCCAACAACCAATAATTATCCCACAATTTTTCTAAAATATTATCCAACAATAAGCCAACAACCAATAATTCTCCAATAACCAAACCAAACAAGACCAATAATTATCTCGTACTCCTTCTATTATCTAAATGATTTAAAATATAATGAATATCAATTATATAATCTAACTTCATTTTATGAAGACTGCATCAATGAAACTGATCAACAAATGTATATGTACAGGAAGACATGGAAATTGAGTTGGGTTAATTTGATCCAATAAAAAATCAGATGACTCTATTCTCAAACGGAGCATCTTGTTAAAGTAACTAAACATTCGATTTCACTCAACATATTATCGAAAGTTAACTTACATAAATCATATTAAACATTCATAATAATAACTGAACATTCATACATCAAAGTTAAGTGCTAATACAATATCAATATCATAAGAGGATACAAATAAGAATGATAAGGATAACAAAGTATTTTGATACTCAATGTTCCTCTAAATCAAGTAAAAGATCCTTCAAATTAGGGTTGCCATCAAGAGCTGCCTGGAAATATTTTGGATCCTTTAATACATCCACTTCAGTAGTCATACCCTTTGGTGCATTCATAATAATAGACCAATTGCCATCGTTTATTCACTTCGAGTAGAATACCTTCTTTAAGTTCTGAAAGGCACAAATAAAACTCTCATCGTCATGCGATCTTTACTCTTCAGCTTTGATAAATCTACTAATAAGTTTGGAGTCAGGATCAACTTTGCAAGCATTCATTGTATCCTCCACCTTTACCCAATCATAATAGAATATGGTTTTAGTGCAATCTAAGAAATCAAGTTCTAGAATTTGTTAAATTATCTCATAATAGGTTAGAACCGTATTCTTCGAATTTTTCTCACTTTTGCTAGCGATACAGGTGGTCAAGGTAGAAATTGATATTCCACTATTTTGCATCAAAATGTTTTCCTCATATGGATATGAAATGAAATCAAAATCATTGGTGAGGAATTTCTTAAACTCTTTCGCATGAAAACTAGGGCCCTTTGCTAGGCGTGCAAGCCTGGAAGAGACATCACCTCTTTTTAAGATCTGCATTTATTAAAAAATTTATATTAGGGCATGTTTTTTATCTCACACGAATAAATAACCGCACACATAAGATGTAAAATTTACCTTTTTTGATACCCATGACCTAAAATCAGTTGTCGTGCATTTCCTCCTTTGATTTTGGGAAATTTCGTTCCCGTACTTCCTACAGGTAAATTATAGAGTTTAGATCATAAAATATAAAATACATATAATCAAAGAAGAAGAATTCAGTAGGTACTCACTCTATCCATTCTTCGACTTCATCTTGCGATTCAAATACATAATGAGTTGCTTTCTCTTATTGTTTATTTGTGGGTTTCACCTCTTTAAGGTTCCCAAAAGGTAATTCGTCCTCAAACTTGTTAGGTTCTTTGATTACTCCTTCGCCATGAGGATTGAACCAACTCACATCTTATTCTGGCATATATTCCCTAGCGTATAACGATGATTTCACAGCTACATATTCTTCAGTAATTGACCCTCCAATATACCGTGTATTCTTTAAGTAATATTTAAAGGTTTTCATCAAGAGCTCAAAAGGATACATCCAACTATACCTAACGAGACCACATAAAAATGCTTCAACGCATAAATGTACAAGCAAGTGGATGCTGATATCGAAGAATTAGGGAGGAAAATATTTCTCTAATAAATAAATTACCTCGGCTAAAGTTGATTTTACATCTTTAATGTGATTCTATTTACCACTTTTGCACAAAGTAGGGAAAAACATAAACTTATTTTCATAATTTCTCGACATTGATATTTGTGTTTAGAGAAGCATTGCTAAAATAACAGAGGGATTAATTGGATGATTACATGCTAGTCGTGAGACTTGCATTGTTTTAAGTCATTTTCTTGGTAGCTTACTACCCTACATAAATTACCAGAATAACTCGTTGGAGTCCTTAAGTTAAACAACATGTCTAAGAGGATCTTCTTATCACTAGTAGTCAAAGTGAAAGCAGTCGGAGGGGTAGAAATTCTTTCAATTATAGGATCATTTTTTAACCAGAGTTTCTTCTTTATTTTCATATCCTATACATCTCGGCGAGCCCGCTCTCCATATTTAGAATGAGATCCACCCAGACATGTTCCTATCAGATGTTCAACAACATTATTCTCTGTGTGCATCAGATCAATTACATGCCTTACACGATGATATTTCGAATATGGAAAATTAAAAGATATTGATCGCATGGACTATGGTTTTTACTTTACTAGGGTCGTTAGGACCCCCTAACTTTATGCTTCAGGTTTACAAATTTGGGGTGTTTACCCACGTACCTATTTCCTGCAGTCGCAGCCTCTACCTTCTCCTCGATTCGCTGACCAGAAAGATGAGCAGGTGGCATCTGGCGCTTATGACCAATAGGATAAAAGTTAGACTTATCATTCTTGAAAGGGTGACTGGTCGATAGAAATCCACGATGACCCATGTAACTCATCTTACTACTATGTTGTAGCCAAATAGCTTCAGTTTACTCCACATATATGGGACATCCATAATAACCATGAACATTACAACCAGACAGGGTCCCATAAGCTGGAAGGTCGTGGATTGACCACATCACCATTTCTTTAAATGTGAACTCTTCACCCTTGTGAGAGTCTAACGCCATCACACCTTTATTACACAACTCTTTAAGTTCTTCGATTAATAGGGCTAAGAGTATATTAATATCATTTCTTGGATCCTTTGACTCGGGTGTCAACAAAGATAACAATGTGAATTACTTTGTCATGCACAGTGTCAGAGGGAGACTTAAAGGTTCCATGAGAACTGGCCAATAACTCTAACTAGTACTTAAATTACCGGAAGGGTTAAACCCATCTGTTGAGATTGCAAGACGAACATTGCATATTTCCTTTGAAAATTCATGGTGTTGTGTGATTGAAATTTTCCAGATGAGTGAATCAATCGGATGACGTATCAGATTCCCACCCACCTCGCATCGAGCGTGCCATGTCATGGCCTCCTCTATCCATGGTACAGTAAAAAAATGTTTTAACCATGACCCAAGTGAAAAATACTTCAAAACCTTTTGTGAGACTTGAAAGAAATTTTTATATTTAGCAGGTTTGTTCTTTACCTTCTCATAAATGACATATATAGGCTCTCTGCACACTAGACACCCATACTTCTCTCTTTTCTCGTTGCGGTAAAATATGTAATCATACTTTCATGCATGAATAGATTTGTATTTCAATCTCAAACCCTTCAAACTTTTCATTATGGTAGGATAATTATCTGGTGATGTAACGACTTGACCCGGATTTATGGATTTCTCGTGAGTCAACCCGATCCAAATCAGGCGTTAGGTGTGAAGTGCAATGACACAACCTAAATGATGTTGTTAGTCCAGTTTTATTTTAATTAACATTTCACGTAGTAGCATGTGATTCCAATTTCAAGGTAACTATGTGAGGGATACATGGGAAGCACCCCCAAGTATAAGTAAACAGAGCTACTAATGTAAATTTAAACAAAATATACTTACCTGTGTAGAGCTCTCACAATATGGAGCCTCTCCTAACCTGCTAAAACAAAGTGGGGTTATGAGCCTATGCCCAGTGGGATTTATACAAGCAGTATAAAAACAAATGGAAGAAAGAAATACTCACCACTATAACCACGTGCATGTGAAAATATGTATATATCTACATATGTATACAATGGAAAAATACATGTTCCAATGCATTCATCAATTTTATTTTCGAAAACCTCATTTGCCCAGATTAATTGACCTTAATCTTATTAAAGGTTTTCATTATTCATATTTAGCATTTTCCACTTTATTTGAAACACACCCAGTTCAACACTTGAAACCTCTACGCTTGATTTAGCAACATCATCCCTTTACCAGAATTTATCCTTTTATTCATTTAAATTTTCTTTAGTAATTTCATTGAAAATCACCATCTCAACACACACATTAATCGTCTTAGAAAATAGTTATTTAATATTCGAAAACACTTTTACAACACACTCTTGCGTTAAATATGGATTTCACCACTTAGGTTGCTTAACCACCCATTTATCCACTTTATTTATCATTTTTCTTATCTTATGGACATTAGTAGATTTATGCATTAACTTTTCCATTTAACCTTTACCGGCACATTTATTTCGTTCATTAAACCTAGGTTGTATTAACACATTTACCACATAACCCATTTCTTGATTTGTATTCCACATTCTATTTAATATTTTTCCCGGAGTCTTCCTATACCGCATACTTACACGGGCTCTACACCAATGGCTATGCGCACCATATGCTCTGGCCAGTGGTTTAGGGATTTTCACCCAAGGGCTCCGAGCCCTTCTTACTTTATCCCAGTGTCATTCGAGTTCGTTTTATGTGTTTTAATATTTAACAAATGTCCACGTTATTCCACTTTTACGGGCCTAAGCCAAGAGCCCGGACTTAACCGTTCGTTTTTTCATTAACACTTGGAAAATGATTTCTTTCTTCTTTAAGTCCTTTATTCACCAACACGTTGATTTAATACCAAAATCATCCACATTTTGGGACTTAATTCATTATTCAACCCACATTAGTGTAAAACCATTCTTTGATATTTTTATACCATAAAAATATCACATTTCAAGTAAATTACCAATTTATCCTTCATGCCAAATTTGCAATTTAATCCTTTGGCAAGTGTTATTTTCCTAAAATGATTATTAAGTTTAACAACTTAACATTTTAAACACCTTTTTTTAACCATTTTAGCACTTGTTCAACATCACACTTATCCCCACTTTCTTGCTTACTACTTTAATATTTTCACCCTTTACGTCCATTATTCACTTTTACACCATACTTTATGGAAGACCATGTTTTTCATACATTTCAAGTAAACTAAGACATTTTTTTCAATTTCCTTAAACCCGAAGAATGTCCATTTTCATAAAGTCTCCATTTTGCGAGAAACTTAAAAAATATTTATTTCGTAAATATTTCAACAAGTTTATACTATCCAACACAAACAATATTCTCTTACATTTTTATTCCATAAAAATGTCCATTATTCCTTTTACTAGAAATACACCAAATGACACTTTCTTACATTTTTATTCCATAAAAATGTCCATGAATAGTATTCTGAATTTTATAACACTTCTAAAACTCATTTAAACCTTCTTTTAAATGCCCATTTTTCTTTAAAACATCAAGGGTGTATTTAATAAACTCATGAATACATTATAATCATTTTCCTACACACTTTTACACTAAAATGGAAGAAAATAGTATTATGAATTTTTGTCTAATTCAAAACCCATTTTAAAACCTTTATTTGAGACCCATTTGTTCATAAGGTCACATAAGTTTATCAATAAACTTAATGGATGAAAAATATCACAAATCCTACATATTTGAAGCCTAAAACATGTAAATAATAAATTCAAATTTACACATAACATTAACCATAAACTAAGGTTAGCAAAACCCACCTCAAAGAGGCTCTAACAATGGTGGAAATGGTGAAGAAGATGGGAGACCCCCCAACTCCAAAAGTGACCCCAAGGGGGTCTCTAAAAGCCCACCAAATCTTGTCTCCATGAATCCAATCCTCATCTTCATGTGAGCTCTTTTTAGTATCCAAGGAACCTCCTTCAAAATCAATCTTCAAATACCCCACAAATAGCAAGAACATCATCTTCTTCTTCTAGAAAGTTATCCTAGGGTTTCTATAAGGGGTTGAGAGCTTGGTTGTGGTCTATAGTGGTGGTGAATACGCTTGGGTGTGGAGGGAATATGTGAGAATATTCAGGGACAGAGGGTCTCTTCCATGGGAGCTCAAGGCTTGAGAGAGAAGGAGAAGAAATCTGGTGGGTTTTGTGTCTCCTTTAACTTGTACGATTATCTCTTATACTCAAAACTAGATGCTTGTTACCAATAAGGACTTAATATACTCCCAAAGACTTCCCAAATTAGGTATTATAAGTCCCCTAGATCGACAACACATATAAATCAAGGGTTATGATTTGGAAAACACACAAATAGTTTCCCGCCCGTGACCATATTTGGCAAGCCCGGTCGACTGCAACCAGGGGGCTAGTCGACCTGCCAAGGTGTAAAAACTAAACTTTTTTTTCCATTTTTTACCCCATGGAATTTTTTTATATATTTTTATTACCCCTAATAAATATTCAAATAATTTTTATTGTCCACGAGGAACCCTATAAAAATCCCACAAAGCTCTACTTTGTTATGTCGCATACCGACACTATTATTATCTTATGTTAAATACGTTCGTGTCACGTTCGTTCCTCAACTAAATCATGTCATACACTAATATAATAATTATAACCACTCGAATATAAAAACAAATGTGTCCATACGGACCATGCAACGTAATTTTTTCCTTTTTAGTCCTTATATGCGACACGTCACCTTTTGTACAATTTGGAATAATTCCTTATGCATTTGTTTCTCGAATAATTTCTCCGGATAAATTATTCAATTTAAAATTAAAATATTTATTTATAGGGCGGTGTATTACAGGTGACTTGTTCTCTTTTGGGAGAATTTCTTTAACCCACTTAAGAATTCTGGTTACGCTGTTCCCAGACAAGCCAAAATGACTCTTCACATTTTGCAAACCAATCATTGCATATAATGACGAGTGATCTTCATCGCAATCATTATACAACAGTATAGCTGCATCGACTTTCAACCGTATATATTCTCGGTGTCTTGGTAGTTTTGTGTCAAATCGTTCATTGTGCACATTATTTGTCTCCATAGGCTGGTGATTTTGGTTGATGATACAAGAAATCGTCCACTAGTCATTCTCATACCAACAAATCGAGTGTAAAGTATGATAAACAGGTAAAACTAGTAAGAAGAGAGAGAAGACACGCAATATAGAGTGGTTCAGCCTCTAAAATAGGCCTACGTTCACCGTGTTGCTCCATTCTCATTATATGCATTGCATAGTATAATATAATCAAGCCTAAAGAGGCGTACAAGTATAAGAATAAAGGAGAGTACATGATAGTAATGAGGATTCCGATGTACCGGTGGGGTGGCTACGAAGCTGATGAGTAGCCCCCAAGCTGTGCTCAGTGGCGTAAAGAGAGCATGTAACTAGCGCTAGGCTTAACGCTGATGTAGGAAAAATGAATCCGCCTATATCCTGAGGTGTTGACCTCTATTTATAGGTGTTGTATTGCTGGTAGGTAAAAGGGGGGGGGGTGCTGCCAGTTAATATGATAAGACTAGGGCTGCACCTAGTAGTAAGTTGGGCCGCGCCCTTAGCAGTGAGGTGTCGTACCCTTTGTACAAGGGTGATACGGCAATAAGTCCTCAGTACTTGCCATTCTATACATTTCTCGACAAGGTACTATATTTGTACTATCAATAAGCCCCCAAGTCGCAGTGCCAAGAGATTGACATTGGGGCTGCGGCTGAGTAGTCCAGTCCTCCAAAGGTGCCGCGGTACCTCCAAGGTGACGCTTCGTCTTCCCGCGCCCTCTTATAAAAATTGTTCTAGCCTTGGACTTAATTATGTTTCCCAAATATTTGAGAGAATATCGATAGCCAAACTCTGTTCGTTCGTCCTCTTGCTTTTTTCGGTGACTTTTGAAAGCTGTGTGTTGTGGTTCCGAGGTGTTTTGAGGTGGTTTGAGGCTGAGCACCTTTGGTTTCTTCATTTCCTAGTAATTTTTTCACTTATCGACCTCATTAATAGCTTTTTCAGTTCACCAATTCATCAACTAAATTTCTGCATTTATGAATTTTTGTCTTTATGAATCTCCTGAACATGAATTATATCTACTATATTCATCACGAATTGCACTTATTCGAATGAATTTTATTGAATTGCAATCGTTTTTTCTTCTTGGATTTGAATATACTTATTCGAATGTATTTCTCCCAATTTCCCAATTAATTGATCCCATTTGAAGTCACGTAGTTGTTTCGATTTGAATCAATCTTCAATGTTGGGCCAATGTACGAATTTTATTGATTTGGGTTAGACTTTACGGTTTCTGAATTAGGTAACCCATTTTGTTCTTGAGATTCTTGGGAGGGACTCTTCGTATTCTAGGGTTTTTGATCTTTGAATTTACCCAGACTAAATACTAATGTGTTTGAGTATGTAGCCGTGGAGTGATAAAATCCCTTTAGTAAATTAAGGTTGCTCATAGTGAATATAACCTTCAAATAGTTTAAGAAACATCAGTGACATGTAGTTAATAAGTGTTGCTGCCAGTATTAAATAAAGGTTACGGCCTCTAACAACTCAGGTTTTTAGATTAGGTTTCGCGGAATTTAGCCCATAATTTAGTGACTACGGCATGCCATAAATCGTCCTATACATCTTTCCTCCAAAATAATATTCCGCGATGACAATTAACTTTAAGGGCTTTAGAACCCAACACTTGGTGTATTTAGCCAATTGTTCTAATCATTTCCATTATTTAATCGTCATATCATTATTCCTGCTACGGCTTCTTATAGGCTTTAAGAACCATACTGGATGCGGCGCCTAACTGCGGACTTTCTGCTTTTTAGGTACTGCTGCAGCCATATGAACTTTGATCCAGACGAATTTCTAAGAGGCTTTAAGAACAAGCATTTTGGAGCCTCTCCTCTCGAACTTCCCTTTGTGCGCCCTTTGAATTCAATTGGGACTTGCTAACTGAGAAATTTGCCCAACTGTGTGGTGCTAGATTCAATTGGGCTGTGGCTGCCTGTCCCTGTTCCCAATAGAAGAATTTTCCAAACCATGAGGTCAGCCCAAGCCCAACAAGATCCCAATGGCTGGAGGGCCATTCTTGCAGCTATTGTATTATGGGAGAATAATTTCAAGAGAGCTATTACTCCCGTGGAGTTTTTCCACTTCTACCGCCCAAAGGAAAATTTTATAAAATTTGCTGGGTATTACTATTTTTCAGTCCGCGGCAGGGATCAGACCCTTTACTCTAGGAGGCCTACCAGTGTAAAGAACTGGAAAGGCAAATATTTCTACATTTTTTTAGAAGGGTGCGAGATCCACCCTGAAGAGAATAAGAGGGAGAGATCATTTAGGATACCGCGACAATGGGGGTGTCCCTCCAAACTAGATACTTTTTCAATTATAGCCGCGTCCCCTCTTTATAGTTGCATATTATTCTCCACTTTGCTTCTGTACCACCCTTTGTATTTTTCTATAGTTCTTGACATTTTGCAGATGAGTAAGAGGCAAGAAAAGAGATTTGGCAAGGCCATGGTAGTTCCTGCTGAGCAGAAGAAGTTCAACACTCTTGTAACCTCTGCCTCTATATTTGAAGCGGGCTACTTCCCCAGCAAAATCTATTCCCAGAGAGATGGTCGTAGAAGGTAATAATTGTCAACAATTTGTTCCGCGATAATTATTTTTAAAACTTTAGATATTTACTGTTGCATTTCTTGTTTTAGGTGAGGAAGTTTATACAGAGCTTTTGGCTGCCCAACTGGAAGAGATGGATGATAACACAATTGTCCTCAATAACACTGCTAGGCATAGGAAGAGGAAGAGGTCCAAGACTAAGGCTCCTGCCACGGTCCCTTCCAGTGAACAAAATCCACCTGTCGCAACCCAAAATCAAGATGCGAAACAAACTCTCCCTACTGCACCCCAACTCCAAGTTGAGAAGTTGGACCTTCACGAGAGGCCTAAGGGTACTTTCGCCGATGATATTGGGGCCAATCTGGTCACGGATGGGATGATGTCAACATCCAAGGGTCCAATCCATTCAAATTCTCCCCCCACCACCAATTGTTGCAATTAATGCAACCTGCCGCCGCCTCAGTGTCATGCCAGTATTGGAATTGATGGACCCCCGTGGCCATAGCTCAGGGAGCCTAACCCTGAATCCTCTTGGGACACAACTGTGAGGGATGTCTGTAGGATAAAGAGGGTCCCTGACACCGTGGACCTTGATCGACTCGTGGATGAAGACCACAATGACTTGGAGGATTATGGTCTCCACAGTCTTTTGAGGGAAAATGCAAGTACCTTCTCAGCTTTATTTTCAAATTCCATATTTACTTCAAACTTTAAATATCTTTACAAGACGTGGACGTCATGATTTCTTAGAAGAGGAAGTACGAGGCCCTATATAAGTTGAAAGAGGCTGCGGAGAGGGTACATGCCTCTGACCTGGAGAGTGCAAGGGATTCTTCATTTGAATCTAGCAAAAAGTCTACTGCCGTGGCTCTTCAGGCATCTCAGATGAACCTTGAAGCTGCCATCAAAGCCAAGGAGGAAGCTGAGGAAAATTTTAAGTAGGCTGCGAAATCCCTCAAGGTCTCCCAATCTCAAGTTGCATAAGCTACACAAGTTATGGAATTTTCCAATAGAAAGCTTGGAATTCTTCAAAAGAAGTGCGAGGAGTTGGAGACCAAGGCTACCAACGATGCCGATGCCCACATCGCGGTAATTAAGAAAATGGAGCGAGACCATGCCGCAACCCTTCAATTGGCTATTGACAGCACTGTGGAGTCATTCAAGGGATCCAAGGACTTCTACCTCATCTATATTATAGCTTACCTCCAGGGATAGCAAGAGCTCATGCATAGGGTCATAAAAAACTTTCCCGACTATAAAGAGACGATTCTTGCTTGGGGGTTTGGTGATGGTGAGAACCAGCAATGCGTAGCTGAGATCAAGGCTACGACAGAAGAAAAGGCCAGGTTAAGGGCAGAGGTTGAGGCCGCGACATGAGCTGAAGAAACTATGAAATCTAGTGACATAGAAGAGGGAGAAAAATATGATGATGCTGTATCTTAGGGTTGCGTCCCTCTTTAGCTTTTGTTTTTCTTGAATGGATGTGGCCTTAATGTGTATAACATCAAACACTTGTATTTTTGCTAGGGCTTTAGCCTTAAACTTTTGATGTACCTCTTGTATATTTTTTCCAACATTAAGACTTAGGTTGCGGTCTCTTCTACTTTATAACATTTTTTGTACTTCATTTTCATGCCTCTTTACTTGTATAAATGTTTGATTACTTGATTGGATGAGTTTTTTGCGACACCAATATATAAATGTTGTTCATATGGGTTACGACTTGTATTCCAATAAGGCTGCATCCTGTTGACTATAAATTCTAATGATGCTTTGGTGCTTTTACGTTTGAATTGGTGGCTTGAATGCTCTTGATAAAACTAAAAATAGGCCGCGACCAGATACAATTTTCCTTTAAACTTAAATTTTCAGTACTTTTCCAAGTCTTAATGCTGCAATACATGAGCTGCAGCTGGTTTACAACCCAACCATGGAATTTTAGCAATACACAATGTCCTTTATATATCTGCTGCATCTTCTAAATGAATGAGTGGACTATTAAAGGGTTGCGTCTATACTGATAGGTCCGGAGCATTTTCTCTTTTTCACTTGTATTCTTGTATCTTGCCTTGTAGGCTTCCAAACTTCATTTTGTTGGGCAATGATCCCCTAAGCTGTAGTGCCGTTAGAATATGGCTTTTATCTCTTCAGGCCTCTGTACATATATGGGATGCTATCAAGCCTCCCCAGGATGGGTTATGTTATGAAGCCACCCATAACTAATATATATAATACTATCAAGCCTCCCCAGACTGGGTTATGTTATTAAGCCACCCACAGATAATATACATGATACTATCAAGCCTCCCCAGGGTTATCTTATTAAGCTACCCACAGCTAATATACATGATACTATCCAGCCTCCCTAGACTGGGTTATGTTATTAAGCCACCCACAACTGATATACACGATACTATCAAGCCTCCCCAGGCTGGAATATGTTATTAAGCCACTCACAGCTGATATACGGGATACTATCAAGCCTCCCCAGGCTGGGTTATGTTATTAAGACACCCACAGCTGTTGATATATATAAAGACATCCCTGGATGGATATTACAAGCCTCCCGGCTTAATGACGTATCCTGAGAGCCAAGAACACTTTTTGATAAATGCTTTCCATAATGCAGTCATAATATGTAGGAATAGTCCCTATAAGTGATGTCGCGGACCAATTCAGATAGCTACTCTCAATAGTTTCTTTCACTATTTTTTATTGTCATTTTCTTTCGATCAATCAAGCGTCTTGACGGGCGTTGTGGCCCCATTTAGATATTTTTATTCCCGATCTAACACATTGTCTCGAATCGAGATCTATTTATGATGAAATGGTCTTTTATAAGATAACATTTCATGGAAATGAGAATCAAAACATGACACTATTAGAGTGAACTTGATTTCATATATATATATATTACTTTGTAAGGACAATACAAAGTTTAATTGAAAACAACGTAAGAAGGGTTTTACTGTGAAATAGAAATAAATGAAATATAAAACATAAACATGAAAAATGGGAATGTGGCCTGTCAGACTAGGCTGCATCCCCTAAACATCTCTGAGGAACCTCTATAACATCCCTTTCCCAATCAACCTTTCAATATCCTTCAGTGCATAGCATTTCTCAGTGTCATGGTCGTGGTCCATATGGAATTTTCACCACTTAGCTTTTTTCCTCTTGTGGGATGGAGCTTTAAGCTTCTCTGGACACCTCAGCAACTTGTCCTCCTTAATTTACTCAAATATGTCTTTAATTGGGAAGACCAAGGGGTATAGGCCTTAGAGATCCCCTCTGCCTTCTCTGATTTCCTTTTCTTGCTCCTGCTGGATGCTTCCACGGATGGATCTTCTGGTACTTCCGCGGCAGCGAAGGCTATTGGGGAAATGATCCTGGGTGCCGCTCCCACATTGGATGAGGCTACATCCTCTAGCATGAGCACCCTCTGGGTCAAGTAGTTGACATGTATTTGGAGCGAGGCATGACTGTCGTAGAGATGGTTGAGGTGATTTTACAACTGCACAATCTCATCTTTGACTTCTGTGTTCTGGCTAAATTCTACTTCCATTTTCTGCTTTTGTTAGTCTTTACAAAATATATAATCTGAGACAAAACTAGCATAAGTGAGTAATCACGGAAATATTGGATTAACCAAGTAGGAAATTGGGATGTAGGGTTTGAACTGCTGCATGATATTCTGACGAGGTCGCGGCCAGTAAAGAACACAAGTGAACTATCGCAGCCATTGCATGATATTCACTGAGGTTTATCTGAAGACCACCCGATTCCTTTCCCCGATGATTTGGAGTTGTTGTAATAGAATCGCACTACTAGGGGTCATATCATGAAAGGCAGTTGAACTGGTAGGCCGCCTCCTTGTTTAGGCAGTGAAGGGAGCAATCCCAAAATAGAAACCCAAAAACTAAGTTTTTATTCTCTAACACGTGAAGAGCATACCTAATAAGGTCTACTAATGGGAGAATACCCTCATGGTGCACAAAATGACACAGTTTCAATGATAAACCCTAGATCATAGGTCAAGAACAACAAAAAAGGGGGTAAATACGATCCTTCCCTAATCATTCATCTTTTCGGGGCTAAAGCCCATCATGCTTTTCAGCATTATCTAGATGAAACGATATCACAGGGGTATGTAAAACAGATCTAAGTTTATAAAATGGAGACCCAAAGGTAGATCTGAACATAAGAAATACCCATTTAAGGGTGTGAATATAAAACAGAGCTCAATAACCAAAATTTACTCATGGGATGATGATCCAAAGGATCCCCATGAATAGAAGAAGGTGTTTAAGAACTCAAAATATAGAGGAACAAGATTAAGATATCTTGTTCCCACAGATGGCACCAAATTGATGATACGAGAAATCATCCACTAGTCATTCTCATACCAGCAAATCGAGTGTAAAGTATGATAAACAGATAGAACAAGTAAAAAGAGAGAGAAGACACGCAATATACAGTAGTTCAGCCTCTAAAATAGGCCTATGTGCATTGTGTTGCTCCATTCTCATTATATGCATTGCATAGTACCATATAATCAAGCCTAAAGAGGCGTACAAGTATGATAATAAAGGAGATTACATGATAGTAATGAGGATTCCGGTGTACCGGTGGGGTAGCTGCGATGCCGACGAGTAGCCACCAAGCTGTGCTCAGTACCGTAGAGAGAGAGTGTAACCAGTGCTAGGCTTGACGCTGATGTAGGAAAAATGAATCCGCCTCTATCCCGAGGTGTTGACCTTTATTTATAGGTGTTGTATTGATGGTAGGTAAAAAGGGATGGTGCGGCCAGTAAATATGATAAGACTGGGACCGCACCCAATAGTAAGTTTGGTCGCACCTGGTATGAAATAGGGGTCGTGCCATTATCAGTGAGGTGCCGCACCCTTTGTATAAGGGTGTCGCGGAAATAAGTCATCATCACTTGTCATTCTATACATTCCACGACAAGGTAGTATATCTATACTATCATTAGTCATGGTGTACTCCGTAAGCATCATGAATTAGGTCGGTCAATGGACGATGTGTTGGCGAATTATTTACCACTTTCACTCGTTGGTGTTCTGTTACACGGTCGGTTACTTGTAATTCTTCAGGAACGTAAGGTACATCTTTTTCACCAAGGTATGTCCATTTTTTATAATCTTGAAAAATTCTCCCACTTTATTAAATGTAACTCAACATCTTCTAAAGATTTATATTTTCGTTTCATACAATGGGTGCATGGACATGGAATCTTCTCACTTTTAAGGTTCTTAAAAGCGTAACTAGTAAATTCTTGAACCCCTTTAACATAACTATTAGCTATTCGATCAGTCTCCCCCATACACTCTTTGCATTATTGAAAATCCATTTAATAATCTTCATATTGTAGTCTTGTGTTAACATGATAAAATAAATATCATGTTTCATAAATATCATTTTTCATAGTAAAGCACAAATATAGTGTCAACAACGCATCAATCAAACAAACTATGCAATAATATAATGTAAATCAAAGTAAAGCACTACTATAGTGTGAACAATGCACCAATCAATCAAACTCAAATATAAGAATACACCAATCAACGATACTACATAATCACTTACACTTAAATAAATTTGTCTAGTGATATTATTAGAACATAAGAAAAATATTACTACATCTTTATCAAAAGATAAACTCGCCAACTGATAAATGAGTTTAAATAATTTTTCAACCCATTCCCTTCTCCACTGTTGATGTGCACTGGAGCATCTTCGAAACAACAAAATATTTTATCAACCATTATCTGACCCTCACCCTCCTGTAAAGGCCGACTATGTAATAAAGTTCCTACTTGAGTGAAAATGAGGGTGCACACTCCAATAATACTTTTACCGCTCAGGTCCTTCATATAGTTTTTCTCACCGTAGTCACCATGGGCTATGACAATGATCCAAGATTTGTGACATGCTAAGGTGCTGAGAAGGGGAATGTTGAAGGAAGAACCAACATCTCTGAGGGGAATGGAGAAGGAGGAAAATTTTGAGGAGGAAAAGGGAAATCGGGATGCATTAGGGGATGCAGGGGCATACAATCGATTAGAAGGGAAACAATTTTTTAAAGTTTCTCATTCACTCATCCCAATTCATTTTGAAGCCCCATTACATCCCCTTCGATCCTAGAATGATGTTCATCGTTGGATGGAAAGTGCTTATTAACAGAAAAAAGCTCATCTATGAGATGTGCGGTGTGTTTGAATCTTGTATTTGACATATATGACCCCATACCTCTCGTCTCCCCTCTACGATTCTTCCCCGATGTCTGTGCGAGGGCATCATTGTCAATGTCGTCGAATGGGATTGAAGTCGACTGACTACTCATAGGCTCTATTGATTCTAGTGTCTTTCAAAGTGAGGTGGGAATTTATTATTTTTGTCTCATATTTCATGCACGTACAAGTTGGCCCGATTCAATACCTTTCCTTTATCCGGGTTGCCTTTTGTCTTGATCTACCACTCTTTCTTCAAATCTTCATAAGATTTTGATCCAAGCCGATGGACATTAGTTTTTTGGGCCTATTCTGCTTGTTTTTCTCCCTTTGTAGCATTTTCGAGTTCTTGGCCTCATTTTACAAAAAATCATTCCATTGACTAGCTAGCATCTCAACGTTCGAAGGGACTTTGTCTTTGAGTACCAAAATTTCAGAGTTGGATGCTCCCTTAGGGAAATGCTTCTACATAAGGTTTTTCTGATATGTTCAGAGTTGTTCAACAACCCGAGAAAGAACATTATTTTTTGATTTTGAAGAAATTGAAAACTGTTTATTGAGTTGCTCGTAGATGTCATCTTTAATAGCTTTATCTACAAGGTTCCAATTTTCAATTTCTCCCACTCTCACATTCATTTTTGCCAAGGACAAAGACTGGGCTTTAAACTGTTGAACGTGATTGTTATCCCTTATGGGTTTATTTCCCAATAGAGAGAACATAACGGTCTTCTTCTCAACTGATTCGATAGTTTCAGAAATGCTGAGCATGTCTGTTAGATTACTAGGAGTACCTTGCATACTGCAACTCGGATTAGTGGAGTGAATCGTAGGCGGAGTTGTGTATTGCTCAACAGTTGGTGATGAGAATTCTCCTTAAGGTGGTGAAATCTCGTTGATTGGAGCGTTGTGTCCATTACCGCCCGACATTATCTATACAAATAATAAATGTTCAATGTGTATCTATAATAGATGCATAATTTCAAAGTTCAAAATGAAGTTATAAAAAACAAACTAAATTTTATGACCATATATTATAATCTACCTTTTAATGGTAAGACTTTAATAAAAGTTCAATGTGTCTGATATCCATCCACTCAGGATTTGTTTTTAAAAACCTATGGATTTTTGCACATGGCTAATTGCGAGGAAGCATATCTATAATGGATGCATAGATGTTAGAGATAAGAACTCAAAATCTCATCCTCTTTAGCCTATTAGCAAGACTGAGTTTGCTGTGTATATGTCGTGAGACATCATAGTATTCATTATTCTCTTTGTATGTAATTCTATCCATAATGGATGAATTTTTTTCTGCCTTCACTAACAGCGTAAGCAAGGTCAGTGCTCTATCAGGATTATGTAGGAGAAATATATATTGTATAGTTTCATCCCTGCATTTTAGTAGGAAAAATAGAATACGATTGAACAAGTACTCTTGCTGGAGATGAACTCCACGGTTTACAAGGTAGTTAAATTGTTTGATCTTCCTATTCCCATACCAATAAACCAGATTACCCTCTAAATGAGGCTTATTAATGAAAGAGGTAAGAGTGCGGTCCAATTGCAACGTTTCACACTCTTGTTGCCATTTATTATCACCGTGTCTCATTTTTCCTCATAAAAATGAATGAGGGCGTGAATATGATTCCTATAAATAATGGTTCTAATGAATCATTAACTAGTTATTATTTACGAGGGCATGAAACCCATGCATGTTGGATATCACCATTAATTTATTAGGTTTTGAATACCTACGTTTGTCATTTAAGCCAAAAATCCCTAAAATCAATCCTAACATCAACCCTTACAAATATTATTCATAAAATTAATCCCTTACAAACATTCCCCCTAAAATCAATATTAAAGGAAAGGTATTTTCATAAAATTAAAATTGACCCTAGTTTGAAACATAAACCAACAGTATTCATAAACTTAAACCAACATTAGTCCTATATATGTTTTTTTCTATAATACACACTCACACATACACGTATATAGACAATACACACATACACATACACGTATATAGTATAAATATAGAGTATACACACATACATACATAATACACACATATACAGTATACACACATGCATACACAATACACACACGAATATACACAAATGTATGCAGAGATACACATACATATACACACAAAAATACACACACACAGGAATACACACACACACACACACATAAATATACACACATACATACACATATAAAAATACACAAACGTATATACAAATGCACAAAATATTACCTTTGAGATTCAAACTATTGAGAGAGAGCCGAAATCACTGGAGAGAGGGAAACTTGAGAGGGTTTAGAAATTTTCGATGGAAAATTAAAAAATCATAAGGGGAATTAAGTATAAAGACACTGGTCACGACCCTCAGCCATGACCCCTTTAAAATTTAACACGTTAGCATGGAAATAAGATGATGGCCACGACCCAAAGTCGTGACTCCATTTGCGAGATGGTCACGGTCCCAAGCCGTGATAAGGTCAACATGTATTTTTTTTATGGTTATGGGCTTGGACCATGAACCCATCCGCGACCACACTTGGAGGGAAACTTGGCACCATAATGATCACACACGAGTCACGACTATTGTTTGTGAGGCATGGAATTGGTTCGTGACCATCTGCAAGACGATCCATGACCACACCGGGTCATGGACTTGGTCACCCCAACTTTGGATATGGTCACAACTCTAGGTCGTGACCAGATGGCCGTGACCATTTGCAGGATTTGATGTATGGGATGTTGTTCAACATAGGACTCATCTCTAGGATGGATTCCCTGAAATTTGTCTTTAAGAAACCTTCTCTTTAGTTGAATGGATAAATGTCTCTGAATTTGATATCACATATGTCACGCAAAAATCCACTAAAGGGCCAGCCATCTTTGACCTCCTCATTGGACAACCTTTGTCATATGAGGAAGATTAAAGTGAGGCAGAATTCCCTGACGAGAATGTCTTCGACCTAAATGATAGAGAAACTTGGGAACTCTGCTTCGACTGGGCATCCGATAAAAAGGGATTCGTCATAGGAATGCTACGTATATCGCTTTACTCGAGATGACTCCCCACCCTTATCAAGATCATATTTGAATGCACTGACAATATGTCTAAGTACGAGACTTGCATAATGGGTCTAGAAATCTCCTTGGAAATGAGAACCACCCACCTGAAGGACTATAAGTATTCATACCTAGTCATCAGTCAAATACTAAGAAAAATAAAAAATCGGGGATAACAAACTACAACTATACCATGCCTACTTAAGGATATATCTTCGCAACTTGAGCATCTTAAATTTGACTTCCTCTCAATACCCAAAAATATCTTCGCATGTTCACTTTCCACCTTGGCCTCCATGATTGACATAACAGAGGATACCACGGAGATTATGTTCACCACAACTAGTCAGAACACCCCTTTGTATTTGTTTGAGGTGGAGACCATTAAAGAAACAATCATAGGACCTGAAGTATGGTTCTACAACATATAAAACTTTCTTAATAGAAATAACAACCCATGATATGCCTCCTTTAATGACCAACCTACTCTACGACAATTCCAAAGAATGTGGAGACACAACCTCTATAAAAGACGGTTCGACAATATGAACTTATGATGTGCAACGGAGGATGAAACCCTAGAAATTATGGATAAAATCCATTGCGATGAATGTGGATTGTATATGAATGGGCACACCCTCTCTCCAGAAAAATATGCTGCTAGTCATACTACTAGAGCACCATACCAAAGGACTGCACTGATTACGTCAAGAAGGACCTAAAATGTCAGTTATATTCGCTCGACAACATTTACCTCCTTAAGAGCTGTATTTCATTACCTCACTTTCATCATTATCCATCTTGGGGATTGACATAATAGGGAAGGTAACTCCCAAGGCCTCCACAAGGCATGAATTCATTAATCTCCATCGAACAATTGACTAAATGGTTCAAGGTCGAATGCTATGAAGTTCTAAAAGCAAAGAAAGTTATCAAATCTATATAGAGAAACATCATCTGCCTCTTCGGCGTACCTCATGAGTTGGTATTAAATAATGTATCTCACTTAGAAAAAGGAGGTTTCCAACCTATTACATGAGTACGAGATCACTAGGTATAAATCATCCCCTATAGACCTCATACGAACCGAGCCGTCGAATCTGTTAATAAAAATGTCAAAAACATTATTACCAAAATGATCTAAACCTACAACGATTAAGAAAAAAACTCCCATAAGACCTCTAGGGCTACCGTACTATAACAACTCGTACTCTCCGTATACATTATATATTTACTCATCATATAGTTACACCGATTTCAGCCTTGAATTTAAAGAAACTTTGAGTTTACATATTTTGTATTTAATAAGCACTAATATATATATATATATATATATATATATATATATATATGTAACTTATTAGTGTAAGACTTCACATAAACTAAGAATTAGGCAATTAGCCAACTAAATCCTAAAAAAGATACAAAATTACTCTAATGACCCTTAAGTTTAAAAAATTTCTCCCTAGAAAATTAAAAACTTCCTTAAACCCTCATAATTATACCAGAGTCTCAAAACTTATTTACACAAATAACCCATGACACTTAGAATTACTATATTAACAAAGAACTACTCTCTTAATTATGTAACATTACATATTATCCCCTAAACTTTGGAAAATACATGGAAAAAGCCTAACTATGGAATAATAAACTACCTAAGGACCTAAAACTCAAATCTAACAACTTATGAAAAAATCCCCTGCAAACGTGGAGCCACCTAGGCATCCTTATAAGTAGCTTATATACATGAAAACTCATGGACAACTTATAACTCCATAAGCTTTCAAACATAAACTCAATTTAACCAACGCTGAAATTCATCTCCAATCCAACCAATGAACTCCCCTGAACATGCCTATTAAATCCCGAACATACCTCAATAAAAACTCACTCATTTCCTTGTTTAAATTCGAAACTTAGTTTTAGTGCATTTTGGTAGTCTATTATTTCATGTATTAAATTAAATTCTTTCAAGTTGGATAAGTTTTGACACTAACATAGGATTATTTTGATTAGTTATATGCTATATATTACGTGTATTTATCACTGAAGAAGCTTGAATATCTGAAAAAACCATGGCAGCTCCTTCAGTGGTGAATTTTGTATTCCTGACTTTGAATAAGTTTTAACGTGGGAAAACTTAAGCTTTAGTTCTTAGGAACCTAGGTTCAACGGTTAATTTTCATTATAATACATTTTGATTCCCCAAGTACAAAACTTTAGTTTTCTGATACTGAAATTTTTAGAGATGAAATTCTTATTATATTGTTTAACTTAATACTTGAAACCAAATCATTTTACTCTAATTTTTATACAAGAACACAAACATGACTAAGACGTAGCTTAAATTTAAGTAGATATCCACAAATATTCCTGCCAAAGTAGGCCATTTTTACAGAACCTCAATACGCTTCCATAGTTAACCTCAACTCATAAAAGTTATATGGTCAGATTCCTTGTGAAAAATAATGAAGTTTGACTTTATAATCAACTCAAATGGTATTCTATAATGGCATAACACAGTGGCCAAAGTTTTCAAACCCTAAATTCAAATATTCGAAGGTTAAAGATGATGTGTGGTACACGCTCAAGAGTGAATTCAAATCATACATGTGTAGAATTTGACCCAGGTCATGAGGGCGTATCCCCAGTTATAAATTTTTTATTTTTTACCAATATTTTAATTTATTTTTTAGTCAAAATGGTATATTATAACTCCTTTTTTGGTCAACCAGAACTCATTTTATCATAAACCTTAGAAAATGAATTAAAATTTATCAAATTCATTCTAACTTTTGAATTTGAACCCATTGTCTTCAAATATAGGTTCTCTAGCATAAATTGAATATAAAAGTCTCTTACACCAAATTCCAATTAGGCCTACAACCCCATTTAATTTAAACCAACTTATATTTTCAAATCAAAACCTGAGGTTTTGTATTTTTTAAACTTAACTGTCATACATTACCAAATTCTTATAAGAATATGTTTTACTTATTTTACCTTATCACAAAAACCCCCGATTCAAAGCCTACACACGAGTATCCAATTAACTAAATCCCTTCATATCAAAGTAGGTGATATCTAATTCTATATTATTTCTCAGAACGACATTGATTTTCTCAATTATTTATAGCACTTAATGATAGACCTGAACTCTTGTTCTCGTTTATGAACTATTTTATATAGTTCACAAGCAGTCAAACTTGATTCAATCTTAAAAACATAGTAACCGTCTATTGTTTTTAAAACCAATGACTTCATTTTAAATATGATTTCATTAAACCCTTAATAGCATATATTATAATCATGGAATAACCTATTGTTCTACCCACGATAGTGTTATTTCCCCTATAGGACTCAGGTATTGGGTGCCTAGTTTAGCTAACCATATGGATGTCGTTCTTTGGAGTAGGGCTGAAAAATGTTACCGTGGCTACTTTTATTTTATCTTCAAATATCGTATTTTTTTTATTATTATCTTATATTGCTATGCACTTCAAGTCTCTATAACTAGATAATTATGTATTTTCTTGTTTTATAAATATCTTATCCTTTACTCTCTATGACTTGATATTACTATATCTAGTTATATCACCATAATGCTTTTATTATAAATGTTTCATTCAATTCATTATTCTTTCAAATTTTAGTTCTTGTACAATTATCTACAATTACATTCAATTAATTATGCTATTACTAAAAATCTTTATAATTGTTACAGGCTTAGATTTATCTACTTGGCAAAGTTTTGCTTATTTTATTTCCCTTACAAGTGGATATGAGCTAAAAGAAGGTGAAATGCTCTCCGACCCCGTGTACTTTTTATCTCTGTTACCCGAGAAGTTACTCTATATTACGTGTGTTTGCATACTGTTAAACAAAGAAGGCATTGTCGTGTGGAATTTATATACTACTACTTATCGTCTTCTATAAAATATGATTATGTTATTTCCCTTTTAATTTTACACTCCGAGATACAAAAGGTTTTTAATAAATAAGATGTTATTTTCATCAAAGTTTGAATAAAGTTCATTTTCTGTCGGAAACTTTATATGCTTTATAGTTGTCCTATCTTCTTTTGTTATCACGTACTATGCATAAAATTTGGGATGTGATACGTACTACTGATAAAAACTCCATCGGAGCCACCCCTACTCACTTGTTTATAGCATGGAGGCCGTCCTACCTATTTAACTCGAGGTACCCTTGCTAAGGGTCATGTTACAAAATAAATTAGTTAGAACTGACTAGGTTTAAGCCTGTTACAACAAACTAACCCTCCTTGACAAGAGGAGGTAAAATACGCTTAACACAACCAGGGTTACCAATAGTGTATTGCTTGGGCATTCAATAAATGAGACTAGAATGTAAACGTCTAAGAGGGTGACCTAGTCCTGAAAGAGAATCTTAATCCTTCCCGAACTTCCAGAGGTAAATTTGAACCTAGTTGGGGAGGAACCTATCTAGTCACCAAAATAAACTACGGTGGGGCGACTACATTTGTTGATCTCGACAGAGTCACATTTTCCCAACCCTTAAGTCTCAATCGATTGAAGAAATTCTTTCCTTGAGCCTTCTTAGGATAAAAAGGAAAAGGACTGAACAATTAGTTTTTAAGGAAGGGAAGACTATTCAAGCCCATAAACATACCCATCCCTATATCATAAAGCCCACTTAAGCCACCAACCTTTCACTTAAAGCAAGATAAAACACATTAAGCCCCAACCCTTTTATCAATTTTTAGAGAGAACTACATAGACTTGATTCTCCACTATATTTATTATTAAAGACATTAAAAATTAAGGGCGCATTGTTACCTTTGAATGGAAGATACGTAGGAAACCCGAGATATCACTTCGAGCACAGTCTAAATAAACACCAAAATATCCCAAGTTACGGGAAACCCCTATCGACTATCATTATGCTCGTACTCCCAAAGAATCGACACGATCTAAAAGGTTAAGTGCCATGTCATAAAATAGTGTACATGGCATTTTAAAGGCTCATCATAGTCATCCTTATTTAAATTGTGCGCGAAGGCTAATACTACAAAAAAAATAAAAAGAAGCCAAAAGGCAAAAAATGCTACCTCTATACACTTATACCCAGAAAAAGAAATACCAAACCCTTCTCTCTCAAAAACAACAAGAGTCTCGAGACTAAGATCATCAATAGGAAAATTCACTAAGGACTCACTGTAAACGACACCTTATCAGGAGTAAGGAATAATACTTCGAGTCCCAAGCTATATCAAATGACTTCCACCAGTTCAGATGCAAAGAAAAGGGAACTCCTTTCCATCACACTCTGATGTTAGTAGACATTGAAAAAAACACTTAAGCGAGGAATAATTAACAACATTATCCAATTGGGTCTTTTATAAACCGTAAGTTTTTTTTGAAGAAATCCTTAAACACAAAAATGTATTTAAAAGATAACACAAGATGCGTAACCTAATGTCTACATAGA
Organism: Sambucus nigra; assembly: GCA_949130495.1. Taxonomy (NCBI): domain Eukaryota; kingdom Viridiplantae; phylum Streptophyta; class Magnoliopsida; order Dipsacales; family Adoxaceae; genus Sambucus; species Sambucus nigra. The sequence goes on along the minus strand of OX422211.1, from coordinate 360,409,485 downwards.
TTTTATTTTGAAAATATATTTGAACAGATTTTAATAAAATCTATTAAACCAATCAGCAAGAGTAAGAACCATGCCAATAAGTGACGCAAGAATAATCCACAACATAAATATTTTAACGTGGTAAAACCTCCCCAAAGGAAACACCATGAGGGCCTCTACTCCCCAAAATAAAAAAAATCACTAATAATTAGAAAAGGTTTACATATATATAATATATAAGAATTAGTCAAAAAATATACCTAATTAAGACTTCCCCCTCAAACGCAGGTACAAGCCTCGAAATTTGATGCCAACAATAACAAGTTGAATGGAAAAGGCATACATTAAAATATTAATATATTACAGTTGAATTTATGTCATGTGTAATGAAGTGTATAAAATTCACTTATGAGACACACGCACACACACACATTTAAGTGTTACAAACACATCTTATAAAAAATTAAAAGGATATCTATATGCAAATAAGATGCTATAAGTTTTTATAATCAAATCTCAAATTTTTGAAAAAAAAAATAGATTTAAGTTTTAATCAATAGGATCTTAACAAAAACAAACTAAAATTTCAAACCCTGTTCGAAAATTAAAATGTTTTCTTCGAAACAGTTCTAAACAGACTATATACGAGTTTAGAACTAAACTAATTTCGAAGAGAAGAAACATAAAAAAAAAATTCAAGAGTTTCAAAAATGGTTTTCAAGAAGATTTGGGGTTTGAAAATAGAAAAATATTTAATTCGAAACACCAAAACCAAAATCAACCTAGATATGAATCTAAAGTGAAATCTAATCTATGGTAATTCTCTAATTTAATTAATTTTGAAAGAGAAAGCGAAAATCCAAACAAAACTTTGTTCCTCTCTCTTTTTTCTCTTTTATCTCCCTAAGATTGCTTTCCTCTCTCTCTCTCTCTCTCTCTCTCCCCCTCTCTAAAGAAACCTTAATTTGACCAAAAGTCTCAGATAACTTTGAGGCTAGGATTTGAATGCTAGAGCATTGGAGAAGGTTATAACCGGTATAGTTTAACGACTAGTATTGAAAGTATATGATCGAGAAACAAGCTAAAGGTTGATATGGAAGCGTCTAATAAAAGCTAAACCGGTTGAACGGGTTGTAGGCTATAACCAACAATTCTCAATCCATATTAAAACCCTCAATCTCAACCTCAACCATAAATTAGATCTAATGGGTGAAAATAGAGATAACAAGCACAGACACATAAGAAGCACAAGTTCATGTCAACAAACACAACCTAAACACGCCCTAAGATGTAAAAATGTTTAAAATGTAATTTCTAATGAGTTGAATTTTTTTATAAATTCAATTAAAAATACTAGAAAATAAATTTTAATTTAGAAACAATTATCTAAAATATTATCACACATTATTAACTCAAAATACAATTTCCCAGAATTTCATTAATAAACATAATATTAAAATACCTGATTAGTTTCTAGGTTAAATTTAATTATATCAATTTTAATGCTTGAAAAAATGTTAAATGATTTTGAAAAAATTTCTATGAATGCATGTGTGTTAATAGGTGTGTGGTAAAACGTATTCCATCATATTCTGTTGTGTCTTATTTACCAACTAGAATCTTGTTGCAAGTAGGATTCCTTTTAAGGTCTTCAATATTGAATGAATCTTGATAGGATCTCAACTAAAATGATTTTGCACAATTATCCAAATTCGTTGAACACTTGATAGTCTAGACACGGAAAAATACTAAAAGAGTCTTCTATCAAAGGGTGTTTCACACATAAGAGGATTGCCATCAAGAAAATAAAGTTGTCTCTCTTCTTAAAAGAAAAATCCCAAAAATATGGGGCACCCTTGTTTTCACACCCTTCCTATCGTATTAGTACTATTATTATTTTTATTATTTATTATTGCCATTTTGAAGGGGGGTCAACCTGATTCTTTCTATACTTTCTCCATTCATGCATAAAATAAAAGTCAAACAAAACATATGCTAAAACAGACCTCGAAAGGGAGAATATTATTTTTATACATCTATGTAAGAAAGGAGAATCCCCGTACAAAGCACAAACGCATTGAGGATTCATCGTGTTCCTTTTAAAGGAACATACTAACTATATATATAACATACACAAAAAAGTAGAAAACTAAAAAAAATCCTTTCTACGAGGTTACATCAAAACTCACCTAAAAGACCAACCCAAAAACATCATCACCACCATACTATCCGGCACGGGGCCTTTTCTCAGAATGACCACCAGTATGACCCTCGGCCTCAACTTTGAAACTTAACATCCTGTCCCTGACACCCAGTGCGAACACTACGTCCGGGTAAATACAAATTGTCCGAACCTAAAACTAAGCTTGTTGATAGCCGAAGATAGTCTATGGCAGCATCACTGACAACCTCCGCAATTAATTAGCGTGAAGCCAAATGAGACAATAACTAATGCGCGACATCACTCGCAGTTGAGAGGAATTAACCAACACCTACTGAAAGTTTACAAACACATAAAAGTCAATTAAAGCATTAGCAAGAATAGGAGAACAAAGACGTATAAGGGAATGCAGTTTTAAAAAACTCTAGTCATTTGCAAAAAGGTTGAGGTCCAAAGATGACACCAACATCTCGAAAGCCGAGCCACATTGATGAATATGTACGACTTGGTCTTCCCCGTGATGAAAGATTATGAAGGAAGGCGATAGCACTAAGAGCGTACAATGAAAAACCCGATATGATAACAAGGATGTACTGACAGAACTCAAGGAGAGTGATGTAGCATCCTGTGCCACTATAGGTGCGATCGATATCGAAAATTATACCCTCGTCCCCACTAGGAGGCTACCCAACAAGGAAAACATATATGCAACATTTAGAATCCTAAAACTCGAGCCACTTCCTTTATCCATAACAAATAGATAAGGGAACATCGCATCAATGGAAACCCAATTCTTCTTTAAATACATTTCATGAGATGAATCCTCATGTCGTTTGGTTAACCCACCCATTATCCAATTCTCGTACTACTAAATCCCCTAGACCGACGTAAGCAACCTTATGTCGTATGGTTAAAACCCAGATCGGATTTTTAAAAATTTAGCTATCAACCCTACGATTTTCTAATATCTGTATAGACCCCCTGACATCCCCATAAGATGGCAAAACCCATTTTAGACCTTTCCATTTTGATCACGAGTGTTTGCATGCATGCACTCTGAGTCGACCACCTATGTGAATACCCGGATCTACAATCGGGGTGTGGCTCATTCTGTTCGATCCAAAATAATTCTTCAAAACTGGACTCACCTGATTTATAGAGGTTAAAAATACCCCTATGTGCCTTTAAATCGACTTCACCCAAGTCCCGGACCATCAATCAGCCCCACCAAAGTCTCAGAGAAAAACCACCCCAATTGTATACCAAAAATACCAAACCAAATTTAATACAAAAATTATTGGCGTCTAAATTGAAAACAAAATTAATCCTAGAAAGGCCCAAAACCTTTACTGGGCTCCATTGGCCAAACGAAAAAGTCCCTAAATCCCCTTTAACCGAATGACTGAAATTATGTGAGAGAGAATCATGTCGGCCGCCCACATGGAGGCATTATCTAAAAAAAATGACCATCATCTCTTTATCAAACGGTAAAGGACATAAAGAACTTTTAACCAAATGGTAGAAGCCTTATTATAGAGAATCATCTCTGCTACCCATGTGATGGATTTATCCAAAAGAAATAGCTCTCATCCTTCAATCGAACGGAAGAACGACTCACCCAATTCACTATAAACAAAGGCCCCAACCTCTCATTTTAAACACTTCAAAAATTACAAAAAAACTTCGAAAAAATCACCGATAGCACTCCAAAAATGTGCTTTTCGAACTTTCTTCTCCCCGAGTGTTCGAGATACTTGAGCTCCTTCTAAAAGTCCCGAGGGATTTCTTACTTAAGAAAGTCGCTTTCCTCTACAAAGGAAAATGCGTACTTTTGCGATGTCACTTTAGACCCCAAAATAGTTACAAACATCCCCACAAAATATGAAAACCACACGTATGATCAAAGATCTGCCCAACTCGGAATAGAAAAAAATTCAAAAGTCAAGACTTCTAGATGGATCTTTGCGCGACTGAACAACATGCAGATAATCCCCCCCACCCCCACCCCCAGGGGGTGAAAGTCGACTTTTGTTGCAAGGGTTAAGAACTTCTGCCCAATTTTTGGGGCAATACCTATCATGTATATATTAAAATAAATTGTGCATATTTGTGTATTTAATATAGACGGTCCCCCCTTTAGGGGTCCGGGTATGCAATTTGCAACATTTTTATTTTGAAGCCTAGTTTATAACCCAGCACATCTATTAATTTACTCGACATGATCATATGTTAAAACTCTACGGATAAAATGCCACAAAGACAATTACAAAACATGAAAACACACTTTTCAAAATCATTATGAGGAAAGTGTTCATGAGCCGAGTCAGTCCAAAACGTTGCATCGAGACAAAGTCTAAAATTCGACTACTCCCACCGCTTGTCCAAACAAATAAAGATCATGTGCGCTGAGGTGTGGTGGAATTAGTAACAATTGGAAGAGTAGTCCGCAGAGGAGTAAACTCAAAGTGATGTTCCCACAATGTTCTGAACTTTTATCTTTCACCCAACATTTGGAGAACTCAAGTTTGTATAAGGGTTTCTCCGTATGCAAAAGTTCCTGCATAATAATAACCAACATTAGCAGGTGAATTGAAAAATCAAAGAATAAAACTACGTACAAAATAGTTCGTGGGATATTAAGGTAAAAGATTTAGCTTTAGTATAACCTTTTAGGACTGGTCTTTTTTATGCAATGTGTACTGTATAATAACCAAGTATATAAAGACTCTTAGTGTGACTGCAGAAAAAAATCTTTCTTCTTGTTTTGGATATGGACCACAACCCATATCATCTTTCTTTGATGTTATGATGGAGTCAAGCCAGTGAGGACTACATAAAAAAGAAAGAAAAATCAAGTTAGTGAATAAAAGAAAAATATTCTAACAAAAGTCTTTAGCTTGATAAAGAAAACACACTGCGTTAATGTAGGAGACGTCCCTAGACCTACATAATCTTTTGGGACTTCTCACGTTCGGTATTCATGGAGTGTGTCTCTTGTTTCTCCAAAAACATAATGAAATACTTACCTTTCCTTTTTTTGGCACTGGAAGGTTTCCAAGTCATGAAATCCATATTATCTCTCCCTATATTTATATAATAATACCATGGGCTATTCACAGTATCTTCCTTAGACTAGTAGAATTCCAAGAAATCTGCAGACATAATGTCTTTATTGAACTTCTTTTTTCAAATAAATAAGGAAACAATAATCTCCCTCGAACCGTTGGTCTCATCATGGTTCAAGGTCAAATTCATTGCCTTAAGGATTTTTCTAACTGGGACTGGAACTGCTAGCCTAAGTCTGAGGACAGAGGCATGTAAAGGAAAGCACAACTGATCATTAGGGATTGGGGAATATTAGAGTTGGTCTATGGTCATGATAGTGTAAATTTCCCCCCAAGGGAATTCAAAAGATTCAACAATACGAGCTACCCACTCCACGATCATATAATAAAGGTATTTCATTGCTGACGGATTCAACGATGTGTCATGGTTGTGACTAAGGGCCTGACATCATTACTTCTCATCTCAGTAGAATCATTTTGGATATCTCCACTAAGATTTGTGACCTCTTCTCTTATACTTGACCTCAAAAGATTTTAACTATTGGTTGATCATGTGTCTTCCTCAGTACCATGGATAGTCTCCACATTATCCATAAAGTCCTTACAATCGAGAGAAGTCAAGAAAGAAGAACTAGTAATATCAATTGGGTATTCAACTAGTTTGCAAGTCTCATGGCTTGAAGAGGTTTGATGTTAAACAATTTATGAGGAGATATGCCAAGGTATTTCTTCCAAAAATCCTCCAATTATTCCTAATTTTTTCATCTCATAAAGGCCGCTACAAGAATCTGTAATAGAAAAAATAATGTCCACAACTAGTGAACCATAACAATTATGAACATAAGCTTGAAAAATAAAAGGCATGAAAAGTTTTTAAAGACCAAAACCTAATTAAAAGGTTGAAAAATTATCTACAAAAAATTCACACGAGTTGGTCCAATTAAAGGGGTACAACTTTGGGCAAATACCACGACTAAGTTAAAAGGTTACAGCCATACTAAAACACCTAAGTCCAGAGCTCAAAGTTCAAAAGATTAAGATGCTGACGAAAATATGTTTGGAAGAGGCCATAACCTACGTTACAAGGCTGAGAAAGTATCGAAACTCATAATCACGAAGTTGAAAAACTAAAAGCTTCAGCCTAAGGGACAAATATCTAGTTTCACTTGATAGACAGCGGGAAGTATAAAACCTCAAAATCATAGGTTTTTCAACTAAGAACACACGACGAATAACAACTCCTGTTCTTTGTGAAAATTGCCACTAATTCCACTATAAACCCTTTCATTGAACGATAAAAACATAATGTATGTGAATAACCGACTCTTAAAATCCATCACCAAGAACAATTGAGCCAAAAACTCATTAAGTTCAAACATTTATCCGAAATGGGCCAAAATTGAAACATTCCTTACGACTTTAAATACAAAACCCAAGAAGCCCAAAAAATAGAATTAAAACCAAACTTTTGTTTATAGAATTACTAGTTCATGGTTTATGTCCTTAATTCAGTTCAAGATCAAAGTCAAATCAAAACTCAAATCACGAGTTATTATTAAAATCATGGTGATTTAACCTATAGCGACAAGGTAAAAACTATTGGGGTTTTATTCTTAAAACCATGTATGATGATTTCCTTTTACGTAAAGGTGTGTCAGTTCATATTGAAATAAAAATCATGTTATGAGAATGCCTTATAGTTTGTTTAAATATATTTTAGACATATTGGTCAATAGTTCTTTGTTGGAATTTTGGTTAGTCGACTTCGGGTTTATCACTAGGAGATCAGGATATCAGTCCTAGCACTATTAAAACGTTCACAACCTATATAGGGAGTTGATATCCTATCAAAATGGTTGCGATACAATCGTAGTAGTTTATCTCATACTATGGGAACCCGTATGATGGTTCTATAACTCATTAGATAGTTTGACAGAGGATTATGATTGGTATATCGTAGGAATGTACTAAATAATACCACCAGTGATATATAGTCTAAGGGTTGTCTAGATTACACTGAGAAAATATCACACCATTTGCAAAGGGTACATATATTCTTAACTCTGAGAATTATATGGTTTATAATGATTCAAAAAATATCACTTTGATTTTTATGGGTGCAATGTGATTTATATCAGGTTAAATGATCCCCGTACATTGGGTGACAGTTGGATGTGTAGTTCTAGCATAATAATTTGGATCAATTCAGTTCTAGGGGATACATTGGATTATAATATCCCCTTGATAAACTTATATACTTTGTTTTCACCAAGTAAAGCCCGACTGGTGAATTATTTTATAATTCGGGTGGTGTAACAAATAAGTTATGTCTGAGAATGAAGGAAAATTGATTAGATGTTGGTTATAGTTGATTAACATGAAATTGAATTGACCAAGCGTGTATTAGACACATAATGTGGGGAATCATATTATGTAAAATAATCAACTTTGCAAATAATACCTCATTATATCCGGGTGATTTATGATCTAATTAAATTAGAGTGCAATTGTGATTATTCAGTGGAGTTAATTAACGATTAAATAAAGAAACTCAATACTTAGGGTAAACATAATTGAGATTTCTGAGTATTTATTTGGAGTTAATTTAATTATTTGGCTTGGGTCCATGGTGTAGTCCAGATACCCAAGTCGTCCGGCCCATACTCTCAAAAAACATAGTTCGACCCACGCCCACCTTCTTCAATTGTGTATATAGGTGCGGAAAGTGGTTTTAATCATAATCATTGATCATTAGGGTTTGAGAGGGGTGATAGAAAATAATATTCACATTTTTCTAACGAGGCCTAGAGAGACCATCATATCTCATGCATATAGAAGGGTTTTCATCTCTAAAGATGTCCACCAACATACCTATCTTTGGGGAGGATCACACACTAGAAGATCCTTGTGTACAAAATGTTTAATCAAGATTTTTGGATATCTTAGAGGGCATAAAGGATTTCATCATCATCTACATTTATCTCTTTATAGGAATAACTAGAAGATTTGCAATGGAATGGATTTTTAAACACTAGGTTTAATCTTTCAACTTAGTTCTTATTTTCTTTTCAATACATGATTAATCAAAGATCTTTGGTGCTGAAATTTTTCAGAGTGTAAATGTCAATACCAAGTTATTTTCCAAATAATTGGTACCAGATTGATCGTGTTCGAAAAGTTCCATGTTGTCCAACTTGAAACCTTAGTTTTTTTCGTATTATGTGATGGTGTATCTTTGTGTATGCTTGTGTACTAACATGATTTTGTATAGTTTCTATGTTTATATCCATTCTATCATGTCCATGTATATTTATTGTGCCTGATTGGATCCTACAGTGGTTTATCTATAGTGTTTTATCAGGATTTGATATGGTTGTAATTATTAGGGTTTTGTAATTATTTTAATATCGATGTACTTAGAAAGTTAGAAGAGAATTGTAATGTTTATTTATGATTAGGATCATGTATGTTCACGTATTTAGGTGTTGGGAAAAGTATCATGGGGTTTCATGAAGGTTTGGATGAGTTATGGAGGTTTTTTCGTGGAAAATGAAAGAATGAATAAGGTTGTCCCCGACAAGGCCAATCGATCGACCCCCCGGGCAGATCCATGTTTTGGAGGTTCTTGATGCCTTTTTTATGGTTCTTACTTCAGTTTTTCCTTCCGATTATTCCCAAAAGGTGTAAAGTAGTTATTCTATAAGTACAAATCAGCAAGAAATCATGGTTGTAATGAAGTCTACTTCAAGTTATACTATATGTCACGCATAAGTCTTCTACAATCAGGATTCTTGGGTTTGAAGAGTTCTACTTCAAGGAGTCTAGTCCATAATGGATAGGGATAATTTTGTCCTTATTTCTTTTATTTATTTTATGCATTTATTAATTTATATTTGCATGAATGTCTCTTTATTATTATGATACATAATTTTGTGTGCTAGTTAACTTACTTAGGAACACCCATTTTTGGACAACATGGATTTTATTTTAAGACCGGCCAAGATCATCGTTTTTTTATGGAAGATCCATTTTATTTTTTCTTTTATAAATTGAATTAAATTGAGGTAATTAATTTTAAGGTATAATTAAATTTTGATCTTCAGGTTTCATTTAATATTAAAAATGGTTTTATTTAAAAAAAATAAAATAGTGAGATCGAGATATTTAATTATAAAAGTAAATTTTAAATTATCTAAGATTTGAATTCGGCCTTTTAGAATTGAATGAATAGTTTTTCAAAACCCTAATGTTTTAAAATACTAAGTGTGAGAGCAGTTTCATCATAAACCCCATTGTCTCCATCGACATTTTACAACTGTGATGCGATTAATTCAACGTGTTATCTTGATCTATCCACTCATCATATGGTTTTAATCGTGGTATGATGGAAATTCTAAAATTCTTAAGTGATTGTTTATTAAAAATAAATGTGAGTGAGTTCAGTCCCCCCATCGAGGAATTTTCGTGTGAGTAGGTTTGATATCAACAAGGTAATCGAGGATATACACTTTGACACAACTTTTGGTATCCTCCCCATCGGAGTCACTTTCATTATAGGTGGGACCAAAAGTCTTCAGCTATTCGATATGTTGAATAGAGGCTCCTAAACTGTCCGAGTGGCATAATGAAATATGAAAGTATGTCCGATTAAAGGTTGCGTTATTTAAGCTCCCATTAAGAAATCTCACATCATAGGGGAATGAGGATATCCGATAAGATTAATATTTTAAATTTTAGCGGTTGAAGGATGCCACTTTAAAATTTAATAGAATAATTCGTGTGTGTTTAATTGGAAATTAATTTTTTTATTTTCATGATTCTAAGATTTCAAAAATGAAATCAATTGTTCTCCCTAGTTTTTAGTCTTAAAGGATTTAAGTGGAATAAGTTCCAAGGACTAAAAAGTAATAGGACAATGTTCTAATTTAAGGGGATACTAAAATGTTTTAACCTACAATTCCCATCAATATTTTAAAATTACAGTGCGATTGATTCCTCGTGTTCACCCATCGAATGGTTAAAAATGATAAATCACGATATTTTAAAAAATATAGTAAATATTTTAAAATTAAGTGTTACATGTGTTCGGTCCGCCCAACGAAGAAGTTTGATATGTGCATAATTGATTTTAAAGAATTGATCGATGAGAATTTTTAGACACCTATGATTGGTTGATGACACTCAAGATAGAATGTTTTTATCATTTTTTCAAAAAAGAATTCTTTGGATTAGACATGGTGGGGAAACCCAGTACCAATGCGTAATATGATAGTGAGGTTCTTCAATAGACAAAGGTTGGTGTTAGTTGTTTGATAAGAGTTTTACTTGTTCCATAAAAGGGAAGTATGAAGTTAAGTATAGGTCTTAAGTATAGTGATTTGGGTTAATGAAGGTTCATATTCCTAGGTAGGTGTGAAATAGCTGATATGCATGTATTATCACTACAAGCAGTTAGAACTTTTATAGGAACCATGTCTATTTTTTCATTGCTCTATAAAGAAAAGGGCATGGAAATGGTTTTTCTCTTAAAAGTAAATGGTGATTTATGGTCCGATCTTTGGTGACCTGGTGTGTAGATTGATGAACCACAAATCATGATTGCAACTTGTTGCAAAGATTCCAGGTAACCGGGAAATTACTCTAAGAGATATGTTCCTAGTTATGGGCAATTATAACAATGCACCGATATTAGCAGTCGAATTTTCTTATAAATATTGGTGTATACATAATGTTAATGAAGGTAAATTATTTAATGTACCGGTTGTACCTTAAATATGGGATAACTTGTGGATCAATCATAAGAGGACACCTAGGCTCGTGCATCGATATAAATGAGGTTCACCCAAGCTGGTAACTTAGTCGACCTCATATTAAGGTCGTCTTGGCCAGTCCTAACAGTTCATTTGACTCCATTTGTTAGCCATCAACTAACACCGTTAAGTTAACTCAGTTATAGACATAATGTATTATGTGACTGGATGATGTCAGTAGTATTTGATGCATGTGACCATGTGGAAAATATGCAAACATCCCCCTATGTGCCAACAACTAACTTGATGATTGTTCTCTCACCATGTATGTAAAGCATGTACTCACCTAACTTATATACTTGTGTCTGTGGTACTATCTTTTCTCTCTCCTCTAATATCTTATAAATAGTACACATTCACATTTTAGGTGATCAAAGATTTTACTGATTGTTACGCTACCAAATTCGATAGAAAACTTAAGAGCTTGATTATTTCACTCATCCATGGAATTTGCCTTGTAATCTAATACAAACAATAATTCACCTGTGGACGTAGGGATCATTTTGGGTTGAAGCACATAAATTTGGTTATATTTCTCTTTCTCTCATCTATATAATATTGTCTATAATTTGTATTTCAGTAATTAGATCTCTTATATGTTATTTGCTTGTAATTAGTATACTTAAGCTACGAGAAATAAGTATACTAGTTTTAGTTGATAAAATATTGGTGTCGTCTGTGGGAATCAACTTACCATTGTTGCCTTCCACTATTTTTAATATTCGAAACGCGTGGATACCCATTTCTAGTAAACTAACTAATCGTACTTCGATTCCTCTAGGTTTCAAGGGGTTGGAGTTGATCTTAAGTAATATTTTCATGATTCTTAGTAATTCCTACAATTACTATTGCTATCATTATATTCCTACTTTAGATTTACTTTTTTTGCACTCCAACTTATTTGTTGTTGTGATACTCTATTTTTCGCACTTTCTTTATCAAACGTGTCTAGAAACCTAGAAAGAAGTCACGCTGGAGAGGGTAATCTGCCTTCGACGCCAGTTGGTTTTGGAGACTTGTCAGGAATCCTATAGAGAAACTTGAAATAGTTAACCCATATGATTTTGGTCAGACAAAGTTAGATTCCTCCTAAGTGGGCTTGACCCCGAAGTCGGGATGAGGGGAGAAAGGGAAAAGTTACCCCCTCTCTCCCTTTTTTCCATGCACGTGTGCATGAATAGAAGATATGAATGTCCTCCTTATACCATTTGTGTTGAGGGCTTAACGATTTTCCTAGGATATAAAATTGGTCGTCGTCAAATGGTGATAACACAAAGAGATGGAGTCGCCATCCTATTTTTCTCAAAATAGGTAAAAGAATGTAGTCGCCCTGAGAAAACGACACATACTAAATTGGAAGGTCTTAAGCACCATGTGATTCAGCCTTTTTGGTCTCTCATGGGCTATCTTAATCTTCTCATTTTTTCTCCATGATGTGTGTGTACATGTATATAATATAAATAACGAGATTGGAATTATCTTACTCACATCATGGAATGGACGGACCTGACTCGTCCATAAGAGTGTACCTGAAAATAATAATTAACATATTATGTAAGTGTTTGTCGATTATAAATAACAAATGTGCATGCTGGACGAGATACAAATATATAGGAATCCAAGACTCACAAAATAGATATGATAGAATATAAAAGACATAAAATTAAAATGGAGGACTCGAATCTAGGGATTGGCCCAAGATGCCTACGTAGCCCAAAGGACATCAAAGTCCATATAGTTCAAAAATAGAAATAAGGGTGGGGTTCAAAACATAAATCCAACTGTAGGACTCCTCGTAGAGTGCTTCTTAAGGAAAATGTATTCAAGTGTAATAGTGTGAAAAAATAAGTCTTACTTTTGGAATTTATGACTAAGCCCTCTATTTGTCGTTATTGAGTTTTTATTAAAATAGTTTGTGTGAAATACTAATAATAAAAATAAATATTATTTGATGTGAGATAATGAAACAAAACAAAAAGATATAACAAGATGAGAACAAAGTGAATAATAACACCTAAATGAATACACTAGAAAAGAATGCGGAATGGACCTCCCTGTAGATCTTTGTTGCCAAATTTAGAAAGTATGTAGGCTGTTTTTTGTAGTGGTATGAAGGTAATATTATCAGTGAGGTGGATGACTAAGTGTAGTGGGAAAGTGAGGTGGGGAATGTTAGAAAATGGACTTTTTGGGTGATGAGAAGGCTCTGATTTCGATAGAATGTTTGTTAACTGCTGAAAGGGACCTACTCATGGGTGAGGTCAAGAGAACTTTATATAGTGCCATTTAGGGTCAGGTTATGCCAATTGGTATGGACCTTGGACTGCCAATCGGCATAACGCTTTCCTACCGGCTAACGAAAGTACGCCCTATCGATAGGCAGGGGGTCGGGTGCCTATAGGCAGTCCCAAACAAACTTTTTTGGGAAAATTGGCTTAAAATGCAAACAATGACCATTGGAAAAATAATTCAGATCGCTTCAAGAATCCATTGAGCCATTTTCGAGTTTGTATCTTAACAGAAGTCAATTGGGGATCGAAAGCGGCCAATGGTCTCTATATAGAGGGTTTTAGAAGGAAAATAGGTCCTTCATGCGAACCGTGAGGCTGATTTGTGCACGACATGGATTGTTGGAAATTTAATTCTTAGTCCTTTAAGATTTCATTGAGATTCCTTCCCTTTAGAGGGATTACCAAGGTCAAACGGGGACCAAAATTTCCCAGTGGCCCTTTGAGGTAAAATGGGTAATTTGTGCGTACCATGAGGCAAATTGGTGCATGGCCCAAGAATGTTTCATTGATATTTGCTCAAGTTAGAGAGTTGAACAGAGTCAAACGGGGCCCATGAATGCCCGATGGCCTCCAAATCAGTACTTAAAGTAAAATAGATCGTTCGTACGAACCATGAGGCCGATTCGTGCACGAAATAGGCCTTTGGAATGGGGCTTCAGAGCCCTTTGAGGTTTCATTAATCTTAGCTCAGGTTGGAGAGTTAACCTTAGTGAAATAGGGTTCAAGAGTGCCCAATGGCCTCCAGATCAGCACTCGGAGTATGACCTAGGGTTTATGGTGAGCGGATGAGTGTTAGGGACCTATGGAAGTTCTTATGGGGCATTAAAATGGTGTGTTTACAAAGATTCTCGATGGGAGAGATTGGAAAACGAGGAGGTCATTGAAAGATAGACACCTCATCGATGTTTTAAAAGAGGACATATGTCAATTCTGTGGACCTAGGGGACGAAGGTGACCGTTTCATAGGTCGAGGTCAATTCTGTGGACCTAAGGAGGGTTAAGGTAGATTATGTTGAACTAGAGACTGAGATGACCAATTTTGCGAATTGAGTTGGATTATGTGTACCTAAAGATGTAGTGATTAATTCATAGGGCCGAGGTCAATTTTGTGGACCTAAAGATGTAGCTACTGATTCAGTGGATCGAGGTAAATTCTGCGGACCTAAAGATGTAGTGATCGATTCACAGGGTCGAGGTTTTTTTAGGACCTAAATAGTGGAATAACCAATTTCGTGGGTCGAGGTCAATTTTGTGGACCTAAAGTTATAACAATTAATTCAGCGGATCGAGGTCAGTTTTGCAAACCTAAAGATGTAGTTATCAATTTAGCAGGTCAAAATCAATTATGCAGACCTAAAGATTTGGCAACCGATTCAGTGGGTCAAGATCAATTATGAGGACCTAAAGTTGTAACGACCGATTCAGCGGGTTGAGGTCAATTCTGTGTACCTAAAGATGTAGCTGCTGATTCAGAGGGTCAATGTCGATTCTGCGGACCTATAGAATGGGATGAGCAATTCATTGGGTCGAGGTCATTTATGAGGACCTAAAGTGGAGATGACCATTTCTACTGGTCAACGCCAAATCTGAGGAATTAAAGATGTAATTTATGGGGATTTGCTGACTTGTGGTTCCACTCCAAATAGTGTAGAGTGCTTTGGTGCAGACGCACCTTCGGTTTCTCTTGGGAATATGTTGATGATAAAAGTGAGTGTCAGTTATCCTTCTAGGATTTTGAGAGTTTGTAATTAGTTTGGTGATCAAAAAGGGATTTTCCTTGAGGAAATAATGTTCTTGACTTTGCGGGGATTTTTTGGGAATTTTTGTGATTTTTTTGGGTAATTTTTGAATTTTTTTCAAATTTATGTGACAAAATTTTGAGGGGGCTACCGTTAGGCAGTCTAGGGGTGCCTATCGGCATAGGGCACAGACTCCTAGGCTTCTCGGGGAAGGGGAAAGGTCACTTTCGATTTCCATCTTTTTAGTGGCTTCATAACTTTTCTTTTGGGTAGATTACTGACTCTTGTTGGGAAAAGAAGTTACATTCTACCCTTAGTGTTTGTCTTAGATGTCCACGGGGGTTACAAGTGTACATGCACATATGAGTCAATTATTGGCTCATGAGTTTGGGTATGTCTGGTACCTTAGGGAGAGGGCGATGTGTCAGATTATGGAGGGAGAGGTGGAGGTCCCACCATCGGCTCCCACGGAGTACATGAGTCAAATGAGAGAGATGAAGGCTGAGGCGAGGGTGACAACGATGGAAGGTGAGACCTATATGCTTTACACCGATATGAGAGTTGGCTGTGATTAACTGGATTATGCGACTAGATGATTAATGCCTTCGTTCATATATGATGTGGATAATATTCCTCCACCTACTATTTCTTCGGGGAGAGCTACTAGCATACTGACGATGTCGGCCCACAGCACTGGAGTAGGCACGGTTGCAGTAGAGGAGGAGGCTCTGCTGATTCAAATCTCGGCTCTCGCTCATCATTTTTGGTTCAGTAACGGGGAAGTGTTATCGGTGCCCCATCACCCACAAGCACGGGTGGATGAGTTCGCGGTTCTTTCTGATGATGCCTTCCAGACTGAGGTATATTCCTTTATTTCTCTTTTTATTTCTTATTTTTGATTTATTTTTCTTTTTACTAACTTGCTTGATTTTTGTTTCTTTAAGTTCCTTTTTCTTGTAGATTATCCATGTGTCAGACAGCTCAAGGACTGGATAGCATCGATGTCAGCCCATGTGAGGAAGTAGCCAGTGCCTATCTGCTGCTTCCAACCACCTCTGATGAGAGTTTTGGCTCTGGAAGTGGAAGGTCTACCTCCCATCGTAGGAGAAAGAGTGTACCTCGTGAAGGTTGAGGGTTAGCTTTTAGAGGGTTTGGTGGGTTCAGGCTGTGTACCGATGTATCTTTTTTCTTTCTTCTTTTTCTATCTTTTTTATACCTTCTAGAGATGTAATAATTCTAGAAAGATATATATGACAAATGCATTTTCTTTTTGGTGATATCTTGGTTTAATGACTTATTCTGCATGCATTTTTGTTTACTGTTGAGGTTTCTCATTTTTTACGAAGATAGAGATAAAAATGAAAAAGGAACTCGAAGTAAAAAGGATAACATTTATTTTTAGAAATTATGTACAAAAGGGAAAGTAATAATTTTTCGAAAAGGGACAACTCTGATATTTGACTTTTTTCAAAGAAAATTTTTATTTTGGAAATTGCTATTGTGCAAAAGAAAAAATAAGGAATTTCCTAAAATAGGGGATTTTTCGATTGGCATACCCCTTATCCTACCAATCGGTATAAGGGTCAAGTATAAATCACTCATTTGTCTTTGATTATACTTTCTGCATACTTTGGGTACTTTGGGGGCAGAGGAACCGGTGATGTTGTTAATGGTTTGTTTTCATGTGGGTTTTTTAGTATAAGAAGGGGCTTTGGAAGTGTTTTCTTCACCATCTTCCATTTTCTCTCTTCTATAGCTTTCTTCTTCTTCGCAAATGGCTCTTCCGATGTCCAAGGCCTTTTCTTCCTACCTCGGTCATCTAGAGGAAATGTGACTTTATAACGTTGACTACGAAGCCTTTAGTCTTCACCAGGTATGTTTTTGGCATAATCGTTCCGTAGAATAGAACCTTCTAAAAGGAGTGGTACAATTATGGTACCTTCAAGACCATGTTTTTTGGTTTGGGTTAGACGAGGTGTGCCCCACCTATGAAGGGGATGATGGGTGTTAGCCCCAATGTAGGGAAAGTTGTGACATATTTATCCCATTATCCCTGGGTGTCTTTGGTAGAGATGCTTCATATTTCCCCCTCAATTGCTCGGTCACTGGTTCATGGATAAAATATCGTCCTCCCAACAGTTATTAATTCAGTGGGACAAAGGGATTTTTCTAATAGTGCATTTGCCCGAGCTATAACCATGGGTCTGATTTCTAGTATTTTATTGGTGACAAGTGACCTAACGGCCGATCCTCACATATCCACGATAACAGTGTGGTTGTCCTACCATTGTAGTCCTGTTACAGAGATTTTGAAAGTCTTAGATGCCTAGAAGGAAGGTCGGGATAACTTTATGCAAGGGAGGCCTATAATGATGTTCATGTGGCTTTTTAAGAGACTGCGCCTGGTGGTCCTCCTAAGTACCCTCTGTCGGGCGTTCCACATTTTTTTGCCACGTCCTTCTTCAATTTTGGCCCTTCGATAAAAAAACTAGATTAACTGTCTTGTAGAGCATGGGGACCGATGCCTTTGCCAGTTTATGCCATGGTGGGTCTTGCATCTTGTTTTGCAGCTAAGGGAATACCGGTATGTGTGGTTAGTTTGTCTTCTCCAGACTTCCTTCCAATTTCCTTGTCGACTTCTACGCCAAGTAGGATGGGAGCATATTGTGCCACCCCGTATAATCAAATTCTTTCCAATGGAGGACTTTTCTGAGTCCTTAAGGAAGATAATGGGGCCTCTATGGCAGCGTCTCTAGCCGTCTACTCTTCCGTCATAATCCATTTGAGGGGCTAGGTTTGTATTTGGTAGATATTTAAAGTGGTTGTGGAAACGGGTGGTTGAAACGATTTTAGTGGAGGGTACTAGACAAAGATGGCTTATCGCTTTTGATACCATAGAGGAGGGTATTGTGTTTTCATCAAAGATTATTATGTCCTACCATCGTATGGAGCATATCTGAAACACTAATCAAGAGTGTGACACTTAGGGGCCTCCAGGAGCAGTTAATGATTATGAGGTGGTCCATCTAGTTACTGAGAATGAGGTTTTGTGAAGCTGGTTGTGTCTGTGTTTTGTGGGGAATTTGTATTTGGGCAGGTGTTTTGGTATTTTTTTGGATTTTTTGTTAAGGTGGTTTATGGTAGGGATTGGTAGGTTCTGTGAAGGTTAGTACGTGAGTTGTTTGTTTGACTCTCGTCACTGATATTTCATGTAACAACCATATTCCTTTATTGAAATAAATGTAATCTTGACATATTTTGTTGTGTATTTTGAAGAATTTTGTATTAGAATAGTCTATACCCATCACTAAGTCATACCTAATCTTTTCGTTCATGTAAATGATGAGAGAGACAACTGTTTAGAGGGGAAAAAAAGAATAGCATTTTGTGAAAGAGAAAGGATTGCGCCCATGTGTGTTGTATGGGCTGCCTACGTACCTTTGTGGATTTTAAAAATTTATGAGCTTCATTTAGAAAAGGATATTCTGAGAAGATCAGGTCCCACATAGTTCTTGGTAAAGGGAAATGAAGAGATATTTTTTAGAATAGAAGGGGTGATAAGAGTAGTAGTGCGCCGATAGCTCGAATTATGGGTAGAATTTCTTTACACAGTCCAGATTGATTGGATGCACCATTTCTTATGCGTTAACATGTATGAGCGTAGACACCACATTACAGGACCCTCATAAGATTCTCCTTAGGTCTCAGCACTTCCTCATTCACCATAAAACCCTAGGTCATACTTTGAGTACCGATCTAGGGCCCATCGGGCGCCCTCGGACCCCGTTTGACTCCCGTTAACTTTTTTATCTGGGAGAAAGCTCAAAGAATCATTGAATGGCTCTGAATACCCATTTCCTTGGTCCATCTTGTGTGGTAATTATCCTTAGGATTAAGACGAACGGGCTATTTTACTATCAAAAATTGATCTGGAGGCCTCTAGGTGCTACCGGGCCCCATTTTGACCCCAAATAAACTTCCTCGCTCGAGCGAAATCTCATTGAGTCTTTAAAGGGATCTAAACCCCCTTTCCAACGGTCTGCCTCCTTCATGAATCGGCCCTACAGTTTGAACGAACGGTCCATTTTGCCCCAAAAACTTATACGAAGGCCATTAAGCTCTCCCCGACTTTGTATGACTCATGTCACTCTTCAGCTCGAATGAGACTAAAGGAATCTTTGAAGGGATATGAATCCCCATTCCAGTGGTCCACCCCATGCACGAATCAGCCTTACGGTACAGACGAACGACCCATTTTACTCTGAATGGTCATCGATCACTTCCAGTCCCCGTTTGACCAAGGTTAACTCTCTGAACCAAAGTAGGCTGATTTAATCTTGGAGGGTATATTAATAACCTTTCCAATGGTCCGTCCCGTGTGCGAATTAGCCTTATGGTTCAGATGAATGATCCATTTTCCTCCAGAAACCTCCTATCCAGAAGATCATCGGGGGCACTTCTGAGCCCTGTTTGACCAAAGTCAACTCCCAAACCAAGGAGCGTCCCAATGGATTCTTAAAGGGATCGGAATCCCCTTCCTAACGGTATCCCCCATGCATGATTCAGACTTAAGGATTGTGCTTTAGGACCATTTTTTCTGAGAAATTCGTATGAGATTACTGAACAGCAAACCCATTTCCTTACCTATCAGCAATGTGTCTGGGGATGCCTGCCAATAGGCAGGTCAAGTACAATGCTGATCCACACCCCATTGACCCTATATAAGGAGAGCATGAACCCACTTTTAAAGGGACCTCAGAAACATCCCTCTCAGTGATCTCAAAATCATTCTCTCAAATCAAAATTTAGCAAAAATCCTTTTCTCCTCCTGCTACCACCTAGAGTCACTTGAAAAGGAAAACCTTTTCAACAATCAAAACCAACCTTCAAGTCTCCAAATAAGGTCCAAATACTCTTCTCTCTCTCTCTCTTTTAATTTCCTTATTTTCGTATGAGTTATCTAATCCTTACTTTATCATTTCATCTTTGTTCTTCCATACATATTAATAATCCCACTTTTTATTAGTAGTATTGCACATAACATATTTTCTATAAAAAATGCAAAAATAAGAAAAAGAGATATTACTCATAAATTCCAAACGGGATTCTTCACCACATTTTCTCAAATCAAAAGATCTTTTTTTATACACACACACATCTAAATAAAATCCCCGGTTGGATTAATGGGATAAACCCCACCCTCGTATTGCATGCGAACTACGTGGACTATGATGCCTTTTTTTTAGCTACGTTGGCATCCCGGGTCAAAATATATTATACTTGTGATTCTTATTCGTGTTTTATCTAACACATATTATCGTTTCACCATAACGATCAATATACCAATAAGCGCACACATTATGTCTTTAATTACTATTTTTGGAACACTCCTACTGATGACCTCACTCTGCCTTTCTTCATGATGTTAAGTTGGAAATTCCATTCTCCATTTATATATACATGCACACACACTTCACGAAGTTATTAAGGAGAATAATAACACATTCCCACGAGAGACCAAAAATATGGGATGGGTGCCTAACACCTTCACATTCCATAACATAGCCCCCGAACCATTGAACTAATTGGTTTCACAAGTATCAATATGTATTTGATTCCGTTCTCTCTAGGAGACAACATTTCTTTTGTCTGTTTTGTGCAAAATTGGCTGGAGACTCTATCTCATTACATCACACCACATAGACAACGGCCAAAGCGCCCTTAGAAATGGCACGAGACCTTCTTCTTCTCTCCTTCCAACTGTGTGCACGAGCGCCAAAACCCTGAGGAGGGGGAGAACCGGTATCGCCATAATGGCGACTTTGTTGGGGATGACTTTTCATAAGAGGGCTAGACTCAGGTTGCATGGATGTTATCATTTTTTGCATGTGTGCGTATGCACCTACCTATATATTACTTTTCTCCTCCATTTATTTTTTGTATGTATTTATCTGATGCTTATATCACCTATCACTGACTTTTCACTTTCACTTTTACTCACTTGTAAACATCTTCCATGTACACCTCACACTGCTTACACTTGTACGTAGGATCACTTATATATACATATTTCACACACCACTTAAAATATCCATGCATAGGTCTCATTAACACACAACTCCATTTATCACACTTGTATATATCCATGCTCACTTCCACATATTGCACGCCACATTTAGTTGATCCATGGTTAGGTTCACTACCACACACTTACTTATAAATATTGACACATCACTGACACGTATCCATTCTTAGTCTAATCATCATGCTCCATGCTAGATTTACTTTTCATGATACTTGTACATTCTTCTCCATTAGTATAGTTCTTCTCATGCCAAGTAAAAGACTCTACATAATATACTAATCAAGAATCATGCATTTTTCACACTGTATCCCCAAGAGCATGGCTATTGACCAAAACTTTGTCTCATACTCGTGGGTCACTTTGTGATGGGAACTGGCCCGGTAGGTCGTAGTTAGCCTAACCAATATGACTCTCACCTTTAATTAGTTGAGAACCTTTTACGTATATCCTACGGTTCCCCCCGTGTTAGCCCGCTTGACTGAACTCACGATGGGATTATATAGCAGAGAACTCGTTCACGTATGTCGAGTATATTGAATTCTCTCTCACACATATTGTACCCATGAGGTATATAGTGAGGTAATTCACGTACACTCTGGTGTTTCAAATGTCTTGTCCACACGTACCGATTGCCCTCAAAAGCAAGAAGTATATCGTGTAAGTCATACAAAATGGAGGAATCTTTCCACTGACCCAACAACTGTATAAACTTTATATAGGCATCAGACCTAGGGAACTCATATTTAGTTTATCGATTACCACACGAAACTTTATCGAAATTCCGAGTTGGCATGCTGCCTAAATTTTCACCCAATTTCCTCTTTCTTCAAAAAAAGACTCTGTCTATGAGCCTGGAAACAAGTTAAACATTATCTTACCTATTTTTCAAACCCAATTTTACCAGGCTCGGGTCTTATCCGACATTTCTTTTGCATTTAGGTAAACCTAATACAAGTGAAAACATAAACATAATAATAATCATGCTGAGACTTTTTCTTATTTCTAGAAAAACCAAAATATCAAAAATATTTCTCCTCCTTTTTACCAAAAGTGTATTTTCCCTCCTTTTCATCAAAATACCCAATTTCATCAAAAATACCAAAGACATTTTCCTCATTTTTACTAATAATGTTAAAAATATTTTCCTTCTTTTTTAACAAAAAAAAATTCCTTTTTCCTTTTTCAAATATAAATTTGAAATATTTTCCTTCTCAGGTCGATGGCATACGTGATTCTTGGTCTGGCTCCCTATTGTCTTCGGTCTACCATAAAGCCTCCTCGAAGATCCGTTAGTTCTCCTACAACTTCATTCGAGTCCAGAATCTACCTTCACTAGTCCTTCATGGAAAACACTAATCAAGGGCCGAACATACAACTAGATCTGATGGCAGTCCTAGTCCAACTCAGTGCCAACACTAACATCCTTGCAATCGAGATTCATGAGATGGAGCGAAACTGAGTCCTAGTTCCCAAAAAACTCAAGGTTTTCTTTCCTCGTCCCATGGGTCCACCCGCTCCCGAACCTGTTTGGGTCTCGAAAGAATATCATCATGCTCCGTGTGCCCCACATGCCAATGGGACACCGCCAACTCAACTCCTTATGCCAAACCTTGCCCAGCCAGGGGCTAACTTTCTAGTGCCCATTGATCCCAAAGAGGAATAACTGAACAAGTTCAAGTAAGACTTCAAGTTATTGTGGATGAAGTTTTACCAAGTTAAGATATTCGGTAACTACATGGACTACACTCACATGTATCCCTACCCTAAAGCAAGATTGTCGAAAAAATTCAAAATGCTAGCCATCGAGAAGTTTGGGGGCAATGAGCCCCTAGTTTTTCACCTTCATAGTTATCACCGAGCCATGACTCTCCTAGGTGTCTCTAAAGAGATAATGGTCGAGATGTTCCAACAGACTTTGAAGGACAATGCTCTTCGTTGGTTTCTATCCCTCGAGTAATCCAGACTCTGTAGTTAGGAAAATGTTTCCCAATAATTCATGTCACAGTATAAGTACAATGAATAACTAGAGGTTACACACAGTGATATAGATCTTCTCAAGTAGAACCCTAGAAAAACTATTAGTAACTTCATAGCGAGGTGGAGAGAGAAAGCAGTCACCATGACCAATCGGCCCTCCAAAGAAGAATAAGTCAACATAGTGAAAAACATTTCCTTCCCCATATTAGTGCAACTATGGAAGGTCAGTATTATACACACTTTTGATCCCTCCGGGAAGCTGGTGTTGAGATTTAAGAAAGTGCTACAAAGATAGAAGTTGAGCCTAAGAAAGTTTCCGGATAGTTCACACCCTAAAAGTATGAGAAGCGTGCCAATACCATAGTCTCAACCATTGATAATATCTCCCAACCTTCTACCATATGGGAACCATAAAGCCTCCCCAACCCCATAAAAAAGAATACACCGAGCTTCTTGCTCCCCTCTCTAAAGTCTACCATGCCTTATTAACTTGAAATATTATCAAACCTTTGGACCCTCATCCATTACCAAACCCACATCCCAAAAACTTCAAAACTGATGCCCATTGAAATTTTCACGAGTATGACTGCCATACTATTGATTCGTTCCTCCACCTCCGGAATGAAATACAAGGTCTAATTGATCGGGGTAACATCGCCCTACCATCCAATCCTAAACCCAACACCACTCACAACCAGCTTCCAACCCATACAAATTCCACATTCCTAGAAAATGACCCAGAATTTGACTCATCTACCCAAATTGTGCCCAGTAAAGCACCCATTATACCCATATTTTCACCCAAGCCCCTCAAGGCTTTCACATATTTTCTCCTACATACTACCTGCTTCACTGATCGAACTATGTTACTCCTTACAAGTGTTTGTATTGTCATTCTTACCCGATTCGAAGGAAGAGATATGGAGTTCCTGACTTTTCTAAACTAGCTTCTGGATTTGGGCTAAAATTTCCCTAAAAAATGACCATCGACTGTCAGAAGTTCAACATCCTATTCATAAAAGCTTGGAAGTGGGCTAAGGAGTTATATAATAGGGTGGTACCCATTAATGAAATTAGTTTGGATGATGTAGTAGAGATAATGGAAGATATGTTTTGATAGACCGGTTAAATTTATAGCGTTTTTGATCTACTCACTGCTTCAAAGCTTCAAGGGAGGTTGGTCTTTTCACTTTCACACCTCCCCGTTGAGTGGGAGTATTTATATGAATAAAACATTGAGGTTGTGGAATGCATTGACTTCTCGTAGGAGGAAGACATCATCGACACTAGATGGGGATAAATTTGACAGCTCAGATAATGAACCAAGTAAGGAAAAAGTCAATCCAATGATCAACATGTGTGGGATGATATCTTTCGAAGACCTATTGGGGGAAATCAGTAAAGTAGCCATGGAACCAGAAATCGATGAAGAAATGGGGTTCTGATTCTTCCTCGCATTCGTAAACCATATGACCATATAAGGAAGACACTACCAAGATCCGAATCCTCATCCATCAAGAAAAGATAAGGGAAATGGAGTTTCTGAAGAACTCCCTATACCAGAGATGACCATCGAGTAAAGTAAGATCCTCGACCAGCTAAAAAAGACTCAAGCAAACATATCCTTATGGGGATTTTTATGTCTTTCCAATTGCACTGAAATGATTTGAGAAAAGTTTCTCACTTGACCCACAATCCCTCCTTCCACCACTCTAGAAAAAGTCGTAAACCTGGTTAGATCCTTGACCACCAGTAGACTCTTTGCCTTCTCTTAATAAGAAATTCCAAACATCGTCCCTAATCACAATTATGCCCATAACATCTCCATTGAAATAATGGGAAGTCCATTCCTTTCTCACTCACCGACAATGGATCATCCCTCAATGTTTTCCTATTAAGAACCTTCAATTTATTAGGGTTGAAAGTAAGTGACATGACTTCTACTTCTGTCGCAGTGCGTGCCTTTGTTAATACTCGACGAGAGGTGATAGGATCCATAACACTCACACTAGGGGTTGGGATTATCAATCCCATTAGTGAGTTTCAAGTTATTGACTTACCCTCATGATTCAACCTATTGCTCAATCGATCCTGGTTTCTTGGCATTCAAGCGGTATCCTCCTCCCTTTATCAGAAGTTTAAATTCTTTACCAAGGGGAAAGTCATTACCATTTTGGGAGATGATGATAGTACTGAAAATGCCTGTACCATCACTTCACTACTAGAAATACAATATGGGATGAATGACATGCTTATTTTCGGATTCAGGGTTAATCTTCTTCCCCTTTCGGTAGGGGGTGATTTTAAAGACCGAGTTTGTCTAGAATACAACCCTCACGGTAATGTCAACACGATACAGATGTTAAATAATATGCACTTTATTCCCGGAATGGGACTGGGGCGACGTCAATAAGGAATACTAGAGCCTATAGTCCTAAAAAAGGCCTTTCCCCCATGTGGCCTGGGTTACTAGAAGGTTTTGCCAACCACGGTTGAAGAGAAGTTTAGAAGATGCCAAATCTATTTTGAGGGATTCTCTGAATGGGAGATTCGTCAAAGAGGGTGAAGAATTCCCATTTTGTGGCTTTCCTGAACTATGGTATGATCATGTGGATAAGAATATGAAGTCGGGGATGGAAATTTTCTTTCAAGACAACTACTCCTGGGCCTAAAACTACTAGCATCAAGTGCAACCTCTCACTCAAAAAGCCATAGACATTACCAAAATTTTCAAGGAAAGTGATTTTGAATACGTATTCAACCTGCAAATACTTAGATTGACTCTCTGTATGATCCATTCAAGCAATACATTATCAGACCCGCCCACTCTGATCAAGTCCACTGATGTGCCTCTCCTCAACTGGAATACTATAACCATCCCACCTGCTGAGATGCAAACCAACCTAGCATTTACAATATCTCTTCATCAATTGTTGTTTCTCCTTTTTTTGATAACAATGTAATATATACCGCTTTTTACAATGTTCTCAACACCATTTTTTTAAAGTGAAATAAATGAGGATTTTGAGTATATTATTGTGCCTTACATTAATTATCTTTATTCTAATCAAACTTTTGACGATGATGATTTTGCAAATGAAAAATTCTTAACTGGTCTAAATAAGTTAATGACAAACTACATAACCATGTTCAAATTAATGAGGATAAAATTGTTATTCTCAATCTCGATTCTAATAGACAACAACGTGAGATTAGCATAGGGTCCAACCTTAACAATCAAGCGCGCATGCAGTTCAAAGTGACGCTGAAGGAATTTATGGATGTCTTCACATGGTCCTACGATGACATGCCTAGCATTGATCTCGAAATATCCCAGCATGAGATTCCAACTCTCTCAGAATGCAAACCGATCAAACAGAAGATATAAAAACTCCTCACCTAATGGTCAGGCAAAGTCAAGGAAGAGGTAATCAAGCAGTTGAACGTAGTGTAAGTACAAATTTCCAATCGATTCATTTGTAATATTGGATACATTCCGTTGGACAAAATGCTTTTGGTTCATTCCTCATCAAGCTTCATACAACCTTAGAGAATCGAGCATTCAAAGTTCACACGACATCAATATGCACTTCAAGTCCATTCTCCTAAAAAGGTATATGACCAAAATCATTTTTATGTGTTGGAGTAATTTTCATAAAGAGTAATGTTCATTTCATAAAGAGTAATTTTCATAAAAAAAACAATTTTAAAATTAATTTTAACTCTTTTAAAAGAAAACAAAAAATCTCGTTCGAAGTTCCTCCAGGTCGTTCGAACGACCTGGATCTAACCACATTGCCCAGACTGTTGTGGTAACTCGTTAGAAGCTTGTTAGAAATGTCATTTGAACGATCTCGTTCGAACGAGATTTCTAACGACTTATCTAACTTTGTACTGGACTATCATTAGATAACTCGTTCGAACGAAAGGTCATTTGAACGACCTCATTCAAACGAGATCTGTCAGTTTTGAAATTTTTTTAAACTGTTTTCCTGCATTTATTTTAGATAACTTCCATGGTCCACTACTTTTTCAGTTTTAATATATGGACGAAAATCAGTTAGTTTTCACAAGGAAGTTTTACATACTCTTGAGAGCAAAAATTTCTCATCTTCCCTCTTTGATTAAAAATCCTTCTCCAACACAATTTTAATCTTTGAACCAAAACCCCATAACATCAACCTGAAATTCAAC
This sequence comes from Sambucus nigra, assembly GCA_949130495.1. Lineage (NCBI taxonomy): Eukaryota > Viridiplantae > Streptophyta > Magnoliopsida > Dipsacales > Adoxaceae > Sambucus > Sambucus nigra. The sequence goes on along the minus strand of OX422211.1, from coordinate 360,382,184 downwards.
AAGCACACTTGCGGTGGATTTCCGCATTCAAGCTTATTAAAGACGGTAGTTTGGGATTCAGTGGATATCGCGACACGAGTAATGTCGAGCAACGCGTTGGAGCTTCGTGTACTACAAATTCGGAGGTAGAGGAAGGCATCAACATGTCTTGAGTGAGTCAAAGTCTGTAAGTCTTTTGACTCCTTTATAAAACCTATTTTTAGTGGATTTGTCTAGGCCCAGCCATCCAAGATTTTTCCCATTTGGGTTTTTCTCTTAAATCGGCGCATTGTGGTTGTGATTTTCACACTTTACTTTATTAAATCACATAGATGTATGCTTAGGATAAAAAGGATAAAATTGGATAATTTTATTTCTCTTAATCAAGTTATCAATCCCATCACTTCACCAGTTAATTGTTCATGCTAACATTTAAATTTGCAAAAGCAATTAAAATTGGAATATATCTCTACTTGGAAAATTTTTAATTGCATTGTGTGTGTGTGTATTCTACGAAATAACCTATGTACATATAACCTTACAACTTCAAATTGGTATCAGAGCTAGTCTCTAAAAGTTATTTATATGAATCCTGGAGGTTATATGTAAAGTTTTTCGTCGATAGACTACCTATGTTTGATGGAACTAATTACACTTATTGGAAAGCACGTATGAAATATGCCCTTAAATCAACTGATGAACGTGTGTGGTTTGCTGTTGAAAGAGGATGGTCCCATCCTACTATGATTGTTGATGATGAAACTATTTTAACACTTGTAGAACATTGGAGTGAGGAAGAATTAAAATGGTTTAACTTTAACTCTAAAGGTTTAAATGCCTTGTTTGGTACGGTGACTCCGGATGAATTTCATCGTATAATGGCGTGTGAAATGTCAAAGGAAGCTTGGAATGTTATCCAAGTTACTCATGAAGGAACTAGTTTAGTTAAAGCTTCAAAACTTCAAAACATAACAACTCAATTTGAAACCATCACCATGAAAGAAACTGAAACGTGTGATGAGTTTTATTCTCGTATATCTGATATTGTTAATTCTTTCTTTAACATAGGTGATAAAATACCTGAAGATCGTGTTGTTAAGAAAATTCTTAGAAGCCTTCCTAAGCGTTTCATTCCTAAAGTCACTGTTCTTAATTCATTAGGAAATCTAAATACTTTGAAACTTGAAGAGCTTGTTGGTGATCTTCAAACATATGAATTAGATATGTTTCCTAAAGATAACAAAAGCAAAGATAAAGATGTTGCCTTAAAACTAAAGAAAGTAGAAGTATTTGAATCTGATGAGTCTAATATAGATCCTGATGATATAGCTCTATTTACTAAAAAAATTAAAAAAATTCTCAAGTTCAAAAAGCAAAACTCAAAATTTGAAAAATCAAAATTTGAGAACAATAAAAACAAAGGTAATAGAAAATTCAATAATCAGGATCCTAAGAAGTTCAACAGAGACAACTTTAAAAAGGATGATTCAGAGAGATGCTTTGAGTGTGAGGGACGTGGTCATAGAGAATTTGAGTGCCCTACTAAACTTAAGAGACAAGGCAAAGAAAAGGCAGTTTATAATGCCACTCTAAGCGATAGTGATAATGACTCTGAAGACTCTGATGACTCTACCCCGTCTAGAACTAATTTCACTGCTTTTATACCAAGCCATGATAGAAATTCAAGTGAGGTAAACCCTAATGTTGACAATTTCGAGCAAAATCTTGAGGTTACTTCCACTCACTCTACTAGTAGTGATGAAAAAGGAAGTGAAAGTGAAATAAATGAGAGTGAACTACAATTCGCCTATTTTAAATTATACACCGAGTCTCTTCATATTCAAAAATTAAACAAAAGATTAACCTTTAAAGTCTTAACTTTAGAAAAAGAGTTGAAAGGCCTGAAGGAGAAGGAGACTTTAGTTCGTCAACTTGAGGCAATTAAGATATCCCTCTCTAAGAAACTTATATTGGTAGGCAAAGAAAAATGCGATTTAATTAACTCCTTAGAAGTGTAAACAAAGATCTTCATGAGTCTTTAGATATTAGAAAATGTCTTGAAGTTAAAATTGTCCAACTTGAAAAAGATCTCGAGTCCTCTCGTGAAGTCAAAGTCACACTCGAAGATAATTCAGGAAGAATGGGAAAATTATTTCTAGGTCCTATTTTGGGATATAAAGATAAAGGTTATCAAGAGAGAAAGAGTATAGGATATGAAGAAGGAGAGTCATCCAAAGTGAAACCTGAACCCGTAGCTATGTTTGTTACCAAATCTAATTCTCCTAAACCTTATCTACCTAAAATAAGTCCTCCTAAGCAACCTTCAAAAGAAAATCGAAAACAACCCTATGTGTGCACTTATTGTCACAAACGGGGTCATCTTAAAGATTTTTATTACAAGATTGGGAAGAACTCTTATTTCACAACTTCTAAACAACACTATAGCTCCTTATCTAGTCTTAAGAGCCATGTTGAGTATCTAGTTAATACTTATAAAGGTCTAATGGAAGAGTTTCTTAGGTTTTCTGAAGTCCAAGGAAATAATTCCAATCACAACACTAGAGCCAACAAAGGAAAGAATACGACTAAAGCTTGGGTTAAGAAAAATTATACTAATAAAGCTTTTGTTGCACATGTTGCACTTTAGGCTCAAAATACCTCCCAATGGTACTTTGATAGTGGTTGTTTGAGACATATGACCGGTGATAAATCTTTGCTTACCACTCTTAAAAACTATAAAGATGGTAAGGTCACCTTTGGGGATGGAAACAAATCTCGAATCATGGGTATAGGATCTATTGAAATCTATGGGTTTCCTAAACTTGATAATTTACTTTATGTTGATGGTATAAAGTCTAATTTGATAAGTATTATCCAATTATGTGATGAAAATCTTGATGTTAAGTTTATTCAATCGGAGTGCACCGTATATGATCAATCGGGTGAATCTATTTTACAAGGTGTGACAATTGCTACGGAATAGTTCATAAATCTTCTTTGGTTTGCAATAGTGCAAAAGCCTCGTCTTCCGATCTTTAGCGTCAAAGGTTAGGTCAGGTTAACTTTAGAGCTCTTGATCGATTAGTGACAAAAGAGTTAGTTCGAGGCTTACCATATCTAGGAAAACTAACCTCCACTATTTACGATCCTTGTCAATTAGGAAAGCAAATTAAGAATCCACATAAAAAGTTAAACTCAATAACTACCTCTCATGTCTTAGAATTGATACATATGGACCTTATGGGTCCCACTCGTATCGAGAGCATAGGAGGAAAGAGATATATCTTAGTAATGGTGGATGATTTATCTAGATACTCCATAGTAGTATTTCTAAGAGAAAAATCTGAGACAATTGATTTTCTCACTGTTAAGTGTAGAATTCTTCAAAATCAATACGGTGTTACCATAAACCGCTTTAGGAGTGATAATGGAACTGAATTCAAGGAAACCGATATAAATGCGTTTTATGATGAAATAGGAATTAAACATGAATTCTCGGTCGTTCAAACTCCAGAACAAAATGGTATAGTTGAAAGAAAAAATTGAACGATCCAAGAAATGGCAAGATCTATGCTCTTAGGAAGAAATGTGCCTCATAGGTTTTGGGCCGAAGTGGTTAACACCGCATGTCACACTATAAATAGGGTTTATTTGCGTCCTAATACTAACAAAATGCCATATGAATTGTGGACGGGCAATAAGCCTAATTTGGCCTATTTTTGTGTTTTTGGTAGTCCTTGTTATATACTTCGAGATAGAGAACTTCTAGGTAAATTTGACTCAAGGAGTGATGAAGGTATTTTCCTAGGATATTCTCAAAACAATAGAGTTTTTAGAGTTTTCAACTTAAGTAGCTCTTAAGTCATGGAATCAATAAATGTTGTAATAAAAGACGATGCCCCAGCCACATCTATTGAAAATGATGAAGATTTGTCATGTTGGTGTGATGTTGTTTTCGATGTTGAAAATATTGAGTCTCATGATGACTTGGTTGTTCCCACTACTTAGAAAAAGGATCCTTCTCCTTAGGTTCGTAAAAGTCATGACCCTTCAAAAATTATAGGAGATCCCGAGGTAGGTGTCAAGACTAGGGCTCAATTAGAAAATGAAGTTACCTGTTTGTGCTATACTTCTAAAATTGAAACTAAAAACTTTGAAGAAGCATTAAAAGATGAACATTGGATTAATTCCATGGAAGAAGAGTTTTTTCAATTTACGAAAAATGATGTTTGGGAATTAGTCCCTAGGCCTTCTAATACAAACGTCACTGGCACCAAATGGATTTTCAAAAATAAAATGGATGAAAATGGTGTCATTGTTCTTAACAAAGCTAGGTTGGTTACCCAAGGATACACCCAAATAGAAGGTGTTGACTTTGAAGAGACTTTTGCTCCAGTTACTAGGTTAGAATCGGTTCGCCTTTTACTAGCCATAACATGTCGCCTTAAATTTAAATTATATCAAATGAATGTAAAAAGTGCATTTTTAAATGGTATTCTTCAAGAAGAAGTCTATGTTGAACAACCTAAAGGGTTTGAGGACCCAAAGCATCCTAATCATGTCTTCTTCCTAAAGAAAGCGCTATATGGCTTGAAACAAGCACCCCGTGCTTTTATGAAAGACTCGCTTCTTATCTCCTTTCTCGTGGGTTTTTGAGGGGGGGGTGGGGGTGGTAGATATGACACTATTTGTTCTTCGTGATGAGAAAGTTATTCTAGTTGCATAAGTGTATGTCGACGACATAGTGTTTGATTCTACATGTGATAAACATACTCAATTATTTTCAAAAGAAATGCAAGATGAATTTGATATGAGTATGGTCGGTGAACTTACTTTCTTTCTAGGTCTTCAAGTTCGTCAACTCGAAAGTGGGATATTTTTATCCTAAACCAAGTATGCTAAAGACCTTGTTAAGAAATTTAAATTCTAATCCGCTAAGAATGCATGTACTCCTATGAGTTTTTCGATTAAATTTAGTAAGGACACCGAAGGAAAGGATGTAGAGCACACACTATTTAAGAGTATGATAGGTAGTTTACTTTACCTAAACGCTAGTCGTTCGGATATTTCCTTTAGTGTAGGATTTTGTGCCCGCTATCAAGCCGCCCTAAAAGAGTCCCACTTACTTGCCATTAAACATATTATCAAATATTTTAGTGGGACCCTGTCTTTTGGGATTTGGTATTCCTTCGACACAAATGATTGTCTATGGGCATATTCGGATGCCGATTGGGCAAGAGATGTTGATGGATGCAAAAGTACATCTAACGGTTGTTTCTACTTTGGAAGTGAACTTGTCTCGTCGATGAGCAAGAAAAAAAATTATATTTCATTGTCCACTGCGGAGGCCGAATACATAGCCTCCATGAGTTGTTGCACTCAACTCATTTGAATGAAACAAATGTTGGAAGATTACGGTATTTCTCAAGGCACTATGACTATCTATTGCGACAATACTAGTGAAATTCACATTTCTCATAATCCCGTTCAACATTCTAGAACCAAGCATATTCGGATCTATGAACATTTTATTCGTGACTTGGTTGAAGAAAAAATCATTTCTCTAAGCTTCATTTGTACCGATCAACAATTGGACGATATCTTTACCAAACCTCTAGATGCCCTTAGGTTTGAAAACCTTAGGAAATCAATTGGGGTTTGCTCCATTGGTTGAGATCGAAGCCGTCTATCTAGTTTAGGTTGTTTCTCATGTATATTTTTATACCTATGAACTCGATTATTTTTGTAAATATTTTATTCAAAATTTCAAAAATATTTTTTCTTTCTTATTTTCAAGGAAAACGAGAATGGTTAGAAAAGCTTTCACAAATTTTTGTCCATATGGCTTTGTGTCCGATGTGTTTGGATCACTATTCTATTTCATGTCCACGTGTCTTTTGATTAGTAGTCAAGCCGGACTTCATTTCTCTTGTGCACAAAAATGCACTTTTATGATATGTATTTCCGTGGTTGCCTCATCTATTTGCCTTCTTGCACACACTTTTCACAAAATATTGCAGATATCTTTTTCACATTGTACTTGTAAGGTGAGATTTGGTGTTGTCTTCTCAATCTTAGTCACTTCTCTTATAAGCAATTGAAATTGGGCATGATGATCCACTGCCCGAATTTAAACAAAAAGTAATTATATTTATTCGGTTGTTTGTTGTTTCTAGCAATAGACTCGGGCTACGAAAAACAAAAAGTTTTTGCGTGAATAGCCTCCATTTTCATAATAGTATAAGTGCCTTAAATTGAAGCATTGAAAAATGATATATAATGCCAAGGCAAAAAATATTTAGCTTGATTGATTCTTCAAAAGAAAAGTCTCAATCTAAAGTTGCTAATGGGAGAGATAAGTTAAGGTTTAATGGGCATGCACATTTATTCGATCATTGCTTTCTAATTATGACAACCTTGGCGAAAGAATCAGCTATCTTGTATGCGTGTTACTTTAGTGTTTGAGTGTCCAATGGTATTTCTTTATTGACACAAGGCTAATGTGAGTGCATATTACGTTTATATATTGTTTGGCATTCCTCACTTCTGCATTGTCTTGGGTGAAATCTCCCACTCGCATTGTTTACACCCCTATATTTCCGCTCCCACGGTTTGGATATGTCTTCACAAGCTGGGACAACTAAAAACTTCATTTTGGCAACTTTTTGGCCTTCCCAATTGATCCTTATATATTATTTTGAAGCCTATTTTATCTTTCTTCTTTTTTAACATGGTTGCATTTCGTCAGTAAAACTCGTTCAAACGAGTTTTTGAATGACTTTTCCTCAATTCCAGTCTGGAACATTGTTCCAATTTTTCGTTCAAACGAAAATGTCGTTCGAAAGAAAATGTCGTTCGAATGAACTTCTAACGAAATTTCTAACGAGGTTCATTAAATGTCTCTGGGATATCATTCGAAAGAATTCGTTCGAACAACTTTTCTCGTTCGAATGACCTGGGTTTATTTTGGGCGATTTCTCTTCCCAATGTTCTAGCCGTTTCATTTTTTTCTCTCTCCTATTTCCCACGATTTCCCATTTCCCCATTTTTTTCCATCTCTCTCTTCTCCCATTTTCCCCTCTTCCTCTTCCACTACACTTTACCCATTACACCCATTACCCATTTTCCCACTCTCCCACACTCCATTTTTCCTTCGATTTTCTCCCCATCACCCACATTAAACTTATTTCATCCTCCCGCACCACTCGTCCCTCTTCCATCTCATCTTTCCCAGGCTAGGGTTCCGAGTTTAGAGTTCTACCTCTTCTCCTTTATAGGTATTTTATTTTTCTCTTCTTTATATGTATATGTACTTGTATATAGTGATATATATATATATATATATATATATATGTGTGTGTGTGTGTGTGTGTGTGTGTGTGTGTGCTATTGGGTATGATTTCTTCACCTACATTTTTATCCCTTCTTTGTTACCCAATTTCATATACATATATGTGTATATATCTACATTTTTGGGGGATATATTATTTATCCTTATTATTTTTGTGTTGCCCCTATTTAAGTTGAATTCCATGAACATTATCATTTTTAATTTCGTGGACTTTCACTTAAATATTTTTTATTTTTTTCTATTTTGTTTTGTTTTAGTTTTATCTCTAACGGAGGATGGGATTGTTGCTGATTGGTTTGTTGGTGTGTTTTGTGGTTTGGATGGTATTTTGTTTGGGTAGGTTCTAGTTTACCCTTCTTTAGCATGGCCCTCGTAGTCATCGCATTAGCAACTCACCCGAGGAACGTTCTTCCTCCTCTTCTTCACCCTCATCCGATGAGGACCATAGTGTCACTGCGTCCATCCCTGATCTTAAACTTCGTTGGGGGATGCTATCCAGCCATACACAATACCATACCCAAGGTTTTTCAACTAGGGTCATTGTCCGCGAAATAGTTGTCCATCTCACATCTCTAGCAGGCACCACCATTCAATCCTAGATTTCTGACTTAGGGTGGGACCCCTTGTTCTCCCTCACTGACATAATCTTTCCCAACCTTATTCGGAATTTTATTTTGATATGTCTATTCGGGAGGATCATATTTTCTCTCATGTGAGAGGTCGGGAGATCATTGTCAGTTCCGACTCCATAGCTCATCTTCTCTCTTTATCCCGTGTCAATAATCCATCCTACCCTTGGGATCCCTCTTCTTGTCCTGAGCCTACTTTTGTTATGAGCAGTGTGTGTAGGATTACCCAACCTGACACTATTATAATCTTCCATTAAAAATTTCATCCTGATTTTATGGTCCTCAATTGAATTGTTTGTTCTTGTCTCATTCCACGTGAAAACTCAACCCAAATAACAAAGATGCACGTGGAGCTCATGTTTTCCATTAGCATTACGGATTCCATAGACCTCCCTGCCTTGCTTTATCTTGTCATTAAGTCTTTTAGAATCCTTCCCTCTAGTCCCACTAGACAAGCCCTTCCTTTTGCCGTTATTATTACCCGCTTTTGTCTTATCGGCGGCTGCCCTCGTCTTCCCACCGATGTCCCGGTGACCCGTTACTAAACCATTGATATGTCCTCTATTGGTATGTCTGTTGGTCACTTACCCACCAATACTCCTCAACTCACTCCCTCTCACTCTGCATATTTTCAATCCGTCACTTCCTCCACTGGTGCCCCTAGTAGGCATGCACCCTCTCGTGACACCCATAGACCATCTTCTTCTCATTCTCCCTCACCCATTGAATCGAAGGATATTAGGTTTTTACGTTCATAGGTGGAGCAAATTCAAGAAAATAGGCGTCAAGACCGGGCTATGTTGCAAGAGCTTCTGATTTTTATGCAGCAAGATAGGGAGGCTCAGGCTTGCCGTGAGGAGGCTCAAGCACGCAGGGATGAAGCTCAAACGCATCAGGATTCTATGCTTCTTGAGCACCTTGAGGCGATCCGTCGCATAGAGATGCACCGTGGAGCTGGATCATCGGGCACAGGGTCCCTTCCAGATGATTCACCAAATGATACCCCTGCGCCTTGATTTCTTTTATGTTTTAGTCTATCCCTTTTGTACTTGTGAGGTCGAGCAGAACATCTATTTACATTTTCTCACTTGTAGCTACTTATTTGCTTTGGTTTCATTTTCTTTATTAATGTTTGGATATTTTGTTTTTCCCATTTATGTTTAATACAATATCTCTTGTTTCATCAAATGTTGCACATATGTTTCTTGGATTATGTTGCCTATTTTTCTATTGCTTTCATTCTCTCCATGCAGGCTATATCTATCCCTTTGTCTTTTTCAGAAAAAAGGGGGAGAAACATTAGTAAGAGGAGTTTTCATAATTTAGGGGGAGTTCATTAAAATTTAACATATGGCATACTCATGATAATTTGCTTGCTTTATGTTCTCTTCTTTATGTTCTTTATACTCCCATGATTAGATAACACTTGATTCATATTCTCTATTTCCCCTTGCGTTTTATGAATTTGTTATTTTATGTTTGTAGGATACATCACCTACTTTTCTGCAGCACACCGTCAGTCGCGTTACTTAGTCTGTCGTTTTATTTGGGTTTTTTGGACAGGCTTTAGAATCGTCTTGACGGATGGCTTAGAAAATTTAGTCTTTTGGTTTACCTTTTATTATTTTGTTTTGTCCTGGAATAGCCAAAGGGGGAGATTCGTAAGGACAAATTTCCGATCGAGTCATTTATAATATTGGCTACATTCCGTTGGACAAAACGCATTTGGGTCATTCCTCATGAAGGTTCATACAACCTTAGAGAATCGAGCATTCAAAGTTTGCACGACATCAATATGCACTTCAAGTCCATTCTCCTAAAAAGTTATATGACCAAAATCATTTTTATGTGTTGGAGTAATTTTCATAAAGAGTAATGTTCATTTCATAAAGAGTAATTTTCATAGAAAATTAATTTTCATAAAAAACAAATTTTAAAATTAATTTTAACTCTTTTAAAAGAAAACAGGAAATCTCATTCGAAGTTCCTCCAGGTTGTTCGAACGACCTGGATCTAACGACATTTCCCATACTGCGCTGGTAACTCGTTAGAAGCTCGTTAGAAATGTCATTCCAATGTTCTCGTTCGAACGAGATTTCTAACGACTTATCTAACTTTACACTCGACTATCGTCAGATAACTCGTTCGAACGAAAGGTCGTTCGAACAACCTCGTTCGAACGAGATCGATCTGTCTATTTTATAGTACAAAAATAATATATGACCAAGGGAATAACGATGGCCCCTTGATACCTTGGCCTCAATGATTGACATGGGCAAGAGAATAACAATGGCTCTTTTTATAGTCCAAAAACAAGCTATGACCGACCACTACTACCACATTGAGCTCATCACAGAGACAGATTCTCATATGGCCGAGTGTTGGTACTATGATATTTGGAACCTCCTTAAGCATGGTAGGTATTCCCAAGACACCAAGAAGAAAGATCGTGCGACCCTCCGCAAACTAACAACCCAGTACATCATCTATGATAAAGAACTATTCAGGAGGAACTTCGATGGAACCCGTTTGCATTGCGTTGTAAGGGTTGATATTTGAAAAAATATTTAGAAAATCCATAGAGGGGAGTGTGGTCCCCACATGAAGGGTCATATGATTGCTAAGAAGATTATCCATCAAGGGTATTATTGGACCACCATGGTTCAGGATTTCACTGCCTACATCCGAAGATGCATTAAATGGCATCAGTTTGCTAATCTCCAACACTTGCCTTCTCAAGAATTGTACAACATGAGTTCTCCCTAGCTATTCTCCACCTGGGGAATTGACATCATAGTGAAAACCTCACCCAAAGCTTTCAATGGGCATGAGTTCAACTTCTTAGACATTGATTACTTCACCAAATGGGTCAAAGTTGAGTCATATGCAATACTGAATGCCAAGAAGGTAGCCAAGTTTATCCCAAAGAACATTATCAACTGATACAGATTCCCTCGTGAGCCAATATTAGATAATAGGTAACACTTTAAAGCTGAGGTCACATAATTTCTCAGATAATAGGTTACACTTTAAAGCTGAGGTCACATAATTGGTCAATGAGTATGGTATTCATAGACATAAATCTTCTCCTTATTGACCCCCAACTAATGGTGCAATTGAAGCCGCCAACAAGAACCTCAAATCCATCATCAGCAGAATGATCGATAGTTATTGAGATTGGGCTTATCGGATCCCTTATGCCCTCTAGGGCTATCTCACTTAAATCATAACATCTACTGGGTCTACCCCTTACTCTTTAGTATATGGCATGGAATCAGTCCTACCCGTTGGGATTGAAATACCTCCCTTAGGTTATGCTTGAAAGCAGAGTCAACGAGAAAGATTGGTATTAGATCCACTATGATGAATTATAACAATTGGAATAAAATAGGTTGAAGGTTGTATACCATATACAAGGTTACCATCATCGTATAGCACGATCATTCAACCAAAGAGTCAAGGATCGTGGTGTCAGAGAAGGAGACTTGGCCCTCAAAGAAATCATAAAACTTGTTTAGGATCCCAGAGGAAAATTCAAGACAAATTGGAATGGACCTTACATTGTGAAGAAGATCATGTTAGGTGGCGTCGCTATAATCACTAACCTTGATGGAGAAGAGATGGAACGACCAGTCAACCTAGACCGTCTTAAGAATTTTTACCCTTAGTCTGAAATCTCGACCCGCTACAACTCCTGTCATCTCCCTTATAAAAATAATTTCTTTATTTCCCACTATCATGAACTACGTAGGGCATGATCTTCTAAAAAAATTTCCTTTCAAAATGAAACTCTTCAATATCCCCAGAGGTAAGAGGGAGCTCATAGGCTTTACATGGGCACAATCCCTTTCTTTTTCACAAAATGTTATTCTTTTCTTACCTCAGATAATGATAGTTCGTGATATACCCATATGTACCCTCGGCCAGGCCGAGGGTGTCCTCCTCCAAGACGAGGGCTCAGGCCCAGGACGAGCCCAATGACCATGGATCCATCACGGGAAGAATCGGCCATGGATGACCCTTCAAGGGGCCGACCCCTCAGTATGGCACATCCGACCCTTCAAGGGGTCGACCCCTCAGCATGGACCACACGACCCTTTAAGGGGTCGACCCCTCAGCATGGCCCAGATGACCCTTGAGGGGCTGACTCCTCAGCATGGCCCAAATGACCCTTCAAGGGGCCGACCCCCTCATCATGGCCCAGGCGACCCTATGAGGGCACAACAGTATGAGGCCCAAACCAGGATAAGCTTGCTGCCAGCAGGAACTTTGCCCTCGGCCTCATGTCATAGGTCGATGGTCACATCATCACAGCGTGTTATTTGGGAGATGCATGGAACAATGCACGTGGGACTCCTATAGCACGTGGACAAGACCGTTATAATAATATCACCCCCTCACGTGAGGGAATATTATGTCATCATTAATCACAGGTGGCACCTCCAGGTGTCAGCAGGGGATTGGCTAGATCGTAACTCACATGCACCATGCATGCTTGGGGCGTACACTAATCCCCCCAAAACCTATATATAATTGTCACCTACAACCCTGTAAAGGGATCGAGAATTGTAACCCTAGATAAATATCTGCTTGTACACATAGTAGAGAGAGAATGAGCTTATGTGCATTGTTTCCAAGGCCATTAGTGCCCATATTTAGTGGATCACACACTCACAGTGGATGTAGGCCTAATTGGCTGAACCACTATACATCGTTGTCTTATTCCTCTTATACTCATCCCCTTTTACACACTTATACACATATATCTCTATAACTGCCATTATTATTACTATTTGAGCGCCCATCACCTCCTATCTGGTGGGGCAGAATCTTATCATCATCAGTTTGGATCCGTCTGTGGGAATGAGATAACATCTCTTCCTTTATACAGCTTGACCCCACCGAGAACTCTGGTGGTGAACCAGTTCTCCCCCTTTTATGGAGTTGTTTCACCATTGAAAGAGACCCATTAAGGTTCTCATGCTCATCAGTCTTTTGATCATTCAACTCTCTATGCTCAAACACATGGCACCGGAGATGCCACTACCACCACTTCCTCCACCGGATAGTGGAGTGGGACCTAGTTCCAGTTATGTACCACCTCAGTCTGAGATGGCTGATGTGGCTGCCGCCCTTAAGTCTTTAGAAACAAGCTAGTGGATTATGAAAGAGAAATTTACAGCTCTTAGCCAAAACAGACTAAGGCCTCCAGGGGTCTCACCGGAGATGATTACTCTGGCAACAGCTACAGGGCAGCACGAGGCCAAGGGACCACCCCAGGCACCACACAAGGACCTTCCACCTCTACAACGGTGGTGGGACATTGTTGACCCCAGCGTCTACGCCTGGGGAAGTAAGGAAACCCCTGCCCCGAAGATAGATATGATGATCTGGAGGGGGAGGAGGCCCCCATAGAGTGTTGGGAGCCGTATGAGGTCTCCAATAATACTTTACGGCCAATTCAGGAAAGAAGAGGGAGGTGTTAAAGGCAAAACCCTGACGATCGCCTGAGGGGCTCTACTTTCGATCGTCTGAGAAGGGTTCGGCCTTTGAGAGGCTCGACCCAGTAAATGACCTGTGGGAAAAGTTGTCCCAAACGAGAAGTATTGCGAGGTCCATGAGGGAGGCAACAGATGGCTAACCCCATGGGGGCCGACCCCATGGACGAGATGACAGCTAGGGGGAAGTAAACAATCGACACAGGCCTACTGCAGCAGAACCCTTCGTCCACCTGAAATAGGCGACAGGGGATAACATCGGCCAAGACGACCCTACGAGGCCCTGGAATGACTCAATCCAAAGGTTGGAGGATAATATTGGTGATATTCTGAAGAGTCGGGACCCTCTTCAGAGAGGATACTCCATAGGCTCACCCATTGTGGAAAAAATAGTCAACTTCCCCACGTTATCCAAGTTCAAGCCACCAGTGGTCACCCCTCGGTACGACGGGAGAACCAACCCTATCCACCATATTAAGATGTACCAATCAGCGATAGATATATACTCTATCTCAGATGAGATGAGGTGTCGTACCTTTTTTGGCACTCTGACTGGGGCTGCACATGTTTGGTATATGTCTCTTCCAAAGAACTCCTTTCAAAACTTTAAGCAGTTAGCAGACCAATTTATCCATAACTTTTTCTTTGGAGTGAGGCCACAGAATAAGACCACACACCTTCTCTATGTTAAGAAGGGGAAGAACGAGAGTCTGAGAGACAACATAGACAGATTTAACAAAGAAAAGTTATAGGTCAAAGACTATTAGGAAAGCATTGCCATGACAACCCTTATTGGAGGACTCTAGAAGGGGAAGATATTACGAAAGATAGCTGAAGACCCTCCGAGGACAATAGCTGAATTACTGTCGACAGTATGAAAGGTGATGAATGCCGAAGAGGCGATGACCGCAAAATATGAAGATGAAAAAGGAGGCACTAGTGGGGGTAAGTACCAGAAAAAGAACAAAGAGGGGAAGAAGAGATATGTAGATGATAAGTTCACTGATTACACCCCTCTAACAGTCAGCTGCGAGCACATTCTGAATGAGATAAAAAGTGATCGGTCCTTGAAGTGGCTTGAGAAGTTAAGGGCAGCCCCCCACAAGAGGAACAAAAACTCATGGTGTGAATTTCTCCAAGACCATGGCCATGTGACCGACAAGTGCTTTGATCTGAAAGATAAAATTAAAAAAATGTTAAAAGAAGGGAAGTTAAGGAAGTACGTGGACTAGCAGGAGGAGTATTAGAGGTCGCAGACAGGAAGGCCCACGTAGCTGAAGCTAAGGCAGTGACAAAATCTATGTATTCAACCTGCATCGAAGCAAAGTCAAAAAAGAGGAAAAAGGTTGATATGGATACTCTGATAGTGGGATTCTCAAGAATAGACTTCAAAGGCCTCTTAACCCCACATGATGACCCTCTCATCATCACTACCAGGGTACACGGGTGCGAGGTGCCGAGGATCCTGGTAGATGGGGGTAGTTCTGCCGATGTGATGTTCTGGCCATGCTTTAAACCCTTGGGTCTCAGTCGTGCCAGGCTCGTCCCATACCATCACCCCTTGATTGGTTTTAGTGGGGAAAAAGTTCATCCCCTAGGAGTATATGAGGCTGATGTTAGAATGGGGGACGAGTGGCCGCGATGGATTACCAAGAAGGTTAACTTTTCTTGATGGATGAACAAGTCTTCTCAGCCTACAACATTATACTCGGGCGAGTGGCCCTCAAGGAATTTGAGTTCGTTCGATCCACGGTTCACCAGATGGTAAAATTCTCGACCCCTTATGGGGTAGGGGAAGTTTAGGGAGACCAGATGACGGTATGGGAATGTTACTTTAATTCCACCAAAGAAAGAGAGGTGCACAAGAAAGAAACAACCACTTACAATATTGACACCCTTGACCCCAGGAATGAGAAAAAACTCAAGAAAGCAGAAGTCGCAGAAGAGGTAGAATCCATCATCCTCAATGAGGATGAGCAGGAAAAAATCATCCAAGTTGGCAAAGCTATGAAGATAGACATAAAAGAAGACCTTATGAAGCTGCTAAGGAGAAGACAGAGTGTCTTTACATTGAGTCATGCAGATATGCCAAGGATCGACCCTAAAATTATGAGCCACAAGCTCAACGTGGTAGAGGGTGCAAAGCCAGTAAAGCAGAAGAGGAGAATTTATTCTCGAGATAAGTATGAGGTCATTAGGGATTAGGTCAAGAAGCTAGAAGATGCAGAGTTTATCAGGGAGGTGATCTACCCCGAATGGCTATCCAGCGCAGTCATAATCCCCAAGGCCAACGGGAAGTGGAGGATGTGCGTAGACTTCACCGACCTCAATAAACATTATCCCAAAGACAACTTTCCTCTCCCTCGCATTGATCAAATGGTAGATGCTACTGCAGGACATGAGCTAATGAGCTTCATGGATGCCTATTCAGGATACAACCAAATCTTCATGACCCCTGAAGACTTAGAAAAAATGGCTTTCATTACCGACAAGGGGACCTACTGTTATAGAGTCATGCCCTTTGGCCTAAAAAATACAGTGGCAATATATCAGCGCCTTGTGAATAAAATGTTTGAGGACCAAATCGAGAAGTTCATGTAGGTCTATGTGTATGACATACTTACCAAGAGTTTGAAGGCCGAGGATCATGTGGCCGACCTCAAGAGGACCTTCGACACGATGGACAAGTACCAAATAAAGCACAACCCGACCAAATATGTCTTCGGGGTCAGAGAAGGAAGTTCATAGGGTTCATTGTCAACCAAAGAGGCATTGAGGCTAATCCTAAGAAGATAAAGTCCCTTATAGAAATGAAGACCCCCAGGACCATCAAACACGTCCAGAGGCTCATAGGGCGAGTGGCTGCTTTGAATAGGTTCATGTCCAGAGTCACAGACAGGTGCTTGCCATTTTTTAAAATTCTCAGAAAGGCCTTTGAATGGAACGAAGAGTGTGACGAGGCTTTTAAGGAGTTAAAGTCCTACCTATGGTCTCCCTTTCTATTGTCATGGCTAGTGCAGGGTGAACAACTACATGTGTACCTAGTCATCTCAAAATCATCCATTAGCGCAACCACTGTAAGAGAAGAGGGTGGGGTACAAAAGCCCGTATATTTCAACAGTAAGGCACTCCGGGGGGCAGAGCAAAGATACCCAAGGATGGAGAAGTTAGCCTATGCCTTAATCCATGTGTCGAGAAAGATGAATTCATATTTCCAATCCCATAAAATGGTCATCCTCACTGACTCTCCTCTCAGACAGGTCTTGCACAATCTAGAAAAATCGGGGAGGCTAATGGCCTGAACTATAGAGTTGGGAGAGTTTGACATTGTATATCAACCAATGATAGCCATTAAGGGGCAAGTGTTAGCTGATTTTATGGCTGAACTTACTTGGGAAGATGATGAGTCTGAAGAGGAAAGCCTCAAGATGACAGATACCCGGTAAGGCAGAATTATTGATCCATCCACAGATAAGGCTGAGACAAGCACCGCTAGAGAAAAAGTGGAAGAAAATGAAGAGGGAAGATATCTCTTTAGACAGGGGTCCCTCACCGAGGGAAATTTCTCAGAGGAAAAGACCGTGTGGAACCTCTTCATTGACGGGTCCTCTTGTGAAAGCGAAAGTGGGGCTGGATTAATTATAACAGCACCTGATGGCACAGACATTGAGTACGCCCCAAGGTTCAACTTCAAAGCCTCCAATAATGAGTCTAAATATGAGGCCCTGATAGCAGGCCTCTCCTTGGCTAAGTCTCTTAGTGTCGACCATATTTTGGTCCATAGTGATTCAAGAATAGTAGTGAATCAGATACTGGGAGCCTACGAGGCTAAGGATGAGAGAATGGCCAAGTATCTTGAAAGAGTGAAGTCACTATTCAAAAGCTTCAAATAAGTATAGTTGAAGAGGATACCTAGGCATGATAATGGCCGAGTCGATGCACTTGCTAGGCTGGCCTGAGTAACTAGGACATATATCAGGAGGACAGTCCCAGTGGAAATTTTACTTCGGCCAACGATTGAAGAGGCAGAGGGAACACTTGGCTCTTGCTTAAACGCCAACAGGGAAGCTACATGGATGAACCCTCTAATCATATACATTAAAGAGGGGGAGATTCTAGAGGCAAAATAATAAAGGAAGAAGTTGAGATAGAGAGTTGCAAAATTCACTGTCATCGGAGACACCTTGTACAAAAAGGGGTTCTTGCTCAGATGTGTGCACCCGTCTGAGGTCCCTCACATTCTGAAAGATGGGCATGAAGGGTCATGCTCAAGCCACATTGGGGGAAGATCGTTAGCAAAAAGGATAGTAGCCCAGGGATACTGGTGGCCGACCCGAGGGAAAGACGCCATGGCATTCCTAAAAAAGTGCAGTAAATGTCAAAGATTTATCATAATCCCTCACCATCCCCATCATCCTCTTACCTCCATCACATACCCATGGCCATTCGTAGTATGGGGAATCGATCTAGTAGGAGCTTTGCCCAGGGTTGTCAATAATTATCGATACTTGATCGTGGCAATTGACTATTTTTGAAAATGGGTGGAGGCAAAGCCGATGGTAACGATTACCGAATAGAAGACCTTCCAGTTTATCTGGAAAAACATTATATGAAAATATGATCTCCCCAACACCCTCATCTCGGATAATGGGACTCAATTCAAGAATACATGTCTAGAGAAATACTACGAGAGGGTCGGTGTCAAACAATTTTTCTCATCCCCAGGCCGACCTTAAGCCAACGGGCAAACGGAAGTTACAAACAGAACAATCCTAGATGGGATCAAGAAAAAACTCGATGAGGCAAAAGGAAGATGGGTTGAGGATTTGTACGCTGTACTGTGGGCCTATAAGACGACAGTAAAGACTCCCATTGGAGAAACCACATTCATGCTGGCATATGGCTTAGAAGCCGTCATCCCCACCGAGATTGGTTTTCCTCCTCACATGGTCCAAATGTATGACCCCCGAAGAAATATGGAAGAAAGGAGACATGACTTAGACTTGATCGAGGAAAGGAGGGAAGACACTGAGATAAGGCAAGCCGCCTGCCAGCAGTGGTCTGCCAGGTTTTACATCCAGAGGGTGAAGCAAAGGCTAATCGGAGTGGGGCCTTAGTCCTCAAAAAGACTTGGAAAAAGCCTAAAAAGATCCACCCAAATTGGCATGGCCCATATAGGGTCATTGATGAAGTTGTCCCTGGAACCTATAGACTAGAAAACCTTGAAGGGGAATCGTTTTCGAATCCGTGGAATGAAGATCATCTGAAGAAATACTATCAATAATGTTGTATTGTCCTATCGGACCACAATTGTAATGAATGTGTTGCTCCAACATAATACTTGGAATGATAATGAGAATGTCATATTGGTCCCTCATCTTGTGTTTGTTAATTATAGTATAATTGGGGTCCTCCTTGGTGGCAACTCCCCTCCGCTATAATGAGGGTCAATGGTGGGGACGACCCCCCATTCACCCTCAAGAAAGATGAGGGGGTACTGAATTGAAAACATCATTAAGTTGTTGGTAACCACCCTCGGCTATAATGAGGGTCAATGGTGGGGACGACCCCCCATTCACCCTCAAGAAAGACGAGGGAGGACTTGATTGAAAACATCATTAAGATTGGTGGTAACCACACTCGGCTATAATGAGGGCCAATGGTGGGGACAACCCCCCATTCACCCTCAAGAAAGATGAAGAGGGAATTAATTGAAAACATCATTAAGTTGATCGTAACCACCCTCAGCTATAATGAGGGTCAATGGTGGGGACGACCCCCCATTCACCCTCAAGAAAGATGAGGGGGGACTTAATGGAAAACATCATTAAGTTGGTGGTAACCACCCTTGGCTATAATGAGGGTTAATGGTGTGGACGACCCCCCATTCACCCTCAAGAAAGACGAGGGGGGACTTGATTGAAAAACATCATTAATATTGGTGGTAACCACCCTCGGCTATAATGAGGGTCAATGGTGGGGACGACCCCCAATTCACCCTCAAGAAAGACGAGGGGGGACTTAATTGAAAACAACATTAAGTTGGTGGTAACCACCCTCGGCTATAATGAGGGTCAATGGTGGGGACGACTATGATACCCCGACTAATTAAATACCGGGTAGCTACTCCTTTATTCAAATTAATACAAAATGCCAAGTTGGTTAAGTTCATAGCATCACTGTCGAAAACATTTTTAAACATTACTAGCCACCTAATATTTAAAAAGTGAGTTGTCAATTTTAATTAAATCCGATTAACATGCAATAAGTAGATTATGAAATGCTAACATAACCACCACAACATAGTCACAATAGAATAACCATAAAATAATAATGAAATTGGAGGAATACTCCTCACAACAATCCGAGTACTAAAATAAACAAATACCAAATCCGTATCAGTAAATTAATTACAACCCAAAATCTGAAATGACTGAATAGATAAAGTATCTCTAGAAGGAAATAGGGCGACATGACCAACAGATGAGAGGATCTCATAATATAGAGTCAAGATCGAAAATGGAGGCGTCTACTGTCAAGGTCATGTAACTTCCACAACAGCTACAGTACGTCACCTGAATGGAACTCCTATGCTTGGTGTCCTTGTGGTGGGGCACCTAAAAGGTTTTTACAAGAAAATATATTTGGAAGCAAACTGGTCAGAGCCTGATTGTGAAAACAGTTTAAAATATAGCAAGTATTTAATATCATTAAATAATGAATATAAAGTACATGATAGTGTGTGCACTCATAAGAGTTCCTCACCTCTCAACTAATTGTGAACTCCTATCATACCCGTACCCATTCTAGTTATTCCCATACTTAACTAGTCTAATATAAAGTCTAACGTTATTATACGATTCACGATTTAATTCCATCATCTTCATTTAAACAGAGAGTCTTACATTTCTTCTCGGTTTCCCATATTAGTAATACTACCAACTAGAGGGTTTCCATTTTTATCTTTACGAAAACGTTACTATTATTTATACTCACATTTATACATGACAATGCATTTCAATTTATAGTATATTATTCTCATCATAAATATACAATACTAGCACCCCGAGGCTAAGGTGCGGTACCCACATATTCTGCTATCAAATCCCAGTACATCACGTACATTAGGACCATGCATTCCAAATCTCTCAGGAATCATTCTCAAATGACAACAATCACACATAATGGAGGCGAACATAGTTCACATAACATGGGTCACGCACATACCTACGCTCCCATGATCAGCAGACTTATTAACTTCTCAATAAGTACTTCTCTGACCTATGTCCTCGAGGTACCAATCTAAATCCCCCCCGTAGGCACACAAAGATTAGATGGCCCTGATCGAACGCCGACCTCCCATGATAGCAAGTACGGTAGGTATGTTATACACAGATAACTACATATACTAAGCATTCGCACATCTTAGATATCTCAATATATTAATAGAGGCATACTTCTCGTTCTTGTATCATCTTTTAATATCATACACTTATAAGTCCCCGGTTTATATACATTAAAGTTGTAAACTCTTCTCATGTCGTAATTAGGCACTCGTTTCCTAATTCATAAGGGTCATTCGATTTACTATAAGGTTCTAAGTTTTACTCCTCAATGTACCCCAATCTCCCAAATATACTCACTAGTCAATAAGGGAAGGTTATTACTCCATTAAATAAGTTTACGGGATATTTGAAATAAAATCAGGCCAAAAAGGACATTCTGTCAACTCGTTAGAAGTCTCATTCGAACGAGGTCATTCGAACGAGTATCGTTCAAACGAAAGGCTTCGAACGAACTACCAACTCATTAGAAGGGGTACTGTCATCTCGTTAGAAGCTCGTTCGAACGAGGTCATTCGAACGACCTAGGCAGGTCTTCTAACGAGATGGCAGACTGCACCCAGAATTTTCCAAATTCAATTTTTCTTCTTTCTCCTCTTCTCTAAATCCACCCTAAGACTATCCAAATACGTTTTTAATGTATGTAAACTATTTTTAGTCACCCTAGATCATTCGTTAACTTGCTTTTGGGCCAAATCTTACAATTTAACATACCAAAATCATAAATCCCCAATTCTTATTCCAAACCCTATGAACTTGAACCCATAATTTTAATTTCATCAAAAGACTCCTCATTAATCTGATTTCAGGTCATCAAAAGTTATGTTTTGTATATTAAATTCGTCCATAATCATTCTACATGCAAATTCCTACCTAAAATCACAAATTTTCACAATAATCCGATTGGGTATTCTTCATCAAAATATCCAAGACATAAACAATTTTCTAGACTATACATGGAGGGAATATTCAATGCAAATAATGACATCAAAACACTTGCCTTAGATTTGTTTCTTCTGAGTTGATGCTGGTGAATGAAGGTTGATTTCTCCCCTTTCTCTACAGAATTCTCTCAAGGATGGTGATGGTGGTTGGAGGTTTCTTTTGAAACTTCTTCAAACTCTCCCTTTAACTCCCGTAGCCCTCTAACTCACCTAATGCTGATAATGGACTTTGTGGGTTCATTAGTAATATATTATTTAACCCTAAAATTCGTGGGTTTAGTTCCCATATTTTTAAAAATACCAAAATGCCCTTCTAGTTTGCCGGTTTGGCCTAAAAGTGCCCCGGGACCCAAACTAAACCCCCGGCTAGTGTTTTTTGACTATTTCGACCCTCCCGGACACGTTGGCGCACTCAAAATGACCATTCGGTTGATAAAAATATAATTCAATTTTTAATTTAATTAATTTCGTTCCTAATGCGACTGACATGCGCGTCCCAACTAAATTTCCAAATTGTCGTATTTTAGTCTCGCGATAACTTTAATAATTTCAATACTCATGTATAACCATACATACTCAGAAATATTAAATTTTAACATCGTAATCAAATACCAACTCACATATTGCTAGTATTTATAGCTGGATTAATTCCCAATTAATTCTCATTTAATTCAATTAATCCCTTAAATAAAATTAATAAAATTACGGGGTATTACATACTTCCCCCCTAATAATAGAATTTCGTCCCGAAATTTGGAACTAAAGAGTACCTGGTAAAAATAACTCCAGATAGCGCTTGCGCATCTCATCATCGCGCTCCCATGTGGACTCCTCGGCATTATGATGCCGCCACTGAACACGTACTAATGGTACTATCTTCGACCTCAATTTCCGCTCGCTTTGGTCCAAAATAGCAATCGGCCCCTCCTCGTAGGAGCTATCGGTCTGAAGATCGATGTCCTCTAAAACAATGTGAGTATGGGCCAAATCATCCCTAATATATTTACTTAGCGAGGAAATATGGAACACATCATGAATCCTATGCAAGTGCTCCGGTAACCCAAGTCTGTATGCGACTGGCCCAATTCTCTCGATGATAGGAAATGGTCACACGTATCTTGGTGCCAGTTTCCCCTTCTTCCCAAAACGCATGATCCCCTTCATAGGAGATACTCTGAGTAACACCTGTTCCCCCACCTTGAATTCTCTGAAGAACTTCTTGGCATCAGCATAGCTCTTCTACCAGTCCTGAGCTACTCGAATACGGCTCCATATCATCTCTATCCTTGCCGAAGTGTCCTGAATCACTTCCGACCCAAGGAGTTTGTTATCCCCCACCTCTAACCAACTTGATGGGGAATGACAAGGTCTACCGTACAACGCCTCAAATGGAGCCATGCCAATGGTGAATTGATAGGAGTTATTATAAGCAAACTCCACCAGGGGAAGGTACTGCTCCCAATCACCTCCAAAATCTAAGATGCACATACGTAACATGTCCTCCAACATCTGATTTGTCCGCTCTGTTTGCCCATCAGTCTGCGGATGATATGCCGTACTCAACCGCAACTCTGTACCCATGGCTTCCTGGAAACTCTCCCAAAATTATGAAACAAATATCTTGTCTCGGTCAGACACGATATTTATAGGCACCCCGTAAAGTCTCACTATCTCTACAATGAAGATCTGGGCATACTGTACCGTAGTGTAATCTGTCCTTACGGGTAGAAAATGAGCAACTTTGGTCAACTGGTCCATGATTACCCATATGGAGTCGTGACCCCTCTGTGATGTAGGTAACCCCATGATAAAGTCCATGGATATGCTCTCCCATATCCACATCGAAAGCTCTAATGGTTGTAGAAGTCCTGCCGATTTCTGATGGTCCAGCTTTACTAACTGACAAGTGGCACATTTAGAAATGAGCACGGCGATATCTCTCTTCACCCCGCTCCACCAGTACTGTCGTCTCATGTCTTGGTACATCTTATCCCCACCAGGGTGTACCGCGAATCGTGAGCCGTGCAACTCTTCCATTACCTCGTGTCGCAAGTCTTCCCCTTCCGGAACGACCAATCTCCCATTGAAGCGTAATCCCCCGTCTGAACTAACAGTATAGGACACGACTCCCTCTGCTAGTAATCGAACTATCTTCTCCTGACAGGACGAGTCATTTGCCTGGGCCTTTATCACTCTCGTAACAATCTGTGGTCTAACAGTCATCACAGACATGAACGATCGGGCCACTGCATCCTGGTGTCCCAACTCCTTCCACTTAGCTTTCCACACTTCGGCCACCTTATCTACTGGCCTACGGCTCAACGCGTTTGCTACCACGTTAGCCTTCCCTGGGTGATACTGGATATCGAACTAATAATCCTTCACAAACTCAAGACACCGACGTTGACGCATATTCAGCTCCTTCTGCGTGAAGAGGTATTGTAGAGACTTGTGGTCTGTGAACAATCGAAATTTCTCCCCCAGGAGATAGTGTCTCCAAATCCAAAGGGCGAATACGACTGCCGCTAACTCCAAGTCGTGGGTGGGGTAATTCCTCTCGTGAGGCTTAAGCTTACGGGATGTATAAGCTATGGCTTGAATCTCCTATTTTAGCACACCTCCAAGTCCTTGCAAGGACGCATCGGTGTAAACTAAATACTAAACTTTTGATCTGGACAATGCTAACACGGGCGCTGAGGTCAACATGTCCTTCAACTCATCAAATCCCAACTGATAGGCATCTCTCCAGATGAATGGCACACCTTTGCGAGTTAGATGTGTCAAAGGACCCGCTATCTTTCAGAAACCCCGAATAGACCTCCTGTAGTATCCTGCTAGGCCCAAGAAACTACGAATCTTAGTCGATGTTGTGGGCTGTCCCCACTCCCTCACCGCGAATACCTTCCCCGAATCAACAGATATCCCCCGGTCTGAAATGATATGCCCTAAAAACTGAACCTCCTTCAGCCAAAATCCACATTTCTCATACTTTGCATAAAGCTCGTTCTGACGTAGCATCTGCAAAACCTGCCTCAAATGCTCGGCGTGCTCCTCTTCTGTCTAGGAGTAAACCAGGATATCATCAATAAAGACGATGACAAACTGGTCTAGGAATTCTCTGAAAACCCTATTCATCAAGTCCATAAACACGGCTGGAGCATTGGTCAAACCAAAAGGCATAACCCGAAACTCATAGGAACCATATCTCGTCAAAAAAGCAGTCTTCGAGACGTCCTATTCTCTGATACGCAACTGATGGTATCCCGATCGCAAGTCAATCTTCGAGAAGAAGGAAGCTCCTCTCAACTGGTCGAATAAGTCATCGATTCGGGGCAACGAATACTTATTTTGTATCGTGACCTTATTCAACTCTTGGTAATCTACACACAACCTCAAAGATCCATCCCTCTTCTTTACGAACAACATAGGGGCACCCCACGGAGAAGTACTCCTACGGATGAACCCCTGACCCAACAACTTCTCTATCTGATCCCTTAGATCTCTCATCTCCGCTGGAGCCATACGGTAAGGTGCGCGGGCAATGGGTCGAGTGCTCGGTGTCATATCAATAACAAAATCTATCTCTCTACTAGGAGGTAATCCAGGTATATCCTGGAATACATCAGCGAACTCTCTAACGACTCGAATCGAATCAAGTGGTATCACCACTTCCTTAGAGGTCTCCTCCTCTATATAGTACAAATGAGTGGACGATCCTCCCTTAGGGCGAGGCATCGCCACTAAAAATATCTCCTGCCCGGGAATGGCAAATATAATACTCCTACTGAAACAATTAATCATGGCTCGGTAAGAAACTAACCAATCATATCAACAATCACATCGTACTCTGTCATCTCTAATACTAGCATATTAGCGGGTAAAGTAAATCTCCCTATCTCTATACCCACACCTCTACAAATAAGGGAAATCACGGAACCCTTACACAACGGTGAATCTACACAAGTAATCGTGCTCTCTGCAGTGTCTAATAACCTAATAGTGCGTGCAAATCTCGTAGCAATGAAACAATGTGTGGCCCCCGTATCAAATAAAATACACCCCATAGTCCCCTGAATAGAGAACATACCCTCAATAGTAGGTGAATCTTGTGGGACTGCGGCATGCTGGAGCTGATACACTCTCCCATACTGAAGCTGTCCCTGCTGGACTAGGATCGCTGGGATGGGTGGTAATGCTGCTATCTGTGGTGGTGCTGGGAGGGCGGCGGGAAACATAGGCCCATGTGGCTCGTGTCGAGCACCCTGTTGCTGCTGCGGTGGAGCCCTGCCCCCATCAGGAAAATCCTGGCATTTGTGACCAATCTTGCCACAAACGAAACACTTCCCCGGGAAGTTTCTCCCTCGCTGTCCCTGCTGCCCACGACCCTGATGGCCGTTACCATTCCTACCTTGACCATACTAGCCCTGCTGAAACTGTTGCTGCTGACCATTCTGGCCCTGATTGCCGTTCTGACCCTGATGGCCATGTCTCAAACCTCCCTGACCATTCCTGAAACCCCCAGATCTGAATCTCTTAGGATCCCCCTGTTGGGAACCCTGATCACCCTGCCTGTGCTGGCCCTGAGAATACTGTGCCCCGCTGGCACCATTTCCCCCTGTCCTGCCCTGATGGATGGACTCTCCTGATCTCTTACTCTCAGATATGTGAAAGCGGTGATCCTGGCAGTGAAGCAGTGATGTGTTAACCACGTCAGAGTAAGTGGACAACGAAAGATTTCCCAACAAGTGCTGTCGGATCCTCCAAGTCAATCCGTCCATAAACTTCTGAATCTTCTTCTCCACAGTTGGAATATCATCGGGAACAATGCTCAAGAGATTAGTGAATTCAGCCTCATACTCGGCCACGGTCCTCCCCTCCTGCTTGAGGTTCATTAACTTTCTCCTCATTTCAGTGTGAAGAGCTGATGGAAAATATTTACGGTCGAACTGCACCCAGAACTCCTATATGGAAAGGGAATCTCTCTCCTCCGGGGTGGTAATGGACTCCCACCACTGCAACGCTGATCCTACTAGCTTAAAAGTAGCCAGTATCTTCTTCTGAACATCCGTGCACTCATACATCCTTATGTGCCTTTGAATGTCCTTCCTCAACTGACTAGACACAACAACGTCAGAGCTACCCGCAAACTCCGGAGGGTGTGCTTTCTGAAAAGCATCACGAATGCGTTCCCAAGCAGACATGAATGCATGAGCCTGAACTGGCGCGGCTACCAGCGCCTGAGGTGGTGTCTGCTGCACAACTGTGAGGGCGGCGTTTACCGCTTGGGCTACTATAGAAGCAACCTCTGCGGCATTCATGGTGCCCTGAATTAGTGCAGGCTGTGGCTCGGGCTGAGCATCCTTAGGAACTCACTTTGCACGTCGGGGAGGCATCTGAAATGAGAGTAAAGTCTTATAAGTTCGCAGTTATTATCTCAAAATAGCTGAAGAGCGAAACATACATAAAACAATACAACAGTCCTAAACTATAGGGCTCTACAACAAAGAAAGCTCAGCGGAAACATAATAATCCGTACAGATCCTAAGGACACTAGAACCTGATGCTCTGATACCATCTATGAAACCCTGACTAATTAAATACCGGGTAGCTACTCCTTTATTCAAATTAATACAAAATGCCAAGTTGGTTCAGTTCATAGCATCACTGTTGAAAACATTTTTAAACATTACTAGCCACCTAATATTTAAAAAGTGAGTTTTCAATTTTAATTAAATCCGATTAACATGCAACAAGTAGATTATGAAATGTTAACATAACCACCACAACATAGTCACAATAGAATAACCATAAAATAATAATGAAACTGGAGGAATACTCCTCACAACAATCCGAGTACTGAAATAAACAAATACTAAGTCCGCATCAGTAAATTAATTACAACCCAAAATCTGAAATGACTGAATAGATAAAGTATCTCTAAAAGGAAATAGGGAGACATGCCCAACAGATGAGAGGATATGATAATATAGAGTCAAGATCGAAAATGGAGGCGTCTACTTTCAAGGTCCTGTAACTTCCACAGCAGCTACAGTACGTCACCTGAATGGAACTCCTATGCTTGGTGTCCTTGTGGCGGGGCACCTAAAAGTTTTTTACAAGTAAATATATTTGGAAGCAAACTGGTCAGAGCCCGATTGTCAAAACAGTTTAAAATATAGCAAGTGTTTGATATCATTAAACAATGAATATAAAGTACATGATAGTGTGTGCACTCACATGAGTTCCTCACCTCTCAACTAATTGTGCACTCCTATCATACTCTTACCCATTCTAGTTATTCCCATACTTAACTAGTCTAATATAAAGTCTAAAATTATTATACGATTCACGATTTAATTCCGGCATCTTCATTTAAAAAGAGAGTCTTACATTTCTTCTCGGTTTCCCATATTAGTAATACTACCTACTAGAGGGTTTCCATTTTTATCTTTACGAAAATGTTACTATTATTTATACTCGTATTTATACATGACAATGCATTTCAATTTATAGTATATTATTCTCATCATAAATATACAATACTAGCACCCCGAGGCTAAGCTGCGGTGCCCACATACTCTGCTATCAAATCTCGGTACATCACGTACATTAGGACCACGCATTCCGAATCTCTCAGGAATCGTTCTCAAATAACAACAACCACACATAATAGAGGCGAACATAGTTCACATCACATGGGTCACGCACATACCTACGCTCTCATGATCAGCAGACTTATTAACTTATCAATAAGTCCATCTCTGACCTATGTCCTTGAGGTACCAATCTAAATCCCCCAGGCACACAAAGATTAGATGGCCCTGATCGAACGCCGACCTCCCATGATAGTAAGTACGGTAGGTATGTTATACATAGATAACTACATATACTAAGCATTCGCCCATCTTAGATATCCCAATATATTAATAGAGGCATACTTCTCATTCTTGTATCATCTTTTAATATCATACACTTATAAGTCCCCGGTTTATATACATTAAAGTTGTCAACTCTTCTCACGTCGTAATTAGGCACTCGTTTCCTAATTCATACGGGTCATTCAATTTACTACAAAGTTCTAAGTTTTACTCCTCAACATACCCCAATCTCCCAAATATACTCACTAGTCAATAAGGGAAGGTTATTACTCCATTAAATAAGTCTACGGGACATTTGAAATAAAATCAGTCCAAAAAGGCCATTCTGTCAACTCGTTAAAAGTCTCGTTTGAACGAGTGTCATTCGAACGAAAGGCTTCGAATGAACTACCAAATCGTTAGAAGGGGTACTGTCATCTCGTTAGAAGCTCGTTCGAACGACCTGGGTAGGTCTTCTAACGAGATGGCAGACTGCACCCAGAATTTTCCAAATTCGATTTTTCTTCTTTCTCCTCTTCTCTAAATCCACTCTAAGACTATCCAAATACGCTTTTAATGTATGTAAACTATTTTTAGTCACCCTAGATCATTCGTTAACATGCTTTTGGGCCAAATCTTAGAATTTAACATGCCAAAATCATAAATCCCCAATTCTTATTCCAAACCCAATGAACTTGAACCCAAAATTTTGATTTCATCAAAAGGCTCCTCATTAATCCGATTTCAGGTCATCAAAAGTTATGTTTTGTATATTAAATTCGTCCATAATCATTCTACATGCAAATTCCTACCCAAAATCACAAATTTTCACAATAATCCCATTGGGTATTCTTCATCAAAATATCCAAGACATAAACAGTTTTCTACACTATACATGGAGGAAATATTCAATGAAAATAACGACATCAAAACACTTGCCTTAGATTTGTTTCTTCTGAGTTGATGCTGGTGAATGAAGGTTGATTTCTCGCCTTTCTCTACAGAATTCCTCAAGGAAGGTGATGGTGGTTGGAGGTTTCTTTTGGAAGTTCTTCAAACTCTCCCTTTAACTCTCGTAGCCCTCTAACTCACCTAATGCTGATAATGGGCTTAGTGGGTTCATTAGTAATATATTATTTAACCCTAAAATTCGTGGGTTTTAATTCCCATATTTTTAAAATTACCAAAATGCACTTCTAGGTTGCCGGTTTGGCCTAAAAGTGCCCCGGGACCCAAACTAAACCCACGGCTAGTGTTTTCTGACTATTTCGACCCTTCTGGACACGTTGGCGCACTCAAAATGACCATTCAGTTGATAAAAATATAATTCACTTTTTAATTTAAATAATTTTGTTCCCAAAGCGACTGACATGCGCATCCCAACTAAATTTCCAAATTGTCGTATTTCAGTCTCGCGACAACTTTAATAATTTCAATACTCATGTATTACCATACATACTCAGAAATAATAAATTTTAACATCGTAATCAAATACCAACTCACATCTCGCTAGTATTTATAACCGGATTAATTCCCAATTAATTCTCATTTAATTCAACTAATCCCTTAAATAAAATTAATAAAATTACGGGGTATTACATACTTCCCCCCATTCATCGTCAAGAAAGACGAGGGGGGACTTGATTGAAAAACATCATTAAGATTGGTGGTAACCACCCTCGGCTATAATGAGGGTCAATGGTGGGGCCCATTCCTCATTCACCCTTAAGAAAGATGAGGGGGGACTTAATTAAAAACATCATTAAGTTGGTGGAAACCACCCTCGACCATGATGAGGGCCAATGGTGGAGACGACCCCCCATTCACCCTCAAGAAAGATGAGGGGGGACTTGATTGAAAACATCATTATACTAGTGGGAAACCACCCTCGGATATAATGGGGGCCAATGGTGGGTACGACCCCCCATTCACCCCCAAGAAAGACGAGGGGGACTTGTAAAATGAGGTGAACACACATAACAGCCAAGTCAAATCATACAAGAGACAAGCGTAGAATACATGAAGAGAGATTCTATTATAAATTGTCATAGATGTTTGTCCAATAAAAATAGAGTACAAAAATGATTTTACAAGAAGAGGGTATGGGCGACAGACAACCACCCTATTCAGTAGTATTTGTAGGCAAGGTTTCAACGTCAATAAGAGCAGTCTCCTTAGTAACCAAGATAGGCCGATCATCGGAAGTGACAATGCCTTCAACGTTCACTTGAGACTCCACGTGTGCCAGAGCCTTAGTAATCAGTGGGTCTTCCAACTCCACCGCTTCCAGAGAGGGGAGGACAGATGATACAGCATCAACAAACTTAAGGACGTCCCACCGACAGGTCATCCTGATCCCCCTCTCCAAGTATTCAAGATCGAAGCCTTGAAACTCTTCTGAGAGTTTGTAATCCTCCACAGCATCGGCCTCGGCCTTCTTCACTGCCCTTTCAAGCTCAGCCTTGAATTGATCCCCCTAATTGATCAAGGCCTCATCCTTTTCTTTGATAAGAGAGTCCTTTGCCTTCAAGTCGGCCTCGTGCTGATTCATCAGATCATCCAGGACCCTTTCATGTTCGGTCCTTGCACTCTCTAGCTCGGTCTTTGTAGTCTCCATCTCGGTCTTTAGATCGGCCTCATACTGAATAGCCCTCTCATCCTCGTAGAACTTTTATTGATTTTCAGCCATCCACTTGGTGGCCGAGGTAAAGGCGCAAACAGACTGCATGGAGGCACACATGTTAAGAGGGGTCGAGGGAATAGTTCATGAAATGCTGGCAAATAAAAAAGAGTAAAGTCGAGAGAGGTACCTGGGCTAAAGTGTGCAGACCATAATCATAGACCTTAGCCGGGGGCATCTTTGACAATAAGTCATAATCCGTGGCCGAAGGAGCAGAAAACATCGAGGCCTTGGCTGCTCTCAGGTTGTCTACGAGGGAATGTCAAATTTTGGGATCAAAAGGCCCCCATTCTAGAGGAGGAACTAGTCCCATCGGTGTGTGTCTGCGGGGCCTCCACCCTAGCCCTTGTCCTAGAATCCCGTTGAGGGTCAAAAGGAACTTCTAGATCCTTTCTTTTATTACTATCGACGGTCAGCTCAGCATGTGATGGCCCCACAACCTTTGTCTTCTTCTGAGCCTGCTGAGGCTCTTTGCCTTTTTTCTTGCCCAGGCCAGACAGTAAACTTGGAGAAGTCATCTCCTAGATTTTATCAAATATGTTTGCAGGACGACCTGAAAAGGGGAGAGATATCAGAAAGATACGGAGACAAAGAGGAAACGCTTAGAGAAAAGTAAATATGGGGAAAAATTCTACTCACATAGGTCTGTCCGGGGGCCGACCCTCAGACCAACTTCTTTGAGGAAGCGAGGGGTCATCAAATCTTCAAATTTGGCATGTTCGACCTCTTTACCTCACTCCCTCAGGTAGTCAATAATGACACTCTCCTCCAAGATGAGTCCAGGTTCTGATCGTGCTTTCATCGAAGGGTTGGACATTACCCTTGGTACCCTCGGACCGTCTTCCATGGGCTCGCCCTCGACGGGGAATTACCAATCCCCAGAGATAAAGAAAAACCTTTTTTTCCAGTCATGATTGGAAGTCTGGGCCACGTGAAGAAGCTTCTTGTCAGACTTCCTAGCCCCCAAATGGAAATACCAAGGTTGTTTGGACGACGAGGTGATGTTGTAGTAGGCAATGAATAAATCAGTCGAGGGCTCATCGATAAATAAATTCTTCCAAAGAGAGATATAGCTGAGGACAGTCCTCCACGAGTTGGGAGGAAGTTGAGAGGGAGCAACCCCAAGGGAAGACAAGATATCGATTATAGCAGGGTATAGAGGGAACCTAACACCTACCCTTAGCATCTGCTCGTAAATAGCAATCTCTCCCTCGTCCCCTGGAAGACTCTCTTAGATTCTGTTGGGACCCTTATACTTATATTGGATTGTATACCAAAGAGATGCCTCCACACCAAGAGATCATGATCCTTAAGTGACGATACATAAGTCGAGGTGCTAGAAGTATCAACTTGTCCATCATCATCATCAGAACTCTCATTGTCGTCCTCATCCCTCTCGTCCCCAGATCCCCCGGCCTCATCACCTATTGGGGGGCCATCTGAAAGGCTACTTGAAAAGCAAAAGGGGACAGGGCTATTACAGGGACAACCTCAAAAGGTGTTGTGCCCTCGGCCTGTCGGCTTGGGCTAAGAGTAGACGTCTCTCTCCTCCCGAAAGGACCAGCACCCATCGACGATGATGCTCTCTCATTAATTTCTTGCTCGTATGTCTGATTATCGGCTGGACGAAAAGACGACCCACAAGACTCAGATGGTACTATTATGGTTAAAAGAATAGGGAAGATAGGTCATACCCAATTACGGTCATCCCCTCATCTTCTCTCTTCCTCCTCCTCCTCTATTCATATAATCTCAGTAAAGAATTGCTCTCTCAAGGATGGGAATTCCTCGGCTAAATCATAAAGCCTCTTAAGCATTAAGGGGAAGACCCTACACTTAAAGGAATTTGGCTAGGCTAACTACAAACAAGTTCATAGTTGACTAAGTTTGACTTTTGGATCAAATTTAAAGAAATGAAAAGTTTTTAGGTTTGAACACTCAAGAATAAGAAGAACAACTCGCCGGAGAAGAAGGCCGAAAAAAGAAAAACAACCAAGGAAAAAGCAAAATGAAACCCAAATGCAAAATGTAAATGCTAAACAAAAGTTGAAGGCTCAATGAGGAATCTAAAGCAAATAAAGGTTACCGAGAATGAAGACGAAGTCAGCGAGGATTGATGCAAAAAAAAAATCGCAGAAATGGTGATAGAAGTGTTGAGAAACTAGAGAGAGAAAGATCTGGTGCGAAGAAGAAGGAAAGAAATAAGTGTTTAAAAATAATTAAATACTTTGTCATTGGGTAGGGGCCCATAAGTCAAGGCGGTGCACAACCCATGAGGAAATGCATAACTTGGGCACCAAGCCCCAAGCAAGTGTGCAGCCACTATACCCGGGGAACACTAATTCACGCCTAACCACTCAGTGGACAAAAGGTAGTATTATCCCTCAGCCATCTCAATAACATCGATGACTAAGGGCTAGGGGTGATTGATATACCCATATGTACCCTCGATCAGGCCGAGGGTGTTCTCCAAGATGAGGGATTAGGCCCAGGATGAGCCCAATGACCACGGCTCCGTCACAGGAAGAATCGGCCATGGAGAACCATTCAAGAGGTCGACCCTTCAACATGGACCGAACGACCCTTCAAGGGGCTGACCCCTCAGCATGGCATAAATGACCCTTCAAAGGGTTGACCCCTCAGCATGGCCTAGATGACCCTTCAAGGGGACGACCCCTCAGCATGGCCCAGACGACCATTTTGGGGACGACCCCTCAGCATGGCCCAGACGACCCTTCAAGGGGTCGACCCCTCATCATGGCTCGGACGACCCTTTAAGGGGACGACCCCCTCACCATGGCCCAGACGACCCTATGAGGGCACAATAGTATGAGGACCAAACCAGGCCAGGCTCACTGCCAGCAGGAACTTTGACCTCGACCTCATGTCATAGGTTAAGGGTGACATCATCACAGAACGTGATTTAGGAGATGCGTGGAACAGTGCACGTGGGACTCCTATGGAATGTGGACAAGACTGTTATAAAAATATCACCCCCTCACATGAGGTAATATTATGTCATCATTAATCACAGGTGGAATCTCCAAGTGTCAGTTGGGGATTGGCTAGATCGTAACTCACATGCACCATGCATGCTTGGGGGGTACACTACTCCCCCCAATTCCTATATATACTTGTCACCTACAACCCCGTAAAGGGATCGAGAATTGTAACCCTAGCTAAAACTCTGCTTGTACACACAGTAGAGAGAGTGAGCTTATGTGCATTCTTTTCAAGGCCATTAGTGCCCATATTTAGTGGATCACACACTCACAGTGGATGTAGGCCTAATTGGCTGAACCACTATACATCGTTGTCTTATTCCTCTTATACCCATCCCCTTCTATACACTTATACGCATACATCTCTATGGCTGCCATTGTTATTATTGTTTGAGCTTCCATTACCTCCTATCTGGTGGTGTTGAATCTTAGCATCATCAGTACATTTTATCATTTACATGAGCAAAAAGATTATGTATGCCTTAGCGATTAGTATAGATAATTCAAATGTAAAACTCATCAAGAGGCACAAAAATATGATCAAATCTTTTTTATTTCAAAAATGGGAGTTCAGTATAAATTACACGAAGTATCAGTGAAGGGAGTCAAAACAACCACCCTCCGCTAACCAAACTATCCCTAAAGCAAGCCTAACATAAACCTCCTATAATTATAACCCAATCCCAAACAAAAACTAAAAAACAAACCAAAAACATCCCAATAACCAAAATCTTCACATAATATAAACCAAGCTTCACAAAGGCCCTATCTGCAACTGCCGACAGA
Source organism: Sambucus nigra (assembly GCA_949130495.1). Lineage (NCBI taxonomy): Eukaryota > Viridiplantae > Streptophyta > Magnoliopsida > Dipsacales > Adoxaceae > Sambucus > Sambucus nigra. Next base: position 360,347,115 of record OX422211.1, on the reverse strand, counting down.
CCTAGCCGCATCATCATCTTCTCCTTGAGGCCCCAAAACTTCCCCTGCCTTACTGGTATTTTAAAGACACTAGATAGAATGATATGACCTAATCAGCTTGGAGAAAACCACTTATCCCCCTTCCATAGTTTCAAAAAGGACAAACCATCTCTGGTCGGTCTCCTCCGCTAAGATCTTCCCCAGGACCCTCTTCCACAGCCATTTCAGATAGTATCCAGACACATGCCAGACCCTGCCTATGAATTGAGATGGACGATTCGATGGACGATCATTCTCCCATAAAGAAACTAACCTCATGCACATGGATCCAGTTAAGTCTTCCACGAGAAAGAAGTCTAGTGCCCGAGCAGGCACTATTTGCTTCAATCTGACTTTGTGCACAAGCCGCTAGGGGAAATAGAATGAGGTATGCCAAAGGCCAACTGACAAAACATACCGGTATTCTCCTAATTATAGAATGGGCTGCAGATCTCCCCACCATGGAACTGGGATCCATTCTCTACGAATAAATTTACCCATCTCTCTATGGATGGGGCAAAAATCATAGAGTATCGAGTAAAAACATTTAACATGGCTACCAACGGATACTCGGGGGAACCACCAAATGGAATCTATGGGATGGCAACATGAATAATATCATAGGGCTCCCTCTCAAAAAATTATAGTGGACTTCCTATCAAGCATCTATATCATTCAGGGTCTCCGAAAATATCATCTGTGTAGGGTTACGATGATAAGACACCCACACTATGATTGCCTCCAATTGAAGGTCCACCATTAGGTCCCCCGTCATTAGTAATAACCTCGAAGTTAGACCCAAGGCAATAGCTTCGGCGTGGATGACATAGTTAAAATCCCTCGGATGCATAGAATACAATACATTTGAAAGAGAGATCATCCCCTAGTGACCAATGGCCAAGCCGCTGAAGAGGATATGTAGAGCAACTCGGCTAACACCGCCGGAGGAGACCGAGAAAATTCAGGCATTGTCGTCGCTACACTTCCTAACATGGATTGAAATTCTTCGTAGGTTGAACATACCTCGTCAAACCAAAGTGGAAAACGTGGTCTTTAGTGTACTAAAAATTGCGCCGCCACTGCCAACATGTTCTAATTAATAGCCCGATTACGCCATAAGGAGACTCGATGCAAATTGGAAGCTTTATAGTCCATGTTATATAGGTACATGGCTTCTAGACTTTCTAGGTTGGAAGAAAATTCTTCTTGGATTGAAAGGTCCTTTAGGGAAATAATGGAGCAGAAAGCAATAAATAAGAAGGACGAGAAAGTATGAATGGATGAAAACTACACACCCTGTACCCTCTTTTATACACAATGGCTTTGGCTAAAGACAAGAAACCTGAGGATCCTGAATGAATGCCTACCCTAGAAATTACTCTGGGTTGCAGGAAAGCGCAATCAAAGCCTTAGGGTCATTCCACTTGACCCATATGCGAATAGGCAGAACAAGCTGTATGTCGATCGGCAACCCCCTTACTTTAGAAATTTCTATCTTTCTTTTTTTGTCAAAATTAAAAACTCAAAAAATAAATCCATATTTTAAGACCCCCAGGGTTATTTTTTCTAAACTTACTATTTTTACCCATAATTTCTTATCATATGTATTTTCCTCGAGTTATTTAATCTTTTTCTAAAATAAATATTCAATAATTTTTTATTGTCTCAACAGCAAATTAAAAAGTACATGTAGAATAAGTCATTAAAATAAGAATTAAAAATAAAAGTTTCCTTCATATATACATGTTGCCATTGCATGATTACATTTTTCAGGTAATAGAAAAGAAAAAGAAATAAAAAGAACAAAAACAATGGGACTCTGCCCGAACCTATAATACATCTCTGTCTCTAGACCCTCAATCCCTGCGGCGAACAAGTTTCCCCCGATGACAAGCTGTAGAACCTCCACTCCTCGAGCCTGATCTCCCATCTGAGGTAGCAAGAGGAACAAGACAAAAAGAAAAGAGTCTTTGATATAGGTAGTCACATAGGCCAGCCACTCCCGGATGTCCTTTAGCTAAGTGATTGACACCCGAACATGCTGCAAGCAAAACAACATAAACAAAAGGCAAATCAGTCAGCAAAAAGAAAAGAAAGAATAAAAAGGAGACAATACTAAAAAAGACAAAAATATACCCCAGGCTGAAGGACGTCCTCCGTAAGCCCCATCAACCCTGGATCCGCTGTATTAGGGAGATGCAGTAGGCTCAGTGATCCCCCTCTAGTCAAACAAAAATTATAGGAGGGTGGAGTAACCTAAATGATCGGAGCCTCCTCTGTTGTTGCCACCTATGATGTGGGAGGAAACTACTGGACTACTCGTACCCCTTCTCGAATTCGTATTAGGCAAAGGCAAATTCACCACATCATAAATACATGACGACATCATCTAGATCGTCATGAAATCGACGTAGTCGTAAATTCCTACCGTGTACGTGTAGAGCAAATAAGCCTCACCAAGCATTATCGCCATACCCACCTTATCCGACATCTCCCACACCCGCCTCATATATATTGGAGGCACCGCTGGTGGGACCATCAACTCATACTCAACCATCTATCGCACAACCCTCTCTTCCATGTACCAGAAGAACCCAAACTCATGCAACATCCGCCTCCTCATCTGCGCATGCATGCTTGTCACCCTCGTGTTCTGAAGAGCCGTCCCTTAGGGATAAAAGCTCACCTGCAATCCTAAAAAAAAAAGATCAGTATTCGTACAAAGAAACAGAATGCCAGTAGAAGATTCAAAAGAAACAAGCAGTAAACTAATCTCTTGTCAGCGTGTTCAAGGCTTATCACACTATCGCCAGGGACAAGATCTGGTTCACTCGGCTATTTGAGTTTTGCCACCGATACATTTGGCAGAAGTCCACCCATGTCCTCATCTTTTAGGGATATCAACATGGCGTTGATCCCAATCACCTCATAGAACCACATTTATATAAATGACAAGAAAGAAAAGAAACTAAATGAAATGCAAGAATGTACAAGAAAAGAAAATGCACGAATTACCTCTAAAAGGTGCGTGGCAACCCATAAAGGTCTGTCGGAAGCACCGGCTGAATGCATTCAGTGAAGAATAAAGGCTCTCCGTGGTAAAAATTCCTTAATCATAAAGTAGGACATCAAAAAATATCCTTAAAATTGGCAAGAACTATATATGGATGACGTCTCCACTCATCGCCACCAAGAAACCACCCAACAAAATCAAGATAAATAATAGGGCCATTTACCTCAGCTGTCGCCCATCAGTGTCATCAATCCTCCAACTAAAAAGAACCTCCCTAAGAGAGGAAATGCATATAGAATCTCTAAAAACTATCCTACCCAAAATCCCTAATGGCGCATGAATCGCCTCCGGCATCAACCTTGTAGTACGGTCCACCTCAATCTTCACACCCTCACAATATAGCACCAGAAGCTGCTGAACATCAATGGGAGTCATGGTCATCTCCCAAAAACCAAAGTGAATGGTGTGGGTAGTGTCCCACCACCTCTCTCCCAATGCATATAACATTGCAGTAGAACACGATGTCTCGTCTAAAGCATGTGCTAGGCGGCCAAAGCTAGCAAAAGAAACTACCTAGTGTACCGCTGTCGAAAGCCTCTCCCACACATCCTTCAACCCCATCATCCCCCTTGATCACGAGCTTAAAGGAGCAATGTCAATCTGTCAAACCCAAAAATAAAGCAAAAAACCTTCTCATCAACACAAGAAAACAAAGAAAAGAAAAAAAAATGCGAAAGGTCACTATACTTACATAGCCACTAGGGTTCCTCACCCTAAAAGAACGTTGGTATGGGGGCTCACGCAGAAGAAAGCGATCACTGGTTACTGTCTCAAACAAATCAAAAGTATTTTCATTGCCCAAAGCAAGGGGCACCCTAACTTGCCACTCCAGGTCGCCTTATCATCAACACTCAACCACTCCAAGTTATATTCCTCACAAGAAAAACCTGCCATTTGAAATCTTAAAGAAAGAAGCACTTAGCAACGGATTTTATAGAGAAGAAGCAGAAGATTTAAATGAAAAATGAGGTGAAAAATGAGGAGGGTTCGCCCCCTTTTTATAGGAGTCCAAAAGACCCGCTGATTGGCAGACCCCTGGTCATACCGATCGAAAAATACTTGTTCCTCTATCCAAGGAAGCTCAGAAGTCCATGCCACTTGACAAATGGCAACCCCTACAATATGTCAGTCGGCATACCCCCTAAAATTTTGTACAAAAAATGACAGAAAATGCCAGAAAAATACAAAAATTCTCCAAAAAAGTGCTAAAAATATCGAACAATTATTAGAACATTTCTTCACCAAGAAAACCATTTTAAGATCCCACAATCCCCAATAAGATTGATATCATACTCTTACCCCCAAACCCTAAACGTATGTTACAAAATGGTGCATCCCAAAAGTCCACTACAATTCCCCAACGGAACCCAAATGCTTCTCCAATTCCCCAATAGAGCTTCACATTAAATGCTTCCCCAATTTCCCAGTAGAACCCCTAGACTAAACTTTCTCCCAATTCGTCCACCATATGAATTTTAACTTACCCAGCTAAGCTATTTCCCTCAAAAGACATGATCCCCAATAAGATGTCTTTTCCTAGTATAATCTCAAAATGACATAATCCTTAACAAAATTGCAAGTACAAAAGACTCCCCAGGGGAACAACTCACCGCGTTATAACTTTAGGTCCTCAAAAATGACCTCGACCCTCATAATCGATCGTCCAACTTTTGGTCTTCAAAATAGACCTCGGCTCGCAGAATTAGTCATTACAACTTTAAGCCCTGAGAATTGACCTCGACCCTTAGAATCGGTCGTCCAACTTTAGGACCTTAGAATTGACCTCAGCTCGTAGAATTGGTCACTGTGACTTTTTGTCCTCAAAACTGAGCTCGGCCCTTAGAATCGATCGTTACAACCTTCGGTCCTTAAAATTGACATCGACCCTCAGAATCAATTGTCATCACTTTAGGTCCTTCAAATTAACCTCGGCTCGAAGAATCGGTCTCCTCAACTTCAGGTCCCCAGAATTGACCTCGACCCTCAAAATTAGTAATCTAACTTTAGATTCTCATAATTACCCTCGTCCCTCAGAATTGGTCATCTAACTTTAGGTCCTCAGAATTGACCTCGCCAATCAGAAATCGATCGTCATAACTTTTGGTCCTTAGCATTGACCTCGACCCTTAGAATAGGTCATCATAACTTTAGGTCCTTAGCATTAACCTCGACCCTTATAATCAATCGTCCAACTTTACTTCCTCAGAATTGACCTCGACCTGTAGAATCAGTCGTCATCACTTTAGGTCCTCAGAATTGACCTCGACCCTCAAAATTTGTCTCCATAACTTTAGGTTTTCAGAAATGACATCGGACCAAAGAATTGATCATCCTCGGCATTACCTTAGGTCCTGGAAATTGACATAGGCCCTATGAATATATCATCCTCATCCCTTTGGTTCGTAGAATTGACCTCTTTCCCAAACATCCATGTGGTGTCTATTCGACAAGTTTCACTTATTCTAAGCTCACCTATCGAGGGGCTCTATAGACACCACATTCTAGGACCCTCCTTAGGTCCCTAGCACTTCCCCATTCATAATAAAACCCTAGGTCATACTTTAAGTACCTATCTAGAGCTGATCGAGTACCCGAGCCCCGTTTGACTCCCATAAGCTTTCTTGTCTGAGAGAAATCTCAATGAATCTTCGAAGGTCTATGAATTCCATTTTCAAAGGTCTGTCTCATGTACTAATTGCCCTTACGGTTTTGATGAATGGTCCATATTACTATCGAAAGTTGATCTGGAGCTAGGCGCTTTCAGGCCCCATTTTGACCCCAATCAACTTCTTTACCTAAGCAAAATCTCAGTGAAACTTTAAAGGACTCTGAATACCCTTTCTAATAGTCCACCCCATGTGCGAATTGGCCTTACGATTTGAATAAACAGTACATTTTGCCTTAAAAATTGATACGGAGGCCATCGAGCGCTCTTAGACGCCCATTAATTCTTCAGCTCGAATGAGATTGAATGACTCCTCAAAGGGATCTGAATCCCCTTTCTAATGGTCTACCCCGTACACGAATCAACCCTACAGTACGGATGAACGACCCATTGTACTCGAAGGGTCAGTGAGCACTTACGGGACTAGTTTGATAAAGGTCAACTCTCCGAACAAAATGAGACAAGATGAATATTCGAATGTCTCTCAATACCATTTCCAAAGGTTTTTCCCATACATGAATCGACCTTATGGTTCGGACGAACGATCCGTTTTCCTCTAGGAATCTCCTTTCCAATAGACCTTTAGGCACTTCTGAGCCTCATTTAACCAAAGTCAACTCCTGAACCTGGGAGAAGCCCAATGGATTCTTAAAGGTATCTGAATACCCTTTCCAACGGTATGTCCCGTGCATAATTAGGACTTACAATTTGTATTTTATGATCATTTTTTAGAGAAATCTTCATGAGGTTTCCGAATGGAAATCCCATTTCCCTGCCTATAAGCAATGTGTCTTGGGATGCTTGCCTTAAGTACAATGATGATTGGCACCCCCTTTACTCTATATAAGGAGACCATGACCTCACTTTAAAACGGACCTTAGAAACATCCCTCTCAGTTATCTCATCATCATTCTCTGAAAGTCAACGTGGTTTCCCTATTGAAATCTTTCCTCCATATCCCCTTTCCCTCCCTTTCACACCCAGTTTAGCAAAAATCCTCTCCCTCTCCTCCTAACACCTCCATGAACTTGCAAGGGATGCCTTTTAAAGAATCAAGACCAACCTTCAAGTCTTCAAAGAAGGTCCAAATACTCTTCTCTCTCTTTTAACTTCCTTATTTTTACATTATTGATCTAATCTGTAATTTAGCATTTCATCTTTGTTAGTACATACATATTAATAATCCCACTTTTATTAATAGTATTTCACATAACATATTTTCTATAAAAATAAAAACAAGAAAAGGAGGTATTACTTGTAAATTCCAAACGGGATTATTCACCACATTTTTCAAATCAAAACATCTTTTTTCTACACACAGACAGCCAATTAAATTACTTGGTCAGATTTATGGGATAAACCTAACCCTCATATTGCATGAAAACTACGTGGACTTTGATGCCATTTTAGGCTACGTAGGCATCTCGGGTCAAAACCCAAGGCTCGAGTCCCCTTTTCATATTTTTATTCGCATATTATTTCTATATATTATACTTGTGATTCTTATTCGCGCTTTATCTAACACATATTATCATTTCACTATAATGATCGATATCCCGATAAGCGCACACATTATATTTTTAACTAAGTGTAAACCCGCGCGATGCGCGGACGAGACGATTCAGACGGTCATTGCGCACATTGTGTTTACTTTTTATTAACTATATTTTTGGTTTGTAATAATAAATAATAGAAAAATAATAACTTCTATTGTTATATAATATTATAGTTTCCACAAAAATGTGTTATAACATTTGTTTCCTTCAATGTGACCAAACAAAGACAAATCCTAGATTGTCAAATGTAACAGAAGCCAACTACCCTCTGATATTTTCTCAAATAGGTCCACCAATAGAAACATCCAGCAAATTGTAATGATCTAACATTAACAATTACCAATTGCTAATAAAATTTAAAATGCGGTTGTTCAAACCGAAGGCTCACTAAATCAATTGATAGACCTCAACATTGTTTAAAAATCATCATAACATAAACCACATCCAAAACTACAAATAAGAGTGTGAGGGAAATAAGTTCATTTGTATCTTATCAAATATATAATTTACAAAATTTTAGACTTAAAATCCAATTGATCCATTGCTCTGTTAGCTCGTCGTCACACGCCGACAGTGGCTTGCATCAAAGTAAAAGTTTTTTAAATGTTAATTTATATGATAAGAAAGATTTGGGAGAAGAATACAAGTTGAACTATGAATCAAGAATAAATAATAAAACTAAAAACGAATCCAAATAAAAATTATATGACACACATGGATGGGATAATTAAATGAGGACTTTTGCAAGACATGCATACTACAGGATAATTTTTGCAATTTCATAATTAAAATCCAGACAATCTATTGAAAAAGTTATTTTTAAAACAACAAATACTTAATTATAACACAAAAGTTGGATCTTTAAATTGACAAAAAGAAGCTAGATGAGTAGCTCGCGGTTCACTGCGAATGTACTCAATCCTCTCTAAATTAAGGATCTTCGAGAAAAGGGTATATATTCATCTAAAAAAATTACAAGCCATACGTGATTCAATTAGAAAAGGGTATTTTAGAAGCAAGTGAATTTTGATTCTTATTCCGGCACTACATTGTCTTGTTAAAAAATATATGGCAGGACAATATAAACATTGGTGATTGGTTAAAGATAAGAATGTACATAATATTTACTAAAACTTGCTACACATATTTTATTAACTCGGTTTTTTCTTTTGAGACACAATCATAACTTAATGAAAACTCAGAGAATACTTTTAAGAGAAGATGAGGAACCGGCCTAATATGGCTTCTCTTGCAATCAAATAAAAGTCATGTCAACTCACTTGAGTCGAGTAAACTCAAAAGGACACATACCACTAAAGGGGCTTGAATGAACGGCTCGCGTAGTAGTGTAAATACAGCATTAGATGTCTACAGCTTGATTGATACACGAAGAAGTCACATAGAACATGCATCACAACTGTTGGTGACTCGTAAATGAATAGACATATATGGATACATATTTAACAAACATGAATCTAATTGAATTTTTGGTGACTCGAAAACCATGAAGAAAATCTATTTATCAATTCCCCCATCAAACCCAATAACTAAAATAACTCCACATGGTATAAAAACCTGTTATTTAGTAAAAAAAAAATTGGATAAATCATGTTTGTGTCACCATGAAGAAAATCCATTTATCCTCCCCCGTCGAATAATAACTCCAGACGGTACTCAAACCTAATATTGAGTAATTTTTTTTGGTTAAATAATTTTTGTGTTAATAGGTATGGTTTTGGGATATTTTGGTCATGGGATTTAGCTATGGGGGTGATGAAATTACTCTAAAAAGTTGTATATTGATCCATAAATTAATTTCTATGTAGAAAAGAAATGGGTTGAAAATAGCAAGGTCATCTGATAGTGTTGTCATCCCTCATGAGAATTCAATGAGCATAGGCCTATTTTGCCTCATCTTCACCAGTTTATCAACCAAACCGAGTTAATTGTTCTTCGAAAGGTGCATACTCAGGGCTAGAAATATCAAAATCTACATGAAATAAAACAAATTACGGGAATACCCTTATTCAATTTTTAACAATTAAATCTCCCATTCAATCAAATTGGTATTTTCAATTCTACTCTTCAGAAAAAAAATTCAAAGAAGATAAAGCACCAAAAGGGTACGAAAGTGTAAAGCTAGTCATATGCCTAACCGACATAGCCGACAACAACCTCACCGAGATCTTCCATCTCTCTGACACCCCAGTAGTAAATGGAAGGTTTACATCTTAGCCCTCCACCTCTGACCTTCCTTAGACTCCTATCACAAAGTGGAGTAAACACTTGTAATCTCTGCCATGTGTATATCCAAACCATTATATACCACATCATTAAGTTTTATATACGAATGAATTAGAGATCCTAAATCTACTATTTAGTCCAATAAATGAAATGCAAGCAATAGGAATCAAGCAAGAATGGGATATACTCACAAAAAGAATAATAAACTGAAATTAGATTAATTAACAATCAGGTAGAAGCATCCACGACAGGCTCTTACACTACGAGCATCTTTAGTTTCTCCATCACCAGCATTTTCATCTTCAATTACTCTGCTTACGTGCCCTTTGTTTATGAATAATTCAGATCATATCAAAACTTTAAATCCATGAAAAAAAACTTAAGATATGTTCAGATTATCAAAGCACGAATAGACATCATACCTTACCAAAAGGAGAAGCTAGTTAAAAAAACAAATGCAAAGATGAGAACCCATTTTCAACTAAAGGGTAGGTTACTAAAATTTACATCATTTAAATGAATTATCCCCCAAATTCCAAACCCGAAAACCCAAATTGTGTCGGATTATCGATTTGGTCCAACACCATCTCTGCTGGAGTCGACAATCGGTGCCGACATTTTTTGTTATGGCAGAATCGTCATCTCTCCACACCGTCGTTTCTGCTGCACCAACATGATCACAATAATAGGTTCAAGGTCATGACTTCATATTAAGCTGTTAAATGAAAGTGCAAATAAAAGAGTGAAAATTTATAATTTTTAAAATAGCGGAGGATATTTGAAAAAGAATTCTTATAGATTCAGAGAGTAAATCAACTCCCCAAAGTCCGGTCACATCCCAATCATCTACGACATTTTAAATAGCTAGTCCAGTAGTTGGTCCATAACCAGAGTCCCTATTGGGATGCAACATCCTCGGCCTTCAAGACCGTCCCTTAGTCGTTCACCTTGCACAACATAATTATAATACGAATACAGTCGATTAATGTTCGGATTTATCAATCGTTTCTATGACAAATATCAGTCCTTGATGTTCCAGCTACTAGCCTTTTGTGTCTTGGAGATTGCCTTTGACATTCATAATCATATATGGTAATTTAAATCTCTAATGGTATCGTCTTCCCCATCATGTTTTTATGGAAATTTGAATGTTTGCGAATATATTCCCTTATTCGGAAATAAAACAATATGATTATGATTTGGATATATGCTAGACTCTTTGTATTTGGGAATGGACTATACAAAAAAACTCGGTACCTCTATAACAACTCAATGAAACTACAAATGAAATTGGATATACAATAGTTATACGCAACTTGAATTCAAAACGAAAAATAAAAATCAATCCACTCTTGCATTCAAACAGAATTATATGCTACAGTAAATTAATGTAGAAATTGATATTGATATTATTTTAAGAAAGTTATGAAATTGTAGAGTTCATTATAAGATATTTGGACCTCGATAAAGATTTAACAATTATGTTGACAGAGAAGTGAACTTTGTTGCCAAAAAAGAATTATAGTTCAGTAATTAACATAGTTGGCACGACAAAAAATAGGGGAATGTTAAACAGTTCGTCAAAGAAAAACCAAACCAATGCCATCCAAATATGATGCAAACTTTAAATTGATAAGAAAAACTGTAAGGATTAATATATCATCAAGAAAATAATTTAAATCGAATACCTCTGGCCTCTCGAATAGTAAAACTGAATGTTACCTCTTCAAGTAATTTACATCTTCAATCCCCAGAGTTTTAGATCAAATTAGACATTTGGCCTATTAAACAGCAGTAGGTATCCTAGCGATGTTGTCAAGAAACCGCTAACTGAATGGAAATCATTACAGATATATGATAAAACCTGACCTGGTCTTGGATGGAGGTTTTAGGGGATGGATATAAAATGGTCGTTCCAAGAGTGGTTTTGACAATGGAAGGCATAACTAAGTGCATATAAAGAGTATATAAATTGAAACATAAAAGTAGAATGTTAATTGAATGAAATAGTCATTAAATACACAAAGGTCTATGCAATTCAGATAACTTACGTTTATGAAATAAATTTAATGGAAAACATCTAATATTCGAGCCTTGGAGAAAATATTGTTTTTCACACTTCTTAATCCATGATCGCAACATCTAAACCTACACATGTTTGACAACTATTGAACTCTTGTATTGTAATTGTAATCGTAATAGTAATAGTAATTGTAATCATAATTGTACCATACCATAATGAAATCTTGTGGTAGAAATTACGTAGAATGAAGATGCGATCATAATCGTATGTGAATGGTTATAGGTGATCGTCAGGAAGTTTCACCCGAACTGATCGGTAGATTCCAACTTCCATTTTCATACCATAACGAGTGTGGTGAAAATATGTCACGGGATACAAAATTAATCAAATCAAGGTAAATAGAATTGACACCTAAAAATAAAGGGTAAGTTAGAAATTAAACTTAAATTATGGGTTATATTAGTAAGTTGTGTTATATTAGTAAGCATTATATATTGTATATGCAGTAAACTAACCAAAAATGACAGAAAACATCGAAAGACGAAACATGAAATTTTTTAAGTCAAAACGTTGTTCCTACTTTGGTGTAAGAGGAAAAAAAGGAGGGGATGATCTTGTTACGAAAAATCATGTGTCCGAGGGGTAATACCACACCGACCATTATGATGGTTGAACCCATTGTGTATCTAAGCGGTTTTTATGGTACCACCTCTCTATATATCCCTATTAAAGGCATCCTTGATGTATCAAACAACTTGAGCACATAAATCTCAATGAGTGTGCTGTTCTTAGATAGATTGATTGTCGTGACATCCTCAAACATATGACAGATGAATAGTAATTAAAATGGCATAAAACTATGCATAAAGTTTACAATAATTCAATCCACAAAAATAAATATTTAGTAAAAAAAATCGGTATCACAATATTAATAATAAAAATCAAGAACCTCAGCTACATAATATCACCAACGTCACCCACCAATTAAATTTTGCAAATCTCCCATCTCACCTTACCAAAACCCACAACAATGAGGAAATAAGATGAATGAACAGGTTACCAACATGTTTTATACAACATGATAAATTCCTTGTATATTTTGAAACAACATCTGACATAATAATCTTACCAATGCATTCTACAACCAATAAAAATAGCGTACAACCCTAACAACCTCTGGGTTTCACTAAGAACACCTCTGAGAAATCTCATAATTTGTCATCAAGTCACTAATAAAGGCCCCTAAAATCTAGAAAAAAATTAGCAAAACGATTTACCGGTCGGTTAATCATAAAAGTAATGTGTTTATAAACTCATTTTGTTGATTGAACGACATAATCAACCAATAGGTCAAACATATTAATCAATTGATCAGTTGATCACACATTTAACCAATCGTCTAAATATGACAAAAGGATTTTGCTACTCCTAAAAAATAACATTGATTAGGTTCTAAAAAGTTATCTCCCAACATTGATTTGGCTTTCCCAAAGTTCTTCTCCCCAAATCTTGTACCGGGCATCCCGAGTAAAGCTTTGGCATCCCAAAATGTGCTTTTAGATCCCAAGAAAGCATTGTTCCCCTATGAGAATATGGTCACACGTAGTTCCCTGAAAAAACTTTTGCTCAACAATCCAAACCCCCTCTTTTAAATTAAGATTCGCATTGAACACCTATTCATGCTCTAAACTTTTGTCTTAAAACTCTATAAACGTTAGGGTTAAAGATCAAACATAAGTAAATAAATGTTTTCGTTATTTATTTCAATCAAATAGTTAATATGAATGTGAAACTCCAGCCATATATTCAAGAAGAATTGAGTGAGATATGACCGCTTCTGTCGTTTAAAATCATCTAGTTCCACTAATAAAGGGAGAAATATGAACTTGTGTATCAGCTATAGGTGTAGTTTCCCTCATGTCAAATGCCTCAATTTGAAATTTATTTTACGTCCGAACGACCATGAAACTTGCCCCATATTCTGCTAGCGATTGAATTTACAATGGCTAGTCACAAATTGGTTTCCCCTGCATCATCAACCGCATGCCCGCCTTGTTTAAGCATTGACAAGGTAATTTAAGAGCAACGACCATCATCCTCAGTAACAACTGCTTCATCGTAAACAACAATATCAGAATCTCCAATTTTAAGCCCCTCATTATACTCTTTCTCACTTCTCACCGCTTGAAGATCTAATTTTCCTTCGTGTGGAAGTTCAACAACTGAAAACGCAAACAATATGCCCAATTTCAAAATATGAAAATTAAATTTTGAAGATGAAATGAAGTGGATGAGAATTCAATATACAACCAAACATGTGCAAATAGACATTCTGGGAAGGATTTAGTGAACCATTAATACATAGAGAGATTATTGTCTAGGACATGAGCTGTTGCCACCAATATGACAGTATTAAGCAGATGTTAAAGTACATCATTTCGAGCATCGATCATCCATGCTTTGTTAACTGCTAGAATCGTATTGTCAAACCCATGACACATACATTGCCCATTCTCAGTATGACTCTAACCCTTGATTTCTTTTTTAACATGAAAAAATTATAATTTTTGGACTTACCTTCCAAATTCCATCTCACCCTGAGCATAGTATAGTACTGTATATGCTTCAGAATGCATCACGAAAAATTTCATCTTAAGCCTATAAGCTACATACCAAAAAAGTATTTTTTTTCAGCACCTGTAACTTGATTGTTAAAAGGTTTAAACCATTACTAGTTACATCTTGTATACACGTGATCAGAATCCATTTAAAATAACAACTAGACTACTTAAACACAACATAATACGTAATCGAATATATAATATACCAAAGTTAAGACGATACACCGAATCTATGCCCCGGTAACATTTAGTAACAAAATAGTACCCAAGTCTACCAAAATGTTTAAAAGGTAGCCGAGTCCAAACAATATCAATTTGTCAATTAAAAGTTGTTATAAGTTTGATACAGGTCTCATCTTAATAGATTATCTCCATATTCTCAAGACACTTCTTTATTCACCTTTGAGATTTCGTACAAAAGAACTATTTATATGAACATGCAGAATATATATCCTACTCTTTTTGCAATATTTTTTAGAAAGCCCCAGTCTACTTATTAATAGATTGTTGTTCATTATAGTTTCACAATATATATATATATATATATATATATATATATATATATATATATATATATATATATATATATATATAGAGAGAGAGAGAGAGAGAGAGAGAGAGATATGTTGGATCATTAACCTCATATATTGGAAAAAAAATGTACCAACCTGGGAATTCAAGTATTTTCCGTCCTTGAGAACATCACAAACATCATATTCTTGGAATTTTTCATTTCTTATGGATGTCCATCCACTGCTACCTTGCTTGTAAAAACCGTACATGCCTTTTATTTATGACCTCATATAACCCCAAAAATCTTACATTAAAATTCTATATTCATTTTAAAAAATAAATAAGCAACCCCAAAACCCATTTATTCTAATGTAGAAACCAATTTTGATGAATTAGAATCTACTTTTCACTAGATTGAGATGGAAAGCTTTGAACTACAGATTCCCCCAATTTTTAAAAGAAATCTGCAACATGGTGAGAAGAAGGGTGGGAGAACTCGAAAGTAATTGTTGATGTTTCTAATCAGCACACCACCATTAGTGTTGCTCCTGCTATGACGATGCAACATTTCCATCCCCAAGGATGAATTCAGCACACCGAGAAACTTCAATTAGAATACAAATTGAGATTAAGGTTAAAACAACTAAAGAAACTCAATTTATAAAGTAGTATATAAACGTAACATATCTGATTTAGTGGATACCTTCATTAAGGATGAATAGTGTAATGGATTTAAGAAATGGCCAGGAGATATGATGATATTGGTTAACTGGCGATAATGGTTGTCCTGTGTTGTAGAAGCACATACTTAAACAATTTAAATATCATACTTTCTATGAAATTGAATAAATAAGAACGTCAACACACAAAACATTATGTAGGAAAATGTATAATGAAAAGTGCGAATAAAGTGTGATAATTGATTAACTTCGCAAATTTCTAATTTAGCACACTTATTTAATTTCAGCCCCTAATCATGCATCTAAAGTGCAAGTGTCAATCCCATAACCAAATAAAATAAGCGACACAAAGTAAAGGAAAAATCCCCGAAGGTCATAACCTTTTATTTCTAGAACTTTAAAGAATTTACAAGACCATTGACTTACATATAACCTGATAATCGCCCACAAGTGTAACGCACGGTGTCTGCGTCAAACCCTCAAAGCAACGACTAGAAACAGTGTCGGCTGGAATGTCCCCCAGGAACTCCAGGTGGTCAGCAATGAAGAAGAGAGATGGCTTCTCCATAAGGGTTGAATAAATATAAGGATGTGTTATTGGGTTACAAAAAGATTCACAAAGGATTGGCAAAGTTGTGTGAATCAAATCATGAGTCTTGGGACACATAAAGATGAAGACTTAGAGTATTTAGGACTCTGAAAATCGTCTTGAAAAGTATTAGAAACAAACTCCCCGAAGATGGATTTAAATAAGGAAACCAAAAGAGATATAAAAAATCACGGCTCTGTAAGAATTTATCCCAGGCGGACCGGTCTGGTATGGATGCGAATCGATCTGAGGTCGGATCGGTTCCTTTTTTAAAGGAGCTTCTTCAGTTTGCTATCGGTTCGGGGAATAGTGGTTTGGTGCAAAGCGGATCGGTTCGATTAGATGGCGGATCGGTCTGGGGGCGGACCAGTTCTTTTTCTAAACAGGCGGATCGTTTTTTAAAATAGGCGGACCGGTCCGGCTGACAAAAAATCTGATTCCTTTCTTCTTTGATATTCGGATCCATTGATGAAGATACGATCTTGAATTTCTTCAACTATGTAATGGCGAACAACATACAAATTGATAATGGACAAAAATTTCCTTACAAATCTCCCCCTATGTCTATGCCGGTACATACATAAAAACAAACATCCTAAATATCAAATATCAAAATGCCTATACAAATCTAACCTTCCAAGAACCCAAAACTGGAACGATACAAATGAATTAGACTTCATCGTTTGCTCTTCGAATCTTTAGGAATCTCAACGCTTTTCTCATCAGGGTGTGCTATTCAGAGAT
Source organism: Sambucus nigra (assembly GCA_949130495.1). Taxonomy (NCBI): domain Eukaryota; kingdom Viridiplantae; phylum Streptophyta; class Magnoliopsida; order Dipsacales; family Adoxaceae; genus Sambucus; species Sambucus nigra. Next base: position 360,330,389 of record OX422211.1, on the reverse strand, counting down.
CAAAGAAGTTCCTACACACATGAGACAAAGCAAATACCACGTGACATATCGAGTTTGAAATGAGATAAACATAGATATCGATTTATGATAAAAACATAAGTTAAATCTCAAAAACTCCCACATACAAAATATAATTCTTTCTCCCCCTTTTTATGATGTCCCAAAATAGACAAAAGAGAAGAATGAAACAAATAATCAAAATCGGGGTGTCACGGTACACAAAACAGGACATCAAACAATATGGTAAACGTGATCTTGCAAGGAGATGCTAAAAAACTGATGCACAAACAATTTTTGATTTTTCAATATTTTTATACAAAATTAAGATACATTTGAAAAAAAAAATATGCTATAAAAATCACACTATGGATTTAGACTCAAACAACCAAGTCATGGAAATGGAATGAATGGGTGTGGACATATTCGATAGGTAAATCAACTAAATCAATCATATGTGCACAATGCATATGTGTACCCCTAACGAATGAACATCAAAAGTATCCTTAGGTATAAAGATTGTTGAATTTAGATGATATCATCTTATGAAAATCAACAAATCAAAGTCAAAATGATTTCCACCCCAATAACATCCAAAACTATGTAGCACATTTTCAAACATTTCCAGGACCTGCAAACCCGTTTTAAATTCTCCAACCAAACTCCCTCGTATATATTTTCTTTTAGAGGTAATCTAAATTCTCACACTTTGGAGAATTGGAGAAAAAACCTAAATGGCCCATAATTTGGCATGAATTTCTTTTTATTGCCTTTCAATGTTTTCGGGCTCTTTTAACCTCTTTGGACCTCGGATAATAAAAATTACCCCATTTTTTAGGTCCAATTTAACGGTGGCTTAGTATTCGCAAAGGCAAAAATGAACCTTTCGCAGCCCTTCCCCGTTTTCAAACAAAACACACAACTCACAAAACGGTTCTTATATGCACAATTTTCTTATCAAAATTTTATCGCTCTTGGTTCATTTTATGGACAGGATTGAAGTGAAAACACCCAACCAACATGTGATAAGACAAGCACAATAATCAAACAAATCCGTGCATGTGTGCAATATAGGAAACATGAGTCAAACATGTAGGAAGTAACACTAAGTACATCTTAATGACTCCAAACATTATAAAGAACAAGGATGAATTGACCTATTGTCTTAAAACACTATCAAATAGTCACATGAAAATAGTGGAATGAAGTTGTGACTCGGTCATCCTAAGTGTCCATCCATAAACGGTGAAAACAAAATACAAAAATCTTTTTAGATTTTTCAAAACAAAATCTTAAAAAAAACATACACAAATGATACATGCTAGCAATAGGAAAACAATGCCATCATGGAAATCACCCTATGCTAGTAAACAAGTCAAACCTCAATCATTAGGTACAAAGGGGTTTTCCAAAGGTGGTGACAACTTATGAAAAACCTCCATCAATTCTTGTGAAGATTTGACCAAAAACTTAACTTGCTCACCTAAATGTGCAAACTCTCTCATATAGTCTCCGGGAGCATGTAAAGTATTATGTGTGGGTGCATGTGTGCCAGAAACACGTGTAGAGGCAAAATGTGACACATAACGCAACTTAGAGCAAAATTCCCTAAGGTGTCCTCTCCTTTTGCAATGTGAGCAAAAATAATTATGCCTCAGAACACCTCTCTCAAAAACTCTAGGAAGTTCTCTCCTAATAGGAATGGGACGCCTAGGTGGGTTAGGGGGAGACTTACGTGAATCTAAAACTAAAGTGGGAACCGGCTCGAGTGCTAATTGGGAAGAAGAAACACCGTCATGACTTATTCTAAACCTCTCACCTTTACCCTTAAGAACCACCTTTTCAACCTTCTTAGGTACGTTCACAAACTTGACATTGACCTCCTGGGCACGTTCGAGTTCGCTCTCGAGTTGGGATACACGTGTCATCAGACTAGACAACGTATTGGTCAAATCACACTTCTCCTTTCTTAAAAACTCATTCTCTCTCTCCAAATCAAAAACTCGATGACCTAAATCTCGATTGTACTTCTTTGTTTTCAAGGTCTCAGTGTACAAATCTCTAAAAGCTTGTTGGAGCTCACTTTCATTTCCACTCTTCTCATCGCTTTCTCCCTCACTTGACGAACACAAATCACCATCATCGCTTTCGTGTGCACTTTTGTGAGATAAAGTGGGTGTGCTCACGCGACTAGAAAAGGTGACAACCATCCCATGTCCCAAACCTTTATCAAACTCATCTCCCTCATCACCCTCACTATCACTAAGAGTGGTGGGCATAGCAGTTTCTTTTCCCTTTCTCCTTATCCTAGTAGGACACTCTCTAGCTATGTGACCTTTCCCTTCACAATCAAAGCACTTGATCTCATCCTCCTTGTCACTATCTTTGGCCTCCTCTTTCTTTTTCTTTGACTCAAAAGATCTCTTTTTATTGGAAGAATTTTCTTTATTAATTTTGAGAAACTTTTTAAAAAGTTTCGCAAACAAGGCCATTTCTTTAAAATCAAAATCTTCCTCTGAGTCGGACTCACAAACTTTTTCTTTATTTTTCTTAAAATAAGTCTTTAAAGCAATGCCATTATCCTTAGCCTTAATGGTTTTGGAAAACATGTCAATCTCGTAGGTTTGAAGATCTCCTACAAGTTCTTCCAACTTAAGTGATTTCAAATTTCCCAAAGAGTTCAAAACAGTGACTTTAGGAATAAAGCGTTTTGGGAGGGATCTCAAAATATTTTTAACGACACGCGTGTTATCAATCACCTCACCCAAACTAAAACATGTGTTAACAATGTTTGATAAACGAGCATAAAAATCATCAAAGCATTCAGACTCAGACATGGTATTAGTCTCAAATTGGGTGGCCAGATTTTGTAATTTAGAGTCTTTGACTGCGTTTGTACCCTCATGTGTCAGTTTCAAAACATCCCAAGCCTCTTTAGACATGGTGCACGTCATAATTCGGCGAAACTCATTCGGAGTGATAGCACCAGAAATAGCACTCAGACCACAAGAATTAAGATTGGACAATTTATAATCATCTTCAGTCCAGGCTGACACGGGTTTTAAAGTGGTGATGTTATTAACAGTGACCGTGGGAGGAGTCCAACCATTTTCACAGAGCAACCAAACACGCTTGTCATTTGATTTTAAAATTGATTTCATATGAGCTTTCCAATAGGCATAATTAAACCCGTAAAAAATAGGCATCTGATTATATAAGTGCTCCATAGGAAAAAATGCGAATTTTCACAAAACTGATTTTTCAAAAAAAATCAATATCACACGATTTTGCGAAAAATAGGAATACGCGATAAATTAGCGTAACCGGCTCTGATACCAATATGAAAAGTGCTAATAAAGTGTGATAATTGATTAACTTTGCAAATTTCTAATTTAGCATACTTATTTAATTTCAGCCCCTAATCATGCATCTAAAGTGCAAGTGTCAATCCCATAACCAAATAAAACAAGGGATACAAAGTAAAGGAAAAATCCCCGAAGGGAAAAACCTTTTATTTCTAAAACTTTGAAGAATTTACAAGTCCATTGACTTACATACAACCTGATAATCACCCACAAGTGTAACACACGGTGTCTTCGTCAAACCTTCAAAGCAATGACTAGAAACAGTGTCGACTGGAATCTCCCGCATGAACTCCAAGTGGTCAGCAATGGAGAAGAGAGACGACTTCTCCATAAGGGTTGAACAAATACAAGGATGTGTTATTAGGTTGCAAAAAGATTCACAAAGGATTGGCAAAGTTGTGTGAATCAAAACATGAGTCTTGGGACTCATAAAGATGAAGACTTAGAATATTTAGGACTCTGAAAATCGTCTTGAAAAGTCTTAGAAAAAAACTCCCTGAAGATGGCTTTAAATAAGGAAACCAAAAGAGATATAAAAACTCACGGCTCTGTACGAATTTATCCCAGGCGGACCGGTCCGGTATGGATGCGGATCGGGATGAGGTCGGACAGGTTCCATTTTTAAAGGAGCTTCTTCGATTTGCTATCAGTCCGGGGAATACTGGTTTGGTGCAAAGCGGATCGATCCGGGTAGATGGCGGATCGATTTGGGGGCAGGCCGATTCTTTTTCCAAACAGGTGGATCGATCCGAGGCGGAACGATTTATTAAAACAGGCGGACCGGTCCGGCTGACAAAAAATATGATTCCTTTCTTCTTTGATATTCGGATCCGTTGATGAAGATACGATCTTGAATTTCTTCAACTATGTAATGGAGAACGACATACAAATTGATAATGGACAAAAATTTCCTTATATATAACAATCATTAAATTATAAAAGATACTAAAAAAGAAAATAAACAACAGTTTTGGACTCGAGGAAAAATAAAACTTTGCTCTGTTTGACTGTGGCCCGTGTAACTGTTTTGCCTTCACATCAACATAAGAAATGAAGTTTAGAAGAATATATTGTCTCCCGCTGCCTAGCCAGTTATCATTATCATCTTTCTCGTGCCTCGTGTTCATAATTACAAGAATCAGAAGTCAATTTGCAACCTGAAGTAGAAAAAATGGAAAATAAAACTTGCATTAATAACAAATCAAATATCATAACAAAAAATATAGAGATATTCAATTAGACTAATGGTACGAGTAAGAGTGTGTAACTTGATCGAGAAAATTGTTGACAGTCATTTATTCCAATATGTAGAAAGGGAGGTTAGCTTTGGAGATTAGAAAATTTCCCAACATAAATTGGATATTATGATATTTGAAAACTGGCATCTATAAATTTTATGTATTTATTTTATTAAATAGATAAAAGAGATGTTTATAATCAGATATACATATCGTATGAGTAAGAGTTTTGTTCCTTGTATCTAGAAAAAGGAACATGTATCGTCGTTATGATGATGCTATTCTGATCTTTGAAAACTTGCATCTTTGGAATCTAAGTTTCCCAAATAAAATGAAAATCAATAATTTTAGGTATGCATGCCATAATGATGTAAGTATGAATATGTCTATGTGAGTATACGCTATTTAATTTGAATAAGTAAATCGCTCAATAATCTGTTTTTAAAGATGAAGTTTTATTCATGTATTCTTTTTCTATTGAATGATTACATTTAATCGGAGTTTAAATGACATGCAAATAACCTAATCCGCTCCTCCTTTACTCGGGCTTGGGACCTGCAATACAAAAAGAAATTTCGTATTGGCGGAGTTAAAAAGGGTTTTCCATCCGAAATTAAGAGTCGTTATTTTTTCATTTGTTCTATAAATAATGGATACTTTTAATCAATGCTGAAGATCCAAAGTTTTTAATGAATGTAAAATTTTGTTCTTCGATTTTGTGTAAAAACATACAGTTGATGATTAATTTTAGATTTCTGAAAAAGAATAGTATGACTCTTGATTTGGTAAGGAGTGAGTAAGTTTTAAGTGAAAAGAATAGCGGACATTAAATCTTAGTGCCTTCAACATTTGTATTTATATAAACTTTGGATGCGTTTGTTGTCGACGGTGAAAATTCTGAACTCTGAAGAAAACATGAACAAATGCATACCAATGAAAAAAAAAATGTTTAAACAAGTCCAAACCAAACAAAAAAAACAAATTATTTATGAAAAAGAACCATATTAACATTCGTCCTTCAGATATTCAGACCACGAAAAGAGAATCGAAACAAAAATAAAAATGAAAAATAACTCGTGACATACCCATCAATGTAAGGACATAATTTTATTAATGTCCGGGGTAGAATCTAGGATTTTTTTGTTTTTCTTAGATCACAGTTTGTATGTTTAATACCTCTAAATTCGCCACGTCTTCACGATCATCCATGACGTCCTTTATTCGAGCCCATGCATCCATCATCTTTACACGTGCATCATGCTACATGCGACGTGCTGCTCAACCGTTTCCCACTACTCCACGACACATTATTGTTAAAATGATTTATTGGAGTTGTTTATATTTGCATAAATATATGAGAATTTTTTTAAAAAATGTCTTTTCGAAGTCTGATTTATTTTTATCAAAAGCAAAATTTTTCTATGTGTAGAAGCGGAGTGCCTCGACCGACGAGCTCGTTCAAGCGAGTTAGCAATGTCGTTCGAGCGAGATAAGTATATCGCGTGATGTCATTCGAACGACACGTATCCTTCGTTCGAGCGAGATGCCTATCTCATTCAAGTGAAGGCGCCGCCTTAATTTTCGTATAAATACCAATGTTCCTTCTACATGTTTTTCAAGTCTTTTTCCAACACGATTTCTGTAAAAAACTGCCCAAAAAATGGACTTCAACTGTTAAGGTTTTATGCCTTATTTATTCACATAAACACTCCCATCTATGTATGTGAATCATTAAACCTTCATGAGGATCATTTTTACTCATCTGGAGTAATTTGTGGAGAAGTTGTTCTCTTCTTCATTGCTACCAACCTGGAGTTATTGCGGGAGATTCCAGCCGAGACATCGAAACCTGAAGGTATTTCGTATGCCGTTCTTATTTTCATTATAATCCGTGTAACCATTTTTGCAAATAATAGCATCCACAAGCTCATATTCTCCAACAACAATCTTATCGAACCCTCTATTCCAAGGAGGGTGATACTTATCAAGATGTGGTTTCCCTTACCTTCCTAATTCTTCTTCTTCTTGTATAGCAACATCATTTACAAAATAAAAATTGCAATTGAGAATAAAAAAGAAGAAAGAGAGAGAGAGGGAGAGAATAGAAAGGTTTGATTTAGGGGTCAAGGCCGAGCTAGGAGAAAATGATTTTTTTTTCTCTCTTGTTCTCCATCTGTATCTCTATGGCTAGGATGTAGGGATTTTAATTTAATATATGTTTTAGACATTTTAGTTTCTAGGGTAGATGAATAGAAAAGTGTATTCAATTGAGAATGAGGAGAGATCTCCTCAAACGAAACAAATGAGAGGAGAGAGAAAGAAAATTAGGTAGTTCCACGCGGATACCTCATATGATTAGAAGTATTTATTTCTTGTATAACATTTTATAGTAGTATAGAGATTACTATTTTGGGATCACTACTATGGATAACCACACTCCGCTTTTCTCCATGACATGAGTTGAGAATTTCCATTCTCCATTTATATATACACGCACACACATTTCACGGAGTTATTAAGGAGATAAGGGTGGGATAGGTGCCTAACACCGTCCCATTCCATAACTTAGCCCTCGAACCTTTTAACTAATTGTTTTTGCAAGGATCTGTGTGTCTTTAATGTCGTTCTCTCGACATAGCAACATTTATTTTGCCTATTTTGTGCAAAATAGGTTGGCAAATCTATCTCTTTACATCACCTCGCATCGACAATGGTCGAAGCGCCCCTAGAAAGGGTGCGAGACCTTATTCTTCTCTCCCTCAACTCGCACACGCGATCATTGAAACCTTGAGGAAGAGCATAATCGAGATGGCCACAGTGAGCATAGCAACACCGCCTAACATGATTTTCTTAAAAATGTTGGGGGCACACTAATTAGGTTTGAATTTCCCTCTGGAGTCCCAGATGGGTTACATAATTTCTTTGAGGCTAGGGTCTCTTTTTTGGACACCGTTGTCCTTGACTTTCCTATTAAATGATCACACAATCTGGGAATGATACCCTTGTGTGTGGTATAGAGCTTTCAGTCTCTTTACATCTACGAGTGAGAGTTCATCTTAGTGTCTCTGATGTCAATCTTCCTCATTGGCTTTTCTTTCGAGCATGACATGTAGAGAAGGCACTTCTAGTTCGATGAAGAGAACGTCATCCATGCCATATACCAGAGAATAAGGGGTAACCCCAATGGGTGTCCTGATAGATGTGCGATAGCCCTAGGGTTATATGGGATCTGATCGACCTAGTCTCTGTAGCTTTAAGTCATCTTATTGATGATGGCTTTGAGGATTTTATTGGTGGCTTTGACAGCGTCCTTGGTTTGGGACCATTAGGGAGAAGATTGATGTCTCTTGATTTCATACTCGTCGACTAATTCGGTGACCTCATCTTTGAAGCATAGTCCATTATCTGATACCAACTCATAAGAAACTCCATATCATCAAATGATATTCTTTCTAATAAACTTGTCCACTTTCCTCGCATTTAGTACCACGTATGACTCAGCTTCGACCCACTACGTGAAGTAGATAATGGAGACCAGGATGAATTCGTTCCCATTCAAAGCTTTAGGGATGACCTTCCCTATGATGTCTATGCCCCAGGTAGAGAAGAGCCACGAAAAGGTCATATTGTACAGCCCTCGAGGAGGCAGGTGTTGGAGGTTGGCAAAATATTGGCATTTGAGGCTTTTCCAAACATATGTAGTGCATTCATGAATCATGATTGTCCAATAACACCCTTGATGGGTGTTTTTCTTGGAAAGCATGTGACCGTTCATACGGAGCCCACATTCCCCGATGTGGGTTTTTTGTATCACTCCTTTAATCGCAACACCTTCCATCTAATACAAATGGGTTCCATCAAAGTTTGTCTTGAAAAGATTTTGATCGCAGGCGATATACTAGGCAACTAGTTTACAAAGGGTCACGTAGTATTTCTTATCTGCGTCTTGGGGATACCTACGATGATTAAGAAAACATCAAATTTCATAGTATCATAATCCTCTGATGTCAGAATATTCTTCGATGATGAGCCTGATGTGGTAATAGTGTGTGGGATAATCTTATTTCTAAATGAGGAAAGAGGCACAACAAGATATTCAAAATTTCTGTTTATTTCATTCTCAGGGAATACAACATTAACAACCTCATCAAAAGAGGCCTTGTTAACATTGATATAATAAATGGGAGAAATAATGACAAGTTCACGGATTTCCTTAATGGGGTGAACATCAGGGTTTAGCTGGGCTTGATCAAGCTAGACTGAAATGCCCTTCTAATTAAGGAGAGTTATTTTAGTAGTTACAATCTATATGAATGGGTTTTATGTCACAACATCCTGAAGAATCATGCAGAGACTCAGCCCTAGTGTTTGTAGTTTGAATGACTCCTCAGTAACACTACCCTCATAGTTTTCAGTAATTTCCATGGTTTCATCAGTTAGGGAATTTTCCTCGTGCTTCCATTCCTCGCCTTAAGTATTTTTATCTTGCAAGAAGATCTCCATTACTGGCTTTATCTTTTTCTCAGTGGGGTCATAACGTGATTTGAAAAATTTATAAAAGTGGAAGTCTTCGCGCTCAGATTCTCTGATTCGATCTTTCGAAGTCATCACTCCATCCAGTGGCGATAATATCTTCCTACCAAGGGTAGTCAATGCATTCCATAAACTCCACAGCTTCATCATACAAATCTTCCCACAAAGTGGGGAAGCACAATAATTAAGGGACAAGATGCCCCTAGAGTTTTAAGGTTATGAGCAACTCATGGATGCTGCATATTTATCCTTTCTGGAGAAACATATCCGATATGGTCTGCATAACATCATCTAGGCTGATTTCTTCTTAAGCACCACCCATTCGTCTAATTCCTGGGCCCACTTTTGAGCTTCCATAAACAGGCTACTAAACTTCATGTAATCGACAGTCATCTCTGCGGGAAGTTTCATCCCAAATCTTCAGAGTTGATTTAGTACTGCATGCAGTTCCATGCCTCCTCCTTCTAATAAAGTGCGGACGGTAATACATTCTTGTGTGATTACCAAAAAGAGCTTAATCATCAAATATTTTAGGGTGTAAGATAATGGATGGACAAACTTTGAGGGGTTAGGGTGAGATTGTGGAGTTGTCGGGTATTTTGACAGGCATAATTTGGGTAGAGGGGTTACAATTCGGGATTGTTTTCCAGGAAGATGGCATTTGCTTCGATTTCGTGTGTTGGAAGAGGACTTGAGTTAGCTGTCAGAGCGATGATGACCCGATTTATAAGGCCTTGGATTATGTTTTTAGGTGAAGGTATTGGTCAGTAATGTGGCCTATGATTTGGTGAAAGTCGTAGTGAGCATCCTGTTTGTAGTTTTTAGGGAGAGGATTTGTCAATGGTCGTTCTTCCAATGGCTTGGTTAGGTTTCGGGCTGGCAAAGCGTGGTATACCATTGATAGGGGAGCATGGTGTTCAGTGTATTCTTTTATAATAGGATTGGGGCAACTTTCAGGTGCCCAAGAAGTTGCATATTGAGATATGTTAATTATAGTTAAAACTGAGGCATTAGCGGACTTGTCATACTTCCATAGTGTAAACTGTCTGGTCAACGTTTCCAGTTCAAACTCTACTCTAGCAACTCCTTCTATAATTTCGACACCAGCCTCCCGAAGGGCTCTGAAGTGCGGGTAGAATTGTCCTCCCATCGATGCTCGAATAAGGGGATAGAATTTCTTCTGTAGTATACTCACTTGTTCTTCCTTTGAGGACCTTTTGGTCATAGTGACAACGTTCTCTCTCCACCTCCCAATGAAACTACTAACTGATTCTCCAGGGTTTTTCTTGAGCAACTATAAATCTTTACGTGTGACCTTTAATTCTTTGTTGTAATTTTATTAGGACATGAATTCCCTAGCTACATCCTCCAAATTATAGATTATGAATTCTTATAGAGACAAGAACCATCAGAAGCACTCTCTTTCAATGTTTGTGAAATATTTGTCCCATTATTTATTTTGAAGCTCCAAGAAGGGTCATGTCTTAATGGTAATCATGTAGATGAATAATTGGGGGCCTACTTATACAAAACTTCTCGATGTTTGGCATCTTAAAATTTTTTGGTAATTTGTCCTTAGGGTAGGGAGATATGTGGGTGTAGTCCATATAGTTTCTAGATATCTTAACTTGGTCAAACTTATTTAACAACAACTTGAGATATTCCTTGGCCTTGTTCAGTTCTTCTTCTTTAGGGTCCATAGGCATTGGCGGATTAGCCCCTGGATGGGCAAGATTTGAAATCGATATTTAAGTGGGTGGTAGCCCGTTTGCAGGCGGGGCCCATGGGGTATGTTGGTACTCCTCTAGTGCCCAAACTGGTTCGGGGGCAAGTGGTACAACGACATGCGGAGAGAGGATTTTGATTTCATAAGATTTGAGAGTTTAGGCCCGATGTCATTGAATCTCTTGGACATAAGCTTGAAGGTTATCAATTTTAGCACTGAGTTGGGCTATGATGGCCATCAATTCTGGTTGGACATTCGGTTCTAGGTCTTCGTTCTCCATGAATAACTTATGGATGTAGATCTAAAAATCTATTGAAACAACAGAGGAAACAGTGGAGCTTCGTGGTGGTTTGATGGAAGATTGAGGCCAATGGGGAGTAAGGCCAAAGTCAGGTATGTGATCGACTTAAGTGGAAAAAATAATTTTTGTTTATTTTTGGAGGAAAAGGGGAGTATTTTTGGTATTTTGAAAAAGGGGAAAATTTGTTTTTGATATTTTTGTTTTTTCAAAAGAGGGAAAGAAAAGGATAATCCTCAACATTATTATTATTATTATTATTATTATTATTATTATTATTATTATTATTATTATTATTATTATTATTATTATTATTATTATTATTATTATTATTATTATTATTATTATTATTATTATTATTTTTATTATTATTATTATTATTAGGTTCCACTTGTATTATGTTTGCCTAAATGCGAGGAAAATGCCAAATGGGATCTGACCCGGGAAAAATATAGGGTATAAGATGTACGACAAGGTTTGACCTATTTCAAGGGTCACGAACAGGGTCCTGTTTTAAAAATGGAAAAAATAGCACAAAAATTCGAGTTGTATGGAAGCCCAAAATTTTGGCAGAGTTTCGCATAGTAATTGGCAAACTAACTATGAGTGTCTTAAGGAAGATGCCTAGATGAGGTTTATGCATTTAGTGGTTAGTGAAAGGGTTCCCCCCTTTGCCATGATTTACACGATATACCTCTTGCCTATAAGGGAAATCATTCGTTGGTACATGTGGATAAGCCATTCGATATACATAAGTGTACGTGAATTTCCTCGCGATATACCTCATGGGGACAGTATGTGTGAGAGAAAATTCCATATACTCAATGTATGTCAATGAGTTCCCTACTATATACCTCTCGTAGTGAGTTCGATCAATCGATACGATGCGGTGGGAACCATTCGATATACATCGAAGGTATGAGGCCAATGGAAGTTGAGAATCATATCGGTTAGGTTAATATCACCCCGTAGGACCGACACCCATCACGAAGTGACCCCCCAGTACGGGACAAAATTTTGGTCAATATTTTCATTATCAGGTGATATAGTGTACAAAAATGCATGAGTTTTAATTAGTATCTTATGGAGATTTTTTTGTGCTATGTAAATGGAGTACTACCACTATGAGGGAAAATATACAAATAGCATGAAATGAAAAATAAATATAGTAAATACATACATAGAGCATGGGAACTATACAAAGCACAGTGATAGAGTGTGAAGCATATGGGTATACAAATGGGTGAGATATATTTCACACCCTGCTTTTTGGTATGGATGAACAAGAAGTATACATAAAGCAATGAATTAAAGTTAAGACAAAATAACGTAACTTTATTCATTATTAAGGTAGTTTACATAGGGTAGTACCATCGCAGGGTTGATTTACATTTTTTAATACCGACTATAAAGTAGAAAATCGAAAAGCGCCACTTTTTGGTCCCATTAGGCTAATTCTCTACCCACACAATCACGTATTCAAACAGGTGGCCGATATCCATCCCTAAAAGGGGAGGGATATTATCCTCTTTCTCCGGGTTCATTTACAGGAAAAAGAAATTAGCACAAATATGCTAAGGAGGTTCTACAATTTCTATAACAAGTATGAGAATTGGAGTGTGTATAGAATCAGTGTTTAGCAACGTTAAAGAAATAAAGTTGATAATCCCATACTTATAAATTTATAAAGAAAAGTAAAGTTTTTGAACTAATAATCCCATACTTTCCAGTTCATTAATAATCATAGAAAGAAAATCAAGGATCTTTGAACTAATAATCCCATACATACTAGTTCACTAAGGGGTATAGAAATGATTGAGCCATCAATAAAATAAAATAATTATAATTCTGCCAAAACCTTTGGGAAAAAGTAATCGGTTTGGTACACAATTAAAGTGTCACTCATATGTATGTTGCAATAAATCTAGGCTCTCAATTATCTGGGACCATTAGGCTAAGTAGAAAGTTCCATGGAATAATATGTCAGTCTACTTCCTAATTAATACTCGTGCTCATAATATAAATATTTGCACAAAAGTTCAGGGGTGAACTGAATCAATAGGGAACATGATATTATTTATTAGGTGAGATGGGTTAAATCAATCCATTTAAATTCAAATACCAATGATATTCAATAAAATATGTAGTATTGAAGTATTATAACATGCACGTACTAAGAGTTATCACATAGTGATATCAATAGCAGTATGCCAAATACGCAAAGTTTACGATTGAAAATGTAGGAAAAACCTACTTGGTCGATATACCGTACGACTTTTTATATCACAAGAGGATATAAGGAGGAGATGGTACTTGATTCTCTTTATATAATGTTTGGGTATATAAGTATTTAGAATTAGATCAGTCAGTTTGTACAAAAAAATGTCTCTTTTAAAGTTTTGGGGGTTTAATTATAAATAAATTGGGACTTTAAAATACGGAACTTAAGGTCATATTTAAACTTTGGTGCAAGAGACTTTTTGACTTAAAGTATTTAGAAGTTTTCATAGACAAAGTTTGGGGTTCAAATTCAAAAATTAAACAAGTTAGGAGTGGTCAAATTGCAATTTAGGAAAAATATTTCTAAGTTAAACCCTCATTTACTTCATAACTTAGGCTAGTTAATCCAAACATGGCCTTACAATATATCATTTTGACCAGAAAATTAAATAAAAATATTGGAATTTTAAAAAAAAAATTCAGATTGGCCATGCACCCTAACACGCTAGGTCAAGGTTTCGATCAAAAAGTCCATCTTCTTCCCTTCCACAGTTGACTTTAGGGTTTCTAATTTTTGACCTTGAATAAATTCTTCACTTCTAAACCATTTGAGATGATTTCTTCACAAACTCAACCTAATTTTTCACAAGGAATCCAAATATATAGGTTTTGTGGATTGAGATGTGGTATATCTCAAGCTCCATAACTATGTGTTTTACTGAAATTTTGACCTAACATTCATGGATTTTAAGGATATGGTAGGGATATTTATGAACATAGTTTGTTTTCTGCTATGTGTAGGAGTAATTTGGTTTTGATTTTAAAGATTGATATGGATTATACAGGGAGAATTTAAGATTTTTAGTTTTCTGATTCAAAATACATTTTCAATCGATTCGAGCTTATTAGATACATTCGTGGCATTTGATCATTACACTCAAGTTCCCTAGGTTCTAATGTTGACATTCAAATATTTTTATCATTATTTGGAAGTTCACCATTGAAGCTCAAGATTTAATGGTGGAAACTTCATAATTTTCACCTAGACCTTGTTTTCTACATAAAATTTCCTACTATTTTGAGTTATTCTAGCATTATAACAACACATAAAACGGGTGAAATTAAAAGAACTGAATATAGTACATAATATCATAGAGTACCCGTTTGGAATGAAAATTTTAAGTTTTGAACCTTCTATTTGAGCAAGTTTAAACTGAGGATTTCGTGGGGTATTTATAGTATATGAGTGGGGGAGTTCATTAATGGAAAATGGAGGTGGATCTGAACTAAAATTGTAAGGTTTTAAAGTTTGGGTTTTGTTCCACACATATGTTCATGGTGTGCACATGTGATTCTTGGATGTTTTTGTTGATGTATGAGAGTATTTGAACAGGGGGTTTTATGAAATTAACAAAACTTTGGTGTTTGGTTCTTGGTTGGTCATATACATGTACTTATAACCTTAAAATGTACTTTTAATGAAGTTTAAGGGTACTTTTGCAATTTCAAAAAGGTTTAAGGGATAAAATTGTAAATTTTAGTTAGTTGAGGTCTAAAGGATTAATTTGATATAAAGTGGAGGTTTAGAGGTTAAGTATAAGTTAAGTTATGTTGTTTTGAAGATTTCAAGGGTTATTTTATAATTATTCAGACATCATGGGGCTTAGGTTAATTTAATAAAGTTGTAGGGCATCAAGCGTAGTTTCATTCTTCTTATAAGACTTTTGAAATTTAATACATTTTAAGGTTTAAAATAGTGACTGAGGTGATTAAGTCGGGGTATTGATCTTTCATAACTTATTCAGGTTCTCATGCAGTTTCTTGCTGATTTTGATTTTCCTAAATTACTTTAACTGAGGGAATTTTCTTATTTCTAAGGTACTTCACTTAGGATCCCCAATTTGTATAGGTCATACTTCAAATTCATGGTCTTTTCGATAGAAATGTCTTGCCCCGTAATAATATGAGATGGATCGGAAATATTTTGGCATAACTAAGACACATGAATTACTTTGTGAATATTGCTAAATCCACAGGTAATTATAATTGATAGGATGCAGAGACAACTCGTTTAGAAATTGTGAAAGGTCCATGTTAACGTCCACAAATGGAGGTAACAAATAATAAATAAATAAATCTAGAGAGAAATAATGATTATAGATAATAAGGATGAGAGACAGAGAAAACACAATGATTTTACGCGGTTCAGCCCTTTGAGGAAACCTACGTCCACGATGCTGCTAGTATATTATTGGACTTATTGACAAAGTTACAATTAGGGTTCCTGATACAACTCCTGGATTTAGAAGATATCAGTGGGAGTCCATTTATTTCGTGGGCTCATGCCTTATATATAATTGATTTGCATATATTTACAAGAGAACAGGTGGCTTCCCTTATAAGTCAGGAAGTTCCACCTGGAGATACATTTTTATCATATTAAATTAGGGCGTCTTGGATCATGGACTGGTCTTTTTGATAAGCGAGCATATAATTGTGGTGTAACATATACGTTATTATAATCCCACGTCTTCAATTTGGGACATTTTCTATATAAGTGCTCACAGGAACATAAACGTGTCAATCTGATATAAACAGGTCAGCTGAGCAAATTGATACTCGGACGACCTCTCTTTTGAGTAAAGTAGAGAACATTTATTATCTATTTTGACACTTAGATCTTATTCACCTTTGGGGATATATATAAGTAACAAAAATTCCCCAAGACCTCCTGCACAAACTCCATAACCTAAGGCAGGGTGAGTTGAGGAGGTGTTACAGGATTCTCGTATTGAAACTTTTGTGATAGGATCACTTTGGTCGGCTGAGGCCAAGCAGATTTCTTTTGGGGTTTATCTATAATATTCCAAGGACACATGTTGGGTAACTGAAGAGTCCTCTCTATAATTATGGAGACTAGACATGCGTACTGATATTCTGTTTTGCCATTTCAATGCTACAAATTTACTAACGTTTGGCATGCTGCGTCCTTTTAACCTTTTATCAAAGAGTATAAATACATGTCACTTATTTCATTTTCTCCACTTTGGGTATTTTCCCGGAGATGAAGAGAGAGAAATATTCAAGCTTCGTTTCAATCGTTCTTGATATCTTTAATATTTTTTCTACCAAAAATATTTCAGTGTTTCCTTCCCCGTTCTTGATAGCATAACTCGCCATTAACTTTATCAGGTATGCTTTCCATTCTTAGTTAGGGTTTCTTTGTTCTAGTAATTTGTTGGTTGGTTCCTTATTGTTATCTGGTGATTGCGAATTTAGACAACCATTGAGTTAGTTGGCCTAGCTTGTGTAAGTTTTCCCCCACACGTTCAGATAATTTATGACTTTCATTTTTGGTCTTGAATTAAAGCATCCTCGGATTACAAAGAGGAGGTTTCCCTTTCCTTTACAAGTGATTAGACTAGAGGAGGATCCTGGTCATCCTCCTTATACTCCCAAGAACCCATCTAGTTGTGGTTCTTCCATTAACCCTAGTGTTTCTTATCTTTCTTCCCCTATTTTAGAAACTCCTAAAACTGTCCCTTACATTCCTCCTTCAGGTGAGGGGGACGTTGCGAATACTATTTCTATGAATCGCATAAATCCTGATTCTTTTTTTGAAGAGGCCACCACTAATATAGTAAAAGATATTAGATCGAAAGTTAATACCAAAATTCACCACTACGCATGGACCAATTACAAGCCAGCACGTGTCATCCAATGTGGTATAAGTCCAAGTCAGCATGATTGAAAAGCTTTACCAACAAGGAAACCCGACTTACATTGTTACCCAACCAATAAGGAAGCTTGACCAACATTGCTACCCGACCCACTAGGAAGCCCGACCAATAGCTGAAAATCCAGTCTGTACATCCAACCAAGCGCCAGCAGTATTACAGCATGTATTATCTGTGAAGCGACCGCATTCATATAATTAATTCTCATTATGTAGTGATAGGAATGCCTAGCGAATGAAGGCATTCCATCCTTTCACATGACAACTATCAAACCCATCGTGGGCTATAAATACATTGTAACACCCTCATTATAAGGGACCAAAAAATAACTCAAGGAAGTCAATACATAATAGTGGACGTAGGCTATTCCATTAAGTCGAACCACTTTAAAAACTTCTTGTGTCTTATTTGTTTTACTTAATTTATCTGTAATCAATTGATTATACCTATTATAGTTTTGTCCATCAACATATTTGCATCGTTTGTGGGAAAGGCTACTAATTATTTTCACCCATTCATCATCCATCACCCACGTCCAAAATTTAAGAATCAAGTGCCAGAAATGAGGGGATTCCACCTAATCCCGTTGTCCCGCCTAACAATAATGATTTAATAGGAATTCTGGCCAGCTTGGCCAAGGGGCAGGAAGCTATGCAGGATACCATATGACAGTTGGCTTAAATTCTACAAGCTGGAGTGCAGGCACAAGTTAATCAAAAGGGTATGCCACCTCCGCCAACAAGGAGTATTAGACATAGCAGTTCCAGGACTTTTAAGGATCCTTCATAAATACCTGGAGTAACTTCTTCTATTAGAGTCACTAATTCAACTGATGAACAATCCCTCGTCCTAGAATGATTGAATGCTTAGAAAGGCTAAGTAGGGCTTCTCCTTTCGATCGTTTGGGACCCCAGGGAAATGCCCCACGGGTTGCATCGATAAATACTTGACAACCAAGAGATTTAAGGGAAGGTTCAACCCAATCCAGATTAAATACTCGACGAACTAATAGGTCCAGTGAGAGAGAAGGTTCGCAAGAAGAAAGTTCAGCACGATCTGCTGGTCGATATAAAGGAGATACCGTCCATAGAGCTAGCAGTAATACTTGGAAGGGATCCATTCAGCATTTAGAGGATAGATTAGGAGAAATGGCTAAGGCAAAAAATCCCCTCCAGATAATTTTTGTTAAGGGATCTCCTTTTGTGCAAAATATCATAGATTTTCCTACGCCGACCATGTTTAAAGCTCTAGTAGTCACTCCCAAATATGATGGGAAGACTCATCCAGTTCTTCATATAGAATAGTACCAAGCGGCAGCTGAAATCTATATCATTCCTGATGAAATAAGGTGTAGGGCATTTTCAGGAATAATCACTGGATTTGCCCTAATCTGGTGCAATAGTCTTACTCGGGGACAAATTTCTTGCTTCTAGTAACTCGCCGAGCTATTCATTGGTAATTTTTTCTTTGGAGTGAAACTAGTGAAATGAGTAGCTCATTTTCTCAGTGTAAGAGAGAAGGAAGGGTAAAGTACCAGGGATTACATCACTCGTTTCAACAAGGAGAAACTAGAAGTAATTGATTATGAAGAGAAGACTACAATCACTTCCCTCTTGAGTGGTTTGATCCCTGATAAATTATATTATACTCTGGCAAAACATCCACCGAAGACGATGACAAAGTTAATGGACAAAGCAACAAAGATTATGAACACTGAAGAAGCTATGGCTACTAAAAAGAATTCAGACACAAATGCGGAAGAAAAAATGGAAGGAAAGTTAGAGAAGAAGGAGCACAAGAATCACAATGAGCGCAGTAGTTCGAAGGTAAAGGAAGGCATAGATCGGCTCATGAATTTCACTAATTGATGATGCTAAAATCTAGCACCACCAGTTAAGTGCCGATGAGCTCAAACAGTAGTAACCATGGCATCCATAGAGATGTATATGTATAATTGTGTAAGTGTGTAGAAGGAGATGAGTATAAGAGGAACATGATAATGATGTATAGTGGTTCAGCCAATTAGGCCTACATCCACTGTGAGTGTGTAATCCACTAAGTATTGGCACTAATGGCCTTGGATACAATTCACATAAGCTCACTTTCTCTCTCTACTGTGTGTATGAGGAGAGTTTTTGCTAGGATTACAATTATCGATCCATCCCTTTGTAGTGTTATAGGTGATAAGTATATATAGGTCTTGGGGGGTGTAGTGTACCCCCCAAGTATGCATGGTGCATGCGAATGATGATCTAGCCAATCTCCTGTTGCCTATAGATTCCCAATGATGACATAACATTCCCTCACGTAAGGGGGTGATATTGTTATAACGGTCTTCCACGTGCCATATGAGCCTCACGCGCACTGTTCCACACATCTCCCAAACCACGTGCTGTGATGATGTCACCCTCGGCCTATGACATGAGGCCGAGGGCAAAGTTCCTTCTGTTAGTGAGTTTGACCTAATCTGGGCCTCATACTGTCATACCCTCAGAGGGTCATCCGAGCCTGATGATGGGTCGGCCCCTTGAAGGGTCATCTGGGCCTGATGAAAGGTCAGCCCCTTGAAGGGTCGTTCTAGCCTGATGAGGGGTCGAGCCCTTGAAGGGTCGTCTGTGCCTGATGAAGGGTTGGCCCCTTGAAGGGTCGTCCGATCTTGATGAGGGGTCGGCCCCTTGAAGGGTCGTCCAAAGGGTCAGCCCCTTAAAGGGTCGTTCGAGCCTGATGAAGGGTCGTCCCCTTGAAGGGTCATCCGAGCCTGATGAAGGGTCGGCCCCTTGCAGGGTCGTCCGATCCCATCTTGGGCTCATCTTGGTGGAGGGAGCCCTCAACCTGGCTGAGGGTATATATGGGTATATCAATCACCCCCATCCCTTAGCCATCGATGTTGTTGAGATGGCAGAGGGATAGTGTTGATTTTGAGATGAGTGTATGGACAGTTAGATGAATGACACATGTCGAGCTGATGTGACACTTAGGCAAGTATCTATTGTTGTTTCAATTTCCTAGGCGTGGTGGCTGCGCACTGCTTGGGACTTTGTGGCCTAATGATGCCCACCTCGTGGGCTGTGATCTTCCTTAGTTAATGGGCCCACTCAACAACTAGGTATTTAAGAAAAAAATTTGAAGTTCTTTCCTTCTTCTTCTTCTTCGCGCCCAAGCTCTCTCTCTCTAAATTTTTCACAGATCCATAACCATAGCCATTTCTGCGACTTCTGCATCAAGCCTCGTCATCCTTTCTCACGTAATCCTTATGAGCCAGTGCCCTCTTTACATTCCATTATTTTTTAACACTTCGACTGCTTTAGGTCTTTAGGACTAGATTTTTCTTTGGCTATTTCATTCTTTTCGACCTTCTTCTCTGGTGGCTTGTTCTTGAGTGCTTTTGATTAAAACTTTTACTTTTCCTTAGTTTCAATCCAAAGGTCCAACTTGGTCAATTGCCAAATTGTTTGTAGTTAGGTTATCCAAATTCTTCTAAGTGTAGGGTCTCCTCCTTAATGCTTAGGAGTCTTTACAATTTAGCTGAAGCGTTCCCCTCCCTGAGAGAGAAGTTCTTTGTAGAGATCAGAAAAGTAGAGGAAGAGGAGGAGAGAAGACGAGGGGCCGACCCTAATTGGGTACGACCCATTTTTCCCATTCCTCTAGCCACAATAAAACCAACTGAGTCTTGTGGGTCGTCCTGTCATCCAGCCGAGAGTCATTCAGGAGAGATGGATGAGAGAGTGTCGTCACCAAATGGCGCAGGGCCTTCTGGGAGGAGAGAGACGTCCGATATAAGCCCAGGCGGAGGGGCCGAGGGGGTGGTCCACTCCAAGGCTGTACCTATGATAACTTTATCCCCTCATGCCTTCCAGATGGCCTTTACTCATAGACCTCTGACAGGAGATGAGGTCGAGGGACAGGGGACTGAGGATGATGGTGAGGATTCAGACGCCGACCCAGTTGACACCTCCCACGCCTCGGCCTATATTTCCTCAGTTAGGGATCATGACCTCCTATTGTGGAGGCATACATTTGGTGTGCCCCCCCCCCCCAACATTAGTGTGAGGGTCACCTCTGAGTCTGAGAGAGTCTTTGAAGGGGACGAGGGGGAGATAGCAGTGTATGAATAGATGTTTAAGGTTGCTGTTAGGTTCCCCCTGCACCCTACCATAGTCAATATATTGTCAGCCCTCGGCGTTGCCCCTTCTCAGCTTCCCCCCAACTCCTAGAGGACGATCCCCGGATACGTCTCCTTGTGGAAGAATGCCTTCACAGACGAGCCTTCAGTCGACGTGTTTTTGGCTTGTTATAATATCACTTCCTCATCCAAAGAACCTGGGTACTATCACTTGGTGGCGAGGAGGTTTGATAAAAAACTTCTCCACGTGGCACAAACCTCTAACCACGACTGGAAGAAGAGATTTTTCTTCATATCTAGAGAATGGGAATTTGTTGCCGAGGCCCAGCCTTTGGATGATGGTCCGAGGGTTCCAAGGAGATGGTCTAACCCCTCGATGAAGGCTAGGTCATACCCTGGACTTTGTCTGGATGAAAAGGACATAGTCGAGTATCTGAGAGAATGAGGGAAAGAGGGTGGACTTACAATGTTTGAAGATCTCATGACCCCTCGGTTCCTCAAAGAAGCTGGTCTGAGGGTCGGCCCCTTGACAGAGCTATGTGAGTTATTGTTATTTTTTTCTCTTTGCTTTGTGTTTCATCCTTCCCTTTGTATTTTTCTGATGTGTCATCTTCTTTTCAGGTCGTCCTGCAGGTATCTCTGATTTTCTCTGAGAAATGACTGCCCTAAGCTTATTGTCTGGCCTAGGTAAGAAGAAGGGGAAGGAGCCTCAGCATACTCCGAGGAAGTCGAAGGCCGTGGGGCCGACACCTGACGAACCTTCCGCCGAGGGTTCCAAAAGAAAAGATCCTGAAGTTCTTGTTGACCCTTGGCCTGATTCGAGGACGAGGGCGAGGGTGGAGGCATCGGAGGGGACTGCCCCTCTTCCATCATAGGGGCCTTCTGGTACTAAAACTTAGCAGTTTTGAAGGCCGAGCCATCTTCCCTGATTGCCAAGCTGAGGGCGGCCAAGGCCTCACTGTTTTCTGCTCCCTCGGTTGCCGACTATGAGTTCTTGTCCAAGATGCACCCGGCGAAGATGTATGGCTATTATCTGCACACACTGGCTCAAGTATTTGTTTTTACTTTATCTCCTTAATTGAACTTTTCACCAACTATTTCCTCGGCCTCTTAACAAGTTCCTTTTTCTGTGCAGTCTGTCTGTGCCTTTACCTTGGCCACTAAGTGGATGGCTGAAAACCAACAAAAATTTCATGATGCTGAGAGGGCCATTCAGCACGAGGCTGACCTGCAGACAGAGCTCAAGATTGTAAGGGCTGAACTGGAGAGTGCCAGCACCGAACATTCCAGGGTTTTGGACGAGCTAACGAGGCAATATGATGCCGACCTGAAGGCCAAGGACTTTCTTATTAAAGATAAGGATGAGGCCTTGATCAACCTAGGGGCTCAATTCAAGACTGAGCTATCTGAGGCAGTGAAGAAGGTAGAGGCCGATGTTGTTGAGGCCTATAAACTTTCGAATGAGTTTCAAGGCTTCGGTCTTGAGTATTTGGAGTGGGGAATTAGGACGGCCTGTCGGTGGGTCGTCCTAAAGTTCACTGATGCAGTGTCGTCTGTCTGACCTTCTCTCAAAGAAGTTTAATCGGACGATCCCCTGATTGCTGAGGCCTTAGCCCAAGTGGAGTTCCAAGTGCAGGTCGAGGGTACCGACACGTCTGAGGATCAACGTCTCTTGGTCATAGAAGAAACCCCCATAATTAATGATGAAACATTACCCTCTGATGTTGCTCAATAGGGTGGCTGTTTGTAGCCCATACCCTCTTCATGTAACCCCTATTTTTGTACTCATTTATTGGACAAACATCAACATTTTGTAATATAATGCCTCTCTGTCTTCTATACTTGTCTCTTGTATGATTTTCATTATGATGTTTTTAACAATATCACTAACCCCTCCCTCGTCTTTCTTGAGGGTGAATGGGGGGTTGTCCCCACCATTGACCCTCATTATAGCCGAGGGTGGTTTTTACCAACTTAATGGTTTTTAAGTCCTCCCTCGTCTTTCCTGAGGTCAAAGGAGGGGTCGTCCCCGCTATTGACCCTCATTATAGCCAAGGGTTCTTTTTACCAACTTAATGGTTTTTAAGTCCTCCCTCGTCTTTCTTGAGGGAAAAGGAGGGGTCATCCCCACCATTGACCCTCGTCATAGCCGAGGGTGGTTTTTACCAACTTAATGGTTTTTCAAGTCCTCCCTCGTCTTTCTTGAGGGAAAAGGAGGGGTCGTCCCCACCATTGACCATCATCATAGCCGAGGGTGGTTTTTACCAACTTAATGATTTTCAAGTCCTCCCTCTTCTTTCTTGAGGGCAAAGGAGGGGTCGTCCCCACCATTGACCCTCATTATAGCCGAGGGTGGTTTTTACCAACTTAATAGTTTTTCAAGTCCTCCCTCATCTTTCTTGAGGGCAAAGGAGGGGTCGTCCCCACCATTGACCCTGATAATTACCGAGGGTGGTTTTTACCAACTTAATGGTTTTTCAAGTCCTCCCTCGTCTTTCTTGAGGGCAAAGGAGGGGTCGTCCCCACCATTCACCCTCATCATAGCCGAGGGTGTTTTTTACCAACTTAATGGTTTTTAAGTCCTCCCTCGTCTTTCTCGAGGGAAAAGTAGGGGTCGTCCCCACCATTGACCCTCATCATAGTCGAGGGTGGTTTTTACCAACTTAATGGTTTTTCAAGTCCTCCCTCGTCTTTCTTGAGGGCAAAGGATGGGTCGTCCCCACCATTGACCCTCATCAAAGCCGAGGGTGGTTTTTACCAACTTAATGGTTTTTAAGTTCTCCCTCGTCTTTCTTGAGGGCAAAGGAGGGGTCGTCCCCACCATTGACCCTCATCATAGCCGAGGGTGGTTTTTACCAACATTATGGTTTTTCAATTCCTCCCTCGTCTTTCTTGAGGGAAGAGGAGGGGTCGTCCCCACCCCTTCTTCCCTCCTTTCCTCAATCAGGTCTAAGTCAAGTCTCCTCTCTTCCATATTTTTCCGGGGGTCATACATTTGGACCCTGTGAGTAGGAAACCCAACATCGGTGGGGATGACGGCTTCTGAACCATAAGCTAGCATGAACGGGGTTTCTCCGGTAGAGGTCTTCGTCGTTGTCTTGTAGGCCCACTGTACAACATTTAACTCCTCAACCCATCTTCCTTTTTCCTCCTCAAGTCTCTTCTTAATCCCATCTAGGATTGTCCTCCTATTTGTAACTTCCGTTTGCCCGTTGGCTTGAGGTCAGCCTGGGGTAGAGAAGAATTGTTTGATACTCACCCTTTCACAGTACTTCTCTAGAGATGTATTCTTGAACTGAGTCCCGTTATCCGAGATGAGGATGTTAGGGAGACCATATATGCATATAATATTTTTCCAGATGAACTGGAAGGTCTTCCGCTCTGTGATCATTACCATCGGCTCCGCCTCCACCCATTTTAAAAAATAGTCAATGGCTACGATGAGGAACCGATAGTTATTGATGGCCCTAGGCAAGGGTCCTACTAGGTCAATCCCCCACACTACAAATGGCCACGAGGATGTAATGTAAGTAATAGGCTGATGGGGTTGGTGAGGGATGATGGCAAATCTTTGACATTTGTCACACTTTTTTACATATGTTGTGGCATCTTTCCCAAAGGTTGGCCACCAGTACCCCTGGGTAATCACCCTATTTGCTACTCCCAATGTGGCTTGAACATGACCCCTCATGCACGTCATGCAAAATGCATGGGACTTTAGAGGGGTGCACACACCTAAGCAAGGGGAGCAAAAACCCCTTTTTGTACAAGGTGTCTCCGATGATGGTGAATTTTACAACTCTATATCTTAACTTCTTCCTTTCTTGCCTTGCTTCTAGCATCTCCCCCTCTTTAATGTATCTGATCAGGGGTCCATCCATGAAGCTTCCTTAGAAACATTTAAGCAAGTGCCAAGTGTTCCCTCAGCATCTTCAATAGTTGGTCGAAGCAAAATTTCCACTGGGACTGTCCTCATGATATCTGTCCTAGTTGCTGAGGCCAGCCTGGCAAGTGCATCAGCTCGGACATTATCGAGCCTAGGTATCCTCCTTAATTTCACTTATCTGAAGCTCTTCAATAATGACCTCACCTTCTCAAGGTACTTGGACATCCGCTCATCCTTGGCCTCATAGGCTCCTAGTATCTGGTTCACTACTAGCCTTGAATCACTATGGACCAAAATCTGGCCGACACTAAGAGACTTGGCCAAAGAGAGGCCTGCTATCAAGGCCTCATATTCGGACTCATTTTTGGAGGCTTTAAAGTTAAACCTCAGGGAATACTCAATGTTTGTGCCATCGGGTGCTGATACTATCAGTCCAGCCCCACTTCCGCTGTCGTAGGAGAACCCGTCAACGAAGAGGCTCCACACAGTCTATTCCTCTGAGAAATTTCCCTCGGTGAGGAATCCCTGTCTAACGAGGTATCTTCTCTCTTCATTTTCGGCCACTTTCCTTCTAGCGATGCTTGTCTCAGCCTTATCTGCAGGTGTGTCGGTGAGCCTGTCTTGTTAGGTATCTATCTTCCCGAGGCTCTCATCTTCAGCTTCTTCATCTTCCCAAGTAAATTCAGCCACGAAATCTTCCAATTCTTGCCCCTTAATGGCCAACCTAGGTTGAAATACAATGTCGAACTCCCCCAACTCTATAGCCCAGGCCATTAGCCTCCCTGATTTTTTGGGCTTGTGTAAGACCTGCCTAAGAGGAGAGTCAGTGAGGATGATCATTGTATGGGACTGGAAGTATGGATTCATCTTTCTTGATGCATGGATCAAGGCATAGTCTAACTTCTCCATCCTGGGTATTTTTTCTCTGCTCCCTGGAGTGCCTTACTATTGAAATACATAGGATTCTATACCCCGTCTTCGTCTCTGACGATTGCTGCGCTAATGGCTGACTCTGAGATAGCTAGATACACATAGATTCGTTCACCCTGCACTGGTCATGACAACATGAAGGGAGACCCTAGGTATGACTACAGTTCCCTGAAAGCCTCATCACACTCTTCGCTCCATTCAAAAGCCTTTCTCATAATTTTGAAGAACGGTAAACACTTGTTTGTGGCCCTGGACACGAACCTATTCAAAGCAGCCACTCGCCCCGTGAGCCTCTGAATGTATTTAATGGTCTTAGGGTTCTTCATCTCTATACGGGACTTTATCTTTTCAGGGTTGGCCTTAATGCCTCTTTCATTGATAATAAACCCCAAGAACTTTCCTGCTCCAACTCCGAAGACACACTTGGTCGGGTTGAGCTTCATTTGGTACTTGCCTATTGTATTAAAGGTCCTCTCAAGGTCAGCCACATGATCCTCTGCTTTCAAACTCTTGGTCAGCATGTCATCTACATAGACCTCCATAGAGTTCCCAATTTGGTCTTCAAAAATTTTATTTACAAGGCGCTGATACGTTGCCCTCGCATTTTTTAGGCCAAAGGGCATGACCCTATATCAGTACGTCCCCTTGTCAGTAATGAAAGTTGTCTTCTCCGAGTCCTCAGGGCTCATAAAGATTTGGTTGTACCCTAAATAGGCATGCATGAAGCTCATGAGCTCATGGCCTATGATAGAGTCTACCATCTGATCAATGCGGGGGAGAGGGAAGCTGTCTTTGGGACAATGCTTGTTGAGGTCTGTGAAGTCTACACACATCCTCCACTTCCCGTTGGCTTTTGGGACAATGACTGCATTGGACAACCATTCGGGATAGATGACCTCCCTGATAAACTCTGCATCTTCCAGCTTCTTGACCTCATCTTTAATGACCTCGTACTTTTCTCGAGAATAAATCATCCTCTTCTTCTTCACTGGCTTTGCACCCTCTACCACGTCGAGCTTGTGGCTCATAATTTTGGGGTCGATCCCCGGCATATCTGCATGACTCCATGCAAAGACGCTCTGTCTTTTCCTCAACAGCTTAATGAGTTCTTCCTTGATGTCTGGCCTCAGAGTTTTGTCGACTTGGATGGTTTTTTCCTGCTCATCCTCATGGAGGATGATGGATTCTACCTCTTCCGCTGGCTCTCCTTTCCTGAGTTTTTTCTCATCCCTGGGGTCAAGGGTGTCAATCTTGTAAGTCGTTGTTGCCTTCTTATGCACCTCTCTTTCTTCGACGGAGTTGAAATAACATTCTCGTGTTGTCGCCTGGTCTCCTTGGACTTCCCCTACCCCATAAGGGGTTAGAAATTTAATCATCTGATGGACCGTAGACGGCACAGCTTCAAACCCCTCGAGGGCTACCCGCCCCAGTATGATGTTGTAGGCCGAAAAGACATGTTTATCCATCACAAAGAAGCTGACCTTCTTGGTAAGCCATCTCGGCCACTCGTGCCCCATCCTGACATCACCCTCATATACTCCAAGGGGATGGACCTTTTCCTCACTGAACCCAATCAATGGATGATGGTATGGGACGAGTCTAGCATGGCTGAGACCTAAGGACTTGAATCATGGACAAAACATCACATCTGTAGAGCTACCCCCATCGACCAGGATCCTCGACACGTCACACCCGTGTACCCTGGTAGTGATGATGAGAGGGTCATCATGTGGGGCTAAGAGGCCTTTGAAGTCCATTCTTGAGAATCCCACTATCAGAGTATCCATATCGACCTTCTTCCTCTTTTCTGACTTTGCCTCTAGAGAGGTTGAGTGCACAGTTTTCGTCAGTGCCTTGGCTTTAGCTACATGGGCCTTCCTGTCTGCGACCTCTGACCCTCCTCCTGCTAGGCCCCCGAAGATCATTCCCACACTGAGTGAGATCATATTAAGTCTCTTGACAGGGTCGTGATCGTCTCTTGGTGCGAGATCAGGGTCGTCATCATCATCAAATGGGTCGTTCCCTCTTTTTGGAGGATCTTCTCAACATACATCACCTCTCTTCTTTCTGGGGTCGTCCCCTTGACCCCTCGACCCCTCTTGAAGGCACTCTTATCAACATACTTCCTTAGCTTCCCCTCTTTCAATATTTTTTTAATCTCATCCTTCAGAGCGAAGCATTTATCTGTCACGTGTCCATGGTCTTGGTGAAATTCACACCACAGGTTTTTATTCCTCTTGTTAGGGGCCGCCCTCAACTTCTCAGGCCACTTCAGGGACTGATCACTATTTATCTCATTGAGAATATGCTCACAGCTGACCATCATAGGGGTATAATCAGCGAACTTATCGTCCGTAGACCTCTTCTTCCCCTCTTTGTTCTTCTTAGGGTACTTACCCCCACTAGTGCCTCCTTTTTCATCTTCATATTTTGTGGCCATCGCCTCTTCGGCGTTCATCACCTTTCCTGTTGTCGACAGCAATTTAGCCATCGTCCTCGAAGGGTCTTCAGCAAGCTTCCATAGCAGCTTTCGCTTATGGAGTCCTCCAATGAGGGCGGTCATGGCTATGCTATCCTCATAGTCTTCCACCTCTAACATTTCTTTGTTGAATCTGGCTATGTAGTCACTTAGACTCTCATTCTTCCGTTGCTTAACATTGAGCAGGTGCGTGGTCTTCTTCTGTGGCCTCACCCCAAAGCAAAAGTTGTGCATAAATCGGTATGCTAACTGCTTAAAGCTTTCAATGGAATTTTTTAGAAGAGACATATACCAGACATGTGCAACCCTAGTCAGAGTGCCAATAAAGTCATGACACCTCATCTCATCTGAGATAGAGTATATGTCTATCGCCGATTGATACATCTCAATATGATGGACAAGGTTTGTACTCCCGTCATATCTTGGGGTGACCACAGGTGGCTGAAACTTTGATGGCGTAGGGAAGTTGACTATTTTCGCCACAATGGGTGAGACTATGGAGTATCCTCTCTGAAGGGGGTCCCGGCTCTTCAGTATATCACCGATCTTATCCTCCAGTCGTTGGATGGAGTCATTCTAGGGCCTCTTAGGGTCGGCCTGGCCAATGTTATCCCCTTCCACCTCTTTGAGGTGGACAGAGGGTTCTGCGGTGGCAGGCCTGTGTCGGCTATTTACTTCCCCTGACCATCGTCCCGTCCTAGAGGTCGGCCCCCGTGGGGTCAGCCATCTGCTGCCTCCCTTCTGGACCTCGCAGCACTCCTTAATCAGGACAATTTTTCCCGCAGGTCATTTACTGGGCCCAGCCTCTCAAAGGCCGACCCCCTGCTCAAGTGATCAAAAGCAGAGCCTCTCGAGCAATCGTCAGGATTTTGCCTTCCACACTTCCCTCTTCTCTCCTGTAGAGGTCACACAGTATTGTTGGAGACCTCATACGGCTCCCAGCACTCTATGGGGGCCTCCTCTCCCTCCAGATCATCATACCTGTCCTCAAGGCAAGGGTTTCCTTACCTCTCCAGGCATAAACGTCGGGGTTCATCAACATCCCTCCGCCGTTGTGGGGGTGTCAAGTCTTTGCGTGGTGCCTGGGGTAGTCCCCTGGCCTCATGCTGCCCTGGAACCGTTATCGCAGTAATCATCTCAGGTGAGACCCCTGGTGGTCTTAGTATGTTCTGGTTTAGAGTTGCAAACTACTCCTGCATGATCCGCTGACTAGCTGCCAGAGACTTCAAGGCTGCCGTCACATCAGCCATCTCAGACTAAGGTGGTGGCTGATTGAAACTGGGTCCTACTCCACTATTCGATGGAAGAAGTGGTGTTGGTGGAATCTCCTGTGCCATGTGTTTGAGCTATGAAAAGCTAAACTGACGAAAAGAGGGGTGAGCTTGAGAACCTTAATGGGTCTCTTTCAATGGTGAAACGTCTCCACACAGGGGGAGAGCTGGCTCACCACCAAAGTGCCCAGTGAGGTCAAGCTATACAAAGGAAAAGATGTCTTATCGTTTCCCACAGACAGCGCCAAACTGATGATGCTGAAATCTAGCAACACCAGATAAGTGATGATGAGCTCAAACAGTAGTAACCATGAAAGCCATAGAGATGTATATATATAAGTGTGTAAGTGTGTAGAAGGAGATGAGTATAAGAGGAACAAGATAATGATGTATAGGGGTTCAGCCAATTAGGCCTACATCCACTGTGAGTGTGTGATCCACTAAGTATGGGAACTAATGGCCTTGGATACAATGCACATAAGCTCACTTTCTCTCTCTACTATGTGTATAAGCAGAGTTTTTTTGCTAGGGTTACAATTATCAATCAATCCCTTTGTAGGGTTGTAGGTGATAAGTATATATAGGTCTTGGGGGGTGTAGTGTACCCCCCAAGTATGCATGGTGCATGTGAATGATGATCTAGCCAATCTTCTGTTGACACCTATAGATGCCCAATGATGACATAATATTCCCTCACGTGAGGGGGTGATATTTTTATAACGGTCTTCCATGTGCCATATGAGCCTCACGTGCACTGTTCCATGCGTCTCCCAAACCATACGCTGTGATGATTTCACCCTCGACCTATAACATGAGGCCGAGGGCAAAGTTCCTTTTGTTAGTGAGTCTGACCTAATCTTGGCCACGTACTGTCGTACCCTCGGAGGGTCGTCCGAGCCTGATGAGGGGTCTGCCCCTTGAAGGGTCGTCTGGGCCTGATGAAGGGTCAGCCCCTTGAAGGGTCGTCCGAGCCTGATTAGGGGTCGACCCCTTGAAGGGTCATCTCTGCCTGATAAAGGGTCGACCCCTTGAAGGGTCATCCGAGCCTGATGAGGGGTCGGACACTTGAAGGGTCGTTCGAAGGATCAGCCCCTTAAAGGGTCATCCGAGCCCGATGAAGGGTCATTCGAGCCTGATGAAGGGTCGGCCCCTTGAAGGGTCGTCCGAGCCCATCTTGGGCTCGTCCTGGTGGAGGGCGCCCTCAGCCTAGCCGAGGGTATATATGGGTATATCACTAATTACACTCCCTTAACTGTGGATAGCCATCATGTGTTGGAGGAAATGAAGCACAATAATGATTTGAGTTGGCCTGAAAAGTTAAGGCCACCTGTTGATAAGAGATATAAGTCCAAGTATTGTGAGTTTCATAAAGATCATGGTCATACTACCAACCATTGTATTGACCTCCAAAATGAGGTAGAAGCAGTCATTCGAAGAGGAAAATTGGACAGATTTGTTGATCGGTAGAATGGTTGAAAAACTGGAGGTAGAGGTCGACAGAGATCTAAATCGCAAGTTAAGGCCAGGGAAGAGAAGAAGAGGAACCATGACGATGATCTAGAAGATCATCCCGATCTTCCCAAGAAGCCTAGACAATCAGAATGTGAGGAATTCACACTCAGTTTGGGATCTTTTAATTGTCACATGATTACAGGTGGAGATGCCGGAGGAGGAGACCATACAGTTGAAAGGACATCTTACCTCAATGAGTCTCAAGCTTGTTCTTATATCCAGCGGATCAATCTCACCAAGGAAGACCGACCAAGAAAAGTTAACAAGGAAAATCTCATAATTGGATTTTCTAAAAATAATTTATCAGGAGTTTTGTATCCTCATGATGATCCTTTAGTGATTAGAGTCAGGATGAAGGAAGTGTTGGTAGCAAGAACATTGGTGGACAATGGAAGTTCGGCAGACATCATGTTCTATTCTTGTTTTGATAGTCTGGGTTTAAAACTCAATCAACTAAAGCCTTATCACAGGCCACTAATTGGTTTCTCGGGCGAAAAAGTGTTTACTTTACGAACTGTCAAGCTAGATGTGTTGATCGGGATATGACCGACGAACAAGACAGAGAAGGTGAGATTCTTCGTAATGGGCAACAATGTTCATTCTCCTTATAATATAATTATGGGAAGAGTGGGTCTGAAGAAGTTCAAAGCAGTACCCTCAATTTTTCATCAATGCCTGAAATCCCCCACCAACTTTGGAGTTGGAGTAGTGAAAGGAGATCGGAAAGTAGCTCGGGAATGCTATTATTCCTCTGCCGAAGAAGAAGATATGTTGGAGACAAAGAGGAAAACAACCACTTATCAAGTGGATATATCTGAGCCGAATATCGAGTCTGAGGTTGAAACCTTAGATCCACGAGACAAATCCAAGCTTATAAAATTCCAAGTGATGGAGGAAACGAAGAGCATTGTTCTGGATGATGATAAACCAGAATGAATAACCCAAATAGGAGCTTTATTGGAACCAGTTCTTAAACAAGGGATAATGGCTTTCCTGAGATAAAGGAAACATGTATTCGTGTGGAGTCATGAAGATATGCCAGGCATAGACCCAAATTTCCTACGCCACGAGCTTAATGTGAATAAGGAGGTTAAACTCGTGAAGCAGCGAAGAAGAGTTTTTAGCCCGAAGAAGAAGCAGGCTATACAGGAAGAGGTGGAGAAGCTTCAAAAAGCTTCCTTTATTGAAGATGTGAAGTACCCAGATTAGTTGGCTAATGTAGTTATGTTTAGGAAGAAGAATAACAAGTGGAGAATGTGTGTGGATTTTACATACTTAAACAAGGCATGTCCAAAGGATAATTTTCCTTTGTCGCGAAATGATCAACTAGTGGATGATACTTCGGGACCCGAGCTGCTGAGTTTCATGGATGCATATTTTGGTTATAACCAGAACAAAATGAAGCCAGAAGACAAAGAAAGTACTTCCTTTATCACTCCCCGAGGAACTTATTGTTATAATGTTATGCCATTTGGTCTGAAAAATGTAGGTGCCACTTATTAAAGACTGGTGAACAAAGTATTTAAGGAGCGAATAGGAAAAAATATGGACGTGTATGTTGATTATATGTTCACTAAGAGCAAAAAAATCGTTGATCATATTACTGACCTCAGCCAGACGTTTGATCAATTGGAGAAGCACCAAATGAAGTTTAATCCCACCAAATGCGTATTCGGAGTGCAGGAAGGAATGTTCCTTGGGTATATAGTAAATCAAAGGGGGATTGATGCTAATCCAGATAAGATTAAAGCTTTAATTGAAAAGAAATCTCTGACTTGTAAAAAGGACATTCAAAGGCTTACCGGGCGTGTAGCAGCACTCAACAGGTTTGTGTCCCGAGCAACAGATTAGTGTTTGCAATTCTTCAAGGTACTCAGAAAAACCATTAAATGGAATTAGGAGTGTGAAAAAGACTTCCTGAAATTGAAAAAGTACTTGGGAAGACCACGAATACTCTCCCGACTAGTGTTGGGAGAAAAGCTGTATTTGTAACTTACTGTATCTGAATTAGCATTTAGCTTTGCCTTGATCAGGGAAGAAAATGGAGTTCAAAAGCCTGTTTATTACACGAGCAAAGATTTTTGAGGAGCAGAAGTGAGATATCCCAGACTGGAAAAATTAGCATTAGCTTTAATTGAGGATAGTAGACAAATGAAGCCCTATTTCCAAGCCCACACCACAGTGGTATACACTAACATGCCACTCAGGCAAGCTTTGCATAAGTTGAAGAAATCTGGAAGATTGATGTATTGGGATGTGCAGTTGGGAGAGTATGATATTGTATACGAACCCAGGACTTCTTTAAAAGGTCAAGTTTTGGTTGATTTTATTGCAAAATTCACTTACACAGAGATCCCCGAGCAACAAGGAACTCTAGTCGAGCAACACGCAGGAGTCAGCAGACCAACTAGAGGTACGCCCAAACAACTTCAAATAGAGGAAACTGTAGAAAAAAAAAACAGAACCATCCCGTGGAGTACAGGAGATGAAGTGGAAATATGAGGGGGCAAAGGATAAAATCTTACATCAAGGGATTCTGACAGACCAAGAGTTTGACAATGACACCCCCATATGGAGTCTGTATGTTGATGGGTCATCTTGTGCAATCGACTGTGGAGTCGGAATCATTCTCAATAATCCTAAAGAGTTAGACATAGAGTATGCTCTACGTTTCCAATTTTAAGTCTCCAATAATGTGGTAGAGTATAAAGCTATGATCGTTGGGTTAAATCTAGCTAAATCACTGAACGTCGAACAAGTTGTTGTGTATAGTGATTCTCAGTTGGTGGTAAATCAGGTGTTGATCTTATATGCAGAAAAAGGAGAGGTAATGACCAGATATTTTGCAAAAACATTAGAAGTAATTACCACTTTGTTAGCTGTTCAAATGGTTAGGATTCCAAGATTGGAAAATGCTCGAGCTGATGCACTTGATCGGCTAGCTTCAGTAACCAGAACGGAGATACGAAGAACTATTCCTATTGAACTACTTGCTAATAGGAGAATTGATGAAGATTTGATGATTAACTTTAATGCAGTTGATATGGGGCCATCTTGTATGGATCCCATAAGAGCATATATTGAAAAAGGTATTCTTCCAGCCGATTTAGTTGAAGCTAAGAGGCTGAAATATAAAGCTACAAGATATGTGCTAGATGGTGGCATGTTATACAAAAGGGGATTAACTGTTATTCTACAGTGATGTGTGCATCCAGCTGAGGTAAAGAATTTGATTGAAGAAGTCTATAAAGGATCTTGCGGATCCTATATACAAGGAAGAACGTTGTTATGAAAAATACATATGCAAGGGTACTACTGGCAAACCATGTAAGAAGATTGTACATATTTTGCCAAGAAATGTGATAAGTTCCAGAGGTTTTTCAGTATATGCAAGCTTCACAAGCTCTCTTAACACCAATCACTTCACCATGGACTTTTTCTATGTGGGTAATTGACTTGATCGAGCCCTTACTTACCACCCGAGGAAGGTTCAATTACTTGGTTATAGCTGTTGATTATTTTACAAAGAGGGTGGAAGTTGAATCAGTGATTGATATGCCGTATGAAAAGGTTTATTAGTTCATCTGGGAATGTATTATATTCAGGTATGGCTTACCTTATACCTTTATAATTGATCATGGCACACAGTTTGACAATGACGAACTCGCTGCCTATTGTGCCCAATCCAATGTCAAAAAAATCCACTCTGCTCCTGGACATCATTAAAGCAACGGCCACACAGAGGTGAATAATAGAACTTTAATGAATGGGCTGAAGAAAAGGTTGGAAGATGCAGAATAAAATTGGATCAATGAGTTACATTCGGTCCTATGGTATTACCGAACAAATTCCAGAACATCTACTAGAGAAACTCCCTATCAATTGGCATTTGGTACTGAAGCCGTAATCCCTATTGAGCTAGGTTTACCTACGCATAGAGTTCTTAACTTCAATACCCCATGTGGTGACAATTATTATGCAACACAAATAAATACAATAGAGGCAATTACCAAGGAATAATAAGGAATGTAAAATGAAAATCACACAATAATGGATGTACGTGGTTCAGCAAAGATGTGCCTATGTCCATGGTGGTGCAGTCGGTATTATTTCTATATACTCCGGAGAGTGGTTACAGAGAATACAACTTGTCCTTTTGCCCCGGACCTAGGGTTCAATATATACACGTACGTTTAGGTGAGTGGGGGTGTTGGATTACCCCACTTCTTCCATATCTCCTTATAACCTCCCTTAATGGGAGCGTGGGAAGAGATCGGATCACAATCAAAATAAGAGGTGGGGGGCCTGGACTTTGGGCCGCCAGAATTGGGCTACTCGTCCAGTCCCATGACCTTAGTTTTGGGTACCCACAATTGCCCCTAAGTTTTTTGGGCCATGTTTTGGACTCAATAAATTTAAATAATTAGTCATAATGGCACTCTGTACATCGTGCAACTCTTCGAAGGTTGTGAAGCTGATTTTGGCGGCATCCGCTTCGTATTTGGTGCACTATGATTAGCAAAATTTGAAGGTTTTCTGAAATAGCCACTTTTCTACCACCGTTTCAATCTTTCCAGCACTCTTCCATCCCTTGTGAGTTCTAGCACTTCGTACCTTCTTCTCTCAATCTCCATTCTCATTGCTTTCTTGTTATTTGTACCCATGCTTCTTTATCGTTCGAATCGATCTTCTATTTTGTAAGTTTCCTGTACCTTTTCTCTGCACTTTCTCTTTGAGTTTGTAGCTTTTTAAGGTTTTCCAATGGCGAAGATTGGGAATAGGTCGGTCTCTGAGTTTAGGAAGTTTTATAACGTCCCTGATTGGGTAGATATTGAGTGCCGCGCTTCCCCTCATAGAATCGTTAGAGAGATAGATGACGCCCACTGGATCCATGTTTTGTTTCTTTCCCAGGGGGGACTCACATTTCCTCCCAACGATTTGTTCTTGCATTTCTTTGGCTATTTTAATATTATTCCTGCACAATGCTCGCCCAATGTGTGGAAAATAGTTAATGGCGTATATAGGATAAATCAGTTGTATGGTACTAGGTTAGGCCTCGCCGAGGTCTATTTTTGTTATTCCTTTTCTCGAACTAGCTCTGGTATCCTCTATCTCAAAGCTAGTAGCCCTGACAAGGTATTGGTAGTAAATCTACTTGATTCCCATAAGGACTACTGGCAAGAGGGTTTTCTTATTAGAAACTGGCAGTTCTCTCCCCAATTTGAAGGTTTGAGGTTCGAGAGGTTCTCTGTTCCCTTTTATGGGGAAGAATACATAGGTAGACTCTGCTCTGCTGTTTTAATTTTTGTTGACTTGTGATTTTTTTTATTCTTCTTTGTTCTTCTTCTAGAGTGAGGTCAAAGAACTTGGAGCCTTCTCTTAGCGAGGTCCGTCTCTATGAACTGTTTAAGGCTTGGAACATCAGGGAGCCTTTGGGTGACGGCGAGCATCCCAGGTCTGCTGCTTTTCTGCTTGAGTATAAAAATGTTGGCTCAAGCTTCATAGCAAGGCCTATGGACAGTATCCCAGAGTTTGATTTCTCCGAAGAGACTGCTGTGGATCCTATCCAGTTGGACGAGGAGGAGAGCAGCTCTGAAAGTGACATTGTTGGTGCTGTAAGCAATTTAGGAGGAGAGAGTTCCAGTAGTAGCAGTTCCTCTGATCGTGGCAAGGTTTCTGAAGCTCGAGAGTCGTCAAGCACGTCCAGTAGTTTGAGCGCGGAGATGGCTCCTCCCCAGAAGAACCTGATTCGAGATGATGATGATGAAGACCATATGCTTCTCGCACAGAGGTTAAAGAAGCAAAAATCTAGCTCCGGGGCTGTGGCTACTGGTTCCCGATCCTCTGCTCAGGAGCAGGAGAGAAAGAGGAGTAGGTAAGGGAGGGAGAGAGAAAAAAGGAAGAAGAGAAGAAGAAGATGGAGGAGAAGAGAAAGGTAGAGGAGAGGAAGAAGAAAGAGAATGAGAGAGAGGAGGAGAAGAGGAGGGTGGAAGCGAGGACGAAGGATGGGCAGGCCCTAGTCCCAGTGTCCGCGCTGCCCGAGGAGTCTTCTGTTATAATTTCCCTTCAGTTAGCCCCCGCTCTACTCGAGAGAGCTGTCCTCCCGGTTGATCGTCAAAGGGCGGTAGGGTCTAAGAAATTGTCCCTTAAGGCTAGTCAAAGGCTATCTTTGGTAAGATTTTTCCCTTTTATCCCATGTTTTTAAGTACTCCATCATTTCCTTCTTTTAACATTTTCTTCTTTTTGCAGTTTGCGACTGACTTCGCCGTGCTATATCGTTCACGCGATGAGCTGGTGAAGAAAAATAGCGAGCTGGAGAAAGAGAGTGCTGCCCTGAAGCTTAAGGGTAAAGAACTCGAGGATAGTTTTAAAGCCGTTGATGCTGTTCGGATTTCATTCGACCTGGCTCTTGCTATAGCTAACCGGGAGAGGAACGCAGCAGTTAAAGATCTGAAGGAGCTGTAATAAGCCTATGACTTGGTTTGCTCGAGCAAGATGACCGTTGTGGAGGAGAACAGGGTGCTCTATGAAGAGCTGAAGAAGAAGGAGTCTGAGGTTGTCACTGCCAAGGAGGACTCATACAATTCTAGTTAGGCTGCAGTATACGAAGATGTTGAAGTTCAGATAGGCTATATTAGTCGTCTGAACTTCCAGAAAGGCTGGAATAAGGCCCTTTTGGCTACTGGCATCGATATCAACTGTCCCCTGTTTGACGAGCATGACCTGGGTTAGAAGCCAACCGTGGATGAAGTCCCTGCCCCAGCTGTTGGAGGTGCTGACCCTGTCCCCCAGATGACCCCTGTTGATGCTTCCCTCGTTGTGGCGACTGGGATTACTCCTATCGAGGGCGGTGCCCCTGCTGATGTCGACAAAGGGAAACAACCATCGACCTCTGGGCAACCTGAGGTTGTTAACTAGCTATTTTCTAGGATTTCTTTGTATTTTTGCTTTTTCTGTCTATAAGCTTTCTTTTTGCTGTTCGATATAATTTCAACCTTTATTAATGAAATGGATTCTTTTTCCAGTGCACTAATTCTATCTATATTTTCGATGCTTCCTTATGTCTTTGTAGTTGGTTGATGTATAAGAATATATTCC
Organism: Sambucus nigra; assembly: GCA_949130495.1. NCBI lineage: Eukaryota > Viridiplantae > Streptophyta > Magnoliopsida > Dipsacales > Adoxaceae > Sambucus > Sambucus nigra. The sequence continues at coordinate 360,291,976 of OX422211.1, read as the reverse complement.
TGCCACATCTCAATTGGGAAGGACCCTTGGTCCTAATGCGAGTCCTGAGGTTCGCCAGGCCTTTGTTAAGCTTTGGAAATCCCTTAGGTCTAGGAATCAGAAGTATAAGGAGCAATCTGAACTTATGGCCAAGTTGAAGGAAAGGCTCTAGGAGATGGAAGAGGTTGGTACTTCAGTGCAAGAAGAAGTGAATGCGTTGAGAGCAAAGCTTCTCAATGCTTTCGAGATCAACCAGGTTGGTGAGATGCTTCAGGAAGAAAATGAAGCTTTAAGGCAGGAGGTATCTCGACTTAGGGAACACGCGCCGAGCACCACCCCTTCAGTGTTGCGAGGCTCTTCATCAACATGAGCTAGGGCTGGATCGAGCAGTATTCATCCTGTGCTGTGAGGTTCTTCATCGTCGCGAGCTGGCATGGGCAACAGGAGTCGAGATAGGGAAATGGAAGATCTTCGAGAGAGGGAGATAGAAGAGCTTCGTGGTGACATCCATCGAACATATGTCATCACTGCTGGGCTCCAAAGGGATGTCACTCGGTTGTGGCACTTGTTCAAGAAAGGTCCTCGGCAAGTGTGGGATGACGGCTACGACCAGGGCTGGTCAGATGCTCCAACAAGATTGTCAGAGTTCGAAGAGCTTTCTTTTATCAAAGGGTGGCTGAGTGCCCTGAAGGAGCTGCAAGTCCCGAGGAACTCGATGCTCTGGTATCGCCATGAGATTTCTCCCTCTACCCTGATGCCTAACCCCTTCCCAAGGGATGATCGATGGATCCCCATCGATGCCATTCCTTGGCAATTATTGGAGTCGGATGCGAATGAGGTTGAGGAAGAATTAGCTCCTTCTCCTGATGACGGACGAAGAGCTAGAGTGGATGACTATCTTTCTTAGAGGCCTCACCCCCATTGAGATTTTTCCAGTTGTTGATTTTTTTATTTTCGATAGTGTAAATGCTTTGGGCGAGTTCTCCGACTAAACATGTATCACCATTATTGTAAGTATGATGAATTAATGAAAAGTTTGTGTTTTAGGCAAATTTGCCGACTAAACAAGTGCATCATATTCTTCATATTCTTGCTGCTTTTTGATCTTCTAAATTTGTGTCATCATGCAAGTGTCCTCCCAGTCTAGTATAATATCGAGATACCATTTGTGCATCACTTTACTCTTTAGGTCGTATCGTCACACTCCCTTAGGCCTAAGTGTGGCAGTTGGCGAGGACACACCTGGTGTTGGATGCTCTATCCAATCAGGATTTTATTCAACCAAAAAAGGTTTGATGACCAGTATAAAATTTGGCCATATTTCCTAAGGATCCCCTGTAAGGCTTCGTATATTGCCAGGGGCAATGCTAAGAGGTCCTTTGTGTTTGAGAACGATGACCTGAGGGGGGACACTTCCCTGCTAAGGCGTGGTGATCAATATGCCTGTCATTTGGAAAAGATGTGCGATAAAGCCCATATATCCGTTACTTATTAGAATGCAACTGTTTAAATAACTTTCATTAATGACAAGGGAAATGAACTTCTAGTTACATAACGAAAGAATAAGCGATAGAAAAGATCTAAAAATAGAATCTCTTGAGATTGGCTGCGTTCCGTGCTCGTGGCATTTCTCTGCCTTCCATCGTTTCCAAGTGATAGGCGCCCTGCAGATCGTCTCTGGTTATCTTAAAGGGCCCTTCCCAGTTTGGGCCTAGCTTGCCGTCTGATGGTTTTACTGCGCTGTCCAGGACTTTCCTTAGAACATAGTCCACAACCCGGAATGCCCTTGGGTTAACCCTTTTGTTGTAAAGCCTCGCGAGCTGTTGCTGATAGCTCGCTAGTTTTACCAGGGCTAGCTCTCGTCACTCGTCGGCTAGGTCGAGGTCAGCGAGTAATGCTACATCCTTATGGCCCTGGTCGACAAGGTTGGACCTCATTGTTGGCAAACTTGCTTCTAGTGGGATGACTGTTTCCATGCCATATGTCAGCAAAAATGGGGTTTCTCCTGTTGCTCGCCGAAGAGTGGTTCGGTACGCCCATAGGATATGGGGTAGTTCATTTACCCATGAACCTTTGGCTCGCTCCAATCGCTTCTTTAATCCATTGATCGCAGTTTTGTTAGAAGCCTCAGCTTGGCCATTGCTTTGAGGGTAGGCCTCCGAACTGAAGTGGTGTCTGATACTGTGTTTGTTACAGAAGTTCTGAAAATAGCCGCTTTCGAACTGTGTTCCATTATCAGTGATGATGGTTTTGGGGATGCCAAAGTGAGTGATTATATTCCTCCATATGAACCTTATCATATCAGCATATCGAATGTTCACCAGGGGTTCCGCCTCGATCCACTTGGTAAAATAGTCAGTTGCGACCAATAGATATTTACGATTGTCGATGGCGGTGGGTAGTGGTCCCACGATGTCCATTCCCCATTGGGCGAATGGCCATGGGCTGGACAGTGATTTTAGGTCACTAGTAGGTTGGTGGACCATAGGAGCGTGAAGTTGACATTTAAGGCACTTGCGAACATACAACGCAGAGTCCCTTTGCATGTATGGACAACAATAGCCCTCCTTCAATGCTCGAAAAGCTAGAGACCTTCCTCCGATATAGCTTCCACAGATTCCTTCGTGAAGATCATGTATCACTTGCTCGACATTACCTGGGTGAACGCATTGGAGGTAGGGACCGGAGAAGGATCTCTTATACAGGTTCCCCTCTGGGGATAAGTGAAAGCGAGCAACTTTGACTCTTATCTGGTGGGCAGTCTTCTTATCATTCGGGAGCGTGCCATCCTTCAAATAGTCCCTTAAGGGGTCCATCCAGCTGGGAGCTGATCCCACCTGGAGTACCTGATTCCCGCCTGGTGGCCTACTCTCGTGGATGCTCGGGTGAGTGAGGAAATTGATGGGGATGGTTCTTTTTAGGTCGGAGTCCACTGCCTAACTAAGGGCTGCTAGGGCATCAACATGGCTGTTTTGCCCTCTGGGAACCTACTGGACATTGATCTCTTCGAAGCTCGCCATTAATTTTTTAACTAAGGTGAGGTAAGCTGCCATTCTTTCATCTTTTGCATTATAATCTCCATTTATCTGATTGGAGACTAATTGGGAATCGCCGAACACCTGTAAATGCTTTGCTCCCAAAGTGTGTGCCTTCTGGAGGCCAGCTATTATGGCTTCGTATTCTGCTTCATTGTTGGAGGCTGCAAATCCAAGCCTGATTTCTTGTTCAAGGATTGTATTTTCTAGGGTAACGAGGATAATGCCTACTCCTGCCCCCTTTGTATTGGAGGCTCCATTAATAAATAGTTTCCAGCTTCCCACTGTCGCTTGGTCCTCCTTTGGCCTTGGTAGTTGAGGTTAGTTGGAAGGTACCTCGCCCATGAATTCGGCTATGAAATCAGCAAGGATTTTTCCCTTGATGGCGGTCCTTGGTTGAAATTGGATGTCAAATTACCTGAGCTCGACTGACCATTTAGACAGCCTTCCCGACAAATCCGCTTTCCTTAGGACTGCCTTAAGGGGGTGCGATGTAAGGACGATGATTATGTGGGCTTCAAAATAGTGCTTCAGCTTCCTCGAGGCCACTACTAGTGTGTAGGCAAGCTTTTCCAATGGTAGGTACCTTTGCTCGGCGTTGAGTAGGGTCTTACTCGCGTAATAAACAGGGTGCTGGATTCCTGCAACCTCGCATATTAGCGCAGAGCTGAAAGTGTGGTTGGAAACGGAGAGGTACAGGTACAAAGAATCTATTTGCCGTGGTATGACGAGCAGTGGTGGAGAGCTTAAGTATGCCTTGAGCTCGACCAGTGCTTACGAGCAATCTGGGCTCCATTGTACCGTTTTATTCCCCTTTAGAAGCTTGAAGAAAGGCTTGCATTTCTCGGAGGATTTAGATATGAAGCGATTTAGGGCGGTGAGCATACCAGTGAGCTTCTGTACGTCCCGGATTGTTCGAGGTGGTTGTACCATGTTAATTGCATCGATTTGGTCTGGGTTAGCCTCTGTGCCTCTCTTACTGACCAAGTACCCAAGAAATTTTCCTGACTGGACACCGAAAGAACACTTGCTTGCATTAAGTTTCATTCGGTACTTCCTGAGGATTTCAAAGGTGTTTGACAGGTCTGAGAGGTGATTTTCTTTCCTCTTACTTTTAACGAGCATGTCATCGATGTAGACCTCCATGGTGCTTCCCATCTGGTTCTTGAACATCTTGGTGACCAGCTTCTGATAGGTTGCCCCTGCATTTTTAACCCCAAAAGGCATTACCTTCTAGCAGTATAATCCAACTGTCGTGATGAACGCTGTTTTGTCATGGTCAGGGGCATACAAGGGGATCTGATGATACCCTGAGTATCCGTCCAGAAAACTCATTCGTTCATGAGCCGCAGTGGTATCCACTAGTTGGTCTATTTTTGGGAGGGGAAAACTATCTTTAGGGCACGCTTTATTGAGGTCAGCGAAGTCGATGCAGACTCTCCACTTCCCGTTGCTTTTTGGAACTACTACTGGGTTGGATAACCACTTGGGGAATTGTACTTCCCGTATGGATCCTGCATCCAGTAGTTTTTCGACCTCCTTCTCTACCACTTTAGCCTTCTCGAGTGCAGTTCGTCGTGCCTTCTGCGTGATGGGTTTGAAGGTAGGATCGACGTGAAGCTGATGGCAGACCAAATTAAGATCGAGTCCAGGTAGCTCATATGGCTCCCATGTGAAAACATCTATGTTGCGTCTCAGTAGAGTTATCAAGTCCTTTTGTTCCTGGTCGGTGAGAGATTCTCCAATCAAGAAGACTCTACTACTATCGCCATCTCCAGTCGCAACTTCTACCAGGTCCTCGATGACCCGCTCAGAGGGGAGGAGCCTGGTTTCATCCACTCCAGGTCTTCCATACTTTAATTGCTATTTAGAAGGTGTCAGACCTTCTTCTATTTTCTCGCTGGGCTGATCGGCCTTCATTTTGGGCCTTGGGCGGATGACTGCCATGAAGAACCTTCTTGCCATTGCTTGTTCGTCGTGGATCTCCATTACTCCTCGCTTGGTTACATATTTGAGTTTCTGATGGTAGGTCGAGGAGACTACCTTCATCGCATGAAGCCATCCCCTGCCGAGGATGGCCTGGTATGGCGAGTCGATGTCAATTACCAAAAACTCGATCATCTTGAAGACGTTTCCCGCGCGCACCGATAATACTATGTTTCCCAAGGGCATAGTTATTTTTCCAGTGAATCCAACTAAAGGGATAGTAGCTTCCTTTAGGTCGACGACGCTTAACTTCAATTTTTTTAACAGGTCGAGATACATTACCTCGGATGCGCTTCCTTGGTCGACGAGCAACTTGTCGACGTCAAAGTTAGCTATCTTGAGGGTAATGATCAGAGCGTCGTGATGTGGGGTTCTCACTCCCACCAGATCTTCATCTGTGAAAACAATATGTTTGTTATAGTCGATGTCATCCGCTCGTCGATGCTTTCCTGACTGTGATTTTGCTGGATCGATCTGAAAAGCATGCATTACCACTGTAAGTTTCTTCATCTCCATTCGAGCTGAATTTCCTTGGATCTGCTTGGCATCAGATGCCTCGTGAATTACCGCGAACTCATATCCAGCGTCATCCTTGAGCATGTTGTCAGGTCTCGCTTCTCTATTGGTAGCTACTTTCTTTGACCTTTTCTCTATAAACTCGTTCAAATGCCCAGACTGGGCTAGTTCCTCGAGGTGAGACTTAAGAGATTTGTAATGCTCAGTCTTATGTCCTCCCTCTTTGTGAAAAGCGCATCTTAACGCATTGTTCCTCTTCAAGGGATCTCCTCCCATCTTTCTAGGCCACTTGATGAATGGCTCATCTTTGATCTTCACGATAATTTTGTAAATTGGTTCTTTGAAGACGGTGTTGACCGCCTGGAATGCTTTCGACGCATCATTGTTCCCTCCGTTCTTGGAGCCATTTTTGCCCCCGTTATTTCCTCCTTTCTTTTGGTTCTCATCTTTGTCACTGCCCTTGGTAGTGAGTTTAGCTCGACCGTTTTCTCCTGTACTGAGGCGGGTGACATCTTCCACCTTAGCGTACTTCTCGATGCGGGCCATCAGGTCGTCAATAGTCATAGCCTCCTTCTTTGTCAGGGACTGGTAGAGAAGGGAAGAACTGGGTAGCCCAATTTTGAAAGAGGCCACTGCCACCCCCTCCGAGCAATCCTCGATCTCATTTAATAACTCCCAGTACCTTTTCGCGTAGTCTCGGAGTGTCTCTTGAGGCGTTTTCTTCATTGTTAGTAAAGCATCCATCCTTTTGGGATGGGAGCTACTAGTAATGAAGCGGGCCGTAAAGAGTTCGGCTAGGGATTTGAAACTTCTGATGGATCAGTGGGGGAGCCTTTCAAATCATTTCTATGCAACGTCATGCAAGCTCGAGGGAAAAATTCAGCACATTAGCGCGTCCCGATGGTTCCAGAGGGTCATGGCCTGTCGGTACTTCCTGACGTGATCAATGGGATCAGCCTTACCGTCATAAATCTTGAACCTTGGAATGGAAAATTTCTTGGGGGCTTCTTCTTCTTCTATTTCCCTCGTGAAAGGTGACTTTATTTGGGTTTTGAGAGCTCATCTAGCGAGTTCTCGGGTCTATTTGGTACCGTGGTGGGCAAGATGTTGGTCTATCTCCTTGTGGACCAGATTTCGTATGTTTTCGTTGCTGCGAGTAGGGATCTGGTAACGGCGAGCTCTTCGCAGCTGCTCGCGAAGGTCGTCGTCTGATTCGCCTTCTTCAACCTTTTGAGATCCCCGCCTAGGGCTCCTTCCTCGGCTGCAAGACTTGCTCACCTGAGTGATAGGAGTGCGGTATGGACATCTCCTATTATCAGGATGAAGCTCCCTCTCCAGTATTTCCAGTCTTCTTTTCAAGCGAGCATTCTCAGCCTCGTATCTGCGAGAAGACTCCCTCTGCTCATGGAGCCTTGCCTCGTATGCATTAATTAGTCTGGATATTTGTGTGGACCTCATTGGTCCTTGGCTTTCTTCTGAGGCTAACCTTTCCAAGCGATCCCTCTGATCTGAACTTCTAACTTCAGACTTAATCCTGCGAGGAGCAGGTGGTTCTTGAATATCCCCTGCCTGGGGGGCATTGCTACTGTGACCAGACATTTTAAACTCCTTTCTTGGTGTGGGATCTTCTCAGGGAAAGATGAACGCTTCCCACAGACGGTGCCAATTGTGGTGAAAATTATTATGCAACACAAATAAATACAAGAGAGGAAATTACCAAGGAAGAACAAGGAATGTAAAATGACAATCACACAATAAAGGATGTACGTTGTTCAGCAAAGATGTGCCTACGTCCACGGTAGTGCAGTCGGTATTATTTCTATATACTCTAGAGAGTGGTTACAGAGAATACAACTTGTCCTTTTGCCCCAGACCTAGGGTTCAATATATACACATACGTTTAGGTGAGTGGGGGTGTTGGATTCCCCCACGTCTTCCATTTCTCCCTATAACCTCCCTTGATGGGAACGTGGGAAGAGACCGAATCACAATCAAAATAAGAGGTGGGGGCCTGGACTTTGGGCCACCAGAATTGGGCTACTCGTCCAGGCCCATGACCTTAGTTTTGGGTACCCACACCCCAGTTATTGATTTGATGAGAAGGTTGGACTTAGACATGCTGAAAGAAGTTCGTGAAGCCGTAGCTTTAACGAATGCATCCTATCAACAAAGGACTACACGTTTCTACAAAATAAGGGTCATGCCGAGCAACTTAAAAGAAGACGATTATGGTTTGAAGAAAGTGATTTAGAAGAACAATAAGCTAGAATCCAATTGGCATGTGCCTTATTGTATTACAGTAGTTATCCGACCAGGCATATATCGGATTGATACTTTGGAAGGGGAAGAATTCAAAAACCCATGGAATGTAGAACACTGAAGAAGTATTATCAGTAATTGTAGTTATGTTGTACTCAGTTCATTTCAAATTTAATGAGAACATGACTTTACCAAAATTTTTATTTAATGTTTTCTTTTTTGGAGTACTAGTGCTATGCACTTGTAAACACAACACAAGGAAGGCCACAAACAAAGTTGGTCGGTAATAATCAAGGCCAAAAAAAAGTTGATCGGCATCAATGAAGGCCACCAACAAAGTTGGTCGGCATCAATAAATCCATCAACAAATTTAGTCGGTAACGATCAAGGCCACCAACCAAGTTGGTGGAAATCAATGAAGACCACCAACAAAGTTGGTCGGTATCAACAAACACCACCAACAATATTGGTCGGCATCAATAAAACCACCAAAAAAGTTGGCCAACTTCAATTAAAACACCAACAAAGTTGGTTGTTAAACATATAAAACCATGTGAGGAAAAATTGTAAGTCCCAAATGCTTGGTTAATAAAGACCTAGATGAATAATTTTCATCTAAACTGGGATAAAGATGGAAAATTGTTCCACTCATGCCTGGGAACCAAGGTAACTAATGCAATTACCATAAAATTTAGGTACATTAGTAGAACCATGTTAAAGCATTGGTAATTTGTATAAAACTTAGGATAGTCCTAAGGATATCAATAGAACCGATGAAAAAATTAACTAAAAGTTGATCCATGCATAGTCAAAGACTAAGAAAACTAAGCGTTGATCCATTCAATAAGCTTTTCATTAAAATTAAATGATTACGTATTATTTCTCGAATATGGAAAAACAAATTACAAAAGTTTATTCTACATGGCTCTTTCCTTCAGCTTTAGAGACAGGATCCATGCCAACTGGAGGATCATCCAAAGTAAAAGGAGAGTTGATGAAGTTAAGATTCTGAAGCATCCTAGTATTGCTACTACTAGGACGATCAAGCAAATGAGGAGGACAAACGATCTCAAATTCATCATGCGGTTCGTAATCTACCAAGTACTTAGAAAATAAGCATTGGGGAATATGGTGAACAGGTACCCACTTAACATCCAACTTGAATGGAGGACTATCAAGATGAAGCAATCTCGAATCATACCAATCCCATATGGAGTCGTTCCCATCCACCTTCAGTATAGTTAAAGCATTTATCCAATCCCATTTATAGGATTCGTTCTGGGCCTATAGAAGTCTATCATCATAATGCCCCAAAGCTTCATTATACCAATCCATCCAAAATTCTCTGGGTTGTTTATGAAATTGAAAAGTGAATTTATAAACTTGGGATTGCAGCTTCTTCAGTACCCCATCCTTAATCTCCAATTGGGAAGATTGAGTGGACAATTGTTTAGATAAGGTCTATAGCTTTTGGGACATCTCATCGAGAGCTCGATCTTTTTCTTTTAGCTGTGTAGCTTGATAGGCAGGGGCATATTCGGTCCTAACTTTCTTTATAGTTTCTATTTCTACCTCGTGAAGAATAAGCAAACTTAATGTTCTTCAAGGCCTTGAATTCATCTCTCAATGTGGCATTCTGAGCTTCTAAAAAGGAGTAACCTTAATCACCAGTAGTAACAACATCCCTAGAGGAAGACTTCCAAATATTAACTTCATCCCTAAAATTATTATTCTCCTCCTCCAGGAGCTAGGCAATAGTCCTGGTATCTTCAATTTCAAGCTTAAGTAAAGCTTCCTTTTTATTATAGATACATACAAATTTATCAAAGCCTCGGCCTATACTTAAGCTTTGATATTTCTGCTCATATCTCTGGTGTAACAGTGCAGTGGATTCCTTATATTGTTCTTAAAATTCTTTTATCATTTCGTAATAGGCAACATTATTTGCTATCGCTCGATCAAGTAAGTACTTCAAATATTTGTAGGACTCTTTAACCTGCTCCGAGGCATCATCACCAAGCAACTGAGTGATATCTTCTTCGAATAAGTCCATATGACTAGTTTTGAAAAAGCATTGGATTTCCCCAGAAGCTCAGTATCATGGGAAGATAGTTGTTCCATCTTCACAATAAACTAACAAGAAGAAATAACCACCAATCAATAAGAGACAAAAATGGAACAACAAAAAGTTCTTTTATTGATATCAAAGAGTTCAAGTATAATCAAAACAAAGGAAAATGAAACAAAAAAAAAACAAAAGGAAATGTCGATCAACTATACACCTTTCACTTATCATTTTTAACCTTCTTGCTCTACTCAGAAGAAGGATATAGAGGCTGAAGTTACTCGGTTTGCTCAGCTGGAGGAATAGAAGACTCATGGACTTAAGGTTGTTTGGAAGCAGACTTAACCACAAATTAAGACTGTTTAGAAGCAGCTTCATCTTTAACCTCATCCTCTATGATGGGAGGAGGACTATGAACATACCTCTGAAAAATTTCAGATTCTCTATTTGTGTTCAACTCTTGAACGGTAGCAACCCAACCATCTCTGAAATATTTTTGCTTCACATACTCAATCTGAGTAGAAGCAGTAGAAATGGCCTTGTTCTAGCCCTTATCCCAACCAGGGCTGAGGGAAGCTTTCACATCAGACTTTTTCTTGGCACTGGAAAAGGATATAAGCTCTTCAGCAGCCTTTTTTTACGCTCAACTTCCTCTTTCTTGCTCAAAACCTCTTCTTTCTGGAGCCCAGCTTCTTTATCCATGTGCTCAGTTTCAAGGGCATTTGTATCGGACATATTATGAGCCATCTCAGATGTCTTTAGTTTATCTTCCCAAGTGCTCCTATCAGTATCCAAGGCCTTTTGAGATTTAAACAAAGACTTCCTCAAACAAGATAAGGCTTTCTCCACCTCATTTGAAGAAGAAAAATAATCTTTAATTGCATCATCCTTCTCCAGCATATTATTGAAGTGTACCAAGAACTACAAAAGATGAAGATTAAAGTGATCATATGAGGAATATAAATGACAAACCAAACCAAGGCAATGAAAATTACTTACTGATGCAGCCAATTCAGAGACCCTCCTTCTAGGGAGTGTGGCATCCACCCCCTTGTGGTCTAGAAGAGTACCAGACTTGATCAACCTCCTAGACAAACTAGGAGTAATAGTTGTTGGAGGAATAGCAGAAGAAGAAGATAAATCAACATCAACTAAGGACAGTTGATCGTTCACTTGGTCAACTTGCATCTCTGCAAGCCCTCTCCTAAGTCTCCTTAGAGGAACTTCAACATCTTTAGGAGCTACATCCTTAGGGGCTATGTCCTTTGGGGTTGGATCCTTAGGGGAAAGGTCTTTGGGTGTTGGATCCTTAGGGACTAGACCCTTAGGGGCTGGGGGATTCATAACATCCCCTGTATTATTTTTGGCTGCTTCAATAAATGATTAGGAGCCAGAAGCAATATTGCTGTAAAGGTCGGGAAACTTCCTCTTCTTCATAATTTCTGACAGAGGAGTATCAGAATCAACAACAACCTCTTGGTCAAGATCAATTACCAGAGAAGAAGAGGCAACAGGTCTGGCAATGAAAGAAGAAACAGTGTTTCTATATTGGAGCAGATAGGAGGGAGACCTAACGTGCTCTTCAGCAACTACTTTACGAAGTCCCCAGAAAAATTTCAACTCTCTCAAATTTACTTCACTCTCTTTGGGGAACTTTCTTTTTTTCTCAACTGCAACTCAAATTAGAAAACAAAAGTCAGTATGACATTTTATCAAATATAAACAGGGTAAAGAATTTTAAACATAAAACAACCTATTCCATTGCCATAAAGTGGACATCTAGGTCCTTGATATTCAGTACCTCCAACCAAAGGGGTATGTTGCTAATTTTTCACAATAACCCCATGATCAAAATAATCCCTATTAGAGTCAGGGAGATTAACTACCAAAGCTTTACTAATAGCCCTAGTTTTCAAATAGTATGTGGTATCACTAGTTAACCATTTATAACAAAATATTATTTCTGGAATCCCTAGATGGGTTACGTATGCAAACAAGTGACCGGTATCTGTCTCTAAAAGGGAAGAGATATTGTACTCTTTCTCTACGTTCATCTGCAGGAAAAAGGAATTAGCATAAATATGCTACGCAGGTTCTATAAGTTCTATAAGAAGTATATATATATAGATGAGAGTTGTAGTGTGTATAGAATCAGTGTTTAGCAATGCTAAAGAAATAAAGCTGATAATACCATACTTATCAGTTTATAAAGAAAATTAAGGTTATTTGAACTAATAATCCCATACTTAAAAGTTCATTAAGGATCATATAAATAAAAATAAGGATCTTTTAACTAATAATCCCACACTTACCAGTTCATTAAGGGTATAGAAATAATTAAGTGACGCGACTGAAAATGTGTCTCAGAAGTGCGTTCACTCTAGGCTCAAGTGCAAGCCTGTCTCTCAAGTAATAATCCCAGTAAGTCAGGTATCGATCCTCAGGGAAAAAGGACAACAGAGTTGTAACGACGGGAAGAGACGGAGAGAGACCCTAACTTTGACTCTAAAGAGAAACGAAAAAATTGATTTGGTTTTGAGATTGATTATATCTAAATGCGATAACGAAAATAAGAAAAGATGAAACTATACTAATCTACCGAAATTAAGAATGAATGATGATTCAAAACTTTTTGTTTTAAATGATGAGAGAAATAGGACGGGAATACAATCCCCCAACCCTAGTGTAATGCATTCATAATATTAATTATAAATTTATCTGATTGATCTGATCTGGAATTTAGTACTCCCAAGCATTATGTATATGAGGTTCAAGCCTGCGTCATACCTAATCTGAGGATGAGTAAATCAGTATTGCGCTAATGGCACTCAAATTGCACTCTAAATCATCACGAGTACCCAGAGGCAAACGAGATATAAAGATCTACAATGATTGTGTAACTATGCAATACGATCATAATCAATCACTAAATTCATAGGATTAATTTTATACACACATTAACACATCAGGCTGGGTTCATGTACCCGGCCTCGGAAGATCTAGCCTAACTTTAATGAAAACAATGATTGATGTGCAGGAATTCATAATTACCCTAAGGAAAGTGGTAATTAGATGTAGAAAAGAATTAGAATTAAGAATTACTCACTAAAATCAATCAAAAAATAAATGAAACAATGAATGCAACTGATACTCACAAAAATCACTGAATAAATCTTCAATCCTTGAATTAAAACTGCAGTTGTTAGCTAAACTAGGGTTTCTGGAAAAAGAGAGGAAAAATCTTACTAATTCTTCGTTCCCATAACAATAATAAATTAGGTTTTTATACCCTACAACAATTTCGGAGTTCAACTGCAATAGGAGTCTTTTTAGGAAGATATAGGATTTGCAAATCTCGAAGCCCAAACCGGTCTAGGTCTTAGGCGGAACGGTCTTTCCCCAAGGCGGATCGGTTCTTTTTATTTTGGGGCAGATCGGTTCCGGGGCGGATCGGTTCCTTTTATTTTTGCCTTCTTCGATTTGCTTGTGGTATGGGGTCTTCTGGAGTTTGGCAAGGCGGACCGGTCCGGGGTAGGGGCGGACCGGTCCGGCTATTTAACTTTTTAGTTCCTCTTTGACTGCTCATAACTTTGTTCCGGGATTCCAATTGAGATGCCTTTTCTTCCTATGTACTCTTAAAAGAGATGTCTTCAACTTCTCTTTAGGTACCTCATTTGAATTCCGGGCGAAAATTCCACTTTTTCCCTTTCCTTCCTTCTTTCTTGATTCTTTCGGTTTCTATCTTCTGTTTCTTGACATCAAATACTTGTAAAATCACTACGAAATACCAGAAACTCGGTGTACTCATTAGGATCAGTCAGTAGCACAATTATGAGATAAATCCAACTCAATTACGTTGTTCGAAGTGCTATACGTAGCTAAATCAAGGGATAAATTAGGAAGAATTTATGCCTAATCAAACCCCCCTAACTTAGAACTTTGTGCATCCCGAGCAATGTAAAAGAATCCTAGCATGGCTCAACTCTTGAAAATCATTTTACTAGGATAAAATACCTTTTTCGCGGGTAAGCGATTGCATTTAGCGTATGCAACAAGCCTTTAAACGCCTAGGTTACCCTAGTAGGACGAGTGTTGTCTCGTGAGGGTTTGCAGAGAATATACCCACAAAATTCGACTCAAAGAAAATTCAAAATACGCAAAAATTATATAATTCAATCCTTTCCAGAAAATAATCATCATCAAGTCATGTTCAATGGTCTCAAATCATAGTGCGTGTGTGCGAAGCCAAAAATTTAACCGCAAATTTCCACCAATTGATCATTACGTTACTTATTCGAAAATTCATTTTGATTTCAATTTTGCACGGAATGCTCTCACAACGAATCTCTCAAATTGTGGCTATTCTCTCGGTATGCGTGATATAAAGAGTAAATGTAATGGAAGCAACATCACGCATACAAGTAGAAAGACGGAAATTTCATGGTGAAAAGATTTCATCAACGGATTACGGTTTTAAAAATGGGAACATTGCCTCTTTTTTCGTGCACTTAATCTCTTATATTATCTTTTGGTGTATTAGCTCTCTACGCGGTAACCAATTTTCGCAATTTGGACTCGGTTAGGACTTTTTCGGGTTTTGAGGTGTATGGGGTAAAATGACAATTGTCGGGAGGATTGGAATTGGAAAAGTCATTTATGATGTCCATTTGTGCTTTTTCCGAGTTATTGCTCATTTTTTTTTAGCATATCTACTTTTTCTTGCCCCTTTATATGCACTTTTTGGACTTAAATTCTGAATTTTCTCATTTTTCACAATTCTGGGCAATTTGGGGTTTTCGGGTTTCCAAACGAAAAGGAGAAGTTTTATTCGGCTCAATTGGGTTATCAAAGGGATAATTTTTCACATCTTTTTATGGCTAATATTTTTGGGTAACAAACGATGGCCTACTTCATTGTCCAAAATGCCAATTGCATTACCATATGCGTTTCGAGATGAATTTAAGTTTAGAGATCATTTTGGCACGTTTTTCAAGGAAATATTGCACACATTTTTCAAAACCGATCAAAATGAAAGGATTGAGATCCTTGACAACTTTTTAGGCGCTGAAAAGAATTTTGAGTTAACAATTAACTCGGATTGATTTAAAAACTCGCAACACATGATAGGCTCGAATCTCACCGGGTTTGTTAATCTCCACACTTATTCGTTAAGTCGTCAATTTTCGCTCAATTTCCATCTTTGGTCAATTTCGGTTTCGTGTATGTTGAATGTTTACAACTTGATACTTTAAACCGACTTTTAATGATATTTTTGAAAATTTTGAATTCCAATTTTTATTTATTTTGAAAAAAATATATTTTTAGATTTTTCATAATTTTATGATTTTTTTTTTGAAATTTCTGGGCATTTTTGAAAATTTGTGAAGTTTTAGAGATACGCACTTGTGACCCCCCTAACTTAGACTTTTGCATTGTCCTCAAGCAAAAATGACTAAATCTAAATAAGGAAAAATAATAAGTGCGACAAAATAAAACAAAAAAATAGAGAAAATGCAGTTTTTATTACAAAAGGACTGTGTTACATGTGCAGGAAAAAGAATACAAATGTGAGCAGGAAGAAAAATAAAAAGCTTCCAGCACGATATAGAGCTTCACCGGGGTGGGGGATGGGAGGAACCGGGCGCGGTGGTATCTTAGGGGTTATGGTAGTAGGAAGGTAATGGCTCATTTGGATCCCCTATGCGCCGATAGATGTTCGCTTGGAAGCGAAGAACGATGCTTATGTCGCGCTCATAGTTGGTCTGAAATGATATGCCACAAGTGTCACCTCAGCTCGGAGGAGTCAACCTCGGACGAAGATGTAGCCGACGCTGGGAAAGCCTTGGGTCCGTGACATCAGCCCTTGGCCATGGCAAGGTCGGCCCAGGCCGACACTACCACCAACCTCATCAAAAGGGGCACTGCACACGGGTTAGCGACACTACAATTCAGCTGGATGTTACGACCTTGGCTAGGGATTGGCCGAGGTCGCAGGAAGCCATACTTCTTCCAAGGCCAACCTCATCAAGATATCAGTCGATGCTCCAAGCACAAGCCAGATCAACCTTGGCCCGGGCCGACCCCTATCCATTATCTCGGCTTAACAAAAGCCGAGACCTTCATGGCCCATCTCGGATTGAATGAGCAATTGGACTTTATAAACCTCGGCTTATACCAGGCTGAGGTCATGACTAAGCACGATGGCCGAGCACCTCCTGACATTTGGACAAGGGCACTTGGACACAAGTTAGTTATAACAAATCATTCCCCACACGTGGGGAGAATATTTCATCATCATTCTCTACATGTGACAGTGATAGATGGCTTCTCCATATTGGCTAGATCAACACACACATGCTCATTGCATGCATGGGGGGTACATTACACCCCCTAGGTACTATATATAGAGGTCATCCTCTACCTTGTGAAGGGAGAAATTAGCAACCCTAGTTGAAACTCTGTTTAAATACACAGTAGAGAGAGAGCTTGAGAGATTGTATCTATGGCCATTAGAGCCCTTACACATTGATACACATCATACACTTGCACAGTGGACGTAGGCCTAATTGGCTGAACCACTTATATTCCATTGTGAATCTTCTTCTCCTCATCTCCTTCTATTGTGTATGTATACCTTCTACATGCCTTGTACTGCCATTGTTGACATTGAATTGAGCTTATAAACACCTTGAAGGGTGGTATGGTTTTCAGCATCATCATTTTGGCACCGTCTGTGGGAAGCCTTGTGGAGGGATTTTGCATTAATCTCAGACCTTCCAGTTCAGGTCTTTTTCGGTTGTTATGTTCCCTCCTCTGCCAAAAATCATCCGAGCTACTATCATTTTGTAGCTCAAAAGCCTGAGAAAAAGATGCTCCAAATAACACAGACTTCCAACCACAACTGGAAGCCTTGATACTTTTTTGCTTCTGGGCCGTGGGAATTTGGTCCATGTGTTCCCTCGTCCTTGCTAGATCCGAGGATTCCCCTGAGATGGGGTAAGGTCAAAATGTCTGTGAGGGCCGACCCAGGTCTGAGCCTGCAGAATCTTCAGAAGGTGATAGACCTTCAAGATTAGGGGATGCATGGTCTGCTCGTAAAATTCGAACACTTGATGACCCCCACTACCTCTCTGAGACCGGCCTAGGTGGAAGTCCTCTTGTCGAGTTTGGTAAGCATTTTTTATTCCAAGTTGAACCTCTGAGTTTATTCGTATCTGATTCCCTAACTCAGATCTATTAATTTTTGCAGAGCGCCCAAAGGATATCTCAGACGAGCTTTGGGAAATGGCTGTGCCTAGCTTGACGAGGCTCGCAAAGAAGGCAGGTCTTAATGCTCCTCCTCCCGCTCCCTCTGCCTCAAAGACCCAAGTCACGCAGAAGTGGGCTCCTAATGAACATGCCCCTGAGGATCAGAGGCAGAAGAAAAAATGTGTTGATTCTGCCATCCCAATCTCTTCAGCAGATGCCTTATTGGCTCGTCTAGAGAAACTGAAGATTACTGACAGCATCGGCGGCCACAGTTTGTAGGCCCTGGATACCTTCGGCTCTACAATGATCGAGGTCGATAAGAGTTTCTTCCAGTCACTGGATACTCCCTTGCTGATTGAGTTCGGCATCCACAGATCCATTAAGGTATGACCTCATATTTCCTTGTAATTTCCAAGTGTAACCTCTGATTTGTCTCCAACTTATTTATGATCACAAAATCTGTAGGGCTTGGCAGCTATGCACCACCTCTCCAACTAGACTCTGAGGAAGTTTCCCCTCATCCAGAAGGGTCAAGAGGCCGAGAAGGTACAAAGTTGACACACCCCAACCCAATTACTTATAATTAAGTCTGAAAGTTAAAGTGAGTCAAACCATAATTAATCTAACCAAACCATAAACACGAGTTTTGATTTCAGAGTCATCATTGTAAATCCATATAACTGAAAACCTTTTTACAACATCAAAGTAGTCATGCCCATAAAAACTTGCATTAAGGATAAGTTAACTTAATTACATCATTTACATTTACACAAAATCATTGTTTCTCCCATTCCTGGCTAACCCAACCTGACCTCCTAGATTTGGCAGTGACATCGCGTTACCTGAAAAGTGTGAACATAGGAACCGTGAGCAAAATAGCCCAGTGAATGTATCACTATTATACTATTGCATGAATTTAAATGCAATAAATCATGTCCATATAATTATGTATTAACTTATCCGGCTCATTCATAATGAATGACCAACTTTTCCGAATCATGATTCACATATCCTGTCTAAATAGACAATTCTCCCCCATTCCTAGTCGAGGAGTAACCCCTCATTTCGGTAAACCGAAATGAACAATTTTATATTCATAACATTATGATCACATTTGTAACAGTATACAAATACATCATTCCAGTGAGTACACTCACCTTGGGTTGTCAACTACATATTCAGGTTTCCTTCTGGTGGAGCTGAACTGGGTTTATTAGACCTTACACCTGTCAATCCAACTAGATCAGTACTGAACCTCAATCATAAATATTATCCTAACATAATTATGTAACTTTCCATGACTATACATCAACAATATAATGCCAATTAAGTCACATTCCATAAAACATAGGTAAAGCCAAACAATGATATACATGTTAATAAAGTTATGAACATTCAACTGTAGGAAATACCTCATAAGGAATTTATAACCAAAGTCAATTAAACATGAAATTATACTTCTCAATGTATATACACATGAAACACGTACTCAAAGTACCCTTTGTAAGGACGAAATATGAACATTCATTCGAGTGGTATCCAGTATGGCCTGAAATTATTGTCATACATACTAACCATCCTATATTTCTAAATTGTATAAATTCAGGGGTCCAAACTTATCAACATGAAAATATATATGAATATACTATCCATTACAAGTGACGGTGTAATTTTTCAAGCTTCCTAGGGAAAGTTATGACCATTTCTTTACAACACAAGAAATCTGCCCTAGAGGCTCCTCTGTTGTTCCTTCAACTTGCAAGAATTTTCATAATTTTTCTACAGAATAACTTTCCATTATTTTCAAACCATTTCCAATAAACATAATTAATAGTACATAATTAAAGTTTAGTAATTTTTTGACTTCATTTTCTATCTCAAAAACTTGACTAAACTTAGGGCATACCGAAGTCAAGTATACAAACAGAAACTATGCACCAACTTGAAATCATCATTACGGCCTAACCACAATGAGATAAATTCTGATTTTCGGATATGATATGAATATATGAGTCTAATTTCATATGCAATTGTTATTTCTCAATTCCAATAAGCACGGAAATAGATATGCAAGTTTGAATACAAGGGGTTTCAATACAAAGCAATTTTAAGGGTTTCTACACTCAACTTAACATAAACTTGCATCTAACCATACATATATATAAAGGGATGAAACTTTCATAAACTTATGATGATTTATATCATATAAATCAGTAATATAATATAAATAACAAGAATTACAATTAGGATTACCTTCAGGGCTTTTTACATAATTTCTACGGATTTTTCTACACTTTTTCTCCTCACTTTTCTTCCTTAACTTCTACTTTCTCTTTCCCTAAGCTTAAAACCCTTTCATGACTAGTTTTGGCTGAAGGATAAGGATATTTCAAGGGTATAAGGTCGTCCAAGGCTTCCTCCCAAGCCAACCAATCAAATTAAACCATTTGGTTTAATAAAAGACAAAATACCACTTAAAGGGAATTGACAACTTTGCCCTTTGTTCGTAAATTCGGTATAACTCTTTACTCGGGCATCCATTTGATGATCCGTTTGTTTTTTTACAACCCTAACTCACATGTATACAACTATCTAGTTTTCACCTCAAGTCATTTATAATGTTATAAAGGTCAAAACTAGTCTCTAACAGGAACATTTCTACCGAAAACAACAAAAATTTGTGTCTGTAAATAGTTCGACCTTTCATGATTTATGAAAGTAGGATTATAATAAACATAATCACTTAACATTAGATATACTAATATCACATTATTAATATCACATAAGATAATCATGATTTAAATATAATTTATCATAATTATATTCGGGTTGTCACAACCTCCCCCCTTAGAAAATTTCATCCCCGAAATTTAATATAAAGGTCACTTACCAAACAAATGGGGATACTGTTTCTTCATGCTATCCTCCGTTTCCCAAGTTGCTTCTTTAACTCCATGGCTCATCCACATAACTTTAACTAAGTGAATAACTTTATTCCTCAACACCTGCTCCTTACTATCAATAATTTGCAATGGTTCCTCGATGTACGACAAGTTTTCCTTCAGTTCAATTGGTTGAGTTTTCAACTGATGAGATGGATCCGCCAAATACTTACGAAGCATCGATACGTGAAATACATCATGCAAACGGGATAAATCTGGAGGTAATGCTAATCTATATGCGAGGTTCCCAATTCTTTCCAACACCTCATATGGTCCAATGTATCTTGGACTTAGTTTCCCCTTTTTCCCAAATCTCATAACGCCTTTCCATGGTGAAATACGTAGGAATACAAAATCCCCCTTTTGAAATTTCAATGGATGCTTCCTCTTATCTGCATAACTTTTCTGCCTGCTTTGAGCTATCTTTATCCATTCCCGGATCATTTTGACCTTTTCAGTTGTCATATTTATCAATTCCGGACCCAAAGCGTTCTACATCTCCTCCCATATAAAGCTTCATAAGGAGCCATACCAATAGTCGACTGATAACTATTATTATACGAAAATTCCATCAATGGAAGATGATCATCCCAACTACCCTTGAAGTCAAACACACAAGCTCGTAACGTGTCTTCTAATATTTGAATCGTCCTTTTTGATTGCCCATCAGTTTCTGGATGAAATGCAGTGCTGAACTTCAAACTTGTGCCCATGGCATTCTGTAGACGAGGCCAAAACTTGGAAGTAAATGTTGGATCTCTATCTGATACAATTAACACTGGTGCCCCATGTAAACGGATAATCTCATCAACGTACATACGTGCATACTTGTCAACAGTGTAGGTGATCTTAACTGGAAGAAAATGGGCCGACTTCGTCAATCGGTCTACAATCACCCAAATAGAATCATGCCCCCTTGGTGACCGGGGTAATCCTGTAACAAAGTCCATCATTATATGCTCCCACTTCCATTCCGGAATAGGCAACGACTGCAATAATCCTGCCGGCTTCTGATGCT
Source organism: Sambucus nigra (assembly GCA_949130495.1). Classification (NCBI taxonomy): domain Eukaryota; kingdom Viridiplantae; phylum Streptophyta; class Magnoliopsida; order Dipsacales; family Adoxaceae; genus Sambucus; species Sambucus nigra. The sequence continues at coordinate 360,270,928 of OX422211.1, read as the reverse complement.
TCGCTTTCACTTGTTGGCATACTAAACATTTAGCTACGAACTCTGCAATCTCACGTTTCATATTGTTCCACCAGTAATATTCCTTCAAATCTCTGTACATTTAGGTACCTCCCGGATGCATAGAGTAAATAGAACTATGTGCCTCTTCTAATATATCCTTCTTTAAGGGTGGGTCATTCGGTACACAAATTCTATTTTTATAACACAATGATTCATCATTCTTAATCTTAAAGTCACTCTCTTTACCATCCAGGACATCTTGTTTCTTCTTCTCGAGGAATGGATCACTGGTCTGCAAATTTCGTATGCGTTCTGCCAATAGAGGTCTCACTGTGACATGTGCTAATAATCCTCCGCTTTTTGAAAACTTCAATTCAATCCCCATCGATGCCAAGTCAAGAATATTTCCAACACGGGCACACCGTATGCAACCAAGAATTACGGATGATTTCAACTCAAAGCATCTGCTACCACATTGGCCTTCCCAGGATGATGATGAATGGTACAGTCATATTCTTTAATCAGCTCTATCCAACGCCTTTGTCTCAAATTCAGTTCTTTCTGTGTAAACAAGTATTTCAAATTTTGATGATCTGTAAATATCTCACAAGTTTCTCCATACAAGTAATGTCTCCACAACTTTAAAGAAAAATCAATGCTTGCTAGCTCCAGATCGTGTGTAGGGTAGTTTCGTTCATGCGTCTTTAATTGTCTGGACGCATATGCTATTACCTTCCCATTCTGCATAGGAACACATCCTAACCCCTGAAATGAAGCGTCTGTATAGATCACAAAAGACTCATTCCCACGTGGAATAGCAAGTATAGGGGCTGAAACCAACCGCTTCTTTAATTCTTTAAAACTCCTTTCGCATTCTTCATCCCACACAAACTTCACTTCTTTACGGGTCAACTTTGTCAATGGTAATCCTATTACTGAAAATCCCTTAATGAATCTGAGATAGTAACCTGCCAATCCTAGGAAACTCCTAATTTCGTCACATTCTTAGGACTCTCCCATTCAACAATTGCTTCCACCTTCTTTGGATCAACATATATCCCATTTCCCCAGACAACGTGCCCTAAAAACACAATTTCATTCAACCAAAACTCACACTTGCTCAATTTAGCAAACAATTTCTTCTCTCTCAAAATCTGCAATACAAGTCTCAAATGTTTCTCATGTTCCTCCATGCTACATGAGTAAATCAACACATCATCTATGAATACAATCACAAATGAATCAATGAAAGGGTGGAATACCCGATTCATCAAATCCATAAAAATCGCTGGAGCATTAGTTAATCCAAATGGCATCACCAAAAACTCATAGTGCCCATATCGAGTCCGAAAAGCTGTTTTGGAAGCATCACTATCCTTCACTTTCAGTTGGTGGTAACTCGATCTCAAATCAATCTTCGAAAATACAGTAGGCCGAACAAGTCATCGATACGAGGTAGAGGGTACTTGTTTCTAATGGTCACCTTATTCAATTGCCGATAATCAATACATAATCGCATTGTTCCATCTTTCTTTTTCACAAATAACACGGGTGCTCCCCATGGTGAAACACTAGGCCGAATGAAACCTCTACTTATCATATCTTGTAATTGCACTTTTAATTCTTTCAACTCCACTGGTGCCATTCTATATGGAGCAAGAGAAATTAGACCAGTACCTGGAATTAATTCAATAGAAAACTCTACCTCCCTATCGGGTGGCAATCCTGGCAATTCTTCTGGGAAGACATCAGAAAACTCTCTAACCACTGGTATATCTTCAACTTTAAGTGCTTCCTTACTAACATCAACCACATACGCTAAGTACCCTGTACAACCCTTACTCAATAACTTTCTGCTCTTAATTGCTGAGATGAGACAATTAGGGACAACATTCCTTTCCCCTGTAAATTGGAACTCCGGTTCACCAGGAAGATGAAATGTAACTTCTTTTCGAAAACAATCAATGGAAGCATGATACGATGATAACCAATCCATCCCCAATATAATATCAAAATCCCGAATGGCCAACGGTATCAAATCAACATAGAAATCTCTCTCACCCATTCGTAAGACACAATTTTTATAAGCATGCTCAACCAGAATCACACTTTCAATTGGGGTAGAAATATATAAGGCACAATTGAGAAATGAACATGGTATACCCAAATATGAAACAATATGTAATGCCACAAATGAATGCGTAGATCCAGGATCAATGAGTGCATATAAATCTTTGTTTGCAATAGAAAGTTTACCTGTAACCACTTCCGGTATAGCATGGGCATCTTGTAGCGTCATCGCAAACACTCTTCCTCCTGCCCTCGATCCAGTTTCTTGTTCTGTACCTCTCCCCCTGGTGGCACTACCTGGAGAAGATCCTTTATGAGGCCCCACACTACTGACTGAAACTGTTCTTGCCCACATAGGACAATTCTTTCTCAGATGACCCTTTTGGTGACAGTTGAAACATTCTATATTCAGTAACTTTGGGCAATTTCTCTTTATATGACCCGATGACCCACAAAAGAAACAAACATTAGGATCTCCTTGTGCTGAAACTCCTGAACCTCTTCCACCACTAGCCTCACCCCTTTGCAAACTACTTCCACCTCTACCCTGTTGGAATTTCTTCCCTCCAAACCTCGAATATTCTGTACCACTACTCTTTTGATAATTTGGATCAAATCTGCTTCTCTTTACACCTTGTTCTCGATTCCCTCTAGCTTTATTCACGTCCCTTTCTACCAACATGGCTTTGTTCACCAAGGTTGAATAATTAACAGTCTCTAAAGCCGACAACCGTGATTTAATGACTAACTCAAGCCCATCGAGAAATCGACTGCACATATCTTCCTCATTCCGTATAAACCTCGAAGCAAACTGAGATAAAGCTGTAAGTTTAGATTCGTATTCTCTAACTGTCATACTCCCCTGATTCAACAGGAAATATTCTTTCTCCTTTTGTTTTTGATACATCGGAGGAAAATACTAATCATATAAAGCTTTAACAAAAGCATCCCATGAGATCACATTCCCACCTCCTGGAGTAATCAACAAATGTTTTATGGCATCCCACCAGTACTTAGCTTCTCCTCTTAGCATATACGTCACCAAGGTCACTCGTTGATTGTCAGGCATTCTCATTACCCCAGAAATAATTTCAATCTCTTTAACCCAGACTTTTGCCTCTGCTGGATCAACTGCTCCTTCAAATGAGGGTGGATTCATTTTAATAAATTTCTAATGTGAAGTACTCCTTTCTTCCCGGTGTATCACCTCCTGAGCCCTGGCCAATGCTTGTGCCTCCAGTTTCCTGGCCTGTTGTGCTTCCATCTGAGCCATAAATCTAGCTTGCTGCTCTGCCATTAAAGTCATAGCACGTGCCAATTTTTGCATGTCTGTCAATTGTTCCGGGTCAGGTTCTACATTTCCATGAACAGGTTGTTCGACCTCTGCTTTCGCTGCCATATTTGAAGCCTCACCTTCTATTCTCTCATTAACATTCCCTCCTTCCATTCTTTTATATCTGAAATGAATCAAAGATATAACAACATACATATATACATATTTTTCCTACCATAATCGTTAGTATCAAATAAAATATATTTTTTAACATTCACTGCCAAATCTAGACTCTTCTCACTCCAGAACCTCTAAAACCTAGGCTCTGATACCAAAAGCTGACACACCCCAACCCAATTACTTATAATTAAGTCTGAAAGTCAAAGTGAGTCAAACCATAATTAATCTAACCAAGCCATAAACACGAGTTTTGATTTCAGAGTCATCATTGTAAATCCATATAACTGAAAACCTTTTTACAACATCAAAGTAGTCATGCCCATAAAAACTTTCATGAAGGATAAGTTAACTTAATTACATCATTTACATTTACACAAAATCATTGTTTCTCCCATTCCTGGATAACCCAACCTGACCTCCTAGATTTGGCAGTGACATCGCGTTACCTGAAAAATGTGAACATAGGAACCGTGAGCAAAATAGCCCAGTGAATGTATCACTACTATACTATTGCATGAATTTAAATGCAATAAATCATGTCCATATAATTATGTATTAAATTATCCGGCTCATTCATAATGAATGACCAACTTTTTCCGAATCATGATTCACATATCCTGTCTAAATAGACAATTCTCCCCCATTCCTGGTCGAGGAGTAACCCCTTGTCATTACTAGACAAATCTCCCCCATTTCCGGTTGAGGAGTAACCCCTCATTTCGGTAAATCTAAATGAACAATTTTATATTCATAACATTATGATCACATTTGTAACAGTATACAAATACATCATTCCAGTGAGTACACTCACCTTGGGTTGTCAACTACATATTCAGGTTTCCTTCTGGTGGAGCTGAACTGGATTTATTAGACCTTACACCTATCAATCCAACTAGATCAGTACTGAACCTCAATCATAAATATTATCCTAACATAATTATGTAACTTTCCATGACTATACATCAACAATATAATTCCAATTAAGTCACATTCCATAAAACATAGGTAAAGGCAAAACAATGATATACATGTTGATAAAGTTATGAACATTCAACCGTAGGAAATACCTCATAAGGAATTTATAACCAAAGTCAAGTAAACATGAAATTATACTTCTCAATGTATATACACATGAAACACGTACTCAAAGTACCCGTTGTAAGGACGAAATACAAACATTCATTCGAGGGGTATCCAGTATGGCCTGAAATTATTGTCATACATACTTAACCATCCTATATTTCTAAATTGTATAAATTCAGGGGTCCAACCTTATCAACATTAAAATATATATGAATATACTATCCATTACAAGTGACGGTGTAATTTTTCAAGCTTCCTAGGGCAAGTTATGACCATTTCTTTACAACACAAGAAATCTGCCCTACAACCTCCTCTATTGTTCCTTGAACTTGCAAGAATTTTCATAGTTTTTCTACAAAATAACTTTCCATGATTTTCAAACCATTTCCAGTAAACATAATTAATAGTACAGAATTAAAGTGTCATAATTTTTTGACTTCATTTGCTATCTCAAAAGCTGGACTAAACTTAGGGCATACCGAAGTCAAGTATACAAACATCAACTATGCACCAACTTGAAATCTTCATTACGGCCTAACCACAATGAGATAAATTCTAATTTTCGTATATGATATGAATATATGAGTCTAATTTCATATCAAATTGTAATTTCTCAATTCCAATAAGCACAAAAAGAGATATACAAGTTTGAATACAAGGGGTTTCAATACAAAGCAATTTTAAGGGTTTTTGCACTCAACTTAACATAAACTTGCATCTAACCATACATATATATAAAGGGCTGAAACTTTCATAAAATTATGATGATTTATATCATATAAATTATTAATATAAGATAAATAACAATAATTACAATTAGGATTACCTTCAGGGCTTTTTACGTAATTTCTACGAATTTTTCTACACTTTTTCTCCTCACTTTTCTTCCTTACCTTCTACTTTCTCTTTCCCTAATCTTAAAACCCTTTCATGTCTGGTTTTGGATGAAGGATAAGGATATTTCAAGGGTATAAGGTCGGCCAAGTCTGCCTCCAAAGCCAACCAATCAAATTAAACCATTTGGTTTAATAAAAGACAAAATACCACTTAAAGGGAATGGACAACTTTACCCTTTGTTCGTAAATTCGGTATAACTCTTTCCTCGGGCATCCATTTGATGATCAGTTTGTTGTGTTACAACCCTAACTCACATGTATACAACTATCTAGTTTTCACTTCAAGTCATTTATAATGTTATAAAGGTCAAAACTTGTCTCTAACAAGAACATTTCTATCGAAAATAACAAAAAATTGTGTCTGTAAATAGTTCGACCTTTGGTGATTTATGAAAGTAGGATTATAATAAACATAATCACTTAACATTAGATATACTAATATCAAATTATTCATATCACATAAGATAAGCATGATTTAAATATAATTTATCATAATTATATTCGGGTTGTCACAAAAGTACTCTGAACACAGAAATTGACCGCCTGAAGTCTGAATTGGGTGAGTCTGAGAAGAAGGTGAAGGTGTTGGAGAAGGAGATCTCTCAGCTTAAGAAGGACCATGTTGTGTCTATGAAGGCCAAGGATGATGTTCTGTAGCAGAAGGTTAACTCGGCTGTGAAGGCAGCCCTCGATGATGCCTCTGAGGGGATAATAGCTGAATACAAAACTTCAGATGAGTTTATGAGCTTTGGCTTTGAATACCTCGAGAGAGGTATCAAAGCTACTACCAAGTGGGCAACTGCCAAGGAGAAGGAGTCCGGGAGTTTGAAAGCCTCTTATTTCTTAGGCATTGGGTTTACTAATCCTCAGCTTTCCCAGGCCCTTCAGGAGGTTGAGGCGGAGGTTACCGCGCCTGCCGAGACTGTAACGTTGGACGGCGCAGAGGTTGGAGGGGCAGACCACAGTGATGACATTTCCGAGGTGACCAATGTCATCTAGCATGACCAGGCCGAAGACACCAGCATTCCCCCCTCAAACCCTTGAATTCAATTGTGAAGCTTATTTGTAACCCCTGAACATTTGTAATCTCTAAATGAACATGGTTGACTCATTTTTTGAATCTTGTAACCTCTGAAATTGTAATCTCTGAATGTGGCAATCTCTCAGGGGGATCATTTACTTCATTTTGTTAAATGTTTGTGATATTTTAGATCTGAAGCTTGTGTAATGGAGTTTGCATGCACTAGTTTAGTAGTCTTACCTCAGACCTTGTTACCACTGAGTGGTGTTATAAGGCTCTGAGGTCATCACCTAAGATGTTATCCTCATAATGAATCTCACCAAATTAATGATGTAAGGGTCTGAGGTCATCCCATTATAGTGTCTGACCTCAGACCTTGTCACCACTGAATGATGTTATAAGGGTCTGAGGTCATCACATAAGATGTTATCCTCATGATTTTTGACATAAGTGCACAATGTAGCAAGAATCGTCATGGGAACTGATCTTTTATTAATAACCTCTTCATAACAAGATGGCACATTTACATAAAACTCTTTGTAACATCATATGTAATACTTCTTTAGGTGATCAACATTCCATGGGTTAGCGAAAGGTTCCCCTTCTAGATTTTCTAGCCTGTAAGTGCCGGGCACAACTTCTTCTATCACTTTGTAGGGACCGTGCCAGTTTGGATGGAGCTTGTTTGTTTTCTGTAAGGTCTTCTTTCGCACTAAGTCTCCCACTGCGATGGGTCTTGACTTCACCCTCTGGTTGTAAAATTTCACTGCCCTCTGTTGGTAGGCTGCTTGCCTGACCTCTGCGTCTTCTCTTCTTTCTTCAATTAGATTTAGGTCTTGCCTCCTCTCTCCCCCATTTTTATCAGGGTCATAGGTCTGAACCCTGTGAGTAGGGAGCCCCACCTCTGTTAGTATGATGGCCTCGGAGCCATGTGCAATCATGAATGGGGTTTCTCCTATAGGTGTCCTTGCCGTGGTACTGTAGGACCATAACACAGTGTAGACCTCTTCAGTCCATCTTCCCTTCGCATCTTCTAACCTCTTCTTCATTCCCTCGAGAATTGTTATGTTCGTGACCTCGGTCTGACCGTTTGCCTGAGGTCGGCCAGGAGATGAGAAGAACTGCTTTATCCCAACTCTTAGGCAGTACTTTTCTAAAGAGGAGTTCTTGAACTGGGTCCCATTATCCGAGATGAGAGTGTTTGGGAGGCCGTATCTGCATATGATGTTCCTTCAAATAAAATGGAAGGTCTTCTTCTCTGTGATCGTTATCATCGGCTCTGCTTCCACCCACTTTGAGAAATAGTCGATGGCAACTATCAAGAATCGATAACTGTTAGCAGCTCTTGGTAGGGTCCTACTAAGTCAATCCCCCATACCGTAAATGGCCATGGAAAGGTGATTGACGTCATAGGCTGATGAGGTTGATGAGGAATAGCGGCGAATCTTTGACATTTGTCACACTTCTTCACGTAGGCTGCAGCGTCTTTGGACAAGGTTGGCCACCAGTATCCCTGTGTGATGATTCTCTTGGCCAAAGGTCTTCCCCCTATATGGCTAGAGCAAGAACCCTCATGAACTTCCTGTAAGACCCGGGGAACTTCTGTGGGGTGCACACATCTGAGGAGAGGTAATAGAAATCCCTTCTTGTACAAGACGTCTCCTATCATCGAGAACTTGGCAGCCTTATATCTCAATTTCCGCCTCTCTAGCTTGGATTCAGGTACCTCTCCCTCTCTGATATATCTGACGAGGGGGTCCATCCATGATTCTCCTAGATTTAAATTATGACATGGGTTACATACCTCTTCTTCCTCGATGGTTGCTTTTCCTAAGACCTCGACCGGATCTATCCTTCTGACATTTGTCTTCGTCACTGAGGCCAACCTTGCCAATGTGTCTGCGTGGCTATTACTTTGTCAAGGTACTCTCTTCAATTTTATCTCTTCGAAATATTCTAACATCGTTCTCACCCTCTTCAGATACTTGACCATCCTTTGATCTTTGGCCTCATAGACTCCCAATACTTGATTGACAACTAACCTTGAGTCACTGTGGAGTAGGAGTCGCTTTACACCGAGAGTCTTTGCCAATGAGAGGCCGGCTATCATGGCTTCATATTCTGACTCATTGTTAGAGGCCTTAAAGTTGAATCTCAAAGCGTATTCGATGTTAGCACCATCAGGGGATGAAAGTATCAACCCTGAACCGCTTCTACTATCACAGGAAGAGCCATCAATGAAGAGGCTCCAAATGTCCGTATCCGATGAGAAGACCCCTTTCGACATGATTCATTATTTTAAGAGGTACCGATCCTCCTCGTTCTCCACTACTCTGCCCCTGACCTTGTTAGATGTGACCTCTTCCTGATCTCGGAAGACATTTGGTGTCGTCTCTTCCTGATTTTGGAAGACACCACGGTTTATCTTTTCAACACCCTCTTGACCATTCTCTGCCTCGGCCTCTTCCCATGTGAACTCAGTAACAAAGTCTGCGAGGGCTTGCCCTTTGATGGCTGTCCTAGGTTGGTAGGTAAGATCATACTCCCCCAACTCAATGGCCTAGGTCATCAATCTCCCGGACTTCTCAGGTTTATGTAGGACCTGTCTTAGTGGGGAGTCGGTGAGGACAACCATGGAGTGGGCTTGGAAGTAAGGCTTCATCTTCCTTAAAGCATATATCAGGGCGTAAGCTAACTTTTCCATACGAGGATAATTTTATTTAGACCCTTGAAGGGCCTTACTGTTGAAATACATAGGCCTTTGGATCCCATCGTCTTCTCGTATTATGGCTGCGCTGATGGCTGATTCAGAGACTGCTAAATTCACGTATAATTTCTCTCATACTACAGGCCGAGATAGAAATAAGGGAGACCCCAAGTAAGACTTGAGTTGGTTGAAATATTTTTCACACTCTTCGTCCCACTGGAAGGCCTTTCTAAGCACTTTAAAGAATGGAAGACACTTGTATGTTGCCCTGGAAACAAATCTGTTAAGTGCAGCCACTCTCCCCGTAAGTCTTTGGACATCTTTGATACTCCTCGGTGTCTTCATGTCAAGCAAAGCCTTGATTTTCTCAGGGTTCGTTTCAATCCCTCTCTGGTTGACGATAAATCCCACGAACTTCCTAGCTCCTACTCCGAAGACACACTTTGCGGGGTTGAGTTTCATCCTGTATGAGTCCATAATATCGAAGGTCTTCTCGAGATCTGCTACATGAGTGCAAGCTTTCAAGCTCTTCGTTAGCATATCGTCTACATACACCTCCATAGTCTTACCTATTTTCTCTTCGAACATCTTATTCACAAGACATTGGTATGTTGCCCCTGCACTTTTCAGACCGAAGGGCATTACTATGTAGTAGTATGTCCCTTTGTCGGTAATGAAGGATATTTTCTCTGAGTCTTCAGCATCCATGAAGATCTGGTTGTAACCTGAATACGCGTCTATGAAGCTCATGTCCTGCTGTAGAATCCACCATCTGATCTATCCGAGGTAAGGGATAGCTGTATTTTGGACAAGACCTGTTCAGGTTAGTGAAATCAACACACATTCTCCACTTTCCATTGGCCTTGGGCACGATGACTGCATTTGATAACCCTTCGGATATGTGACTTCTCTTATAAACTCAGCCTCTTCCAATTTTTTGACCTCTTCGCGGATGACGTCGTACTTCTCCCTGGAGTAGACTCCTTGTCTCTGTTTGATAGGCCTGTCATCTTTGGTCACGTTGAGCTTATGACTCATAACCTCAGGGTCGATGTCGGTCATGTCTGCGTGACTCCATGAAAAGACACTCTGCCTCCTCCTGAGGAAGTTTATCAGTTCTTCCTTGATTTCTGTCTTTAGGGCTTTGCCGACCTGGATGGTTTTTTTCGGCTCATCCTCATTGAGGACGATGGATTCTACCTCTTCCGAGGCCTCTCCCTTCTTCAACTTTGTCTCATCTCTTGGGTCAAGTGTATCAATGTTGTAAGTGGTGGTTAGAAGTCTGAGTTATTTGGAGCATCTTTTTCTCAGGCTTTCGAGCTACAAAATGATAGTAGCTCGGATGATTTTTGGCAGAGGAGGGAACATAACAACTGACAAAGACCTGAACTGGAAGGTCTGAGTGGTGGACAACCCTCCACAAGATTATGGCCCCTATTATGACCCTCCAGGCGTTAGGGGATAGTTAGGAAGGGGCCAAATTGATGAAGGCAAGGATGGACCTAATAATAGGATGAATGGGAAAATGAAACCCTAACTTGAACATCTGCTCGTACAAGCAGATCTCACCATATCGGCCATGGTAAGCCCTCTCTTCGCTCAGAGTTCTCCTAAGCTTTATGGAGGGGCTGATGGAGTACAGATATCTAAAGCAAAGAAGGTCTACCTCAGTAACGGTACTCTCAATCTCGGCCGCCTCAGAGACGTCGATATCACTCTCAGCGTCATCATCATCGTCATTATCTTGCTCAACGTCGGCTGGAGAAGACGTTGATGGATTACTCGGGAACCTCTGAGCGAACTCGGCCCCGGTGACGGCCAACAGAGGAATGGCGTCAAGAGTGGGGGAATAGCCACACTCGGCTCAACAATCTCAACCTCTGAGGAAGAGGACGAGGTGCTCGAATTCTTATGGGACGAGGCCCAGCTAGAGACCTCGGCTTGATCAGGGGCCTGATCTTGCTGAGTTGTGAAGTCCATGGCCTCCTGGAAGGAATCCATAAACATAGGGTCTGAGGTTGAAGACTCAGACTCAGACATCGACACTAGTTCGGCAGGGACCTTTGTTTGGCTAAATGGCTCTAATGGATCAGGATATATCACCTGTAGGGGTGGTGGAAAGATAGGTCTAAGAGGGAATTCTTGTGACCTACGAGACTCCTCCTGTGCCCTTTCTATTTGTCTAATTTTTTCTAAAGTCTTCTCTCTGAGAGAAGGGAACTCCTCAAGAAGTTGGTAGAGGGTTCTGACAATCAGAGGCAGTCACTACACTTTAAAGATCAAATGACAAACAAGATTGGCTAAGGAAATAATGCAATTTAAAGATCAAACTGCCCAAACTTAGCAAGAACAGTTCGCCTAAAACTATGGAAGCCTCACCGAAAAACTCAAAAACTCGTCGGAAAACACAAATAGAAGGGAAAAAGCAGAGAAAATGAAGACAAATGAAGGGTAAAAGATACTGAAGATGAAACGATAAGGGAAAGCGAAGAAAATGCGAGGAAACAACCACCAAGAACTGCTGAAGGGAAATCGTGAAGAAAATGCCCTTTAGAGAGAGAAACTGCTGAAGTGAAATCGTGCCAGGAAAGAAAATTGAGGAATAAGGAGGGAAAAATGAATGTTTAAACCCTAAAATATGCAGGCACGTGTCTCAAGGCCCATCATTGCCCTGTGAGCCCCAAAGGGAGGCTGACAACACATGCTTGCCAAGTAATCCACACTTCAGCAATGGACAAATGTCAAGCGAACATTGGCTCATAGGAGAGAGGCCTCGGAGGTTTAGAGATCCCATAGTCACCTGCACTCACATGTAACTAAGGGCTGTGGGGTGATTGATATGCCACAAGTGTCACCTCGGCTCGTAGGAGTCAACCTCGGCCGAAGATGTAGCCGATGCTGGGAAAGCCTTGGGTCCGTGACATCAGCCCTCGACCATGGCAAGGTCGACCCAGGCCGACACTGCCACCAACATCATCAAAAGGGGCACTGCACACGGGTCAGGGACACTACAATTCAGCTAGATGTTACGACCTCGGCTAGGGATTGGCCGAGGTCAAAAGAAGCCATACCTCTTCTAAGGCCAACCTCATCAAGATATCAGTCGATGCTCTAAGCACAAGCCAACTCAACCTTGGCCCAGGCCGAGACCTTCATGGCCCATCTTGGATTGAACGAGCAACTGGACTTTATCAACCTCGACTTATACCAGGCCGAGGTCATGACTAAGCGCGATGGCCGAGCACCTCCTGACATTTGGATAAGGGCACGTGGACACAAGTTAGTTATAACAAATCATTCCCCACACGTGGGGAGAATATTTCATCATCATTCTCTACATGTGACAGTGACAGATGGCTTCTCCATATTGGCTAGATCAAAACACACATGCTCATTGCATGCATGGGGGGTACATTACACCCCCTAGGTACTATATATAGAGGTCATCCTCTACCTTGTGGAGGGATCAATTAGTAACCCTAGCTGAAACTCTATTTAAATACATAGTAGAGAGAGAGATCTTGAGAGATTGTATCTATGGCCATTAGTGCCCTTACACATTGATACACATCATACACTTGCACAGTGGACGTAGGCCTAATTGGCTGAACCACTTATATTCCGTTGTGAATCTTCTTCTCCTCATCTCCTTCTATTGTGTATGTATACCTTCTACATGCCTTGTGCTACCATTGTTGACATTGAATTGAGCATACAAACACCTTGAAGGGTGGTGCTATTTTTAGCATCATCATGAAAGGTGTTGAAATTTGTTTCAAGTGCCGACATATGCGCGGATAGGTCCATCCCCGCCCACTCGAAATCTGGGTCGTCTTCCTCGTCGGACGACTCCTTATTCGCGCCGAGATCTCCCATCCCGACATACTCACCGGCTGGCCCTGCTTCTTCCTCGCTCTTGCTCGAGGAAGCCTCTTCTTCAACATCATCACCCCGCCTAGTCTGGAGGACAGCTAGTTGTTTGGCGCTTTTGGTGAGCATCCCTTGTCCGAAAGGACCGGGGAGGCGGGTATGGTCGCTCGGCTCTGCTATGCCAGCATCCTTAAGGATGGAAGTTATCAATCGGGCATAAGGAAGTGGGTCGATGCCCTTCTCATCCAAGGATGTGTTAATGATGTCCGCGTATAAAGTGCGGCCCAAATGGATGGATGTTTGGGAGTCGAAGAGATGATATGTCAAAGTAGCTTGCCGAGGCCGCATGGCGGAATCGTTGGACGTTTGCAATAAGTTGGCGCACACAATCTGAAATGTGAGCCGTGCCTTCTCATTTAGGCGTCAAACGGCGAAGGTTTGCCCCGCCCAAGGCACATTCGGTGCAATTTGGGCCGTGATAATGTCCTTGTCGACCAGGGGGATGTTTTGGGGATATGTAAATTCTTGGACGTCTGGGACGTAAAACTCGGCCATCTTGGCCATGAGATTGGCCAAGGAAAATGAAATGGGAATCCCATCCACGAAAGCTTCAGCCTAGAATTGGCCTGTCCGGACGAGGGTACCATAGAATGCGCGGACTTCGGTTGCCCAAACCGCTTTGTGAGGTTGGTTGAGGAATCGGCACCAGCCTCGAGCCATGAATAGGATGGTGACGGAGTTAGGCAGGGCTTCCCATTGGACAGCGCGCTCCATATGGAGTTTGCATCCCAAACCGAAGTATTGAGTGCACCACCGCTCCTCTTGGTGGGAGCGAAATTCGCCGTGACCGGAGGGTTGGATCACGGTGGAGTCGTATTTGGTGGGGGCAACACGGGGGGCCATGGAAACAGTAGGGATTTATTGTTTTAAACACTATAAAGGAAGAAGAGAGTATTTGGTTTGAAGGTGTGAGGAGAAGTGGAGAGTTTGGGTGTGTATTTATATTGGAAAGGGGAGGGGAGGGGTTGGTTTTGGAGGGGAAAGGGAATGGATTTGAGAGGGAAAGGTTGGGCTTGGGAAGAGGAAAAATGGATTGGAGGGAATGAATGGGATTGAGGGGAAAGGGGGGTGAATCTTGGGAAGGGGAGAAGACAGATCTGCAGAAGGTGGACCGGTCCGGGGTAGGGGTAGAGCGGTCCGTCCCTTTGACTTTTCAAACCCTCGACAAGCGGACCGGTTCTTTTAAAAATAAAAGGAACCGGTCCCGGGTCGGACCGATCCGCCTTAAAAAGGAACCGGTCCGCCCCAGGGCTTTTGGGCTGGAGTTCTCCTAATTCGGTTTCGAGCTCTCTTCTTCAAAAACTTTCACTTTCCTGATATACCCTCTATCCAATTGGGCTAAAAAAAACTCTCGATTTCACTGGTCAACACCCTTTGACTCAAAATTCCCAAAACACACGAATGCTTGTACCGAACGAAACCTAGTCCTAACGACTCTCAAGACACACACACGATTACTATACACAAGAACTCACCCCATACGCGTCGGGGGTGCGACGACCTCACTTTTTCAGCTCAATTGACCCCGTAAACGGGGTCCGACAACCAAACAGTGTCGACTTCTTCCGCACACGCCTCTAGATATGGCTTTAGGCATTGTCCATTCACTTTGAACGTGTTTCCCCCTTTTAAATTGTCTAGTTCAACAGATCCATGGGGGAAAACATTCTTTACGACGAATGGGCTAGACCATCGTGACCGCAACTTGCCCGGAAAGAGGTGAAGCCGAGAGTTGTAGAGAAGAACTTTTTGCCCGGGAAGAAACTCTTTTCGTCGAATGATGCTATCATGAGCGAGTTTTATCCTTTCTTTTGAAATTTTGACATTCTCATACGCATCATTGTGTAGTTCTTCTAACTCATTCAATTGAAGCTTGCGGGCTTCACCGGCCTTATCCATAGCATAATTCAATTGCTTAATCGCCCAATATGCTTTGTGTTCGAGCTCAACGGGAAGATGGCAGGGTTTACCATATACAAAGCGGAAAGGGGACATGCCGAGTTGATTCTTAAATGCGGTACGATAGGCCCATAGAGAATCGTTCAACCTAAGTGACCAATCCTTCCGGATAGGATTGACGGTCTTTTCGAGAATATTCTTGATTTATCGATTCGCTAGTTCGGCCTGCCCATTCGTTTGTGAGTGATAAGTCGTTCCCACTTTGTGAACGACACCATACTTTCTCATGAGCTTCGCGAATGGCCTATTGCAAAAGTGGGTGCCATTATCGCTAATTATTTCTTTCGGTGCACCGAAGCGGGAAAGTATGTGTTCCTGCAGGAACTTTATCACCACTTTGTTGTCATTAGTCTTGGTAGCTATGGCTTCCACCCATTTAGAAACGTAGTCTACCGCGACAAGGATGTATAGGAAACCAAAGGACGGGGGGAAGGGTCCCATGAAGTCAATACCCCAACAGTCGAATATCTCAATGATGAGTATGGGGTAAGAGGCATCATATCTCATCGAGTAATGGCTCCAATTCGTTGGCACCTATTGCATGATTTGCAAGCATCGTTCACATCCCGGAAGATTGTGGGTGATTAGAGGCCGCATTGCAGAATTTTAGCGGTCGTCTTTTTCGTCGAAAAGTGGCCTCAACAAGCTTCCGAATGATAAAACTGGATGACTTTTGGGATCTAGTCATCCGATACACATCGTCAGATGATTTGGTCTGCGCAGTATTGAAAAAGGAATGGATCATCGTAAAAGAACATGCGCGACCAAGTAAGAAACCTCTTCTTATCTTGTTGTATCCAGTTGGGAGGGACGGATCCCGTGACAAGATAGTTCACTATGTCCGCAAACCAGGGATACGAAGAGGTAGTAAAAAGTTTCTCATCCGAAAAGTATTCGTCTATGGGTATGGGATCACTAGGTACATCGGACAAAAATCGAGATAAATGGTCAGCAACGATGTTTTCTACTCCTTTCTTATCTTTGATGGAGATATTGAACTCTTCTAGGAGTAGGATCAACCTTATGAGGCGCGGCTTGGCATCTTTCTTTGCAAGTAGGTATTTCAAAGCCGCGTGGTCAGTGAAGACAGTAATAGTAGAACCAATGAGATATGACCGGAGTTTATCAAGGGCAAAGACTACCGCTAGCAACTCCTTCTCCGTTGTAGAGTAGTTGAGTGGAGGTCCGATAAGGGTCCGGTTAGCGTAGTAGATGACATGAGCTTGCTTATCTTTTAGTTGGCCCAAAACAGCCCCGATCGCGTAATCACTTGCATCACACATAAGTTCGAATGGTAAGGACCAATCCGAAACTTGCATGATGGGATCGGACACAAGCATGTTTTTCAATTTGTCAAAAGAGCTTTGCCATGCTTCCGTCCACTCAAATGGGGTGTCCTTCATGAGTAGGTTGCTCAATCACAGTCATACCCGACTTCTTCGGGACGACTTGAATAGGGCTTACCCACTTGCTATCCGAGATTGGGTAGATGATCCCGATATCCAATAATTTTATTATTTTGGTTCTCACAACTATTTTCATGTTGGGATTCAGTCTTCTTTGCATTTCTCTAGAGGGTTTGACATACTCTTCGAGATGGATCTTATGAGTGAAAATCAAAGGACTTATCCCCTTCAAATCAGCTATGCACCAACCAAAAGCACCTTGGTGCTTCCTCAGAATTTTCAATAATTTACCCTCCTACCCTTCATCTAGGCTAGAGGAGATAACAACAGGAAATGTCTCATCCTCTCCTAGGTAGGCATATTTAATATGGGAGGGGAGTTTCTTTAATTTGAGGATTGGAAATTTTTCACTGGAGGGAACCATGTGTGTATCCCTCGAAGGTAATTCCTCGAATCTAGAAACCCAATTAACCTCTATCACGTCCTCGCCCGACGCACTCTCATTGAGTAGCTCTCTCAACTCCCCAACTTCCCTCTGGAAGTCGGTGTACATCCCCTCACCCTCGTGTCTCGCCGCTAAACCGGACTCTAAAGCGTCGCCACAGTAATTTTCCTCAAAATACTCCTCTACTATCTCATCTATGAGGTTCACCGCGTGAAGATCATCTTCCTCCCCTCCATATTGGGCTATGTGGAAGATGTTGGTTTCCAAGGTCATGTTCCCAAAGGTGAGTTGCATTCGCCCATTCCTAGTATTGATGATTGCATTAGCCGTATCTAGGAAAGAACGCCCAAGGATGATGGGAACATGGTTACTTGAGTTGAAGGAGGGCTCCGTGTCCCAAATGACAAAGTCTACCGGGAAGTAGAAAGTGTCAACTTGGATGATCACGTCCTCGACTATGCCTCGTGGAATCTTCAGTGTTCGATCCGCTAATTAGAGAGTGACCTTTGTGGGCTTGAGGTCGCCCAAATCTAGTTTCCTATAGATGGAGAAAGGGAGGATATTAACGCTTGTCCCAAGTCAAGTAAGGCTTTTTTGATTTTATTTTCTCCAATAATGCAGGATATGGTGGGTGCACCGGGATCTTTGAATTTAGGCGGAAGATCATTTAGTAGAATGGAGCTCACGTTCTGGGCTAGAAAGACATTCTTCTTTACCTTCATCTTCCTTTTTACCATCAACAAATCTTTGATGACTTTTCCATAAGCTGGAATTTGTTTAATGGCATCAAGAAAAGGTAAATTAAGCTTGACATGCTTTAGAACTTCTAGCACGTCTTCACGTGGGTTTCCTCTATGGGGTGGAATCAACCTTTGAGGAAACGGTGTCGCGGAGGGCGGTTTCACAACTACCTCTGGTTCACTAGCATCTTCTTGGTCACTCTCATTCAAGGGGACATCTTAGGTCTCTTTCATGCCGGGAGAAATCTCCTTGTCTTTCGTTGTGTCGTGTGGGGGAGGAGATAAATAAATGACTCTCCCACTACGAATAGTGGTCACAGCTTGACATTGCTCCTGATGTTAAGTGGAGGTGGAGCTAACACTAGTTTGACCTGGATGAGGTCTTTGGCCTTGGGCAGGAAACTTTCCCTTCTCTTGAACACTCAATGAAGATTGTATTTTTCACAGATTCGCATTTATGTCGCCAATCAGACGATCATATTTGGCATTAATATCGGTCTTGCTTGCGATGAATTGATTCATGGTATCCTCGAGAGTTCTCCACTGTGGCGGGATATAATTTCCTTGAGGTGGTGGTGCTTGCACATATCCTTGCATGTGTGGAGCTTATTAAAAATGTTGTGGTGGAGGAGGGGCAACATGCGAAGGAGGGTTCATTGCGGCATGTTGTTTCCCATAGCTAAAACCAGGATGATTTTTCCATGAAGGGTTGTAGGAATTCCTATGCGGGACACCAAAATGACCCTTAAATCCTCCTATACCACTAACTTGCTCCTGAAGCATTACTTTGTAGGCAGGTATCGTTGGACATTCCTCAGTTGAATGGCCCACCTCACAAATAGCACACACCTTCTCGACGGGGCTCGGAATGGATCCAGTTAGTCCTCTCCCACATATCCCTTGTAGGTCTCGCATCTCTTTCTCAAGAATATCAATCCTACTATCCGCTATATAATTCTTTTCTACATGATATAGGCCGGATGCTGACGGAGTGGTGGTCGCTTGACGATTTCGATTTAGAGCATTACGATCAGAGGTATCCCAGGATTGGATAGTCTCGAAAACATACCTCAAATGAAGCTCTGCATCTTGGGCGTCTAAATCGACAAAGGGACCACTTCCCATGGTTTCAACAAGTTGTTTGGAATTGAGATTCAACCCATTATAGGGAAAAGATATGATTTATGCTGCATAAAATCCGTGATGGGGGCATGAAGTAACTAACTCATTGAAACGCTCATGACATCGATGAAATCGCTCATTGTCCGATTGTCTGAACGATTGAATTTGAGCCTTTATGGAAATTGTTCGATGGGGCGGGAAGAATTTCTTGAGAAATCTCGATTGTAACTCGTTCTAAGATGGAATCGAGCTCGGAGGTAAAGACCATAGCCAGGTCTTAGCTTTATCTTTGAGCGAGAAAGGGAAGAGTTTGAGGCGGATCACCTCTTGGGTGCAAGTTTGATCATTGAGCGTATCGCACACATCCTCAAATTCCCTAATATGGAGGTATGGCTTTTCAGAATCCATATCGTGGTAATGTGGTAGCATATGGATCATTCCATTTTTGAAACGGAATTGCCTGGCATTATACGGGAGTATAATGCATCCCGGAGTGACAGTGCGCTCGGGATATAGAAATTCTCTCAACGGGCGGTATGGGGGCTCTTCCTCACCGATGGGTGCATTACTGTGTAGCGACATCTCTCTCTTACTTAACGACTCGGTTCTCTCACTGGGTGTGCTTAAAGTGTGCTCGTACATGTGTCCTAAGAAGGTAAACGGAGTGTTATTGGAGATTGAGTGTGATGGTGTGGGAGGCAGGATCTAGAACTGTGGGGCGTTTGGAGTGTGGGGGCTATCTGGGTTATACTCAACTATTGGATTTTCGTGGATGCTGGTTGGAGTATTATGGGGAGTGGGATTTTGCATTAAAAGCTTGTGAGAGATGGTGGTGAATCTTTTTGTGATTTTTGAATTTTTTTATATGTTTTTTTATTTTTGGAGATTTTTTATCAAAGCTTTGGATTGACTCGATCTAAACCTAAGTCTACTTAGTTCCCCGGCAACGGCGACAAAAACTTAACGCGACTGAAAATGTGTCTCAGAAGTGCATTCACTCTAGGCTCAAGTGCAAGCCTGTCGCTCAAGTAATAATCCCAATAAGTCGGGCATCGATCCTCAGGGAAAAAGGACAAGAGAGTTGTAACGACGGGAAGAGACAGAGAGACCCTAACTTTGACTCTAAAGAGAAAAGGAAAAATTGATTTGGTTTTGAGATTAATTATATCTAAATGCAATAACGAAAATAAGAAAAGATGCAACTATACTAATCTACCGAAATTAAGAATGAATGATGATTCGAAACCTTTTGTTTTAAATGATGAGAGAAATAGGACGGGAATACAATCCCCCAACCCTAGTGTAATGCAGTGATAATATTAATCATAAATTTATCTGATTGATCTGATCCGAAATTTAGTACTCCCAAGAATTATGTATACGAGGTTCAAGCCCGCGTCATACCTAATCTGAGGATGAGTAAATCAGTATCGCGATAATGACACTCAAATTGTACTCTAAATCATCACGAGTACCCAGAGGCAAACGAGATATAAAGATCTACAATTATTGTGTAACTACGATATGCGATCATAATCAATCACTAAATTCATCGGATTAATTTTATACACACATTAACACATCAGGCTGGGTTCATGTACCCCGGCCTCGAAAGATCTAGCCTAACATGTTAAATTTAATGAAAACAATGATTGATGTGCAGGAATTCATAATTACTCTAAGGAAAATGGTAATTAGATGTAGAAAAGAATTATAATTAAGAATTACTCACTAAAATAAATCAAACAATAAATGAAACAATGAATGAAACTGATACTCACAAAAATCACTGAATAAATCTTCAATCCTTGAATTAAAACTGCAGTTGTTAGCTAAACTAGGGTTTCTGGAAAAAGAGAGGAAAAATCCTACTAATTCTACGTTCCCATAACAATAGTAAATTGGGTTTTTATACCCTACAACAATTTCGGAGTTCAGCTGCACTAGGAGTCTTTTTAGGAAGAGATAGGATTTGCAAATCTCGAAGCCTAGACTGGTCTGGGCCTTAGGAGGACCGGTCTGCCCCCAAGGCGGGTCGGTTCTTTTTATTTTTGGGCGGATCGATCCGGGGGCGGACCGGTTCCTTTTATTTTTTCCTTCTTCGGTTTGCTTGTGGTCTGGGGTCTTCTGGAGTTTGGCAAGGCGGACCGGTCCGGGGTAGGGGCGGACCGGTCCGGCTATTTGACTTTTTAGTTCCTCTTTGACTGCTCATAACTTTTGTTCCGGGATTCCGATTGAGATTCCGTTTCTTCCTATGTACTCGTGAAAGAGATGTCTTCAACTTCTCTTTAGTTACCTCATCTGAATTCCTTGCGAAAATTCCACTTTTGACCTTTCCTTCCTTCTTTCTTGATTCTTCCAGTTTCTGTCTTCCGTTTCTTGGCATCAAATACCTGTAAAATCACTACGACATACCATAAACTTGGTGTACTCATTAGGATCAATCAGTAGCATGTTTATGAGATAAATCCAACTGAATTACGTTGTTCGAAGTGCTATAAGTAGCTAAATCAAGGGATAAATTAGGGAGAATTTATGCCTAATCATTAAGCCATCAGTAAAACCAAATAATAATAATCGACACAAAATCTTTAGGGAAATATAATTGGCTAGGCACACAATTAAAGTGGAACTTATACGTAGGTAGCGATAAATCCAGTCTCTCAATTATCTGAGACCATTAGGCCAGGTAGAAAGTTTTGTGGGATAACACATCAGTCTACAACATAGTTAATACTAATAAAAATAATATAAATATTTATGCAAACGTGTAGGGGTGTACTGAATCAACAAGGAACATGATATCAATTATTAGATGAGAAAGGTTAAATTGATCCATTTAAATTCAAATACCGATGTAATTCAATATAATATGTAATGTGGCAGTATTATAACATGCACATACTACGAGAAAATAGGAGCTATCACATAGTGATATCAATAGCAGTATGCTAAATACGCAAGCTTTACTATTGAAAACGTAGGAAAAACCTACTTGCTCGGTATATCGTACGGCTTTATATATCACAGGATGATATCGGGAGGAGCTGGTACTTGATTCTTTATATACGATGTTTGGGTATTTAAGTATTTGGGATTAGATCGGTCACTTTATACAAAAAACTTTATCTTTTAAAGTTCCAAGGGTTTAATTCTAAACAACTTGGAACTTTAAAATACTGAAATTAAGATCATATTTAAACTTTGGTGTAAGAGAGTTTTTATCTTAAAATATTTTGAAGTATTCATAGACAAAGCTTGAAGTTCAAATTCGTAAGTTGAAAAAGTTAGGAGGGGTCAAATTGTAATTTAGAAAAAATATTTTTAAGTTAAAACCTCTTTTTTCATAACTTAGGCTAGGTTAGTCCAGACATGGACTTATCTTATATCATTTTGACTAGAAAAATAAAATAAAAATATTGGAAAATTTTTTAGAAAATTTCGATTGGTCATGTGCCCTCACGCGTTAGGTCAAGGTGTCTGGTCAAAAAGTTCATCTTCTTCCCCTCGATAGTTGCATTTAGGGTTTTTAATTTTTGACCTTGAATAACTCCTTCATTCCTAAACCATTTGACATGATTTTTTAACAAACTCGACCTAATATTTCACAAGTAATCCAAATATATAGGTTTTGTGGATTGAGATGTTGTATATCTCAAGTTCCATAACTGCGTGTTTTACTGAAAATTTGACCTAACATTCATGAATTTTAAGGATATATAAGAGATTCTTATTAACATAGTTTATTTTCTGCTATGTGTAGGAGTAATTTGGTTTTGATTTCAAAGGTTGAGATGGATTATACCGTGATGTAACACCTTGCCTAATTAAATACCGGGTGGCCAGTCCCATACCAAATTAAAACAGAATATATAGTTGGCTCATTCTTAGCATCACTATCGAAAACATTTACAACTCGCCCAATACCCAATTAAGCCGGTGCTAAAAACTTTCCAAATTTTAATTTAACAAAATCCATTTTTAGTTTACGAATAACACTACACATATTATTCTACAACACTAATAACCGAACAGATAACACAAAAGAATTTAAATGCAATTGGAATAAACATTCCCAAATAATTATCCACTACAGTAATCCCAACAATAGCAAATATATTAAAATGACACGAATACAAGAGTATTTGACTCAGATAGAAGAGAGATAACTGAATTCCTTTTGGGCGACATGCCCTAACTAAAAGAACATTGAGAATCAAATGAAGATAGCCGTCTAAGCAATACTCCATAGCTCCATAGCTCGTCATAATCCTCTAAGGTTGGTGTCCCTATTGTTGAACACCTGATATAGAAGGTAGAATAGAAAAGAAAGTATGCAAGGAAACGGGTCAGAGCCCGATGTGAAAATGATTTTCAAAAAAACAAGTATTTAACAAGTGCAATAAAGCATTTATTATGTACATGTTAGTAACCAACTCTCACTTGCTATTCTCACATCTCATCTAGAGTGCACACTTAACGTTTCCTATGTACCTCGTTGATGGTTCCTCTTCACTAGTTTCCATAATATGATTCCATCCCAAATCATAACCCCGTATGTCCCATACCATACGTAGTATAATCATTCATATACGTTTCCCATTAACATGAATCGTTTCTCATTAATATGAATTGAGCTCTTCAATAAATATTCATTAACTCATTTAAATTCTTTTTCTCAATTCACCGTTATCAATAATTATCAAAAAGTAGATGATTTAACCACTATATATACATACATTTAATTCATTATATATACACACATATAATACGACACCCCGAGACAAAACTGCGGAGCAATGCATTACTCTGCTATCATGTCCCAATATCGCTGGTCGCCGAATAGGGGACTAAAGGTTCGATAAGGATTCCTCGAACCACAAACAACAACACATAAATTGGAGGCGAACATAGTTCTTATACCCACAGACCACGCACATACCTACGTTCCCATAGTCAACGGACTTATCAACTCCCCGATAAGTCTTTCATAGACCTATGTTCTCGAGCGACAAATCAAAGATCCCATGGATTCATCAGGATATGACTTCCCTCATGCGCAAACCTCCCTATTGATAGCAAGTAAGCTAGGTATGTCATACACATAAATTATCAATCAATCAAATAAGCATTATCACACCTATAATATAATATCAACAAGGTACTCACACTACCCTAATATAATTCCCATATGTATCATTATATCTCTCAAATCCTACGTATTAAAATATTATGACTTTACTTCTTTAATTTAATTATCCCCAAGCCTCACTCATTACTCAAGGTTCAAATAGGTTTTTCCTCAACATTTTATTCCATAAGAAATCACTAATATCCTACTGGTCCACATCATCTTATCTCCCGAATTACCACGAATTAAACTCTCCCTTAAATAAGGGTTATAACCGATTGTTTCTAATCTCTTATAAACACATCTTCTATCAACTAGGATTGAATACCATCATCACATGGCTCATAGTCTATAGTGTTTCATTCACACTATATGACTTATCAACAAAATTAACATCCTCGCATCCTATAGCATCTCTCCACTCCCGACGTCATTAAAGTTCATGCGCGGAGTGTCTCGCAAAGCGAAATCCAAACAAGGAACCCCTCTAATACACTACTACTTAACTTTGTCGGCCGTGGAGGTCCGATAACTTCAAATACGCAATCGGGATAACCTCATCCCCTCTTTCAACCAAATTTGGTCTGAACTCCCATCTCTATCGATGAGCCATACCACTAAGCGCTTGTACTACACTCAATCCTTGCGCAATAAATAATGAGCTTAAACTCAGTCCTTGATGTTCAAATTGTAACCCTAAGGCTACCCAGGTGTTATATTAAATCACCCCTATTGGACATATCCTTAATCCTCATGCATACAAATTAGAATCCAACACATGAATCTAACAACCGAAATTTCTTTCAATTTAATTATCGTAATTCTAATCAATTAAATCCCAAACAAATCAATTCGATTCTTAACTAGGGCTTACTGAACCTTACTAAGTCCCATTATATCCAATTAATAATCACCAAAGATTTAGAAAAGGTTTGGGATACGAACAAGCATTAAAAAGAAACAACTTCACAAATTCTGGGGAGGTCGATCGATCGAAGGCAGGGGGTCGATCGATCGATCACCCAGATAACAACCCAGTTTTCTTCATTTCTTCTACTACGGGTTTCATCACTTTTGATCCTTCAAACCTTCATATTAACTACCCAAATGACTTATAAACCTCACTACATGATATAGCAACATATGTGAATGATTTCTAATGCTCTAAAAATCCTCGAATCATCAAGAGTTTGAATTAAAAGCATATGATGCGACTGAGAAAATGTCTCTAATGTGCGTTCACTCTAGGCTCAAGTGCAAGCCTGTCGCATTAGTAATAAACTCGGTAAGTCGGGATCGTATCCACAGGGAAATAGGAAAACGAAGTTGTAACGACGGGAAAGATGAATGAATCCTAACTCCGACTCTAAAAAGAAAGGAAAAATGATTTGGTTTTGAGAATGACTATACTAGATGCAAATATGAAATTATGAAAAGAGCAATTATACTAAATTACCTAAAATACTGATGAATACTGATTTAAACTTTTAAACTATGTGATGAGAAAAATAGGACAGGAACACAATCCCCCAACCTTAGTGTATTGCAGGTATAATGCTAATCGTAAATTTAACTGATTAATTTGACCCATAATTTATTACTCCCAAGCATTATGTATATGAGGTTCAAGCCCGCATCATACTTAATCTGAGGACGAGTAAATCGGTATCACGATAGCGATACTCGAGTTGCATTCTAAAGCATCCCGGTTACTCAGAAGCAAACGAGATCTAAAGATCTACAATTTTCGTGTCCCTACGCAATACGGTCGTAATCAATCACTAAATTCATAGGATTAATGTTATACACATGCAACAAACACATCAGGTTAGGTTCATGTATCCCGACCTTAGAAAATCTAGTTTAGCATGCTGAAAGTAATGAAAACAACTTTTGATGCGCAAAAAACCATAATTAAACTAAGGAAAATTTGTTGAATGATGTAGAACGTAATTTGAGTGAAGAAAAGTAACTCCTAATCTTACCAAAGCAGTAGTAGCAGCAATTAAGAACACTTTTAATCAAAGAATTTCGGAATAATCTTCACTATTGAAATTAAAAGAATAAACTTTATCCAAACTAGGGTTTCTGAAAAAGAATGAAAAATTAACTAAAATTCTCCCTGCAAATAATGATAATAGAATGGTTTTTTATACCCTACAAGAATTCAGGAGTTTTTGTTGCACTAGAACTCTTCTTATGAGAAGATAAGATTACAAAATCTCGACAGCCAGACCGGTCCGGGGCTTAGGCGAATCGGTCTGCCTTCCATGAAGATCGATTCTTTTATTTTTCAGGCGGACCGGTTCTTTTATTTTTCTACCCTCTTCGGTTTTCTTTCGATATGGGGTCTTCTGGAGTATGGCATAGCGGACCGGTTCGGACTGGGGGGGATCGGTCTGCCTATTTGACTTTTTCTCAACTTTGACTGCTCATACCTTTTGTTCCGGGACTCCGTTTGAGGTGTTGTTTCTTCCTATGTGCTCATGAATGTGATCTCTTCAACTTCTCTTTAGGTTCCTCATCCGAATTCCAGGTAGAATTTACACTTTGGCCCTTTTGACTTTCCTTCTTGCCTTTCTTGATTCTTCCGGTTTCCTTCTTTCATTTTTGACATTAAATACCTGCAACATCAGTATGAAATACCAAAAAATTGGTGTACTCGTTAGGATAAGTCACTAGCAAGATTATGAGATAAAGTCAAATCGATTACGTTGTTCCAGGTGCTAAAAGTAACTAAATTAAGGGATAAATTGGGAAGAATTTATGCCTAATCAAACCCCCTAACTTAGAACTTTATGCGTCCCGAGCAATGTAAAAGAATCTTCGCACGGCTCAACTCTTGAAAACATTTTATTAGGATAGAATACCTTTTCGCGGGCAAGCGATTGCATTTAGCGTATACAACAAGCCTTTAAACCCCTAGGTCACCCTAGTAGGACGAGTTGTGTCTCGTGAGGGTTTTTAGTGAATATACCCACAAAATTCGACTCAAAGAAAATTCAAAATATGCAAAAATTATGGAATTCAAACTTTCCCAGAAAATAGTCATAATCAAGTCATGTTCAATAGTCTCAAATCATAGTGCATGTGTGCGAAGACAGAAATATTACCGCCAATTTCCACCGATTGTTCATTACGTTACTTACCCGAAAATTCGTTTCGATTTCAAATTCTCACGGAATGCCCTCTCAAACGAATCACTCGGATTACGATTATTCTCTTGGTATGCGTGATATAAAGAGTAAATATAATGGATGCAAAGTCACGCATACAAGTAGGAAGACGGAAATTTTATAGTAATAGGATCTCATCAACGGGTTACGGTTTTAAAAACGGGAACATTGCCTCTTTTTCGCGCATTCAATCTCTTTCATTATCTTTTGGTGTATTATCTCTCCACGCGGTAACTAATTTTGCAATTAAGACTCGGTTAGGACTTTTCGGGTTTTGTGGTATATTGGGTTAAATGAAAATAGTAAGGAAAGTTGGAATTGGAAAAGTCATTTAAGATGTCCATTTGTGCTTTTTCCGGGCTATTGCTCATTTTTTTTTCTTCTTTTTCTCTATTTTTTTTCTGTTTTTCACTTCTTTTCTTTTCTTGCTATTTTTGTTGAGCATATCTATTTTTTTCTTTCCCCTTTATATGCACTTATCGGACTTAAATTCTGAATTTTTCCACTTTTCGCAATTCCGGGCTATTTGGGTTTTTCGAGTTGTCAAACGAAAGGAAAAATTATTCGGCTCAAGTTGGGTTACAAAAGGGATAATTTTTCGCATCTTTTTCTGGCCAATATTTTTGGGTGACAAACTAGGGCCTACTTCATTGTACAAAATACAATATGCGTGTCGAGATGAATTTAAGTTTAGAGATCAATTTTTGGCACATTTTTCAAAGCAATATCACCCACGTTTTTCATAACTGATCAAAATGAAAGGATTGACATCCTCGACGACTTTTTAGGTGTTGAAAAGAACTTTGAGTTAACAATTAACTCGGATTGATTTAAAAACTCACAAAAAGTGATAGGCTTGAATCTCACCGGATTTGTTAATCTCCACACTTATTCGTTAAGTCGTCAATTTTCGCTCAATTTCTATCTTTATTCAATTTCGGCTTTGTGTATGTTGAATTTTTACAACTTGAGACTTTAAACCGAATTTTAATGATATTTTTGAAAGAATTTGAATTTGAATTTTTATTTATTTTGAACAAAAATATTTTTGGATTTTTCAAAATTTTATGATTTTTTTATAAAAATTTCTGGGCCTTTTTGAAAATTTGTGAAGTTTTAGAAATACGCACTTGTCACCCCCCCCCCCCAACTTAGACTTTTGCATTGTCCTTAAGCAAAAAGGACTAAAATCTAAACAAGGCAAAATAATAAGTGCGATAAATAAAACAAACAAATAGAGAAAATGCAGATTTTATAGCAAACAAGACTGTGGTACAATTACAAGGAAAAGCATTCAAACATGTGAACAAGAAAAACAAATAAAAAACTGCCATAACCACATCAAGCTTCACTGGAGCGGGGGTTGGGAAGGACCGGGCGCATCGGGGCCATAGGGGTCATAGAAATAGGATGGCAGTGGCTCATTAGGAGCCCCTTGGCGTCGGTATATATCCGCTTGGAAGCGAAACATCAAGCTGGTATCCCGACGGTAATCGGTCAAGAAGTTGCTGAAGCTCGTCTCAAGCGTCGACATACGATTCATGAGGTTTCTACCCGCCCATTCAAAATCAGGGTCATCTTCCTCGTCTGCCGACTCTTCGTCCGCACCTACATCCCCCATTTCGACATCCGCACCGGCTGCTTCTGCTTCCTCTTCGTCGCTCTCTCTCGAGGCAGCCTCCTCCTCGCTATCACTTCCCTTCCTTGCTCGAAGAACAGCCAGCTGTTTGGCGCTCTTAGTGATGGGTTCCCTGTCCAAAAGGATCAGAAATGCGAGTACGATCGATCGGTGCCGCTACGCCAGCATCCTTGAGGATGGAGGTGATCAATCTTGCATAGGGAAGTGGGGCAGCTCCTTTCTCATCCAAGGTCGCATTGATGATGTCGGCGTATAAGGTTCGAGCCAAGTGGATGGAAGTGTGTGGATCAAAGAGGCGATAGGTTAATGTGGCCTAACGGGGCCGCATCGCGGAATCGTTGGACATTTTCAAGATGTTGGCGCACACAATTTGAAAAGTGAGGCACGCCTTCTCATTAAGGCATCCAACGGCGGCGTTTTTCCCCGTCCAAGGAACATCCAGTGCAATGCGTTCCATGATCACGTCTTTGGTGACCGGGGCTACGTTCCTTGGAGAGGTGAATTCTTGGACATTCGGAACATCGTATTCGTCCAACTTGGCCGTGAGAAGAGCCAGTGAAAATAAAATGGCGGTACCATCCACGTACGCTTGAGCATCGAATTGGCCCATCCGCACAAGGGTTCCATAAACGGAGCGAACCTCGGCTGCCCAAACCGCTTCATAGGGTTCGTTGAGGAATCGGCACAAACCCCTATCCATGAATAGGGCGGTGACGGAGTTGAGCAGACCTGTCCATTGGACAGCGCGCTCCATATGGAGTTTGCGATCCAGACCGAAAAACTGATGGCACCACCGTTCCTCTTGGCGGGAATGGAATTCCCCATGATCGAAGGGGAGGATGTCGGTGGAGTCGTACTTGGTGGGGGAAGCTCTTTGGTCCATGATAATGAGAGAGATATTTGCTTGAAAATAGGGAGGGAGAAGAGAGGAGTTTGGTTAAAGGTGTGGAGGGAAAGGGAGGGTGTGGGTGGTTATTTATAGGTGAAAGGGTGGGGGTAGGTCTTGGATTTGGAGGGAAAAGGTTTGGAGGGAGTGTATTTGGGAGGGAAAGGTTAGGCTTAGGAGAGTTGTGGACAAATATGGAGGGAGTGAATGGGATTGGGGAGAAAGGAGGGTGAATCTTGGGAAGGGGAAAAACAGAACTGCAGAAAACAGACCAGTCCGCCTGGGGACCGGACCGGTCTGGTCCTTTAATATTCAGGAAAATTCGACTATTGGACCGGTCTGGCTCAAAATTAAAGGAACTGGTCCGGGGCGGACCGATCTGGACCTAAAATAAAGGAACTGGTCCGGCTCTTGTGTTTGAGCTGGATTTCTCCCCTAACTTAATTTCGATCTCTCTTCTCTGAAGATTTTCACGTTCACAACATACGCCCTATCAATTTGGATTTAAAACCTCTCGATACCAATGACCAACACAATTGGATTCAATATTCCCAAAACATGTGAATGCTTTTTCCCGAATGTACCCTAGTCCTATCTATGCTCACTACACACAGGACTCTCACCCCATACGCGTTGGGGGTGCGACGACCTCGATGTAATAGCTCACTCTACCCCGTAAATGGGGTTCGACAACCACACGGTGTCGACTTCTTTCACACACGCGTCTAGATATGGCTTTAGGTGTTGTCCATTCACTTTGAATGTATTTCCCCCCTTCAAATCGTCTAATTCAACAACTCCATGAGGAAAAACATTCTTCACAACAAACGGGCCAGACCATCGTGACCGCAACTTGCCCGGAAAGAGATGAAGCCGAGAGTTATAGAGAAGAACTTTTTGCCCCGAAAGAAACTCTTTGCGTCGAATGATGTTATCGTGAGAGAAATTCATCCTTTCTTTGGAAATTTTTGCATTCTCATACGCATCATTGCGTAGTTATTCTAACTCATTCAATTGAAGCTTGCGGGTTTCACCTGCCTTATCCATGGCATAATTCAATTGCTTAATCACCCAATATGCCTTGTGCTCTAATTCAATGGGAATATGGCAAGGTTTTCCATACATAAAGCGGAAAGGGGACATACCGAGTTGATTTTTATATGCGGTACGATAGGCCCATAGCGAATCGTTCAATCTAAGTGATCAATCTTTTCGGGTAGGATTGACGGTCTTCTCAAGAATGTTTTTGATTTTTTGATTTGCTAGTTCATCCTTCCCATTCGTTTGTGGGTGATAAGTCATTCCAACCTTGTGAACGACTCCATACTTTCTCATTAGCTTTTTGAAAGGCCTATTGCAAAAGTGCGAGCCATTATCGCTGATTATTGCTTTCGGTGCACCGAAGCGGGAAAGTATGTGTTCCTGCAGGAACTTAATCACCACTTTGTTGTCATTTGTCTTGGTAGCTATAGCTTCCACCCATTTAAAAACGTAGTCTACGGCAACAAGGATGTATAGGAAACCAAAGGCCGGGGGGAAAGGGCCCATGAATTCAATACCCTAACAGTCGAAGATCTCAATAATGAGTATGGGGGTAAGAGGCATAAGGTATCGTCGGGTGATGGCCCCCATCGATTGGCACCTATTGCAAGATTTGCAAGCAGCGTTCACATCTCGGAATATTGTGGGCCAATAGAGGCCACATTGCAGAATTTTTGCGGCCGTCTTTTTCGTCGAAAAGTGGCCTCCACAAGCTTCCGAATGACAAAACTGGATGACCTTGGGGATCTCGTTATTCAGTACACATCGTCAGATGATTTGGTAAGCGCATATTTAAAAAGGAAGGGATCATCATAGAAAAACATGCACGACCAAGTAATAAACCTCTTCTTATCTTGCGGTGTCCAGTCGGGAGGGAAGGCTCCCGTGACAAGGTAGTTCACTATATCCGCAAACCAGGGCAAAGAAAAGGTAGCAAAAAGTTTCTCATCCGGAAAGTATTTGTCTATGGTTATGGGATCACTAGGTACGTCGGACTAAAGCCGTGATAAGTGATCGACAACGACGTTTTCTACCCCTTTCTTATCTTTAATGGAGAGATTAAACTCTTGTAGGAGTAGGATCCACCTTATGAGACGCGGCTTTGCATCTTTCTTTGCAAGTAAGTATTTCAATGCCGCATGGTCGGTGAAGCAAGTAATGGGAGAATCGACAAGATATGATCGGAATTTATCAAGGGTAAAGACTACCGCTAGCAACTCCTTCTCCGTGGTAGAGTAGTTGAGTTGTGGTCCGGTAAGGGTCCAGCTAGCGTAGTAGATGACATGAGCCTGCTTATCTTTTCTTTGGCCCAAAACAGCCCCTATCGCATAATCGATAGCATCACACATAAGTTCGAATGGTAAGGACCAATTCGTAACTTGCATGATGGGAGCGGACACAAGCATGGTTTTCAATTTTTCAAAAGATCTTTGGCATTCTTCCGTCCACTCGAATGGTGTGTCCTTCATGAGTAGGTTGCTTAAGGGTCTAGCGATGGCGCTAAAGTCCTTAATGAACCTTCAATAAACCCCCGCGTGGCCCAAGAAAGAGCGCATTTCCTTAAGCAATTTTGGTGGGGGAAGATCAGCTATGACATCTATTTTCGCCCTATCAACTTCTATTCCCTTGGATGATACTATGTGGCCAAGAACTATTCCCTCGGTGGCCATGAAATGGCATTTCTCCCAATTCAGCACTAAGTTCTATTCCACACACCGGGCAAGTATTTTTTTCCAGTTTTTCTAGACAACGATCGAAAGAGGTTCTAAAAACGCTGAAATCGTCCATGAACTCTTCGAGTCCTCTCTCGACCATGTCGCTAAATAGGCTCAACATGCACCTTTGAAAGGTCGTGGGTGCATTACACATGCCGAATGGCATACGTTTCGAGGCAAACGTAGCAAAAGGGCAAGTGAAAGTCGTTTTCTCTTAGTCAAGTACATCTACCTCAATTGGGTTATATCCGGAATAACCATCAAGGAAGCAATAGTAAGGGTGTCCTGCTACTCTCTCAAGCATTTAATCGATAAATGGTAAGGGGAAATGGTCTTTCCTAGTTCCCGAATTGAGTTTCTGGTAATCAATGCAAATGCGCCACCCGGTGGTGGTACGTTGGGGAACTAGCTCTCCCTTAGTATTTTTAATTACTATCCTGCCCGACTTCTTCGGGCCGAATTGAATAGGGCTCACCTACTTGCTATCCGAGATTGGGTAGATAATCCCGGCATCCAATAACTTGATAATTTCGGTTCTCACTATTTCTTTCATGTTGGGATTTAGCCTTCTTTGCATTTCTCTCGAGGGCTTGACATCCTCCTCGAGATGAATCTTGTGAGTGGAAATCAAAGGACTTATCCCCTTCAAATCAGCAATACACCAACCAAAAACACTTTGGTGCTTTCTCAGAATTTTTAATAATTTGCCATCCTGCTCTTCGTCGAGGCTAGAGGAGACAACAACAGGAAATGTCTCATCCTCTCCTAGGTATGAATATTTAATATGGGAGGGGAGTTTCTTCAATTCGAGGGTTGGAAATTTTTTGCTGGAGGGAACCATGCATGTATCCCTCATTGGTAACTCCTCTAATCTCGAAACCTAATTTACATCTCTGGCATCCTCGTCCGACGCGCTCTTATTAAGTAACTCTCTCAACCCCTCAACCTCTCTCTCGAAGTTGGTGTATGTCCCCTCACTCTCGTGGCTCGACACTAGACAGGACTCTAAGGCATCTCCATAATAATTCTCCTCAAATTACTCCTCTACTATCTCATCTATGAAGCTCACCGCGTGAAGATCATCTTTTTTCCCCGTATATTGGGCTATGTGGAAGATGTTGGTCTCTAAGGTCATATTCCCAAGGGTGAGTTGCATTTGCCCATTCTGAGTATTGATGATTGCATTAGCCGTAGCTAAGAACGGGCGCCCAAGGATGATGGGAACATAGTTTCTCTAGGTGAAGGAGGGCCGTGTCCCAAATGAAAAAATCTACCGGGAAGTAGAAAGTGTAAACTTGGACGATCACATCCTCAACTATGCCTTTTGGGATCTTCACGGTTCGATCCGCTAATTGGAGAGTGACTTTTGTGGGCTTGAGATCACCCAAATCAAGTTGCCTATAAATGGAATAAGGGAGGATATTGACACTTGCTCCCAAATGAAGTAAGGCTTTTTCGATTTTGTTTTCTCAAATGATGCAGGAAATGGTGGGTGCACCGGGATCTTTAAATTTAGGTGGGAGATCGTTAAGTAAAATGGAGATCACGTTCTGGGCTAGAAAGACATTTTTATTTACCTTCATCTTTCTCTTTACCATCAACAAGTCTTTGATGACTTTTGCATAAGCTGGAATTTGCTTAATGGCATCAAGGAAAGGTAAATTCAGATTTACTTGTTTTAGCACTTCTAGCATGTCATCACGTGGGTTTCCTTTATGGGAAGGAATCAACCTTTGAGGAAACAGTGCCGCAGAGGGTGGTTTCACTACTACCTCAGGCTCACTAGTGTCTTCTTTATCACTCTCATTCAAGGGGACATCTTTTCACTACACCAAAACTGTGGGTCGCGGACTTGGGCCGTGACCATTTCGGGCATGACCATTTTCGTGGGTCACGGCCCAAGTCCATGACCAAAAAATGGTCATGGCCAAGAGGGGGTCACGGCAGATGGTCGCGGACTTGCGCCGTGACACATGCCGTGACGGGTCGCGACCCTCATCCGTGACCCACAACCGTGACAAATTGGTCGTGGCCAAAGTTCGCGACCCACGACCGTGACAAAAAAAAATTGCTTGCGGTCTTCATCCGTGACCCACAACCGTGAAAAATTGGTCGCTGCCAAAGTCCGCGACCCACAACCGTGACCAAAAAAAATGTAATACCCCGTAATTTTAAATGACTTTTAAAATGGGTTATATTTTAAATTAATGGATTAATTGGATTTTATTATTAATTAATTCATTTGGGTTTTATCCGAATTGTGGATATTAAAATGGATGATTCTGAATATTACTTAAAGATATTTAGGTAATATATGAATGTGATGTCATTGATATGACGGTGTGATATAAAATTGGTAATTTGAATTTTTAGTCAGACGCGGTATGGAACGTGTCGGGACTAATTTATTAAATTAAAAAGGAAATTTATTTTCTATCAACCTTATAGTCATTTCGACTGCGTCGTTACATCCGAAAGGTTCGAAATAGTCAGAAAAGTCTATTTGGATGTTAATTTTGAGTCTCGGGTCATTTGGAAATGAATAGACAACTCGAAAGGGCATTTTGGTCATTTTTCTAAGGGGGATGAATAGTGATTTCGGATTTTTTCCTATTATAAGTATTGGTAGATTAAGTGTATGTGGGTTATTCATCTCCTCTACACAAAATAGAGAAGTCATCTTCCTAGAGAGAGTGAAAGGGTGCTTGGGAAGGGAAAAGCCTACTTGGGAAGGAGAAGAACAAGAACAAAGGTTCACCACCACCAACCACCACCGGAGTTTGACCGGAGAAGGGACAACCAACTGAGATATACTACACCAAAGGATCAGACCTTCAATAAAGGAAAGTGTTTGATAATGGCAATTTAAGTTCGTATATTGTCCATGTTAGAATAATTATGAAAAGAGATGATTTTCTTGTTTGGAAGACATAATGGAGTTGTTATATGGATTTATAGAAACTGAAATAATATAGGATGTAAACTTATATTGTAGGATGATAATAATCCACGAAATGATCATGAATATGTTGAAGAAAAATCTGAAAAACCATTGAAGTGTTCTTGAAGTTATTATGTTGATGATTTTCTGGAAATAAGGAGAGAAACATGCTTTTAATCCAATCCCTTGATGATTCTAGGATGTTTAGAGTATTGTAAATCGTTCATATATGTTGATATATCATGTAGAAATAATTATAACTCATTTTGGAGGTTAATATGAAGGTTTGAATGAGTAAAAATGGTGAAACCCGTAGTTGCAGAAAACCAGGGTGTGACCTGAGGGATCGATCGATCGACCCCTGCCTTCGATCGATCGACCTCCCCATAATATGTAAAGTTTCTTCTTTTTAAATGATGATTCTTATTCCAAACCTTTTGTGGATCTTTGGTGATTATTATTTGGATATTATGGGACTTAGAAAATATCAGTAAACCCTTGATAAGATTTGAATTAATTTGATTTGGATTCAAGTGATTAAAATGATGGAAATTATATTGAATGGAATTTCGGTTGCTAGATTCATTTGTTAAATTCCAAATGGAAATGTATGAGAATTAAAGATAGGACCAGTAGGGGTGATTGAATATAACACCTGGGTATCCTTAAGTTTACAAGAGGGTTTAATCCTAAGTGAAAGAAGATGTGTTTATAAGAGATTCGAAACTATCGGTTTTAACCTTAATTAAAAGGAGAACTAAACTCGTAGTAATTAGGGAGAAATAATGTTATGGACCAGTAGGATATTAGTGACTTCTTACTGAATATATGTTGAGGAAAAACCTATTTGAATCTTGTGTATTGAGTGAGGGTAGCCTTAGGTTACAATTTGAACATCAAAAACTGAGTTTAAGCTCATTATTAATTTCGCAAGGATTGAGTGTAGTACAAGAGCGAAGTGGTATGGCTTCTGGATAGAGATGGGAGTTTAGAACACTGATACGACGCAAATATTGCGTTTTCACCCGTTAACCTATGCCTTATTAGCCCCCTTGGGTATCTTAATCCCTATACTTATGCTCGCTAACCAGACAACCTCGGATTTCTATGTTAACATGTTTTGCAGGGGTTAATTGAGCTTTTGTAGGTATTTGGATGCTTAGTATGAAGTTCGGACGCTTTCCGGAAATATTTCGTCGACTTTTGCAGCTTCGGGGGAATTTTAGTAATTTCAGTATTCAGGTTTGAATCCCGAGCTCTTCACGGAAGTTGAAGCCCTTTGTTTTCTCCTCGCGTGGCCGCTGACGGTGCATGATTCTGAGTTGAATCGATGGAGTTATGGCATTTTTAGGATGGTTTTTACTGTAAAAGTACACTCAAGGTCACATTTAAGGGCATTTTAGTCATTTCATATTTTGGTTTTTTGGCCCAATGTCTTCTTGGATATTGTAGTCCTCTGAGTTATCTTCGCGTAGCCTCCGACTGTGCCTCATTCCGAGCTATAACGAAGAAATGACGGCATTTTCCGTAAAACAGGACAAAGCTGCAGAATTCAGACCTGTAGCTTGCGAATCGATTCGGCCCAAAACCGAATCGATTCGGAATGCTGCAGAATTGAAGAAATGAACTTCCCCTGTTTCCGAATCGATTCGGACCACTTCCGAATCGATTCGGCCCTCCAGATTTTTGGTTTTCTTCCCTTTTATTACAAGTTTGCCATAGGATATTTGTTATATAACACTTTCTCTTCATTTTGAAGAGGGGGATACACGTTTTTAGCTTAGTTTAGCTTAGGTTTTGTGGGTTTTGAGAGCTTGGCTTCATTTCTCTTTTGGTTGACAACCATTTGTGTATGTATGTTGAACTTTTCTTCACCCAATCCATTAATCTAGTTGTTCTTGCTTACTTTCTTGCTTTGTAGAGTAGATTTCATGCTTTATTAATTACTTTACTTGTCTTATTTCTTGCTTTCCTAGTTTAATTGGTTGTAATTTAGTTTAATTCATGTATTACCCTTAGATAAATAGGCTCGGGATTGTGTTTCCGCCATTTTCGGGTTTGGACCTCGAAAGTTAGGGTTTCGTGTAAAATTGCCTTTAATTGAAACCACGTGTATTAAAGTTGGATTGTTATGCGTTTAACTTTATTTGTCACGCAACTTTAGTGTTTATAGCGATAATCCGAATTTAATCCGCGTGTGACCATTTTTCAGTTAAATGTTTTATCTCGCAACTTTGGGTTAAATTCCTTCTTGTGTGATGTTTATGCTTAATTAAAAATGCTCGATTAAATGTTTTCGAACCGAAATTCTAATTATTAGTTGTTTAGCCCATGGTGGGGACGCGATCCCGACTCTCGTTTTATTAATTGTAGTATAGTGTTAACTTCTTTCTTTTTCTGTTTTGTCACCATTTCCTACCATCACCTTTTCATTTATTTATTTTACACTTTTATTCTTGAAGTTTTAAAACAATTAACATCTAAAATTTAATCACTCCCTGTGGATTTCTTATGATACCTGACTTACCGCTGTACTTGCTTGTCAAGTGTAGTAGTAGCTTAGGCTTTTTACATCGCGGCGGCGAAACGCACAACGATTGTGTCCTCACACGAACACACTTTTACCGCTCGATCAAACACATTTGGTTGAAAGAGGGTATGAGGTTATCCCGATCGCATAGTTGAAGTTTTCGGACCTCCTCGATCGACAAAGTTAAGTAGTAGTGTATTGGAGGGGTTCCTTGTTTGGATTTCTCTTTGCGAGACGCTCCGCGCATGAACCTTAACGACGTCGGGAGTGGAGAGATGTTATAAGATGCGAGGATAATTAAATTATTAAGTAAGGATATGATATTTTAATACGTGGTATTTAAAAGAGATATAATGCTACGTATGGGAATCATCTTAGGGTAGTGATATTACCTTATTGATATTATATTATAGGTATGATAATACCTATTTGATTGATTGATGATTTATGTGTATGAAATACCTAGCTTACTTGCTATCGGTGGGAGGTTTGCGCGTGAGGGCAGTCATATCCTGATGAATCCATGGGATCTTTGATTTGTCGCTCGAGAACATAGGTCTATGAAAGACTTATCGGGGAGTTGATAAGTCCGCTAACTGTGGGTACGTAGGTATGTGCGTGACCCATAGATACGAGAACTATGTTCGCCTCCAATGTTTGTGTTTTT
Organism: Sambucus nigra; assembly: GCA_949130495.1. NCBI lineage: Eukaryota > Viridiplantae > Streptophyta > Magnoliopsida > Dipsacales > Adoxaceae > Sambucus > Sambucus nigra. Next base: position 360,232,370 of record OX422211.1, on the reverse strand, counting down.
GTTTATGGTTCGAGGAATCCTTACCGAACCTTTAGTCCCCTATTCGGCGACCTGCGATGATGGGACATGATAGCAGAGTAATGCATTGCACCGCAGCTGTGACTCGGGGTGCTGTATTATATATGAATATATATATAATGAATTAAATGAATGAATGGATATTTATTATGGTTAAATCTATCTACGATGATAATTGTAGATAACGGTGAATTGAGAAAAGAATGGAATTAAGTTAATGAATGTTTATGCTTATAGAATTGAAAAGCTTAATTCATATTAATGATAAATGATCCATGTTAATGAGAAACGATGAGAAATGTAAATGATTAATAATGTGACGTATGGTATGGGACATACGGGGATTATGATATGGGAATGGAATTATAATAGGGAGACTAGAAAAGAGGAACCATTAACTAGGAAGTTAATAGGAAACGTTAAGTGTGCACTCTAGTTGAGAGGTGAGAATAACAAGTGAGAGTTGGATCTAACATGTACATAATAAATGCTTTATTGCACTTGTTAAATACTTGCTGTTTTAAAAATCCTCTACACATTCGGGCTCTGACCCGTTTCCTTTCATATTTTCCTTTCTATTGTATCTTCTATATCAGGTGTCCAGCAATAGGGACGCCAACCTTAGCGGATTACGATAAGCTATTGAGCTATGGAGTTTTGCTTAGACGCTTATCTTCATTTGATTCACAGTATTCTTAGTTAGGGCATGTTGCCCAAAGGATTCAGCTATCTTTTTCTATCAGGGTCAAATGCTATTGTATTCGGGTCTTTTTAATACATTTAATATTGTTGGGATTACTGTAATGGATATATATTATTTGGGAATGTTTATTCCAAATGCATTTAAATTCTTTTGTGTTATCTATTTGGTTATTAGTGTTGTAGAATAAAATGTGTTGTGTTATTCTTAAACTGGAAATGGATTTTGTTGAAATAAATTTGGAAAGTTTTTAACACTAGCTTAATTGGGTATTGGGTGAGTTGTAAATGTTTTTCGACAGTGATGCTAAGAATGAGCCAACTGTATATTCTGTTTTAATTTGGTATGGGACTGGCCACCCGGTATTTAATTAGGTGGGGGTGTTACAGGTGGTATCAGAGCATCAGGTTCTAGTGTCCTTTAGGATCTGTACGGCTTATTGTGTCTTCAGCTTAGCGTTCTTTGATGTAGAGCCCTATGAGTAGGATTATTGTTTTTTTTTTACGCCTACCATGTTCAGCTATTTTGAGATATCAAATACTGATAGTGTTCTCTCGTTTCAGATGCCTCCTCGACGTGCACCTCAGCCCGCCCCAGCTCAGGGTACAATGACTGCGACCGAAGTTGCTGCAATTATCGCTCAGGCAGTCAATGCTGCTGTAGCTGCTGTTCAGCAGGCTCCCGCACTGGCACCGGTTGTGCCACCCGCGCAAGGGCAAGTGTTTCCTACTGCATGGGAACGAGCGAGGGATGCTTTTCAGAAATCGCACCCACCTGAGTTTCAGGGAGGATCAGATGTTGTGACTGCTAGCTAATGGAAGAAAGATATCCAACGGCACTTGAGAATGATTGAATGCACCGAGATTCAACGTCAAATACTAGCTGCATTCAAGCTAGTAGGGGCAGCCTTGCAATGGTGGGAAGCTATGACCACTATGGAGGAGAGGGACACAATGACTATCTAAGGCTTTTGGATACGGTTTGATGGGAAGTATTTTCCTTCCGCCATGCAGACAGAGATGAGGCGGAAACTACTTGATTTAAAGCAGGGAGAGAAAACGGTGACGGAATATGAAGAAGAATTCACGAGATTAACTAATTTGGTACCAGCTAAAGTACTTACTGAAGAGAGGAGAATTCTAATGTTCACTGGTGGGTTGAACTATAAGATTTGCCAGCATTTATTGGGGAATCTTTCACTACGTACGTATGTAGATGTTCTTAATGCTGCAATGCTCCACTGCCAAGAAAACCGCTTTCATAATCAGGGTGTCAAGCGGGGGTTTGGGTCAGGCCTGCAAGGCAAGACTACTAGGGGCAGTTCTAGTGGGACTCAATCAGGGCAGAGTCATCAGCGTCAGGGTGAGCAGGGTTCCCAGACAGGGGACTATGCTAAGTGTTTGCGATCTGGAGATTCTCAATTTGAGGTTAAAAGTATTGGGCAAGGACAACAGGGCCATCAGGGCTAGAGACAGGCTCATCAGGGCCAAGGGAAGGGAGGTAATGGCCAGCAGGTTCGGGGTCAACAGGGGAAAGGTGGTGGAAAGTTTATGGGAAAATGTTTCGTGTGTGGCAAGTATGGCCATAAACGTCAAGATTGTCCTGAGAAAGATAAATTCCCTCAGCAACAACATGCTCTACAGGAGCCACAGGTACCAGTGTTTCCACCAACTGCTCTTCCAGCTCTAGCTCCGGTGCTAGCACTACCTCCCATTCCAGTAGCACCCGCGCAGCAGGGTCAGTACGGGCGTGTATATAACGTCCATCAGGCAGTAAATCAACAACCACCCGCGAATGAGGGTATGTTTTCTATCTAAGGAATTTTGAAGCGTTCATTGAATTTTATAGCGATTATTATTGTGTGGGGGCTAAAAGGGTTGCTAAACTTAGCTTATAGCATCGTTATTTACGTAGACTCACTGAGGGGTGTGGGACACCTATATACTACATGTTATCACGTGGGTTTGATTTTTATCATGGGATTACTTACTTTGGGCATGCCCGAGCATGATGTGACTATCGACATGCATTGACTTGTGGTATATGAGAGTGTATGTACTACTACTATCCTGCATCTTGTCTTCTATAAGAGAGTAGATGCGTAGACTTTATTTGAAATCGATAAAACCTAATTTTTGTTTTAAATCGTTAAACCTGATATATTTTTTTATATAAACCAAAATTTTTATACATTATTGACTAAGGACCTTAGGAGTTTCGATGACCAACTACTTTAGGAAGTAGTGTATCGGGGTGGTTCCTTGTTTGGATTTCGCTTGCGAGACACCCCACGCATGAAACTAATAATCGTTGGGAGTCAAAATAAGTTAGGTCTTTAGTATATGAGTTTATAACCTTTGCGACAAATATTATAATGAAAGTGGTACGACAGGGTGTATGGGCGCCCTGGATGGTTGAATGGTAGTAGTTTTCATAATTGTGAAAAAGTAAGTAAATGGAACCTCAGGATTTATTTGTTCAATGTGTGAGGCTCAGTTTTTCCCAAAGTTTGTCACAAGGATGGTATAGGGAAGGTTGGGTAAGGTTTAAATTCGATTCCGTTGGAATTATATGGTGAGGCTTGGTGTATAACATCGATACGGATTTTGGTAATGTACTGTATGGGTGGTACATCTTGGATTTCTTGCGATGTGAGATTTATACTCGGAGTTGACCTTACCGGTATGACTTATATTCCTGAATTTTGGGACGAAATTCTGTTGTAAGGGGGGAAGTATGTAATACCCCGTAATTTTAAATGACTTTTAAAATGGCCTATATTTTAAATTAATGGATTAATTAGATTTTATTATTAATTAATTCATTTGGGTTTTATCCGAATTGTGGATATTAAAATGGATGATTCTGAATATTACTTAAAGATATTTAGGTAATATATGAATGTGATGTCATTGATATGACGGTGTGATATAAAATTGGTAATTTGAATTTTTAGTCAGACGCGGTATGGGACGTGTCGGGACTAATTTATTAAATTAAAAAGGAAATTTATTTTCTATCAACCTTATAGTCATTTCGACTGCGTCGTTGCATCCGGAAGGTTCGAAATAGTCCGAAAAGTCTATTTGGATGTTAATTTTGAGTCTCGGGTCATTTGGAAATGAATAGACAACCCGTAAGGGCATTTTTGTCATTTTTCTAAGGGGGGTGAATAGTGATTTAGGATTTTGTCCTATTATAAGTATTGGTAGATTAAATGTATGTGGGTTATTCATCTCCTCTACACAAAATAGAGAAGTCATCTTCCTAGAGAGAGTGAAAGGGTGCTTGGGAAGGGAAAAGCCTACTTGGGAAGGAGAAGAACAAGAACAAAGGTTCACCACCACCAACCACCACCGGAGTTTGACCGGAGAAGGGACAACCAACTGAGATATACTACACCAAAGTATCAGACCTTCAATAAAGGCAAGGGTTTAATAATGGCAATTTAAGTTCTTATATTGTCCATGTTAGAATAATTATGAAAAGAGACGATTTTCTTGTTTGGAAGACATAATGGAGTTGTTATATGGATTTATAGAAACTGAAATAATATAGGAAGTAAACTTATATTGTAGGATGATAATAATCCACGAAATGATCATGAATATGTTGAAGAGAAATCTGAAAAACCATTGAAGTGTTCTTGAAGTTATTATGTTGATGATTTTCTGGAAATAAGGAGAGAAACATGCTTTTAATCCAATCCCTTGATGATTCTAGGATGTTTAGAGTATTGGAAATCGTTCATATATGTTGATATATCATGTAGAAATAATTATAACTCATTTTGGAGGTTAATATGAAGGTTTGAATGAGTAAAAATGGTGAAACCCGTAGTTGCAGAAAATGCAGAAAACCAGGCTGTGACCTGAGGGATCGATCGATCGACCCCTACATTCGATCGATCGACCTCCCCAGAATATGTAAAGTTTCTTATTTTTAAATGATGATTCTTATCCCAAACCTTTTGTGGATCTTTGGTGATTATTATTTGGATATTATGGGACGTAGAAAATATCAGTAAACCCTTGATAAGATTTGAATTAATTTGATTTGGATTCAAATGATTAAAATGATGGAAATTATGTTAAATTCCAAATGGAAATGTATGAGAATTAAAGATAGGACCAGTAGGGGTGATTGAATATAACACCTGGGTATCCTTAAGTTTACAAGAGGGTTTAATCCTAAATGAAAGAAGATGTGTTTATAAGAGATTCGAAACTATCGGTTTTAACCTTAATTAAAAGGAGAACTAAACTCGTAGTAATTAGGGAGAAATAATGTTATGGACCAGTAGGATATTAGTGACTTCTTACTGAATATATGCTGAGGAAAAACCTATTTGAATCTTGTGTATTGAGTGAGGGTAGCCTTAGGGTTACAATTTGACCATCAAAAACTGAGTTTAAGCTCATTATTAATTTCGCAAGGACTGAGTGTAGTACAAGAGCGAAGTGGTATGGCTCCTGGATAGAGATGGGAGTTTAGAACACATTTGGTTGAAAGAGGGTATGAGGTTATCCCGATCGCATAGTTGAAGTTTTCGGACCTCCTCGATCGACAAAGTTAAGTAGTAGTGTATTGGAGGGGTTCCTTGTTTGGATTTCGCTTTGCGAGACACTTCGCGCATGAACCTTAACGACGTCGGGAGTGGAGAGATGTTATAGGATGCGAGGATAATTAAATTATTAAGTAAAGATATGATATTTTAATACGTGGTATTTAAAAGAGATATAATGCTACGTATGGGAATTATCTTAGGGTAGTGATATTACCTTATTGATATTATATTATAGGTATGATAATACCTATTTGATTGATTGATGATTTATGTGGATGACATACCTAGCTTACTTGCTATCGGTGGGAGGTTTTGGGCGTGAGGGCAGTCATATCCTGATGAATCCATGGGATCTTTGATTTGTCGCTAGAGAACATAGGTCTATGAAAGACTTATCGGGGAGTTGATAAGTCCGCTGACTGTGGGTACGTAGGTATGTGCGTGACCCATGGATACGAGAACTATGTTCGCCTCCAATGTTTGTGTTTTTTTTATGGTTCGAGGAATCCTTACCGAACCTTTAGTCCCCTATTCGGCGACCTGCGATGATGGGACATGATAGCAGAGTAATGCATTGCACCGCAGCTGTGACTCGGGGTGTTGTATTATATATGAATATATATATAATGAATTAAATGAATGAATGGATATTTATTATGGTTAAATCTATCTACGATGATAATTGTAGATAACGGTGAATTGAGAAAAGAATGGAATTAAGTTAATGAATGTTTATGCTTATAGAATTGAAATGCGTAATTCATATTAATGAGAAATGATCCATGTTAATGAGAAACGATGAGAAATGTAAATGATTAATAATGTGACGTATGGTATGGGACATACGGGGATTATGATATGGGAATGGAATTATAATAGGGAGACTAGAAAAGAGGAACCATTAACTAGGAAGTTAATAGGAAACGTTAAGTGTGCACTCTAGTTGAGAGGTGAGAATAACAAGTGAGAGTTGGATCTAACATTTACATAATAAATGCTTTATTGCACTTTTTAAATACTTGCTGTTTTAAAAATCCTCTACACATTCTGGCTCTGACCCGTTTCCTTGCATATTTTTTTTTCTATTATATCTTCTATATCAAGTGTCCAGCAACAGGGACGCTAACCTTAGCGGATTATGGTAAGCTATGGAGCTATGGAGTTTTGCTTAGACTCTTATCTTCATTTGATTCACAGTATTCTTAGTTAGGGCATGTTGCCCAAAGGATTCAGCTATCTTTTTCTATCAGGGTCAAATGTTATTGTATTCGGGTCTTTTTAATACATTTAATATTGTTGGGATTACTGTAATGGATCTATATTATTTGGGAATGTTTATTCCAAATGCATTTAAATTCTTTTGTGTTATATATTTGGTTATCAGTGTTGTAGAATAAAATGTGTTGTGTTATTCTTAAACTGGAAATGGATTTTGTTGAATTAAAATATGGAAAGTTTTTAACACCAGCTTAATTGGGTATTGGGTGAGTTGTAAATGTTTTTCGACAGTGATGCTAAGAATGAGCCAACTGTATATTCTGTTTTAATTTGGTATGGGACTGGCCACCCGGTATTTAATTAGGTGGGGTGTTACAGGTGGTATCAGAGCATCAGGTTCTAGTGTCCTTTAGGATCTGTACGGCTTATTGTGTCTTCAGCTTAGCGTTCTTTGATGTAGAGCCCTATGAGTAGGATTATTGTTTTTTATTTACGCCTACCATGTTCAGCTATTTTGAGATATCAAATACTGATAGTGTTCTCTCGTTTCAGATGCCTCCTCGACGTGCACCTCAGCCCGCCCCAGCTCAGGGTACAATGACTGCGACCGAAGTTGCTGCAATTATCGCTCAGGCAGTCAATGCTGCTGTAGCTGCTGTTCAGCAGGCTCCCGCACTGGCACCGGTTGTGCCACCCGCGCAAGGGCAAGTGTTTCCTACTGCATGGGAACGAGCGAGGGATGCTTTTCAGAAAGCGCACCCACCTGAGTTTCAGGGAGGATCAGATGTTGTGACTGCTAGCCAATGGAAGAAAGATATCCAACGGCACTTGAGAATGTTCGGGGGTTGTTTCGAGTTTTCACCCTCTAACGTCATGTTTTTAAGCCTAAGTCTATAAATATGCAAATTATCATCGTATTCTCAAACCGAGAGACCCGCGGTTGAGGGGTCAGTTCCTACGAGTTACATTGGTCCCGTGGGAGGTGTTGGTGCCACCCACGGGGACGTTCGGGGGCTATTTCGAGTTTTCACCCTGTAATGCCATTTTTTAAGCCTAAGTCGAGAAATAGTAAAATTATCATCGTATTCTCAAACCGGGAGACTCGCGGTTATGGGGTCAGTTCCTACAAGTTACATTGGTCACGTGGGAGGTGTTGGTGCCACCCATGGGGCCGTTTGGGAGCAGAGCTGTTTCGAGTTTCCACCCTCTAACGCCATGTTTTGCTTAAGTCTAGAAATATGCAAATTATTGTTGTATTCTCAAACAGGGAGGCCAGCTGCTGCGGGCAGTTCTTACGAGTTACATTTGTCCCGTGGGAGGTGTTGGTGCCACCCACGGGGCCGTTAAGGGACGGTTTCGAGTTTTCATCCTCTAACGTCATGTTTTTAAGCCTAAGTCTAGAAATATGCAAATTACCGTCGTACTCTCAAATCGGGAGACCCACGGTTGTGGGGTCAGTTCCTACGAGTTACTTGGTCCCGTGGGAGGTGTTGGTGCCACCCACGGGGACGTTCAGGGGATGTTTTGAGTTTCAACCCTCTAACGCCATATTTTTAAGCCTAAGTCAAGAAATATGCAAATTATCATCGTATTCTCAAACCGGGAGACCCACGGCTGTGGGGTCAGTTCCTACGAGTTACATTGGTCCCGTGGGAGGCGTTGGTGCCACCCACGGGGCCGTTCAGGAGGTGTTTCGAGTTTTCACCCTCTAACGCCATGTTTTTAAGCCTAAGTCAAAAAATATGCAAATTACCGTCATACTCTCAAACCGGGAGACCCGCGGGTGCGGGGTCAGTTCTTACGAGTTACATTGGTCCCGTGAGAGGTCCTGGTGCCACCCATGGGGCCGTTCGGGGGCTGTTACGAGTTTTCACCCATAACGTCATGTTTTTAAGCCTAAGTATAGAAATATGCAAATCACCGTCGTATTCTCAAATAGGGAGACTTGCGGCTATGGGGTCAGTTCCTACGAGTTACATTGGTCTCGTGGGAGGTGTTGGTGCCACCCACGGGGACGTTCGGGGGCTATTTTCGAGTTTTCATCCTCTCACGCCGTATTTTTAGGCCTAAGTAAAAAAATATGCAAATTATTGTCGTATTCTCAAACATGGAGACCCGCGGCTGTGGGGTCAGTTCCTACGAGTCACATTGGTCCCGTGGGAGGTGTTGGTGCCACCCACGGGGCTGTTCCGGGGCTGTTTCGAGTTTTCACCATCTAACGCCATGTTTTTAAACCTAAGTAAAAAAATATGCAAATTATCGTCGTATTTTCAAATCGGGAGTCCCGCGGCTAGGGGGTCAGTTCCTACGAGTTACATTGGTCCTGTGGGAGGTGTTGGTGCCACCCACGGGGACATTTGAAGGCTGTTTTGATTTTTCACCCTCTAACGCCATGTTTTTAAACCTAAGTCTTGAAATATGCAAATTATCGTTGTATTCTCAAACCGGGAGACCCGCAGCTGCGGGGTCAGTTCCTACGAGTTACATTGGTCCCGTGGGAGGTGTTGGTGCCACCCACGGGGCCTTTTGGGGGCTGTTTCGAGTTCTCACCCTCTAACGTCATGTTTTTAAGCCTAAGTTTAGAAATATGCAAATTACAGTCGTATTCTTAAACCGGGAGACCCGCGGCTATGGGGTCAGTTCCTACGAGTTACATTGGTCCCGTGGGAGGTGTTGGTGCCACCCACGGGGCCGTTCGGGGGGCTGTTTCGAGTTTTCACCCTCTAACATCATGTTTTTAAGCCTAAGTCTGGAAATATGCAAATTATCTTTGTATTCTCAAACCGGGAGTCCCTCGACTGTGGGGTCAGTTCTTATAATTTACATTGGTCCCGTGGGAGGTGTTGGTGCCACCCACCGGGCCGTTCGGGGGCTGTTTTGAGTTTCCACCCTCTAACGCCATGTTTTTAAGCCTAAGTCTAGAAATATGCAAATTACCGTCGTATTCTAAAACCGGGAGACCCGCGGCTACGGGGTCAGTTCCTAAGAGTTACATTGGTCCCATGGGAGGTATTGGTGCCACCCACGGGGACGTTCGGGGGATGTTTCGAGTTTTCACCCTCTAACGCCATGTTTTTAAGCCTAAGTCTTGAAATATGCAAATTACCGTCATATTTTCAAACCGGGAGACCCGCAACTGTGGGGACAGTTCCTACGAGTTACATTCGTCCCATGGGAGGTGTTGGTGCCACCCACGGGGCCGTTTGTGGGCTGTTTCGAGTTTTCACCCTCTAACGCCATGTTTTTAAGCCTAAGTCTAGAAATATGCAAATTACCGTCGTATTCTCAAACCGGGAGACCCGTGGCTGTGGGGTCAGTTCCTACGAGTTACATTGGTCACGTGGGAGGTGTTGGTGCCACCCACGGGGACGTTCGAGGGCTATTTCGAGTTTTCACCCTCTAACGCCATGTTTTTAAGCCTAAATCTAGAATTATGCAAATTACTGTCTTACTCTCAAACTGGGAGACCCGCGGCTGAGGGGTCAGTTCCTACGAGTTACATTGGTCCCGTGGGAGTGTTGGTGCCACACACAGGGACGTTCGGGGGATGTTTCGAGTTTTCACCCTCTAACGCAATGTTTTCCTTAAGTCTAGAAATTTGAAACCTATTGTCGTACTCTCAAACCGGGAGACCCGCTGCTGCGGGGTCAGTTTCGACGAGTTATATTGGTCCCATGGGAGGTGTTGGTGCCACCCACGGGGCCGTTCGAGGGCTGTTTCGAGTTTTCACCCTCTAACATCATGTTTTTAAGCTTGAGCCTAGAAATACGAAAATTACCATCGTATTCCAAAATCGGGAGACCCGCGGCTGTGGGGTCAGTTCCTACGAGTTACATTGGTCCCGTGGGAGGTGTTGGTGCCACCCACGGGGACGTTCGGGGGCTGTTTCTAGTTTTCACCCTCTAACGTCATGTTTTTAAGCCTAAGTCTAGAAATAAGCAAATTACCGTCGTATTCTTAAACCGGGGGACCCACAGCTACGGGGTCAGTTCCTACGAGTTACATTGGTCCCGTGGGAGGTGTTGGTGCCACCCACGGGGACGTTCGGGGGCTGTTTCGAGTTTTTACCCTCTAACGCCATATTTTTAACCCTAAGTCAAGAAATATGCAAATTTTCGTCATATTCTCAAACCGGGAGACTCACGGCTGTAATGTCAGTTCCTACGTGTTACATTGGTCCCGTGGGAGGTGTTGGTGCTACCCACAGGGCCGTTCGGGGGCTGTTTCGAGTTTTCACCCTCTAACATTATGTTTTTAAGCCTAAGTCTAGAAATATGCAAATTACCGTCGTATTATTAAACCGGGAGACCCGCGGCTGTGGGCTCAGTTCCTACGAGTTACATTGGTCCCGTGGGAGGTGTTGGTGCCACCCACGGGGACGTTCGGGGGATGTTTCGAGTTTTCACCCTCGAACGCCATGTTTTTAAGCCTAAGTCTAGAAAATGCAAATTACTGTCGTATTCTCAAACAGGGAGACCCGCGGCTACGGGGTCAGTTCCTACGAGTTACATTGGTCCCGTGGGAGGTGTTGGTGCCACCCACGGGACTGTTCGGGGGATGTTTCAAGTTTTAACCCTCTAACATCATGTTTTTAAGCCTAAGTCTAGAAAATGCAAATTACCATCGTATTCTCAAACAGGGAGACCCGTGGCTGCGGGGTCAGTTGCTATGAGTTACATTGGTCCCATGGGAGGTGTTGGTGCCACCCACGAGACTGTTCGGGGGCTGTTTCAAGTTTTCACCCTCTAAGGTCATGTTTTTAAGCCAAAGTCTATAAATATGCAAATTACCGTCGTACTCTCAAACCGGGAGATCCGCGGCTGTAGGTTCAGTTCCTACGAGTTACGTTGGTCCCGTGGGAGGTGTTGGTGCCACCCACGGGAACGTTCGGGGGCTGTTTCGAGTTTTCACCCTCTAACACCATGTTTTTAAGTCCAAGTCTTGAAATATGCAAATTACCGTCGTATTTTCTAATCGGGAGACCCACAGCTGCGGGGTCAGTTCCTACAAGTTACATTCGTCCCGTGGGAGGTGTTGGTACCACTCACGGGGCCGTTCGGGGGCTATTTGGAGTTTTCACGCTCTAACGTCATGTTTTTAAGCCTGAGTCAAGAAATATGCAAATTACCATTGAACTCTCAAACCGGGAGACCCGCGGCTGTGGGGTCAGTTCCTACGAGTTACATTGGTCCCGTGGGAGGTGTTGGTGCCACCCACAGGGCCGTTCGGAGGCTATTTCGAGGTTTCACCCTCTAACAACATGTTTTTAATCCTAAGTCTAGAAATATGCAAATTACCGTCTTACTCTCAAACCGGAAGGCCCGCGGCTATGGGGTCAGTTCCTACGAGTTACATCGGTCCCGTGGGTGGTTTTGGTGCCACCCACGGGGACATTCAGAGGCTGTTTTGAGTTTTCATCCACTAATGCCATGTTTTTAAGCCTGAGTCTTGAAATTTGCAAATTATCATCGTATTCTCAAACCGGGAGACACGCAGTTGCGGGGTCAGTTCCTACGAGTTACATTGGTCTCGTGGGAGGTGTTGGTGCCACCCACGGGGCCGTTCGGGGGCTGTTTCGAGTTTTCACCCTCTAACGTCATGTTTTTAAGGCTAAGTCTAGAAATATGCAAATTACCGTCGTATTCTTAAACCGGGAGACCCACAGCTACGGGATCAGTTCCTACGAGTTATATGGGTCCCGTGGGAGGTGTTGGTGCCACCCACGAGGCCGTTTGGAGGCTATTTAGAGTTTTCACCCTCTAACATCATGTTTTTAATCCTAAATCTACAAATACGCAAATTATCATCGTATTCTGAAACTGGGAGTCCTGCGGCTGTGGGGTCAGTTCCTACGATTTACATTGTTCCCATGGGAGGTGTTGGTGCCACCTACGGGGCCGTTCGGGGGCTGTTTCAAGTTTTCACCCTCTAACGTCATGTTTTTAAGCCTAAGTCTAGAAATATACAAATTACCATCGTATTCTTAAACCAGGAGACCCGCAGCTACGAGGTCAGTTCCTACGAGTTACATTGGTCCCGTGGGAGGTTTTGGTGCCACCCACGAGGCCGTTCGGGGGCTATTATGAGTTTTCACCCTCTAACATCATGTTTTTAATCCTAAATCTAGAAATGCGCAAATTATCGTCGTATTTTCAAACCGGGAGTCCGGCGGCTGTGGGGTCAGTTCCTACGATTTACATTGTTCCCGTGGGAGGTGTTGGTGCCACCTACGGGGCCGTTCGGGGACTGTTTCAAGTTTTCACCCTCTAACGTCATGTTTTTAAGCCTAAGTCTAGAAATATGCAAATTACCGTCATATTCTAAAACCGAGAGACCCGCGACTACGGCGTCAGTTCCTACGAGTTACATTTGTCCCGTGGGAGGTGTTGGTGCCACCCATGGGGACGTTCGAGGGATGTTTCGAGTTTTCACCCTCTAACGCCATGTTTTTAAGCTTATGTCTTGAAATATGAAAATTACCGTCGTATTTTCAAACAGAGAGATCCGCAGCTGCGGGGACAGTTCCTACGAGTTACATTGGTCCCGTGGGAGGTGTTGGTGCCACCCACGGGACCGTTCGGGGGCTATTTTGAGTTTTCACCCTCTAACGTCATGTTTTTAAGCCTAAGACTAGAAATATGCAAATTACCATCGTACTCACACACCGGGAGATTCGTGGCTGTGGGGTCAGTTCCTACGAGTGACTTTGGTCCCGTGGGAGGTGTTGGTGCCACCCACGGGGACGTTCGGAGACTGTTTCGAGTTTTAACCCTCTAACGCCATGTTTTTAAGCTTAAGTCTAGAAATATGAATATTACCGTCCTACTCTCAAACCGGGAGACCCGCGACTGTGGGGTCAGTTCCTACGAGTTACATTGGTCCCGTGGGAAGTGTTGGTGCCACACACGGGGACGTTCGGGGGCTGTTTTGAGTTTTCAGCCTCTAACGCAATGTTTTTAAGCCTAAGTCAAGAAATATGCAAATTACCGTAGTATTCCAAAACCGGGAGACCCGCGGCTGTGGGCTCAGTTCCTACGAGTTACATTGGTCCCGTGGGAGTTGTTGGTGCAACCCACGGGGACGTTCGGGGGCTGTTTCGAGTTTTCACCCTCTAACGTCATGTTTTTAAGCCTAAGTCAATAAATATGCAAATTACAGTCGTATTCTTAAACCGGGAGACCCGCGGCCATGGGGGCAGTTCCTACGAGTTACATTGGTCCCGTGGGAGGTGTTGGTGCCACCCACGGGGCCGTTCGGGGGGCTGTTTCGAGTTTTCACCCTCTAACATCATATTTTTAAGCCTACGTCTAGAAATATGCAAATTATCTTCGTATTCTCAAATCGGGAGTCCCTCAACTGTGGGGTCAGTTCCTATAATTTACATTGGTCCCGTGGTAGGTGTTGGCGCCACCCACCAGGCCGTTCGGGGGCTGTTTTGAGTTTTCACCCTCTAACGCCATGTTTTTAAGCCTAAGTCTAGAAATATGCAAATTACTGTCGCATTCTAAAATCGGGAGACCCGCGGCTACGGGGTCAGTTCCTAAGAGTTACATTGGTCCCATGGGAGGTGTTGGTGCCACCCATGGGGACGTTCGGGGGATGTTTCGAGTTTTCACCCTCTAACGCCATGTTTTTAAGCCTAAGTCTTGAAATATGCAAATTACCGTCATATTTTCAAACCGGGAGACCAGCAACTACGGGGACAGTTCCTACGAGTTACATTCGTCCCGTGGGAGGTGTTGGTGCCACCCACGGGGCCGTTTGTGGGCTGTTTCGAGTTTTCACCCTCTAACGCCATGTTTTTAAGCCTAAGTCTAGAAATACGAAAATTACCGTCGTATTCTCAAACAGGGAGACCCGCAGCTACGGGGTCAGTTCCTACGAGTTACATTGGTCCCGTGGGAGGTGTTGGTGCCACCCACGGGGACGTTCGGAGGCTGTTTCGAGTTTTAACCCTCTAACGCCATGTTTTTAATCCTAAGTCTAGAAATATGCAAATTACTGTTTTACTCTCAAACCGGGAGACCCGCGACTGTGGGGTCAGTTCCTACGAGTTACATTGGTCCCATGGGAGGTATTGGTGCCACACACGGGGACATTCGGGGGCTGTTTCAAGTTTTAACCCTCTAACGCAATGTTTTTAAGCCTAAGTCTAGAAATATGAAAATTACCGTCGTACTCTCAAACCGAGAAACCCGCAGCTGCGGGGTCAGTTCCTACAAGTTACATTCGTCCCATGGGAGGTGTTGGTGCCACTCATGGGGTCGTTCGGGGGCTATTTGGAGTTTTCACCCTCTAACGTCATGTTTTTATTCCTAAGTCAAGAAATATGCAAATTACCATCGAACTCTCAAACCGGGAGACCCGCGGCTGTGGGGTCAGTTCCTACGAGTTACATTGGTCCCGTGGGAGGTGTTGGTGCCACCCACGGGGCCGTTCGGGGGCTGTTTCGAGTTTTCACCCTCTAACGTCATGTTTTTAAGCCTAAGTCTTGAAATTTATAAATTATCATCGTATTCTCAAACCGGGAGACCCGCAACTGCGGGGTCAGTTCCTACGAGTTACATTGGTCCCGTGGGAGGTGTTGGTGCCACCCATGGGGACGTTCGGAGGCTGTTTCGAGTTTTAACCCACTAACGTCATGTTTTTAAGCCTAAGTCTATAAATATGCAAATTACCGTTTTACCCTCAAATCGGGAGACCCGCGACTGTGGGGTCAGTTCCTACGAGTTACATTGGTCCCATGGGAGGTGTTTGTGCCACACACGGGGACGTTCGGAGGCTATTTCGAGTTTTAACCCTCTAACGCCATGTTTTTAAGCCTAAGTCTAGAAATATGCAAATTACCGTCTTACTCTCAAACCGGAAGGCCCGCGACTATGGGGTCAGTTCCTACGAGTTACATTGGTCCCGTGGGAGGTGTTGGTGCCACCCACGGGGACATTCGGAGGCTGTTTCGAGTTTTCACCCTCTAACGCCATGTTTTTAAGCCTAGGTCTTGAAATTTAAAAATTATCATCGTATTCTCAAACCAGGAGACCCGCAACTGTGGGGTCAGTTCCTACGAGTTACATTGGTCCCGTGGGAGGTGTTGGTCCCACCCACGGGGACGTTGGGAGGCTGTTTCGAGCTTTAACCCTCTAACGCCATGTTTTTAAGCCTAAGTCTATAAATATGCAAATTACTGTTTTACTCTCAAATCGGGAGACCCGCGACTGTGGGGTCAGTTCCTACGAGTTACATTGGTCGCGTGGGAGGTGTTGGTGCCATACACGAGGACGTTCGGTGGCTGTTTCGAGTTTTAACCCTCTAACGCCATGTTTTTAAGCCTAAGTCTAGAAATATGCAAATTACTGTCTTACTCTCAAACCGGAAGGCCCGCGACTATGGGGTCAGTTCCTACGAGTTACATTGGTCCCGTGGGAGGTGTTGGTGCCACCCACGGGGACATTGGGAGGCTGTTTCGAGTTTTCACCCTCTAGCGCCATATTTTTAAGCCTAAGTCTTGAAATTTGCAAATTATTACCATATTCTCAAACCGGGAGACCCGCAACTGCGGGGTCAGTTCCTACGAGTTACATTGGTCCCGTGGGAGGTGTTGGTGCCACCCACGGGGCCGTTCGTGGGCTGTTTCGAGTTTTCACCCTCTAACGTCATTTTTTTAAGCCTAAGTCTAGAAAATGCAAATTACCATCGTATTCTTAAACTGAGAGACCCGCGGCTACGGGGTGAGTTCCTACGAGTTACATTGGTCCCGTGGGAGGTGTTGGTGCCACCCACGAGGCCGTTCGGGGGCTGTTTCGAGTTTTCACCCTCTAGCATTATGTTTTTAAGCCTAAATCTAGAAATATGCAAATTATCATCGAATTCTCAAACCGGGAATCCCACGGCTATGGGGTCAGTTCCTACAATTTACATTGATCCCGTGGGAGGTGTTGGTGCCACCTACGGGGCCGTTCGGGGGCTGTTTTAAGTTTTCACCCTCTAACATCATGTTTTTAAGCCTAAGTCTAGAAATATGTAAATTACCGTCGTATTCTAAAACTGGGAGACCCGCGGCTACGGGGTCAGTTCCTACGGGTTACATTGGTCCCGTGGGAGGTGTTGGTGCCAACCACGGGGACGTTCAAGGGATGTTTCGAGTTTGCACCCTCTAACGCCATGTTTTTAAGCCTAAGTCTTGTAATATGCAAATTACCATCGTATTTTCAAACCGAGAGAACCACAGCTGCGGGGACAGTTCCTACGAGTTACATTCGTCCTGTGGGAGGTGTTGGTGCCACCCACGGGACCGTTCGGGGGGTATTTTTAGTTTTCATCCGCTAACGTCATGTTTTTAAGCCTAAGACTTGAAATATGCAAATTACCAGCGTACTCTCAAGACGGGAAACCCGCGACTGTGGGGTTAGTTCCTACGAGTTACATTGCTCCCGTGGGAGGTGTTGGTGCCACCCACGGGGCCGTTCGGAGGCTATTTCGAGGTTTCACCCTCTAACAAGAAGTTTTTAATCCTAAGCCTAGAAATATGAAAATTACCGTCTTACTCTCAAACCGGAAGGCCCGCGGCTATGGGGTCAGTTCCTACCAGTTACATTGGTCCTGTGGGTGGTTTTGGTGCCACCCACGGGGACGTTCGGAGGCTGTTTCAAGTTTTATCCCTCTAACGCCATGTTTTTAAGCCTAAGTATAGAAATATGCAAATTACCATTTTACGCTCAAATCGGGAGACCCGCGACTGTGGGGTCAATTCCTACGAGTTACATTGGTCCCGTGGGAGGTGTTGGTGCCACACACGGGGACGTTCGGGGGCTGTTTCGAGTTTTCACCCTCTAACGCAATGTTTTTAAGCCTAATTCTAGAAATATGAAAATTACCATCGCACTATCAAACCGGGAAACCCGCGGCTGCGGGGTTATTTCCTACGAGTTATATTGGTCCCGTGGGAGGTGTTGGTGCCATCCACGGGGCCGTTCGAGGGCTGTTTCGAGTTTTCACCCTCTAACTTCATGTTTTTAAGACTATGTCTAGAAATATGCAAATTACCATCGTACTTTCAAACCCAGAGACCCGCGGCTGCGTGCTCAGTTCCTACGAGTTACGTTGGTCCCGTGGGAGGTGTTGGCGCCACCCACGGGGACGTTCGGCGGCTGTTTCGAGTTTTCACCCGCTAACGTCATGTTTTTAAGCCTCAGTAAAGAAATACGCAAATTATAGTCGTATTCTAAAATCGGAGGACCTGCAGCTGTAGGGTCAGTTCCTACGAGTTACATTGGTCCCGTGGTAGGTGTTGGTGCCACCCACGGGGCCGTTCGGGGGCTGTTTCGAGTTTTCACCCTCTAACGTCATGTATTTACGCCTAAGTCTAGATATATGCAAATTACCGTCGTATTCCAAAAACCGGGAGACCCGCGATTGTGGGCTCAGTTCCTACGAGTTACATTGGTCCCGTGGGAGGTGTTGGTGCCACCCACTGGGACGTTCGGGGGCTGTTTCGAGTTTTCACCCTCTAACGTCATGTTTTTAAGCCTAAGTCTAGAAATATGCAAATTACCGTCGTATTCTTAAACTGGGGGACCCTCGGCTATGGGGATAGTTCCTACGAGTTACGTTGGTCCCGTGGGAGGTGATGGTGCCACCCACGGGAACGTTCGGGGGGTTGTTTTGAGTTTTCACCCTCTAACTCCATGTTTTTAAGTCTAAGTCTTGAAATATGAAAATTACCATCGTATTTTCAAACCGGGAGACCCGCAGCTGCGGGGTTAGTTCCTACAAGTTATATTCGTCCCATGGGAGGTGTTGGTGCCACTTACAGGGCCGTTCGGGGACTATTTGGAGTTTTCACCCTCTAACATCATGTTTTTAATCCTAAGTCAAGAAATATGCAAATTACCATCGAACTCTCAAACCGGGAGACTCGCGGCTATGGGGTCAGTTCCTACGAGTTTCATTGGTCCCGTGGGAGGTGTTGGTTCCACTCACGGGGACATTCGGAGACTGTTTCGAGTTTTCACTCTCTAACGCCATATTTTTAAGCCTAAGTCTTAAAATTTGCAAACTATAATCGTATTCTCAAACCGAGAGACCCGCTGCTTCGGGGTCAGTTCCTACGAGTTACATTGGTCCCGTGGGAGGTGTTGGTGCCACCCACGGGGCTGTTCGGGGGTTGTTTCGAGTTTTAACCCTCTAACGTCATGCTTTTAAACCGAAGTCTAGAAATATGCAAATCACCCTCTAACATCATGTTTTTAAACCTAAGTCAAGAAATATAAAAA
Source organism: Sambucus nigra (assembly GCA_949130495.1). Lineage (NCBI taxonomy): Eukaryota > Viridiplantae > Streptophyta > Magnoliopsida > Dipsacales > Adoxaceae > Sambucus > Sambucus nigra. Next base: position 360,213,595 of record OX422211.1, on the reverse strand, counting down.
TTACCGTCGTATTCTTAAACCGGAAGACCCGCGGCTATGGGGTCAGTTCCTACGAGTTACAATGGTCCCGTGGGAGGTGTTGGTCCCACCCACGAGGCCGTTCGAGGGCTATTTCGAGTTTTCACCCTCTAACATCATGTTTTTAAGCCTAAATCCAGAAATATGCAAATTATCATCATATTCTCAAATCGGGAGTCCCGCGGATGTGGGGCCAGTTCCTACGATTTACATTGTTCCCGTGGGAGGTGTTGGTGCCACCTACGAGGCCGTTCGGGGGTTGTTTCGAGTTTTCACCCTCTAACGTCATGTTTTTAAGCCTAAGTCTAGAAATATGCAAATTATTGTCGTATTCTAAAACCGGGAGACCTGCGGCTACGGGGTCAGTTCCTACGAGTTACGTTGGTCCCGTGGGAGGTGTTGGTGCCACCCACGGGGATGTTCCGGGGATTTTTTGAGTTTTCACCCTCTAACGCCATGTTTTTAAGCCAAAGTCTTAAAATATGCAAATTATCGTCGTATTTTCAAACCGAGGGACCCGCAGCTACGAGGACAGTTCCTACGAGTTACATTCATCCAGTGGGAGGTGTTAGTGCCACCCACGGGACCGTTCGGGGGCTATTTTGAGTTTTCACCCTCTAACATCATGTTTTTAAGCCTAAGACTAAAAATATGCAAATTACCGTCGTATTCTAAAACCGGGAGACCGCGGCTACGGGGTCAATTCCTACGAGTTACATTGGTCCCGTGGGAGGTGTTGGTGCCACACACGGGGACATTCGAGGGCTGTTTCGAGTTTTCACCCTCAAACGAAATGTTTTTAAGCCTAAGTCTAGAAATATGAAAATTACCGTCGTACACTCAAACCGGGAGACCCGCGGCTGCGGAGTCAGTTTTTATGAGTTATATTGGTCCCATGGGAGGTGTTGGTGCCACCTGTTTTCACCCTCTAGCATCATGTTTTTAAGCCTATGTCTAGAAATATGCAAATTACCATCGTACTCTCAAACCCGGAGACCCGCGGCTGTAGGGTCTGTTCCTACGACTTACGTTGGTCCCGTGGGAGGTGTTGGTGCCACCCACGGGGACGTTCGGGGGCTGTTTCGAGTTTTCACCCTCTAACGCAATGTTTTGAAGCCTAAGTCATGAAATACGCAAATTATCATCGTATTCTCAAATCGGAGGACCTACGGCTGTAGGGTCAGTTCCTACGAGTTACATTGGTCCCGTGGTAGGTGTTGGTGCCACCCACGGGCCCGTTCTGGGGCTGTTTTAAGTTTTCACCCTGTAACATCATGTTTTTAAGCCTAAGTCTAAAAATATGCAAATTACCGTCGTATTACAAAACCGGGAGGCCCGCGGCTGTGGGCTCAGTTCCTACGAGTTACATTGGTCCCGTGGGAGGTGTTGGTGCCACCCACGCGGACGTTCGGGGGTTGTTTCGAGTTTTCACCCTCTAACGTCATGTTTTTAAGCCTAAGTCTAGAAATATGCAAATTACCGTCGTATTCCAAAATCGGGAGACCCGCGGCTGTGGGCTCAGTTCCTACGAGTTACATTGGTCCCGTGGGAGGTGTTGGTGCCACCTACGCGGACGTTTGGCGGCTGTTTCGAGTTTTCACCCTCTAACGTCATGTTTTTAAGCCTAAGTCTAGAAATATGCAAATTACCGTCGTATTCTTAAACCGGTGGACCCGCGTCTATGGGGTCAGTTGCTACGAGTTACATTCGTCCCGTGGGAGGTGTTGGTGCCACCCACGGGGCCGTTCGGGGGATGTTTCGAGTTTTCACCCTCTAACATCATGTTTTTAAGCCTAAGTCTAGTAAATGCAAATTACCATCGTATTCTCAAACAGGGAGACCCGCGGCTGCGGGGTAAGTTCCTACGAGTTACATTGGTCCCGTGGGAGGTGTTGGTGCCACCCACGGGGCTGTTCGGGGGCTGTTTCGAGTTTTCACCCTCTAACGTCATGTTTTTAAGCCTAAGTCAAGAAATATGCAAATTACCGTCGTACTCTCAAATGGGGATATCCGCGGATGTAGGTTGAGTTCCTACGAGTTACGTTGGTCCCGTGGGAGGTGTTGGTGCCACCCACGGGAACGTTCGGGGGCTGTTTCGAGTTTTCACCCACTAACGCCATGTTTTTAAATCTAAGTCTTGAAATATGAAAATTACCGTCGTATTTTCAAACCGGGAGACCCGCGGCTGCGGGGTCAGTTCCTACAAGTTACATTCATCCCATGGGAGGTGTTGGGGCCACTTACGGGGCCTTTCGGGGGATATTTGGAGTTTTCACCCTCTAACGTCATATTTTTAATCCTAAGTCAAGAAATATAAAAATTAACATCGAACTCTCAAAGCGGGAGACCCGCGGCTGTGGGGTCAGTTCCTACGAGTTACATTGGTCCCGTGGGAGGTGTTGGTGCCACCCACGGGGCCGTTCGGTGGCTATTTCGAGTTTTCATCCTCTAACGCCATGTTTTTAAGCATAAGTCTAGAAATATACAAATTACCATCTTACTCTCAAACCAGAAGGCCCGCGGCTATGGGGTCAGTTCTTATGAGTTACATTGGTCCCGTGGGTGGTGTAGGTGCCAACCACGGGGACATTCGGAGGTTGTTTCGAGTTTTCACCCTCTAACGCCATGTTTTTAAGCCTAAGTCTTGAAATTTGCAAATTATCATCGTATTCTCAAACCGGGAGACCCGCAGCTGCGGGGTCAGTTCCTACGAGTTACATTGGTCCCGTGGGAGGTGTTGGTGCCACCCACGGGGCCGTTCGGGGGCTGTTTCGAGTTTTCACCCTCTAACGTAATGTTTTTAAGCCTAAGTCTAGAAATATGCAAATTATCGTCGTATTCTTAAACCGGGAGACCCGCAGCTACAGGGTCAGTTCCTACGAGTTACATTGGTCCCGTGGGAGGTGTTGTTACCACCCACGAGGCCGTTCGGGGGCTGTTTCGAGTTTTCACCCTCTAACATCATGTTTTTAAGACTAAATCTAGAAATATGCAAATTTTTGTCGTATTCTCAAACTGGGAGTCCCGCGGCTGTGGGGTCAGTTCCTACAATTTACTTTGTTCCCGTGGGAGGTGTTAGTGCCACCTACGGGGCCGTTCGGGGGCTGTTTTGAGTTTTCACCCTCTAACGTCATGTTTTTAAGCCTAAGTCTCGAAATATGCAAATTACCATCGTATTCTAAAATCGGGAGACCCGCGGCTACGGGGTCAGTTCCTACGAGTTACATTGGTCCCGTGGGAGGTGTTGGTGCCACCCACGAGGACGTTCGGGGGATGTTTCGAGTTTTCACCCTCTAACGGCATGTTTTTAAGCCTAAGTATTATAAGATGCAAATTATCGTTGTATTTTCAAACTGAGAGACCCGCAGCTGCGGGGACAGTTCCTACGAGTTACATTCGTCCCTTGGGAGGTGTTGGTGCCACCCACGGGACCGTTCGAGGGGAATTTTGAGTTTTCACCCTCTAACGTCAAGTTTTTAAGCCTAAGACTAGAAATATGCAAATTACCATCGTACTATCAAACCGGGAGACCTGCGATTGTGGGGTTAGTTCCTACGTGTTACATTGGTCCCGTGGGAGGTGTTGGTGCCACCCACGGGGACGTTCGGACGCTGTTTCGAGTTTTAACCCTCTAACGCCTGTTTTTAAGCCTAATCAGAAATACGCAAGTTATAGTTTTACTCTCAAATCGAGAGACCCGCGACTGCGGGGTCAGTTCCTACTAGTTACATTGGTCCCGTGGGAGGTGTTGGTGCCACCCACGGGGCCGTTCGAGGTCTGTTTCGAGTTTTCACCCTCTAACATCATGTTTTTAAGCCTATGTCTAGACATATGCAAATTACCATCATACTCTCAAACCCGGAGACCCGCGGCAGCGGGCTCAGTTCCTACGAGTTACGTTGGTCCCGTGGGAGGTGTTGGTGCCACCCAAGGGGACATTCGGGGGTTATTTCGAGTTTTCGCCCTCTAACACCATGTTTTTAAGCCTAAGTAAAGAAATATGCAAATTATAGTCGTATTCTCAAATCGTAGGACCTACGGCTGTAGGTTCAGTTCCTACGAGTTACATTGGTCCCGTGGTAGGTGTTGGTGCCACCCATGGAGCTGTTTGGGGGCTGTTTCGAGTTTTAACCCTCTAACGTCATAATTTTAAGCCTAAGTCAAGAAATATGCAAATTACCATCGTACTCTCAAACCGGGAGATCCGCGGCTGTAGCTTCAGTTCCTACGAGTTACGTTTGGTCCCGTGGGACGTCTTGGTGCCACCCACGGGAACGTTCGGGGGTTGTTTCGAGTTTTCACCCTCTAACGTCATGTTTTTAAATCTAAGTCTTGAAATATGAAAATTACCGTCTTACTCTCAAACCGGAAGTCTCGCGGCTATGGGGTTAGTTCCTACGAGTTACATTGGTCCCGTGGGAGGTGTTGGTGCCACCGACGGGGACATTCGCAGGCTGTTTCGAGTTTTCACCCTCTAACACCATGTTTTTAAGCCTAAGTCTTAAAATTTGGAAATTATCATCGTATTCTCAAACTGGGAGACTCGCAGCTGCGGGGTCATTTCCTACGAGTTACATTGGTCCCGTGGGAGGTATTGGTGCCACCCCCGGGGCCATTCGGGGGATATTTCGAGTTTTCACCTTCTAACGTCATGTTTTTAAGCCGAAGTCTAGAAATAATAAAATTACCATTTTATTCTTAAACCGGGAGACCCGCGGCTACGGAGTCAGTTCCTACGAGTTACATTGGTCCCGTGGGAGGTGTTGGTGCCACCCACGAGGCCGTTCGGGGGCTGTTTCGAGTTTTCACCCTCTAACATCATGTTTTTAAGCCTAAATCTAAATATATGCAAATTATTGTCATATTCTCAAACCGGAAGTCCCGCAGCTGTAGGGTCAGTTCCTACGATTTACATTGTTCCCGTGGGAGGTGTTGGTGCCACCTACGAGGCTGTTCGGGGGCTATTTCAAGTTTTCACCCACTAACGTCATGTTTTTAAGCCTCAGTCTAGAAATATGCAAATTATCATCGTATTTTAAAACCGGAAGACCGGCGGATATATGTCAGTTCCTACGAGTTACATTGGTCCCGTGGGAGGTGTTGGTGCCACCCACGGGGACGTTCGGGGGATGTTTCGAGTTTTCACCCTCTAATGCCATGTTCTTAAGCCAAAGTCTTAAAATATGCAAATTATCGTCCTATTTTCAAGCCGAGAGACCCGCAGCTGTAGGGACAGTTCCTACGAGTTACATTCGTCCCGTAGGAGGTGTTAGTGCCACCCACGGGACCGTTCGAGGGCTATTTTGAGTGTTCGCCCTTTAACATCATGTTTTTAAGCCTAAGACTAGAAATATGCAAATTATCGTCGTATTCTAAAACTGGGAGACCCGCGACTATGGGGTCAGTTCCTACGAGTTACATTGGTTCCGTGGGAGGTGTTGATGCCACACACGGGGACGTTCGGGGGCTGTTTCGAGTTTTCACCCTCTAACGCAATGGTTTTAATCCTAAGTCTAGAAATATGAAAATTATCGCCGTACTCTAAAACCGGGAGACCCGCGAGTGCGGGGTCAGTTCCTACGAGCTATATTGGTCCCATGGGAGGTGTTCGTGCCACCCACGGGGCCGTTCGAGGGCTGTTTCGAGTTTTCACCCTCTAACATCATGTTTTTAAGCCTATGTCTAGAAATATGCAAATTACCAACGTACTCTCAAACCCAAAGACCCGGGGCACCGGAATCAGTTCCTACGAGTTACATTGGTCCCGTGGTAGGTGTTGGTGCCACCCACGGGGCCGTTCGGGGGCTTATTCGAGTTTTCACCCTCTAACGTCATGTTTTTAAGCCTAAGTCTAGAAATATGCAAATTACCATCCTATTCCAAAACCGGGAGACCCGCGGCTGTGAGCTCAGTTCCTACGAGTTACATTGGTCCCGTGGGAGGTGTTGGTGCCACCCACGGGGACGTTCGGGGGCTGTTTCGAGTTTTCACTCTCTAACGTCATGTTTTCAAGCATAAGTCTAGAAATATGCAAATCACCGTCGCATTCTTGAACCGGGGAACCGCGGCTACGGGGTCAGTTCCTACGAGTTACATTGATCCCGTGGGAGGTGTTGGTGCCACCCACGGGGCCGTTCGGGGGCTGTTTCGAGTTTTCACCCTCTAACATCATGTTTTTAAGCCTAAGTCTAAAAAATGCAAATTACCGTTGTATTCTCAAACAGGGAGACCCGCGGCTGCGGGGTCAGTTCCTACGAGTTACATTGGTCCCGTAGGAGGTATTGGTGCCACCCACGGGGCTGTTTGGGGGATTTTTTGAGTTTTCACACTCAAACGTCATGTTTTTAAGCCTAAGTAAAGAAATATGCAAATTACCCTCGTACTCTCAAACCGGGAGATCCGTGGCTGTAGGTTCAGTTCCTACGAGTTATGTTGGTCCCGTGGGAGCTGTTGGTGCCACCCACGGGAACGTTCGGGGGCTGTTTCGAGTTTTCACCCTCTAACGCCATGTTTTTAAGTCTAAGTCTTGAAATATGCAAATTATCGTCGTATTTTCAAACTAGGAGACCCGCAGCTGCGGGGTCAGTTCCTACAAGTTACATTCGTCCCGTGGGAGGTGTTGGTGCCACTCACGGGGCCATTCGGGGGCTATTTGGAGTTTTCACCCTCTAACGTCATGTTTTTAAGCCTAAGTCAAGAAATATGCCAATTACCATCTAACTCTCAAACCGGGAGACCCGCGGCGGTGGGGTTAGTTCCTACGAGTTACATTGGTCCCATGGGAGGTGTTGGTGCCACCCACGGGGCCGTTCAGAAGCTATTTCGAGTTTTCACCCTCTAACGCCATGTTTTTAAGCCTAAGTCTAGAAATATGTAAATTACCATCGTATTCTTAAACCGGGAGACCCGCAGCTACGGAGTCAGTTCTTACGAGTTACATTGGTCCCGTGGGTGGTGTTGGTGCCACCCATGAGGCCGTTCGTGGGCTGTTTCGAGTTTTCACCCTCTAACATCATGTTTTTAAGCCTAAATCTAGAAATATGCAAATTATCATCGTATTCTCAAACCGGGAGTCCCGCGGTTGTGGGGTCAGTTCCTACGATTTACATTGTTCCCGTGGGAGGTGTTGGTGCCACCTACGGGGCCGTTCGAGGGCTGTTTCGAGTTTTCACCCTCTAACGTCATGTTTTTAAGCCTAAGTCTAGAAATAAGAAATTACCATCGTATCCTAAAACCGGTAGACCCGCGGCCACGGGGTCAGTTCCTACGAGTTACATTGGTCCCGTGGGAGGTGTTGGTGCCACCCACGGGGACGATCGGGGGATGTTTCGAGTTTTCACCCTCTAATGCCTTGATTTTAAGCCTAAGTCTTGAAATATGCAAATTATCGTCGTATTTTCAAACCGAGAGATGCGCAGCTGCGGGGACAGTTCCTACGAGTTACATTCATCCCGTGGGAGGTGTTGGTGCCAACCACGGGATCATTCGGGGGCTATTTTTAGTTTTCACCCTCTAATGTTATGTTTTTAAGCCTAAAACTAGAAATATGCATATTACCATCGTACAATCAAACCTGGAGACCCGCGGCTGTGGGGTCAGTTGCTACAAGTTACATTGGTCCCATGGGTGGTGTTGGTCCCACCCACGGGGACGTTTGGGGGCTGTTTAGAGTTTTCACCCTCTAACGCCATGTTTTTAATCCTAAGTCTAGAAATATGAAAATTACCGTCGTATTCTCAAACCGGGAGACCCGCAACTGTGGGGTCAGTTCTTACGAGTTACATTGGTCCCGTTGGAGGTGTTGTGCCACCCACAGAGATGTTCGAGGGCTGTTTCGAGTTTTCACCCTCTAACGTCATGTTTTTAAGCCTAAGTTAAGAAATATGCCAATTACCATCGAACTCTCAAACCGGGAGACCCGCGGCGGTGGGGTCAGTTCCTACGAGTTACATTGGTCCCATGGGAGGTGTTGGTGCCACCCACGGGGCCGTTCGGAGGCTATTTCGAGTTTTCACCCTCTAACGCCATGTTTTTAAGCCTAAGTCTAGAAATATGCAAATTACCATCGTATTCTTAAACCGGGAGACCCGTGGCTATGGGGTCAGTTCCTACGAGTTACATTGATCCCGTGGGAGGTGTTGGTGCCACCCACGGGGCCGTTCGGGGGCTGTTTTGAGTTTTCACCCTCTAACATCATGTTTTTAAGCCTAAGTCTAAAAAATGCAAATTACCGTCGTATTCTCAAACAGGGAAACCCGCGGCTGCGGGGTCAGTTCCTACGAGTTACATTGGTCCCGTGGGAGGTATTGGTGCCACCCACGGGGCTGTTTGGGGGCTTTTTCGAGTTTTCACACTCAAACGTCATGTTTTTAAGCCTAAGTAAAGAAATATGCAAATTACCCTCGTACTCTCAAACCGGGAGATCCGTGGCTGTAGGTTCAGTTCCTACGAGTTACGTTGGTCTCGTGGGAGCTGTTATTGCCACCCACGGGAACGTTCGGGGGCTGTTTCGAGTTTTCACCCTCTAACGCCATGTTTTTAAGTCTAAGTCTTGAAATATACAAATTATCGTCGTATTTCCAAACTAGGAGACCCGCAGCTGCGGGGTCAGTTCCTACAAGTTACATTCGTCCCGTGGGAGGTGTTGGTGCCACTCACGAGGCCGTTCGGGGGCTATTTGGAGTTTTCACCCTCTAATGTCATGTTTTTAAGCCTAAGTCAAGAAATATGCCAATTACCATCTAACTCTCAAACCGGGTGACCCGCGGGGGTGGGGTCAGTTCCTACGAGTTACATTGGTCCCATGGGAGGTGTTGGTGCCACCCACGGGGCAGTTCGGAGGCTATTTCGAGTTTTCACCCTCTAACGCCATGTTTTTAAGACTAAGTCTAAAAATATGCAAATTACCATCGTATTCTTAAACCGGGAGACCCGCGGTTACGGGGTCAGTTCCTACGAGTTACATTGGTCCCGGGGGTGGTGTTGGTGCCACCCATGAGGCCATTCGTGGGCTGTTTCGAGTTTTCACCCTCTAACATCATGTTTTTAAACCTAAATCTAGAAATATGAAAATTATCATCGTATTCTCAAACCGGGAGTCCTGCGGCTGTGGGGTCAGTTCCTATGATTTACATTGTTCCCGTGGGAGGTGTTGGTGCCACCTACGGGGCCGTTCGAGGGCTGTTTCGAGTTTTCACCCTCTAACGTCATTTTTTAAGCCTAAGTCTAGAGATAAGAAAATTACCATCGTATCCTAAAACCGGTAGACCCGCGGCCACGGGGTCAGTTCCTATGAGTTACATTGGTCCCGTGGGAGGTGTTGGAGCCACCCACGGGGACGTTCCGGGGATGTTTCGAGTTTTCACCCTCTAACGCCTTGTTTTTAAGCCTAAGCCTTGAAATATGCAAATTACCGTCGTATTTTCAAACCGAGAGATGCGCAGCTGCGGGGACAGTTCCTACGAGTTACATTCATCCCGTGGGAGGTGTTGGTGCCACCCACGGGATCGTTCGGGGGCTATTTTTAGTTTTCACCCTCTAACGTCATGTTTTTAAGCCTAAGACTAGAAATATGCATATTACCATCGTACAATCAAACCCGGAGACCCGCGGCTGTGGGGTCAGTTGCTACAAGTTACATTGGTCCCATGGGTGGTGTTGGTCCCACCCACGGGGACGTTCGGGGGCTGTTTCGAGTTTTCACCCTCTAACGTCATGTTTTTAAGCCTAAGTCTAGAAATATACAAATTACCGTCGTATTCTCAAACCGGGAGACCCGCAGCTGTGGGGTCAGTTCTTACGAGTTACATTGGTCCCGTTGGAGGTGTTGTGCCACCCACAGAGATGTTCGAGGGCTGTTTCGAGTTTTCACCCTCTAACGTCATGTTTTTAAGCCTAAGTCAAGAAATATGCCAATTACCATCGAACTCTCAAACCGGGAGACCCGCGGCGGTGGGGTCAGTTCCTACGACTTACATTGGTCCCATGGGAGGTGTTGGTGCGACCCACGGGGCCGTTCGGAGGCTATTTCGAGTTTTCACCCTCTAACACCATGTTTTTAAGCCTAAGTCTAGAAATATGTAAATTACCATCGTATTCTTAAACCGGGAGACCCGTGGCTACGGGGTCAGTTCCTACGAGTTACATTGGTCCCGTGGGTGGTGTTGGTGCCACCCACGAGGCCGTTCGTGGGCTGTTTCGAGTTTTCACCCTCTAACATCATGTTTTTAGGCCTAAATCTAGAAATATGAAAATTATCATCGTATTCTCAAAACGGGAGTCCCGCGGCTGCGGGGTCAGTTCCTAAGATTTACACTGTTCCCGTGGGAGGTGTTGGTGCCACCTACGGGGTCGTTCAAGGGCTGTTTCGAGTTTTCACCCTCTAACGTCATGTTTTTAAGCCTAAGTCTAGAAATAAGGAAATTACCATCGTATCCTAAAATCGGTAGACCCGCGGCCAAGGGGTCAGTTCCTACGAGTTACATTGGTCCCGTGGGAGGTGTTGGTGCCACCCACGGGGATGTTCGGGGGATGTTTCGAGTTTTCTCCCTCTAACGCCATGTTTTTAAGCCTAAGTCTTGAAACATGCAAATTACCGTCGTATTTTCAAACCGAGAGATGCGCAGCTGCGGGAATAGTTCCTACGAGTTACATTCATCCCGTGGGAGGTGTTGGTGCCACCCACGGGATCGTTCGGGGGCTATTTTTAGTTTTCACCCTCTAATATCATGTTTTTAAGCCTAAGACTAGAAATATGCATATTACCATCGTACAATCAAACCCGGAGACCCGCGGCTGTGGGGTCAGTTCCTACGAGTTACCTTTGTCCCATGGGAGGTGTTGGTGCCACCCACGGGGATGTTCGGAGGCTGTTTCGAGTTTTAACCCTCTAACGCAATGTCTTTAAACCTAAGTGAAGAAATATACAAATTACCGTCTTACTCTCAAACCGGGAGACCCGCTTCCGTGGGGTTATTTCCTATGAGTTACATTCGTCCCGTGGGAGGTGTAGGTGTCACACACGGGAACGTTCGGAGGCTGTTTCGAGTTTTCACCCCCTAACGCAATGTTTTTAAGCCTAAGTCTAGAAATATGAAAATTACCATCGTACTCTCAAATCGGGAGACCCGCGGCTGTGGGGTCAGTTCCTACGAGTTATATTGGTCCCGTGGGAGGTGTTGGTGCCACCCACGGGGCCGTTCGAGGGCTGTTTCGAGTTTTCACCCTCTAACATCATGTTTTTAAGCCTATGTCTAGAAATATACAAATCACCATCGTACTCTCAAACTCGAAGACCCGCGACTGCGGTCTTAGTTCCTACGAGTTACGTTTGTCCCCTGGGAGGTGTTGGTGCCACCCACGGGGACGTTCGGGGGCAGTTTCGAGTTTTCACCCACTAACGTCATGTTTTTAAGCCAAAGTCTTGAAATATGTAAATTACCATCGTATTCCAAAACTGGGAGACCCACGGCTGTGGGCTCAATTTCTACGAGTTACATTGGTCCCGTGGGAGGTGTTGGTGCCACCCACGGGGACGTTCGGGGGGCTGTTTCGAGTTTTCACCCTCTAACGTCATGTTTTTAAGCCTAAGTCTAAAAATATGCAAATTACCATCGTATTCTTAAACCTGGGGACCCGCGGCTACGGGGTCAGTTCCTACGAGTTACATTGGTCCCGTGGGAGGTGTTGGTGCCACCCACGGGGACGTTCGGGGGCTGTTTCGAGTTTTCACCCTCTAACGCCATGTTTTTAACCCTAAGTCAAGAAATATACAAATTATCGTCGTATTCCCAAACCGGGAGACTCGCGGCTGTAGGATCAGTTCCTACATGTTACATTGGTCCCGTGGGAGGTGTTGGTGCCAACCACGGGGCCGTTCGGGAGCTGTTTCGAGTTTTCACCCTCTAACGCCATGTTTTGCTTAAGTTTAGAAAATACAAATTACCGTCGTATTCTCAAACAGGGAGACCCGCGGCTGCGGGGTCAGTTCCTATGAGTTACATTGGTCCCATGGGAGGTGTTGGTGCCACCCACAGGGCTGTTCGGGGGCTATTTCGTGTTTTCATCCTCTAATGTCATGTTTTTAAGCCTAAGTCAAGAAATATGCAAATTACCATCGTACTCTGAAACCGGGAGACCCGCGGATGTAGGGTCAGTTCCTACGAGTTACGTTGGTCCCGTGGGAGGTGTTGATGCCACCCACGGGAACGTTCGGGGGCTATTTCGAGTTTTCACCCTCTAACGCCATGTTTTTAAGCCTAAGTCTAGAAATATGCAAATTACCATCGTACTCTCAAATCGGGAGACCCGCGGCTATGGGGTCAGTTCTTACGGGTTACATTGGTCCTGTGGGAGGTGTTGGTGCCACCCACGGGGACGTTCGGAGGCTGTTTCGAGTTTTCACCCTCTAACACCAAGTTTTTAAGCCTAAGTCTAGAAATATGCAAATTACCATCTTACTCTCAAACCGGAAGGCTCACGGCTGTGGGGTCAGTAGATACGAGTTACATTGGTCCCATGGGAGGTATTGGTCCCACCCACGGGGACGTTTGGGGGTTGTTTTGAGTTTTCACCCTCTAACGCCATGTTTTGCTTAAGTCTAGAAATATGCAAATTACCGTCGTACTCTCAAACTGGGAGACCCGTGGCTGCGGATTCAGTTCCTACGAGTTACATTGGTCCCGTGGGAGATGTTGGTGCCACCCATGGGGCCGTTCGGGGGCTGTTTCGAGTTTTAACCCTCTAACGATATGTTTTTAAGCCCATGTCTAGAAATATGCAGATTACCATCGTACTCTCAAACACGGAGACCCGCGTCTGTGGGCTCAGTTCCTACGAGTTACGTTGGTCCCGTGGGAGGTGTTGGTACCTCCCACGGGGCCATTTGGGGCTGTTTTGGGTTTTCACCCTCTAACGCCATGTTTTTAAGCCTAAGTCTAGAAATATCCAAATTACATTCGTATTCTAAAACTGGGAGACCTGCGGCTGTGGGGTCAGTTCCTACGAGTTATATTGGTCCCGTGGGAGGTGTTGGTGCCACTCACGGGGACGTTTGGGCGCTGTTTCGAGTTTTCACCCTCTAACGCCATGTTTTTAAGCCTAAGTCAAGAAATATACAAATTATCGTCGTATTCTCAAATCGGGGGACCCACGGCTGTGGGGTCAGTTCCTACGAGTTACACTGGTCCCGTGGTGGGTGTTGGTGCCACCCACGGGGCCGTTCGGGGGTTGTTTCGAGTTTTCACCCTCTAACGTCATGTTTTTAAGCCTAAGTCTAGAAATATGCAAATTATCGTTGTATTCTCAAACCGGGAGACTCGCGGCTGTGGGCTCAGTTTCTACGATTTACATTTGTACCGTGGGAGGTGTTGGTGCCACCCACGGGGACGTTCGGGGGATGTTTCGAGTTTTCACCCTCTAACGCCATCTTTTTAAGATTAAATCAAGAAATATGCAAATTATCATCGTACTCTCAAACCGAGAGACACACGGTTGTGGGGTCAGTTTCGACGAGTTACATTGGTCCCGTGCGAGGTGATGGTGCCACCCACGGGGGCGTTCGGGAGCTGTTTCGAGTATTCACCCTCTAACGCCATGTTTTGCTTAAGTCTAGAAATATGCAAATTATCATCGTATTCTCAAATAGGGAGACCCGCGGTTGCGAGGTCAGTTCCTACGAGTTACAGTGGTCCCGTGGGAGGGGTTGGTGCCACCCACGGGGCTGTTCGGGGGTTTTTTCGAGTTTTCACCCTCTAACGTCATGTTTTTAAGCGTAAGTCAAGAAATATGCAAATTATCGTCGTACTCTCAATCCGGGAGACATGCGGCTGTGGGTTCAGTTTCTATAAGTTACGTTGGTCCCGTGGGAGGTGTTGGTGCCACCCACGGGGACGTTCGGGGCCTATTTCGAGTTTTCACCCTCTAACGCCATGTTTTTAAGCCTAAGTAAAGAAATATGCAAATGATTATCGTATTCTCAAACCGGGAGTCCCGCGGCTGTGGGGTCAGTTCCTACGAGTTACATTGGTCTCGTGGGATGTGTTGGTGCCACATACGGGGACGTTCGGGGGATGTTTCAAGTTTTCGCCCTCTAACGCCATGTTTTTAAGCCTAAGTCTAGAAATATGCAAATTACATTCGTATTCTAAAACCAGGAGACCTACGGCTGTGGGGTCAGTTCCTACAAGTTATATTGGTCCCGTGGGAGGTGTTGGTGCAACCCACGGGGACGTTCGAGGGCTGTTTCGAGTCTTCACTCTCTAACTCCAGGTTTTTAAGCCTATGTCAAGAAAATGCACATTATCGTCCTATTCTCAAACCGGGAGACCCGCAGCTATGGGGTCAGTTCCTACGAGTTACATTGGTGCCGGGGGAGGTGTTGGTGCCATCCACGGGGACGTTCGGAGGCTGTTTTGAGTTTTCACCTTTTAATGCCAAGTTTTTATGCCTAAGTCTTGAAAAATACAAATTACCATCGCATTCTCAAACCGGGCGACCCGCAACTATGGGCTCAGCTCCTACGAGTTACATTAGTCCCGTGGGAGGTGTTGGTGCCACCCATGGGGACGTTCGGGGGCTGTTTCGAGTTTTCACCCTCTAACGATATGTTTTAAGCCTAAGTCAAGTAATATGCAAATTATCGTCGTATTCTCATACCAGTAGACTCGCGAGTGGGGGGTCAGTTCCTACGAGTTAAATTGGTCCCGTGGGAGGTGTTGGTGCCACCCACAGGACCGTTCGGGAGTTATTTCGATTTTTCACAATCTATCGCCATGTTTTGCTTAAGTCTAGAAATATGCAAATTACCATCGTATTCTAAAATAGGGAGACCCACATCTGTGGGGTCAGTTCCTACGAGTTACATTGGTCCCGTAGGAGGTGTTGGTGCCACCCACGGGGTCGTTCGGGGGTGTTTCTAGTTTTCACCCTCTAACGTCATGTTTTTAAGCCTAAGTCAATAAATATGCAAATTACCGTCGTACTCTCAAATCGGTAGACCCGCGGCTGTGGGGTCAGTTCCTACGAGTTATGGTCACGTGGGAGGTGTTGGTGCCACCCATGGGGACGTTCGAGGGCTGCTTCGAGTTTTCACCCTCTAACGCCATGTTTTTAATCCTAAGTCAAGAAATATGAATATTATCATTATATTCTCAAACTGGGAGTCATGCGGTTGTGGGGTCAGTTTCTATGAGTTACATTGGTCCCGTGGGAGGTGTTGGTGCCACCCACGGGGACGTTCGGGGGCCGTTTCGAGTTTTCACCCTCTAACGCCAGGTTTTTAAGCTTAAGTCAAGAAATATGCAAATTACCGTCGTACTCTCAAACCGGGAGACCCACGACTGTGGGGTCAGTTCTTATGAGTTCCATTGGTCTCGTGGGAGGTCTTGGTGCCACCCATGGGGCCGTTCGGGGGATGTTTCGAGTTTTCACCCTCTAACGTCATGTTTTTAAGCCTAAGTCTAGAAATATACAAATTACCGTCGTATTCTCAAACCAGGAGACCCGTAGCTGTGGGGTCAGTTTCTACGAGTTACATTGGTCCCGTGGGAGGTGTTGGTGCCACCCACGAGGACGTTCGAAGGCTGTTTCGAGTCTTCACCCTCTAATGCCATGTTTTTAAGCCTAATTCAAGAAATATGCAAATTATCGTATTATTCTCAAACCGGGAGACCCGGGGCTGTGGGGTTAGTTCCTACGAGTTACATTGGTGCCGTGGGAGGTGTTGGTGCCACCCACGGGGACGTTCGGAGGTTGTTTCGAGTTTTTACCCTCTAACGCCATGTTTTCAAGCCTAAGTCTTGAAATCTACAAATTACCGTGGTATTCTCAAACCGGGAGACCCGCGACTGCAGGGTCAGTTCCTACGAGTTACATTGGCCCCGTGGGAGGTGTTGGTGCCACCCACGGGGCCGTTTGAGGATTGTTTCGAGTTTTCACCCTCTAACGTCATGTTTTTCTTTAGTATAGAAATATGCAAATTACCGTAGTACTCTCAAATCGGGAGACCCACGGCTGCGGGGTCAGTACCTACGAGTTACATTGAACCCGTGAGAGGTGTTGGTGCCACCCACGGGGATGTTCGGGGGATGTTTCGAGTTTTCACCCTCTAATGCCATGTTTTTAAGTCTAAGTCAAGAAATATGCAAATTATAATCGTATTCTCAGATCGGGAGTCCCGTGGCTGTGGGGTCAGTTCCTACGAGTTACATTGGTCCCGTGGGAGGTGTTGGTCCCACCCACGGGGACGTTCGGGGGCTGTTTTGAGTTTTCCCCTATAACGCCAAGTTTTTTACCCTATGTCTTGAAATATGCAAATTACCGTTGTACTCTCAAATCGGGAGACCCGCGGCTGTGGGGTCAGTTCCTACGAGTTACATTGGTCCCGTGGGAGGTCTTGGTGCCACCCACGGGGCCATTCGGGGGCTGTATCGAGTTTTCATCCTCTAATGCCATGTTTTTAAGCCTGAGTCAAGAAATATGCAAATTATCATCGTATCCTCAAACCGGGAGTCCCACAGCTGTGGGGTCAGTTCCTACGAGTTACATTGGTCCCGTGGGAGGTGTTGGTGCCACCCACGGGGACGTTCAGAGACTGTTTGGAGTGTTCACCCTCTAATGCCATGTTTTTAAGCCTAAGTCTTGAAATATGCAAATTACCATCGTATTCTCAAAGCTGGTGACCCGCAGCTGTGGGGTCAGTTCCTACGAGTTACATTGGTGCCGTGGGAAGTGTTGGTGCCACCCACTGGAACGTTCGGAGACTATTTCAAGTTTTCACCCACTAACGCAATGTTTTTATGCCTAAGTCTTGAAATATGCAAATTATAATCATTTTCTCAAACCGAGAAATATGCAAATTACCGTTGTATTCTCAAACCGGGA
This sequence comes from Sambucus nigra, assembly GCA_949130495.1. Lineage (NCBI taxonomy): Eukaryota > Viridiplantae > Streptophyta > Magnoliopsida > Dipsacales > Adoxaceae > Sambucus > Sambucus nigra. The sequence goes on along the minus strand of OX422211.1, from coordinate 360,196,696 downwards.
GACCCGCAGCTGCGGGGTCAGTTCCTCTGAGTTACATTCATCCCATAGGAGGTGTTGGTGCCAACCACGGGGCCGTTCGGGGTCTATTTTGAGTTCTAACCCTCTAACATCATGATTTGAAGCCTAAGTCTAGAAATATGCAAATTACCATCGTATTTTCAAACCGGGAGAGCCGCGACTGCGGGGTCAGTTCGTACGAGTTACATTGGTCCCGTGGAGGTCTTGGTGGCACCCACGGTGCCGTTCGGGGTCTGTTTTAAGTTTTCACTCTCTGATGTCATGTTTTTAAGCCTAAGTCTAGAAATACGAAAATTACCATTGTACTCTCAAACCGGGAGACCCGCGGCTGTGGGGTCAGTTGCTACGAGTTACATTGGTCCCGTGGGAGGTGTTGGTGCCACCCACGGGGACGTTCGGGGGATGTTTTGAGTTTTCACCCTCTAACGCCATGTTTTTAAACCTAAATCTAGAAATATGAAAATTACCTTCGTACTCTAAAACTGGGAGACCCGCTTCCGTGGGGTCAGTTCCTATGAGTAACATTGGTCTCGTGGGAGGTGTTGGTGCCACCCACAGGGCCGTTCGGTGGCGGTTTCGAGTTTTCACCCTCTAACGTCATGTTTTTAAGCCTAAGAAAAGAAATATGCAAATTACCGTCGTACTCTCAAACTGGGAGACCCGTGGTTGTGGGGTCAGTTGTTACGAGTTACGTTGGTCCCGTGGGAGGTGTTGGTACCACCCATGGGGACGTTCGGGGGCTGTTTGGAGTTTTCACCCTCTAAAGCCATGTTTTTAAGCCTAAGTCAAGAAATATGCAAATTAACGTCGTATTCTAAAGCCGGGAGTCCTGCAGCTGTGGGGTCAGTTGCTACGTGTTACATTGGTCCCGTGGGAGGTGTTGGTGCCACCCACGAGGACGTTCGGGGGCTGTTTAGAGTTTCCACCCTCGAACGCCATGTTTTTAAGCCTAAGTCTAGAAATATGCAAATTACCATCGTATTCTCAAACCGGGAGACCTGCAGCTATGGGGTCAGCTCCTATGAGTTACATTGGTCCCGTGGGAGGTGTTTTGCCACCCGCGGGGATGTTCGAGGGCTATTTCGAGTCTTCACCCTCTAACACCATGTTTGTAAGCCTAAGTTAAGAAATATGAAAATTATCGTTGTATTCTCAAAACGGGAGAACCGCGGGTGTGGGGTCAGTTAGTACGAGTAACATTGGTGCCGTGGGAGGTGTTGATGCCACCCACGAGGACGTTCGGAGGCAGTTTCGAGTTTTCACCCTCTAATGCCATGTTTTTAAGCCTAAGTCAAGTATTATAAAAATTATCGTCGTATTCTCAAGACGGGAGACCCGCGGCTGTGGGGTCAATTCCTACTAGTTACATTCGTCCCGTGGGAGGTGTTGGTGCCACCCACAGGGCTGTTCAAGAGCTGTTTCGAGTTTTCACCCTCTAACGCCATATTTTGTTTTAGTCTAGAAATATACAAATTACCGTCGTATTCACAAACAGGGAGACCCGTGGCTGTGGGGTCAGTTCCTACGAGTAACATTGGTCTCGTGGGAGGTGTTGGTTCCACCCACAGGGCCGTTCGATGGCAGTTTCGTTTTTTCACCCTCTAACGTCATGTTTGTAAGCCTAAGAAAAGATATATGCAAATTACCGTCGTACTCTCAAACCGGGAGACCGGCGGCTGTGGGGTCAGTTGTTACGAGTTACGTTGGTCCCGTGGGAGGTGTTGGTGCCACCCATGGGGACGTTCGGGGGCTGTTTCGAGTTTTCACCCTCCAAAGCCATGTTTTTAAGCCTAAGTCAAGAAATATGCAAATTATCGTCATATTCTCAAACCGGGAGTCCCGCGACTGTGAGGTCAGTTCCTACAAGTTACATTGGTCCCGTGGGAGGTGTTGGTGCCACCCACGGGGACGTTCGGGAGCTGTTTAGAGTTTTCACCCTCTAACGCCATGTTTTTAAGCGTCTATAAATATGCAAATTACCGTCGTATTCTCAAACCGGGAGACCCGCAGCTGTGAGGTCAGTTCCTACAAGTTACATTGGTCCCGTGGGAGGTATTGTGCCACCCACGGGGATGTTCGAGGGCTGTTTCGAGTCTTAACCGTCTAACATCATGTTTTTAAGCCTAAGTCAAGAATTATGAAAATTATCGTCGTATTCTCAAACCAGGAGACCCGCTGCTGCGGGGTCAGTTCCTACGAGTAACATTGGTCCCGTAGGAGGTGTTGGGGCCACCCACGGGGACATTCGGGTGATGTTTCTAGTTTTCACCCTCCAACGTCAGGTTTGTAAGCATAAGTCGAGAAATATGCAAATTACCGTCGTATTCTCAAACCGGGAGACCCGCAGCTACGAGGTCAGTTCCTATGAGTTACATTCATCACGTAGGAGGTGTTGGTGCCATCCACGGGGCCGTTCGGGGGCTATTTTGAGTTTTCACCCTCTAACATCATGCTTTGAAGCCTAAGTTTAGAAATATGCAAATTTCCATCGTATTCTCAAACCGGGAGACCCGCGACTGCGGGGTCAGTTCCTACGAGTTACATTGGTCCCCTGGAGGTCTTGGTGCCACCCACGGTGCCGTTCGGGGTCTGTTTCGAGTTTTCACTCTCTGATGTCATGTTTTTAAGCCTAAGTCTAGAAATATGAAAATTACCATTGTACTCTCAAACTGGGAGACCCGCGGTTGTGGGATCAGTTGCTACGAGTTACATTAGTCCCGTGGGAGGTGTTGGTGCCACCCACGGGGACGTTCGGGGGATGTTTTGAGTTATCACCCTCTAACGCCATCTTTATAAACCTAAATCTAGAAATATGAAAATTACCTTCGTACTCTGAAACTGGGAGACCCGTGGCTGTGGGGTCAGTTCCTATGAGTAACATTGGTCTCGTGGGAGGTGTTGGTGCCACCCACAGGGTCGTTCGGTGGCGGTTTCGAGTTTTCACCCTCTAACGTCATGTTTTTAAGCCTAAGAAAAGAAATATGCAAATTACCGTCGTACTCTCAAACTGGGAGACCCGTGGTTGTGGGGTCAGTTGTTACGAGTTACGTTGGTCCCGTGGGAGGTGTTGGTGCCACCCATGGGGACGTTCGGGGGCTATTTGGAGTTTTCACCCTCTAAAGCCATGTTTTTAAGCCTAAGTCAAGAAATATGCAAATTAACGTCGTATTCTAAAACCGGGAGTCCTGCGGCTGTGGGGTAGTTCCTACATGTTACATTGGTCCCGTGGGAGGTGTTGGTGCCACCCACGAGGACGTTCGGGGGCTGTTTAGAGTTTCCACCCTCGAACGCCATGTTTTTAAGCCTAAGTCTAGAAATAGGCAAATTACCATCGTATTCTCAAACCGGGAGACCCGCAGCTATGGGGTCAGCTCCTATGAGTTACATTGGTCCCGTGGGAGGTGTTTTGCCACCCACGGGGATGTTCGAGGGCTATTTCGAGTCTTCACCCTCTAACACCATGTTTGTAAGCCTAAGTCAAGAAATATGAAAATTATCGTCGTATTCTCAAACCGGGAGACCCGTGGCTGTGGGGTCAGTTAGTACGAGTTACATTGGTGCCGTGGGAGGTGTTGATGCCACCCACGAGGACGTTCGGAGGCGGTTTCGAGTTTTCACCCTCTAACGCCATGTTTTTAAACCTAAGTCTTGAAATCTGCAAATTACAATCGTATTTTCAAAATGGGAGACCCGCGGCTGCGGGGTCAGTTCGTACGAGTTACATTGGTCTCGTGGAAGGTGTTGCTGCCACCCACGGGGCCATCCGGAGGCTGTTTCGAGTTTTCACCCTCTAATGCCATGTTTTTAAGCCTAAGCCAAGTATTATAAAAATTATCGTCGTATTCTCAAGACGGGAGACCCGCGGCTGTGGGCTCAATTCCTACTAGTTACATTCGTCCCGTGGGAGGTGTTGGTGCCACCCACAGGGCTGTTCAAGAGCTGTTTCGAGTTTTCACCCTCTAACGCCATATTTTGTTTAAGTCTAGAAATATACAAATTACCGTCGTATTCACAAACAGGGAGACCAGTGGCTGTGGGGTCAGTTCCTACGAGTAACATTGGTCTCGTGGGAGTTGTTGGTTCCACCCACAGGGCCGTTCGGTGGAAGTTTCGTGTTTTCACCTTCTAACGTCATGTTTGTAAGCCTAAGAAAAGAAATATGCAAATTACCGTCGTAGTCTCAAACCGGGAGACCGGCGGGTGTGGGGTCAGTTGTTACGAGTTACTTTGGTCCCGTGGGAGGTGTTGGTGCCACCCATGGGGACGTTCGGGGGCTGTTTCGAGTTTTCACCCTCCAAAGCCATGTTTTTAAGCCTAAGTCAAGAAATATGCAAATTATCGTCATATTCTCAAACCGGGAGTCCCGCGGCTATGAGGTCAGTTCCTACAAGTTACATTGGTCCCGTGGGAGGTGTTGGGGCCACCCACGGGGACGTTCGGGGGCTGTTTAGAGTTTTCACCCTATAACACCATGTTTTTAAGCCTAAGTCTAGAAATATACAAATTACCGTCGTATTCTCAAACCAGGAGACCCGCAGCTGTGAGGTCAGTTCCTACAAGTTACATTGGTCCCGTGGGAGGTATTGTGCCACCCACGGGGATGTTCGAGGGCTGTTACGAGTCTTAACCCTCTAACACCATGTTTTTAAGCGTAAGTCAAGAATTATGAAAATTATCGTCGTATTCTCAAACTAGGTGACCCCCGGTTGCGGGGTCAGTTCCTATGAGTTACATTGGTCCCGTGGGAGGTGTTGGTGCCACCCACGGGGCCGTTCGGGGGTTGTTTCAAGTTTTCACCCTGTATAGTCATGTTTTTAAGCCTAAGTCTAGAAATATGCAAATTACCGTCGTATTCTCAAATCGGGAGACCCGCTGCTGCGGGGTCAGTTCCTACGAGTTACATTGGTCCCGTAGGAGGTGTTGGGGCCACCCACGGGGACATTCGGGTGATGTTTCAAGTTTTCACCCTCCAACGTCAGGTTTGTAAGCATAAGTCGAGAAATATGCAAATTACCGTCGTATTCTCAAACCGGGAGACCCGCAGCTACGGGGTCAGTTCCTCTGAGTTACATTCATCACGTAGGAGGTGTTGGTGCCATCCACGGGGCCGTTTGGGGGCTATTTTGAGTTTTCACCCTCTAACATCATGCTTTGAAGCCTAAGTCTAGAAATATGCAAATTACCATCGTATTCTCAAACCGGGAGACCCGCGACTGCGGGGTCAGTTCCTACGAGTTACATTGGTCCCCTGGAGGTCTTGGTGCCACCCACGGTGCCGTTCGGGGTATTTTTCGAGTTTTCACTCTCTGATGTCATGTTTTTAAGCCTAAGTCTAGAAATATGAAAATTACCATTGTACTCTCAAACCGGGAGACCCGCGGCTGTGGGGTCAGTTGCTACGAGTTACATTGGTCCCGTGGGAGGTGTTGGTGCCACCCACGGGGACGTTCGGGGGATGTTTTGAGTTTTCACCCTCTAACGCCATCTTTTTAAACCTAAATCTAGAAATATGAAAATTACCTTCGTACTCTGAAACTGGGAGACCCTTGGTTGTGGGGTCAGTTCCTATGAGTAACATTGGTCTCGTGGGAGGTGTTGGTGCCACCCACAGGGCCGTTCGGTGGCGGTTTCGAGTTTTCACCCTCTAACGTCATGTTTTTAAGCCTAAGAAAAGAAATATGCAAATTACCGTCGTACTCTCAAACTGGGAGACCCGTGGTTGTGGGGTCAGTTGTTACGAGTTACATTGGTCCCGTGGGAGGTGTTGGTGCCACCCATGGGGACGTTCGGGGGCTATTTGGAGTTTTCACCCTCTAAAGCCATGTTTTTAAGCCTAAGTCAAGAAATATGCAAATTAACGTTGTATTCTAAAACCGGGAGTCCTGCGGCTGTGGGGTAGTTCCTACATGTTACATTGGTCCCGTGGGAGGTGTTGGTGCCACCCACGAGGACGTTCGGGGGCTGTTTAGAGTTTCCACCCTCGAACGCCATGTTTTTAAGCCTAAGTCTAGAAATAGGCAAATTACCATCGCATTCTCAAACCGGGAGACCCGCAGCTATGGGGTCAGCTCCTATGAGTTACATTGGTCCCGTGGGAGGTGTTTTGCCACCCACGGGGATGTTCGAGGGCTATTTCGAGTCTTCACCCTCTAACACCATGTTTGTAAGCCTAAGTCAAGAAATATGAAAATTATCGTCGTATTCTCAAACCGGGAGACCCGTGGCTGTGGGGTCAGTTAGTACGAGTTACATTGGTGCCGTGGGAGGTGTTGATGCCACCCACGAGGACGTTCGGAGGCGGTTTCGAGTTTTCACCCTCTAACGCCATGTTTTTAAACCTAAGTCTTGAAATCTGCAAATTACAATCGTATTTTCAAAATGGGAGACCCGCGGCTGCGGGGTCAGTTCGTACGAGTTACATTGGTCTCGTGGGAGGTGTTGCTGCCACCCACGGGGCCGTTCGGAGGCTGTTTCGAGTTTTCAGCCTCTAATGCCATGTTTTTAAGCCTAAGTCAAGTATTATAAAAATTATCGTCGTATTCTCAAGACGGGAGACCCGCGGCTGTGGGGTCAATTCCTACCACCCACAGGGCTGTTCAAGAGCTGTTTCGAGTTTTCACCCTCTAACGCCATATTTTGTTTAAGTCTAGAAATATACAAATTACCGTCGTATTCACAAACAGGGAGACCCGTGGCTGTGGGGTCAGTTCCTATAAGTAACATTGGTCTCGTGGGAGGTGTTGGTTCCACCCACAGGGCCGTTCGGTGGAAGTTTCGTGTTTTCACCTTCTAACGTCATGTTTGTAAGCCTAAGAAAAGAAATATGCAAATTACCGTCGTAGTCTCAAACCGGGAGACCGGCGGGTGTGGGGTCAGTTGTTACGAGTTACTTTGGTCCCGTGGGAGGTGTTGGTGCCACCCATGGGGACGTTCGGGGGCTGTTTCGAGTTTTCACCCTCCAAAGCCATGTTTTTAAGCCTAAGTCAAGAAATATGCAAATTATCGTCATATTCTCAAACCGGGAGTCCCGCGGCTATGAGGTCAGTTCCTACAAGTTACATTGGTCCCGTGGGAGGTGTTGGGGCCACCTACGGGGACGTTCGGGGGATGTTTTGAGTTTTCACCCTCTAACGCCATCTTTTTAAACCTAAATCTAGAAATATGAAAATTACCTTCGTACTCTGAAACTGGGAGACCCGTGGCTGTGGGGTCAGTTCCTATGAGTAACATTGGTCTCGTGGGAGGTGTTGGTGCCACCCACAGGGCCGTTCGGTGGCGGTTTTGAGTTTTCACCCTCTAACGTCATGTTTTTAAGCCTAAGAAAAGAAATATGCAAATTACCATCGTACTCTCAAACTGGGAGACCCGTGGTTGTGGGGTCAGTTGTTACGAGTTACGTTGGTCCCGTGGGAGGTGTTGGTGCCACCCATGGGGACGTTCGGAGGCTATTTGGAGTTTTCACCCTCTAAAGCCATGTTTTTAAGCCTAAGTCAAGAAATATGCAAATTAACGTCGTATTCTAAAACCGGGAGTCCTGAGGCTGTGGGGTAGTTCCTACATGTTACATTGGTCCCGTGGGAGGTGTTGGTGCCACCCACAAGGACGTTCGGGGGCTATTTAGAGTTTCCACCCTCGAACGCCATGTTTTTAAGCCTAAGTCTAGAAATATGTAAATTACCATCGTATTCTCAAACCGGGAGACCAGCAGCTATGGGGTCAGCTCCTATGAGTTACATTGGTCCCGTGGGAGGTGTTTTGCCACCCACGGGGATGTTCGAGGCTATTTCGAGTCTTCACCCTCTAACACCATGTTTGTAAGCCTAAGTCAAGAAATATGAAAATTATCGTCGTATTCTCAAACCGTGAGACCCGTGGCTGTGGGGTCAGTTAGTACGAGTTACATTGGTGCCGTGGGAGGTGTTGATGCCACCCACGAGGACGTTCGGAGGCGGTTTCGAGTTTTCACCCTCTAACGCCATGTTTTTAAACCTAAGTCTTGAAATCTGCAAATTACAATCGTATTTTCAAAATGGGAGACTCGCGGCTGCTGGGTCAGTTCGTACGAGTTACATTGGTCCCGTGGGAGGTGTTGGTGCCACCCACGGGGCCGTTCGGGGGCTGTTTCGAGTTTTCAGCCTCTAATGCCATGTTTTTAAGCCTAAGTCAAGTATTATAAAAATTATCGTCGTATTCTCAAGACGGGAGACCCGCGGCTGTGGGGTCAATTCCTACCACCCACAGGGCTGTTCAAGAGCTGTTTCGAGTTTTCACCCTCTAACGCCATATTTTGTTTAAGTCTAGAAATATACAAATTACCGTCGTATTCACAAACAGGGAGACCCGTGGCTGTGGGGTCAGTTCCTATAAGTAACATTGGTCTCGTGGGAGGTGTTGGTTCCACCCTCGAACGCCATGTTTTTAAGCCTAAGTCTAGAAATAGGTAAATTACCATCGTATTCTCAAACCGGGAGACCAGCAGCTATGGGGTCAGCTCCTATGAGTTACATTGGTCCCGTGGGAGGTGTTTTGCCACCCACGGGGATGTTCGAGGCTATTTCGAGTCTTCACCCTCTAACACCATGTTTGTAAGCCTAAGTCAAGAAATATGAAAATTATCGTCGTATTCTCAAACCGTGAGACCCGTGGCTGTGGGGTCATTTAGTACGAGTTACATTGGTGCCGTGGGAGGTGTTGATGCCACCCACGAGGACGTTCGGAGGCGGTTTCGAGTTTTCACCCTCTAACGCCATGTTTTTAAACCTAAGTCTTGAAATCTGCAAATTACAATCGTATTTTCAAAATGGGAGACTCGCGGCTGCTGGGTCAGTTCGTACGAGTTACATTGGTCCCGTGGGAGGTGTTGGTGCCACCCACGGGGCCGTTCGGGGGCTGTTTCGAGTTTTCACCCTCTAACGTCATGTTTCTAAGCCTAAGTCTAGAAATATGCAAATTACCGTTGTATTCTCAAACCAGAAGACCCGCTGCTGTGGGGTCAGTTCCTATAAGTTACATTAGTCCCGTGGGAGGTGTTGGTGCCACCCACGGGGACATTCTGGTGCTGTTTCGAGTTTTCACCCTCTAACGTCAGGTTTTTAATCCTAAGTCTAGAAATATGCAAATTACCATCGTATTTTCAAACCGGGTGACCCCCGGCTGCGGGGTCAGTTCGTACGAGTTATATTGGTCCCGTGGGAGGTGTTAGTGCTACCCATGGGGACGTTCGGGGCCTGTTTCGAGTTTTAACCCTCTAACGCCATGTTTTTAAGCCTAAGTCTTAAAATATGAAAATTACCATCATATTCTCAAACAAGGATACCCGCAGCTGCGGGGTCAGTTCCTACTAGTTACATTCGTCCCGTGGGAGGTGTTGGCTGTTTCGAGTTTTCACCCTCTAACGTCATGTTTTGCTTAAGTCTAGAAATATGCAAATTGCCATCGTATTCTCAAACAGGGAGACCCGTGGCTGTGGAGTCAGTTCCTACGAGTAACATTGGTCTCGTGGGAGGTGTTGGTGCCACCCACAAGGCCGTTCGGTGGCAGTTCCGAGTTTTCACCCTCTAACGTCATGTTTTTAAGCCAAAGAAAAGAAATATGCAAATTATCGTCGTACTCTCAAACCGGGAGACCCGCGGCTGTGGGGTCAGTTCCTACAAGTTACATTGGTCCCGTGGGAGTTCTTGGTGCCACCCACGGGGACGTTCGGGGGTTATTTAGAGTTTTCACCCTCTAACGCCATGTTTTTAAGCCTAAGTCAATAAATATGCAAATTACCGTCGTATTCTCAAATCGGGAGACCCGCAGCTGTGGGGTCAGTTCCTACGAGTTACATTGGTCCCGTGGGAGGTGTTGTGCCACCCACGGGGATGTTCTAAGGCTGTTTCGAGTCTTCACCCTCTAACAAGATGTTTTTAAGCCTAAGTCAAGAAATATACAAATTATCGTCGTATTCTCAAACCGGGAGACCCGCGGCTGTGGGGTAAGTTCCTACGAGTTAAATTGGTGCCGTCGGAGGTGTTGGTGCCACCCACGGGGACGTTCGGAGGCAATTTTGAGTTTTCACCCTCTAGCGCCATGTTTTTAAGCCTAAGTCTTGAAATCTGCAAATTACAATTGTATTTTCAAACTGCGAGACCCGCGGCTGCGGGGTCAGTTCGTACGAGTTACTTTGGCCCCTGGGAGGTGTTGGTGCCACCCACGGGGCCGTTCAGTGGCTGTTTTGAGTTTTCACCCTCTAATGTCATGTTTTTAAGCCTAAGTCTAGAAATATGCAAATTACCATCGTATTCTCAAACCGGGAGACCCGCTGCTGCGGGGTCAGTTCCTATGAGTTACATACCTCCCGTGGGAGGTGTTGGTGCCACCCACAGGGCCGTTCGGGGGCTATTTTGAGTTTTCACCCTCTAACGTCATGCTTTGAAGCCTAAGTCTAGAAATATGCAAATTACCATTGTACTCTCAAACCGGGAGACCCGCGGCTATGGGGTCAGTTCCTACGAGTTACATTGGTCTCGTGGGAGGTGTTGGTGCCACCCACGGGGACGTTCGGCGGTTGTGTTGAGTTTTCACCCTCTAACGCCATGTTTTTAAACCTAAGTCTGGAAATATGCAAATTACCTTCGTACTCTCAAACTGGGAGACCCGCGGCTGCTGGGTCAGTTCCTACGAGTTGTATTGGTCCCGTGGGAGTTGTTGGTGCCACCCAAGGGGCCGTTCGGGGGCTGTATCGAGTTTTCATCCTCTAACGCCATGTTTTTAAGCCTAAGTGAAGAAATATACAAATTATCATCGTATCCTCAAACCGGGAGCCTCGCGGCTGTGGGGTCAGTTCCTACGAGTTACATTGGTCCCGTGGGAGGTGTTGGTGCCACCCATGGGACGTTCGGAGGCTATTTGGAGTTTTCACCCTCCAACGTCATGTTTTAATGCTTAAGTCTTAAAATATGCAAATTACCATCGTATTCTCAAACCGGGAGACCCGCGGCTGCGGGGTCAGTTCCAATGAGTTACATTCGTCCCGTGGTAGGTGTTTGTGCCACCCACTGGGCCGTTCCGGAGCTGTTTCGAGTTTTCACCCTCTAACGTCATATTTTTTAGCCTAAGTCTAGAACTATACAAATTACAGTCGTATTCTCAAACCGGGAGACCCCCGACTGCGGGGTCAGTTCGTACGAGTTACATTGGTCCCGTGGGATGTGTTGGTGCTACCCACGGGGACATTCGGAAGCTGTTTCGCGTTTTAACCCTCTCACGCCATGTTTTTAAGCCTAACTCTTGAAATATAAAAATTACCATCATATTCTCAAATCGGGAGACCCGCAGCTGCGGGGTCAGTTCCTACGAGTTACATTCGTCCCATTGGAGGTGTTGGTGCCACCCACGGGGCCGTTCGGGGGCTATTTTGAGTTTTCACCCTCTAACATCAAGTTTTTAACCCTAAGTCTAGAAATATGCAATTTACTGTCATATTCTCAAATCGAGAGACCCACGGCTGCGGGGTCTGTTCCTAAGAGTTACATTGGTCCCGTGGAGGTGTTGGTACCACCCACGGGGCCGTTCGGGGGCTGTTTCGAGTTTTCACCCTCTAACGTCATGTTTTTAAGCCAAAGTCAACAAATATGCAAATTACCGTCGTACTGTCAAACTGGGAGATCCGCGGATGTGGGGTCAGTTCATACGAGTTACATTGGTCCCGTGGGAGGTGTTGGTACCACCCACGGGGATGTTCGGGGACTGTTTCCAGTTTTAACCCCCTAACGCCATGTATTTAAGCCTAAGTCTAGAAAAATTCAAATTACCGTCTTACTCTCAAACCGGGAGACCCGCGACAGGGGGGTCAGTTCCTACGATTTACATTGGTCCCATGGGAGGTGTTGGTGGCACCCATGGGGACGTTCGGGGTTGTTTCGAGTTTTCACCATCTAAAGCCATGTTTTTAAGCCTAAGTCAAGAAATATGGAAATTAACGTCATATTCTCAAACCGGGAGTCTCGCGGCTGTGGGGTCAGTTCCTACAAGTTACATTGGTCCCATGGGTGGTGTTGGTGCCACCCACGGGGACGTTTGGGGGCTGTTTAGAGTTTTCACCCTCTAACGCCATGTTTTTAAGCCTAAGTCTAGAAATATGCAAATTACCGTCGTATTCTCAAACCGGGAGACCCGCAGTTGTGGGGTCAGTTCTTACGAGTTACATTGGTCCCGTTGGAGGTGTTGTGCCACCCACTGAGATGTTCGAGGGCTGTTTCGAGTCTTCACCCTCTAACACCATGTTTTTAAGCCTACGTCAAGAAATATGCAAATTATCGTCGTATTCTCAAACCGGGAGACCCGCGGCTGTGGGGTAAGTTCCTACGAGTTAAATTGGTCCCGTGGGAGGTGTTGTAGGCACCCACGGGGACGTTCGGGGGCTGTTTCCAGTTTTTACCCTCTAACGCCATGTTTTTAAGCCTAATTCTAGAAAAATTTAAATTAACGTCTTACTCTCAAACCGGGAGTCCCGCGGCTGTGGGGTCAGTTCCTACAAGTTACATTAGTCCCGTGGGAGGTGTTGGTGCCACCCACGGGGACGTTCGGGGATTTTTAGAGTTTTCACCCTCTAACGCCATGTTTTTAAGCCTAAGTCTTGAAATATGCAAATTACCATCGTATTCTCAAAGCGGGTGACCCGCAGCTGTGGGGTCAGTTCCTACGAGTTACATTGGTGCCGTGGGAAGTGTTGGTGCCACCCACAGGAACGTTCGGAGACTATTTCAAGTTTTCACCCACTAACGCCATGCTTTTATGCCTAAGTCTTGAAATATGCAAATTATCATCGTATTCTCAAACCGGGAGACCCGCGGATGTGGGGTCAATTCCTACGAGTTACATTGGTGCTGTGGGAGGTGTTGGTGCCACCCATGGGGACGTTCGGAGGCGGTTTCGAGTTTTCACCCTCTAACGCCATGTTTTTAAGCCTAAATCTTGAAATCTTCAAATTACAATCGTATTCTCAAACTAGGAGACCCGCGGCTACGGGGTCAGTTCGTACGAGTTACATTGGTCTCGTGGGAGGTGTTGCTGCCACCCACGGGGCCATTCGGAGGATGTTTCGAGTTTTCACCCTCTAATGCCTTGTTTTTAAGCCTAAGTCAAGTATTATAAAAATTATCATTGTATTCTCAAGACGGGAGACCCGCGGCTGTGGGGTCAATTCCTACTAGTTATATTCGTCCCGTGGGAGGTGTTGGTGCCACCCACAGGGCTGTTCTAGAGCTGTTTCGAGTTTTCACCCTCTAACGCCATGTTTTGCTTATGTCTAGAAATATACAAATTACCATCGTATTCACAAACAGGGAGACCCGTGGCTGTGGGGTCAGTTCCTACGAGTAACATTGGTCTCGTGGGAGGTGTTGGTTCCACCCACAGGGCCGTTCAGTGGCAGTTTCAAGTTTTCACCCTCTAACGTCATGTTTTTAAGCCTAAGAAAAGAAATATGCAAATTACCGTCGTACTCTCAAACCGGGAGACCGGCGGCTGTGGGGTCAGTTGTTACGAGTTACGTTGGTCTCGTGGAAGGTGTTGGTGCCACCCATGGGGACGTTCGGGGGCTGTTTCGAGTTTTCACCCTCCAAAGCCATGTTTTTAAGCCTAAGTCAAGAAATATGCAAATTATCGTCATATTCTCAAACCGGGAGTCCCGCGGCTGTGAGGTCAGTTCCTACAAGTTACATTGGTCCCGTGGGAGGTGTTGGTGCCACCCACGGGGACGTTCGGGGATTTTTAGAGTTTTCACCCTCTAACGCCATGTTTTTAAGCCTAAGTCTTGAAATATGCAAATTACCATCGTATTCTCAAAGCGGGTGACCCGCAGCTGTGGGGTCAGTTCCTACGAGTTACATTGGTGCCGTGGGAAGTGTTGGTGCCACCCACAGGAACGTTCGGAGACTATTTCAAGTTTTCACCCACTAACGCCATGCTTTTATGCCTAAGTCTTGAAATATGCAAATTATCATCGTATTCTCAAACCGGGAGACCCGCGGATGTGGGGTCAATTCCTACGAGTTACATTGGTGCTGTGGGAGGTGTTGGTGCCACCCATGGGGACGTTCGGAGGCGGTTTCGAGTTTTCACCCTCTAACGCCATGTTTTTAAGCCTAAATCTTGAAATCTTCAAATTACAATCGTATTCTCAAACTAGGAGACCCGCGGCTACGGGGTCAGTTCGTACGAGTTACATTGGTCTCGTGGGAGGTGTTGCTGCCACCCACGGGGCCATTCGGAGGATGTTTCGAGTTTTCACCCTCTAATGCCTTGTTTTTAAGCCTAAGTCAAGTATTATAAAAATTATCATTGTATTCTCAAGACGGGAGACCCGCGGCAGTGGGGTCAATTCCTACTAGTTATATTCGTCCCGTGGGAGGTGTTGGTGCCACCCACAGGGCTGTTCTAGAGCTGTTTCGAGTTTTCACCCTCTAACGCCATGTTTTGCTTATGTCTAGAAATATACAAATTACCATCGTATTCACAAACAGGGAGACCCGTGGCTGTGGGGTCAGTTCCTACGAGTAACATTGGTCTCGTGGGAGGTGTTGGTTCCACCCACAGGGCCGTTCAGTGGCAGTTTCAAGTTTTCACCCTCTAACGTCATGTTTTTAAGCCTAAGAAAAGAAATATGCAAATTACCGTCGTACTCTCAAACCGGGAGACCGGCGGCTGTGGGGTCAGTTGTTACGAGTTACGTTGGTCTCGTGGAAGGTGTTGGTGCCACCCATGGGGACGTTCGGGGGCTGTTTCGAGTTTTCACCCTCCAAAGCCATGTTTTTAAGCCTAAGTCAAGAAATATGCAACTTATCGTCATATTCTCAAACCGGGAGTCCCGCGGCTGTGAGGTCAGTTCTTACAAGTTACATTGGTCCCGTGGGAGGTGTTGGTGCCACCCACGGGGACGTTCGGGAGCTGTTTAGAGTTTTCACCCTCTAACGCCATGTTTTTAAGCCTAAATCTAGAAATATGCAAATTACCATCTTACTCTCAAACCGGAAGGCTCACGGCTATGGGGTCAGTAGATACGAGTTACATTGGTCACATGGGAGGTATTGGTGCCACCCACGGGGACGTTCGGGGGCTGTTTCGAGTTTTCACCCTCTAACGTCAGGTTTGTAAGCATAAGTCGAGAAATATGCAAATTACCGTTGTATTCTCAAACCGGGAGACCCGCAGCTACGGGGTCAGTTCCTCTGAGTTACATTCATCACGTAGGAGGTGTTGGTGCCATCCACGGGGCCGTTCGGGGGCTATTTTGAGTTTTCACCCTCTAACATCATGATTTGAAGCCTAAGTCTAGAAATATGCAAATTACCATCGTATTCTCAAACCGGGAGACCCGTGACTACGGGGTCAGTTCGTACGAGTTACATTGGTCCCGTGGAGGTCTTGGTGGCACCCACGATGCCGTTCGGGGTCTGTTTCGAGTTTTCACTCTCTGATGTCATATTTTTAAGTCTAAGTCTAGAAATATGAAAATTACCATTGTACTCTCAAACCGGGAGACCCGCGGCTGTGGGATCAGTTGCTACGAGTTACATTGGTCCCGTGGGAGGTGTTGGTGCCACCCACGGGGACGTTCGGGGGATTTTTTGAGTTTTCACCCTCTAACGCCATGTTTTTAAACCTAAATCTAGAAATATGAAAATTACCTTCGTACTCTAAAACTGGGAGACCCGTGGCTGTGGGGTCAGTTCCTATGAGTAACATTGGTCTCGTGGGAGGTGTTGGTGCCACCCACAGGGCCGTTCGGTGGTGGTTTCGAGTTTTCACCCTCTAAAGTCATGTTTTTAAGCCTAAGAAAAGAAATATGCAAATTACCGTCGTACTCTCAAACTGGGAGACTCGTGGTTGTGGGGTCAGTTGTTACGAGTTACGTTGGTCCCGTGGGAGGTGTTGGTGCCACCCATGGGGACGTCCGGGGGCTGTTTGGAGTTTTCACCCTCTAAAGCCATGTTTTTAAGCCTAAGTCAAGAAATATGCAAATTAACGTCGTATTCTGAAGCCGGGAGTCCTGCGGCTGTGGGGTCAGTTGCTACATGTTACATTGGTCCCGTGGGAGGTGTTGGTGCCACCCACGAGGACGTTCGGGGGCTGTTTAGAGTTTCCACCCTCGAACGCCATGTTTTTAAGCCTAAGTCTAGAAATATGTAAATTACCATCGTATTCTCAAACCGGGAGACCCGCAGCTATGGGGTCAGCTCCTATGAGTTACATTGGTCCCGTGGGAGGTGTTTTGCCACCCACGGGGATGTTCGAGGGCTATTTCGAGTCTTCACCCTCTAACACCATGTTTGTAAGCCTAAGTCAAGAAATATGAAAATTATCGTCGTATTCTCAAACCGGGAGACCCGCGGGTGTGGGGTCAGTTAGTACGAGTAACATTGGTGCCGTGGGAGGTGTTGATGCCACCCACGAGGACGTTCGGAGGCGGTTTCGAGTTTTCAACCTCTAACGCCATGTTTTTAAACCTAAGTCTTGAAATCTGCAAATTATAATTGAATTTTCAAAATGGGAGACCCGCGGCTGCGGGGTCAGTTCGTACGAGTTACATTGGTCCCGTGGGAGGTGTTGGTGCCACCCACGGGGCCGTTCGGGGGCTGTTTTGAGTTTTCACCCTCTAACGTCATGTTTTTAAGCCTAAGTCTAGAAATATGCAAATTACCGTTGTATTCTCAAACTGGGAGACCCGCGGCTGTGGGGTCAATTCCTACGAGTTACATTGGTGCTGTGGGAGGTGTTGGTGCCACCCACGGGGACGTTCGGAGGCGGTTTCAAGTTTTCACCCTCTAACTCCATGTTTTTAAGCCTAAATCTTGAAATCTTCAAATTACAATCGTATTCTCAAACTAGGAGACCCGCGGCTACGGGGTCAGTTCGTACGAGTTACATTGGTCTCGTGGGAGGTGTTGCTGCCACCCACGGCGCCATTTGGAGGCTGTTTCGAGTTTTCACCCTCTAATGCCATGTTTTTAAGCCTAAGTCAAGTATTATAAAAATTATCGTCGTATTCTCAAGACGGGAGACCCGCGGCTGTGGGGTCAATTCCTACTAGTTATATTCGTCCCGTGGGAGGTGTTGGTGCCACCCACAGGGCTGTTCAAGAGCTGTTTCGAGTTTTCACCCTCTAACGCCATATTTTGTTTAAGTCTAGAAATATACAAATTACCTTCGTATTCACAAACAGGGAGATCCATGGCTATGGGGTCAGTTCCTACGAGTAACATTGGTCTCGTGGGAGGTGTTGGTTCCACCCACAGGGCCGTTCGGTGGCAGTTTCGTGTTTTCACCCTCTAACGTCATGTTTGTAAGCCTAAGAAAAGAAATATGCAAATTACCATCGTACTCTCAAACCGGGAGACCGGCGGCTGTTGGGTCAGTTGTTACGAGTTACGTTGGTCCCGTGGGAGGTGTTGGTGCCTCCCATGGGGACGTTCAGGGGCTGTTTCGAGTTTTCACCCTCCAAAGCCATGTTTTTAAGCCTAAGTCAAGAAATATGCAAATTATCGTCTTATTCTCAAATCGGGAGTCCCGCGGCTGTGAGGTCAGTTCCTACAAGTTACATTGGTCCCGTGGGAGGTGTTGGGGCCACCCACGGGGACGTTCAGGGGCTGTTTAGAGTTTTCACCCTATAACACCATGTTTTTAAGCCTAAGTCTAGAAATATGCAAATTACCGTCGTATTCTCAAACCCGGAGACCCGCAGCTGTGAGGTCAGTTCCTACAAGTTACATTGGTCCCGTGGGAGGTATTGTGCCACCCACGGGGATGTTCGAGGGCTGTTTCGAGTCTTAACCCTCTAACACCATATTTTTAAGCCTAAGTCAAGAATTATGAAAATTATCGTCGTATTCTCAAACCAGGTGACCCCCGGCTGGGGAGTCAGTTCTTATGAGTTACATTGGTCCCGTGGGAGGTGTTGGTGCCACCCACGGGGCCGTTCGGGGGTTGTTTCAAGTTTTCACCCGGTATAGTCATGTTTTTAAGCCTAAATATAGAAATATGCAAATTACCGTCGTATTCTCAAATCGGGAGACCCGCTGCTGCGGGGTTAGTTCCTACGAGTTACATTGGTCCCGTAGGAGGTGTTGGGGCCACCCACGGGGACATTCGGGTGATGTTTCGAGTTTTCACCCTCCAACGTCAGGTTTGTAAGCATAAGTCGAGAAATATGCAAATTATCGTCGTATTCTCAAACCGGGAGACCCGCAGCTGCGGGGTCAGTTCCTCTGAGTTACATTCATCACGTAGGAGGTGTTGGTGCCAACCACGGGGCCGTTCGGGGGCTATGTTGAGTTTTCACCCTCTAACATCATGCTTTGAATCCTAAGTCTAGAAATATGCAAATTACCATCGTATTCTCAAACCGGGAGACCCGCGACTGCGGGGTCAGTTCCTACGAGTTACATTGGTCCCCTGGAGGTCTTGGTGCCACCCACGGTGCCGTTCGGGGTCTGTTTCGAGTTTTCACTCTCTGATGTCATGTTTTTAAGCCTAAGTCTAGAAATATGAAAATTACCATTGTACTCTCAAACCGGGAGACCCGCGGCTGTGGGGTCAGTTGCTACGAGTTACATTGGTCCCGTGGGAGGTATTGGTGCCACCCACGGGGACGTTCGGGGGATGTTTTGAGTTTTCACCCTCTAACGCCATCTTTTTAAACCTAAATCTAGAAATATGAAAATTACCTTCGTACTCTGAAACTGGGAGACCCGTGGCTGTGGGGTCAGTTCCTATGAGTAGCATTGGTCTCGTGGGAGGTGTTGGTGCCACCCACAGGGCCGTTCGGTGGCGGTTTCGAGTTTTCACCCTCTAACGTCATGTTTTTAAGCCTAAGAAAAGAAATATGCAAATTACCGTCGTACTCTCAAACTGGGAGACCCGTGGTTGTGGGGTCAGTTGTTACGAGTTACGTTGGTCCCGTGGGAGGTGTTGGTGCCACCCATGGGGACGTTCGGGGGCTATTTGGAGTTTTCACCCTCTAAAGCCATGTTTTTAAGCCTAAGTCAAGAAATATGCAAATTAACGTCGTATTCTAAAGCCGGGAGTCCTGCGGCTGTGGGGCAGTTCCTACATGTTACATTGGTCCCGTGGGAGGTGTTGGTGCCACCCATGAGGACGTTCGGGGGCTGTTTAGAGTTTCCACCCTCGAACGCCATGTTTTTAAGCCTAAGTCTAGAAATAGGCAAATTACCATCGTATTCTCAAACCGGGAGACCCGCAGCTATGGGGTCAGCTCCTATGAGGTACATTGGTCCCGTGGGAGGTGTTTTGCCACCCACGGGGATGTTCGAGGGCTATTTCGAGTCTTCACCCTCTAACACAATGTTTGTAAGCCTAAGTCAAGAAATATGAAAATTATCGTCGTATTCTCAAACCGGGAGACCCGTGGCTGTGGGGTCAGTTAGTACGAGTTACATTAGTGCCGTGGGAGGTGTTGATGCCACCCACGAGGACGTTTGGAGGCGGTTTCGAGTTTTCACCCTCTAACGCCATGTTTTTAAACCTAAGTCTTGAAATCTGCAAATTACAATCGTATTTTCAAAATGGGAGACTCGCAGCTGCGGGGTCAGTTCGTACGAGTTACATTGGTCCCGTGGGAGGTGTTGGTGCCACCCACGGGGCCGTTCGGGGGCTGTTTCGAGTTTTCACCCTCTAACGTCATGTTTCTAAGCCTAAGTCTATAAATATGCAAATTACCGTTGTATTCTCAAACCAGGAGACCCGCTGCTGTGGGGTCAGTTCCTATAAGTTACATTGGTCCCGTGGGAGGTGTTGGTGCCACCCACGGGGACATTCTGGTGCTGTTTCGAGTTTTCACCCTCTAACGTCAGGTTTTTAATCCTAAGTCTAGAAATATGCAAATTACCATCGTATTCTCAAACAGGGAGACCCCCGGCTGCGGGGTCAGTTCGTACGAGTTATATTGGTCCCGTGGGAGGTGTTAGTGCTACCCATGGGGACGTTCGGGGCCTGTTTCGAGTTTTAACCCTCTAGCGCCATGTTTTTAAGCCTAAGTCTTAAAATATGAAAATTACCATCATATTCTCAAACAAGGATACCCGCAACTGCGGGGTCAGTTCCTACGAGTTACATTCGTCCCGTGGGAGGTGTTGGCTGTTTCGAGTTTTCACCCTCTAATGTCATGTTTTGCTTAAGTCTAGAAATATGCAAATTGCCATCGTATTCTCAAACAGGGAGACTCGTGGCTGTGGAGTCAGTTCCTACAAGTAACATTGGTCTCGTGGGAGGTGTTGGTGACCACCCACAAGGCCGTTCGGTGGCAGCTTCGAGTTTTCACCCTCTAACGTCATGTTTTTAAGCGAAAGAAAAGAAATATGCAAATTATCGTCGTACTCTCAAACCGGGAGACCCGCGGCTGTGGGGTCAGTTCCTACATGTTACATTGGTCCCGTGGGAGTTCTTGGTGCCACCCACGGGGACGTTCGGGGGTTATTTAGAGTTTTCACCCTCTAACGCCATGTTTTTAAGCCTAAGTCAATAAATATGCAAATTACCGTCGTATTCTCAAATCGGGAGACCCGCAGCTGTGGGGTCAGTTCCTACGAGTTACATTGGTCCCGTGGGAGGTGTTGTGCCACCCACGGGGATGTTCTAAGGCTGTTTCGAGTCTTCACCCTCTAACAAGATGTTTTTAAGCCTAATTCAAGAAATATACAAATTATCGTCGTATTCTCAAACCGGGAGACCCGCGGTTGTGGGGTAAGTTCCTACGAGTTAAATTGGTGCCGTCGGAGGTGTTGGTGCCACCCACGGGGACGTTCGGAGGCAATTTTGAGTTTTCACCCTCTAGCGCCATGTTTTTAAGCCTAAGTCTTGAAATCTGCAAATTACAATTGTATTTTCAAACTACGAGACCCGCGGTTGCGGGGTCAGTTCGTACGAGTTACTTTGGCCCCTGGGAGGTGTTGGTGCCACCCACGGGGCCGTTCAGTGGCTGTTTTGAGTTTTCACCCTCTAACGTCATGTTTTTAAGCCTAAGTCTAGAAATATGCAAATTACCGTCGTATTCTCAAACCGGGAGACCCGCTGCTGCGGGGTCAGTTCCTATGAGTTACATACGTCCCGTGGGAGGTGTTGGTGCCACCCACAGGGCCGTTCGGGGGCTATTTTGAGTTTTCACCCTCTAGCGTCATGCTTTGAAGCCTAAGTCTAAAAATATGCAAATTACCATTGTACTCTCAAACCGGGAGACCCGCGGCTATGGGGTCAGTTCCTACGAGTTACATTGGTCTCGTGGGAGGTGTTGGTGCCACCCACGGGGACGTTCGGGGGCTGTGTTGAGTTTTCACCCTCTCACGCCATGTTTTTAAACCTAAGTTTGGAAATATGCAAATTACCTTCGTACTCTCAAACTGGGAGACCCGCGGCTGCTGGGTCAGTTCCTACGAGTTGTATTGGTCCCGTGGGAGTTGTTGGTGCCACCCAAGGGGCCGTTCGGGGGCTGTATCGAGTTTTCATCCTCTAACGCCATTTTTTTAAGCCTAAGTGAAGAAATATACAAATTATCATCGTATCCTCAAACCGGGAGGCTCGCGGCTGTGGGGTCAGTTCCTACCAGTTACATTGGTCCCGTGGGAGGTGTTGGTGCCACCCATGGGACGTTCGGAGGCTATTTGGAGTTTTCACCCTCCAACGTCATGTTTTTATGCTTAAGTCTTAAAATATGCAAATTACCATCGTATTCTCAAACCGGGAGACCCGCGGCTGCGGGGTCAGTTCCAATGAGTTACATTCGTCCCGTGGGAGGTGTTTGTGCCACCCACTGGGCCGTTCCGGGGCTGTTTCGAGTTTTCACCCTCTAATGTCATATTTTTTAGCCTAAGTCTAGAACTATACAAATTACAGTTGTATTCTCAAACCGGGAGACCCCCGGCTACGGGGTCAGTTCGTACGAGTTACATTGGTCCCGTGGGATGTGTTGGTGCTACCCACGGGGACATTCGGAAGCCGTTTCAAGTTTTAACCCTCTCACGCCATGTTTTTAAGCCTAACTCTTGATATATAAAAATTACCATCATATTCTCAAATCGGGAGACCCGCAGCTGCGAGGTCAGTTCCTACGAGTTACGTTCGTCCCATGGGAGGTGTTGGTGCCACCCACGGGGCCGTTCGGGGGCTATTTTGAGTTTTCACCCTCTAACATCATGTTTTTAACCCTAAGTCTAGAAATATGCAATTTACCGTCGTATTCTCAAATCGAGAGACCCACGGCTGCGGGGTCTGTTCCTAAGAGTTACATTGGTCCCGTGGAGGTGTTGGTGCCACCCACGGGGCCGTTCGGGGGCTGTTTCGAGTTTTCACCCTCTGACGTCATGTTTTTAAGCCAAAGTCAACAAATATGCAAATTACCGTCATACTCTCAAAGCGGGAGATCCACGGATGTGGGGTCAGTTCATACGAGTTACATTGGTCCCGTGGGAGGTGTTGGTACCACCCACGGGGACGTTCGGGGACTGTTTCCAGTTTTAACCCCCTAACGCCATGTTTTTAAGCCTAAGTCTAGAAAAATTTAAATTACCGTCTTACTCTCAAACTGGGAGACCCGCGACAGGGGGGTCAGTTCCTACGATTTACATTGGTCCCATGGGAGGTGTTGGTGGCACCCACGGGGACGTTCGGGGTTGTTTCGAGTTTTCTCCCTCTAAAGCCATGTTTTTAAGCCTAAGTAAAGAAATATCCAAATTAACGTCATATTCTCAAACCGGGAGTCTCGCGGCTGTGGGGTCAGTTCCTACAAGTTACAATGGTCCCATGGGTGGTGTTGGTGCACCCACGGGGACGTTTGGGGGCTGTTTAGAGTTTTCACCCTCTAACGCCATGTTTTTAAGCCTAAGTCTAGAAATATGCAAATTACTGTCGTATTCTCAAACCAGGAGACCCGCAGCTGTGGGGTCAGTTCTTACGAGTTACATTGGTCCCGTTGGAGGTGTTGTGCCACCCACAGAGATGTTTGAGGGCTGTTTCGAGTCTTCACCCTCTAACACAATGTTTTTAAGCCTAAGTCAAGAAATTTGCAAATTATCGTCGTATTCTCAAACCGGGAGACCCGCGGCTGTGGGGTAAGTTCCTACGAGTTAAATTGGTCCCGTGGGAGGTGTTGTAGCCACCCACGGGGACGTTCGGGGGCTGTTTCCAATTTTTACCCTCTAACGCCATGTTTTTAAGCCTAAGTCTAGAAAAATTTAAATTAACGTCTTACTCTCAAACCGGGAGTCCCGCGGCTGTGGGGTCAGTTCCAACAAGTTACATTAGTCCCGTGGGAGGTGTTGGTGCCACCCACGGGGACGTTCGGGGGATTTTTAGAGTTTTCACCCTCTAACGCCATGTTTTTAAGCCTAAGTCTAGAAATATGCAAATTACCGTCGTATTCTCAAATCGGGAGTCCCGCAGCTGTGGGGTCAGTTCCTACGAGTTACATTGGTCCTGTGGGAGGTGTTGTGCCACCCACGTGGATGTTTGAGGAATGTTTCGAGTCTTCACTCTCTAACACCATGGTTTTAAGCCTAAGTCAAGAAATATGCAAATTATCGTCGTATTCTTAAATGGGGGGACCCGTGGCTGTGGGGTAAGTTCCTACGAGTTACATTGGTACCATGGGAGGTGTTGGTGCCACCCACGGGGACGTTCGGAGGCGGTTTCGAGTTTTCACCCTCTAATGCCATCTTTTTAAACCTAAGTCTTAAAATCTGAAAATTTTAATCGTATTCTCAAACTGGGAGACCCGCGGCTACGGGGTCAGTTCATACGAGTTACATTGGTCCCGTGGGAGGTCTTGGTGCCACCCACGGGGCCGTTCGGGGGCTGTTTCGAGTTTTCACCC
Organism: Sambucus nigra; assembly: GCA_949130495.1. Taxonomy (NCBI): domain Eukaryota; kingdom Viridiplantae; phylum Streptophyta; class Magnoliopsida; order Dipsacales; family Adoxaceae; genus Sambucus; species Sambucus nigra. The sequence goes on along the minus strand of OX422211.1, from coordinate 360,172,815 downwards.
TCTAACGTCATGTTTTTAAGCCTAGGTCTAGAAATATGCAAATTACCATCGTATTCTCAACCTGGGAGACCCGCTGCTGCGGGGTCAGTTCCTATGAGTTACATTGGTCCCGTGGGAGGTGTTGGTGCCCCCCACAGGGACGTTCGGGTGTTGTTTCGAGTTTTCACCCTCTAACGTCTGGTTTTTAAGCATAAGTCTAGAAATATGCAAATTATCGTCGTATTCTCAAACTGGGAGACCCGCAGCTGCGGGGTCAGTTCCTATGAGTTACATTCGTCTCGTGGAGGTGTTGGTGCCACCCACGGGGCCGTTCGGGGGCTATTTTGAGTTTTCACCCTCTGACGTCATGCTTTGAAGCCTAAGTCTAGAAATATGCAAATTACCGTCGTATTCTCAAACCGGGAGACCCGTGGCTGCGGGCTTAGTTCCTACGAGTTACATTGGTCCCGTGGAGGTGTTAATGCCACCCACGGGGCCGTTCGGGGTCGGTTTCGAGTTTTCACTCTCTGACATCATGTTTTTAAGACTAAGTCTAAAAATATGCAAATTACCAGTGTACTCTCAAACCAGGAGACCCGCGGCTCTGGGGTCAGTTCCTACGAGTTACATTGGTCCCGTGGGAGGTGTTGGTGCCACCCACGGGGACGTTCGGGGGATGTTTTGAGTTTTCACCCTGTAACGCCATGTTTTTAAACCTAAGTCTAGAAATACGCAAATTACCTTTGTACTCTCAAACCGGGAGACCCGCGGTTGCGGGGTCAGTTCCTACGAGTTACATTGGTACCGTGGGAGGTGTTGGTGCCACCCACGGGGACGTTCGGGTGTTGTTTCGAGTTTTCACCCTCTAACGCCATATTTTTAAGCCTAAGTCTTGAAATATGAAAATTACCGTCGTATTCTCAAACCGGGAGACCCGCCGCGGCGGGGTTAGTTCCTTCGAGTTATATTGGTCATGTAGGAGGTGTTAGAGCCACCCACGGGGTCGTTTGGTGGCTGTTTCGAGTTTTCACCCTCTAACGTCATGTTTTTAAGCCTAAGTTTAGAAATATGTAAATTATCGTCGTATTCTCAAATTGAGAGACCCGTGGCTGCGGGGTGAGTTCCTACAGGTTATGTTGGTTCCGTGGGAGGTGTTCGTGCCACCCACGGGGCCATTTGGGGGGTGTTTTGGGTTTTCACCCTCTAACACCATGTTTTTAAGCCTATGTCTAGAAATATGCAAATTATCGTCATATTCTCAAACCCGAAAACCCGCGGTTGTGGGGTCAGTTCCTACGAGTTATATTTGTCCCGTGGGAGGTGTTGGTGCCACCCACAGGTACGTTCGGGGGCTGTTTCGAGTTTTCACCCTCTAACGTCGTGCTTTTAAGCCTAAGTCAAGAAATATGCAAATTATCATCGTATTCTAAAACCGGGAGACCCGTGGTTGTGGGGTCAGTTCCTACGAGATACATTGGTCCCGTGGGAGGTGTTGGTGCCACCCACGGGCTGTTCGGCGGCTATTTCGAGTTTTCACCCTCTAACGCCATGTTTTTAAGCCGAAGTCTAGAAATATGCAAATTACCATCGTACTCTCAAACCGGGAGACCCGCGGTTGTGGGGTCAGTTCCTACGAGTTACATTGGTCCCGTGGGAGGTGTTGGTGCCACCCACGGGGCCGTTCGGGGGCTGTTTCGAGTTTTCAGCCTCTAAAGCCATGTTTTTAAGCCTAAGTCAAGAAATATCAAATTATCGTCGTATTCTCAAATTGGGAGACTCGCGGCTGCTGGGTCAGTTCGTACGAGTTAAATTGGTCCCATGGGAGGTGTTGGTGCCACCCACGGGGCCGTTCGGGGGATGTTTTGGGTTTTCACCCTCTAACGCCATCTGTTTAAGCCTTAGTCTTGAAATATGCAAATTATCGCCGTATTCCCAAACTGGGAGTCCCGCGGTTGCGCGGTGAGTTCTCACGCGTTATATTGGTACCGTGGGTGGTGTTGTGCCACCCACGGGGCCGTTCGGGCGCTGTTTTGAGTTTTCACCCTCTAACACCATGTTTTTAAGCCTAAGTCAAGAAATATGCAAATTATCGTCATATTCTCATACCGGGAGACCCGCGGTTGTGGGGTCAGTTCCTACGAGATACATTGGTCCCGTGGGAGGTGTTGGTGCCACCCACGGGCTGTTCGGCGGCTATTTCGAGTTTTCACCCTCTAACGCCATGTTTTTAAGCCTAAGTCTAGAAATATGCAAATTACCGTCGTACTCTCAAACCGGGAGACCCGCGGCTGTGGGGTCAGTTCCGACGAGTTACATTGGTACCGTGGGAGGTGTTGGTGCCACCCACGGGGACGTTCGGGTACTGTTTCGAGTTTTCACCCTCTAACGCCATATTTTTAAGCCTAAGTCTTGAAATATGCAAATTATCGTCGTATTCTCAAACCGGGAGACCAGCAACGGCGGGGTTAGTTCCTACGAGTTATATTGGTCCCGTAGGAGGTGTTAGAGCCACCCACGGGGTCGTTTGGTGGTTGTTTCGAGTTTTCACCCTCTAACATCATGTTTTTAAGCCTAAGTCTAGAAATATGTAAATTATCGTCGTGCTCTCAAATTGAGAGACCCGCGGTTGCGGGGTGAGTTCCTACAGGTTATGTTGCTCCCGTGGGAGGTGTTCGTGCCACCCACGGGGCTGTTTAAGGGTTGTTTTGGGTTTTCACCCTCTAACACCATGTTTTTAATCCTATGTCTAGAAATATGCAAATTATCGTCATATTCTCAAACCAGGAAACCCGCGGTTGTGGGGTCAGTTCCTACAAGATACATTGGTCCCGTGGGAGGTGTTGGTGCCACCCACAGGGACATTCGGGGGCTGTTTCGAGTTTTCACCCTCTAACGCCAAGTTTTTAAACCTAAGTCTAGAAATATGTAAATTACCGTCGTACTCTCAAACCGAGGGACCCGCGTCTGCGGGGTCAGTTCCTACGAGTTGCATTGGTCCCGTGAGAGGTGTTGGTGCCACCCACAAGGCCGTTCGTGGGCTGTTTCAAGTTTTCATCCTCTAACCCCTTGTTTTTAAGCCTAAGTCGAGAAATATGCAAACTATCGTCGTATCCTCAAACCAGGAGACCTGCAGCTGCGGGGTCAGTTCCTACGAGTTTCATTAGTCCCGTGGGAGGTGTTGGTGCCACCCACGGGGACGTTCAAAGACTGTTTCGAGTTTTCACCCTCCAACGCCATGTTTTTAAGCCTAAGTCTTAAAATATTCAAAATACGGGGTCAGTTCCTACGAGTTACATTTGTCCCATGGGAGGTGTTTGTACCACCCACGGGGACGTTCGGGGGTTGTTTCGAGTTTTCACCCTCTAACATCATGTATTTGAGTCTAAGTCTAGAAATATGCAAATTACCATCGTATTCATAAAACGGGAGACCAGCGACATCGGGGTCAATTCGTACGAGTTACATTGGTCCCGTGGGAGGTGTTGGTGCTACCCACCGGGACGTTCGGGGGATGTTTCGAGTTTTCACCCTCTAACGCCATGTTTTTAAGCCAAAGTCTTGAAATATGAAAATTACCATTGTCTTCTCAAATCGGGAGACCCGCATCTACGGGTCAGTTCCTACAAGTTACATTCGTCCCGTGGGAGGTGTTGGTGCCACCCACGGGGCCGTTCGGGGTCTATTTTGAGTTTTCACCCTCTAACATCATGCTTTTAAGGCTAAGTCTAGAAATATGAAAATTACCGTCAAATTCTCAAATCAGGAGACCCGCGGCTGCGGGGTCAGTTCCTACGAGTTGAATTGGTCCCGTGGAGGTGTTGGTGCCACCCACGGGGCCGTTCGGGTGTTGTTTCGAGTTTTCACCCTCTAACGTCGTGTTTTTAAGCCTAAGTGTATAAATAATCAAATTACCGTCGCATTCTCAAATCGAGAGATCCGCGACTGATGGGTCAGTTCCTACGAGTAACATTGGTCCCGTGGGAGGTGTTGGTGCCACCCACGGGGACGTTCGGGGGCTATTTCTAGTTTTCACCCTCTAACGCCATGTTTTTAAGCCTACGTCTAGAAATATGCAAATTATCATCTTACTCTCAAACCGGGAGACCCGCGATTGTGGGGTCAGTTTCTACGATTTACATTTGCCCCGTGGGAGGTATTAGTGCCACCCACGGGGACGTTCGGGGGCTGTTTTGGGTTTTCACCCTCTAACGCCATGTTTTTAAGCCAAAGTCTAGAAATATGCAAATTACCATCGTATTCTCAAACCGGGAGACCCGCGACTGCGGGGTCAGTTCCTACGAGTTACATTGGTCTCGTGGGAGGTGTTTGTGCCACCCACGGGGCCGTTCGGGTGTTGTTTCGAGTTTTCACCCTTTAAGGTCATGTATTTGAGGCTAAGTCTAGAAATATGCAAATTACGGTCGTATTCTCAAAACGGGAGACCCGCGGTGCGGGTTCAATTCCTACGAGCTATGTTGGTCCTGTGGGAGATGTTGGTGCCTCCCACGGGGTCGTTTGGGTGCTGTTTTGGGTTTTCACCCTCTAACGCCATGTTTTTAAGCCTAAGTCTAGAAATATACAAATTTCCGTCGTATTCTCAAACCGAAAGACCCGCGGCAGCGGGGTTAGTTCCTACGATTTACATTGGTCCCGTGGGAGGTGTTTGTGCCACCCACAGGGACGTTCGGGGGTTGTTTCGAGTTTTCACCCTCTAACGCTATGTTTTTAAGCCTAAGTCAAGAAATATGCAAATTATCATCGTATTCTCAAACTGAAAGACCCGCGGCTGTGCGGTCAGTTCCTACGAGTTACATTGGTCCCGTGGGAGGTGTTGGTGCCACCCACGGGGCCGTTCGGGAGCTGTTTCGAGTTTTCACCCTCTAACGTCATGTTTTTAAGCCTAAGTCTAGAAATATGCAAATTTCCGTCGTATTCTCAAAAAGGGAGACCCGCGACAGTGGGGTCAGTTCCTACGAGTTACATTGGTCCTGTAGGAGGTGTTGGTGCCACCCACGGGGACATTCGTGGGCTCTTTCGAGTTTTCACCCTCTAATGCCATGTTTTTAAGCTTAAGTCAATGAATATGCAAATTATCATCGTATTCTCACACCGGGAGACCCGCGGTTGTGGGATCAGTTCCTACGAGTTACATTGGTCCAGTGGAGCTGTTGGTGCCACCCACGGGGCCGTTCGGGGGCTGTTTCGAGTTTTCACCGTCTAACGTCATGTTTTTAAAACTAAGTTAAGAAATATACAAATTACCATCATACTCTTAAACCGGGAGACTCGCGGCTGTGGGGTCAGTTCTTACGAGTTACGTTGGTCGCGTGCGAGGTGTTGGTGCCACCCACGGGGCCGTTCGGGTGCTGTTCCGAGTTTTCACCCTCTAACCCCATGTTTTTCTTAAGTCTAGAAATATGCAAATTTCTGTCGTAATCTCAAATAGGGAAACCCGCGGCTGCAGGGTCAGTTCCTACTAGTTACATTGGTCCCGTGGGAGGTCTAGGTGCCACCCACGGGGCCGTTCGGGGGCTGTTTCGAGTTTTAACCCTCTAATGTCATGTTTTTAAAACTAAGTCAAGAAATATACAAATTACCATCGTACTCTCAAACCGAGAGACCCACGGCTGTGGGGTTAGTTCTTAGGAGTTACGTTGGTCCCGTGGGAGGTGTTGGTGCCACCCATAGGGACGTTCGGGGGTTGTTTCGAGTTTTCACCCTCTAACGCCATGTTTTTAACCTAAGTCAAGAAATATATAAATTATCATCGTATTCTCAAACCGGTTGTCCCGCGGCTGATGGGTCAGTTCCTACGAGTTATATTGGTCCCGTGGGAGGTGTTGGTGCCACCCACGGGGCCGTTCGAGGGTTATTTCGAGTTTTCACCCTCTAACGCCATGTTTTTAAGCCTAAGTCTAGAAATATACAAATTACCGTTGTACTCTCAAACTGGGAGACCCGCGGCAGCGGGATCAGTTCCTATGAGTTCATCTGTCCCGTGGGAGGTCATGGTGCCACCCACCGGGCCGTTCGGGGGCTGTTTTTAATTTTCATCCTCTAACATCATGTTTTTAAGCTTAAGTCTAGAAATATGCAAATTACCGTCGTATTCTTAGACCGGGATACCCACAGCTGTGGGGTCAAGTCCTACGAGTTATATTCATCATGTGGGAGGTGTTGGTGCCACCCACGGGGACGTTCGAGGGCTATTTCGAGTTTTCACCCTCTAACGTCATGTTTTTAAACCAAAGTCAAGAAATATGCAAATTATCGTCGTATTCTAAAACCGAAAGACCCGCGGCAGTGGGGTCAGTTCCTACGAGTTACATTGGTACCGTGGGAGGTGTTGGTGCCACCCACGGGGTCGTTGGGGGGATTTTTTGAGTTTTCACCCTCTAACGCCATGTTTTTAAGCCTAAGTCTAGAAATATGCAAATTACTTTCGTACTCTCAAACCAGGAGACCCGCGGTCGTGGGGTCAGTTCCTATGAGTTACGTTGGTCCCGTGGGAGGTGTTGGTGCCACCCACGGGACCGTTCGGGTGCTCTTTTGAGTTTTCACCCTCTAACGCCATGTTTTTATGCCTAAGTCAATAAATATGCAAATTATCGTCGTATTCTCAAACCGGGAGTCCCGCGGCTGTGGAGTTAGTTCCTACGAGTTACATTAGTCCCGTGGGAGGTGTTGGTGCCACCCACGGGGATTTTCGGGGGCTTTTTTGAGTTTTCACCCTCTACCGCCATGTTTTTAATCCTAAGTCTTGAAATATGCAAATTACTGTTGTATTCTCAAACCGGGAGACCCACGGTTGAGGGGTCAGTTCCTACGAGTTATATTGGTCCGTTGGGAGGTTTTGGTGCCACCCACAAGGCCGTTCGGGGGCTATTTCGAGTTTTCACCCTATAACGTCATGTTTTTATGCCTAAGTCTACAAATATGCAAATTACCGTCGTATTCTCAAATCGGGAGACCCGCGGCTGCGGGGTCAGTTCCTACGAGTTACATTGGTCCCGTGGGAGGTGTTGGTGCCACCCACGGGGCCGTTTGGGGGCTGTTTCGAGTTTTCACCCTCTAACGTCATGTTTTTAAGCCTATGTCTAGAAATGTGCAAATTACCGTCATACTGCCAAATCGAGAGACCCGCCGCTGCGGGGTCAGTTTCTACCAGTTACGTTGGTCTCATGGGAGGTGTTGGTGCCACCCACGGGGCCGTTTGGGGGCTGTTTCGGGTTTTCACCCTCTAACGCCATGTTTTTAAGCCTATGTCTAGAAATATACAATTTACCATATTTTTCTCAAACCGAGAGACCCGTGGCTGTGGGGTCAGTTCCTACGAGTTACATTGGTCCCGTGGGAGGTGTTGAAGCCACCCATAGGGACGTTCGGGGGCTGTTTCGAGTTTTCACCCTCTAACGCCATGTTTTTAAGCCTAATCAAGAAATATGCAAATTATCGTCGTATTCTCAAATCGGGAGACCTGCGATTGTGGGGTCATTTCCTACGAGATACATTGGTCCCGTGGGAGGTGTTGGTGCCACCCACGGGCCGTTCGGGGGCTGTTTCGAGTTTTCACCCTCTAACGCCATGTTTTTAACCTTAAGTCTAGAAATATACAAATTACCGTCGTACTCTCAAATCGGGAGACGCGCAGTTGCGGGGTCAGTTCCTACGAGTTACATTAGTCCCGTTGGAGGTGTTGGTGCCACCCACGGGGCCATTCGGGGGCTCTTTCGAGTTTTCACCTTCTGACGCCATGTTATTATGCCTTTGTCTATAAATATGCAAATTATCGTTGTATTCTTAAACCGATAGACTGGCGGTTGTTGGGTCAGTTCGTACGAGTTACATTGGTCCTGTGGGAGGTGTTGGTGCCACCCACGGGGCCGTTCGGGTGCTGCTTCGGGTTTTCACCCTCTAATGCCATGTTTTTAAGCCTAAGTCTTGAAATATGCAAATTATCATCGTATTCCCAAACCGGGAGTCCTGCGGATGCGCGGTCAGTTCTTATGAGTTACATTGGTCGCGTCGGAGGTGTTGGTGCCACCCACGGGGCCGTTCGGGGTTGTTTCGGGTTTCACCCTCTAACGCCATGTTTTTAAGCCTAAGTCTTGAAATAAGAAAATTATCGTCATATTCTCAAACCGGGAGTCCTGTGACTGCACGGTCAGTTCCTACGAGTGACATTGGTCCCGTGGGAGGTCTTGGTGCCACCCATGGGGCCGTTCGGGGGATATTTCGAGTTTTCACCCTCTAACGCCATGTTTTTAAGCCTAAGTCGAGAAATAAGTAAATTATTGTCGTTTCTCAAACTGGGAGACCGACGGTTATGGGGTCAGTTCCTACGAGCTACATTGGTGCCATGGGAGGTGTTGGTGCCACCCACGGGGTTGTTCGGGGGCTATTTTGAATTTTCACCCTCTGACATCATGTTTTTATGCCTAAGTCTAGAAATATGGAAATTACTATCGTACTCTCAAATCGAGAGACCTGCGGTTGTGGGGTCACTTCCTACGAGTTACATTGGTCTCGTGGGAGGTATTGGTGCCACCCACGGGACCGTTCGGGGGCTGTTTCGAGTTTTCACCCTCTAATGCCATGTTTTTATGCCGAAGTCAATAAATATGCAAATTATCGTCGTATTCTCAAACCGGGACTCCCACGGCTGTGGGGTTAGTTCCTACGAGTTACATTGGTCCTGTGGGAGGTGTTGGTGCCACCCACGGGGACATTCGGGGGCTGTTTTGAGTTTTCACCCTCTAACGCCATGATTTTAATCCTAAGTCTTGTAATATGCAAATTACCATTGTATTTTCAAATCGGGAGACCCGCGACTGCGGGGTCAGTTCCTACGAGTTACATTGGTCACATGGGAGGTGTTGGTGCCACCGACGGGGCCATTCGGGGGCTGTTTCGAGTTTTCACCCTCTAACGTCGTGTTTTTAAGCCTAAGTCTAGAAATAATCAAATTACCGTCGTATTCTCAAATTGGGAGACCCTCGGCTGCGGGGTCAGTTCCTACGAGTTACATTGGTCCCGTGGGAGGTGTTAGTACCACCGACGGGGACGCTCGGGGGCTGTTTCGAGTTTTCACCCTCTAACGCCATGGTTTTAAGCCTAAGTCTTAAAATATGCAAATTACTGTCAGATTCTCAAACCGGGAGACCCGCAGCTGCAGGGTCAGTTCCTACGAGTTACATTGGCCCCGTGGGAGGTATTGGTGCCACGCGCGGGGCCGTTCGGGGGCTGTTTCGAGTTTTCACCCTCTAACGTCATGTTTTTAAGCCTAAGTCTTGAAATATGCAAATTACTGTCGTACTCTCCAACCGGGAAACCCACGGTTGTGGGGTCAGTTCCTACGAGTTACATTGGTCCCGTGGGAGGCGTTGGTGCCACCCACGGGGCCGTTCGGGGGCTGTTTCGAGTTTTCATTATCTAACGCCATGGTTTTAAGCCCAAGTCTAAAAATATGCAAATTACCGTCGTGCTCTCAAACCGGGATACCCGCGGTTGTGGGGTCAGTTCCTATGAGTTATATTGGTCCCATGGGAGGTGTTGGTTCCACCCACGGGGCCGTTCAGGGGTTGTTTCGAGTTTTCACCCTCTAACGCCATGTTTTGTTTAAGTCTAGAAATATGCAAATTACCGTCATACTGTCAAACCGGGACCCCCGCGGTTGCGAGATCAGTTCCTACGAGTTACATTGGTCCCATGGGAGGTTTTGGTGCCAGCCACGGGGCCGTTCGGGGGATGTTTCGAGTTTTCACCCTCTAACGTCATGATTTTAAGCCTAAGTCTAAAAATATGCAAATTACCGTCGTACTCTCAAATCGAGAGACCCGCAGCTACGGGTTCAGTTCCTACCAGTTACGTTGGTACCGTGGGAGGTGTTGGTGCCACCCACGGGGCCGTTTGGGGGCTGTTTCGGGTTTTCAGCCTCTAACGCCATATTTTTAAGCCTATGTCTAGAAATATGCAAATTACCATCGTATTCTCAAACCGGGAGACCCGTGGCGGTGGGTCAGTTCCTACGAGTTACATTGGTCCCATGGGAGGTGTTGGAGCCACCCACAGGGACGTTCGGGGGTGTTTCGAGTTTTCACCCTCTAACGCCATATTTTTAAGCCTAATCAAGAAATATGCAAATTACCATCGTATTCTCAAACCGGGAGACCCGCGGTTGTGGGGTCATTTCCTATGAGATACATTGGTCCCGTGGGAGGTGTTGGTGCCACCCACGGGACATTCGGGGGCAGTTTCGAGTTTTCACCCTCTAATGCCATGTTTTTAAGCCTAAGACTAGAAATATACAAATTACCATTGTACTCTCAAACCGGGAGACCCGCGGCTGCGGGGTCAGTTCCTACGAGTTACATTGGTCCCGTGGGAGGTGTTGGTGGCAACCACGGGGCCGTTCGGGTGCTGTTTTGAGTTTTCACCTTCTGACGTCATGTTTTTAAGCCTAAGTCAATAAATATGCAAATTATCGTTGTATTCTCAAACTGGGAGACTCGCGGCTGCGGGGTCAGCTCCTACGAGTTACATTGGTCATGTGGGAGGTGTTGGTGCCACCCACGGGGCCATTCGGGGGTTGTTTTGGGTTTTCACCCTCTAATGCCATGTTTTTAAGCCTAAGTCTTGAATTATGCAAATTATCATCGTATTCCCAAATCGGTAGTACCAAGGTTGCACAGTCAGTTCTTACGAGTTACATTGGTCCCATGGGAGGTGTTGATGCCACCCACGGGACCGTTCGGGGGTTGTTTCGGGTTTCACCCTCTAACGCCATGTTTTTAAGCCTAAGTCTAGAAATAAGCAAATTATCGTCATATTCTCAAACCGAGAGTACTGTGGCTGCACGATCAGTTCCTACGAGTGACATTGGTCCCTTGGTAGGTGTTTGTGCGACCTACGGAGATGTTCAGTGGCTATTTTGGATTTTCAACCTCTAACGCCATGTTTTTAAGCCTAAGTTAAGAAATAAGCAAATTATCATCGTATTCACAAACTGGGAGAACGGCGGTTGTGGGGTCAGTTCCTACGAGTTACATTGGTGCCATGGGAGGTGCTGGTGCCACCCACGGGATTGTTCGCGAGCTGTTTCAATTTTTCACACTCTAACGCCATGTTTTTAAGCCTAAGTCTAGAAATATGCAAATTACTGTCGTACTCTTAAACCGGGAGACCGACGATTGTGGGGTCAGTTCCTACGAGTTACATTGGTCCCGTGGGAGGTATTGGTGCCACCCACGGGACCGTTTAGGGACTATTTCGAGTGTTCACCCTCTAACGCCATGTTTTTATGCCTAAGTCAATAAATATGCAAATTATCATCGTATTCTCAAACCGGGAGTCCCGCGGCTATGGGGTTAGTTCCTACGAGTTACATTGGTCCCGTGGGAGGTGTTGGTGCCACCCACGGGGACGTTCGAGGGTTGTTTTGATTTTTCACCCTCTAACACCATGTTTTTAATCCTAAGTCTTCAAATATGCAAATTACCGTTGTATTCTCAAATCGGTAGACCCACGGTGGCGGGGTCAGTTCCTACGAGTTACATTGGTCCCGTGGGAGGTGTTGGTGCCACCGACGGGGCCGTTCGGGGGATGTTTCAAGTTTTCACCCTCTAACGTCGTGTTTTTAAGCCTAAGTCTAGAAATAATCAAATTACCGTTGTACTCTCAATTCGAGAGACCCATGGTTGCGGGGTCAGTTCCTACGAGTTACATTGGCCCCGTGGGAGGTGTTGGTGCCACCCACGGGTCCGTTTGGGGGTTGTTTCGAGTTTTCACCCACTAACGTCATGTTTTTAAGCGTAAGTCTAGAAATATTCAAATTATCATCGTATTCACAAACCGGGAGACCCGCGGCTATGGGGTCAGTTCCTACGAGTTACATTGGTCCAATGGAGCTGTTGGTGCCACCCACGGGGCCGTTCAGAGGCTGTTTAGAGTTTTCACCCTCTAACATCATGTTTGTAAGCCTAAGTCTAAAAATATGCAAATTACCGTCGTACTCTCCAACCGAGAGACCCGCGGCTGTGGGGTCAGTTCCTACGAGTTACATTCGTCCCATGGGAGGAGTTGGTGCCACCCACGGGGACGTTCGGGGACTGTTTCGAGTTTTCATTATCTAACGCCATCATTTTAAGCTCAAGTCTAGAAATATGAAAATTACTGTCATACTCTCAAATCGGGAGACCCGCGGCTGTGGGGTCAGTTCCTTTCAGTTACATTGGTCCCGTGGGAGGTGTTGGTTCCACCCACGGGGCCGTTCCGGGGCTGTTTCGAGTTTTCACCCTCTAACGCCATGTTTTGCTTAAGTCTAGAAATATGCAAATTATCATCATACTGTCAAACCGGGAGACCCGCAGCTGCGAGATCAGTTCCTATGAATTACATTGGTCCCGTGGGAGCTGTTGGTGCCACCCACGGGGCCGTTCGGGGGATGTTTCGAGTTTTCACCCTCTAACATCATGATTTTAATCCTAAGTCTAGAAATATGCAAATTACCATCGTACTCTCAAACATGGAGACCCGCGGCTGCGAGGTCAGTTGCTACGAGTTAAGTTGGTCCCGTGGGAGGTGTTGGTGCCACCCACGGGGCCGTTTTTGGGTTGTTTCGATTTTTCACCCTCTAACGCCATGTTTTTAAGCCTAAGTCTAGAAATATGTAAATTACTGTCGTATTCTCCAACCGGTAGACCCGCGGCTGTGGGGTCAGTTCCTACGAGTTACATTGGTCCCGTGGGAGGTGTTGGTGCCACCCACAGGGACGTTCGGGGGCTGTTTCGAGTTTTCACCCTCTAACGCCATGTTTTTAAGCCTAAGTCTAGAAATATCAAAATTACCATCGTATTCTCGAACCGGGAGACCCGTGGACGTGGGGTCAGTTCCTATGAGTTACATTGGTCCCGTGGGAGGTGTTGGTGCCACCCACAGGGCCATTCAGGGGCTGTTTTGAGTTTTCACCCTCTAATGCCATGTTTTCAAGCCTAAGTCAAGAAAAATGCAAATGATCGTCGTATTCTCAAACCGGGAGACCCGCGGCTGCGGGGTCAGTTCCTACAAGTTACATTGGTCCCATGGGAGGTGTTGGTACCACCCACAATGCCGTTCGGGGGATGTTTCGAGTTTTCACCATCTAACACCATATTTTTAAGCTTAAGTCTAGAAATTGGAAAATTATCGGCGTATTCCCAAATCGGGAGTCCCGCGACTACGCGGTCAGTTCTTACGAGTTACATTGGTCCCGTGGGAGGTGTTGGTGCCACCCACGGGGCCGTTCGGGGGCTGTTTTGGGTTTTCACCCTCTAACGCCATGTTTTTAAGCCTAAGTCTAGAAATAAGCCAATTATCTTCGTATTCTCAAACCAGGAGTCTCGCGGCTGTGCGGTAAGTTCCTACGAGTTACATTTATCCCGTGGGAGGTGTTAGTGCCATCCACGGGGCCATTCGGGGGCCCTTTTTGGGTTTTCACCCTCTAACGCCATGTTTTAAAGCCTAAGTCTTGACATATGCAAATTATCGTTGTATTCTCAAATCGGGAGCCCCGCGGCTGCGCGGTCAGTTCCTACAAATTACATTAGTCCCGTGGGAGGTGTTGGTGTCAGCCACGGGGACGTTCGGAGACTGTTTCGGGTTTTCACCCTCTAATGCCATGTTTTTTAGCCAAAGTCTTGAAATATGAAAATTATTGTCGTATTCTCGAACCGAGAGTCCCGCGGCTGCGTGGTCAGTTCCTACAAGTGACATTGGTCCCGTGGGAGGTGTTTGTGCCACCCACGGGGATGTTCGTTGGCTGTTTTAGGTTTTCACCCTCTAACGCCATGTTTTTAAGCCTAAGTCTAGAAATATTCAAATTCTCTTCGTATTCTCCAACTGGGAGTCCCGCGGTTGTGCGGTCAGTTCCTACGAGTTATATTGGTCCCGTCGGAGGTGTTGGTGCTACCCACGTGGCCATTCGGTGCTCTTTTTGGTTTTTTACCTTCTAACGCCATGTTTTTAGGCCTGAGTCTAGAAATATGCAAATTATCGTCGTACTCTCAAACTGGGAGTCCCGTGGCTGCGCGGTCAGTTCCTACGAGTTACATTGGTCCTGTGGGAGGTGTTGGTGCCACCCACGGGACCGTTCGGGGGTTGTTTCGAGTTTTCACCCTCTAACGCCATGTTTTTAAGCCTAAGTCAATAAATATGCGAATTATCATCGTATTCACAAACCGGGAGTTCCGCGACTATGGGGTTAGTTCCTACGAGTTATATTCGTCCCGTGGGAGGTGTTGGTGCCACCCACGGGGACGTTCGGGGGCTATTTTGAGTTTTCACCCTCTAACACCATGTTTTTTATCCTATGTCTTGAAATATGAATATTACCATTGTATTATCAAACCTGGAGACCCGCGGCTGCGGGGTCAGCTCCTACGAGTTACATTGGTCCCGTGGGAGGTGTTGGTGCCACCTACGGGGCTGTTAGGGGGCTGTTTTGGGTTTTCACCCTCTAACACCATGTTTTTAAGCCTATGTCTAGAAATTTGCAAATTAGCATTGTATTCCCAAACCGGGAGTCCTGTGGCTGCACGGTCAGCTCCTACGAGTTATATTGGTCCCATGGGAGGTGTTGGTGCCACCCACGGGGCCGTTCGGGGGCTATTTTGGGTTTTCACCCTCTAACGCCATGTTTTTAAGCCTAGGTCTAGAAATGTGCAAATTATCGTGGTAGTCCCAAACCAAGAGTCCCACGACTGCACAGTCAGTTCCTACGAGTTACATTGGTCCCGTGGGAGGTGTCGGTGCCACCCACGAGGCCGTTCGGGTGTTGTTTTGGGTTTTCACCCTCTAACGCCATGTTTTTAAGCTTAGGTCTAGAAATATGCAAATAATCGTCGTATTCTCAAACCGGGAGTCCTACGGCTGCGCGGTCTATTCCTACGAGTTACATCGGTCCCGTGGGAGGTGTTGGTGCCACCCACGGGGACGTTCGGGGGCTGTTTCGAATTTTCACCCTCTAACGCCATGTTTTTAAGCCTAAGTCGAGGAATATGAAAATTATCGTTGTATTGTCAAACCTGGAGTCCTACGGCTATGCGATCAGTTCCTATGAGTTACATCGGTCCTGTGGGAGGTGTTGGGTGCCACCCACGGGGTTGTTCGGGAGCTGTTTTGGGTTTTCACCCTCTGACGCCATGTTTTTAAGCCTAAGTCTAGAAATGTGCAAATTATCATTGTATTCCCAAACCAGGAGTCCTGTGGCTGCGCGGTCAGTTCCTACGAGTTATATTGGTCCCATGGGAGGTGTTGGTGCCACCCACGGGGCCGTTCGGGGGCTATTTTGGTTTTTCACCCTCTAACGCCATGTTTTTAAGCCTAGGTCTAAAAATATGCAAATTATCGTCGTATTCCAAAACCGGGAGTCCCACGACTGTGCGGTCAGTTCCTACGAGTTACATTGGTCCCGTGGGAGGTGTCGGTGCCACCCACGGGGCCGTTCGGGGGCTGTTTCAGGTTTTCACCCTCCAACGCCATATTTTTAAGCCTAGGTCTAGAAATATGAAAATTATCGTCGTATTCTCAAACCGGGAGTCCTACGGCTGCGCGGTCTATTCCTACAAGTTACATCGGTCCCGTGGGAGGTGTCGGTGCCACCCACGGGGCCGTTCGGGGGCTGTTTCGAATTTTCACCCTCTAACGCCATGTTTTTAAGCCTAAGTCGAGGAATATGAAAATTATCATCGTATTGTCAAATCTGGAGTTCTGCGGCTACGCGGTCAGTTCCTATGAGTTACATCGGTCCCGTGGGAGGTGTTGGTGCCACCCACGGGGCTGTTCGGGGGCTGTTTTGGGTTTTCACCCTCTAACGCCCTGTTTTTAAGCCTAAGTCTAGAAATGTGCAAATTATCGTCGTATCCCAAATCGGGAGTCCTGTGGCTGCGCGGTCAGTTCCTACGAGTTATATTGGTCCCGTGGGAGGTGTAGGTGCCACCCACGGGGCTGTTCGGGGGCTGTTTTGGGTTTTCACCCTCTAACGCCATTTTTTTAAGCCTAAGTCTAGAAATGTGCAAATTATCATCGTATTCCCAATCCGGGAGTCCCACGACTGCGCGATCAACTCCTACGAGTTACATCGGTCCCGTGTGAGGTGTTGGTGCCACCCACGGGGCCGTTCGGGGGCTTATTCAGATTTTCACCCTCTAACGCCATGTTTTTAAGACTAAGTCCAGAATATGCAAATTACCGTCGTATTCTAAAACCGGGAGACCTGCGGCTGTGGGGTCAGTTCCTACGAGTTACATTGGTCCCGTGGGAGGTGTTGGTGCCACCCACGGGGACGTTCGGGGGTTGTTTCGAGTTTTCACCCTCTAATGCCATGTTTTTAATCCTAACTCTAGAAATATGAAAATTATCATCGTATTCTCAAACCGGGAGTCCCACGGCTGCGCGGTGAGTTCCTACGAGTGGCATTGGTCCCATGGGAGGTGTTGGTGCGACCCACGGGGCCGTTCGGGGGCTGTTTCGGGTTTTCACCATCTAACGACATGTTTTTAAGCCTAAGTTTATAAATATGTAAATTATGGTCGTATTCTCAAATCGGGAGTCCCGCGGCTGCGCGGTCAGTTCCTACGACTTACATTGGTCCCGTGGGAGGTGTTGGTGCCACCCACGGGGCCGTTCGGTGGCTCTTTCGGGTTTTCACCCTCTAACGCCATGTTTTTAAGCCTAAGTCTATAAATATGCAAATTATCGTCGTATTCTCAAATCGGGAGTTCCGCGGCTGCACGGTCAGTTCCTACGAGTTACATTGGTCCCGTGGGAGGTGTTGTTCCCACCCACGGGGCGTTGGAGGCCTGTTTTGGGTTTTCACCCTCTAAAGCCTTGTTTTTAAGCTTAAAACCTCATATTTTAAAATTATCGTCGTATTATCAAATCGAGAGTCCCGTGATCGCACAGTCTATTCCTATGTGTTACATAGGTTTCGTGAGAGGTGTTGGTGCCTCTCACGGGTCCGTACGAGAGTTGTTTCTTGTTTTTTCTATCTAACGTCTTATTTTAAGCTTAAGTCCTAATATTTTTTAATTATCATCGTATTCTCAAACCGGGGGTCCCGTGATTGCGCGGTCAGTTCGTACGAGTTAAATTGGTCCCATGCGAGGTGTTGGTGCCATGTTTATAAGTTTAAGTCTAGACCTTAGCAAGTTATGATCGTATTCTGAAACCGGGATTCTAAAATATTTTCAACATATTATCCAACAATGAAACCAATAATTATCCCGTACTCCTTCTAATTATCCCATACTCCTTCTAACATACTATCTAACAACAAGCCAACAACCAATAATTATCCAACAGCCAAACCAAACAAAACCAAATAATTATCCCGTACTCCTTTTATCATCTAAATGATTTAATAGATAATGCATATCAATTATATAACTACTTTAATTAATGTACAGAGTACCTGGTGTGTAATGAAGAACTGGTATGTAATGAAGAACTGGTATCCAATTGGTTAGATCTGCAATACGTAAACAATGTGTTATGAAGGACGGGTATGTAAAATTAAATAAATTACCTCACAAACCACTGAATTGTTTTTAAAAATTAATGAAAGTACGGGACCGTACGGGGGCTGCTACAAAAAAATATAGGGGCTGCTACAAAACTTCCTTCAAACAAAATAGGGGTTGGGGTTGGCTTTTACGTAGGTAGAGGAATGTTTGAGTTGGATTCTTTGGTTTTCTTAGGTTTGGGTTTGAAGATGAAATAATCATACATATGACCTTTGTCCATATACTAAGAGAAGAGGGATGGAATATTTTTACCTGAACTCTGCAATTCATCCTCAACACTTGTCCACTAATGCTATTGATCCTCACGGCCACGGCTTTGCTGTGCTAACCTCCACTGTACCTGCAACTGTCATGTTTATGAGTGGATGGACTATAGACATGCTCGATCATCTTGACTACTACAATCAACTATGTAAATAATTGGAAATGCAATAAATGCATAACAAAACTATTAATAAATAATCAAAACTTTACCTCGATGAATGTAGTGGTTCAATTAAATCCAACATCTTAGTACTGAAGTTTGGAAACCCTACATTTAAATTAGTCAAAAGGTTGATAAAATAAATAGAGATAAAAACTTGTACTCAACTTCTTAATAGAGAAAATAATCAAAACCTCAATCGCAATAATTGTCCACGTTTGAAATGCTCTCTCTTTTATTTCGGTCTCTGAATGGCATCTCAGTTCGTTAAAATGAGGAGTGTACAATTTAATTTGTATGTTTAGCATTAATCTTCCAAAAGTATGATGAAAACATGAAAACTCTTATCAACGTAATATATGAAAGGAAAAATAGTAAGATAAATGATAGTATAATTACATCACATCAGCCTTAAATGAGTGAGTGTTTGTTAAGAATAGAGAAAAGCGATGCAACTGCTGCTGAGCCCTTGGCAAGATCAGAAGTCATGCTCCCAACATCAGTTATGAATTTCCCATTACCAACCAGTATGAAAAAAGTCTTAAAAACATCACCCGTTGTATGCATATATGCATTCAGTAGCATATATGCTATAACTGTATGCATATATGAACACAACAACATATATGCAAACAGTAGCATATATGCATACATATATGCAATAACTGTATATATGTTAATAACTTCTCCACGTGTCAATCGAGCATGTTAGTGAATTAAATTATCGTAGCATCGTGTATCAAATTATCCATATAATGTCAAGGTAATATAAGCATTAGTAAGGCACCTAAGGTTAGTGATGATAATGCGACGAAACGGATTAAAATTTTCTAACCAAATCATTAATTTCAACACATGAACACATTATGACTATTTAGAATTCCATTTTATTATGCCCATGTGATCATCGCAAAGTTGCCCGTGTCTAAGAAATTTTGTGAGCATTTTCAAATACTTAAGAGAGAAAGAACCGCATGGGTATGATCATTTAACACCCAAACAACAACTAACTCAAACTATTCTAAAAAAGCGATTGGAAAAAAAGACTTATTTTGATATACAAAAAGAAATATTACTACAATTTCCTCGACAGATTGCTGTGTGTTGGCCCAAAAAAGTCCCAAATAAAGGTCTCCATAACGTTATTATCAATTTTATCACCACCTACGGGACAAACAACAGACAACCATGTAATGTATGACGTTAGTATAAAATTCTAAGATATAAAATTCCAAGATATAACACCCCAAATGTTTTATCCTACAGTACAAACAACAAATACAACCAAGTAATGTATGATGTTAGTTTAAAATTTCAAAATATAGCACATCAAATGTTTGATGAAGTGATAAACAAAATTATAGCACATCAAATTTTTTGTCGATGATATGAAAATGAAAAGAAAATTACTAACTGAAATCTTCCTAAGAAAAAAGAAGATACAAATTATGAAAATAAATTTTTAAAATTGACAAATTATAAAAAGATTTAACACCCATTATTTTACTACAGACATTACAAAATACTTTTAAAAAATAAATAACCCAAAGAACCCATTCCTCTTCCTTCACTAATCTATCAAACCCTAGCCCATCTTCAAACGCCAAAGTAGAATGGAGGCTTAGACATTATCATATTATAACCAATCAAACCCGAACAAACTCATCAAATTTTGAGGTGCCATTGTCTCTCATAATAATTAATTCAATGCTCAAAACACAGAATTAAAAATAATCATAAAAATAAACACGTACATATGAAACTTTGTGTCAATAAATTAAAAAATTCCCTCTCGAGGATGAGGAAACATTTCTTGAGATGCGCCCATGAAACAATCTCCATACGCACACATAAACATACTCTTATTTCATGCAAGTTTTTCTAATAAGATTTTAATACATGCCGAAATTAAAATCAATTAAATCTGATTTAATTAAAAGTCAAATTAATTACAATCTGATTTATTACATTACAATCCAATATATCTCATATGAAGAATTATTCCAATTAAAGTAATTAAATCATGTAACAATTTTAATTCTAAATCATACAAAGAATAAGAGGAGGATAAGAAGATAACAAGTATGATTTTTTAACGTGGTAAATACCCAAACTCGGGAAAACATCCACGACTCCCTCTACGGAGTAAAACAAAAATTTCACTAAAAAGAATTATCGGTTACAAGCTATATAACAAACTAAACACACAAACAGACCTATACAAGTTTAGTAATGTACCCACTGGTGTCCTTATAACTACTCTGCAGTTCTGATTGTTGTAGTTGTTCTCTCAACTTCGTAACTCCGTTCTTCTTGTTTAGCAAATTCTAACTCGGTCAAAAACTGATCTCTCAACAACATACTAGTTGTGCAAAACGTGTAAGTGAATATGTTCTAAATGCAACAATGCAAGAACTTAATTCTTATAAGTTTTCTTCAAAAACTTAACAAAAATATATATGTAATCAAGCAAATAAGTTTTGTATAAAACTTAAGAAAAATTCATTTTCAATTAACAATCAATTAAGTTTTCTACGAAAACTTACAAAATAAATTTTCAATCAAAAATCTTATAAACACTCTTTATAAGAAATATGTAACAACACTTATCATGAACACACAACAAGATTATTCAATCATTTAAGAAATATGTGTTCTCAATCTCTCAAAAATATAACATTCAATTTTATGAGGAAAGTGTTTTTCAAATTAGTTCTCAAATATGAGAACACATATCTTTTAAAAGATTTTCAATAAACATGCAAGATCCAGAGAAATTCTGATTTAAACATCATACAGCATCTAACATAAATTCAGAATATTTAGATCATAAAAATATTCAATAAAATTTGGATCTAAAAATCTATGGCTTTCTAGTTTTTGTAAAAAATTATTTCATCATGAAAGCAGTTAAATTCTCTCTACAATAACACAATATTTCAATCTCTAACATATGAGATGATGTGGAAGATCACTCAGAATTTAAAAACAAAAACAGAATAAGGATGAAGTAGAATGAACACAATATGTGAAAGTAGTACTTTCTTCTCTCTTAGATATTCTCTCTAAAAATATTAAACCCTCTTGTGTTTCTCACTCTAGAAAACTGGACTTCTAAAATCTCTAACACCAATAAACTCTCAAATGAAGTTTATATAGGTGAGAAAACAATATTCTAGAAATTTTAAAATCAAGGATTCAGATTAAAAGATATTAATCTAAGGTCGAGATTAATTCGAGTTAAAACTAATTAACAAATTTTAACAACTTAACAAATTAAGTCTGTTATAAAAGACTCAAGAGCTTAAAACCACTAACAGATATAAACAAGACTGGTATAGGATTTTAGTTCTAACAAACTCTCAACGGATCTATTTTGTACGGCTGGCATACAATCAGAACACTCAATCTCAACCAATGGGATCTAAAGAAAATCTGGAAGTTAAAAGGATGTAACTGAAAAGTATAGCTTACAATCAACTCGTAAGAGTCCTAGGGTCAAATCGTTACCAGCACAAGCTAAATGCTTAAGTCTCCAAAGCGACAGCTCCTAATAAAATCGGAGAGGTACTATTCGGCTAAAGGGTACTAGAAGTTGTAGTCTAAGTTTTAGAAGGTATATACGATTTTAAAAATCTAAGGCATAATCCAATGGTTATAACCGGGAGCTCTTAACAGGTCCAATCGGACATAACTAAAACCAAAAGGAACAATATCTTGCTAAGGCATACCGGTACATCCTATGGTCCTATGCGGTCATAACAGATCCTAAGGTAATGACGGTTAAAATAAAGCCAACAAAGATTTAAAAAAAGTAAACCTAAACGAAATAATCTGTGTACAATCTAACAGCTAATATAACTCGGCTACAAGAGGTCTAAAGCTAATGCCGAAAGCTAAGAGATGTAGCAGGTCAAATCTCAGTTTAAATGGTATGGTCATAAGGACTCAACTTGTCAAATGGTCAAATCGGCAAGTACAAGGGTGACACCTACTGAGTTGGCAAAGGACAAAATAGCTAAAGTTCTCCTACAGGTAGCTCAGATAAGTGGAGATTAGAGTGTAAGGCTATGAGGTCAAATCCGTATACTAGCTCCTAAGGTATACTAACAACCAAAGAACGAAAAACTTTGTGAAGGAGCTAATAGCAGGTCCTAAGGATGCGTACACCTAAAGATCTAATGGGTCAAGGTAGGTACCATCCTATGATGTAAGGTCAAATCATTTTTAACAAAAATCGGTCAAATGACATTTTAGTAAACTAAAACATTGTTTTAAAAATTCATTTTATTTTGTAAAATAATTCCAAAAATTATTTTAAAATAAGAAATTCATATTAACCAAAGTTCCACCAATTTTACTAAAAAATTATTTTCAGTAAAAATAATATAATTTCTTTTTAGAAAAAAAGTTTAGGCTCACAATAAATTAGTCACACAATTAAAAATCATAGATCAAGAAATATGCATGTGTGCTTAATGTGTCAAGTGCAAATGTGCAACATACGTGAATACCTTTACTCATATATGTCGTTGTGTAGAGTCAAGGCATGTTGAGTCGTCGAGTCATGTCGTAAGTTTTACCAAGGAGAAGGCTCGTACTAAAAAATATGTTTTGACACAATATCCAAATTAGTTGAAACGCCTAAATAATATAGACTCAAGTAAGTCAAAGATTTAGGGTGTTTCAATCTCCCCCTTTGGATATTTGTGACAAAACCCTTCGAGTACATTATTATACTCTAAGGAAAAAATAAAATCACCTAAGTCCTATACAACAATTACTATTCTACCCAATCCACAAAAAATCCTAGAAAGTAAAACTTACAATACTCAACTATACATCAAATTACCCTAACACCTTCTTGTGATTTCCTGCATTTAAAACATTAAAACCAAACTCACAAGAACAAGTGTAAGATATCATCGAAATTGATAAATCATTTTAAAAAATAAGATATCATGAATATAATTCAAGAATCAAGACTAATAAAATGATGTACTCTTCTACCCCATTTTGTCTCAAATAGACAAAGGATAAAACAATAATAACATAGAGAAGATTAAAAGGAATATAAGTACCACAATAAACATATTAACGGTTCTAATCAAGTGTCACTCCTACATTATCATGATTTTAAGAGGTGTTTTTTGCATTGAAAAACATACATACCCTAAAATCTCAGAGGACATATAATTACCATGATTATAACAGGAAAATATGTAAATATGGTAGAAAATGAATAAAGCACATTCATCTAGTCTTTAGGGACTTCTCAAATAAAACATCAAGGGTAAAAGACATATTAGACATAATTTAAACATGTTCATCATATTCTAGAGTAATAAACAAATAAGGTCTCTCCCCCATAACCAATGCTATGGTTACAAAAAATATTATGCTAAGCATACAAACCATATAGGGGTTCTTGAAATTCAAGAAATAGAATGAGAACAATTAGAGGATATAAAATATCATGTTGTATACCATGAGGTCATACATATAAAACTCAGCATCATATATGGATATAGAAAGTAATCAGATTTGTAACATGAAATCATATGATCAAGAAAATAAAGATCAACACTCCTGACGGTTAAATCTTATTCGGAGCGACCCGCTCTGATACCAATTGAAAAATTCTATCTCGAGGATGATGAAACATTTCTTGAGATGCGCCCATGAAACAATCTCCATACGCACACATAAACATACTCTGATTTCATGCAAGTTTTTCTAATAAGATTTTAATACATGCGGAAATCAAAATAAATTAAATCTGATTTAATTAAAAGTCAAATTAATAACAATCTGATTTATTACATTACAATCCAATATATCTCATATGAAGAATTATTCTAATTAAATTAATTAAATCATGTAACAATTTTAATTCTAAATCATACAAAGAATAAGATGAGGATAAGAAGATAACAAGTATGATTTTTTAACGTGGTAAAAACCCAAACTGGGGAAAACATCCACGACTCCCTTTACGGAGTAAAACAAAAATTTCACTAAAAAGAATTATCGGTTACAAGCTATATAACAAACTAAACACACAAACAGACCGATACAAGTTTAGGAATGTACCCACTGGTGTCCTTATAACTTCTCTGTAGTTCGGATTGTTGTAGTTGTTCTCTCAACTTTGTAACTCCGTTCTTCTTGTTTAGCAAATTCTAACTCAGTCAAAAACTGATCTCTCAACAACATATTAGTTGTGCAAAATGTGTAAGTGAATATGTTCTAAATGCAACAATGCAAGAACTTAATTCTTATAACTTTTCTTCAAAAACTTAACAAAAATATATATGTAATCAAGCAAATAAGTTTTGTATAAAACTTAAGAAAAATTCATTTTCAATTAACAATCAATTAAGTTTTCTATAAAAACTTACAAAATAAATTTTCAATCAAAAATCTTATAAACACTCTTTATAAGAAAATATGTAACAACACTTATCATGAACACACAACAAGATTATTCAATCATTTAAGAAATGTGTTCTCAATCTCTCAAAAATATAACATTCAATTTTATGAGGAAAGTGTTTTTCAAATTAGTTCACAAATATGAGAAATTAGATCTTTAAAAAGATTTTCAATAAACATGCAAGATCCAGAGAAATTCTGATTTAAACATCATATAGCATCTAACATAAATTCAGAATATTTAGATCATAAAAATATTCAATAAAATTCGGATCTAAAAATCTAAGGAATTCTAGTTTTTGTAAAAAATTATTTCATCATGAAAGCACTTAAATTCTCTCTACAATAACACAATATTTCAATCTCTAACATATGAGATGATGTGCAAGATCATTGAGAATTTAAAAACAAAATAGACTAAAGATGAAGTAGAATGAACACAATGTGTGAAAATAATACTTTCTTCTCTCTTAGATATTCTCTCTAATTCTCTATATTTTTCTCTCTAAAAATATTAAACCCTCTTATGTTTCTCACTCTAGAAAACTGGACTTCTAAAATATCTAACACCAATAAACTCTCAAATGAAGTTTATATAAGTGAGAAAACAATATTCTAGAAACTTTAAAATCAAGGATTCAGATTAAAAGATATTAATCTAAGGTCGAGATTAATTCGAGTTAAAACTAATTAACAAATTTTAACAACTTAACAAATTAAGTCTGTTATAAAAGACTCAAGAACTTAAAACCACTAACATATATAAACAAGACTGGTATAGGGTTTTAGTTCTAACAAACTCTCAATGGATCTATTTTGTACAGCTAGCGTACAATCAGAACACTCAATCTCAACCAATGGGATCTAAAGAATATCTGGGAGTTAAAAGGATGTAACTGAAAAGTATAACTGGCAATCAACTCGTAAGAGTCTTAGGGTCAAATCGTTACCTGAACAAGCTAAAGGTTTAAGTCTCCAAAGCGACATCTCCTAATAAAACCGGACAGGAACTATTCGGCTAAAGGGTACTAGCAGTTGTAGTCTAAGTTTTAGACTAATAGGTATATACGATTTAAAAAATCTAAGGCATAATCCAATGGTTATAACCGTGAGCTCTTAACAGGTCCAATCGGACATAACTAAAACCAAAAGGAACAATATCTTTCTAAGGCATGCCGGTACATCCTATGGTCCTATGCGGTCATAGCAGATCCTAAGGTAATGACGGTTAAAATAAAGCCAACAAAGATTTAAAAAAAGTAAACCTAAACAAAATAATCTGTGTACAATCTAATAGCTAATATAACTCGGCTACAAGAGGTCTAAAGCTAAAGCCGAAAGCTAAGAGATGTAGCAGGTCAAATCTCAGTTTAAATGGTATGGTCCTAAGGACTCAACTTGTCAAATGGTCAAATCGACAAGTACAAGGGTGACACCTACTGAGTTGGCAAAGGATGAAATAGCTAAAGTTCTCCTACAGGTAGCTCAGATAAGTGGAGACTAGAGTGTAAGGCTATGAGGTCAAATCCGTATACTAGCTCCTAAGGTATACTAACATCCAAAGAACGAAAAACTTTGTGAAGGAGCTAATAGCAGGTCCTAAGGATGCGTACACCTAAAGATCTAGTGGGTCAAGGTAGGTACCATCCTATGATGTAAGGTCAAATATTTTTTAACAAAAATCGGTAAAATGACATTTTAGTAAACAAAAACATTGTTTTAAAAATTCATTTTATTTTGTAAAATAATTCCAAAAATTATTTTAAAATAAGAAATTCATATTAACCAAAGTTCCATCAATTTTACTAAAAAATTATTTTCAATAAAAATAATATAATTTCTTTTTAGAAAAAAAGTTTAGGCTCACAATAAATTAGTCACACAATTAAAAATCATAGATCAAGAAATATGCATGTGTGCCTAATGTGTCAAGTGCAAATGTGCAACATACGTGAATACCTTTACTCGTATATGTCGTTGTGTAGAGTCAAGGCATGTTGAGTCGTCGAGTAATATCGTAAGGTGTACCAAGAATAAGGCTCGTACTAAAAAATATGTTTTGACACAATATTCAAATTAGTTGAAATGCCTAAATAATATAGACTCAAGTACGTCAAAGATTTAGGGTGTTTCATAAACGCATCTGGATCCAACCATCTGAATCCGACCATCTGAATCCGAACACCGACCATCTGAATCCGACCATCTAAATCCAGGTCTTCTTTGTTAGCTTTATGTCCCAAACTCTAAATACAAACGCCGACCATCTGAATCCGAACACAGCTCCACATTTGAGAGAAGATCGAACCCAAACATGCCCTCACCTCGACTCGGCTAATGGAACTCACCCAACCAACTCGCCCCTCCCTCGGCATCAATCTCTTCTTTGTCATGCCATGGGTCACGGACTTGGGTCATGACCCATCCGCGACCAAGCTTGGAGGGAATTTTGGTGCGTGCTTGGCGCTAAGATGGTCACGACCTGGTCACGGCCCAAGTCCGCGACCACTGTGGTCACGGACTTGGGTCGTGACCACTTCGAGAGAATAGATAATTTAGTGTGATAATAAATATGGTAATGCCAAGTATTGAGTTGGTCACGGCCCAAGTCCGCGACCAGCTGGTCGCGGACTTGGGCCGTGACCCACTGGGCGTGACCATTCGCAAGATTTGGTGTAGTGTTGGCCTCTTTCGTTCGAGGTGAAATCTCCTTGTCTTTCATTGTGTCATGTGGGGGAGGTGATAAATCAATGACTCTCCCACTATGAAGAGTGGTCACAACTTAACATTGCTCCTGATGTTCCGTAGAGGTGGAGCTAACACTAGTTTGACCTTGGGGAGGTCTTTGGCCTTGGGAAGGAAACTCGCCCTTCTCTAGAACACTCAACGAGGATTGTATCTTTGACAGACTTATATTTATGTCGCTGATTAGGCGATCATATCTAGCATTGGTCGCAGTCTGGCTAGTGATAAATTGATTCATAGTATCCTCGATAGTTCTCCGCGGTGGCGGGATATATGATCCTTGAGGAGGTGGTGCTTGCACATGTCCTTGCATGTGTGGCGCTTGTTGAAAGTGTTGTGGTGGAGGAGGGGCAACATGGGAAGTAGGGTTCATCAAAACATGTTCTTGCCGATAGCTAAAACCAGGATGGTTTTTCCATGAAGGGTTGTAAGAATTCTCGTGCGGATCACCGAAATTACCCTTAAATCCTCCTATACCACTAACTTGCTCTTGAAGCATCACTTTGTAGGCGGGTATAGTCGGACGTTCCTCAGTTGAATGACTCGCCTCACAAATTGCACACACCTTCTCAACGGGGTTTGGTATGGATCCAATTGGTCCTCTTCTATATACCTCACATAGATCTCGAAATCCTTTCTCCGGCGTATCTAATTGACTATCCATTATAGAACTCTTATCTACGTGAAATAGCCCGGACGCCGCTGGAATGGTGGTCACTTGACGATTTCAATTTTGAGCATTAGGGTCAGATGTATACCAGGATTGGGTAGTGTCGGCGATGTACCTTAGGTGAAGCTCAGCATCGTGGGGATCTAAATCGACAAACGAACCACTACCCATGGTTTCAACGAGTTGCTTGAAAGTAAGGTTCAGCCCAATATAGAGAAAAGAAATGATTTGTGCCGTATCAAATCCATGATGGGGGCATGAAACAACTAAATCATTGAAACGCTCGTGACATCGATGAAATGGCTCATTTTCAGATTTCCTGAATGCTTGAATTTGAGCCTTTATGGAGATCGTTCGATGTGGTGGGAAGAATTTCTTGAGAAATCTAGATTGCAACTCGTTCCAAGATGGAATCGAGCTTGGAGGTAGAGACCATAGCCAGGTCTTCGCTTTATCTTTTAGTGAGAAGGGGAAGAGTTTGAGGCGTATCACCTCTTATGTGCAAGTTTGATCATTGAGAGTATCACACATATCCTCAAACTCCCTGATATGAAGATATGGCTTTTCAGAATCCATACCATGGTAATGGGGTAGCATCTGGATCATCCCATTTTTGAAATGAAATTGCCCAGTATTATACGGGAGTATAATGCATCCCGAAGTGACAGTGCGCTCGGGATGTAAGACTTCTCTCAGCGGGCGGTATGGGGCCTCTTCCGCACCGACGGCTGCACTACCGTGATACGACATTTCTCTCTCTCTTAACGACTCTGTGCTCTCACTTGGTATACTCAAAGTGTGCTCTGAGGTATCTCCTAATAAGGAAAACGGAGTGTTGTTTGAGATTGAGTGTGACAGTGTGGGAGGGGGAATCCAAAACTGTGGGGCGTTAGGAGTGTGGGGGCTATCGGGGTTGTACTCAACTATTGGATTTTCGTGAATGCTGGTTGGAGTATTATGAGGTGTGGGAGTGAGTTTAGAATTTTGCATTAATAGATTGTGAGAGATGATGGTGAATCTTTTTGTGCTTTTTGAAATTTTTTATGTTTTTGGATTTTTTTTTGAAATTTTTGGTCAAAGCTTTAGATTGAATCGATCTAATCCTAAGTCTACCTATATCCCCGGCAACGGCGCCAAAAACTTGACGCGACTCAGAAAGTGTCTCTAATGTGCGTTCACTCTAGGCTCAAGTGCAAGCATGTCACGTTAGTAATAAACCCGGTAAGTCGGGATCGTATCCACAGGGAAATAGGACAACGAAAAAGATAAATGAATCCTAACTCCGACTCTAAAAAGAAAGGAAAAATGATTTGGTTTTGAGAATGACTATACTAGATGCAAATATGAAATTATGAAAAGATGCAATTATACTAAATTACCTAAAATACTGATTAATACTGATTTAAACTTTTAAACTATGTGATGAGAAAAATAGGATAGGAATACAATCCCCCAACCCCAGTGTATTGCAGGTATAATGCTAATCGTAAATTTAACTGATTAATTTGACCCAGAATTTATTACTCCTAAGCATTACGTATATGAGGTTCAAGCCTGCATCATACTTAATATGAGGACGAGTAAATCGGTATCACGATAGCGATACTCGAATTGCATTCTAAAGCATCCCGGTTACTCAGAAGCAAACGAGATCTAAAGATCAACAATTGTTGTGTCCCTACGCAATACGATCGTAATCAATCACTAAATTCAGAGGATTAATGTTATACACATGCAACTAACACATCAGGTTGGGTTCATGTATCCCGACCTTAGAAAATCTAGCCTAGCATGCTGTAAGTAATGAAAACAACTTTTGATGTGCAGAAAACTATAATTAAACTAACAAAAATTTGTAGAATGATGTAGAATGGAATTTGACTAAAGAAAAGTAACTCCTAATCTTACTAAAGCAGTAGTAGCAGCAATTAAGAACACTTGTAATCAAAGAATTTTGGAATAATCTTCACTATTGAAATTAAAATAATAAACTTTATCTAAACTAGGGTTTTTGAAAAAGAATGGAAAATTAACTAAAATTCTCCGTGCGAATAATGATAATAGAATGGGTTTTATACCCTACAAGAATTCAGGAGTTTTTGTTGCACTAGGACTCTTCTTAGGAGAAGATAAGATTACAAAATCTCGACAATCGGACCGGTCCAGGGCTTAGGCAGATCGGTCTGCCTTCCATGCGGATCGGTTCTTTTATTTTTCAGGTGGACCGACTTTTTTATTTTTCTACCCCCTTCGGTTTGCTTTCGATCCGAGGTCTTCTGGAATATGGCACAGCGGACCGGTCCGGACTGGGGGCGGATCGGTCTGCCTATTTGACTTTTTCTCAACTTTGACTGCTCATAACTTTTGTTCCGGGACTCCGTTTGAGGTGTCGTTTCTTCCTATGTGCTCATGAATGTGATCTCTTCAACTTATCTTTAGGTGCCTCATCCGAATTTTGGGTAGAATTTACACTTTTGCCCTTTTGACTTTCCTTCTTGCCTTTCTTGATTCTTCCGATTTCCTTCTTTCGTTTTTGACATTAAATACCTGCAACATTAGTACGAAATACCAGAAACTTGGTGTACTCATTAGGATAACTCAGTAGCAAGATTATAAGATAAAGTCAAATTGATTACGTTGTTCGAGGTGCTAAAAGTAACTAAATTCAGGGATAAATTGGGAAGAATTTATGCCTAATCAGCATATATTCATCCTATTTTTCCAAAAAATTATAAACATGATATCTTCAAGAACACACCATTGATTCTCAGAATTTCTTCAACAGATTTATGATTATTTAGTGGATTACTATCTACCTACAACATGAGTTTGATTCCCATATATTTTCAATTTCCAGAAATCCATTAACAACTCTATCTTTTCATCTTCCAAACATGAAAAATCTCATCTTTTTATAACTATTCTAACATGGACAATATACAAACTTAGATTGCAATTATCAAACACTTGCCTCTAATGAAGATCTGATCCTTTGGAGTGGTGTATCATAGGTTGTTCTACCCTCTCCGGTCAACTTCCGGCGGTGGTTGGTGGTGGTGACCTTTGACCTTTGGTTCTCATCCTTCCCAAGCAAACTTCTCTTCTTCCAAGAAACCTTTCACTCTCTCAAAAAGATGACCTTTCAATTTTGTGTAGAAGAGATGAATGAACCCACGTACAACTAATCTCCAAATATTTATAATAGGACAAAATCCAAAATCACTATTCATCCCCCTTGTAAAAATGACCAAAATGCCCTTTTGGGTATTTCCAAATGACCCGAGACCCAAAACCAACATCCAAATAGACTTTTCTGACTATTTAAACCCTTTCGGACGCAACGACGCAGTCGAATTGACTATAAGGTCGAAATAAAATAAGTCTCTATTTAATTTAATAAATTAGTCCCGGCACGTCCCATACCACGTCCGACTAAGAATTCAAATTACTGAATTCATAACTCACAATAATATCAATAATCATCACATTCATATATTACCTAAATATATTTAAGTAATATTCAGAATCATGCAATTTAATATTCATAATTCGGATAAAACCCAAATGAATTAATTTATTATAAAATCCAATTAATCCATTAATTTAAAATATAACCCATTTTAAAAGTCCTTAAAATTACGGGGTATTACATACATCCCCTCTTCTAACAGAATTTCGTCCCGAAATTCGGGAAAATAAATCACACTGGTAAGGTCAACTCTGAGTATAAATCTCACATCGCAAATAATTTATGTCGTACCGCCCATACAGTACATTAACGAAAATCCCCATTAATGTTATTCACCAAGCCTCACCATATAGTTTCAACTAAATCGAATTTAAACTTTACCCACTCTTCCCTATAATATCATCGTAACAAAGTTTGGGAAAAACAGATCCTCACGTATTAAACAAATAAATCCTGAAGTCACAACTACTTACCATTTCACAATTATGAAAAATACTACAATCCAACCATCCAGGGCGCCCATACACCCTATCGTATAACTTTCATTATAATATGGATATGATTACCCGCATAATACTCTAATTTATCGCAAAGGTTATAAACTCATATCCTAAAGACCTAACTTATTTCGACTCTCAACGTTTATTAATTTCATGCGTGGGGTGTCTCGCAAGAGAAATCCAAACAAGGAACCCCCCCCCCCCCCCCAATACACTACTACCTAAAGTAGTCGGTCATCGAAACTCCTCAGGTCCTTAGTCAATAGTTTATAACCTCTCTACAGGTTTTATCGATTGCAAATAAAAGTCTACTCATCTACTTTCTTATTAAAGACAAGATGTTGGCTATAGTAGTAGTACATACGCTCTTATATACCACAAGTCAATTCATGTCGATAGTCACATCATGCTCGGACATGCCTAAAGTAAGTAATTTCGTGATAAAAATCAAACCCACATGATGACATGTAAAACATAGGTGTCCCACACCCTTCGGTGAGTCTACGTAAATAAGAGTGCTATAGGCTAAGTTTAGCAACGCTCTTGCCCACACAACAGTAATCGCTACAAAAATCAATATGTGCCTCATAACTCCTTAGATAGAAAACATACCTTCATTCGCGGGTGGGGGTTGTTGACTCCCACTATTATAACTTTGCTCCAATGAGTCAAGAAAAATTTTACCCCAAATTTTCAGTCTAGTTAACCACACTCCACTATATGCCCAAGCCTTTGAATATATTGCCTTCGTTAGGTAACACACATAATTCTTGCATTAAAAGAACTTCTACTGATGACTCTCCTCAATTTTCCATAATAGGGGTGACCTCGACTACGGTCATCATACTCGAACATACTTCATAACCTCCTAAGTACGATCTCCGTTATCCGTCCAATGGACCTCATCTGCCGTACTTATTGTACGAACCCGTCCGAACGCAAATAAGATTCACCAATATATATGAAATCTTACCAAAGAAATCAACAATCCTAAACATAGGGTTTTACATCAAAGAACGCTAAAATGAAAACACAATAAGCCGTACAGACCCTAGAGGACACTAGAACCTAATGCTCTGATACCACCTGTAACACCCCGCCTAATTAAATATCGGGTGGCCAGTCCCATACCAAATTAAAACAGAATATACATTTGGAACATTCTTAGCATCACTGTCGAAAACATTTACAACTCACCCAATACTCAATTAAGCTGGTGTTAAAAACTTTCCAAATTTTAATTTAACAAAATCCATTTTTAGTTTACGAATAACCGAACATATCACACAAAGGAATTTAAATGCAATTGGAATAAACATTCCCAAATAATTATCCACTACAGTAATCCCAACAATAGCAAATGTATTAAAATGATACGAATACAAGAGTATTTAACTCAGATAGAAGAGAGATAACTGAATTACTTTTGGGTGACATGCCCTAACTAAAAGAACACTGTGAATCAAATGAAGATAGGCGTCTAAGCAATACTCCATAGCTCATCATAATCCTCTAAGGTTGGCATCCTTATTGCTGGACACCTGATATAGAAGGTACAATAGAAAAGATAGTATGCAAGGAAACGGGTCAGAGCCCGATGTGAAAATGATTTTGAAAACAACAAGTATTTAACAAGTGCTATAAAGCATTTATTATGTACATGTTAGTAACCAACTCTCACTTGCTATTCTCACCTCTCATCTAGAATGCACACTTAACATTTTCTATGTACCTCCTAGTTAATGGTTCCTCTTCACTAGTTTCCATAATATGATTCCATCCCATATCATAACCCCATATGTCCCATAACATATGTAGTATAATGATTCATATACGTTTCCCATTAACATGAATCATTTCTCATTAATATGAATTAATCTCTTCAATAAATATTCATTAACTCATTTAAATTCTTTTTCTCAATTCACCGTTATCTACAATTATCACAAAGTAGTTGATTTAACCACTATATACACATACATTTAATTCATTATATATATACACATATAATACGGCACCCCGAGACATGGCTGCGGTGCAATGCATTACTCTGCTATCATGTCCCAATATTACTGGTCACCGAATAGGGGACTAAAGGTTCGATAAATTCCTCGAACCACAAACAACAACAGATAAATTGGAGGCGAACATAGTTCTCATACCCACGGGCCACGTACATACCTACGTTCCCATAGTCAGCGGACTTATTAACTCCCCGATAAGTCTTTCATAGACCTATGTTCTCGAGCGACAAATCAAAGATCCCATGGATTCATCAGGATATGACTGCCCTCACGCACAAACCTCCCCATTGATATCAAGTAAGCTAGGTATGTCATACACATGAATTATCAATCAATCAAATAGGAATTATCATACCTATAATATAATATCAACAAGGTACTCACACTACCCTAAGATAATTCCCATACGTAGCATTATATCTCTCAAATCCTACGTATTAAAATATTATGACTTTGCTTCTTTAATTTAATTATCCCCCAACCTCACTCATTACTCAAGGTTCAAATAGGTTTTTCATCGACATTTTATTCAGTAAGAAATCACTAATATCCTACTGGTCCACATCATCTTATCTCTCGAATTACCATGAATTAAACTCTCCCTTAAATAAGGGTTATAACCGATTGTTTCTAATATCTTATAAACACATCTTCTATCAACTAGGATTGAATACCATCATCACATGGCTCATAGTTTATAGTGTTTCATTCACTCTATACGACTTATCAACAAAATCAACATCCTCGCATCCTATAACATCTCTCCACTCCCGACGTCGTTAAGGTTCATGCGCGGAGCGTCTCGCAAAGCGAAATCCAAATAAGGAACCCCTCTAATACACTACTACTTAACTTTATCGGTCATGGAGGTTCGGCAACTTTAAATACTTAACCGGGATAACCTCATCCCCTCTTTCAACCAAATGTGGTATGAACTCCCATCTCTATCGATGAGCCATACCACTAAGCACTGGTACTACACTCAGTCCTTGCACAATCAATAATGAGCTTAAACTCAGTCCTTGATGTTCAAATTGTAACCCTAAGGCTACCCAGGTGTTATATTAAATCTTCTCTATTGGACCTATCCTTAATCCTCATGCATAAAAATTAGAATCCAACACATTAATCTAGAAACCGAAATTTCTTTCAATTTAATTATTGTAATTCTAATCAATTAAATCCCAAACAAATCAATTCAATTCTTAACTAGGGCTTACTGAACCATCCTAAGTACCATTATATCCAATTAATAATCACCAAATATTTAGAAAAGGGTTGTGATACGAACAAGCATTAAAAAGAAACAACTTCACAAATTCTGGGGAGGTCGATCGATCGAAGGCAGGGGATCGATCGCCCAGATAACAACCCAGTTTTCTACATTTCTTCTACTACGGGTTTCATCACTTTTGATCCCTCAAACCTTCATATTAACTACCCAAATGACTTATAAACCTTACTACATGATATAGCAACATATGTGAATGATTTCTAATGCTCTAAACATACTCGAATCATCAAGAGTTTGAATTAAAAGCATATATTCATCCTATTTTTCCAGAAAATTATAAACATGATATCTTCAAGAACACACCATTGATTCTCAGAATTTCTTCAACAGATTTATGATTATTTCGTGCATTACTATCTACCTACAACATGAGTTTGATTCCCATATACTTTCAGTTTCAAAAAATCCATTAACAACTCTATCTTTTCATCTTCCAAACATGAAAAATCTCATCTTTTTATAACTATTCTAACATGGACAATATACAAACTTACATTGCAATTACCAAACACTTGCCTCTAATGAAGATCTGATCCTTTGGAGTGGTGTATCACAGGTGGTTCTCCCCTCTCTGGTCAACTTTCGACGGTGATTGGTGGTGGTGACCTTTGACCTTTGGTTCTCCTCCTTCCCAAGCAAACTTCTCTTCTTCCAAGCAACCTTTCACTCTCTCAAAAAGATGACCTTTCAATTTTGTGCAGAAGAGATGAATGAACCCACGTACAACTAATCTCCAAATATTTATAATAGGACAAAATCCGAAATCACTATTCATCCCCCTTGTAAAAATGACCAAAATGCCCTTTTGGGTTGTCTTTTCATTTCCAAATGACTCGAGACCCAAAACCAACATCCAAATAGACTTTTCTGACTATTTCAACTCTTTCGGATGCAACCACGCAGTCAAAATGACTATAAGGTCGATATAAAAATAAGTCTCTATTTAATTAACAAATTGTAAGGACATTTTTCTCATGTCCAACATGTTACATTTGTGTATGTCGTACGCCGCTACATTTGGCACGTCACCTCACAATCTCACATGACGGCCTCTATCTGAATTCCGGGAATCAAGCATTCAACATATCCATTAATGTGTCCCACATCTGCCTCATGACTTCACGTTCCAAGATTTTAGGGACTTAATGCAAGTGGTACGCAAGGGAAGTCAAAACAGTGAAAAAAAGGCACGATATGAATATTCAAGGGCATTTTCGTAATTTCACATCCATATTTCGGAGGTCTATCAACTGGAAAGTTGAATAGCTCGTCGCAACGAAGATACTGGAAAAAACGGTACCTCAATCCGAGCTACGGTGAAGGAGTTATGACCTTTTGAAGATGGAGAAAATTCCTTAAAGAATGCTGTTTTTTTTGTACAGTGGATAGAATTTTAGAGTTTTAAGAACGTGGGTCTCTTCATCTTTTTTCCTATAAATACCAACTTCGGGGGAGTTGTTTTGCAAGACTTTAGAAGACGTTTTTTAGAGTCCAAATACCTCTAGTCTTCATATTTTTTGAGTCCCAAGACTCATATTTTGATTCACACATCCTTGCCAAATATTTGTGAATCCTTTTGCAACCCAAGAACACAACTTTGGTTTGTTCAACCCTTGTGGAGAAGCCGTTTCTCTTCTCCATTGCAGCCCTACTGGAAAGGGATAGTTCCAGCCGCGACTACAGAATCCGAAACCTGAGGGTAATTCTTAGTAACTTGTATTTTCATTGTAATCCGAAATTGTATAGCCTACAATATTATAATGAAAATAAATGGTTTTGCCCCTTTGGGGGATTTTTCCTCAATTGCATGTGTTTGAATGTTCTTGCTTAGATTATCATCTTATTCAATCACATACTGTTGCATGTTTAGGGTTTGTTTGGGTTAAAAGGGTTTAATATATAATTTGCTCATTTGAACGCAAGCACATACGTTCTCAAATTGGTATCAGAGCGGGTTACGCTAATTTATCGCGTGATCCTAATTTTTTGAGGATTTATTTTCTGATACAATTTGTCTACTCATGTTCTCAAATTGGTATCAGAGCGGGTTGCGCTAATTTATTGCGTATTCCTATTTTCCGCAAAATCGTGTGATATTGATTTTTTTTGAAAAATCAGTTTTGTGAAAATTCGCATTTTTTCTTATGGAGCACTTATATAATCAGGAGCCTATTTTTGAAAAATTTCACGACCGTGCTGAAAAATTAAAAAGTTTGAATTTGAAACTTTGCAAAAGAATTAAAGTTTTGGAAAAAGAAAATTCTCTCTTTAAAAGTAAGATTGAATATTTGCAAGCATTTCGAACTCAAGGTGATATTTGTCGTGAGCACGTTGGTAATTTGAGTACAGATTTTGATTCTTTGAAAATTGCCAAAAAGAAGAGTGATGAGAGAGTCCTATTTTTAGAGAAAGAATTGGAGGACCTTAAAAATTCAATGGTTTGTGTTTGTGCCGAAGAGGAGAAAAATATTTTAGTCAATAAGTTTGTGGCACGTGAAAAGACTCTTAGAAAAAAGTTTTCTTTAATTGAGGGAGAGAGAGATACGCTTTTAGGAATTATTGAAAACTTGAAAAAGGCGTCCCTTAATTTGGAAGAGTCTAATTCTTTGTTGGAGTCAAAAATTTTGAAGTTAAAAAATGATTTGACAGACTCAAGTAGGTTTGATAGTGATGGTAATGGCTCATCTTGTTCTCATGCTTCTAGTGCTAAAGACAAAACTATTATTTGTTTTAGAGGGTCAATTAATCCCAAGGACTTTAGAAAAGATCACACTTTAGGTAACATTCCTCCCGTTTACACATGTTCACATTGTGATAGGAAAGGTCACCTTAGGAGATTTTGTTTTGATCTTGGAAGAAGTCCTAGGATGTCAAAGTCTAGTGTTACCTTGGTTCCTAAATCCCCCACACGTTGTTTCACATCTATTTGGGTTAGGAAATCACTTTTGGATACACTAGATTTTAGACAAGTTGATTCTCGTTTGCTTGCACATGATTCTTCTCTTGCCATATCATATAGATGCTTGTGTTTGCATATTTTTCATACGCTAGTTATGCTTTTTGATATATTTTTGCTAGCGTTGTGACATGTACTTTTTGTATATATTTTTTTTTGAATTTTTTTTTGAAAAATACAAAAAGATTTTTGTTGCACCGTTTATGGATGGACACTTAGGATGACTGAGTCACAACATTATTCCATTTTTTCATGTGACTATTTAATAGTGTTTTGAGACAATAGGTCAATTCATCCATGTGCTTTATAATGTTTGGAGTCATTAAGATGTAATTAAGTGTTACTTCCTACATGTTTGACTCATGTTTCCTTTATTGCACACATGCACGGATTTTTTTTATTATTGTGCTTGTCTTATCACATGATGGTTGGGTGTTTTCACTTCAATCCTGTCCTTAAAACGAACCAAGCGCGATAAATTTTTGATAAGGAAACTGTGCATATAAAAACCGTTTTGTGAGATTGTGTGCTTTGTTTAAGAACGGGGAGGGGCTGCGAAAGGTAATTATCTCTTCTTTGCGCAAAAGC
Source organism: Sambucus nigra (assembly GCA_949130495.1). Classification (NCBI taxonomy): domain Eukaryota; kingdom Viridiplantae; phylum Streptophyta; class Magnoliopsida; order Dipsacales; family Adoxaceae; genus Sambucus; species Sambucus nigra. The sequence continues at coordinate 360,134,173 of OX422211.1, read as the reverse complement.
CACCGTTCCAAAGGACCTAAAAATGAAGGAATTTTATTATCCGGGGTCCAAAGAGGTTAAAAGAGCCCGAAAAAACTGAAAGGCAATAAAAAGAAATTCATGCCAAATTATGGGCCATTTAGGTTTTTGCACCAATTCTCCAAAGTTTGAGAATTTAGATTACCTCTAAAAGAAAATATATATGAGGGAGTTTGGTTGGAGAATTTAAAATGGGTTTGCACGTCCTTGAAATGCTTGATAATGCGCTAAATAATTTTGGACGTTATTGGTGTGGAAATCACTTTGACTTTGATTTGTTGATTTGCATAAGACGATGTCATTTAAATTCAACAAATTTTTACACCTAAGGATACTTTTGATGATCATTCGTTAGGGGTACACATATGCATCGTGCACATATGATTGATTGAGTTGATTTACCTATCGAATGTGTTCACACCCATTCATTCCATTTCCATGACTTGGTTGTTTGAGTCTAAATCCATGGTGTGATTTTTGTATCATGTTTTAAATTTTTTTTTCAAAATGGTATCTATTTTTTGTATAAAAAATTGAAAAAAATCAAAAATAGTTTGTGTATTTTTTGTATACCGTGAGACCCCGATTTTGCTTATTTGATTTGTTTCTCTCATTTGGCTATTTGGGGACATCATAAAAAGGGGGAGAATGAATTATCTTATTATGGGGGAGATATGAAATTTGAGTTTGCTCATAAATTGATATATATATGTTTATCTCATCTTTTCAAACTCGATATGTCACTCGGCATTTTGCTTTGTCTCATGTGTGTAGGTACTATATTGATGATCTCTGAATTGCACACCCTGATGAGAAAAGATTTGAGATTCCTGAAGATTTGAAGAACAAACGATGAAGACTATTCATTTGTACCTTTTCCAGTTTTGGGTTCATGGGAGGGTAGATTTGTATAGGCAATTTCATATTTGATAATTCGGATTTTTTATGTATGTACCGGCATAGACATAGGGGGAGATTTGTAAGGACATTTTTCTCATGTCCAACATGTTACATTTGTGTATGACGTACGCCGCTACATTTGGCACGTCACCTCACAATCTCACATGACGGCCTCTATCCGAATTTCGGGAATCAAGCATTCAACATCTCCATTAATGTGTCCCACATCTTCCTCAATGACTTCACGTTCCAAGATTTTAGGGACTTAATGCAAGTGGTACGCAAGGGAAGTCAAAACAGTGAAAAAAAGGCACGATATGAGTGTTGAAGGGTATTTTCGTAATTATACATCCATAGTTCGGAGGTCTGGTCAACTGGAAAGTTGAAGAGCTCGTCGCAACGAAGATATTGGAAAAAACGGCACCTCAATCCGAGCTACGGTGAAGGAGTTATGACCTTTTGAAGATGGAGAAAATTCCTTAAAGAATGCTGTTTTTTTTTTTACGCTGGATAGAATTTTAGAGTTTTAAGAACGTGGGTCTCTTCATCTTTTTTCCTATAAATACCAACTTCGGGGGAGTTGTTTTGCAAGACTTTAGAAGACGTTTTTTAGAGTCCAAATACCTCTAGTCTTCATATTTTTTGAGTCCCAATACTCATGTTTTGATTCACACATCCTTGCCAAATATTTGTGAATCCTTTTGCAACCCAAGAACACAACTTTGGTTTGTTCAACCCTTGTGGAGAAGCCGTTTCTCTTCTCCATTGCATCCCTACTGGAAAGGGATAGTTCCAGCCGCGACTACAGAATCCGACACCTGAGGGTAATTCTTAGTCACTTGTATTTTCATTGTAATCCGAAATTGTATAGCCTACAATATTATAATGAAAATAAATGGTTTTGCCCCTTTGGGGGATTTTTCCTCAATTGCATGTGTTTGAATGTTCTTGCTTAGATTATCATCTTATTCAATCACATACTGTTGCATGTTTAGGGTTTGTTTGGGTTAAAAGGGTTTAATATATAATTTGCTCATTTGAACGCAAGCACATACGTTCTCACAAATTAGTCCCGACACGTCCCATACCGCGTCCGACTAAGAATTCAAATTACTGAATTCATAGCTCACAACAATATCAATAATCATCACATTCATATATTACCTAAATATCTTTAAGTAATATTCAGAATCATGCAATTTAATATCCACAATTCGGATAAAACCCAAATGAATTAATTTATAATAAAATCCAATTAATCCATTAATTTAAAATATAACACATTTTAAAAGTCATTAATTTAAAGGGGTATTACACGTGAGAATTTAATATTTTTGGTTTTTTGGTGCAAAATACACTTCCAATCGCTTCGAGCATATTAGGCACATTCATGGCATTTAATCATTACACTCGAGTTCCTGAGGTTCTAATGAAGACATTCAAAGCTTTAAACCTGAGTTTCGATCATTATTTGGAAGTTCAACATTAAAGCTCAAGCGTTAATGGGGGAAACTTCATGACTTTCACGAAGAGCTTGTTTTCTACGTAAAATTTCCCACCGTTTTGAGCTATTCTAGTATTATAACAACACTAAAATGATTGAAACTAAAAGAACTAAATATAGTACATAAAGTCATAGAGTACCTGTTTGGAATGAAAATTTTGAGTTTTAAAACTTATGTTTGAGTGAGTTTAAACTGAGGATTTCATGGGGTATTTATAGTATACAAGCAGGGAAGTTCAATGGTGGAAAAAAGAGGTGGATTTGAACTGAAATTGTAAGGTTTTTAAGCTTAGGTTTTGGTCATCACATGTGTGCATGGTGTGAACATGTGATTTTTAGATGTATGTGCTGATGTGTGAGCTTATTTGGAGAAGGTTTATTAAATTAACAAGACTTTGGTGTTTGGTCCTTGATTGGTCATATATATGCACTTATAGCCGTAGAAGTGTACTTTTGATAAAGTTTAGGGTTACTTTTGTTATTTTAAAATTTTCATGGGCTGAAATTATAAATTTATGTTAAATGGGGTCTAAGGGATTAATTTGATATAAAGTTGAGGTCTAGGGGTTAAATATAATCAAGTTAAATTATTTTGAAGTTTTCAGGGGCTATTTTATAATTGTTTAAACTTCAGGGGGTCTAGGTTAATTAATAAAGTTATAGGGCATCAAGTATAGTTTCATTCTTCATAGAAGACTTTTGAGTTTCAATATTTTATAAGGGTTGAAATAGTGACACTAGGTGACTAGGGTCAATTTTCAAAATCCCGATTATTACAATATATGTGCAAAGTGAGAGAGTGACATGGCAATATTGTAAGTGAACATGTTAATATTTACAAGTGAATGTGTGTGCTAGTTAAACTAATCATGGATAAACTACAAGTAGTGTGTGACATGTGTAAGTGAACATGGAGATATATAAAGTGAGAAAAACCAAGGGTGTGCTAGTGAAGATAAGTATGGATAATCTACAATAGGTATGTGAGCATTTAAGTAAAGGTCAGACTATATACAAATGTGAGTGTGTGAAGTGAGCATGGAGAATATATATAAGCGGGTTTATGGTTAAGCACGGTGAGCATGTACAAGTAAGTTAATAGTGATATATACATGAAGAGAGGTCATGGTGAAGATAAACATGTGATAACTATACAAGAAGTAAGCATGGGAGTAAAAAGAACATATAAGTTTAAGTATATGAGCTAAGAGAGTAAGTAAGTAAAACCCATGTGAAAACAGAGTCTAATATTGTAGAAATTCCCTAGCAGAGTCGCCATTGTGTCCATCTGGGTCACATTCCTTTGGTGCGGGCCCGATCCCAAAGTCGGGACGAGGGGAGAAGGGGAAAAGGTTCCCCTATCTTTCTTTCCCTTTTACCATGCGCATGTGGGTGATTCGAGGATATGGAGGTGATCTTTTAGCTACTCGTGTCGTCTTCTTTGAAATCTACCTCAGATATAAAATTAGTCATCGTCAAATGGGGATAACACTAAGAGATGCAGTCGCCAACCTATTTTGCTCATAACAGGCAAAAGAATGTCGTCGCCTCGAGAGAATGGAAATCAAGGTCATACTGATGCATACAAAATCAAGTGATTCAAAGGGTTCGTTGACTAAGTTGTGGAATGGAAAGGTGTTAGGAACCCATTCCCTTTTGGTCTCTCAAGGGTTATGTTAATCTTCTATGTTTTTTTCTCTATGATGTGTAGTACATGTATATAATATAAATAACGGGAGAATAGAATTATCTTACTCACATCATGGAATGGACGGAGCAGACTCATCTGTAGGAGTGTAATAAAAAATAATATTAAACATATGATGTAAGTGTTTGCCGAACCATGGATCACTATGAAAGAGCGGATGTGCATCTCGGGCAAAGCACAAATATGTAGGATTCCAAGACTCACAAAATAGATATAATAGAACTTAAAAGGCATCAAATGAAGATGGATTCCTTGAATCTGGGGATTGTCCCAAGATGCCTACGTAGCCCAAGGGGCATCAAAGTCCACGTAGTTCAAAAAATAGCATAGTGGTGGGGTTCAACCCTCAAATCCAAATGTAGGACTCCTTTTTGATTGCTTTTTGAGAGAAATGTGTTTAAGTGTGAAAACGTGGGAAATTAGTGAAGTCTTATTTTTGGAATTTATTAATAAATCCTCTTTTTGTCTTTTTGGGGGCTTTTACGGAAATAAGTTGTGTGAAATACTAATAATAAAAATGAAAATTATTTGATTTGAGATAATGAAACAAAACTAAAAGATATCACAAGATGAGAACAAAGTTAACAATAATAGTTAAATGAACACACTAGAAAAGAGTACGGAATAGATCTCCTTGTAGATCTTTGTTGTTGAATTTAGAATGTATGTACGCTGGTTTTTGTAGTGGTATGAAGGTAATATGATAGGGTGAGGGGGATGACTATGTGTAATATGAAAGTGAGGCGAGGGAATGTTGGAAAATAGGCTTTTTGGTAATCAAAAGGCTCTTATTTCGGGAAAATGTTGGTTGAATGCTTAAAGGGGCCTCTTTCTGGAGTGAGGTCATGAGCCATTTATATAGTGTCACTAAGGATTAGTGGTTCCCATTGACACAAACCTTGTCCTGACTATAGGCATGCTGCCTACCTTGCTTGGAAAATAAAGTACACCCTTCCGATAGGCAGAGGGTCCGGGGTGCCAATACACCATCCAGAACAGTCTTTTTTTGGAAAAACGGGAATAAAATGCAAACTGTAAGTCCGAATCAGGGACGACTAGGACTATTTGAAATGGAATTCAGAGCCCTAGAATAATATATTGAACCACGACCGGGTTCGGGTTTGATCGAAGTCAGATGGGACTTGAAAGTTCCCGATGGTCTCTAGATAGGGTTTTTGAAGGAAAATGAGGTGTTCTTGTGAATCGTGAGGCCGATTTTCACATGGAACAAATCGTTGGAAATGGAATTTAGAGCCCTTAGATATTTCATTGAGATTCACTCGATTTGTAGTGTTGACCAAGGTCAAACATGGCCCTAAATCGCCCGGTGGCCCTTTGGAGTAAAATGGGTTATTCGTGCGTGCTTTGAGGCTAATTCACGTGGGCATGGACCATTGGAAAGGGTATTTATAGATATTCAAGGTTTCATTGAGCTTCACTTATTTTGGAGAGTTTATCGGAGTCAAGCGAGGCTCAGGAGCACCTGGTGGCCTCTAGATCAGTACACAATGTAAAACGGATCATTCGTGCGAACTGTGAGTCCAATTTGCACATGGGACAGACCATTGGAAAAAAGGATTCATATACCTTCAAGCTTTCATTAAGCTTCGCTCAAGTCGTAGAGTTAATCGGAGTTAAACGAGACTCGAGATCACCTAGTGGTTGATAGTCAGCACTCAGAGTATGACATAGGGTTTATGGTGAGTGGATGGGTGTTTGGGACCTAAGGAGGTTCTTCAGGGGTTACTAGGATAGGATGTCTACAAAAATAGGCTAGAAAGGTACCTAATCACCACTGCAGTTTGGGAGAATTTAGTCAGGAGGCGTGAAATTCCACCTCTAACCCCTATAAGGACAAGAGGCATGCATACCATGATCGAGCAATGAAAAAACCTTGGAGATTGGATTTGGGTACAAGAGGTGGAGGAAGAAATTCTAGATTCACATAATCTGATTGAAATGATAAATCCTACAGACCAGGAGCAATGTACACCATCCGATCAATAAGGTATGATGCAGATCAAAACTATTTGATAGAGAAACAAAATCTACTGGAAAGGATGAGCAAAGCATTCTTTTTGATCGATTGGGCCCAAGGGTTGCACAAGCACATCTGTGCAGGGAGCACAGGCAAGAGTAAAGGAGATCTGAGACCAGGAGGGTTGAATGATCATCCAGGTCCATAAAAAGAGTATGAGGGTCGGCTAGATATGAGCATATTTTAAGGAACTAAGAAAGCTCGGATGAATGCCTTAGATGAATTGAGAAGATTATGAAAGGCGAACAAGAAGAAAAAACTTGGAAGGGGTCAACTCAATGACTGGAGGATCGACTGGGTATTTGATAAAGACAAAGTGACTTTTTTATAAGGGTTAGGTATGGGGATATCCATTTAGAGGTTATGTAGTGAGTTATCTGAAGCCTATGAAGTTCGAGCCTCCTATTATTACTCCCAAATATGATGGAAAGTTTGATCCGATGCGGCATATCGAACAGTATCAAAATGCATCTGCTATTTAATATATCCCACACAATAGGTGATATAGGGCCTTCTCTAGAACTCTCACTTAGGTAGACCAAATATGGTATAATGGCCTCCTTATGGGGGAAATTTCAAACTTCAAATAGATAGCCAACCTCTTTGTAAACAATTTATGCTTTTTCACCAAGTCGGGGAAAAGGGTATCTCACTTGTTAATCATCTTCCAATAGGCAGATAAAACAACAAGGAAGCACATCACCCATGAAAACAAATTTAGGCCTTGGCAAAGTAATTGTTGAATACAATGGTCGAGCTCTTGGCCAAGGCAGGGAAGATAATAAACATTAAGGAGGAAATGGTAACTAAGGGATCCAATCATGCAAAGTTCGATGTTGGTAAAAGCTGAGACAAGAAAGAAAATTCCAAAGATTACAAGAAGTTAGAGAACTGATGAGATTTGATGAATACAAAATGCTCATTTTGGGTGTTCATCACATCCTTGACGCGATCCAAGGAAGTGAAAACCTCAAGTCGCTAGGAAAGTCAAAGTCTCCACCAATGTGCATTCCATAAAGACTATGACCACACTACTGATAAATGTTTGGCTTTAAAGAATGAGGTTGAAGCCTTGAACCGAAGAGGCAAGTTGATAAAGTACATAGATAGATATGGTCGGGTCGCTGAACAAGGAGATGATGAAGAACCCAAGAGGCAAATAATAGAAGAAATGAGTATGAGAAGATGATTCAAAGATGATCTCGTTTGGGTGTAATTTCATTATTGGCTAGATGTTAGTGGTGGAGATGAACCAGCAGAGAAGAAGGCTTACCTAAATAAGGCAAAAACTTGTGTGCACATCAGCAAAGTGAGCATGGACAAAGTAGTGCAGATGCATCCGCCTAAGGTAAATAACGATTGATTAATTATTAGCTTTTCCAAAGATGATTTATATGGTTTAATGTATCGATATGACTACCTTGTAGTTATCACCATGATGGTTCATGAGAGGAAAGTTGCAAGGATCTTGGTAGAACATAGTAGCTCTGCGGATGTATTATTATATGACTATTTTAAAAATCTAAAGTTGGTAGACAAAAGGTTATAGGCATATCACCACCCACTTATTGGTTTCTCAGGGGAGAAGGTGAACCCTTTAGGAACGATTGAACTAGAAGTCATTATCAAGACATAATTGACTTGCCGAATCGAGATGATGTACTTATTTATCTTAGACAAGAACCTAACATCGGCTTACAACATTATCTACGATGGTTTTAACTTAAAGAAATTTAAAACGTTCTCCTCCACTGTCCATTAGTGCTTGAAGTTACCTACGCACTATAGCATTGATGCGGCAAATCGAAGAAATATATAAGCAAGAGAATGCTACTACACATCAATCGAATAGTAATAGGCCAAAGACTTCTTCTAGGAAAGAGGAAAGATATTTGGACTTAATGAAGGTGAAGTTATGAAAAATGGTTCCCTTCTTTAATGAAATTTTTAGAAGGGCCACCTGTTTGGTAGTTATTTCTTGAAGGTTCATCATGTGAAAATGGTAGTGGAGTCGGGTTGATTATCACTCTGCCAGATGGGCCAGACATAGAATAATTTGGAAGAGGGCTTAGTATTATTACATCGTGGTTGTCATTTAGTCTTATTCTTGGTTTTTCTATTCTTTCTTTGGTTCAAATGTTCTTTAGTAAAGACATAGAAATTTGGCCTCGTTCGAGAGTAGTGAATTTTTTAATAAATCGGACTGTTTATTATATTTAGAAACAATCGTTTTTATTATGTTCAATAATGTCACAATACGAACAATATTTATCGATGTTAATTTTACCTTATTGGACAAACTTTTACAAATCGATTTTCATAATCCATAATATCAATGTCACAAATAGGGTCACTTGTATTTCAAGACAGGTTCACATATATTTATAGGAGACCTAAACTTATTTGGTACATTTGAGACGAAAGTTCAAAAAACAGATTTTTCAAAATTTTCAGTTTTCTTAAGTGTTTTACCTTTAGTTTTGCATGAACTTACTCTAACAAATGTGATTTGTTTATTTTTGAAAGAATTATAGATTTCAATGAAACCAATCCCACTTTTCTCAATCATTTCTCCTAACACTCATTATATGTTCATGTTGTTTAGTTGCATATTCAAAGTTTTTCCACTTCATAAAAAACTTTGAACACTTTTCTTTGGATTGTTCCAATTTGACCAACGTGACCTTATATTTTTGTTCTAAAACAAAATTTTAATATATCAAGTCTTTCATTTTCTTTTCAAAAGACACTTTTTTAGTATCAGATATTGGACATTCAGGGTTATAGTCCTCGCATTCAACATTATTTGCTTGTTTAAAATGTCCACTTTTTTGGTCAAACATTTAATTAACTCATCAAATTTTAAACACTCTTCTAGAGAGGTAGTGCAAAGTTATTTATAGTATTTGGTTTCGTTTCCATTTTGGAGAGAGGTGTTGTATGTGAAGAGGTGTCACCTTCATTTTTATTTTTGAAAATATTTGGAGTCACACAACCATCATAATTTAGATTCACACACCCTGCTAATAGACTATAAAATATATCCTCAATCGTACCAAGTATCATCCATGTTCTCAAGAGACATAGAGGACAATCGTACCGAGTATCTAAATAACCTAAGTTATTTTTACTCTTGAAATCATTATTTAAGAGTTTACAAATCTCGTTTAAATAACGATTTAGTTGTAGATAATCAAACAATTAGGAAAGTAAATAAGAAATCAACACGAGAGGCTTTTTACATGGTAAAAACCAAAATGAGGTGGGGAAACATCCACATTGACCTCTACACCACAAAAAAATCACTAATAACAAAGATAGTACAAGTACAAAAAATATGAAAAAAAGTTCGACAAAATGCATAAAATATACCTAAAAATACTAGAATAACTCAAGCTTAGGCTTCCTCCTCAATTATTGTCTTGTAAACTCTTGCACTTCGTTCACACGATTGCCTAGAATATAAATTCCAAACATAACATCCTAAGTGGATTTATATACAAAGTGTTATGCTATGTCTTGTGTGAACAAGTGAGTGACTAGAATGTACTTAAGTCTAAATGCACGCTAACACATACTTATTACAGTCAATTCCTCACGAATTGTAGAATTATATACATACATAATAAGAAATATAAAATTCCTATTGATATATAATCAGATCTATGGAATCAATTGTAAATACAAAAAAACAAAGTTTATACTTTCATAAACTCAGTTAGGATTTCACATTCCAAAATGCATATTTTAGATCTCGATTTTTATTTTTAGATCCAGAATATATTTCGACCCAATGTGATCCGACACTTCTTTTCAAAAGATTTAAAAATATATTGAGTAGAAAAAACTCAGATTTAAAAGAATATACACAAATCATTATTTTCGAAGTCTGAAATTAGAATATACTCAATTAAAATCAAATTTGAAATCTCATGAAACATTCAAGTCAAAGGAACATTTCTAATTTTTCACTTTTGAGATACATAAAACTATATTCCGTTATGTCTAAGTGATAAAATATAGAAATCAAATTTCTGTCAAAATATCTTGTTTAAATGCCAAGATTAACCAATTTTAAGATTTTTATTTCTAGAAAAAATAACAAGTAAGTTGAAGACGAATAATGTATACTCAAAACTCTCTTCTACACCTCCATTAATGTCACTCCATCTCTGTAATTAGAAATGGGTATATGAACTCTCTCTACACTCTCTTCTTACTCTAAAATGGGAAGCTTGACAACTAATTTCTCTGTATAAAATACGACTGACCAACCCTAATAATAGTATAATGGGTTTTATATATGTGAGAATAGAAGTCTCGGGAAACTCTGAGTACAATAAAAGGCTATGTTTAAAATGCAGTAACATTAAAGATCTAAAGGCAGAGAAGAGTTCTTAGAATTAAGCTAACTTGAATAAAAGGTCATCCGATTAAATCAAAAACCGTTTAAAGATGGGACTGAAATACCCATACGGTATCAAGAATTCATATAATAGACGCTAATTAGTAATTGTCATAACTTATTATGATCCAATAAACATAAATGGGAACTATGAGTATTAATATAATAGTTGGAATGAATATCACTATGAATATATAATGGTTTGAAAAGGTTTAAACCATAGACATGTCATAGACCTACAATCGGTCAAATAATTGGATGAAACCAACAACTGTAATAGGATCTTTCCAATGGAAGACAAATCTAATGATGGGGAATCCTCAAGGCTGAGATTGACATTTGATATTGCAAGCGTAAAAATTAATCCAATTTAAAAATCAAGTAAACACACCACTTAATGAAATCAGTCTACAGGTTTATCTTGTCAAACCTCTATGGAAATAATTGGATAAAATTGGTTCTAAATGGAACCATCTCATTAGTCAATAAAACTAAGGCACAGATCAAGTCTCACAACTATAGGATTTAATTTTTAATCTAACGGCGGGATGCCCTCAATCCTAATTGTGGGAGTCCATTTAATACAATTCGTGAAAGTAACCGACCAGTCCGGATTCATTAAAATGTTGCCCGACCCAAATCTTGAGTTAATTTATACACTAGTATTTTAATTATATTAGGAAATTTATGAATATAGTCAAATCAGGTACCAATAATATCGAAAGACATATTTAGGTACTCCTTAGTATATCCACGTGTTATTTTGAGTTCCTTGTACAACTCAGACTCTATGATGATTCACCTAAAATTGTACACCTTGACCCGGGGAAAAGGGATGCAACAAACTTTGTTGAGAGACACAATAATAAACAGCAACCACTCCGTAGATGTAGGTAAGTTACCGAATCACGTATATCGTTGTTGTATGTGATATTTATTTTCTATCCTTTTGTGATTGTTTTTGTGAATCTCTTTAATGTGATATTTTCTATACTTACGATTCGTGTCGTCTGTAGTAAGCGATTTCTATTCTTACGAAAATCTTCACAAATAGAAAGCCCTTAATGTCTTACCATAGTAGCATCATTCTTCAAGTTGGCGATGTTCAGGAAGACCCAAGTCCAGCTAGGGTCAGGTCTGAAATTTTCCAGCATACAAACCCCAGGTTTCGCTAGGAAAGGCAACCTTCTAAAGAAAGCCATGGACCACCTAGATTTATGCATAATATCTAGGTTGGTCGGTGATTATGAAGCCTAACTTCATGAATAAGAGGAGGTTACATGCCTCCAGGTAGAAGAGAATGCTCGCCTTCAAAGGCGAATGGAGGGTATGGAGAGAGATTTGCAAAGCGGCACCAAAAAGCACCAAAATTGGACTCCTGGTACTTAGGCGAGTAATACTCCCAGCTGAGGGGTGAGCCCCAGGCGTGACTAGGAAAGAACTGAAATTGACAGGTCAGAGCATGGTCAATCAGAGCGTAGCCAGCCAGAGAGACTCCATAAGAGAAACGACTGACAAAATGAAGACATTAGGATTTTGATCCGTAGGGAGATGGACCAATATCTAGCCCACTATAGAGCCAGATATACCAGAGAGATATCCAGGAGGGCCATCAATACTTAGATGGAGTACAATTTTTCAAGGGAAAATAAAGAAGAGGATCCCCCAAAGAAGTTTGTTGTCCTCAGGTTCACGATCTACGATGAGAAAATATACCCCATAGACCACAATTGGAAATACAAACAAGCAATGAGCTTATGAAGCCATAATAATGCACCGATGTGTCGAATTTTCCCTTCTAGCATACATGATGTAGCACATAAGTGGTTTGAAAGATTTCCTCATAGGTCGATCAGAAACTTTGTAGCTCTAACAGAGGCCTTCATTGCTCGCTTTATAACCAGCAACTCCTACACAAAGCGAATGGATGCATTTCATAAGATGAAGAAGAAGCCTTATAAGAACCTCTGGGATTATGCTAAAAGGTATTGGGAAGTTTTCAACGAGATTGAGGAATGTTCGGAGTAAGTTTTCATAGCATCCTTCAAAATTGGTCTTCCGACCACCTCCCTACTGCACCAGTCCCTCACTAAAAAAGAGGCCAGCACCATCAATGACCTTATAGCTCGTATTGAGAAATACAACAAGATGGAATATGTGGTTCACTCTAATGCAGGGGACAATGGTTGAGCAAAGGAGAAAAAGGGAATAGAGAAGAGTGATACTCAAAAGAAGGGAAACGAAAATGGGGGAAGAATGGATCCAAGAATAGGAACAATATCGACCCCTCCAAGGCGTTCCAGGGTGTTAACACAGTCTTTAAGGAACCCGTTTAAAAAATCCTGAGCAAGATCAAGGATGAGCCATTCATCAAGTGGCCCAAAAATATGGGTGATGACAAGACTAGAAGACATAATGCGCTGAGATACGCATTCTAGAAGGTGGAAAGTCACAGAACCGAGAATTATAATGCTCTGCTGGCCCAAGTTAGGCACCTTAATGAGTACATCGAGAAGAAATCAGATAAGGTCACGACTAAAGGCAACCAAAAGCCAAACAACGTACTTAATGATAACACAAGACACGAGTTTATAGTAATTTATAGGGCATCAAATCTTAAGCAAATCCAGGGAACGCTATGTGGATGGAGCTTAAGAAGGTAATCGTCATTATAAAGGCTTTTTAGATCGACCCCTCCAAGACACAATTTAGTAAACATCGACAACCAGAAGACGTCGAATACACCAAGCATATCGTGTTTACAAAGGAGGATTTGGTTAGGTTCAGAACCCCACATCACGACGCATTGGTGATTACTCTTTGAATTGCAAATTGGGACGTTGACAAGCTGCTTGTCGACCAGGGGATATCATCATAAGTGATATAACTAAATCTATTCCATAAACTCAAGTTGAACATTTTTTACATTAAGGAAGCTAAAATTTTGTTGGTTGGCTTTGCAGGAAGGATCACTATGCCGCTAGGGAATATAGTCCTTCCTGTTAGGGCACTCAACATCTCAAAACTAATTGAGTTCTTAGTAGTGGATATTGAGTCCCTGTATCACGCCATTTTGGGTAGAGGTTGGATCCATAACATGAAGGATGTACCATCCATGTACCACCAGAAGATGAAGTGTGTTACTGATCAGGGCGTGGTCAAAATCCGTGGCGATCACGCCACATCCAGAAAGTGCTTTATCGCAGCCATCCGCCCCTAAAAAGAAAAGAAAGAGGAGGTAGAGGATGCTCAAGAGGGAGCCTTATACTTTCATAAACTGATTTAGGCTCAAGAAGGAGCCTTATACTTTCATAATCAGATATATGGAATCAATTTTAAATACATAAAAAACAAAGTTTATACTTTCATAAACTGATTTAGGATTTCAAATTTTGGAAATATATATTAGATCTCGATTTTTATTTTTAGATCCACAATATATTTCAACCAAATCTGATCCAAAATTTCTTTTTAAAATATTTAAAAATATATTGAGTAGAAAAAACTCAGATCTAAAAGAATATACACAAATAATTATTTTCCAAGTCTGAAATTAGAATATACTCAAGTAAAATCAAACATGAAATTTCATAAAACATTCAAGTCAAAGGCACATTTCTGATTTTCACTTTTGAGATAGATAAAACTATATTCCGTGATGTGCAAGTGACAAAACATAGAAATCAAATTTCTCTCAAAATTTATTATTTAAATGCCAAGATTAACTAATTTTAAGATTGTTATTTCTGGAAGAAATATCAAGAAAGTTGAAGACAAATAATATATAATCAAAACTCTTTTATACAACTCCATTAATATCACTCCATATCCCTAATTAGTAATGAGTATATGAACTCTGTCTGCACCTTCTTCTTACTCTAAAATAGGAAACCTGATAATTAATTTCTCTCTAAAAATATGGGTGACCAACCCTAACAATAGTATAATAGGTTTTTTATATGTGAGAATAGAACGCTCGAGAAACTCTGAGCACAATGAAAGGATATGATTAAAATACAGGAGCACTAAAGATCTAAAGGAAGAGAAGAGTGCTTAGAATTTAAGCTACCTTGAATAGAAGGTCATCCGATTAAATCAAAAATCGTTTAAAGATTGGACTAAAATACTGCGGCCGGTATACGGTATCAAGAATGCATACAATAGATGCTAAGAAGTAATTGTCATAACTTATTATGATCCAATAAACATAAATGGGAACTACGAGTATTAATACAATAGTTGGAATGAATATCACTATGAACCGATAATGGTTTGAAAAGGTTTAAACCTTAGACATGTCATAGACCTACAACCAGTCAAAGAATTGGATGAAACCAACAACTGTAATAAGATCTTTCCAATGAAAGACAAATCTAATGATTGGGAATCCTCAAGACGGAGATTGGCATTTGATATTGCAAGGGTAAAAAATAATCCAATTTTAAAATCAACTAAGCATATCACTTAATGAAATCAGTTTACACGTATATCTTGTCAAACCTCTAAAGAAATAAGTGGATAAAATTGGTTTTAAATGGAACCATCTCATTAGTCAATCAAAATAAGGTATGGATCAAGTCCCAAGACTGTAGGATCTAATTTCTACTCTAACAACAGGATGCTCTCGATCCTAATTATGGGATCCCATTTAATACAATTCCTAAAAGTAGCCGACCAACCCAGATTTATTAAAACGCTGCCCGACCTAAATCATGAGTTAATTTATTCACAAGTATATTAATTATACTAGAACACTTACGGATATAGTCAAATCAGGTACCAGCAATCTCGAAAGAGACATGCAGGTAGTCCTTAGTATATCCATGTGTTATTTTTAGTTCCTTGTACAACTCAAACTCTATGATGATTCACCTATAAATTGTATACCCTCACTCGGGGTAAAGGGATGTAATAAACTTTATTGAGAGATATTATAAGAAATAATAACCTCTCCATGGACGTAGGCAAATTGTCGAACCACGTATATTGTTGTTGTGTGTGATCTTTATTTACTGTCCTCTTATGATTATTTTTATGGATCTCTTTATTATGATATTTTCTGTACTCATAATTGGCATCATTTGTGGGAAGCGATTTCTATTCTTATGAAAGTCTTCATAAATAGAAATCATATAATGTCTCACAATAGAAGCAACATTCCTCAAGTTGGCGATGTTTAAGAAAACCCCATTCCACCTAGGGTCAGGTCTGAAATTTGCCAGCATACGAACCCCGAGTTTCACCAAGAAAGGAAACCTTCTGAAGAAATCCAGGGACCACCTAGATCTACGCATAATCTCTAGGTTGGTCGATTCTTATGAAGCCTAGATTCACGAATAAGAGGAGGCTACATGCCTCTTGGTAGGAGATAATGCTCGCTTCCAAAGGCGAATTGAGAGGATGAAGAGAGATCTCCAAAGGGGCACTAGGAAGCGCCGAAATAGGACTCCTAATCCTCACGCGAGTAACACTCGCATCTAATGGGGGAGATCAAGGCATGACCAGGAAAGAACTAAACGTGATAGGTCAGAGCATGGTTGATCAGAGCGTGGCCAGCCAGAGAGACTCCACAGTAGCAATGATCGATAAAACGAAGACATTAAGATTCTAGTTCGTAGGGAGATGGACCAATATCCAACCCACCGTGGAGCCTGATCGACTAGAGAGCTAGTCGAGAGGGCTCTTAATAATTAGACGAGGTCCAATTTTTTAAGGGCAAGCGAAGAAAAGGAGCCCCCAAAGAAGTTTGTTATCCCTAGGTCCAAGATCTACGATGATAAAACAGACCCCATAGACCACGTTTGGCAATACAGACAATCAATGAGCTTAAGGAGATAGAATAATGAGCTAATGTGATGGATTTTCCGTTCTAGAATACATGATGTAGCATAGAAATGGTTTGAGAGGCTGCCTCACAGGTCGATCAAAAACTTTGCATCTATAGTAGAGGCCTTCTCATAACGATGACACAGGTCGCTTGATCTGAAAATCTCGAATTCAGTAGAAGCTCTAATGGACTTTAAGTCATGGTCCCAAACTTTCTTGAAGGAGACCTTGTATCCATATACCATCTATTTCTCGTCATCATCATAGGCCTTATTGAAGCCCACCAGTAGCTCTCATCTCGCTCTTTGGGAAGCTTTTCCTCCAACTTAATAATCTTGCTGGACAAGGCTACATTTGCCTCGACCAGCTTGGATTTTTTGGTGACCACCACCTTTTGGGAGGCCCCAAGTTTATCATAGTCTTTGGTAATCCTCTCTTTCTCTTGCTCCAATGCCTGGAGAGTTTCAACAAAGGCCTTCCTCTTAGATTCCAGTGCTTCTTTTAGCTTTTGTTCGATCTTGGACTTATTGGCATGGTCGTCTAGAGATTTTTGAAATCGGACAACAAACACACAGAAGGAAATAAATAAATAAGTTAAGTACAAAAATAAGGGAAGTGTAAAAAGATAAATAGTGGAGAAGACTTACTAGGTCCATCCTCTGAGAATTTTTTAAAGTGATCTGGGATGAGCCCAACCTCAAAGAACGCTCGTAATTAGTAGCAAACACTGCCATCTTCAATAGATGGGGGGAGGTAAGGGGCATCACCCACGCTAGTCCCTTCAGTAGTTGCGAAAGAATGGGGAAATTCGGAGGCTTTCAGAGAAAACTTTTTTTCCTCCCTCCTCTTTTCTTCTTTCTTCTTCTCCTTTTGCTTCTCTCTCTCTCTCTCTCTCTCTCTCTGTCTTCTCTGCCTCCCTCTTCTTTTCATTCTCCTTCTCTTTCCCCTTATCTGATGGGCTAGAGCCACTAGTCCTAGGGGATCCAACATCATGTCTTTAAAGACTTTGTCTGATCAAACAGAATGACTTGATCATGACCATCATCAGGGAGATGCAGCTTTCTTCTCTTTATCAAAGGGGACATGTCTTTTTCTTCATCTTAGTTTTTTCTTCTTCTTTTTCCTCTTTAGACCCTTCTCCCTCTTCCTCAAATTCCTCTTCCTCCCCCTCTATCATAGTAGGGCAAGAAGGACCGACCTTAGGAGCTTTTAAGGTTAGAATCTTATCGACCAGACGAGCAATAAAACTAGTAACTATATTTTTGTATTCCAACAAGAAGGTTGCCGACCTCTAGTTCGCTCCGTCCGATAGCCTTTCCTTGATGTTTCGCATTTTCAAAAGCTCATCAGTATTAACCTCATTTATAACAGGCTCCTGATTTTTTTATAAGAGCTGTCAAAACAGAGGGAGGAGAACATTATCTAAGCGGGTAGAGGATAAAAAATCAAGAAATTCACAGTTAAGAACGAAAAAAAAGTGACCTGTTTAGGCCTCTCTATAGTAAAAAATTATAGGGCCCCGTTGCCTTTCACCCAAAGCAGCAGGAGGATGTTACCAGTTTCTAGCAATGAAACCATGTTCCTAATAATCCTTATGGTAATTCGTAAAATTCACCGCCAAAAACCTCTCAGCCTTCCTGGTTTTTAAATACAGAAGACCATCCTTGGTTCACGACCACACATAGAAGTAGAAGATCTCGGCAAGGCCTAGTTTTGTCCCATAAAGGGTGCTTATACTATGGACCCCATTAACTATCTTCCAAACATTGGGGGCACACTGGGCAGGCATGATTTCAAAATAACTGAAGAACCTAAGGAACAACTGGTTTGGGGGAAAGGTTAAAGCCCCGGGGTTATCATAAGGACGTGAATCCAGTGCCCCCCTTTTAACATCATGGACATTCCGAGGAAGAGGGGCACAATCGATGATCACCTAGTCAGTAGTATTGTACTGGTTCCTAAATTAATCTACCGTTTTGTTATCTATCATCTCCATGATTGTACGAACAAGGAACAAAACCCTAACTACAGACACACAATAAGTATGAAAGAAAAATTTAGAAGAAGGAAGAGATAAACTTATAAAAATTGATGGAGTGGCGCGACTAAGAATGTGTCTCAGAAGTGCGTACTTTCTAGGCTCAAGTGCAAGCCTATCGCGTTAGTAATAAACCCGGTAAGTCGGTATCGTATCCACAGGGAAATAGGACAACGGAGTTGTAACGACATTGGATAGAGGAAGGAATCCTAATTCTGACTCTAAAAAGAAAAAGAAAAAGATGATTGGTTTTGAGAATTGACTACAACTAACTGCAATTTTGAAATTATAAAAGAAATGAAACTATTCTAAATTACCTAAATTACTAAAATTGATTGAACTGAAATTTGAACTATATGATGAAGAAAACAGGACGGGAATACAATCCCTCAACCCTAGTGTATTGATGGTATAAAACTAATCGTAAATTTCAGTGATTAATTAGACCCAGAATTTAGTACTCCCAAGCATTATGAATATGAGGTTCAAGATCGCACCATACTTAATCAGAGGACGAGTGAATTGATATTGCGATAGCGACATTCGCATTGCATTCTAAAGCATCCCCGTTACCCGGAAGCAAACAAGATCCAAAGATCTACAATGGTTGTGTTGCTACACAATATGGTCATAATAAATCATTAAATTTAGAGGATTAATTTTATACACATGCAACTACCACATCAGGTTGAGTTCATGCGTCCGGACCTTTTAAAATCTAGCCTAACATGATGAAATTAATGAAAATAATTTTTGAATTGTAGGAAATCATGATTAATCTAAAGGAGAATTGAAGTATGATGTAGAAGGAAGATTAGACAGAGGAAATTAATTAACTAACTTTGCAAATCACTAAAATCATCAACTAAAATTACTTGTAATCACAGAAATCTGAACAATCTTCAATCTTGAAACTAAAATTGTAATCAATCTTCAAACTGGAGTTTCTAACTCAAAAGGAAAAATTAGATAAATTATCCATGCTTAAAATGATAATAAATTGGGTTTAAATATCCTACAAGACTCCAAGAGTTTTAGCTTGACCAGGATTCTCCATTGGAGGAAGAGTAAGAAAACAAAACTTCGATAGTCGGACCGGTGTGGTCCTCCTTCGGTTCAGTCTGGCTGGAATCCGGATCGGTAAATTTATTTCTTGGTGGGATCGATCCGGTACGAATCGGTTCATTTTTTTTCTTTCAGCTTCGATCCGTCTTCAATTCGGGGTTCAGTGGAAGTTTGCATTTCAGATCGGTCCGGACCGGATCGGTCCGATTATTCTTTGACTTTTTCTTTTATCTTTGATTGCTCATAACTTTCACACCGGGACTCTAATTGAGGTGTCATTTCTTCCTATGCACTCGTAAACTTGATATCTTGAACTCTTTTTTAGAGGACTCGTTCGAATTTGGGGTAAAAATTACAACTTTGCCCTTTTGACTTTCCTTCTTTTCTTTCTCTATTCTTTCGATTTCTTTCTTTCTTTATTGACATCAAATACCTGTAAAATCAGTACAAAATACCAGAAACTCGGCGTACTAGTTAGAATAAGTCAGTAACAAGATTATGAGATAAAATCAAATCAATTACGTTGTTCGAGGTGCTAAAAGTAACTAAATTAAAGGGATAAATTTGGAAGAATTTATGCCTAATCAAATCCCCCTAACTTAGAACTTTGTGCGTCCCGAGCAATGTAAAAGAATCCTAGTAAGGCTGAACTCTTGAAAATCATTTTATTGGGATAGAATACATTTTTTGTGGGCAAGCGATTGCATTTAGCGTATGCAACAAGCCTTTAAACCCCTAGGTTACCCTAGTAGGACGAGTTGTGTCTCGTGAGGGTTTGCAGTGAATATACCCACAAAATTCTACTCAAAGAAAATTCAAAATACGCAAAAATTGTATAATTCAAACTTTTCCAGAAAATAGTCATCATCAAGTCATGTTCAAGAGTCTCAAATCATAGTGTGTGTGTGTGTGTGCGAAGCCGAAAATTTAACTGCGAATTTCCACTAATTGATCATTACGTTAGTTATCCGAAAATTTATTTTGATTTCAAAATCTCACGGGATGCTCTCACAAACGAGTCATTCAGAATGTGGTTATTCTATTGGTGTGTGGGCTATAAATAGTAAATAAATGGATGCAAAGTCACGCACACAAATTGAAAGATGGAAATATATGGTGAATATATCTCGTCATCGGAATACGGTCATTGGAAAATGGGAACATCGCCTCTTATATTTACATTTTATCTCTTTTATTATCTTTTGTGTTTTAACTCTCCACGCGGTAACTAATTTCGCAATTTGGACTCGGTTAGGACTTTTTCGGGCTATAGGTGTATTGGGTAACATGGAAATGGTTGGGAAATTCGGAATTGGAAAATTTTTCTTATGATGTCCCTTAGTGCTTTTTTGGGGCTTTTGCTCATTTTCTATTTTTTTTCTCTATTTTTTCTGTTTTTCACTTCTTTTCTTTTCTTGCCATTTTTGTTGAGCATTTCTATTCTTTTTCTTGCCCCTTCTTATGCACTTTCCGACTTTAATGAATAGTCCATTTTCGCAATTTCGGGCTACTTGGGTTTTTCGGGTTATCAAACGAAAAGGATAAATTTTATTCGGCTCAATTTTTGTAACAAAAGGGATAATTATTCACTACTTTTTCTGGCCAATATTTTTGGGTGACAAACGAGGGCCTACTTCATTGTCCAAAATACTAATTGCATTACCATATGCGTCTCGAGATTAATTTAATTTAGATATTTGTAGCATGCTTTTTAAGGCAATACCACACACGTTTCTCAAAACCGATCAAAGTGAAAGAATTGAGATCCTCGACGACTTATTTAAATCGCTGAAAAGAACTTTGAGTTAACAATTAACTCGGATTGATTTATAATTTTCACAAATATGAAAGGCTCGAATCTCACCGGGATTGTTAATCTCCACACTTATTCGTTAAGTCGTCAATTTTTGCACAATTTCCATCTTTGGTCAATTTCGGCTTTGTGTATTGTGTTTTTACAATTTGAGACTTTAAACCGACTTTTAATGATATTTTCGAAAAACTTGAATTCCAATTTTTATTTGTTTTGAACAAAAATATTTTTGGATTTTTCAAAATTTTATGATTTTTTTTAGATTTTTGTGCATTTTTGAAAATTTGTGAACTTTTAGAAATACGCACTTGTCACCCCCCCCCCCCCTTAACTTAGACTTTTGCATTGTCCTCAAGCAAAAAGGATGAAAAGCTAAACAAGGCAAAATAAGAAGTGCGGTAAATAAAACAAACAAATGGAGAAAATGTAGATTTTTAAATAACAGGACTGTGGTACAATAACAGGAAAGAGCATACAACCATGTGAACAAGGGAAACAACTAAAAACTGCCACAAACCAACAAAGCTTCACTAGGGGAGTGGGGGGAAGAGCTGGGCGCGTCAGGGCCATAAGGGTCATAAAAGTAGGATGGCAATGGCTCGTTGGGGTCCCCTTGGCGTCTGTACAAGTCCTCTTAGAAACGAAACATCGTACTTGTATCGCGCTGGTAGTCGGTCATAAAGTTGTTGAATCTCATATCGAGGGCCGATATTTTATTAGTGAGGTCGCTACCCGCCCATTCGAAATCAGGGTCATTTTCTTCTTCGGCCGACTCTTCACCTACCCCAACTTCTCCCATATCCACATCGGCAGCCGCCTCTTCCGCTTCCTCTTCCTCATTCGAGACATCATCAGCCTCGTCATCACTTCCACGCCTTCCCTGAAAGATGGCCAGTTGTCTGGTGCTCCGAGTGCGGGTTCCTTGTCCAAAGGGACCGGGGAGGCGAGTACAGTCTAGCGGAGCCTCAATGCCAGCATCTTTGAGAATGGAGGTAATCAGGCGTGCATATGGGAGTGATGCTTCACCTTTCTCATCCATGGCTGCAATGATAATGTCAGCATATAGGGTGAGAGCGAGATTAATGGAAGTGTTATGATCGAAGAGGTGGTATGTCAATGTGGCTTGACGGGGACGCATTGCTGAATCGTTGGAAATTTGCAGTATGTTAGCACATATAATTTAGAATGTGAGGCGTGCTTTCTCGTTGAGTCGACCAACAGTGACAGTCTCCCCCCCCCCCCATGTAAAGTCGGGGGAAATTCGCTCCATAATCAGTTCCTTAGCTATCGGGGCGACATTCCTTGGGTATATGTAGTCTTGAACATCAGGAATGTCATATTCGCTCAACTTGGCAGTGAGAAGGGCCAAAGAAAAGGGAATGACGGTACCATCAACATAGGCTTGAGACTTGAATTGGCCCATTCGAACAAGGGAGCCATAGAAAGAGCGTACCTCGGTGGCCCAAACCGCTTCGTATGGTTCATTAAGGAAATGGCACCAACCCCTAGGCATGAAGAGGGCGATGACGGAATCAGGCAGCCCTATCCATTGGACTACGCGTTCCATGTGGAGTTTACGATCCGAACCAAAGAAACGGTTGCACCAACGCTCTTCTTAGCGGGAGCGAAACTCACCATGGTCGGAGGGTAGGATTTTAGTTAAGTCGTATTTGACGGGGGGAGCTCTTTGGGACATTATGACAGGGGGTGCTGGAAAAAAATAGGTAAAGAGAATAGACAGGGGATGTGGTTGAAGGTGTGGAGAAAAGTAAAGGCTATGGGTGGGTATTTATAGGTGAGGAGTGGGGGAAGGGTATTGAGAATGGAGGGAAAGAGTTTGGAGGGAAAAGGGGATGAATTTGGGAGGGAATTGGAGGAGGGGGAAGTGGTTGGACGAAATTTGGGGGAAGGTAATGCATTGGGGAGAAGGGGGTGTACCTAGGGAAGGAGAAAAGACTGCAGAAACCGGACCGATCTGGCTGTTCCATGATCGAACCGATCCTATCCTTTTAATTTTTGAGATCTTTAATTACCAGATCGATCCGGCTCAAAAAAAACGAATTGATCCGGGGCGGACCGATCCGGATAAAAAATAAAAGAACCGATCCGGTTCTTACACTGAGCATGATTTCTCCCCTAACTTAAATGCGATCACTCTCTCCGAATTTTTTCGACGCTCAACAATACTTCCTATCAATTTTGGATCCAACACCCTCTCGATACCTATGGCAAAGAGACTCGACTCATTCTCCCAAAACGTGTGAACGCTCCATCCTTATTGTATCCTAATCCTAGGGACTCTCACTACTCACACGACTCTCGTCTACTATACAAAGACTTCACCCCCATACGCATCGGGGGTGTGACGACCTTACTGTAGCAGCTCACTCTACCCCATAAATGGGGTCCGACAACCAAATGGTGTCAACTTATTCCACACACGCCTCTAGATATGGATTTAGGCGTTGTCCATTCACTTTGAATGTATTTCCCCCTTTCAAATTCTCTAACTCAACAGCTCTGTGTGGGAATACATTCTTTACAACGAACGGGCCAGACCATCGTGACCGCAACTTGCCCGGAAATAGGTGAAGTCGAGGGTTATAGAGAAGAACTTTTTATTCGGGAAGAAACTTTTTGCGTCGAATGATATTATCGTAACTGAGTTTCATCCTTTCTTTGGAAATTTTTGCGTTCTCGTACGCATCATTACGTATCTCTTCTAACTCATTTAATTGAAGCTTACGAGCTTTATCGGCCTTATCCATAGCATAGTTCAACTCCTTAATTGCCCAATACACCTTGTGCTCTAATTCTACGGGAAGATGGCAAGGCTTGCCATACACAAATAGAAATGGGGACATGCCGAGCGGATTTTTGTATGCGGTACGATAGGCCCATAGCGAATCGGTCAATCTAAGTGACCAATCTTTCCGGGTAGGATTGACGGTCTTTTCAAGAATGTTCTTAATTTCCCGATTCACTAGTTCGGCCTGCCCATTCATTTGTGGGTGATAAGTCGTTCCAACCTTGTGAATGATGCCATACCTTCTCATGAGCTTTGCGAATGGCCTGTTGTAAAAGTGTGTGCCATTATCGCTGATTATCGCTTTCGGAGCACCGAAGCGGGAAATTATGTGTTCCTATAGGAACTTAATCACCACTTTGTTGTCATTTGTCTTGGTTGCTATGGCTTCCACCCATATGGAAACGTAGTCAATCGCAACAAGGATGTATAGGAAACCAAAGGACGGGGGGAAAGGGCCCATGAAGTCAATACCCCAACAGTCGAAGATCTCTATAATGAGTATGGGGGTAAGAGGCATTATGTATCATCGGGTAGTAGCTCCCATCCTTTGGCACCTATTGCAAGATTTACAAGCATCGTTCACATCTAGGAATATTGTGGGCCAATAGAGACCGCATTGAAGAATTTTAGCGGCTATCTTTTTAGTCAAAAAGTGGCCTCCACAAGCTTCCGAATGACAAAATTGGATGACTTTTGGGATCTCGTCATCCGGTACACATCGTCGGATGATTTGGTCGGTGCAATATTTAAACAGGAAAGGGTCTTCATAGAAAAACATGCGTGACCAAGTAATAAACCTCTTCTTATCTCGCGGTGTCCAATCAGGAGGGACGGCTCCCATGATAAGATAGTTCACTATATCCGCAAACCAGAACAAAGGAGAGATGGAAAAGAGTTGCTCATTCGGAAAGTATTCGTCTATGGGTATTGGATCACTAGGCACGTCGGATGAAAGTCGGGATAAGTGGTCGGCAATGACGTTTTCTAATCCTTTCTTATCTTTAATGGAGAGATTAAACTCTTGTAGGAGTGGTATCCACCTTATGAGGCGTGGCTTTCTATCTTTCTTCACAAGTAGGTATTTCAATGCCGCGTGGTCGGTAAAGCAAGTGATGGGAGAACCTATAAGGTAGGAATGAAATTTGTCAAGAGCAAAGACTACCGCTATCAACTCCTTCTCTGTAGTGGAGTAATTGAGTTATGGTTTGGTAAGAGTCTGACTAGTGTAGTAGATGACATGAGCCTTATTATCTTTTCTTTGGCCCAAAAAAGCCCCTATCGCATAATCGCTAGCATCACACATGAGTTCGAATGGTAAAGATCAATCCAGAACTTGCATGATGGGAGCGTACACAAGCATGGTTTTTAGTTTTTCAAAAGCTCTATGGCATGATTTCGTCCACTCAAATGGGGTGTCCTTCATGATAAGGTTGCTTAAGGGTCTAGCGATGGCGCTAAAGTCCTTAATAAATCTTTGATAAAACCGCGCGTGGCCCAAAAAGGAGCGCACATCTTTGAGCGATTTTGGTGGGGGTACATCGGCTATGACATCTATCTTAGATCTATCAACTTCTATCCCCTTGAATGAAAGTATGTGGCCAAGAACTATTCCCTCAGTGACCATAAAATGGCACTTCTCCCAATTTAGCACTAAGTTCTTTTCCACACACTGGGCAAGTACTTTTTCCAGTTTTTCAAGACAAAGGTCGAAAGAGGTGCCAAAAATGCAAAAATCGTCCATGAACACTTCGAGTCCTCTCTCGACCATGTCGCTAAATAAGCTCAACATGCACCTTTGAAAGGTCGCGGGTTCATTACATAAGTCGAATGGCATGCGTTTGTAGGCAAACGTACCAAAAGGGATAGTGAAGGTTGTTTTCTCCTGGTCAAGTACATCTACCTCAATTTGGTTATATCCGGAATAACCATCAAGGAAGCAATAATAAGGGTGTCCAACTACTCTCTCAAGCATCTGATCAATAAATGGTAAGGGGAAATGGTCTTTCCTAGTTATCGCATTGAGTTTGTGGTAATCAATGCAAATGCGCCACCCGGTGGTGGTACGTTAGGCGACTAGCTCTCCCTTAGCATTCTCAATCACTGTCATGCCCGACTTCTTCGGGACAACCTGAATAAGGCTCACCCACTTGCTATCCGAGATTGGGTAGATAATCTCGGCATCTAATAACTTGATAATTTCGATTCTCACCACTTATTCCATGTTGGGATTTAGCCTTCTTTGCATTTCTCTCGAGGGCTTAACATCCACTTCGACATGGATCTTGTGGGTGAAAATCAAAGGACTTGTCCCCTTCAAATCAACAATACACCAATCGAAAGAATCTTGGTGGTTCCTCAGAATTTTTAATAGTTTACCCTCCTGCTCTTTGTCTGGGCTAGAGGAGACAATAACAGGAAATGTCTCATCCTCTCCTAGGTATGCATATTTAATATCGTTGGGTAGTTTCTGTAATTCGAGGGTTAGAAATTTGTCGCTAGAGGGAACCATGCGTGTCTCCCTTGGTGGTAACTCCTCGAATTGAGAAACCCAATTCACATCTCTAGCATCCTTGTCTAACGCCCTCTCATCAAGTAACTCTCTCAACTCCTTAACTTCCCTCTCAAATTCTGTATACGTTCCCTCACTCTCGTGTCTTGAAACTAAATAGGACCCTAGGGCGTCTCTATAATAATTTTCCTCAAAATACTCCTCTACGATCACATCTATTAAGCTCACCGCGTGAAGGTCATCTTCTTCCCCCGTATGTTGGGCTATATGGAAGATGTTTGTCTCTAAGGTCATGTTCCCAAAAGTGAGTTGGATTTGCCCATTCCGAGTGTTGATAATAGCGTTATCCGCAGCTAAAAAATGGGTGCCCAACAATGGTGGGAACATGATTGCTCGAAGTGAAGGAGGGCTTTGTGTCCCAAATGACAAAATCTACCGAGAAGTAGAAAATGTCAACTTGGACGATCACATCCTCAACTACACCTCGTGGAATCTTCACGGTACGATCCGCTAATTGAAGAGTGATCATTATGGGCTTAAGGTCGCCCAGATCAAGTTGTCTATAGATTGTGTAAGGGAGGATATTGACACTTGCTCCCAAGTTAAGTAAGGCTTTTTCAATTTTATTTTCTCCAATGATGCAGGAAATGGTGGGTGCACCGGGATCTTTGAATTTAGGCGGGAGATCATTAAGTAGGATGGAGCTCACGTTCTATGCTAGAAAGACCTCCTCTTTACCGTCAACAAGTCTTTGATGACTTTTGCATAAGCTGTAATTTGTTTAATAGCGTCGAGGAAAGGTAAATTTAGCTTTACTTGCTTCAGTGCGTCTAGCACTTCATCACGGGGGTTTCCGTTGTGGGAAGGAATCAACCTTTGAGGAAATGGTGCCGCGGTGGTTGGTTTCACTACTACCTCGGGCTCACTAGTGTCTTCTTTATCACTCTCATTTAAGGGGACATCTTCAGCCTCTTTCGTGCCGAGAAAAATCTCCTTGTCTTTGGTTGTGTCTGGTGGGGGAGGTGATAAATCAACGACTCTCCCACTACGAAGAGTGGTCATATCTTTACATTGCTCCTGATGTTCGGTAGAGGTGGATCTACCACTAGTTTGACCTTGGGGAGGTCTTTGGCCCTGGGCAGAAAACTTTCCATTCTCTTGGACACTCAACGATGAATGTATCTTTGAAATATTTGCATTTATATCGCTGATCAGGCGATCATATCTAGCATTGGCTGCACTTTGGTTATTAATAAATTGGTTCATCGTATCCTCGAGAGTTCTCCATGGTGGAGTGATATATGTTCCTTGAGGTGGTGGTGCTTGCACATGGCCTTGCATGTGTGGATCTTGCTGAAAGTGCGGTGGTGGAGGAGGGGCAACATGTGAATTAGGATTTATCGCAGCATGTTGTTGCCCATAGCTAAAACCGAGATGGTTTTTCCATGAACGGTTGTAATAATTCCCGTGCGGTGAACCGAAATTACCCTTAAATCTTCCTATAACACTGACTTGCTCTTGAAGCATTACTTTGTAGGCGGGTATAGTCAGTCATTCCTTAATTGAATGACCCGCCTCACAAATCACACACACCTTCTCGACGGGGTTTGGGATGGATCCAATTGGTCCTCTTCCATATACCTCATGTAGGTCTCGCAGTCATTTCTCAAGTATATCTAATCGATTGTCCGTCATATAATTCTTTTCGACGTGGAATAGGCTGGACGCCGATGGAGTGGTGGTCACTTGGCGATTTCAATTTTGAGCATTAGGGTCAGATATATCCCAGGATTTGGTAGTCTCGGCGACATACCTTAGGTGCAGCTGAGCATCGTGGGCGTCTAAGTCGACAAACGGACCACTACCCATGGTTTCAACGAGTTGCTTGGAATTAAAGTTCATCCCTTTATAGAGGAAGGAAATGATTTGGGTGTATCGAATCCATGATGGGGGCATAAAGTAATTAACTCATTGAAATGCTCGTAGCATCGATGAAACGGCTCTTTTTCCAATTGTCGAAAAGCTTGAATTTGAGGCTTGATGGAGATCATTCGATGTGTGGGAAAGAATTTCTTGAGAAATTTAGGTTGCAATTCATTCTAGGATGCAATCGAGATTGGAGGTAATGACCATAGCCAGGTCTTAGCCTTATCTTTTAGCGAGAATGGGAAGAGTTTGAGGCAGATCACCTCTTGTGTGCAAGTTTGATCGTTGAGAGTTTCACACACATCCTCAAATTCCCTGATGTGAAGATATGGCTTTTCAGATTCCATACCATGGTAGTGGGGGAGCATCTAGATCATCCCATTTTAAACAGAAATTGCCCTGCATTATACGAGAGTGTAATGCATCCCGGAGTGACAGTGCGCTCGGGATATAAGATTTCTCTCAATGGGAAGTATGGGGCATATTCATCACCGGCGACTGCACTACTGTGTTGAGACATGTCTCTCTCTCTTGATGACTCGGTATCCTCACTTGGTATGCTCGGGGCATGTTCTGAAGTGTGTCCTAAGAGGGAAAACGGAGTGTTATTTGAGATTGAGTGTGACGGTATGGGAGGTGGAACCCAGAACTGTGGAGCGTTAGGAGTGTGAGGGCTATCAGGGTCGTACTCAACAATCGAGTTTTTGTGAATGTGGGTTGGAGTATTATGGGGAGTTGGAGTGAGTTCAGAATTTTGCATTAATGGGCTTATGAGAGATGATGATGAATGTTTTTGTGCTTTTTAATTTTTTTTATGTTTTTGGATTTTTCGAGATTTTTGGTCAAAGTTTGAGATTGACTTGATCTAATCCTAAGTCTACCTAGATCCTCTGCAACGGCGCCAAAAACTTGACGCGACAAAGAATGTGTCTCAGAAGTGCGTACTTTCTAGGCTCAAGTGAAAGCCCGTAGCGTTTGTAATAAACCCGGTAAGTCGGGATCGTATTCGCAGGGAAATAGGACAACGGAGTTGTAACGACGTTGGACAGACGAAGGAATCCTAACTCTGACTCTAAAAAGAAAAAGGAAAAGATGATTGGTTTTGAGAATTGACTACAACTAACTGCAATTTTGAAATTCTGAAAGAAATGCAACTATTATAAATTACCTAAATTACTGAAATTTATTGAACTGAAATTTGAACTATATGATGAAGAAAACAGGACGGGAATACAATCCCTCAACCCTAGTGTATTGATGGTATAAAACTAATCATAAATTTAAGTGATTAATTAGACCCAGAATTTAGTACTCCTAAGCATTACGTATATGAGGTTCAAGCCCGCACCATACTTAATCAGAGGATGAGTAAACTGGTATTGCGATAGCGACATTCGCATTGCATTCTAAAGCATCCCGGTTACCCGAAAGAAAACGAGATCCAAAGATATAAAATGGTTGTGTTGCTACACAATACGCTCATAATAAATCATTAAATTTAGAGGATTAATTTTATACACATGCAATTACCACATCAGGTTGAGTTCATGCGTCCCGACCTTTTAAAATCTAGCTTAACATGATGAAATTAATGAAAATAATTTTTGAATTGCAGGAAATCATTAATAATTTAAAGGATAATTGAAGAATGATGTACAAGGAAGATTAGACAGAGGAAATTAATTAACTAACTTACCAAAGAACTAAAATCATCAACTAAAATTACTTGTAATCGCAGAAATCTGAACAATCTTCAATCTTGAAACTAAAATTGTAATCAATCTTTAAACTAGGGTTTCTAACTCAAAAGGAAAAATTATATAAATTATCCGTGCTTAAAATGATAATAAATTGGGTTTAAATACCCTACAAGACTCCAAGAGTTTTAGCTTGACCAGGATTCTCCATTGGAGGAAGAGTAAGAAAATAAAACTTTGATAGTCGGACCGGTCCGATCCTCCTTCGGTTCGGTCTGGCTGGAATCCGGATCAGTTCATTTATTTCTTGGACGGATCGATTCGGTACGAATCGGTTTGTTTCTTTTCTTTCATCCTCGATCCTTCTTCGGTCCGGGGTTCACTGGAAGTTTTCATTTCGGATGGTCTGGATCGGATCGGTCCGATTATTCTTTGACTTTTTCTTCTATCTTTGACTGCTGATAACTTTCACAGCGGGACTCCGATTGAGGTTCCTTTTCTTCCTATGCACTCGTAAACTTGATATCTTCAACTCTTGTTCAGAGGCCTCGTCCGAATTTTTGGTAAAAATTATAACTTTGCCCTTTTGACTTTCCTTCTTTTCTTTCTCTATTCTTCCGGTTTCTTTCTTTCTTTATTGACATCAAATACTTGTAAAATCAGTACGAAATACCAAAAACTCGACGTACTCGTTAGAATAAGTCAGTAGCAAGATTATGAGATAAAATCAAATCGATTACGCTGTTCGAGGTGCTAAAAGTAACGGAATTAAAGGGATAAATTTGGAAAAATTATGCCTAATCATGGAGCCCTGGAGAAAAAGTAGATATTGAAGAAGATGAACCTTGCAAAGCTTAGCAAGCAAGTAAGAAAATGAATTGAACTTATGAGAATGACTGTATCTTTGTTTTGAAAATCGATGCTAATGACGAACACAATCTCGTAAACAATTTTTGATAGTTCAAATGCTTGGTCAGTCCACAACACCCTCACTCATCCACACAAATCACAAATATTCCATGAATGTCTGTTCAGGATAAGCGTACTCCTGCATGTCTCTCATATTTACAAAAATGCCATTTTGGAATCAAGGCATGAAGATTTCAAGTTATGGGACCTTTAAAAATTATTGGCCCAAAGTCCATAAGGCCTATAATTTTTAGGGGCAATTATGGGATCCCATTTAATAAAATTCGTGAAAGTAGCCGACCAATCCAGATTGATTAAAATTATTCCCCACCCAAATCATGAGTTAATTTATGCACGAGTGTTTTAATTATATTAGAACACTTATGAATATAGTCAAATCAGGTAAAAACAATCTCGAAAGAGATATTCAGATACTCCTTTATATATCCACATATTATTTTGAGTTCGTTGTACAACTCAAACTCTATAATGATTCACCTATAAATTGTACACCTGGCCCAGGGCAAAGGGATGTAACCAACTTTGATGAGAGACACTATAATAACCTCTTTGTGGAAGTAGGCATGTTATCGAACCACGTATATCATTGTTCTCCGTGATCTTTATTTTTCGTTCTTTGTGATTCTTTTCGTGGATCTTTTTATTGTGATATATTATCTACTCACACTAATGATGATAGTTGTAAAACACTCCTACAAATAGACCAAATCGTAAACCCATATAATATGGTCAGAGATTTCTATTGGGCATTCAAAGGTAACATGGATCGAGGACCAAAACTATAAGATCATACACCCTATCTACAGACAGAAATGCACCCACATTTGTGCACAAAAATGATACTTTTGTTAAACAAAATATTATTTAAAAAATATTAAATTAAGAAAAAAAATCTGAAAACTATTTTGAAATCAATTTTGAAAAAAACAAACAAAATTACTCAATTTTAATTTTTAGGAAATTTAGACACATAATAATTAATATGAACATGAAATGCATGGGTGCATAAAATGTGTAAGTGTAAATGTGGTTTGTGCATCCACTTGGTGTTATTTTTACCTTCTTACACTTTCTCTCATTTTGCACTTGTTGAGTTTTGAGTCTTGGGGCATGATGACCTTGAATTCGATGAGGAAAACGATGAGTGTATCTCACATAAAAATATGAAACCATTTTGGAATTCAAACTTGAAGAACCAAAATTATCATAAACTCAGACCATCCTAGTTAAGTCTTTATAACTTGACTGTTTCAATCTCCCCCTTTTGGATATTTGTGACAAAACTCCTTGACTACATCTTTGGCACTCCTCGAAGAAAAAAATCATATTTCCTCTTCATCAAATTTTAGAATCGACCCATCCCCAAATCCTAATAAAAATACATAACTCAACTATACATTAATTCCTTAATACCTTCTTGTGTCCATCATAAAACTCAAAAAACCAAACTCACAAGAAGAAGTGTAAGATATCACAAAAAATAATGAACAATAAAAAATCATAAATCACAAAATATGATCCAGTATCAAGAATATGAGAGATGTATTCTCTCCTCCATTTTGTCTCAAATATATAAGGAATTTTCATGTAAAAATGAGAGAAATAAAAGGATTAACTACCAATAAATAATAATAAAGTGTCTAATCGCGTGTCACTCCTACGTCAAATAGCTTTAAGAGTTTTCTTCATCATTTTTCAGACATCCTTACCCTAAAACTTTAGGAGACCTTTATAAGTGAAGAATAATACACATGAACTACAATTATAAACAATTTTAACATTAAGTCCACAATATACATTCTAATAGCCTTACACAAATACTCAAACCTGAATTTTACATGTTTGGGGAATAAATCAAAATATATTTATTTATTCTCAAATAGTTCAATAATTAAATGATTTCCATATAAGTCCGAGAAATCATGTAACTCCCCTATAAATAATGTTTTGTTTAATTCTAAGAGTCTAGAACTGAGATTGTTCTTTACTTTCTCATAAGGCGCATTTACTCTCTTTCCTTCTTAACCGGGGCCACAAAAAATATTATAAACTTTCATATTCTTGGGTAAACCATGAATAAATTATTGTTTGGAGAAAATGATTGGGTTGTTCAATTTTTTCAATTTACACGAGTGGGTTTCGAACTTGAGACAAACTTAATAATAATTTTCTTAGTCTGAATCCCTCTTGTGATGCATTTATCACTTTTATCTAAAAAAATTTCATCATTTTGTAAAAACAAAACCGTGTGTCCGGCATCATAGAATTGACTAATACTAAAAAAATTAGCCTAAACCCCTTTCACCAAAAGAACATCACTAAGTAATAAGAGTCATTCCTCTATTATAATTCCTTGCCCAGTGATCCAAGCTGATACATTGTCACCTAAAATAATATTTTCGCAAGAGTATTTGGTTATGTTTGTTAGAAGTGATGCATCTCAGGTGAGGTTCTTAGAACACCCTGAGTCTAAGCACCAACCTCCTTTAGTTCTTTTTGTTTTATGATTAGTCTTAATGAAATTGCACCATTGTTGGGGTATTAACTCATCATTTCTAACCCAAATTGGCCTTGTTTTTAAACCATTTTTTCCATTTAGGTTATAAGAGATCTTAGGATTCTTAGGCCTTGGTTGTTGTTTAGTCTTACACCTATTGTTCGTTTTTCCCTTCTTTTGTTTGTTCAAATTTTGTTTGGAAAAGACATAGTATTTTTTCCTCGTTCGAGAGTAATGAAAATTTTGATAAACTAGAGTGTTGATTCTTATTTGGATAATATAAGGAAACTATAAGGAAAATTTTCCAAATCGAGTCCATTTGTATATTTTGTCTTATCTATGTTTGGAAAAAACCATTTGAGTAATAGGTTAGGACTTGCTTTGGTTTACCTTTCAAGCCTATGAAGTGTTTGAGTAAAGATGTAGAAGCCAAGATAGAGCATCTCATTCATCGTGTTGTGTTGAGTGCCATGCTTCATCTACAAAAGTTAAGGATCTCTCAGGTATGAATGTGTATATATTTTGATCCTTATATATTTATTATTGGGTGTTGTTTTTAAAAGTGTTCTTATAAAATAAAATTATTTTAAATCATTTTTAGAAATTTGAACAGGTCCTTGTAACGACAGTAGTAATGTCATTCAAACATACATGTTTAACTCGATAGAAACAGGATCCAACGAACATCAAATGAGGAAAATTTTCCCCGCACTATTTTCTCATTGGATACCTGGTTAGATATTGGTTCAAATGAGAATGGGAACGTCATTCAAGTAAACCTTCTAACTTCATTCGAACATGGTGGCGCGTTTAAAAAAATTCGTATGTTTTTTCATACGTGTCTCGATTTTAGAGAATCTAATATAAATAGGGTTATAGAGAAATAGTTTCAATTGAAGCTTTGTCGTGCCTCTTGAGTTGTAAATCTCTTTTAAAAATCTCTTCAAATATCTTTGATCATTTATGATCAAATTTATCAAACCGGAAACCTAGTTTACAAGGCGTTGCTTTGAAAGCCTGGAAGGAGGAAACATTTGTTTCAAGTGATGAGTCAAATATCCATTATGATGATATGGATATGTTTGAAAATATTTTAAAAAATTTCTGAAGTTTAAAAAATAATCAAAAAATGAACAAAAGTTTGAGAAAATCAAGTTTAACAAGGTTGTAAAATTCCTTAAAAATCATAATGACATTACCCACAATGGAAGTAAACATGTTAGTAACAGAGAGACTTTGGATGTGAGGGTTATTGACATAAGGCAAATGAGTGTCCCACTAAAATAAGGAAGGAGGAAAACAAGCAGAAGGAATACAACTCTACCGTGAACCAGAAGAGGAGCCCGATTCCCCCATACAGGGAAACTATACTGCATTCATGCCTAGTTATGTGAGCTTGATGAAAAGCGTTTTGATGAAGATAATTATGTGTATGATGGTTCTAAGGCCAAGTGATGAAGCGAAAACTGAGTGTCGTATAAATACGTTAATCTTTGTTATAGGTTCCAATGCAATATAAAAAACCAAAACTTTAACTACACTCTTATGGGAGTATAGAGGCTAGTCTGGGTATCGAATCCACAGAGAATGATTGATAGACTTAAATTTTTTTGTTACTTCAAGAATAAAAGTGTGAAAGGTGATTGTTGTTTTAAAACATTATAAACAACCTTTAATCTAGACAAATATTAAAACTAGATTAATTAATAAGTATGAAAATTATAGGTTGAGAAGTATATCCTCGATACAGACAAATTAGCATAAATGGTTACATAAAGAGAAAAGTGCTAACATGATTAATTTCATTTGGATGTTTAATAGAACCTAGTGTTGTAACCCACTAAATTCTTGTAAACGATTAACTTGAGGTTGGTGTCAATAAATACTCCCAAAATCACACACGTAAGGTCATAAACACGGTGCATATATGATATGCACCGTTAAATCTCCTAAGCATAACACCAATAATAATTAACCCATTAAAACTACCCTAAACCATCCTATCGTAGCAAAGAAACTAATCAATTGAGGATAAGTTCATTAATCTTAACCTAATCTAAATTAGATATAAAGCATTGTAAAACATGTATTGAAAGAAAATAATTGAAGACAACAAGTAACAAAGAAATAAACTAGTTAACAAAGTAATAAAACTAGTTAACAAAACTTGAATTAAACTTTGAAAGCTTGAATAAAATGAAGAAGATAATAAATAGTAACTTTACATATAATGGATTAAACCCTAGGAGAGAAAAGATCCCAACTCCAAAGAAGACCTAAAAATTTCAAAAATAAACTCCCTCCTATAAAGAAAAACCAATTTTACTCTTTATAGGAAGTTGAATTAAACAAAAGAAAAGAAAGAAGAAAGAAACAAAATATCTCAAAAATTTGTAATGATTGATCGATTGATGGATGATCGGTCGATCAATTAATTTTGAATTCAAGACACTGCCAGGAATTGTTTACAAAAATAAGAACCATTTATCGATCGACGTCGATCAATCATTCCCTTATTTTAGATAATTCCCGCAAATTATTTCAAAGACTATGGAACTTAGGTTGAGCAGCCATATCTCGATCATATAACGTCAGAATGATTTACTGTCGACAGTTATACAAAGCTAAATTTTAGAGATACAACTTCCTTAAAGAGTTCGGGCCCGAAGCCCAAATACTGAAATGACTAAAATGCCCCAAAAGTTGCATTTTGCGTTGAAACTTTCACAAAAAGCAATCAATTTCATCGTTAAGCATCACAATACGTACAAAAACTCAAATATAACTTTCAAGACACACACACACACACACACACACACACACACACACACACATATATATATATATATATATATATACAGAGAGAGAGAGAGAGAGAGAGAGAGAGAGAGAGAGAGAGAGAGAGAGAGAGAGAGAGAAAGAGGGGGGAGAGAGGGAAACAAAGTTTAACCAATATAAGACGTTAAATGTGGGAATTAACTGATATAATTGTGCTAGAATGCATAAGTATAAAGGTAAATAATATACAATATTCGTGACTAATAACCAAGTGTTAATCCCAAGTGAGTGGTGAAGAAGAAGAGGAGAGTGAACTTTAACTTGCTTTTCGAGAGTTGTATGTGAAAATAATAAAATTAAAAAAATGTGAACTTGAATTTAGAAGTTATGATGAAAGAAAGTGACATAGGGAATGATTAGAGAAAATTTATTGATGATATTAGGGCACATGAGAAGACTATTAGGGAGAAGCTCGCATTTATTAAGGGGGAGTGAGAGAACCTTCGTGGTTGTTTGCACGAGTCTATGATAGTGGAGTTATATGAGAGATTGAAAGACTCGAGTCATGTCAAATTTGATTTGGATCTAGATAAAAAAGGTTAGATAAAATGTTAGGCACCATCTAAATCAAAGATGACCATTATGGAATTGGATTAGATGATCAGAATTCTCTCTCTACTAAAGCCAATACCATGTGTTTAAGAGAGTCAACCATAGCCAAGGACATTAGAAAAGGTCAACGCTTAGGTAACACTCAGCGTCGTGTCTACACATGTGCACATTACGATAGGAAATGTCACCTTTGGCATTTTTTTATCTTCGAAAAGGCCCTATTAAGTCTAAGTCCTCAAGGTTTTCAAAACATAATAACATCATATTACACTTATGTGGGTTAGGAAATCAATTTTGGAGGCGTAAATGTTAGACTTGCTGATTCTTGCATGCTATCACCTGATTCTTCCCATGATATACGTTATGAGTGATTGTGGTTGCATGTTTACATACACTAGCTTTTTTGTTTCATCTTATATGTTATTTCTAGTGGTATGAAGTTTGAGTCTGTTGTATTTTGATTCTTCCTTTATTGTGTCTTATTTAAAAAATACAGAAATATTTTGTTTGTCTTTTGAGTTTGTTTTTCATTTGGTGTCATAAAATGTTTAAAAATCAAAAAGATTTTTAATTAATGTGTAGTTTAGTTTTATACATTTTGGGTGCAATATTAGTGTGTTTCAATAGAATTCATTATGTTTTCCCATGTGTCTAGGACATTAGATTGTGGCTTTCAATTCTTAGGATTGTTCTTAATCATTCTTGCATAGAGTTTTTTGACCTTGATTTGCTTAATGGATTCACTTTGCATAGGCCACCACATACACATGCATGAGCTCTTTCGTATTTTATCTCCATATGTTGCATGTTCTAAGTGTGGTATTCTACTATTAATCTTGTCATTATACATATCTAGTTGACTATAGAGGATTTATGCATATAAGAACCATTGCTCGGGAGTTTGTTGTTTTATGAATATGAGTGTGCATGAAAAAGGGCCAGGAAGGAAGAAATATTACTTACATCTCGGCCACCATTGGCAAGATCCTAAAAATTAAGAGTCAAAAGAAAAGAAAATATTATCAAGACCAAAATTTATTGCATTGATTATTCAATTAAATTGGTATCTCCAAAATGAAAGAGAAAAAAAAGATTGAATATCTAAATTTTGAGGGTGTTATAAGTTTGAGATCAATGGGTTTTCACAATAAGTCCTAGTTAATTCATGTTTGACGGTATTGATTTGAGAATCATCAATATTTTCAAGACCAATGTACATTGTGCTTGTTTATCCATTATGAGTTCACTTTATCTGTCACTATGAAGATAAATCTTTGTTTGATAAAGTTAATGCGATCAAATAGAACTCCTTAGGCATTTTTTAACTGATTCGGTCATAATTCTTTTGTACCTAGTTCACGCCCCTTCACCATGATTGCAGCATGTTTGTCTAGACACATATATTCCTACGAGTGTGGAAAGCTTATTGTGTTTTGTGTCTTTTGTGGTGTTTATACCTATATATATATATATATATATATGTGTGTGTGTGTGTGTGTGTGTGTGTGTGGGTGGGTGGGTGTGTGGGTGGGTGGGTGGGTGTGTGTGTGGGTGCGGGTGCGCGCGGGCGCACGTGCGTGTGTGCTTGTGCGTCATTAGTATCTTTTGCATGTTTATATATATGGTTTCTTTTGTTTTGAGTCTTTGCATTTTTATTTAATCCATGTTTCCATGTGCTTTCTCTTTGAATAAAATTTCCATGTTTTATGATCATATTGATATCTCTTGTTACTTGTTTGCATTGGTATCCTATGTTTCATCTTTAGTATTCCCGTTGGTATCAAATTTGCATCAAAATTGGCATTATTTTGGTCATTGTTTGGATTATTTGTACTCATGTTGCCGAGTTTGTTCTTTGTTGCAAGTTTCACGACACACCATTACATAATAAATTTGTTTTTTCCTGTATGCTTACCCATATTTCATTTTCGGTAAGAATTGATTATATTTAGGGAGAAACAGTTTTATTATGCAGCTTTATCTTTTTTTATTCCTAAACAAAAAATGGGAGAAATTTTATCTCAATCTTTATATTCTTGGGGAGATTTTGGCCTTAGGGGGAGATGTCCTATCTTAGGTAAAGATTGTTAGACAAAGGGGGAGGGTTTATTCATATGCATATTTATATTATTATATATTCTCTTTGCATTTGAAGGTGTACTTACGTGTGCAGGTTTTCAATAATACGAAAAAGTTTGCACAAGACCAAAGCTACTCAGAGTATGTGTCCATCAAGTGTCTCTACTTTTTCCTTTTGGGGTTTGGAATTAAGTCGTTTAGAGAGCTTGACGTCCCATAGGTTTTTAGTTTTGGTTTTGTCCCGGAATATCCAAGGGGCAGATTTGTAGGAAAAATCTCTTAATCGAGTCAATCTATATGTTTTGGCTTATTCCATCCTTGGACAAAACCATTTGAGTTTTAGGTTAGGACTTGTTTTGGTTTACCTTTCAAGCCTGTGACATATTTAACTGAAGACTTAGACGCTATCATAGAGCGTCCCATTCATCATTTCATCTTTAGTACCACATTTAATCTTCAACATTCAAGGATATCTCAGGTATGAATACATATATATTTTCATCCTTGGGTTTATATTGGGTGTTTTTTAACGTTCTAACGACAGTAATAATGTCATTCGAATGAGCATGTTGAACTCATTAGAATTGGGATCCGAAGAACATCAAATGAGGCAAATTTCCCCCACATTATTTTCTCGTTGGATACCTCGTTAGATATTGGTTGAAATGAGAATGGGCATGCCGTTCAAAGGAGCCTTTTGACTTCGTTCAGATGAGGTGGCACATTTTTCAAGAATTAGATTTTCATCCTTATCTTATTTTCTGAAAACCTAGTATAAATAGGGTTGCATAGCAGCAATTTTAAATGATGCTTTTCATGCCTCTTGAGTCATAAATCTCTTTCAAAAATCTGTCCAAATATATTCGATCATTTATGAATAGGTTTTTTAAAACCAACCCATAGTTTACACCCAATCATTTTAAGATCAAAGTTTCATCATATTATATACTTTGAGTTCTTAGATTATGGGCACCAAAGTTTATTCTCTTCATCTTCTGGAGAATCGTTCGATACAATGGACTACATACTAGTTTCTTGTTTACACACGGTGGAATCTGTGGTGTAGTGTTATAGTAAAAAATGGTTGATTTTGTGTTCCAATCCATTGACGATTGTTGAGCCTCTTCGATGGATATTGAGGCGTGTGTGGACTCACACATTATGGAATCTTTGTGGGTGGACACCGGTGTGTTATTGTGCACAGGTAGAAGGAATGAAGAGCGGCAAGGCTTACAAGGGCATCGAGTATGTGTTGTAAGCCTATTGCCATGCCATTTGTAATTCGATACATGGTGAATTTGCATGGATGGGTCATCTGAAGTTTTTAGCATTGTGGGTTTTCCTCGTACATCGGGGTGTTGTGTTTTATTCCTTTATTTTATTCTTGTTTTCACCTAGATGTATGTTTTAGGACAAGATAAAATTTGGTAAATAATTTAAAATAACACTTTGTTTAATTGGGTTAATTTGTTTAAGTTTAATTAAAATTGAAATTAAAATTTGGGGTAATTGTTTTTGGACTATCCATATTAGATCTCTATCATTTTTATTATCCTAAAAAATGTCAGAATACCAAAAATATTCATCCGAAGTTGATTTTACCTTATTGGTCAGATTTTTTAAAATTAGTTTTTTCTTTATCCATCGAAAATCTGTTAGAAAACGTTTTTGGTTTTGCCTTAATGTATGGGGCACTTATATTTCAAGACAGTTTCACATCTATGCTTAGGTGACTCAACCTTCTTCACTACATTTGAGACTGAAGTTTGATAAAAAAAATCAAAATTTTCAGATTTCTTAAGTGTTGGAACTTCAGTTTTGTAAGAACGTCATTTAACAATTGTGGTTTGATTATTTTTGAAATACTTCTTATTTTTAATGAAACCAATCGCATTCATGTTGATCATTTATCATAACACTCATAAATTGTTCATGTCTAGTTCACAATTCAAAGTCTTACAACTTCTTAAACTCCTTTGAACATTTCTCTTTGGATTGTTTCAATTCGACCAAAGTGGCCTTTTATTTTTGTTCTGAAACAAAATTTGAATACATTAAGTCTTTCATTTTCTTTTCAAAACACATTTTTACTATCTTAAATATTGTTCATTGAGAGTTGTACTCCTCTACATTCAACATTATTTGCTTGTTTAAGACCTCAATTGTTTACACACGATGGACTCCGTGTCAAACTATGTCGGACGTCACTAAATAAGTTTCATTCTCAACATGTGACATAAATATGAGACATTTAAAAATTTTCCACAAGATAATATTCAGATTTATCCAATCAATATAAACATTCATGCAAATTAAAATCATCACCATGATTGATGA
The DNA here is from genome assembly GCA_949130495.1 of Sambucus nigra. Lineage (NCBI taxonomy): Eukaryota > Viridiplantae > Streptophyta > Magnoliopsida > Dipsacales > Adoxaceae > Sambucus > Sambucus nigra. Next base: position 360,092,684 of record OX422211.1, on the reverse strand, counting down.
TACGAAAAATCGTCCACTAGTCATTATCGTACCAGCAAATCAAGTGTAAGGTATAATAAGCGGATAGAACTAGTAAAGGGAGAGAGAAAACACGCAATATAGAGTGGTTCACCCTCTAAAATAAGCCTATATCCACTGTGTTCCTCCATTCTCATTATATGCGTTGCACAATACAATATAATCAAGCCTAAAGAGGCGTACAAGTATGAGAATAAAGGAGAGTACATGGTAGTAATGAGGATTTCGGTGTGCCGGAGAGATGGTTGTAATGCCGACGAGTAGCCCCCCAGCTGTGCCCAATGGCGTAGTGGGAGTAATCAGCACTAAGCTTGACACTAATGTAGGAAGAAAAAAATGAATCCCCCTCTCTACCCCGAGATGCCTCTATTTATAGGCGTTGTATAGATGGTAGGTGAAAAGTGGGGTGCGACCAATTAATATGATAAGACTGAGGTTACACCCTGCATATTTTTGGTCGCGCCCTGTATGAAATAGGGGTCGCTCCCTTAACAATGAGGTGCCACACCTTTTATAATAGGGCCGCGACAATAAGTCCTCGGCACTTGCCATTGTTCACATTCCGCGGCAAGGTACTATACATGTACTATCAATAAGCCCCCATGTCGTAGTGCCAAGAGATTGGGATTGGGGCTGCGGCTGAGTAGTCCAATCCTCTAAAAGTTCCATGGTAGCTCCAAGGCGACGCTTCATCTTCCCATGCCCTCTTATATAAATTGTTCCGGCCGTGGAATTCATTACGTTTCCCAAATCTTTGAGAGCATATCTATAGCCAAACTCTGTTCGTTCGTCCTCTTGCTTTTTTCGGCGACTTTCGAAAGCTGTTTGTGGCGGTTTCGAGGTGTTTCGAGGTTATTTGAGGCTGATCACTGTCAGTTTCTTCCTTTCTAGGAGATTTTTTCAACCACCAACCTCTTTAATAGCCTTTTTAATTCATATTTCAAAATTCATTAACTGCATTTCTACATTTCTGAATTTTTTTCTTTATAAATCTCCCAAACTTGAATTATACCTGCTATACTCATCACGAATTGCACTTATTCGAATGTATTTTGTTGAATTGTAATCATGTTTGCTGCTTGGATTTTAATATACTTGTTTCCCCCGATTTATCAACTAATCTAACCCATATGATAATATTTAGTTGTTTGGATTTGAACTAGGTAACCCATCATGTTGATTAGGGTTAGACTTTGAACTAGGTAACCCATCATGTTCTTGACGTTCTTGAGAGGGACTCTTCATATTCTAGGGCTTTTGATCTTCGAATTTACAAAGGTTAAATAATCACTTGTTTGAGTGAGTGGCCGCGGAGCGACAAAATCCCTTTAGTAACTTAAGGCTTCTCATAGTGAATATAACCTTCAAATAGTTTAATAAACATCTGCGGCATGTAGTTAATAAGGGTTGCTGCCATTATTAAATAAAGGTTGAATACTGTAGACACTAAGGTCTTCAGATTAGGTTCTGCGGCATTTAGCCCATAATTTAGTGATTACGGCATGCCAGAAATCGTCCTATACATCTTTCCTCCAAAATAATATTCTGCGGCGACAATTAACTTCTACGACTTTAGAACCCATTACTTGGCGTATTTAGCCAATCTTGCTAATCATTTCAATTATTTTATCTTCATATCATTATTCATGTCGCGGGCTTCTTAGAGGCTTTAAGAACCATACTGGTTGCGGCGCCTAATTGTCGACTTTCTGCTTTTTAGGTACTGATGTAGCCATATGAACTTTGATCCAAATGAATTTCTAAGAGGCTTTTGGAACAAACATTTTGGAGCCTCTCCTCCCGAACTTACTTCAGTCCGTCCTTTGAGGACAATAGGACCATGTCAGTTGAGAGGTTTCCCTAACTGTATAGTATTAGATTCAGATTCAATCCCAGACTCTGCGGCCATGGAAGAAGAGGCCAATTCTAGCAAAATCCGATGGACATAGATGAGAATGTCACGGGAAGGGTTGTATATAATGTTAGGGATGAACCTACTGGCAAATCTGGGAGGGATAAGAGACCTCTTGCTTCCCTTAGTATCCACAGTGCTATGACCCAAGAATGGGTTGATCAAGTAGCTGAGGCCTTCAAGTTTCTTGAGGTTTATTGTGCTCATCACCTGCCGTAGAACAGAGGCCATGCACAGCACTTGCTGACGATGGGGTCTGCTTCCCCCTCTTATCTGGTGGTGCTGATACTTAGCATCATCAATGATAACTCCAAAATAAATCCAACTGCAAATTATATAAAAGCCCAAATGAAATAATACAACTATGAATATCTAATTGAAACCATAAACAACTGTGGAAATGATTGGCCCACCAAATCCGTATATGAAACTCTCATAATAAAAATGACTTAATGGAAATAAATCTAAACTACTAAATCAAATAAAATAACCTCTATCTACACTTCCAAAAATCTCCAATAACTCATATACATCTACTCTAGCACCATACCTGAAATGCTAGTCAACGCAATGGTTGAGAGCCCAACACATGAATACTAGCTACTCCTCCCAATTACGATCCGTAAACCTAGACAATAGCATTATACATGATAAATATCACAATAAAGTATTTTACATTAAACTGGATATATATTAACACGCAAGTAAAAATAAACGGCCACTATATACCCATATAACTAAGCCCCCCAATGTCCAAGTCCAATTATGATATTAAAATAATAAATTGAAACATTAGCTCTTATTCTAACTTAATTTAACTATCCACTTATTCTTTTTCATGAAACACCACTATAGCCAGTAAACATAATTATCGTCCGTGTACATACTCTTGGCGCGCTAAAGGTTCTACACATCACACCATTTCTCCTCACTATAGCCCGTCAGCCCAATTTCGTCAGCACTGCATATACTCGTGAGGTTTCGCGCATAACACGTCACTATAGCCAATCAACCCAATTGTCGTTAGACTCGCACATACTTACGATGCCAACATACACTCATGTCTCTATAGTCAGTCAACACAATTATCGTTAGTTCTACACATACTCACGACGCAAATTCATTTTAATACCAATTTATTATCTTAGGCATTAGTTATCAATTTCTTAAGTTCTCATTATTTTTAATTAGCCCCACCTTTTGATCGAGAATAAATCCTCAAACCACCCCTAGTTCAGTACTTAAAGGTCTCCCAAAACACAAGTGTATCCTAGCCTATTATTTAGGAATATTACCTACTAAGAGTTACTACCTAGACTCGCACCTGGGTTAACGATCCAACGGAGACGATGTACGATTCAGTCCCACCTCGGAATTACCCATCCGTAAAAACCCACACTACCGAATCCCATACCTAGAAAGCGTTAACAACAATAGAGGCCTACCTATTATTCTCATACCTAGCAAGAAACCTAAAAAAACGGTGAGATCAATAACTACGCCAATAATCCCATCGTACACATGGTATTGAATATTAACGCAATTAACGATCACATAAGGCATATTTTTCTTTTATTTATCACAACGATCCTTCCCATTTAATTGCAAGATTACTATTTATCCAAACTATGTCCGTTTAATTATAATATTAATTAAACAAATTCATTTTTCAACAACTTATATAATTTTTATCAACATGCATATTTTGGGGGCATACAATAATAGATTTCTATTCTACAAGCAACACATAAATAACATGATTTTTACGAGTCATGTTCCATTTATAAAATTTAAATAATTTTATTTAACATGTGAACGTCCATATATCCGAACAGGAGCCCAATCTCTAATCTAAACATGCAAGAATTTTGAGTCTTAATTCGTTTTAGAGATTTAAATGAAAATAATCCCAACTTTTGTTTCACTTTCCCTAATTAGTCTCTCCAGTTTATTTTAAGAAAACCGTGATTATTAGTGTTTAGGAAATACTTAAAACGCATAATACATATTCATGCCTATAAAAGAACCATTTGAAATATCTTATTGGATGGTTACGTTCCTCTTGAGAAAATAACAAAAACACGTTCTTAGACGATCTTGAGAAATCTTGGTTTAGTTCGTCAAATGTTGAGTTGAAAGTTGTGTTAAATGGGTTTAAGTTTTGAAGAAAAGAGAAGATGGAATTTGTGGGAGGCTATGGCTTTTGGAGGAGGCCAAAATGTGTTTTAAAAACCCTAAACCCGAGCTTATTTATAACTGAAAAGTGTTTGAGTCCTAAACAAACTCTAAAACAAAAGAGATTTATTTTTGCAAACTAGCAAAGTGAACCGGTTCGCCAGATTTCCAAACCGGTACGGATTTCTGTACAAATCCGAAATTCCCCTATTTTTATAAAATGTAAAACTCTCATATTTTTAACCCGATTTTAATTCTGATAAAAAAATCCATTTTTCCAACAATAAAAATAATATTTTAAATGACAAAAATAATCTAATTTAAAATAAAAATAATTTTTCAGCTTTTCATTACGACGGTTTAAAATAAACAGTATAAAACTACGGGGTGTTACATACTTCCCCACTAGGATTGGAACTTCATCCTCAAAATTCGACGAAGCATAAACGTACCCATGGAATGCCACGATTGGGCGCCCACACACCCAATCATGTATGCACCTACCCTGCGAGCAAAAATACTATATATACACATACATTAATTATGAATATATAGGAAACTAAATACATACCATGCTATCCCACTAACCACGCTTTGGCTCTTATCGAGCCTGCCCTACCTGAGGTTCCTGACTCAGAAGTAGATAACACCTACCCACTGTGGGTACTGCTAGTAGGGATGGCAATTTAACCGAACCCATAAGAGCCCCGACCCGTCCTGATCCTAATGGGGCGAGTGTTAAAATTCGATTAATGAATTAAGAGGGGGTATGGGTTTAAAAAAAATCATTGATTTAATGGGGCGGGTTAGGAGTTCATTTAAATAAAATCGATCCGCCCCACCCCGCCTTATTTAACTCATGCCTACATAAATACCCTTTATATGCATGTTAATTATAATTAAATAATATATATATATATATATATATATATATATATATATATATATATATATATATATATATATATATATATATATATATATATATATATATATACACACACACACACACACACACACACACACTAAAAAACCCTTAATATGTATGTTACTTTGGTAAAAGATCTATGTGGAAACATAGATTAACAATTGGGGGAATGTCTCACATATTTGAATACACACCATTGTAGGCCTCTAACACTATAATGTAATATTTTTAATTTTTCTATTTTTAAAATGAACCCGACTAGTAGGAGCCCCGACCTTCTCCATTTATTAAATGGGAAGGGTTACGAGTTAATTTAAATAAAATCGCCCCGCCCCACCCCGCCCCACCTTGTTTATTAAATGGGGTCGGTTAGAATTTTTGAAAACCCACCCATTTGCCATCCTTAACTGCTGGCACTCCCTGCGCACCTAATATTGTTGGTGATGGAGCCCCTTGGACCTACTAGCCCTGTGCCTTGGCCCTGCTGGCCCTGTACTCTCGGACACCTAGAAGCCCGATGACATATCTCCTCATAACTAAAACATGCACCTCTAAATGCCCATACAATCTATTTGTCACTCGCTCACCCTGTTGTCCTTGCCCCTAGCCCTGAGGGCCCTGTGAGACACCATTGTCTTGATGAAAGGCCTGCTTCTCCTATCCTACTCATCGTCTCTTCCACGTCTGGTCATTGCGGCCCCTGCTCTCCCTCCTTAACCATGCAATTCCCGCCTCTTACCCAATTTCTTCTAATAATTCACTTTCTCTTGCCACAACAACAGTGCGACATCCCCCACCTGGCCATAAGTAGTGTACGTCAAATTCCCCAAAACTATCGGCTTAATAGACCATGACAAATATTTAGTGAAACATTCCATTTTCTTTGCCTCGGTATTCACCTCCTCCGGTAGGATAGCAATTTAACCTGACTATAGGAGCCTCGACATGTCCCTGATCCTAATGGGACGGGTTTTAAAATGCGATTAATAAATTAGGAGCAGGTATGGTTTTAAAAAAAATTCGTTTATTAAATGGGATGGGTTAGGAGTTCATTTAAATAAAATCTCCTTGCCCTGCCCCTTTTAACTTATGCCTACATAAATACCCTTTATATGTATGTTAATGACAATTAAACCATATATATACACACAAAAAACAAACCCTAAAAAGCCCTTTATATGTATGTTAATTTTGTAAAAGATCTATGTGGAAACATAGATTGACAATTGTGGGAACGTCTTACATATTGGAAGACACACCAATGTAGGCCTCTAAAACTATAATGTGATATTTTTAATTTTATTATTTTTAAAATTAACACGACATGTAGGAAACCCGACCCATCTCATTCATTAAATGGGGCAGGTTAAGAGTTAATTTAAATCAAATCGCCCCGCCTCGCCACATTTATTAAATAGGGAGGTTTAGTATTTTTGAAAACCTGCCCCCAAATCTACCTCGTTTCCATCCCTATCCTCTAGTTCGACAAATTTGTGAACTCTTGCTCATACTCAGCAATGGATTTCAAACCCTGCTCTAAATCCCGAAGCTCTCTCTTCTTTGCACTCCTAATCGAATAAGGAAAATACTTGTCATTAAAGTTACTAGAAAGTCACCATACATCAGGTGATCCCTATCCTCAGATGTGATGACACTCTCCTACCATTGTAACTCATCTTCCATCAGCTTAAACGTATCCAACATCTTCTTTTGCACATCTGTATAGTCCACAATCATCAAGTGCCTTTCCATGTCACACCTCCATTGGTGAGCAACTATTGGGCCAGATCCCCTTGTGAAAGTGGGAGGATTTACCTTATAGAAGGCTCTCACCTTGTCCCAAACTGAAGCGGGTGTACCTTACTGCTGCGCCTCTAGATTTACCCACCTTTGTATCCCTATATCAATACCGGACGTTGTGGCCTCACGAATGATAACCGTTAACTCCTCGGCACCAAAAGCAAATTGTCCCTGCCTCTCATGACTTTCGGGACCAAAAATCGAACCACCCTCTCTCCTATCTCTATATCTCCTAGTGTTTACCATCTAAAAAGACAGAAACAAATAACAATCAGACTCAGAATAACTAAAAGTGCAAATCATCAAAATGAATCAAAGATAGGTAATGCGAAAGCTAAAACGGAATAACAACCTACGATACCTAAGACCATGCTCTAATACCATATATAACACCCGTGCATTCTGGCAAATGAGGTGGCCAGCCATCGCTGTCAAACTACATCGAGAGTCACTAAATAAGTTATCATTCTCAGCATGTGACAGAAATATGAGACATTTAATTTTTTTCACAAGATAACATTTAGATTTATCCGACCAATATAAACAATCATGCAAATTAAAATTCATCACCATGCTATCTCCAAACTAAATCCAACTCCAAATTAAATAAAAGCCAAAATGAAATAATCTAACTATGAATATCTGACTTAAACCATAAACAACTGTGGAACCTATTAGCCCACCAAATCCATAAATGAAAGTCTCATAATAAAAACGACTTGGTGGAAAAAATTCTAAACTACAATAGCAAATAAAATAATCTCCACCTACATTTCCAAAAATCTAAAATCACTCCTATGTAGCTACTTCATCACTATACCTGAAATGTTACTCAGTGCAATGGGTCAGAGCCTACCACATGAATAATAGTTACTCATCCCAATTAGGGTCCGTAAACCCCGACAATAGCATTATACATGATAAATATCACAATAGAGTATTTTAAATTAAACAAGATATATATTAACATGCGAGTAAATATAAACTTCCAATATCTACCTACATAACTAAGCCACCCCAATGTCCAAGTCCAACTATGATATTACAACATTAAATTGAAAAATTATCTCTTATTCTTACTTAATTTAATTATCCACTTATTCTTTTTCGTACGACACCACTATAGTCAGTCAACCTAATTATTGGTCTTGCGTATACTCTTAGCGTGCTAAAAGTTCTACACATCACACCCATTCTCCTCACTATAGCCAGTCAACCCAATTTCGTTAGCTCCGCACATACTTGTGAGGTTCCATGCATGACACATCATCATAGTCAATCGACCCCATTGTCGTTAGCCCCGCACATACTCGTGACGCCAACACACACCCACATCATTATAGCCAGTCAACCCAATTATCATTAGTTCTTCACATACTCACGATGCAAATTCATTTTAATCTCCGTTTATTATCTCAGGCATTAGTTATCAATTTTTTCAAGTTCTCATTATTTTGAGTTAGCTCGATCCTTTAATCGAGCATAAATCCTCAAACCACCCCTAGTCCCATGCCTAGGGGTCTACTAAAACACAAGTGTATCCTAGTCTGCCATTTAGGAAGATTACCTACCAAGAGTTACTACCTAGCCTCGCACCTAGGCTAACGATCCAATGGAGGCCACACACAATTCAGTCCCACCCCGGAATTACCGATTTATAAAAACCCCCACTATGTAGTCACATACCTAGAAAGTGTTAACAACAACCGAGTCCTACCTACTAGTCCCATACCTAGCAAGAAATCTAAAAAAAGCTGAGAGAAATAACTACACGCAATGATCTCGTCATCCCTCCGGTATTGAATACTAACGCAATTAACAATCACATAAGGCATATTTTTCTTTTATTTATCACCACGATTCTTCCCATTTAATCGCAAAATTACTATTTATCGAAATTATGTTCGTTTAATTATAATATTAATCAAGCAAATTCATTTTTCAATAACTTATATAATTTTCATTAACATGCATATTTCGAGGGAATACAACATTAGATTTCCATTCTACAAGCAACACATAAATAACATGATTTTTACGAATCAAGTTCCATTTATAAAATTCAAACGATTTTATTTAACAGGCGAACGTCCATATATTCTAGCGAGAGCCCAATCTCTAATCTAAACATATAAGGATTTTGAGTCTTAATTTGTTTTAGAGATTTGAATAAAAACACCCTCCTTTAGATTCACTTTTCCTAATTATTCTCTCTAATTTATTTTAAGAAAACTATAATTATTAGCGTTTATGCAACATTTAAAATGCATAATACTAAAGGGGAACAATATAAGTATTCAGGCCTATAAAAGAACCATTTGAAAGATCTAATTGGATGGTTTCGTTCCTCCGAAGAAAATAACAAAAACACGTTATTGGACGATCTTGAGAAATTTTGGTTTAGTTCTTCAAATTTTGAGTTCAAAGTTGTGTTAAATGGATTTAGGTTTTGAAGAAAAGAGAAGATGGAATTTGTGGCAGGCTATGGCTTTTGGAAGAAGCTAAAATGTATTTTTAAAACCCTAAACCGAGCTTATTGTAACTAAAAAGTGTTTGAATTCTAAACAAACTCTAAAACAAAAGAGATTTATTTTCGCAAACTAGCAAAGCGAACCGGTTCGCCGGATTTTTGAACCGGTTTGGATTTCTGTACAAATCCGAAGTTCTCGTATTTTTGTAAAATGTAAAACTCTCCTATTTTTAACTCGGTTTCAATTCTAATAAAAATTCAATTTTTTTAATAATAAAAATAACATTTTAAAATGCCAAAAATAATTCAATTTAAATTAAAGATATTTTTTCGGCTTTTCATTATGACGGTTTAAAATAAACGATCTAAAACTATGAGGTGTTACAAATAAATATGAAGAAAATTTTGAGAACAACTCAAGCTCAAGCTTCCTCCTCGATTCTTCTATTATAAACTATTGCACTTCTTTCACACAGACGTCTATAATATAATTTCCATAAATAATAGCGAAAGTGAATTTATGTGCTAAGTGTTGTGTTGTGTCCTGTGTGAACAAGTGAGTGATTAGAATGCACTTAAATCTAAATACTTATTCACATGCACTTATTACAATAAATTCCTAATGAATTACATTCATTTATATGCAAGATTCCTATCAATATACAGTCAGATCGACGGAATCAAATGTAAATACCTAAAAAAGAAAGTTATACTCTCATAAACTCTGTTAGGATTTCAGATTTCAAAATAGATTTATTTGGATATCGATTTTTATTTTTGGATCCAGAATATATTTTGATAAAATCGGATCCGAAAATTCTTTTTGATAGATTTAAAAATATATTGAGTAGAAAAACTCATATATCTAAAAAAAATATACACAAATTATTATTTTTCAAATCTGAAATCAGAATATACTCAAGTAAAATCTAACATGAAATTTAATAAAACATTTAAGTCAAAGTTGTGGTTCTAATTTTCACTTTTGAGAGGGATAAAACTATAGTTCTTGATGTGAAAGTGGGAAAATATAGAAATCAAGTTTCTCTCAACATTGATTGTTTAAATGTCAAGATTAACTAATTTCAAGATTACTATTTCTGAAAGAAATAACTACGAAGTTAAAGATAAAAAAAATATACACTCAAAACTCTTCTACACCTCCATTAATCTACTATCTCTCTCTAATTAGAAATGAGTATATGAACTCTTTCTATACCCTCTTCTGTCTCTAAAATGGGTTACCTCATAATTATCTTCTCTTTAAATATCGTTGACCAACCCTAACTAATAGTATAACGGGGCTTATATATGTGAGAATAGAAGGCACTAGAATCCCTAACAAGAATCAAGGCCATGATTAAAATTATCATAACACTAAAGATTTCAAGGCTGATAATAGTACTTAGAATTTAAGCTAATATGAATAAAAGATTTTTTATCAATTAGTCTTATTTACTAAGTATGTAGTCTAATATATCTTATCTTTTTTTTATTCCAATAGGTCTCATAAAAAAAGATTTTTAATTCAATACATCATATTTGTAAATATATAGTGAATATTCACTATATATATAAATAAAATTTATTAACAAAAATAGTATTATAATAAAACCTATTACAAAATATTTTATATAAATATAACTTATTTATGAAACTCCCATAATCATTCAGCTAATACAAAAACTGCTTAAAGATCGGGCTGCTGGCATGGGATATCAAGAATGCGCACAACAGATGCTAAGAAGTGACGATCATAATTTGTTATGATCCAACGCTCATAAATAGGAATAACACGTGTCAATATAACGGTTGGAATTAATATCACCGTGAACCTATAATGTTTTTTTTTTGTAGCATACCATGAGGTATTCGCGCCAACTTACGCGCACCTCGACTAATTTTCATTCGCGTTTCGTGATTTCCGTTGATGAAAACATTATTTTGACAATGCAAAAAATCGAATTAGAAACAAAACCCAATCCAGTCAGCTTTATAACACTTAACAAAATGCTTGGTTATAGACCCAACATATGTACTATGACATTATATCAAGAACCAGTCAAATAATTGAATGAAACCGATAGCTATACTTGGATCTATCTAATGGAAGAAAAGTAACGATAGGAAATCCTCAAGGATGTGATGGGCTACAGATATTGCAAGCTTATCAATTAAGCCAAGTTTTAAATCGAATAAAAGGTCACTTAATGACATCAGTCTACAGGTATATCCGGTCAAACCTCTACAGAAATCAGTGAATAAAATTGGTTGTAAATGGAACCATCCCATTAGTCAGTGAAACTGAGCCACGGATTATGTCTGATAATTGTAGGATATAATTTATAATCTAACAGTTGGATGCCTTATTAGATCCTAAGTTTGATAGATGTAAACCACCCCCACAAATGAACCAAACTGCAAACCCATATAATCTGGTCAGGGATTCCTATTGGGTGATCAAAGATAACATGAGTTGAGGACCAAAACTGTAGGAACATACACCCTATCGATGGGCAAAAATGCACCCAAATTTGTGAGGTGAGGAAAACACATTTTGCGTTTGTTAAAATATGTCCACAAATATGATATTTTCATTAAAAAAAAATATCGTTTAAAAAATTATTAAAATCCACAAAACAAATCCAAAAATGGTTTTAAAATTAGGAAATTATTTTTTAACAAAAAACTTATGCAATTTTAAATTTAAGAAAATTTTTAGATACATAGTCAATAATATCAAAATGAAATTTATGTGTGTCTAAAATGTGTAAAATTTTAAATATAATTTGTGCATCCACTTACTGTTGTTTTTACCATTTTACTCTTTCTCTAACCTTGCATTTTTTGAGACTTGAGTTTTGGGGAGCTTCAATTTGATGTGGAAAGTCATTAGCTTATATGGCATAAAACAAGAAAAAACATCAAAACTTAAAAAATCAGAATTAGTATGGACTCAGACCATTCTAGTGAAGTCCTTCTCATTTGGGTGTTTTAATATCCCCCTTTGGATATTTATGACAAATTTCCTTGAGTACATCTCGGGCACTCTTGGAAGAAAAAATATCATATCTTATATACATCAAATTCTAAAATTTACCCATCTAAAAATTCTAATAAAAATACACCCTCATAAGTGTGACCTTGTCTAGATGAGACTCCACTCAGCAGCATGCCCCCACACAACTTACCTCAGACTCACCCTTATGTGAGCCCCACGTCACAATGGGACAGGTCAAATAGTCTCGGCCTCTGAGACCTACTCCCAAGAACAATCGTTTAGTGCTCATAAAGGCTACTGCTGGACTCAGGTCATGGAGTCACATTGTCTCGGCTATAGCCTATGTTGGCCTCGTACATCCTCTTCAGGCCAAGACCGGCCATATATACTGGGAACTAGATGTCATTCTCGGCCTCGGCCACATGGAGGACTACCACATCATTCTCAACCATCCGAGACCTCATAGCACCGGCACCAACGACTCGCGTGGAACATGTGATCTGGATGCCAATGGAACACATGGACAAAACCGTTACAACAAATCAACTCCATTTGAGGGGAATATTTGCTCATCATGGATCACACATATATTGTACAATTGTCTCTCTCTCATGGGCTCACTTACCTCATGCACACAAGTTGCATGCTAGGGGATGACACTGCGCACTCCTAGAATTATAAAATGATTGCTCCTTCATCTTATCATGGGATCGAAATTTGTCCAACCTATTATTATGTTGTAAAACTGCCATTGTAGAGAAAGTGAGATCTTGTAACACTTTAATGGCTTCCAGACTCATTTATAATAGAGACACTATTCATTTGCACAGTGGATGTAAACTGAGACTGAACCACTTAAATACTTGTCATCTCTTCGTCTTTCATCCTTTCTGTTTTATCATATATCTCTAAATTGATGCTCTTATTCAACCATGGTTACATAGACCTATAAGATTGAGTTAATTATTAACTTAGGGTGATATTACGTATCATTATTTTCAGCGTTATTGATGGGAAAAGACTATTTCTTCTTCTTCTTTGCTTGAGCACTCGTTTTTGGCCTCTGGTGGTGATCCAGATCCAACACAGCTGGAGTTGAATCACCATTAAAAGCGCTTGAGTTGGGTGTTTATCAAGATTTCTCTAAATTAACTCATTTCTAGTTTTCTATTATTCCATCTCCTTTCTCTTTTTTTTGGATTAGCCTTACCTGAAATGGCCACCGATCTGCCCTGTAATGCCGGGGCTAGCTCTATCCAACCGCCTCAACAGTCTGACATGGCTGATGTGGAGGTAGTGCTAAGATCCTTCGTATCCAATCAACAAAAAATGCAACAACAGTTTATGGCCTTCAGTCAAAATGTGATAGGTAGGATTCCTGTTGATCCAATAGCGAATACCATAACTCTAGCGGCCAGAGAGGTGGCGAATGTAGCGGTAGGGGGACCACCCACAGCCCCAACCAAAGAAGCACGACACCATCATAGGCAGAGGAACATTGCCAATCCACGAAGTCTTCACCTTGTAAAGAAAGTCCAAGGATACCCAAATGACCAAGCTTAGGACGAGGAAAACTATTGGAAGAGGTATGAAATTTCAAGCGACACCTTCCGCCCTAGAGCAACATCGGTACAAACATATTAAGGTAAGAGCATTCAGCATACTCCCAGGATCTGACAGAGAGGCTCAGCATTTAATAGGTTGAGCAGAGGATCGACCTTTGAACTTCTCGGACCTAGAAATGAAGCAGGACAAGACTGACACTCCCGATCTCACTGTGTAGGTAGGATGGGGGGAAATGATCATCGTAAAGATGAGAGGATGAGATGAGATCATGAAAGGGAAGACCAGAGAGAAGTCAACATCCAAGAGAGGACCGTCAGCTAAGAGACAGTCCCTAAAGCAGGTATGATAGAAGGCGCTGGAGATAACGCAGTGGCGGAAGAAAAACCCTGAAAGAGTCCTATCGATAGACTAGAAGATAAGATTGGTAATTTGATCAAAAGACAAGACCAAAATCGTTGAGGGTACATGGAGGGGTCACCATTTGTGTCAAAGATTGTCAATTAACCAACCCCGACTATGTTTAAATCGCCAAGCATAACACCAAGTATAACAGGAGCATAAATCTCGTGCATCATAATAAAATGTACCAGTGGGCTGATGACATTTACTCAACACCTGACGACATGAGGTGTCGAGAGTTTTCAAGTACCCTCACAGGCGCGAAACATGTATGGAACACTGGCATGTCGAGAGGCTCCATAGAGCATTTCAAATAGCTGGCGAAGAAGTTTATTCATAACTTTTTCTTCAACATGAAGCCACTAAAACGTGTGACACACCTCTGGAATGTTAAGCAAGGAAATAACGAACCTCTAAGAGAATACATCTCTTGCTTAAATAAGGAGAAATTAGAGGTTGAAGATAATGATGAGAACATTGCAATGATAGACCTTATTAGTGGGCTGCAACTGGGAAAACTCGTATGGAATCTCCTAGAAGATCCTCCAAAAAGCCATGATAGAACTCTTATCTATGGACGAGAGAATCATGAATGCTAAAAAGGCCATGACGGCCAAGAGAAGGGATGTGAAGGAGACTGGTAGTAGCAAAACCATCCAAAAAGAAAACAAGGATGAGAAGAAGATGACGAACGGCGATAAGTTTGCCAAATACACACCACTAACTGTAAGCCCAGATTTAATTTTGAATGAGATTAAGGACGATAAAGAACTTACGTGGTGGAAAAGCTAAAATCTTTACCCATAAAAGAGATAAGAGTAAGTGGCGTGAGTTCCATCAGGACTACAGTCACATGCTAAACAAATGCTTTGTCCTCAAATATAAAATTGAAAATTTATTGAAGCAAGGGAAAGTCTGAAAGTATGTTTATCGGAGTGGTGGCCAAGACGAGGGAAGAAATAGATTTAATGGAAGAAAGGACAACAAGCTAAGAAAGGAAGTACAGGCAAATAAGATTGAAGAGGAGTCTAACGACAGTGGAGATGATGATCCTAACCTTCCAGCAAAAATCTTAGGAGCAAAAAGAGCTTTAACTATGATTCCCTATGATGTCAAAATGATATGTGGAGGACTAGCTGGAGGGGGCACTGAACTGGTAGATAGAAAGGCTCATGTAGTTGAAGAAAAGGCAACACCCAAGAGGGTTGAGATTAACTCTGCCAAGTTAGACGCAAAGCCGAGCAAGCTAAAAAAGGTTGACATGGACAGTTTGGTGGTAGGTTTATCAAGACTAGATTTCAAGGGAACACGACCCCGCATGACGATCCTCTTGTAATCAGTACGCGAGTGCATGGCTATGATGTGGCTCATATTTTAGTCGACGGGGGTTGTTCGACTGACGTAATGTTCTGTGATTATTTCAATGGCCTCCAACTGAGTAAGAAAAGATCGGTCTCGTACCATCACCCCATGATCAGATTTAGTGGAGAAAAGGTCCATCCTCTGGGAGTATATGAAATGGATGTTTGTATGGGCACCTGGACGAGGTGCCTCATAAGAAAATTTAGCTTCTTCATGATAGATGAGCATGCCTTCTCGACTTGTAACATTATTTTAGAGAGAGTGTCACTTAAAGAATTTAAGGTTGTACCATCTATTATGCTCCGGATGATGAAATTCCCAACTTCTTATAAAACAGTGGAAGTACAGGGTGACCAGGTGGAAGCCCGAGAATGTTAATTAACCTCAGTCAAGGAGAGAGAAGCTCATAAGAGGAAGAAGACATCATATAATATTGACACCCTTGATCCAAGGGACGAGAGAAATCTTAGAAAGAGGGAACCCACCAAGGAGGTAAAATCTATCGTACTTAAGGAGGACGAGCCAAAAAAACCATCCAAATTGATTTGTCCCTAAAAGATGAAGTAAAGAAAGAATTGATAACTCTTTTGAGAGAAAGGCATAACATATTTGCATGTAACCATGGGGATATGTTAGGGATTGAGCCTGATATTATCTGCCATTGGCTCAATATAGACGAGAGTGTCAAGCTAATAAAGTAAAGGTACTGAACCTTTGCTAGAGATAGATACGAGTTGATCTAAGACAAGGTCAAAAAGCTACAGACAACAGACTCCATCGGAGAGGTCCAATACCCAAACTGGCAAACTTGCATCAATTTAACAAGACATCCATTTAACAAGACATCCATTCAAGATGATAGAGAACTTGTAAAAATTGATTCAATAATATCATAAAATTAATGCAATGATATTTAAAAGCATCCATGCCATACGACAAAGGTTACAGACAAAATTGTTCAGAGTAACTAAAAGTGAAAGAATTACTACAAGCCATCAGTGTTCAAGAGGCAAGATTGTTTAAGAGACGAGGTTACATAGAAAAAAGGGCATAAGACCACAAGAGGTCGCCTAACAGAGAGGTAAAAACTAACTCTCAGTAATTTTATTCTCTGTCACGACTAGCACGGCAATAGTTGTAGGCAGGCTGGTAGTGTTCCCTCTTGATCACTTATTGCTCCCTCGGCTACCTATGGATCTTCCATTGTCATCTTAGCCACCACAATCAGAGCTTAAGCCTCAGCATGCACCTGATTTAGTGCCTCCATTCTCTATGGATCCATCACATTAAATGACATAAGAGCCTCAGAGAGTTAGGGGTCGGAAGATGCTAACTCTGGGCACATATTCATCACTCGAGGACAGACAATCTTGGTGCCCTTATCCAGGTACTGAATAGCATAATCCAAGAACTCATCAGACTTTTTGAAGTTCTAGACAGTCTTCTCAATTGCAACCTTAATTTCAACATCTGTGGACTTGGCCAAATCCTTCATCTTCTCATTCAAGTTGTCAATTTTATCCTGAAGGTCCAACCTCTACCTCTTTAGTCATTCCTCATTCATCTCTTTCTGCTCAACATCATGCATCTCGAAGTTGGTCCTAATTGTTTCCAACTGCTCTTTTAAATTATTATTCTCAGATAGAGCATTCTTAGTTGTCTTGGACTTTTGATAGACTTCGATCACCTATAGTTGGACATTCTGAAGCGTGATTACAGACTACAAGACGAGGGTTCGAGTTACTATAAGATGATGCAACACTTATATGGAAACTACTATATTGCAACAGGAAAGACAAGAATTATTACCATGATAGTCTAGTGCAGAGCAAAATTTATGACACGAGAGGGGTCATGGCATTAAAGTACCGATTGTCACATTCTGGGACAATCGTGGAAATAACCTTTTGGGCCCTCTTTTGATTGTCGATCAATTAGTTGGCTGTCATGCTTAGTTGACCAAGGCGGGCGACTGTCGCCATGTCATCAGTAATCGAAATTATGTGGTCCTTGGTAGTACACTGAGTGGCATATTTTTTATTCTTTTGTTGTGGGGTGGGGTGGGGTTAATGGTAGCACCCTCAGGCACTTATTTTCTTTTCTTTGATCCCTCGACGATCGGGTGACCACTAACTATTGCTTTTTGCCAAATCTATGTTGGCATAGTGGTCTTACCTGCAATGGGGGGCTAGAAGATTACCAATAATTGGAGTCACCATTGCCAAACCTCGTCTGACACTCCTTCTAGATTATCTTAAAATTAAATAAGTAAATGAACATCGGCTCTATTATAAAGCAAAAAGACAACACTAAAGTTTTGAAACTTTTGCAATTTAGTTAGGGGTCAACCCTCAGTCCAGTTTGGTGAGCAGATTAGGACCCATTAGATCCTCAAAGATGATAAGCCCTCATCCTTTTCGAAGGTATGCCGAAGGTTGATGATCGTCTTAGCATTTATGTTGAGGCTGGGGTCAAGTTTAGTCGCCATTGATGCATGGCCCCATTTTTGGGGGACTCTCGGCTCGTCGGTGACATAAGGGACATTACTATTAAACTCCCAATCGTCGAATATGAAAAATACCTAGACTTATAGTCATACTTGGAAGTCTATTTTATGTGAACAATTTTCTTGTCGAAGCGCCGAGCTACAAAATGGAAGTAACATGGAGTAACCTTAGTTGTGAAAATGGTGTAGCAGGCACGAAATATATCATCAGGAAAGTCTGTCTCACACGTTAGCTTCCAAAGGTGGACAACCCCAAGAAATGTCCTCCAAGGAGTAGGGGTTAGTTTGGCAGGGGAAAGGCCGATATTCGCAAGGCTATCCCTTATGTTGGGATAAATCAGTAGGTAAAAGCCGATCTTAAACATCTCTTCATAAATGGTAACTTCACCCTTAACTTGGCTACTAAAAGTCCTCTCGTCCTCAAAAGGGACTCTTATCCCAATTAAAGATTAGACAACATACAAGTTCCTCCAAAATATCAAGTTCATCTCTCGAACATCACTCGGAATGGAGGAGGCATAGGTTGTATCAAGTTTGTCTTCTTTCTCGTTCTCGTCATCCTCATCATTAATAGAAGCTTGACCATGTGGATCCCAATTTGTAAACTCAACCTATTTTATGGACGTGAGGGGGATAACCATTGGTGGCACATGGTCTTCCACATCAACCTCTGACTCATTATCATATATATCTAAAACATCAGGCCTAGGATTACCTTGTTATCGAGCAGACGTCATGGGATAACCATGGTTGCTAGGTTTAGTCGTTCCACTATCGCCTAGTCGATTATTGGGAACCCTCACAAACTCCTTGAAAGAGTCAGCCCTAACTCCCCATCGATAATTGGGACGTTTGGGAATATGATCTGGACGATAACCTTGGTAATAAGTGGATAAAGAATCCTGAGAAGATGCAGCAGATATAAAATCACAAATGGTAATTATAACCCTAGGCTCGGCCAAAGTGGGGTAAGTTAATAACAGAAGGGTGTGAATAATAAACAAAGGTACAGGGTGCAGGGTGAATATGGAATCAGCCTCGGCCTTCTTTCCTAGCCTCGACCTTAGCCCTATGGATCTCTCAGAATATTTTCTCTTTGAGATGGGGTAACTCCTCTCCTAATTCATACAGTCTACGGTACATGAAAAACTAAAGTGGTATTTGACCATAGTTGACTTAAAGATCTAGATAAAGAAGTTAAATACCACTTTAGTTTTTCATGTACTGTATCTTTAAAGAAACCACTCAAGAACACTTTTGCACTTCAATGGAAAGCCTTGCCGAAAAAATAATCGAATGTTCTAACAGGCACCTAAAACCCTAACTCTTTCTAAAATCCCGACTACAAGGCCTAAAGCAACCTATGTGCAACCCTAAAATCCCCATTTTAACCCTAACACCGCAAAAAAATGACTTTAAAGCACATAAAGTCACCGAAAAAATAGAAATTATAAAATAAGATAGAAAATGCTAATTAGCTGATTAGAATAGGGAAAAGGGAGTTACTTAAACTAGAGAAGCATGAAACGTGAAGGAGATGAATGGAAGAAGCTCGCCAAAAAAGGAAGGGATAGTGGAGATAGAGAGAGAGAGAGAGAGAGAGAGAGAGAGAGAGAGAGAGAGAGAGAGAGAGAGGTCTAGTTTCCTTAAACTGAAAACCACAAAAAATGAAGTAATAAAAAGAAAGAAATGAAAAGAGTTGTTTTAAATACCAACTCAAGTGGCGAGCAACTTCCAAAGAGAAATAATTAGGGCATAAGTTCCAAAGTCACACATGTTGTCACCACTGCTTGGGAAGCACGCTATACCAATCGGAGGGTAACAGGTGTCCACTTGGGACGTTGACACGACACTTCTTCCAAATGCTGAAGCGACGTCTTTAACTTCATGCTAGTCCACTAAAATCACCAAGACATACTCTAACACTGAGGGGAAAACTACTCATAGGACAACATGTGACTTTACACTTTAACCTCCCATTACCATTGAAGACTAAGGTCTAGGGGTGATTTATATATATAAGTGTGACCTCGTCTAGACGAGACTCCACATAGTAACATGCCCCCTCACAACTTACCTTAGACTCACCCTTATATGGGCCTCACATCATAGTGGGCCAGGTCAAATAGTCTCGGCCTTCGAGACCTACTACCAAGAACAATTGATTACTGCTCATAAAGGCTATTATTGGACTCAGGTCATGGCATCGTGTTATCTCAGTTTTAGCCTATGTCGGCCCCATACACCTCTTCAGGTCGAGATCGACCATATCGATTGGGAACTAGATATAACTCTCAGCCTCGTCCACATGGAGGTCTACCATATAATTCTCTATCGGGAATACCTCATAGTGCCGACACCAATGAATCGTGTGGAATATGTGATCTGGATACCAATGGAACACGTGGATAAAAACGTTAAAACAAATAAGACCCACGTGAGGGGAATATTTTCTCACCATGGATCGCACATGTACTGTACAAGTTTCTCTCTCATTGGATCAGTTACCTCATGCACACATGCTTCATGCTAGGGGTGATAGTGCGCACCCCTAGCACTATAAAAGGATTTCTCCTTCATCTTCTTAGGGGATCAAAATTTATCTCACCTACTGTTATGTTGTATAAGTGCCATTGTAGAGAGAGAGAGAGAGAAATAAAGTAACACTTTAATGGGTTTCAGCCTCATATTATAGTAGAGACACTACTCATTTGCACAGTGGATATAGGCTAAGGCTGAACCATTTAAATACTTGTCTTCTCATTGTCTCTCATCCCTTCAACTTATCATATATCTCTCATATTGATGCTCTTATTCCACCATGGTTACGCACACCTAGAAGCTTGAGTTGATTATTAACTTAGGGTGGTATTACGTATCATCACACTCTTGGAAGAAAAAATATCATATCTTATATACATTAAATTCTAAAATTTACCCGACCCAAAATTCTAATAAAAAATACATGACTCAACTACACATCAATACCGTTATACCTTTTTGTAGTTTCCAACATAAAACTTGAAAGTCCACACTCACAAGAAGAAACATACGATGTCACAAAAAATAATAAAGAATAAAAAATCATAAAATCATAAATATGATCAAGTACCAAGAGTAGGAATGATTTACTCTCTCCCCCATTTTATATCAAATAGACAAGGGATTTTCATGTAAAAATAAGAGAAATAAAAGGATTAGCTACCAACAAATAATATTCAGGTGCATAATCTCGTGTCACTCCTACGTCAAGTAGTTTTAAGAGGTGCCTTTTATCATTTTTAAGCATCGGTGACCTAAAACCTCAGAGGACCAATATAAGCAAAGACTAATACATATGAACTACAATTCCAGGGAAATTAAACATTAAGTCCACAACATACACTCCAATAGCCTTGCACAAATGCTCAAATCTGAATTTTAATAGGCTTTGTGAACAAATCAGCATATATTTATTTATTATCAAATAGTTCACTAATAAAATGATTTACACGTAATCCCAGTAAGTAATCTAACTCCCCCCCCCCCCCCCAATAAAGGCGTTTTTTATAATTATGGGAGTTTAGAACTAAGATTGTCCTTTTACTTTATCATGAGGTGCATTTGGTCTTTATACTTTTTGGGAGAGGCCACAAATAATATTCAAAACTTTCTTATTCTTAGGTAAACCATGAATAAATTATAGGTTTTCCAATCTTATCAATTTACACGAGTGGCTCTCAGAATGAGGACAAATATTATAACAATTTTTCTTAGTCTTAATCCCTCTGATTATGCATTTATCACTTTTGTCCAACATTTTACAATCATTTTGTGAAATCAAAATAGTGTGGCGTGCATCGCATAATTGACTAATACTAAATTGGTTAGCCTTAATCCCTCTCACCAAAAGGACCTCATTAAGCAATGGGAGTCTTTACTGTTTGATAGTTCATTTCCCCTTGATCTGAGATGATACACCGTACCTAAACATAATGTTTCCACTGGAGCAGTTGGTTATGTTGGCCAGAATTAATTCATGTTCAATGATGTGCTTTGAACACCCTGGATCTAAGTACCAACCTCCTTTAGCTATTCTTTCATTAAGATTAGTAGTAACGAAAGTGGACCTTAGTTGGGGTATTAACTCATCCTTTCTAACCCAAATTGGCCTTATTTTTATACCATATTTTTCATTTAGTTTAGAAGAGGTCTTAGGATTCTTATGCCGTGGTTTTTGTTTGGTCTTGGACCTATTCTTGGTTTTTCCATTCTTTCTTTGGTTCAAATTTCGTTTGGAAAAGACAATAATTTCTCCTCAATCGAGAGTAACGAAAAGTTTGATAAACTAAAGTGTTCATTGTGGTTTGGAAACACCCATTTTTATTATATTCGCAAACGTAACAACACGAATAATATTTATCCGACGTTGATTTGACCTTATTGGCCAAATTTTAAAAAATCAATTTTATCTTTATCCATTAGATGTATGCTTGTAAAAAATTTGGTTTAGGCTTAATGTATCTAACAAGGGGCACTTGTATTTCAAGTCAGGTTCAAATTTATCCTTAAGAGACTTAAACGGTTTTTCTACATTTGAGATTAAAGTTATGAAAAACATATTTTTTAAAATTTGAATTTTTTTAAGTGTTATAATATCAGTTTTGCAAAAGCTTCCTTTGACAAACGTGGTTGGTCTATTTTTAAAAGAATTATGCTTTTCAATGAAATCAATCCCGTGCTTGTCAATCATTTCTCATAACACTCATCATATATTCATGTTGTTGAATTCCAAATTCAAAATCTTGCCATTTCTTAAAAAAAATTGAACATTTTTGTTTGGATTATTCCGATTCGACCAAGTGTCCTTGTAATTTTGTTCTAAAGAAAAAATTGAATCCGTAAACTCTTTAATTTTCTTTTCAAAACAAACCTTTTCATTCTCAAAGAGTTGACATTGAGAGTTGTACTCCTTAGAATTCAACATTTCGTGCTTGTTTAAAACCTATAATTTTTCTGTCAACTTTTTAATTAACTCATCAAATTTTAAACACCGTTCTAGAGACGTAGAGTAAAGTTCTTTATTGTTTGGGGTGTCACTTTCCCATTCGATGTCAGAATTAGGCGTGGTTTCTGATGTGGTGTCCCCTATATTTTCATTTTTGAAAACATTTTGACTCACACAACCATCAGAATTAGGACTCACACACCCAACTAATAGACTACAAGATATATCCTTGATCCTATCACTAAAATTATCCATTTCATCAAGTCAAACAAAGAGAATGGGATCTAAAAATATTTTAAAACTTTGATACCACTTAAAAAAACTTGGGAAGAAGTTTTTATCCGAAGTTCCTGTAGTGAGGTATCTCTCTTATCGAAAATAAATGTCAAATACTATTACAAAATGTAACAGCAACAAGTTATTTTCTAAATAACATAAGTTATTTGTATTCTTGAAATCGTTATTTAAGATTTTGCAAATCTAGTTCTACTAACTATTTAGCTGCAAATAATTAAAAAAAAATTGGAAAGTACATAAGAAATCATCATGAGATATTTTTACGTGGTAAAACCCCAACTGGGGTGGGAATATGTCCACGGTGACCTATACATCACAAAGAAAAATCTACTGAAAAACAAAGATAGTGTAAGAACAATAAATATGAAGAAAAGTTTGAGAAAATGCGTAAAATATACATATAAATGCGAGAACAATTCAAGCCTAGGCTTTCTCCTCGATTCTTTTATTGTAAACTTTTGCAATTCTTTCACACAATCAACTATAATATATATTCCAAAAATAACATCCAAAGTGGATTTATGTGCAAAGTGTTGTTTTTTGTCTTATGTGAATAAGTGAATGGATAGAATGTACTTCATTCTAAATGCTCATTCACATGAACTTATAATAATAAATTCCTCACACATTATAGAAATTTATGTGCATATTTATAAGTGCAAAATTCCATCAATATATAATCATATTTGTGGAATCATAGATGAGTATTACACCGAGGAAAGAGACCCTTATTGGGAGAGAGTGTAACGTATCGAACTTTCGCTATGGTTGTGCAGATGTGCACAAGTTAGGAAGGTGTATGGGCACCTTGGTAAGGTGGTTTGGTATACCGCCTAGTTAAGATCGTAGTAGTATATAAGGTTGAAATTCATGCCAAGAGGCATTTTAGAGGATGGGTATTAAGTGACGTATTAGACTCACTTTATGATTGCGGTAGCCGCATAGTGTATGGTTGAGAACCATTGGGTTGGTATCGTTCCCCTTGAGGTTTTAGGATTTGTAGTAATCCTAGTTAGAGGGTGTAAGTTGTATCTGAATTTCGAGGACGAAATTCCATTGTAAGGGGGGGAGTATGTAACAACCCGCCCTTTTGGGGACGATCAAATTCCATAATTAAGTATAAATTCGAATTTGGGGAATTTTCCTAAATAGTAATTTTTGGGATTTTCGAGGATTTAATGATTTTCGATGGGCATCGTAATTACTCTTGGGACTATATAGGTCTCTATAATTTAATTATGTGTCGCCGTGGAGTATTGCGACAAAAGAGGTAAGATTTTGAGTAGAAAACCCGCATTTATTTATTTTGGGTTGGAATAGTGATTTGCGATCAAGTACCTCGGATGGAAATTTCGACTGCGCCATGAGTCTCGGAATGTCCGAGATAGTCGGAAAAGAGTGTCCGATTGTCGAAAATGAGTTTCGGGTAATTTTAGAGGTAAAAGTAACTCGTAATTGGGTAAACGAGTCGTTTTTGGGTTTTAAGGGTTAAAACCCTTTTCTTCCTATATAAAGAGGGAGAGAGGGAAAGAAAAGAGAAAGAAAGAAAGAAAAGAGAGAGAAGAGAGAGAGGAAGGATAAAGAGGAGGAGAAATGGAGATTCTGGCCAAACTCCGCCGGATTCGACTCGAGGTCGTCGGATTTTATCCACGAGGCAAGTGTTTACTTGCTTTATTTATCTTTTTGCATAAATATCTCATACCGTAGTTTGGTATAAACAAACCCTAATGGTTTTGGGGTGGGTTATCGTGGATAAAACGGGTTTTTGGGAGTTAAAACAATTAAACCCCAATAATATTTCAATTTTGTGGAACTTAGGTTTTAACCTAAATTAATTGGTGGTTTTGGGTTCTAGGATGTTTAGAACCCTTAATATATGTGTATTTGTAGTTGGTTGAGGTTGTAGGACGTTGGGTGAGGTGACAAAAGCTTGGGAGAAGCTTTAATGGCCGAAATCGTCTCGGAGAAGACGATAAATAGTAACCCGTCTCCTTAGGGGGCCTTTTTGGCGATGTTCGGGATAATTTTTGGGATAGTTTAGAAACCCCGAAAATGAATTTGGGTTGTTGGATAAAAGGATTTGAGGAAAAATAATTTGGGAGACCTGGTGTGACCGGTCGACCGCGCCCCTATGGCCGGTCGATCGCGTCAAGGAGAAAGGGCTTACTGCTTTGTTTCGTAGGCTTATTTGTAACCCGTGGTCAATCGGGGGTCTAGGACCGGTCGACCAGTGCCCTGTTTTCAGCCCAAGATTTTGGAGATTAGGATTATTTCTCCTTTTTGAGTTTAATGTTTAAGGCCCTTCCAAATAAGAAATTATGGAGGGTTATGTCCTAACGGACTTGAGGAATTGGGAATTTATATATGTGTATATTCACTTAGAGTGAATTGGTATAATTGGAGATATCCAAATGAATCCGTAGATGGGATTTAAGTATGTATTATTTATTAAAGTAAGAAAATACTTTGGGTTTAGTATCATGCTTATAGGAATGCATGATTATGATTCCTGGAGGGAATCTTTGGGATTATTGGTCATCGCTAGATGATATAGGCCACTATGGCCGTTTATATATTCTAGGAGGACTATATGGTATGTATATATATTATGTGAATAAAGTATATATATATGATATGATGGAAATGATTTTGAAAATATAAAAATTAATATTTTCAAAATGGAAAGATAAATGATTTTCATAATTGATAAATTATGGTTACACACCTCCCTAAATCGCTATCATAAGGGAAGTTACGCACGTTGTGGTGAATCCTTCCTGGCTATTGAGCAGGTTTGATATAGTCCCTAGGCCATATGGGCGGTTATTTGTTTTTCTGCGCTGGTTAGGGGATTCTGGGTGTGGTCCTGACTTTCCCGCAGGCAATATGGCCGCTTCCCATCGTTGGTAGGTTCCCAGGTTGTCTTGTATAGATAGGCCCTGGAAGATGATAGCCAGTTAGGGGCGCGTCCAGTGGGGAAACCCGGAGGGGCGGTCTTAGATTTATTAAAGCAATTCATGATAATGGATTGGCTTTAATTTACATTTCCTGAGTATAAAAAGGGAAATGGGATAAAGGTTTGGCTTCGGTAACACTCCCAGATGGAAGAAGGGATGTGGAAGCATGATTTGACCAAAGCATTTTCATGATAATGGAAATGGCTTTGGGTACATTTCCTGAGTATAAAAAGGGAAATGGGATGACATATAAAGGAAAAGCATTTTTATGATAATAAACTGGCTTTTAAAAAGTATATGATTTGGTAAAGCAATTCATGATAATGAATTGGCTTTTATATTTACATTTCCTGAGTATAAAAGGGGAAATGGGAAGTTTTGAGAAAATGAAAAGTATTGATAAATACTTGTATATAAATCCTCAGTTTGGGAGATAGATCCGGATGTATATTGTAATAATAATATGTATATATGGATGAATCGAGTACCAAGGGTCTAATGGATCCTGACGATCGACCTTGCCGCATAGTAGTGTATCGGGGGGGTTCCTTGTTTGGATATCGCTTTGCGAGACACCCCACGCAGGAATATGGCAGTGTGTTGAGACTGGGGAGAAGTTTAATCCTTAGTGCTCTTATATTATTAATTCTTATGGTATATATATTATTATATATCTTTCTGTACTGAGGGGCTAGCAGATCTCGACGATCGACCGTGCCGCGTAGTAGTGTATCGGGGGATTCCTTGTTTGGATTTCGCTTTGCGAGACACCCCACGCACGAACATGGCATAGCGCTGAGACTAGGGTGAAGCTTAGCCCTTAGTACATTACTTGGACTATCTAGGGTAGATAGTGGTGGGGTGATAGACTAGTTTAGCAGGGTAGCTTGACTAGAAAGTTCTAGATAGATGCGCTAGGAGTGAACTATTAGCGGAGAGGTGAGGGGTATCTCATGGGAGTGCGATACCAAACTTAAATATGAGATAAAACCTTTTTCAAAATAATAAGGCATTTATGCACTTGCAAAATATTTTCAAAATTCGGGCTCTGACCCGTTTATCTACTTTTCCTTTCTTGCTATATATTATATATATATACATAGGTGTCCAGACACAGGGACGCCTGGATGGTACTTCCTTCGAGTCAGACGTCAGCTGCAGCAGCTGTGGATGCGTGCAGGTTTTTAATAGCCGCTTCCATCGTTGTACTCTAGATAGGAGGTACTGTATAAACATTCGAGCCAAGGGCTCAATTGCTTTTATTTATTCTTTCAGTGCAACATTCGATATGGTTGCATAATTTGAACCGAGTGTTCGGTTATTTTATTTCATTTCATTTTCCTTTCAGTCTCATTTACGCATTAACTTGTGGATGTTTTATTTTAATCGTTAAATAGTGTAGTTAAGTAAAAGTTTTTAACGCTCGCCTAATAGGATATTAGTAATTAAATGGATTTCGACAGTGATGCTAAGAATGATCCATATGTGACTCCTGTTTTAATATGATATAGGAGTGATCGCCCGGTATCCCATTAGGCGGGTTGTTACACGAAAGACCTATAGGGTCGATCGACCGACCCTGGGAGTTGATCGATCGACTATACCCAGATTTTGAGTCGGCAGCTTGTTTTTAAAGAGTTTTGATTCCTTTCAAATTCTTTCTTTTACCCTTATATATAGAAGTCGTGGGTTAGAGTTTTAACCAACCTTTTACCATCTTCATTATGTAGCAGACCCTTTATATTTCCTCTCCCTCTTTATACAAACCCTAGCCCCAATTTTGTTCAATATTCAACCTTAGGTTTGAAGGCCTATTTGGGGTTGTCTCGTGTTGGGGATGGAAAGTGATTGGATTGTTTTCGCGAGAGAAACGTGATGGTCCGATCCGATTTAGAGGATGAAATTATGTGGTGTAATTATAGTTGGATAATTTTGTATTTGAGAGAAACTTTATTGTGATTGTTATTGTGGAAATAGAAGAATTTTGGATTTGTTGTATTTAAATTGTGGACATCTAGATTCTCTATACTCGTTATTAATGGTTTTAGTTTAGTTTTATCGTAGTGACACGTCGCGTGTCTCTTTCGGGCACGTGGGGTGTTACAGATGGTATTAGAGCTCAGGTATACGACAACCCTCGGGTCTTGGGTCATGGGTCTAGCACGTGGGTTAGACATATTTTCTTTGGAGATAGAGATTTTTGGTGATAGGTCGTGTTAGGCATCGAGGTTTGATGAGAGGTATTTAAGTTGATTTTTGGAGACATGATTTATTTTTGGAGATTGTTGGTGTGGCCTGATTTTTTAGCGTTAGGCTTCGTCGAATTTCGAGGATGAAATTCCTTGTTAGTGGGAAAGTATGTAACAACCCGGATTTTTAAATGGGTATTTTTGAATTAATTTTGGAAAATTCGAGGAAAATAAATTTTTGGGTTTAATAATTTTTATTGGTTAAATATGTTGTTTATGATTTTAGAAGAATAAAACTTCAAGCGGAATTGAAATCGGATTTAAAATGGTTTTTAATTATTTTTTCCTTATAGGCATTTTGTGAGGGAATTGTCGCCCGACCTGTAGGGTCAATCGACCGACCCCGGGAGTCGATCGATCGACTACGCCTAGATTTTGAGTCGGCAGCCTGTTTTTGAAAAGTTTGATTCTTTTCAAATTCTTTCTTTTCCCCTTATATATAGAAGTCGTGGTTGAGAGTTTTAACCAACCTTTTACCATCTCCATTATGCAGTAGACCCTTTATATTTCCTCTCCCTCTTTATACAAACCCTAGCCCCTATTTTATTCAATGTTCAACCTTAGATTTAGAGGCCTATTTGGGGTTATCCCGTGTTGGGGCTAGAACATGATTGGATTATTTTCACGAGAGAAACGTGATGGTGCGATCCGATTTAGAGCTAAAATTATGTGGTGTAATTATAGTTGGATAATTTTGTATTTGAGAGAAAATTTATTGTAATCTTTACTGTGGAAATTGAAGAATTTTGGATTTCTTGTATTTAAATTGTGGACATTTATATGCTCTATACTCGTTATTGATGGTTTTAGTTTAGTTTTATCGTAGTGACACATCGTGTGTCTCTTTCGAGCGCGCCGGGTGTTACAGATTGTATCAGAGATTAAGTATACGACAACCCTCGGGTCTTGGGTCTAGTACGCGGGTTAGACATGTTTTCTTTGGAGATTGAAGTTTTGGTGATAAGTCGTGTTAGGCATCGAGGTCAGAAGAGAGGTATTTAAGTTGATTTTTGGAGACGATATTTATTTTTGGAGATTGTTGGTGTGGACTGGTTTTTAAACATTAGGCTTCGTCGAATTTCGAGGACGAAATTCCTTGTTAGTGGGGATGTATGTAACAACCCAGATTTTTAAATGGGTATTTTAAAATTAATTTTGGAAAATTCAAGAAAAATAAATTTTTGGATTTAATAATTTTTATTAGTTAAATATGTTGGTTATGATTTTAGAAGAATAAAACTTCAAGTGGAATTGAAATCGAAATTAAAAAGAATTTTTAATTAAATTTTTAATTATTTTTGCCTTGTAGGCATTTTGTGGGGGAACTGTCGCCAGACCTATAGGGTCGATCGATCGACCCTGGGAGTCGGTCTATTGACTATGCCCAGATATTGAGTCGGCAGCCTATTTTTGAAGAGTTTGATTCCTTTCAAATTCTTTCTTTTACCCTTATATATAAAAGTCGTGGGTGAGAGTTTAAACCAACCTTTTACCATCTCCATTATGCAGTAGACTCTTTATATTTCATCTCCCTTTTTATATAAACCCTCGCCCCTATTTTATTCAATGTTCATTCTTAGATTTGGAGGCCTATTTGGGGTTATCTTGTGTTGGGGCTAGAACGTGATTGGATTATTTTCATGAGAGGAACGTGATGGCGCGATCCGATTTAGAGGATGAAATTATGTGGTGTAATTATAGTTGGAGAATTTTGTATTTTAGAGAAACTTATTGTAATCGTTATTGTGGAAATAGAAAATTTTTGGATTTGTTGTATTTAAATTGTGGATATTTAGATACTCTATACTCGTTATTGATGGTTTTAGTTTAGTTTTATCGCAGTGGCACGTCGCGTGTCCCTTTCGGGTGCGCGGGGTGATATAGCTTTGACATCATTTAACATAACTAATAGTTCTTCAATATTATCAATGCTAATGGGGTAGGCGACCCTCAGCCAATGCGAAGGACCTGGTCCATCTTCTTAACAAAGTATCTGTAACACCCTGCTCAATTAAATACTGGGTGATTAGTTCTATACCCAATTAAATCAGAGTATACAGTTGGTCAATTCTTATCATCACTGTCGAAAAACATTTTTATTAATCACCTAATACTCAATTAAGCTGGTGTTAAAAACTTTCAAATTTTAATTTAATACAATCTCATTTTACCATTACAAACAATTTTATGTAATTCGTTCCACAACAATGCATAATAGATAAGTAACATCAAAACTGAATTAAATGTAACTAGAATAAACTCTCGAGTTTAAATATCTCAATACAACAATCCAAATAAAGTGAATGTATTAAAACTGACATAAATAATACCAACGTCTGAGATAGAATTGAAATAACTAGAATTCTTGGGCGACATGCCCTACATGAACTAACTACTACAGATGTATGCATCAAGAGAATGAAAGCGTCTAAGCAAAGTCTGCAACTCCATATCATCCATAGTACGTCAAGTATCCAATCCTCTATGTCTGGCGTTTGTGTGAATGGACACCTAATATAGAAGATACAAGGGAGGCGAGAATATGCAAGAAAATGGGTCAGAGCCCGATGGTAAAATATTTTTAGAAATAACAAGTGATTAACAAGTGCAATTAAGCAATTATTATGTATATGTTAGATTCTCAAACTCTCTGTTGAGATTCTCACTTCTCATCTAGTGTGCACGCCTAACGTACCTTCAAACCATACTAGTTACTATTCCCATGCTAACTAGTTCTTTCCAGTCTAACATCTAAACATAGCCCAATATTGTTCTCACGTATTTCTCTCGCAATATAAGTAATACATATATATCCAATTTCTCTTTAACATGGATAATCACTTTTTTAATTTAATATAATTAAGTGTTCATTAACTTAATTCATTTCAGATTTCATTATCATTCATGTCTACTTAATTCACACAGTAGATAATATCACAAGTGTGTATATATATATATATATATATATATATATATATATATATATATATATATATATATATATATATATATATATATATATATATATATATATCTAGAGTCACTCTATTATATATATACAATGCTGCACCCCGAGACTCAGCTACGGTGCATGCATACTCTGTTATCATGTCTTGCTACATCTCGTCACTGTACAAAGGACTGCTGGTTCGGTATATCCCTCGAACCATAAATAACAAGAACATATTGGAGGCAAACATAGTCCTAAGCCTTTAGGCTATGCACATACATACGCACCCAAATGACCGTTCAATACCATTGTTTTCACACATGGCAATCCAACCTAAGTCCTATGTTCTGAGGCACAAGTCAAAAAGCCCCCCTAAGGCTCATCAGGATATGACTGCCCTCAACGCGCAAACCTCCCATCGATAGCAAGTACGCTAGGTATGTCATACACATAAATCACCATATAGGTATACACTCAACCTATATATATAAATATATATATATATATAGGGCATAAGCGCATCCCATATTACAAGTCTCATACATAATATACTTATATCGCGCATATCCCAGGTATCATGGTATTTTAAACCTCAGTTATATTATAGGTATTCGCTCCACCTATGTATATATATATATATCAATAAATGGGTATACTCTCATCCCATATACAAATCCCACACGTAGTATATTTTAAGTTTATCCTATAAGCTAACAATTCACATTTTATTCACATTTCCCATTACTCCTAACATGTCTTGTTAACTGAAAGGATTTAATTAATTATTCCACTAGCTACCTTCAACCCATACTTATTGGTCTAAAACCCACACTCATTATAACAAGCCCCGATTATATTTTAATTCCCAATAATTCTTTTTCTCGATATAGTTACAAACTGCCCAGGAATATAAAATTACAATTTGAGGCTTTTTCGCGCCAATTTTGAAACAACTTAAAACTACAAAGTTGTTCATAACGTGATTTTATACAAGAACTCGCGTGCACACTACCAATTTCCGCTTAAAACATTCCTACAGTTATCATATAATGTTTTTCCTTTTTCTACATATTTCTACCTACGGGTTGCAACATAATTCATCCTCAAAACCACTACCAAATGATCCCAAACTCCTTATAATTCATTCCAGATGATATACCCAAGTATATACATGATTTATTACATCAAATCATATCAAAATCATCATGAAATTTCGATTAATCATGCTAATACCATTTTAATTCAGAAAATCTGCATTTTATCATTATTACTCAAGAACATGTATAAACCCCAAATTTCTTCATCAAATAAGCCCAAGTTTTGTGATGTTAATTCTAATATCAACATCGGATTAATCCTACATGGTTTCCATTTCAAAGATTAAATCAAAATCATCAAAATTCATCTTTGATTTATAAAACTTAAAAAAAAAAAATATCTACCATGGACAACATACACGCTATAGATTGCAAGAGTTAAAACACTTGCCTTCGATTTAGTAGGTCTGAACTTTTGGGGAAGATGATTCTATGGTGTTCCTCTCTTTTTCGGTCACTCTCCGGTGGCGGCGGTGGTGGTGCAAGGTGACTTTGTCCCTTGGTTTTCCTAGAACAACCCTTCCTCTCCTAGAGAAATCTTTCCCGTTCCTCAATGGATGTCTCTTAGAGTTTTGGTGAATAAACATTTGGATAACATATCTCTTAACTTATATAAAAATATCCAAATTCCGTAAGTACTATTCATCTCCCAAGTAAATGACCAAAATACATCTTTGGGGTGTCTATTCGGTTCTAAATTGACACGAGACCCAAATCTACCCCCGGGTAGACTTTTCTGACTATTTAAACCCCTCTTAATACTTTGGAGCACTCGAAACGACCATTCGGATAACATAAAAATAATTAACTTTTCACTCCATCCAATTATAGTCCCGACACGACTCACACGCGCGTCCCGACTTAATTACCATAATTGTCATATTTATAAATCTCGATAATTTTTATAAAGTTATAATCATATATTACTTTTAAACATTAAGTAATATTTAATATCAATCACATATTACTTTATTCTAGTAATATTAAATCCCGATTAATTCCAATTATTTTCACATAAATAATTCCAATTAGTCCCATTGATTCAACCCGTTTACTTTTAATTTATCTCATTTTAAAAGTCAATAAAATACGAGGTATTACAGTATCCTCATACTTATTCATTTTCTTTAGTCACTTATTTTCTTTTGATATGCCTTATTCTCATACCTTTTTTTTTCTTTTGCAGGCTCAACACTTGATGGAGATCCTTTTAGTTGATGACATTAAGGGCTATAAGGGGTGGAACAATGCTCTAGTTATGGACAACCAATGGGACTTGGACAGGTTAGAGTTGCATGAGATAATCTATAATCAGTGACTGGAGATGGTCGCCCTAGATAAAGAGCGAGAGAGCCCAAGGTTGTAGATCAGCACCCTTGAGCGGACTCAATTTTTAAATAAAAGACCATTAGGGATAAAGACTCTCTATTAGTTGATGTACGGTAATCCCTATTTAAGGCTGAAGAGGTTGGTGATAAGGCCTTGACTGAGCATAAAGTTATTGTGAAGGCCCTCCAAAATGAAGTTCTCTAGATCTGAGGTACCCATGACAAGTTTATCCACTCTATTGAATACATGGACCTTCTTAAATGGTTGATTGTGGACCTCATACACTCATATCTTGAGGTTAAGTATATTGGGTTTTAGGGGAGGATTAACTCTACTGTGAAGAGCCAACTGGATGCATACTTCAACTCTCAAGTCTATCAAAAATTCTTATTTTATAAGTATGCTTTACGTTTTGATACTTATAAAGGAAAAGTCCAGTGTTTTTTTCAGAGGTCGACGTGTCTGATCTTTTCCCTAAGGACTCCCACTCTACCGAAGAAAGATCTAACAATGTGAGAAGAAGTGGGGTGAAGCTACTGAGGTATCTGCCCTAAAATCTAAGAGAAGAGTAAAAGAATGAGGAACGTCCTCTATTTGTACTAAGACCTCCAATGAATGAACCTGAAGATATTGAGAAGGACGGTCATGATGATCCCAAGCTATAATTGTTTTTATTTTTCATCCATGGGACTCTTGATGTAACCCTCCAACTTTAAAGAATGAAATTTAGTTTTATTGGAATTTTGACTTCTTCCTTAATGCTGCTTCTTTATTTTTTTTACTCTTCTAAGGAATGTTTGCCTTTTTAAGTGTTTGTTTGAGGTCTACCATGCCTTCCAAGTAAGTAGTACTTCTTAGTAAAGAAATAAATTTGAGCAGCAACACTTCTGAAGTATATATGAGTGTCCAATAACCTTTGCTTCATGAATATATAAACATTTGGAGTCAAAGACTAAGGTTTTGAAAAGTATCGTAAGACCTCAGAACCATAACATCATTTGGCACGTGTCTTACTCGACTGAGAGTCTCAAAACGTTTTCATATGAACACTTAGTCCCCCCCCCCCCAAAAAAAATGAGAAATAAAGTCAAAAAACAAATTCGTTAAGGGTCTGAAGACCTCAGATTTACAATTAACTAGGGCAAGAGAAATCTTATTTAAAAAGTTAATTCATAATGGCCATAAGACCTATAAAATATGTTTCACTAAGAATGAAAGTCTTAGGATAAAAATTTATATTTCGGGGTCCTAAGACCTCTGAACTTAACCAAGTAAGAATTGGCGATTTAAAACTTGAAGTCCCAAGGTGTATCCTAAGACCTATGGACTTAACTTAACTACAGATAAAAGCCTTGGAAGTTGAAAATTTAAAGTCCCCAAAGGGTCCTAAGACCTCTAGACTTAACTTAGCTAAGGAGGAAGACCTTAGAACTTGAAATTTAAAGTCCTACAAAAGATTCTAAAACCTTTAGGCCTAACCTAACTTAGGATGAAGACCTTAGGAGTTGAAAATTTAAAATCCAACAAAGGGTCCACAACAAGAAAAAAGGTTATTTATCACTATTAAAAATCATAATTAAAAGCCTTTTAACACGATGTTAAAATTTTCAGAAACTGTGATAAATAGGAGTGACATTAATATTTATAAAAATGTGATAGAAAATGAGGTGTTTTTATCACTGTTTTATGTAAACACTAATAAAATATAGTGCATTCCTGTCATATTTATCTCAGTTTAGCAAGGTAAACTCGGATAAAAGGCCATATTTTTTTTATCACGGTTTTATAAGGAGAGTCTTGATTATGCCTCTTTTTGTAAAAAAAATGACATAAAAGGTTATAGTTATTTATAAATTATTTTTTTTATTAAACCAACCTGCAATTGTACAATAGAGATATGTTTTTCATCCATTAATCTACTACTACCACAAGCACAATAAATAGAACAGTTTGACACCAAAGTTACTATATTACCCACCATTCAACTTAAAATCTATATTACGAAACAACTAATATATATACTAATTCAAAAGTACCAAGGAGTAATATCCATACCGCAACTACCACTTACAATATCCACAAATAATGATTACTATGTCATAATGTCTAACAAAAAGGTGAACTATTTAACATAATTCACACAATAATAAGTGGTATATATATATATATATATATATATATATATATATATATATATATATATATATATATATATATATATATATATATATATATATATATATATATATATATATATATATATGTGTGTGTGTGTGTGTGTGTGTGTGTGTGTGTTCCCTTCAAAAGAAAATATAGAAAACTTCACTTCATGATGACCACCCACGCCAATGATCCAAATCAACTGCATTCACACAATTTCAACAAGTAATCGATTGATAATATGTGTAATAAGTCAACTCAACTCAAGAATAATAATATGTGAACCATCTTCTCATCTTCTAATATGTAGAGTCTCCGTCATTTTTGTATGAAACCAAACTTGTTTAGTTTATCAACAATACATACAATAAAAAACAAACCAATAATTTAAATTCCAATCACTGCAAGTATGTCCAAGTATAAAATTAAAAAAACTCTCCAGTTTCAAATCACCGGCCCGCACGGCCAACCATAGTTTAGATGTGCATATATACAGGAAAAAAGTTAATATCGAATGAATTATATAAAAATAAAAAAATAAAATATAGTGGCCCACTTGACCCAACAAAGTAAATATCCTACTCTTTATGTTTTAAAACATTTCGGCAAAGTATTATTTGATTTTACATGAAACCAAGATATTCAGTTTATCAAAAATGTACACAATAACTTTAAAAACAAACGACCAATATAAATTTTAATCACCGAACTCGTGTCAAAGTATATAATTCCAAAATATAGCAGTTTTAGAATGCTGACCCACATGACCAGACAAAGTCTAAATAAAAAAAATCGCCCCATACAACCCAACAAAATTAAATTTCACATTAAAGTTAAAAAGTTACCTAATTTAGTCATAAATTAATTCAATGAACTCCATTCTAACTTCATTTACATCATATGTTGTGTACATCTCTTTGTTGTTCAACATCGTTATAAATTTAAATAACCAAGTAATAGGGCCTTTAAAGATTTCAAAAATCAATATGAGTAAAATAATATAAATATAATAACCTTTATTTCAATAGGCATGGAAGAATCCTCCATCAAATCTTTCATGAATATCGTCACAAAATATCCACACACAAGAGTCCTTTTTCCTTGTACTGGGTGCTAGATTCAGACAAGTATTTTAAAGGTATCTAGTCATTATTTTAAGAAACAACTAAAACGAAAAATCAGTTTTAGACTATGTATTACCTTAACATAATTCCAAGTTGATGTGTACCTCTTCTCATCGATGGCGATTGTGTTAAAGCCCACTTCAAAAAAAAATTCATGATTAGTTGCGAACACTAATTTGTAAAGACAATAAATGTAAAAGGAAGTAGCGATCATAAGTTACTAACGTAGTGATATACAACTTGTCATGTTCAATGGGTTTAGCATTTTTTTAATTCTAACCAATAAAAATCATCGTAGAGAGATCGTCATAACTAAATCCCAATGAAACATGTAAAAACAAGTTTAACATGAACGCATTAATAAATAACAAAACAACCATATATGTATATTCATCATGAATAAGATATTCATTTAATTAATACACTTACACATTTTAAAGGTTCAGAGGAATAAAACATATTTTATTTCGTTTCGCATGCTGCAATATTTATCCAATAAATCGAGTTCTT
The DNA here is from genome assembly GCA_949130495.1 of Sambucus nigra. Lineage (NCBI taxonomy): Eukaryota > Viridiplantae > Streptophyta > Magnoliopsida > Dipsacales > Adoxaceae > Sambucus > Sambucus nigra. The sequence continues at coordinate 360,054,887 of OX422211.1, read as the reverse complement.
TTTATTTTTGATGCGATAATAAAGGGTATGGGTTGAAGAATTGGAATATTTCACAAGAGACTTGATATTTGTGTTATATTTTCTTTTTTTCATCTTTGTATGCATGACTATATATCTTTGTGTCTCTAATACATAAACACTTTATCTATTGGGTACATGGAGTTACATATTTGAAAACAAAGGGACAAAAACAATACAAAGAATTTTTTGTATCATTATTCATGTATTAGGGAACGAGATGTTTGATACGGTATTCTATTTTTTGATATGTCACAAATTGATTTCATTGACCGATGATGTCTCACCATTAATTGGTTATGTCAATCTACTTGGTGTTTATTATGTTACCAAGTTGGGAGATGATTTGTTATAGTTTTCTAAATGTAAGAAATTATAGGGTACTAACTCTATTTCATACAAGCTTATAGGCCACGCGTTGCATGGTCTATGAAAATATAGTTATAAACTAATATAAAATGAGATTTTGCGCTAATGGAGTTGTGTGGGTGAAATATGGCTAGGGACTTAGGGTGGTACATCCGTACAAAATAAAGAATAAAAATTCTAGATGTGAAAATAACAGAAGGGAATTTAAGAAAATTGAACACTATGCAATAAGAGGGACAGACAATTTTCTTGTACGCATAGAATAGATAAAAATTAATCTGTTATAACTTTTTTTAGGTTTTTGAAGGAAATAACCTAAAAATGATTGAAATTTTCAAACAGTATGCATTTACATATATTATGTAATGCGTACACTATGTAATAGCACACAATTTTTCCTTTTAAAGTAGACAATTTTCCCCATTCACATACACACAATTTTTCCTTTGAATTAAAAAATTCACATATACATAGTATATTCAAATAATTTTTTCCTTGCAAGTTATCAATTTGTCTATTCAAACAATTAATTTGGTCATTCCTCTGTATAATAGAATAAAGTAAATATCCGCATTGAGATAAACACAAAATCGATAAATAATGTTGCACATGAAAAATAATAATATTGGTAGAAACATACCTTGAAGACGATAAAGAAGAATAATATAAATTAAGATGATCCACATTTCATGGAAGTGAATCGTAGTTTGTAGTTTCAGTAAGTTCTAAAAATGTAACTATTATTTACTCAAAATAAATTTCTTAAAAAAAGTTAATAAAATTGAGATTAAATTATTAAAGCCTTAACGTCGAATTTCATACATTTCACTATGAAAATAAAATATATAACACAAAATTAAAAGTAAGTCAATTACTGAAGTTATAACAAACATCTTATATGAAATTAAAAAAAAATTGTATAACATTCAACATAATAAAAGTGAGATGAAGTCTGAAAACAAACATCTTTCCTTGGATTTTTGGTATTGAAATACATTGAGATGGAAGATAGCACAAAAGTTTTGACTAATCAGCTTGAAAATGGGTTTCATATATTTTCAAGGAGAAAAGGGAGAAGAAAATTTCATGGCAAAAGTTTAGTTGTTTGGAAAATTCACCCTTCATTTCCAATCATTTGAAGATGAGAAAACGGAGTGAAGGGAATTGGTGAGAGGATTGGTGAGAACAAGATTTGTGAATATCTTGATATTTTGTGCAATTAAGTTATTGCTAATGAAGGTGGAAGTCATGAACTTTTATGTCTCTTGTTGTATACTAATGGGTACAATATGAATAAATGAAGGTGAAACGTCATTTAACTCTTAGTCTCTTGCTAGCAGTATAGCCGAATCAATATGAACAAAAGATTTTGTTCATATATTTTCCACGACTCTGTTATTTTGCTCAATTTGACTCCTTAGTTTCGTTCACACATTTTAGAACATAAACCACCCAAAAGTTGTGGCTCCTGAATATGGAACGGTCATTTCCGGATACAGAGAGATGAGAGAAAAAAGTATATTTACCAAAACAATTGGGGCTAAACATTTAATCAATTACCTTTTTTTGGGGCGGTACATTGAAGATACATTTTGACTGTCGTTTCTTAAGCAACTATTAGGGATGAAATTGGGTAATTAAGGCAATTGTCATTTGTCATCTCAAAACGATGCCAGACTATTGTTTTAAATATGAGTGGTGCTATGGGTACCAAATAACTCCCCTAGATCTCCCCCAAATAGCATTGATGAGTTGTGCCCTAGCGGGACCCATACCATAAGATATAACACTTAAAGCTATTTGGGGAATGATTTGGGGGAGTTGTTTGGGACACATAGCATTTTCCTTTAAATATATACATAAATGAGAAATTCTTCTTATGGTGAAGTTTGTGCACATATCTATTGGAGTGGTTCCACAGAGAGCTTTGTTTGCTACTTATTTGGTTTCGTTAGAGAGGAAAAGATTCGGTTGTTGCCCAATTGCAATGTATGTATTTGTATGTACTAATTAAATGTATCCTCTTAGACAATCGAGTTTTGTCTATATGGAAATAAGCTAATCCATTTTATTATCGTAATGTGTATTTACTAATTTCTTTTATATTATTATTAATTTTGTTGTATTTGGGGTAGAAGATTAGGTTTGGGGGCCCATTAATAAATTAATTATTCATTTTTTTCATAGGTTTGTTTTTCTGTCTCTTTTTCTTTCTCACTTTATTGCTTTATGATATGTTTTAGTGCAAGTTAATGTATGTTTATGAGGTTGAGTTGCCGATTTTTTATCTCAATGTTCATAATTTACAATTTTTCATAAGATCGTAGCCCCAAAAGGTTTGGTGTTTATAATTATTTCTCGGTTCTTTGAAGACAAATCCACGATAATGAAAGAAGAGGGAATATAGATTGTATTTTGGTTAAAGATCCTATGGCACGCAATGTCCTTAATGAAGAATTAATGGTCGAAATAGTTGCTCATTATATTTGTGATATTCTGATCTCCGGTCACTTAAAATCATCCAATTTAAGTCAAAATAGCCAAGTAATCTCGCTTATCCTACTGCACTACTTTTCATATTTTTACCTAGAAGGAAGATATCTATATCACTGAAAGTATAATGTATTTATAGAATAACATGTATTTACCACGTTCACTTAAAATTATACTACATATAATTGAACTTGTACAGTAAAAAATGGATAGAATGTGTTCCAAATATGAGATAAGGATGACTAAGCAAACAATTTCAATCCTCTTTTAAGAATTAATGTAAAATACACACATTATAAAACTCATGTACCTTCTCTTTCACGTGTATAAAAAGTTTGTACTGTTGAGAATAACGAGTACAAAACTCTAATATTCGCAAGAAATGATTATAAGGAAGTACTCACTAAACCACTCTTTCAAAACACTTAAAGAAGACCAACTCATAAAATACTACACTCAAACTAAGATACAAATGCTAATTTCCTTATTGTTTTACTTCTTCTTGGATGATTATATAAGCATAGGACATGGGGTTGTTACATCATGACAAATACATTTTAGGCCACACATTAAACAAGTAAGGAAAACTTACAACCACACCTTTCTACCTAACACACACTAATTTATCACTAGTGAAATATAGGTAAGCAATGACATTACACACATTAATTTACCACTAGTGCAATATAGGTAAGCAATGACATCATATGGGTTGTGATGTTGAAACTTAATACACCCCCTCAACATCTACTCTCATTCCTTTCACCATGCGAACTGATGACGAAAGTTTTCAAACTTGTTTGTACTTAAACCTTTTATGAACAAGTCTGCAATTTGATTATCTGTTTTGATTTGTTTCATCTCAATCTCTTCTTCAAGAACTTTTTCTCTAATAAAATGATAGTGCACTTCCACATGTTTAGTTCTTACATGAAAAACTGGATTCTCTGCCAAACGAACTGCCGACTTGTTATCACAATACAACGGAACTGCATATTCTAGTGGTTGATGTAGATCATTCATCAATTGTAACAACCACGTACTCTCTTAAGCTGCTATTGCTACTGCTCGATATTTTTCTTCCATAGTTGAAAAAGATACCGTTGGTTGTCTCTTACAACACCAAGAAATTGCTCTAGATCCGAGCTTGAACATATACTCGGTAGTTGATCGGCGAGTGTCGTGATATCCTGCATAGTCAGCGTCACGACAACCAACTAACTTGAAATCTTCACCTTTCTTGTATAAAATACCATAGTTAGTTATACTCTGCACATATCTCAATATTCGCCGAACTGCTTCCAAATGAGACTTTTTTGGATTTTGCATGTACCGACTCATCACACCAACTGCATAAGAAATGTCAGGTCAAGTAAAGGTTAGGTTGATCAGACTACCTACTATTTTTCGATACATCCTGGCATCTTCCAAATCTTTTCCTTCATGTGCACACAACTTGCCATTTGGTTCCATCGGTGTCGAGATTGACTTGCATTTGAGCATCCCAAACATCTTCAATAAATCTTTGGAATAATTTTACTGAAGTGAAATATTCCTTATTGTGAACGATCAACCTCTAGACCAAGAAAGTGCTTGAGTTATCCAAGTTCCTTCATCTGGAAACGAACTGATAAATTCTCCTTTATTCGAAGAATTTCTACCTCATTATCACCGGTTATGATCAAATCATCCACGTATACCAGTACGATAGCTAACTTTCCTCCATTAGCTTTGACAAACAAGCTAGGATCTCAAGGTGTTACTGAATAACCACTTTGAGTTAAAAATTTAGAAATCTTACCATATCACGCCCTTCGTGCCTGTTTGAATCCATAGAGTGCCGTTCGTAACTTACACACATGCTCAGGATGATCTTGATTATGAAAACCCATTGGTTAAATCATATAGATCTCCCGATCTAACTCCCCATGAAGAAATGCGTTCTTCACATCTATTTGCCATAAATTCCAGTCTTTGTTGGATGTAAGTGCAAGTAGGACTCATACAGTTGTAATCTTTTCCACTTGACTAAATGTTTCATCATAGTCTAGTCCATATTGTTGAGAGAACCCTCGAGCCACCAGTCGAGCTTTGTATCTCTCAATTGATCCATTTGGACGACGCTTTATCTTGTAAACCCATTTACATGATATGGTTTTCACGTCTCTTGGCTTCGGCACGAGATCCCAAGTCTGATTTTGCTCTAATGTAGTGATTTCTTCTTCCATAGCTTTAATCCACTCAGAATTCTGGGATGCTTCTTCAAACGTATCAGGTTCTTTTACACTTTCTTCTTCTTCTATGGCTGCATTGGCATATTTGGGATTTGGCTTTCTGATTCTTGTTGACCTCTTGAGTTATGACTGTGGAGTTGATACTTCTGTTTTAGTAGGTCCACCATCTTCATCTGGTTGGTAATATACACCAGTTTGCTAAGGATTCTGAGTTACTTCTTGCTCGATATTATCATCATCATATGAATCTTTAGCTTCATGTGAGCTTGATAGGATTTGAGGAGTCGGCTCTCCCATTTTCTGTTGCATCTTCTCTTTAAATTCCTTCGAGTTTGATAACATCTCCTTTTCTGAGGACCACCAAGAAGATTCTTCATCAAACACCACATCTCGTGATGTGTAACACCTTCCAATCGTAGGATCGCAACATTTCCACCCTTTTCTCTAGATGTCGTATCCTACAAAGATACATATGACGACTTTCTTGTCAAACTTGCTACGTAGAGGGTTAGGAACAAATACATAGCATACACAGCTAAATAATCGAAAGTAACTAACCGTAGGTTTCATGTCCCATAATTTCTCAAAGGGCGAAACAAACTCTAACCTTGGTTGAGGAAGTTTGTTAATCACATGGGCTGCAGTTCTCATAGCTTCAGCCCAAAACCTTCCCTGTACATTCTTAACATGTAGCATACTCTGATAAACTTCTGCAAGATGTTGATTCTTTCTCTCTCCTACTCCATTATGTTTGGGGGTGTTGGCCCAAGTAAATTGATGACGTATTCTATAATCTCGTAGATACTGGAAAAACTCATTTGAGGTGTATTCTCCTCCATTATCTGTGCGTAGATAAATAATCTTCTTCCCCACTTCTCCTTCAATCGTCTCTCTGAACTCTTTAAACTTTGAGAACGTGTCAGATTTTTCTTTCATAAAGAAAACCCATACATACCTGGAGAAGTCATCAATAAACATTATCATATACCACATCCCACCAACTGATGGTTTCTTGACTATTCCGAACACATAAGAATGAACTAACTATAATGGTTCCTTTGCTCTAAACTTTGATTCCTCATATGGTAATTGATGCGCTTTACCATACTGGCATCCCGCACAGACCGTGTCTATCATCATGTAAAATTGAGGAAGTCCCTTGAGCATCGACTTCTTCATCATCACCCTTAGCTTAGAATAGCTAATATGTCCCAATCACATGAGCTATAAATCTACTGTCTCATTTTTTCTTATCTTGTCTACATACGCAGACTCTACTGACATCACATAGACTGACTCCAATCGTCGTCCCTCCATTGTTGGCATTCTTGAGATCTTGAGGTCTTGATATGCCTTCACATCTCTTAGACCAAACAAGACAAAATGGCCTGATGATGTTAACTGTGCCACTGAAAGCATATTTTTCCTCATACTCAGAACATGTAGACATTTTGAAGCGGCACCTGGTTAGAACTGTATTGAGGTGCTACTACTGTCGTACCGATATGAGCTATTAGTAGCCTTGAGTTGTTGGTTGTTGCCATAACCCTATTTCCCTTGTATTTTGACAGGCTCTGTGACTTCTGTTTATCACCCGTCATGTGATTTGAGCAGCCTGAGTCGATAATCTAATCATTCTCGTAGTTGATCCTATCAACTGTCAAGACTGTGAGAGATAAGTCCTCCTCTTCCACAACAAAAGATGCTTCAGCATCCCAATCATCTTCGCTTCTCTCCTTTGAATTGGAAGTAGCAGCATTGCTCTCAGTGGGCCTTTTGTTGGACCAACAATCTTTTGCCATATGTCCCTTCTTGCTGCAGTTGTAACATTTGCCCTCAAATCGTTTACCGTAGCCACGATTCTTTAAAGATCCCCCTGGATGAGAACCTCCCTCTCCTTGATTACTTTTTGCCTTGTCATCATCATTTTTTATATCCACCTCCGACGTGCTGCTTGAAGTAGCCTTTGCTTTTGTTGGTGTAGAGCGCTTCCTCCTCACCCTTCAGCGAGACTCCTCCCATTTGCTTAGCCATAGATTCTTGATTGGAAAGTAAATTTTCAAACTCAACCAGTGATGGTTGAGTCGGTCATCCTTGTACAGCAGCAACAAAACTTCAGTATTCGGACCTCAAACCATGGATAATTATTCTTTTTTATCCTGGTTTCACCAATAGCACCTGTTGGATCTAAATTTGAAATTTCGTGGCATATTTTCTTCACCTTGTGAAAGTACTTGGTGATAGTCATGTCGCGTTGCGCCATCGATAGTAGCTCGTTCTTGAGAAGTTGTAGTCTTTTGTCGTTCTTCTTTGAAAAAAGTGTAGTGAAAGTGTCCCATGCTTCTTTCAGTGTTTTGGCATCCCGGATGTGGTCCAACATTTCTTCTTCAATTGTGGTCTTTAAGGCAAACATCGCTTTGCCCACTTTAATATTCCATTTTCGCAAAGTGACATTAGAATCATCAACTTCTAGTTATATAACTTCACTACCGCCAACGACCTCCCAAAGTTCTTGTCCTTGCGTATAAGACGTCATACATATCGTCCACGTATTGTAATTTTGGTGGTTGGGCTTCTTGATTCCTTCAACTACTTAAAGATCACCCATCGTGTCAGTAAGTTTTTGATAATACCAAACAAACCTGATTTCAAGATACAAACTTGTAGAATAATAATTTCTCATGACTCAAGAAAACTCACTCCAAAAATACTGGTACACGACAGTCCCGCTCTGATATCAATTGTTTAGAATAACGAGTACAAAACTCTAATATTCGCAAGAAATGATTCTAAGGAAGTACTCACTAAACCACTCTTTCAAAACACTTAAAGAAGACCAACTCATAAAATACTACACTCAAACTAAGATACAAATGCTAATTGCCTTATTGTTTTACTTCTTCTTGGTTGATTATACAAGCATAGGGCATGGGGTATTTACAGCATGACAAATACATTTTAGGCCACACATTAAATAAGTAAGGAAAAATTACAACCATGCCTTTCTACCTAACACACACTAATTTATCACTAGTGAAATATAGGTAAGCAATGACATAACACACACTAATTTACCACTAGTGCAATATAGGTAAGCAATGACATCATATGGATTGTGATGTTGAAACTTAATACATACCAATAGCATAAGGCGCCTGCTTAACTACAGGGTTTGAGAGAGATGGATATCAACTAACCTTACCCCATATTGCAATTCTTCTCTTGCACTTGTCTCCCAAACATAAATTGAACAACACCATTTTCATACATGTTCATAATCGTCCAGTACATTCTTGAAGGACTATGTAATTTTATTGGTAACAATTGCATAGGAATGGGGTAAAATTGTCTCTCGAGCTAGACAAGGTTCCTACAAGGCATGAAAAAGGTAACTAAGTTGAGGAGATATCTATGAGTACTATATTGTATACACTAATAGGGAGAATTTACTAATAAATAACATATAAAATGGATCAGAGAGAATGATAGATTTACAGTTTCTTCCTATTTCATTATTTGTTTTGTGAAAAAAAACAAATTGGTGATAATTTCCACATTATTATCATCATCAAATTGATTTCAATATTGGAATTGGGTGAATATTGGAGATAGAAGAGAGCGATTTAGGAGTGAACGGCTTAAGTCTCGTAGATTTATCATTTGAGAATAATAGTCTCGTTGTATATGATTCTTCTTCTTTTGCCAACGATGAACATCAATTATTAGAAATTCAGTACAATGCTAAAAAAATGAGTTGGGAGTTGTGTATGTTGGTAAAGTAGCAAGCTTGACCCATACCAATGCGCCGAAAGAATAATTTCCTCAACTGTTTGGAACATAAAAAACACAAAGAATAAGAAAATTTGGAAAATGTAACTTGTGAAAATTTTTGTCCTGGGATAGTGTATTCTTCACAAATTCGGATGTTTTAGATCCTGATGAGTTGTAAAGCATGATTAAAACGGCTGAAAATGGTGAAAAAAATACATTTTTCTAAAGATAGAAGAGAAAATATGCAGATATATTGATACAGTATCTATATTAGAAAGTGATACTTAACTTGACACTTGAAAGTCTTGAGATTCTTAAGGAGGAGTTGTTTGAAGATATCTGAGCTTCCATTATAAATCAAGTAAAAATCCAACATGGAAAATTCGTGCAGCAAGGAAAGATCAGGACAAATAAATACCCAAGTTATTTCCGCAAATAAGTTGGATCTTTCTTCTCAAATAGGTTAAAGCCTAAACCTTCTTCGAAGACGATAAAAATTAGCCCATCGAGATTTGAGAAGATAATAACACAGAGTTCTGGTCATCCACTTGTCACACAACTAAAGCCTAATCCTACTTCAAAAATGATAATAATTGGCTCACCGACATCTATGAAGATAATAACACAGAGTTCTGGTCATCCACTAGTCACACAGTCTGTTACAAGGATCAAGGACTCCTCTTAATCACCTCCTCGACTACCACCCAACTCAATAGTAACAACGAAAAAGGCTTACTTGGGTGCTGGTCGTATTATAATAGAGAACCATAATGCAAAAATTACCTCTGGTAATAGTAGAAGGACTCGAGCACCAGAAGTAACTGGCTTACGTGGCTCCCACAGGGCTATACCTAAGCCTTCATTATCTTCCAAATCATTTTTTTGAGCTCCTCTGCTGCAACCAAGACAGATTTGTCGATCTCTTCCTCCTTGTGTGATAGTTTAGGAAGTTGCAACGCTGGTAAATCTCCCATAACTTTTGCAAGAAGAAAGATCGATTCTAAAGCTATTAACTCACCTTCTCTTGGTGCAATCCCCAAAACCTCATCAAATATTTCATCGAAGAACAAAGCACGGTGTGAGAATTTGGGCTCCTCTACTTACCTAATGTCACCCAATCTATCTTCTAAATTATCACTTGGTAGTTATATTAGTGTATGGCCTCCAAATTATCATTATCATCTTCTACTTCTAACTAGGGATGGACATAAGACCAAGGCCGTCAAGCATGCCCATCCTCCCCGAAAAAAATAAGGCTTAAATAAGGTAAATAAGCCCCGCGAATCGAGCTTGACAAAATTTGATAGGCCCGATAATTTTCCTGGGCAGGCCTGGGCAAGTAGTCTTAGGCCCGTTTGAGCCCGACTAGGCTCGAGAATTATATTTAATATATATATATATATATATATATATATATATATATATATATATATATATATATATATATAGAGAGAGAGGGGGCTCCTGTACCTACGAAATAGTACATACCACAGTTTGATCGATTTTTTTAAAATAGCATAAAATGTTATTTTAAGTTGATTTTTTTATATAGACCTACTGAAATATTTAAGCATCATATTAAAAAATTTAGTCAAAAAATAAGTTTTTACTATTTTAAAAACTTGGTATGTACCGTTTGGTATTTGCATGAGACTCTCACTATATATATATATATATATATATATATATATATTAGTGTTTTAGTTTTTATTCCTTTAAGGTTAAAAGTTACAAAAAAGAATATAAATTGGGAACATTTAAAAATATCAATTTTAGGCTTTATTTATTCTTAGTCTTGAGAGTACATTCTAAAATTAATTTTCTAAACACTAAAATAGGTCATAAATTTTGTAAAAAATAAAATTTAGATAAAAAAAATTTGTGTCCGAGCCTAGGCAAGAATCTTTCGAATTTGGGCGGACATAGGATTACACAATGAGACCTAACTCAGGCCTGGGCAAGCCTAGGAAAACTCAAAATTTTATAGGCTCAACCGCATCCTACCCAGTCCCGGCCCATGGCCACCCCTACTTCCAACTAAAGGTCCAAGTTAATGACTGTGGGGAATGATAAACCCTTCACATTCCCCAAATTTTTAATTGTGGTATCATCATTTATCAATGTGATAGGGCCTCCGTTTATAGCTATTGGGTCATGTCCAACAACCATGCAGTGATGGGTTGATCAATCGTATGGTTGATAACTTGGGACATGTTTAAGTCTTGGGGGGGGTGCATGTATGGTTGGATCTCCTTTGGGGGCCACAAGTTATTTAAACGATGAATCATGCGGTTGATCATTTTATCCTGTAATGATTACCTAAAGATATTTAATTTAACCGTGCGATTGATGATGTGAACTTGTGAAGTTTAGGGTTTTGGCTAGATATTTGGGGCATTCTTATTTTCACCCCTGATTATTTCTAGGCACATATGTTAGCATATTTTTTTGGACCCTTTATTTAGTGATATTTTATTTCCACTAACTTTGGATTTTTATGCTGCCGATAAATGATAAACTCAAGCCCCGATTACAAATTGGGGTGTGCACAATAAGGCATTCTTGTAACCATCATTCTTATTTCCAAATGAAGCGATATATCTTTACTGAAAAGTAAATGCCATACATGGTTTTAAGAATAAAACCCTAATAAAATCTATACAGTTTCTTGTAATCAAGATAGACCCACTAAAATATTGTGCTACATCCCTATCATTGTTGTCCTTCTCATTTAAGACTATAAACAAGAAAACTTATGTTGTGTAAGAACTGTTGATTTGATCCTCGATGTGTAAATCGTACTCTATACAATAGATTACCTACTATGAAAAGTAAAAAAAACCAGCAATATACAAAACAAATATTATGACCATACATGATTCTTGCTAAAGCATATAAAATGATTTTATTCAATATTAAATACACAACTAAAACTATTACATAAAGTATGGTGTTACCATAGTGCTCTAACAATACCTCTATGGCTTAGTGGGAGATGATGATATTTCTTATGCTGGGATTATTAGAGGATGGGGAAGGGGAGGCCACGTGGTAGACCACACGGTGTGATGAGATGACTTTGTGTTATGCTTGGGTTACCACGACACTTGTTAAAAATTAAGTCATCGACTATTACAGATGCACAAGCCCAAGAGGATGATGCTCAGATGCTTAAATGTGTGATAACACAACCTACTTATGGCACATAGACTTTTTTGTACATGGGATAATTTTGGACATCTAGCTTCCTCTTATTATAGTCCTTATAAATGGATATGTTTGTTATATATGCATTAAGTGTTCTTCCCATAAATACACATTAAAAAATTAGTTTTGTGTTTCCATAATGATAACACATTTGTTATGGTATAATATATCTTAATTAGTAATACAAATAACCATTGATGACCCAAGAATCGTCTCTTCCACATATTGGACATTTTGGGCACCTCGACCTAAAATAAGGATCGTCCTCGTACTCATTCAGGGTCAGACTCATACTCATACTCATCCTAGGTCGGCCGTTTTATAGAAAAATGCACAAAATTCACCAGAATGGGTAATTTAGTCATTCCAAGCCTGCACAATTGGGTACACATAATAGCATTGCATGTGGGATGAATAATCACATATTCCATATAGTTTCAAGATGGACATGTGTCACCAATTAAGTATATCAGATCAATCAACATTCTCCATGTGACTTTGGGTGCACATTACACCCACTTATAAATAGGACTGTACCTTCTAAAGACGTCATCTCATTGTAAAGTATAACAAAACTTTGGAAAAATACTATTAGAGAGACAAAATATGAAGCGTAACTTGTAAAACACTCTTTAGTTACTGAGAAATGAATTGTACCAAATTATATATAGGCCAGTCGGCTTAACCACTCTAAATCTCACATATTTGAGTTATCTTAGATTTGGATCTATAGTTTGAAGGCTTGAGTTAAGGGTTTACCCTCATTCATATTGAACTTAGTTGTTAATATTTTATAACCATGATCATACTTTAAGTCAAATTCTGTGTGAAAATCACTATTCACCATTTTATGTATAATGTTTTGATCCTAAAATCATTACCAGTTCATCCCAAATTTTGTTTGTCTAATAGATCTAAAAAATTCTAGGTAGAAACATTATCCCAAATATGTCAAATTTATGTTTATTGTTCACTCTCTTATCCATGATTCTCTAGGTTAAATTCCTTATTAGAAACATCAACATGTTGATCGAAAAATGTCATTGGACTTACCACCATCGCCTCCCACTGGGATGCATGCTTCAAGCAGTGCAGCTCCTTCTAAAATGGTAGAGTTCACCGTAGCACTGAGAATGATGATAGCTAACTAAGAAACAGTGCAATTAAAGATGATGTATTTTACTCAAACATTCGTACGAAGACCTTCGAAGGGGTTTGTGAATCTTCATACTCCGATTGTCAGGGGTAGACAAAATACCTCGCAATAGTTGCTCTATGATCCAAAGAAATATGGCCATTAAGGATAATGCGCAAAAATGTAGAAAGATCCCTTCATCTTGAATTGGGGTATGAGGAGAATAAAAAAAATCTAGAAGAAAAGGAGGTTGAATCACGGCCAAAAATTCAAGACTACTCTTATAAACCTGTAAAAACATCCTTTGCCCCAAGAACAGTGTCTATAACCTGGACGAAGCATCCATCACAATAGGTTGCGAATGCCTTTACTAGCCTTATAAAGCATCAATCCTTTGATAGCCTAGGTCCCATATATAGTGCCCCACATGCTTCTCAAAGTCAATGTGACATGAGACAATTCTCTGAAGGTCATAAGGGAACATAAACCTTAAGAGGGTCGACATGTGTTAGACCTAGAGATATGTCTCATTTATTGATCAATAAGAGCCGAGGAGGATCGAGGAGAGAATGGTCTGGGGACAACCACCGTAAAAATGATAAGCCTTAAAAAAGTTCCATTCAAAGGATTGAAAACAAGTTGGGAGACCTGATAAAGAGTACTAATCCCTTTAAAAGAGGTTACATTGAAGGTCTCCTTTCATCCCAGAGATTGTTAACTATCTAACTCCTGTGAAATTCAAACCTACAGTGGTAACGCTAAAGTATGATGGGAGCTTAAATCTAATTCACCATATGGAAATATACCAATTGATTGCTCACATATACTCGGGTCTAAACGAAATGAGATATCGGGCATTCTCGGGGACTCTCACTGGAGCATCACACATTTTGTACACAAGTCTGCCTCAGGCACATATAAGAAATTTTAAAGAGCTTGCTGATAAGTTCATTCATAAATTCTTCTACTGCTTGAAACTAGGTAGGAGGGTAACCCACCTCCTAAATGTCCAAAGGGAGAAAAGAGAAAACACTCAGAGAATTCATCTCTAGATTAAACAAATAGAAGCTTAAAGTTGTTGACTACGATGAAAATATGGCCATGACAACCCTCCTTAATGGGCTCTTATGTGGAAAATTATATTAGGCCCTTTATTAACACCCTCCTACCATAATGAATGAAATTATAGCAGATGTCGGGAAGGTCATGGCAGCCAAAGAGACGATATAAACCAATAAAGAAGATCTAAAAAAAATGGGTCTGGAAAGTCTTCTCAGAATAAGGACAAATATAAAGGATGAAAGATTTATCAAGAAAAGTTCACTAATTATGCACCCCTCACTACATAGGTTCATCACATTCGAAATGCTATTAAGGATGGGGAAGAGTTCAAAATGCCCAGGAAACATAAAATATCTACCAACTAAACAAGAACAAATACTGTGAATTTTACAAAGATCATGGACATGATACCAACGATTGTTATGCTCTTTAGGATGAGATCAAAAAGATTATCAATACGAGTCGGTTAAAAAGTTTCGTGGATCAGAATGATAATCCTCAGGAGAAAAGGAAGCGTTAGGGATCTCCTGCGCGACATAAAGCAAATAAGAAAGAAGGAAAAAAGCCCAAAGATGAGGAATTAGATAATGAATTTACTGGGGAAGCAGTCAAGCTACCTGAAAATACAAAAGATCCAAAGGCAAACCTGTGCATAATTTCATTTGACATGTATATGATTTTAGAAGGAGTAGTTGGTGAAGGAACTGAACTAGTCGACCTAATAGCCTATATGGGAGAAGCAAAATCAGGTGCTCGATGAATGGATATTAATCATATAATGGAAAAGGAGAAAGAAATTTTTCATAGGAAAGTGAACATTGATCGTCAGATCGTTGGATTTTATAGGTTGGATTTTAAGAACTTCATTTATGCACATGATGACTAATTAGTCGTGAGCCTCATGGTTCGTCAGTACAATGTTTCTTGAATCCTTATTAATGGAAGAATCTTAGTAGATGCAATTTTTTTGGATTATTTCAAACGACTGAAGTTGAATGTCAAAAAGATAAATCCATATCGTCAACCAATCATCGATTTTAGTAAGGAGAAAGTGTTCCCGCTCGGGATGGTGGAGTCTGATGTATACATGGTAAGTGGCCAATTTATTTGATAAAGCAATTGAACTTCTTTATCATGGATTAACACATGATATCATCCCCTATAACATTATTCAGGGTCGAGTTTCCCTAAAGCAGTTTGATGTTGTGCCTTCTATTGTGCATCAAATTATGTAGTTTCTAACTCATTTTGGAGTAGGAGAAGTATGTGGTGATCATGTCGAAGGAAGAGAATGATACTTCACATCTTCTGAAGAGAGGGAATATTACAAACAAAAGACTACTTCTTATAATGTTGACACTCTCGATCCTAAAGATGATAAAAATTGATAAAGGGTGAGGAATTCAGGGAGGTAAAATTGGTGGTTCACGATCAAGAGGACCCTAAATTGCCTCGTCCTTGAAATACACATTGCTTCGTCCTTAAAATCCAATGTCAAGTTAAAATTCGTTAAACTATTGAAAGAATGTAAAAACATCTTTGCATGGTCTCACAAAGACATGTTAAGGATATACCCTGAAATAATATGTCACTACTTAGATGTGGACCATTTGGCCAAAGAAATAAATCAGAAGAGGAGGCAATTTTCCCATAATCGATACTAGATTAACCAATAGTAGGTGAAGAAGCTCCTAGATGCGAGATTCATAGGGGAATTTAAGTATCTCTCATGGCTTTCCAATGTGCTTCTTGTGCCAAACAAAAATGGTGAATGGTGTACGTGTGTCAACTTCACTAACTTGAATAAGGCATGCCTAAAAGATTATTTATCTTTGCCTCAAATAGATCAAATGGCTGACACCATTGTCAGCCATAAGCTCATGAGTTTCATGGATGCCTACCGTGGTTACAATCAAATATCTATGAATGAGGATGATGCGAAAAAAACTTCTTTTATTACTAATAAAGGCACTTATTGTTACAGAGTGATGCGTTGCAGCTTCAAGAATGTTGGAGCCACGTATGAGCGGTTAGTGAACAAAGTTTTTGGAGACCAAATTGGATAAACAATGGAAATTTATGTGGGTGACATGTTGATTAAGAGTCTTAGAGTTGAAGACCATGTGAAAGACTTGGACAAAAAATTTGACATGATGGAGAAACAACAAATGAAGCTGAACTCTGCCAAATGCATTTTTTTAGTATGTTTCGAAAAATTCATTGGATTCATTATAAACCAAAGGGTAATAGAGGCTAATCTAGCAAAAATTAAGTCACTGATTAACATTAAGACACCAAGAAGCTGAAAGGAAATTCAGAGACTCATAGGGTGCATAATGATGTTGAATATATTTGTTTCCAGAGCCACTGATAAACTCCTTTTATTATTTAAAGTACTAATGAAAGCCTCCTCCTTTTCCATAAAATGGAATGAAGAATGTGAGAAAGCAGTCCACAAATTTAAGGTATACATGGGTTCTACTCCTTTATTGTCATGACCCCTGTATGACAAAAAGTTGTATTTATATTTAGCACTATTGGAATTAATGATAAGCTTAGAGATGGTTTGTCTAGAGTAGAGGGTTCAAAATCCATAATATTATACATGCAAAGCATTCCGGGGGTATAAAGTTGGTATCCTAGGATGGAGAAACAAGTTATAATACCCTGGGAGTAGCTACTAAAAAATATTAATAAATTAGAGATTTTTTTTAAACAGACCATTTAGATTGAGCATAAATACATAAATCAGCTGAATAAAATGTCTCAATAATATTAAATATAAAATGTGATTTTATATAACAATTTACAATCAACAAAGCGGTATATATAAATTTTTTAAATAAATATCCAAAGCCTCTAATAACGCTCTAAAACCCAATGATGCCATAAATATCATCGCGCACTAAATCTAAAACACAAAAAACTATAGGGGTGACGGGGAACTTAGTATCTCGTATAAATGCTCCAAGTGTAACTACACATACTCGTGTGTGCGTGCATCATATACAAGAGTGTATACAATATGAACATTGAAACTAATATTCCAATAATATAATCATAACCTAGGATATCAACATGAGTACTACACAACCTAAAATCATATAACAAAATTCATGCCACATTTCCCAGAGTACGGTATGGATTGCTGACCGCATCAAGTTAATTATCCTCGAAACAATCCAATGCCCCCAGAAAATAAATAACATAACTCGAGCAAGCGTCCCATCATAACCTCGCATTATCGTCATAATAACACTTGGCATACTCACCAACCGAGTCCATAACCTAGTCTTGGATAATAAACAAAATCATAGTCGACAGCACACCCTGTCCAACGGGTGGTTTGGCTAAGGAATGCTTATGCATTCTTTAATAATAATAATCATAATATAATTCTCTCAATTCAAATAAATTTCAAATTCAATTCCCATAAATCAAGTGTACATATTTTCTATCCAATTTCTATAACCCAACATGCTCGTAGAATCAACTAGTTTCATTACCCAAATTACACATCATGAAAATAACACATAAAAAATGGGTGTGATAAAAAAATATAGTATATGATCATATAATTCATATAAATACAACACATAGCTGTGACACCCCGTCTAATTAAAACCGAGTAGATACTCCTTTATTAAATTAATACAGAATATCAAGTTGGTTCAGTCTTAGCATCACTGTTGAAAAATATTTAATTAGTTACTAGCCACCTAATATTTAAAAAGTGATATGCCAAATTTTATTAATTAAATTAACTTACAACCAAGTATTGAATAACCTACCATTAAACATTCACATAAAAATTCTCATATGAATAACAAATGTAATGAAATAAACTGAGTCAGGAGTAAACACTCCAATAATAGTCCCAGAGAAAAATATAATCACAATATAAAAGTCTGAATAAATAAAACCAACATCTGAAATCAATGAAAGTCTGAAACTGCTATCTCTGATTAAGAATGAGCAATATGCCCTAACTTATATGAATGACTCCGAAGGAAACAAAGATAGGTTTGGAGGCGTCTATTACCAAGGTTCTATAACTTCCACAGTAGCTACAACACGTCAACATAATGGAACTCCTATGCTTGGCATCCCTGTGGCTGGGCACCTAAAAGGTTTTTACAAAACAAAATAGATTTGTAAGCAAACGGGTCAGAGCCTAAGGTGAAAATATTTTAAAAATAGCAAGTGTTTAATTGCATCAAACAATAAATATTATATACATGTTAGTCACGTGCTCTCACTTGAGATTCTCACCTCTCAACTATTGGGCACGCCTAACGCATATTTACCATCCTAGCTACGCTACCCACCTATCTTGTCGGTACCAAATCCTTGTCTATAGGGATTACTATATTGAACCACCCGTATTACCCAAATACTATGGATTCCCATTACCAGTGTTTATTAATCAATTTCAAGTAACTTAATGCTCATTTTTAATTCCCACAAGTTTACATTATTCTATAGGTCTCATTCTAACTCATTTACCAAGAAACATAGTAGAATAATCTCAAGTATATATTTATATCACTCTCAATACATATATACACATATGGCACCCCTAGGCGGAGCTGCGGTGCATGCATACTCTGCTATCGAATCCCGATACATCATGTACGTAAGGATTACGAGTTTCAAATCACTCAGGAACTGTATTAATACAAATCACACATATTGGAGCGAACATAGTTCACATACATATGGGTCATGAACATACCTATGCTCCCGTAGTCAACTGACTTATCAACTCAAAAATAAGTCTTCACAGTCCTATGTTCTTGAGGTACCAAATCTAAATCCCCCCGAAGGTACACAAGACAATATTGTCCTTTTCCTACACCCTCCTGTGATAGCAAGTATGGTACGTATGTCATTAACATAATAATACATATACTAGGTAATCACACAACCTAAGTATAGGTATACTCCCGTCCTATAATACACATCTCATGCGTAGTATAGTTTCATACCGCTTATTCTACGTAATGTGTTTAGCGCGACGACTCTCGTCGTATAAATTCGAGTACCTAAGCCTATCACAAACGGTTACTAAGTCTTTTACTTGTCTCTAAGGTTATTTTGGTAATTTAAAGTCCCCCTACTACTGTCTCTAACCTTAAGTTATTGTTTATCCGAATTAAATTTAAGTTCCCATAATTTCTAACCGTAACTCACTCGTCGGACACTCGTAAGTTTATTATTTAATTCCAACAAAACCAATATATTTCGGGCCTTAATTACAACCCTACTGACCTTCCCTAAGTCCCATTACTTTCAATTAAATCACTCCAATAATTCTTACAAGTTGGGATTGGGTTAAACCTTAAAAAGGAAAATATAACACAAATTCAAGAGAAGTCGATCGATCGGCACTCATGGTCGATTGATCGATCCATCAGGTATGGTTGCGATTCTGCATATTACTTCTTACGGGTTTCTTTAATTTTAAACCTCCAATCCTCTATTTAATGATCCAAACTCCAAAATACTTATACTAAAGTTTACACCAACATAAACACATAATTTCTAACGTCTCATTATCATCAAATCATCATAGGTCATAATTATCTTGGATCAAATCATGTATTTTTCACAAAAACCCTTGTTCATCAATTTTTCTTCAAGAACATCAAATATCTCAATAATAATTTGTGAATTTATATACATGGATCGTGATTTGTTGTCTCTACATATCAGAAGTCCAACTACATTCAAAACCTACCCATATTAAAGATTAAATTCTCCCAATTAATGAAATTATCAATATTTCAAGTTTAGTCTCTAATTCTAAACAACCATGGATAATATATTTGCTGAATCATAATAAGTTAAATCACTTTCCAAAATGGAAGTTCTGATCGTTTGGAGAAGATGATATAGGGGCGATACTCTCTTCTCGATCTATCCGATGGTGGTGACGGTGGAGAAAAAAGCCTAAAATGGTGGTTCTCCTTTGGGAACTTCCTCCACTTCTTCTTTAATGGCCGTCTATGAGTTTTGGTGATGAAAATCCTAAGGGATCTAAACTAGTATCTGATATAGCCTTAGGAATTTCGTGGGTCTTAATACTCTAAAATTTAAAATGCCCAAAATACTCTCTCAGGTTGCCGATTTGGCCTAAAACTGCCCCGGAACCCAAACTAAACCACCGTGTAAACTTTTCTAACTATTTCGATACTTTCATACATGTTGGCACACTCAAAATGACCATTTGGATGGCATAAGAATAAACTACTTTATAATCCATTAAATTGGTCCCGACATGACTGGCATGCGCGTCCCAACTTAATTTCCAAAACTATTGTGTTTCCCACACGTGACAATTTTAATAAGTTCATAATCATATATTGCTATACTCGCTCAGTAATATTCAATATAATTATCATAATCAAATACTAACGCTTGTCTCGCTAGTATTTAAATCCAGATTAATTACCAATTAATTTCTCATTATTAATTCAATTAATCCAATAATTAAAATCAGTAAAAATATGGGGTATTACAATAGCAGGGATATAACTATACAATCAAGGCAAGGGGAGAACAAAACTATCTCAAGAGAGTCAAAATCCACAATTGCAAGCCTATTTTAAAAACATAGAAAAATGAGACCCAAATATTATATGAATCTCCAATACGACTTCAAATTTGGATTCTACACGAAAAATTGAGTTAGGTATGTGTTTTGAGTTTTTCTCATATCTCTTCCAAAGGCACTAAAAATAATATCTAAAACTCCCCAAAGCGTCTTCTTTCATTCATCTCGTTTTTGAACTCTCTATTTGCTCTTCTCACAGTTAAAATCATCCATAACATCCCTTATAAACCTCTCCCTTAAATCCTAGCTGGGATCCTAAGCTAACACATATTACTATATTTCCCTTTAATTTAAAATTATTTTCTTTACATATTTAAACCATTATAAAATGTCCAAAACCTATTTAAATTTAAATGTTTGATTCGACTTCAAACCATAATAAATTATTTTCAAACATATATTGTCGAAATCTTATAAAATATTCATAAATAAGACCTCAAAATAATCGGGTATTACACTAGCTTTTGCGCTCATACAATTAGTAAGGAAGATGGAGTCCTACTTCCACGTTCATGCAATTGTTGCGTTAACCGATTAATCTCGTAGGCAAATGATAAATAAATCTAAGAATTTGGTCAACTTATGGTGTGTTCAATTGAACTTGGGTCACATGGCATAGAGTATTAACCTCATATTGTAATCAAAGGCCAGGAACTTGGTGAATTTGTTATAAAATTCACATGGGAGGATCAAAATTTACCGAAGGAAGTTTCATCGTCTGTCTGAGGCCCTTTAGGAGTAGGCGCGACTCCAGTAATTAAGTCTCCCTCGAGAACCTAAACCTCGAAAAAAATAGGTTCATCTCCATCCATTAAATCTCATTATAAAGACTTGGCCTCGACTAAAATAAGTTTGGCTCCGGTCATTGAGGCTCGCTCTCAAGCCTCAGCCTCAACCAAAATACGGTTGCTTCTAGAGAAAGGAAAAGTAATTTTCCAAGATAAAGACACAGATGTAGCCTAATAGGAAGACCATGACACATTCTCTTCAGATATTCTCGTTTGGAAATTATACATGGATGGTTCTTTATATGTAATAGGAAGCGGTACAGGGGTCATACTTTTGCGTCCAGATGAAACTGATATTGAATATGCACCATGGTTTAACTTCTCTGCCTATAACAACAAGGTGGAGTATGAGACACTGATTTTTAAATTCAACCTCTCTT
This sequence comes from Sambucus nigra, assembly GCA_949130495.1. Lineage (NCBI taxonomy): Eukaryota > Viridiplantae > Streptophyta > Magnoliopsida > Dipsacales > Adoxaceae > Sambucus > Sambucus nigra. The sequence goes on along the minus strand of OX422211.1, from coordinate 360,032,814 downwards.
TGTCAATAGGAGTAAAGAAAATTCAAGCCTACATCGATTCATAGCATGTGGTAAGACAGATATCAGGGGAATATGAAGCCAAAGATGAGAAAGTGGTGAAGTACCTAGCCAAGATAAAGGCACTCATGGCATGGTTTATGAAAATAAAGATGTAAAAGGTGTTGAGTGTGGAGAACACTAGAGAATATAATTTATCAAGACTTGTAATGGCCATAATAACGGAGCTCGAAAGAGTAGTGATGATAATGTATTGGCTGATTCTGGCATCCATAGGGAAAATCTAGAAAATAAAATTTTCAATCTCAACTTCAGCCGTTTTGGATAAATCCAATCATCAACTTTCTGAGGGACAGGAAGCTCCCATAATCTAAGAGAGAGGCCAAAAAATAAAGTTCAGAGTTGCTAAATTTGTAATCTTCAGGGACATGTTATACAAAAGAGATTTCCTTTTTCCTCTACTAAGGTGTGTTTATCCTTAGTAGGTGGATTATATTTTGAAATAAGTACATGAATGGTCTTATGGAAGTCATATCAAAGGATGTTAGCTGGAAAAGAGAATCATCATTCAGGTATATTACTGTATGACCTTGCTCAAGGATGCATATGCGTACGCAAAGAAATATAAAGCTCGCCAGAGAGATGACAATATAAATCTTCAACTTCGCCAATCCGTTACTCCAATAATTATCGCATAGTCATTTGCTCAATTGAGTATGGATATTATCGTAACTCTTCCCCAAGCACCAAGGCGATTCATGTTTTTGATAGTGGTGGATGAATATTTTATAAGATGGGTGGAGGCCGAATTTGTGACTTAGATAAAAAAAAAGTTCTTCCAATTTATGTGGAGAAGCATCATGTGCAGGTATGGAATCCCATATGCATACATCATAGATCATAAAAAGAAGTTCGATAATAATACATTGGAAGAGTAATATGGAAAAAATGTATAAAACACTTCTAGACAGCACCCGCTCATACTCGGACCAATTTTTAAATAGAGGTCACAAATCGAACCTTGCTTTCTAGCTTCAAGGAAAGACTTGAATAAGAGAAAGGGAAATGGATGGAAGACTTGTATAGTGTGTTGAGGGCATATCAAACGACTCTTAGGAATCCTACAAAGGAAACCACGTTCATGTTTTCATATGGATCAGAGGATGTCTTTATCACTAAAATTAATTTGCCAAGCCACCAAGTACAACACTTCACAAAAGTGATTAATGTTGAAGAAAGAAGATTAGACTTGGACTTGGTGCATGAAATCAGAGAAGATGCACAGATGAGGAAGGTATGTCAAAGCAAGTTTTATTATTGCTGATATTTTATTTTATTTTATTTTGGTTTGGCATATCCCGTTGCATAAACACGCCACCGTCACAACATTTCGGTACTCAAAGACTATGTTGAATACCGCTAGAGATTGAAAGATTTGTTAATCTCAACAATTATGAAAAAGTATGTGATCTAAGTGATAAAGGTTTTATATTTAATAGGGTTTGGGTATAATTTTATGAGGCTATTTTTTACTTAAAAGAACTCAAAAAAATTTAAGATTTTTTTTTTAGAAATTCGACATCCCATTGGAATGAGGTTTAGTGTCGTTCAAATAGGATTTTACTATCGTTCGATTGTCCTTCCAATGAAGTTTCGAACGAGGAACTTTTTAGGTTGTACTGACATCTCGTTAGAAGCCTACATTCGAGTGTCTTTCGAATGAGATGCAGTGTCGCTCGAATAACCTGCCCCTTTATTAGAACAAACGGGACATGTTCATATTTTTTAATGAATACCTTCCCACATCTTTTTGTGTTTTTACTTTCTATCCAACCTTCTTATTAAAAGCCTGAACGGGTAATAATTTTTTCCAAAAAGAAAAAACACCTTTTGAGTTTTCTTTTGTGATAAAAACTCCTCATAATCATATTCATTTCCCTCGGGATTTATTCAAGACCACTTTTACCAATCAAAGAAGGATTCTAGATGAGTTACCTTCGTAGAGACTTTTCTCTACTGCTGAGATTATGGAGAGAGGTTCCACTGCTGAAGAACGAAAAGGACCGAATCGGTAGATACCGAGGGTAGACCGCAACATGTGGACGACTCTGGAGCTGAATCATATCTATTGGAGTTTCTGAAGATCTACCCGTCTAACTTAGTGTAGCTAAGTGTCTTGTAATTCGTTTATATTCATAAACTTCCAATAGTGCTAAGTAAAAGGTTTTTCCTTGTAAAGGGATTTTTCCTCATCTTGTGTATTTTTGCATGTTTAGACATAAAAATTGCAAAGCTATATTTGAACAAAATTTGCATGCACACTATAATTAATTGAAGATTACAATTTGATTAAAAATTGGATTTGTGTGTGTGATAATTAATTATATAAATCAATCCATTGAGTCCCTAGCACACACTCAAGGTAGTATACCATCAAAGAGCTTCCAAATAGTACAATAAAAGGTTAGGAGTTGACCATTGAAGGTGGTAGATTACACCCTTAAGAAAGTTATTTATAAGTAGAACAAACCTCACCCCAAATGGCACAACCCCTATAAGATTACCTAAGAAGTAGTTCCAGGGACCTATCGACTTGAAAACCTTGAAGGATATCCATTTTTCGATCCCTAGAATCTAGTGCATTTAAATAAGTACAACCATTAGGGTTAGGAATAGGGATCATATGTAAATAAAAGCTTCTTACATGATGTATATTTACCCATTATGGATGACCAGAAATACAAGTTTCTCTCTTATCCTACCTGATTGATTTGTTATATATATTTCTTTTTTTATTAAACCTTATTTATGACTTAAAAAGGGAAATTCTTATGGATCAGAAATCACAATCATTTCTCAAATTATAACTTAGATAAATAAGGGTTGTCTCCTAGAAAAGATGAAACCAAGAAAGGTTCGTCTTATCTTTGGGAAAAAAACTATGAGGGTAAATAAGCCTGGTTTTAAAAGATTAAGGAAGAAACCCACAAAGACTATATATGATATGATAAGTCTTAGTTAACCTTGTTATTGGTAAAAAAAACTTTTACAATAGAAAGGTCGGCATAAATGCCCCTAATAAAGGTTAAAAATCATAACTTAAAATTAATGAGCCAAAGCTCAAGTAAAAATTCTTTTTTAAAGTCACACTCGTTTATATAATGCAAACCATGGTCCTGGAACTCATCCGAGTTGTGGTATTTCGAGATGGCACCTTTCTTACTTTTCTTTACAATAATGGAAATAACTTTATCAGTTCTTTTCTGGAATTTGGCCTTGGCTCTCTTAAGGGTCAGTTTGGCATCACCTCTCTCCTTAGTCAGAGTAGTGATCTAAATCTCCTTAGCCTTTTTGCAGTCCTCAAGATCCTTGTTCCTATTTCCTACAAGGGACTCATAATTGCCTTTTTAATCATCTAGTGTTTCATTGGTGTCATGAAAACTCTTCAAGACATAATTATTTCTCGTTGTCCACTGCTGGAGGTATACCATCAATGTCAGGACCTGTGCATAAAAAATAGACAAAAGCTTGAATGACCGAGGAAGACTTTAAAAATGAAAAGTTAGCAAAAGATTGAAAAAGACTAGCCTGAAAGACTTACTTATAGAAAGTCCAAACTCTTCTCCCCTATTAAGATTAGCAACATACCCTTTGTCACAAAAGGGGAGGTTCTTAATCAGATAGTTACGAGTCCTCATAGATTTTCCATAGAGGGTATTGGGGTCACTCTACAAGGCTTTTACAGATCCTTATATGAGCAGATATTTTGCTGCATTATAGGTCTAGTCAGACTCACGGTGCTCCCAATCCTATGGTAAGGACCATTTTCCTTCCTAAACTTCTTAGGGGGGTTTCGAGTAGAGGCTTCCCCTTACTTTTAGATTGATTCTTCTCATTAGTCTCGCCTAGCCTCCCCTAGGCCTCAGTCACATGACCTCTCACATGCTTAGAGATCACCAGATCCCATTCAATAATGCACTCGTCAAGTTTGACAACAAAAGTATTAACCAAAGTTAGAAAGATAACTTGAAATGGTTAAAAAAATAGGCAATTTATGAGAAAGAAAACTTACGAAGTTCTTCTAAAGGATGAGGGATGAAGATGATGATGAAATCCTTAATCGTGGAAAGTGAGGATAGTTCCTCAAAGGTCTTAATCCCAGCCATTAACAATGTAGTCTAAAAATTTCCAGTTCAAAGCACTCAGACTCGAGCTTACTCTATCTACAAAAGTAAATAAACAATAAGAAGAATATTAGTATAAAAAATAAAATGCATAATTACTATGATGCAATGATAAAGGAAAAGAAAATGTACTAGTCAAAGAAGGATTTCCCCAGTCACAAGGAACCCTCGCAGCTCCTTCTTCACCTTTCCATCCAAAAACTTCCAGTCTCCACCAATATAAAAGAAGTCAATCTTCTAGTTGTGATTTGATGTTTAGGGGACCCTAACATTCAATGCCTCAGGTTGTAAGAGATCAAAAAGTAATACCTGGGGATTTGTTTAGTGAATACTAGGGTATAGAGACTCATGAATATTTTCCTCGTGAGGTTCTTGGCATGAACACATTGCCAGGATACGAGGGAACTAAAAAGAATCCTCCCAGAATTGGGGACAAATTGTGTAGCTGCAATGCCAAGGTGAGATCAAATTTCTCATATGAAAGTGTGGAATAGGAGACGAAACCCTAAACGTAACATGAATTCATACAAAGAAACCTTAAAAGTATTCTTCATGTCATAGGCTATCTACTCTTCCCCGAGGGCCTTAATAGTGGTAGATGGTTTTATGTTGAATAGGTGTCTAAGTCTGCAAATATTCATCCTATTAATGACACTCCTATAAATTCAAGCTCGCAAAAAGTCTATAGCATAAACCACCTTATCATTAACGGTATTTTCTTCAATGTCATGATTCAGATGGGGATATCCAATTGTAAGATCTACAAAGGATGTATGTTTTAACTCGCAATCGTACTCTTCAAGGTCAATAGCCTGTTGAGCATCAGGCTCTCTTCCAATTGCAGTAGCCTCGGGATTGGAGGAGAATGAATACTGAGAGGATAATTCCTTAGAGGGTTGGGGTGAATAGCCAGAGGAAGATGAATTTGTGTTTGGCTCTCTATATTTGTAGTGGTTTTAGATGAAGAGGCTAAAGTGAACATATGTATCGGGCAATGGATTGGTACACTTGAAGGAATGTTATACATGGTTGCTACAAAGGACTCCTCATCCTTACTCATGGTATTGGTACTAATGAAGAAATCATTAGGATGAACGGGTACAATTGACCTAGTCCTAACTGTGGGATCTTAATCATCTCTAGTACATGGAGTAGTGAACCTTTCGTATGGGCACTATAAGGAAAAATAATAAACAAGGGGGTCAGATAATAATATCCATAGGCTTCTCTCTCGGCATGTAGGGTTTCGCTAGATGTATTATCCATAAAATCTTTTAACCAATTTTCAAAAGGACTGGGCATTCAAAAAATTCACTAACACAATCTACTCTTTGAGTTCAAAGATCAAATAATGATAAACTTAAAGAACACGAGTAAAGAATAGTGATAAAAAAAGTCTTAAATGTTCCTAATGATTTTAATGATGTGTGATAAATAGTTTAAAAATCATTCCCAACAAAATTTAGAGATGAAAAATCTTACCTGCAGAGAATGAATGGATGATGAACTCTAAGAACAGGATGAAGGCCCTTGCAAATCCTATAGAGAATTTTTCTCTAGAGAATAAAAATTTAAAGTGGTGAAAAGTGAATGAAGACTACTCCTTATATAGGGGAAAGATGAGATGGGTCACACGCGCCTAAGACCATCATTGGGAAGCCCAAACGACTCAAGGCAGATGTAATAATTAAAAGTCACCATCGACTTAACCAAATGTAAGGATGAAACTTACCCTCGACTGTGATATCTCTGAAACTAATAACTTTTCCAAAAAATGGAAGAATCAACAAAGAGGTTTCTCAAACAATAACAAAAATGGAGGATTTTGTTGTGAATATCTCTTTAAAGTCTCGGTATCGACTCAAGCATTTAAGGCCCCCTTATTGTCCTCAGTCAAGAATTATATCTGCCTTCGAGCCTATAAAACCATGATTTTCTCTCATATTTAAAAGGCTCAGCTTCGTTTTGGATTCCCTTAGTCTATGAAACCACTCACCTAATCCTCGGCTTAGTTGGAATCAACAAGCGCGTATTAGATGCTCTTGAAGATCTTAGCTATTGTGCCCAATTCGTAAATTTCTTTTGGCCCTACAAACTTCAAGGGTAAGACTATTGAAGCCCTTGATGGATTTGAAGAAGAACATTATTCTCTTAGAAGAAAAGGGTTCGTTCTAGAAGAATTAAGTAACCCCTATCCCTAGATCGAAATAAGGGTAGAACATCCATGTTTGAGATCGGTATTCTCTAAAAAAACTGATGAGGTCAGTAATTGCACAAGGGTTTGTCAAATTCAACATATCTTGGGTCGGCTATTTAAGACTCCATTGTACAGTTTCAAGAATCGGAGTAAATCCTCAGCTAATCTTTTTTATTTATCCCACAATAACGTCGGCCAAGATCGAATCTACCTAAGAGCCTCTAACATCCCCGATTAGAGACATTTGACTCATATTAGATCTCATATGATATTGGTCTAGGACTAAATATTATAAGGCCAAATTCGACTCTCAATGCAAAAGGTCTCATTTAAAAAGAAGAAAAATAAGGTTTGGCTTTTTACCTAGTGGGTTCAGCCTAAACCCTGGAATAAACCTTCGGTTCATAATTGGTCGGCTAAAAAATTTGACCCTCAACCAATGTTGGGTCGATCGAGGAAATTTTAAGTTTATGAGTTATTCTCGACTCATATATGGTTCGTCCTAAAACTATAAAGCCATTACTAAGATAGAATTCACCATTCACTAAAAGGGTTCAGTTTAAAAATTGTGAGTACCTATTTATCCTTCGTCTAAATTTTCGTCTGGACAAAATATTTCTAAGGACTCATAGCCTCCAATCTCCTATGATATTTAAGATAAATCAGAAGATTAAATCTTATGGGGTAAATATTGATCCAAGAATTGGTATCCTCCACATACCTCAGCCTAAAATAATGTTCAACCTCATACTCATTCAGGGTCATCCTCACACCCTTGGCCTTACACGGTCGACCATTTTACAACAGACAACTAAGAATGCATAGAATTCATCAGAATGGGCATTTCAGTCATTCCAAGCCTACATAAATAGGTGCACGAGATAACATATCATGTGAAAGGAATAATTATGCATTCCATAAAGTTCTAGACAAGTGTCACCAATCTAGTAGATCAAATTGACTAATATTCTCCATGTGACTTGGGGCACACTACACCCCAACACACATATAAATAGGACTATGCCTTGTAAACTGGAAAAGGAAGGTCAACTCATTTTATATTATACGAAAACTCTGGCAAAATAATATTAGAGAGAGAAAGTATAATGCATAACTTATAAAACACTCTAGACTTAGTGAGAAATGAGTTGCACCAAAGTGGTTGTAGGCCAAATGGATGAGTAATTCTAACCCCTTTCTGTTAACCTTTTTCTTCTTATCTCTTTTACTACACTCTTACTACTATTTATCATACCTAGTTACGTCTCATGTTTATATCTTACTGAGTTCATCTCATTATTTGGATGTTACATTTCAGTGTAACATCAACCATCACGAAATTTTTCACCATTTAAGAAATTTTTAGAAATCAAAATACGAAGTAGAAGATTTTAGGCTACGATACATGTTAGAAATTTATCAATGTAATAAAGTATAAATAAAACTTATAGATTGGTTATAAAGTTAGCCACTATGTTATAGTACACCAACCATTACAATAATGTCTATTTCATCCTCAATCCGGAACCATTCAAGGTGGTGTACGCGAAAAATAGTGTTTATGGTACCTAAGATTTTCCCTATAGTATGATTTTGTTTAACATTTATAATAACTTTGGATTAACAATAAGTATTAATGCAATGGGCGTAGTATGACACCCTGCGTATTTTAATACTCGGATTGATTAAATTTAATAATGAAATTATACATGTTGTTAAATCAATACATAATATACTTTGCATAAAACAAACAATGAAATGACACGAACAAAGTTTAATACGATATGAATATCCTCATCATAAATAAACATGGTATGGAAATCAATCACCACGACTAACTATGATAAGACTTGATGTAAAAATCCCAATGAACAATACATGTTTAACATTAGTGTCTTCAGTATAAACATAAAATGAATACACTACCTAGTGAGGTCAAAGATAAACCTCACATCACTCAATTATATTATAATAAAAGATCAACTCCAACACCTAAAACTCTTACTGGTGGTGACTGGAATGATAAATTAATTGTCTTGATAAAGGAAGCCAAGTGTGACATGCCGCTGGAGCACCCAAAAACAACGTGATAGATCGACCCACTGCAAGATACAAAGCTACGCAACCTAAGTAATAAAACTACCAATCGCGTTTATTAATAATAAATCCATAGTTTTCTATTAATTATATAATAATCTCCATACAATCACCGATGTTATCGTTTATAATGAATTTTTAAAGTTTTATAAAAACATACTAGTTCCCATCGTCAAAAGATCACTAGTATACCCAATGACCCATCATAATATCAACATAAATAAACTAGTACTAGTCCCCAACTAAGTACAGATTCATTAGTGCACCAAAAGATAAAATCAGGACTAGTCCCCAAATAGTTACGAGGTCACTAGTACACCAAAAAACCATGACTAACCCCCAAATAACTACGGAATCACTAGCACGTAAGTCCGCCATTTTTTTTACCTACAGTAGACTAAATCAACCTTAAGTAGCCCTCAACTAACTACCGAGTTCACTAGTGTAAATCTCCTTCATTTTTTATCTAGCACGGACCAATTCAACCAATCCAATAACTCCACATCCATCCACAATAATACAACCATGACTCTATAGAGAGACATGTCTTAAACCCTAATTATCCATTCCCAACCTTTTTTTTAAATTAACCTAATAGGAGAACTAATACTTATATTTCTTTCTTTCATATCGTGTATGAATTTGTAACTTTATGTTACGTCGTTGCAACATCACTAGAGGGGATACATAATATAAAATATGTTTGGGGAGCTTAACCGAATATTCAAGTTTAGCATTCTGAGCATCTACTAATTCATGTAAGGGAAGAAAAATATGGATAAACTAAAAGAATTTCTCAAACATTATAAGTGATTCAATTTCGAAATCCAATTTAATAGCATACTAACCTTGAAACATGCCATTCTAACCAAATTATAGCATACTTAACTTTTCTTTAAGAACTTCCATTAGAATATATCAAGTACATAAGAGAGGTTAATTCTTTAAGATTTGTAAATTATGATTAGAAAGTGAATTAGAGTTTTCAACATCATTTTTTATTTGTTCATAATCTAATATAAAATAAAAGATGAATTATCATGATAATATTCCAATTCACATGAATTTATAATATATTTTTAAATTATCGTCACAATTATAATTTTCAATGTAAGGCTAGGTTGAATTACTGCACTAAAAGTATGCTTGATGAAAATTCACAAGTTGCATTAACAACTTATATAATCACATTAATATGTTGTATAAACATTACATATGAATACTTAACTTAAGAAAATTATGTGGTGGATAGTTCAATCTAATTATCTCTAATGGATTTTACAAATTACATTAATGTTTAGGTAGAAATTACTTCTTATAAACATGAAAGGGTAAGAGTAGATTTTATCTTTCCTTAGATTGAATTTGAAGATGTGTGGAATTGAATGGCTTTTAAATTCCTCTTTGTTGTCTTTCTTATTCTTTATTTTTTTCTTGAGCTTAATTCTTCATTGCTAATGGAGTTTTAGTCTCTGGGATCATTTGCAGTTAAATCCAAATATAATTAAGGCTTGGAAAATGTGAATTCAACCTTAATTTCACATCTTCCAAGTTTGAGTTCAAAAAGAGCAATATTTATATAAATATAGTTACAAGTGAACCATTCTTGTAAATACACACACACACACACACACACACACACACACACACATATATATATATATATATATTAACCACATTTTTTAAATCAATAACTCTTTTTATTCTCTCTCCCTCTTATCGTATGAGTTCCTTGATTATGAAATGCCCTTTTTATTTTTCACATCACTCCTCTATTTCCCCTTCTTTCTCTCTCACATGTGCATTCTTTCACTTCTTAGAGATATTAATGATTTATGACTTTCTGTTTCTCAAGAAAACATACAGACTCATTGTTTAGTTCATCACTTTTCTTTCTCATAATGAAAATTGTATAATTACACGAAGAAAAAATATCCTTATTTCCATTATGCCAATAAAGACTCTGATCCTATTAAGGTCCGTTATAATATACCTTCTCTCTGAGTAATAATATTTTCACTAAAAAGTTATTTTTTTGGAAAAAAAACAATCATCCTTTAATGATGACTTAGATAATTACAAACAAAATGTAGATCATGTTTGCTTCTTGATTATTCTTTATTATATTTTGTGTTTTGTCAGTCGCATCTCCTCCTTCAAGTCATATGCTATATAAGGTAGTTTGAATTGGAGTTATGTTGTACTCTTTCAATTATTCTATTCATATTTACAAAATGATACCAAGCGTTTATGAAATTATAGTATTTATTTTCAGATTTATGATTGATTATTTTGTATTTAAAGTGAAAATATAGGTGTGGTGGAGGTTAATGTGGGGACGTAATTAAAAGCCCAATCAGTTGGCCGACCAACCCAGTGCGTAAGACGGACTGCCGGGCCCAAACATTTAGATTATTATTTGGACGTGCGTTTAACATATGCTTAAATGCATGGAGATAAGCAAGAATCAATTACCAACAATCTCGGGGAGATATTTAGGGACACTTATGTGCTATCTATCAAGTCAGTTGAGTTGCCTATGTAATTCAATCACTTATTTCATACTTCTATAAATTTTAAACCCTGACCCGGGGCAAAGGGATGTAACCAAAAACATTGAGAGACACTATAATAAAACAGTAACCTCTCTGTGGACGTAAGCAAGTTACCGAACCACGTACATCGGTTGCTGTGTGTGTGATCTTTCCTTCTTCTCTTTGTGATTGTTTTCGTGGATTTTTTTATTGTGATATTTCTTGTACTAGCAATTGGCACTGTTGGTGGGAATCGATTTTTATTCCTGCGAAAATCTTCACAAATGGAAAGCCCGTGATCTCTCACTATAGAAGCAACATTCCTCAGGTTGGAGATGTGAAAGAAGACCCAGTTCCACCTAGGGTCAGGTCGGAGATTATCTAGCATATAAACCCCAGGTTTTGCCAGGAAATAAAACCTTCTGAAGAAATCCAGGGACCACCCAAATCTCTAGGTTGGTCGACGCTTATAAAGCTAGGCTTCAAAAATAAGAGGAGGCTGTGTTCCTCCAGATGGAAAAGAATGCTCGCTTCCAAAGGAGACTTTAAATAATGGAGAGAGATCTCCATACGGACACTTAGAAATATCGTGATAGCACTCCTAGTCCTCATGTGGGCAATACTCACAACCTAGGGAGGAGCTACAGGTGCAACCATGATAGAACTGAACGTGGCAGATCAGAGCATGGTCGATCAGAGCTTCTCCAGCCAGAATGACACCATAGGAGCAACGATCGACATAATAAAGACATTAGGATTTTGGTCCATAGAGAGATGGACTAATATCCAGATCACCCTAGAGCCAGGTCCACTAGAGAGCTAACTAAGAGGTCTCTCAATACCCAAATAAAATCCCTTTTATTCAACGGCTTTCGAAGATGAGGAAACCCCAAAGAATTTTTCCATTCCCTGGTTCAAGATTTATGACGAAAGACAGATCCCATAGACCACTTTCGACAATATAGACACGCAATGACCTTATGGAGCCATAATGATATACTAATGTGATGGATTTCCCCTTATAGCCTACATAACATAGCACATAAGTGGTTTGATAAGCTGCCTCATAGGGTAATCAAAAACTTCAAGGCTCTAGTGAAGGCCTTCATAGCTCGCTTTATAATCGATAACTTCCACCCTAAGTGGATGAATGAACTGATTACGATGAAGAAGAAGCGATAAGAGAGCCTTCGTGATTATGCCAAAAGGTATTGGGAAGTCTTCAATGAGGTTTAGGACTAGTCGGAGAAAGTTGCCTTAGCATCATTCAAATTTGTCTGTCGACCACCTTTTTATTGCATTAGTCCCTAACTAAGAAAGAAGCCAGCACCATTGACAACCTAATGGATCACATAGAGAAATAATCTAAGGTAAAAGATGTGGTTCATTATAATGCAATGGATAATGGTCGATCAAAGATAAACAAAGGAGTAGAAAAGAGTGATACTCTAAAGAAGGGGAACAAGAATGGGGGCAAGAATGGTTCCAAGAATGGGAACAAGGTTGATCCCTCCAAGGCATTCTAGGTTATTAACATATCTTCAAGGAAACCATTTACAAGATCAAAGACCATCCATTCATCAAGTCACCAAAAAATATGGGTGGAGACCCAACGAAAAAAAATGCACTGAGATGCGCATTCCACAAGGAGGGTGGCCACAGGATTGAAAATTGCAAGGCTTTGAAGTCATACTTAAAGGAGCTGGCCCAAGCTGGGAACCTCAATGAGTAAATATATAAGAAAGTAGATAAGGTCATAACTAATGGAAACTAGAAGCCGAAGAATGTCTTCGATAATGACACAGGACATGATTTTGCGGTAATCCATGGGGCATCGAATATTAAGAAAATCCAAAGAAATGTTATTCGGATGGAGTTAAAGAAGGTTACCACCGTCATGGAGGTTTTGGAGATCGACCCCACCAAAACCCAAGCTGGTAAACATCGATAACCAGAGGACATCGACTACACTAAGCATATTGTTTTCACTGAGGAAGATTTAGTTGGGGTCAGAACCCCACATCATAATGCATTGGTGTTACCCTCAGAATTACCAATTGGGACATTGTCAAGCTGCTCTTGGACCAAGGGAGTTCATCAGAAGTGATGTACTTGGAGTCACTCCACAAGTTGAAATTGAACACCGCCAACCTCAAGAAAACTACAGTTTTATCAATCGCCTTTGCAGGAAGGATCACCATGCCGCTGGAAAAAAAATAGTCCTTTCAATCAGGGTAGGCAACATCTTAAAGCTAATTGACTTCTTAGTGGTGGACATTGAGTTCACATATCACGCCATCTTAGGCAGAGGCTGGTTACATGCCATGAAGGGTGTACCATCCACCTACCACCAAAAATGGAAGTGTGTTACCGATCTAGGTGTGTTCGTAATTTGTGGTGACTAGGCCATTAACAGGAAGTGCTTCATCGCGGCCATTCGCCCTAATAAGGAGAAAAAAAGGAGGTAAAGTATGCTTAAGAGGAAGACCAGGGGGTTGTTCCCTAAAAATAAAAAATATGGTACGGTCGACCAGGGGTGGAGGAAACCAGGGTCCACCCATCCAATCGGGTCGTTAAAAGCCTAGAAGAAGTTTGGGTCGATAATAACTTACTAGAGAGGAAATTTCTGATCGGAGCCACACTCGCTGATCAAGAGAATAAAGAATTCACTGCCTTTTTAGAAGCAATCTATATGTTTTATCTTGGGAACCATATTATTTGCTAGGGATTGATCCCACTGTAGCCTGCTATTGCCTGCACGTCAATTCGGCCTTCAAGATGATCACTTAAAAGGCTCATCGAACAGCCTTCGAGAAGGCTAAAGAAGTGGAAAATGAAGTAGGTAGGATACTTGATGCAAGATCCATCAGGGAGGTTCAGGTCCCCAAATGGTTGTCCAACCCAATGGTGGTATGCAAGAGCAACGGTAGCTGAAGAATATGTATTGATTTCACAGACCTAAATAGAGATGTCATATAGACAGCTTCACGTTCCCTAAAATAGATCACTTGGTTGATGCTACGGAGATGAACGAAAGAATGAGTTTGGGGACCTTGTAGCAATACCACCATTGGGTTATATTGCTACACGGTTATGACGTTCGGTTTAAAGAACGCATGGGTGACTTATTATAGACAAGTCCCCAAGATGTTCAAGAAACAGATGGGAGACAAGATGGATGTATACATCGATGATATGCTGGTAAAAAGTAAGAAGGAGGGCGACCACCTCACGAAAAAGACAATCAATAAGTGATCTAGAAAAAGATGATCCAAAGGATTGAAACCAATATACCGTAATATCCAATTGAGATAAAAGTTAAAATATGATATGAACACAAGGTAACAATATATAAGGTATCAAAGATAACTAAGATATGATGAACGGACTTAATATATATGTCACCAAAAATGTTAAGAATTTCTCTTCTTTACTACACTATCCTCGACATGTTATACCATAAACTTTATTAAAGTGAAAAGTATAACCTAAGAACATAAATTTTCTCTCAATCTATCCTATAGCTAGATTTATATTGTTAAAAATTGATTCTCCCCCTTACTCAAGTATTATCTCCCATAGGAAATGTCCCCCTATTTTAGGAAATCTGTAGAGATAAATAAACTGAATCTACAGGAACACAAGGAATATAGCTATAAAGCACAATTAGAGAAAATAAGCTTAGAGTAAAAACATGTTATGTAACACAAGAACAAGGAGATGGTAGTAATATGTGATATGAATCACATGGTATAACATTTAAAGATACAAACAACCAATAATTATATAACAAACTAAATATATATAGAAACCACCATCAATATTTTAGCATAAATACTCAAAATATACTAAACACAAGGTAAGCACAACGAGCAAAGAGTATATGATATAAAAGATACTAGTAGATACCAAATTATATAATCAATCCTAAAACTCAAAACGTAAACATAATTCTATATTCCAAAGGATATCACTAGGTATGTATCAAAGAAATATATCTACACAAAATCCAAAGGTGAAGCATGGGTAATGATATGAATAGCAACCACTAAGGATATAGAATACATCAAGATATGCTTACATTTCATTCTAGCATCCTATGAAATATAATAAAAACAAAATTTGTATGTAGCATATTTATCTCAAACATATTAATAATGATATGAACATATATGAAAATTTTGTATCAATATCAAAGTCAATGGTAATGTAACATACCTTAAGAATATGAGTAAGAAACATCAAGTCTAAAGTCCATTAAGATTAAACAAGAGGAATTATAAACCAATAAAACTATCACTCAACAACAAGTTATATCGCCAATCATGCATTTCAAATATGCCTTTCTAAGATATGTGCAAGATATACTACATTGGAAAAATGAGAGTAAGATGCAAGGCAAATTAAATCAATTGAGCTTCCAACAACTTATCTCAAATAAAAGGGTTTTACATGGCACGTCGAAAGTTATGCAATAAGAGAACTCCATGACCCATTTTGATAAGTAAAAAAATATAGGGAATATTATCACACTTATCAAATTCAAATTTTATGTCCAATACTCATTATCAAGAAATGATTATTCATAAAAGGCTAATAATGGGATAAGAGCATTAACCAAGAACATAAGATCATATCTCGATTGTGCAAGTAATGAAAACCATTGAGAGAATGGTCTAAGATTAAGTTCAATTAAGATAACGAATCATAAAATGAAGAACACAATGCTTAGATTTAGGTAAAATCTTCAACACATTTTTTTATCATTTTCAACGACCACTTTTTCCCCTCAAATTATAAATTTGGTTAAAATCTTGTCTCATATCTTTGTTATTACCCAATTTTTTATAGATAAAAATCTTTGAGACAAGGCTATGTTCAAATTGTTTTGATTGTGGCGACTTTCACTTAAGCACAAAGATAGGACACTATTTCTAACTCGCAAATGTATTATCGTCTAATAAAAGTTGTGGCCCTAACCATGTCTTCACTTGTGCTTTTTAAATAGCATATGCCTTTTAAACTTTCTCCAAACATGAAAAAAAAAATCATCACATATACATATATAAGTTATACACTATTTCACAAGTCATATGAAGATTTAAACGCTTTGTAAAAGACTATACATATTTTTAATTCCTCATAAACTATCATTCACTTAATCTATTGTGCGGTATAAAACGAAACAAGATATGACAATGAATTTTCAACCATAAATTTTTGCAAAGTTTATAAGACTTAAAGAAAATCGAATTCATCTCATAAAGCACATAGCATAGTACCAAACAAACAATTAAAATTTGATAAAATAAGAAATTTTAATATACAAAAATATTTCAAGGAGTATATTATCTAAAAGGCATAAACATGATTGTACCAAAAATCTTTTTAATTTTTTCGATGAAAAATATACTCAACAAAAAAAGAGCATGACATGGGATTAAAAGATCTCCATGAAGCACATAATCCTAAGCATTTTCGAACAAACTCAATCAATCATGAAAATAACTAATGAAGTCCAAACATAATTAATATAGATAAATAAGAAGGTTAAGATTAAGAGAGCATGCAAATCCTAAGCATAAAATAGGCAAAACCAAGGATAATATACATATAAAATGAATATCAATCCAAGGCATATATGAAACAGTTTTAATGTGCATAGGAATAAAACATACATGGATCAATAAGGAGATAAACTAAATGTGACAATCCTAAACATAGATTTGGAAAACCAAAACAAAGTATTCTAAAAAATAAAATCTTTTTCAATCTTTCAACATACGAAGTAAGAACAAATCAAAAAGATAAAAAAAATCCACTTATGAGCTATGAAAGATGATAATAATGACACACAAACTCGTATACAAGTCAAAATCACATAGCCTATAATAATATATGTGAAATTAAATGGTAAAAAGTCTATCACTATAACAAACCAACTCTAACGTCTATAGGTGTAGGGGACCAAATTTGGAATTTTCATAGTCTCAACTTTAATTATATCCTAAGTGTTGATACCAAAATTAGTATCCTGATGTGGACGAATAATGGGAAGACACGTGTCAATCTACGTGGCACAATAGCAACGAGGAAGTTCATTTCCCCAACCAAGTTATGTTCGCTCCGAGCAACAAGAATAATCTGAGGAACTACAACACTCCGAGGAACTCCAACGCTTTGAGGAACTCCAGTTCTCCAAGGAACTCCTGAACGACGAGCAACTAAGGCGGTTCGAGCTGCATCTTGATCACAGCATTAATTGCCAGATAATCAACAGTTCAACTATTCATTGACTTCTTATCATCTTGACGAACACGCTTGAAGAGCATTAAATGAGTTACCCTTTCATATGTATATCATTTAATGTATCACCCTTTCAGATTATAGCCTCAAGGCTATAAATACATTGTATTACCCTCATTCAAGGGGACCGGAATTTCTTGGATACATCTTGTATTCTAGAATTCCCAAAACACTCAGCAATAACATAACAGTGGACGTAGGTCATTCTTATAAGGCTGAACCACTTTAAAATTCTTTGTCTCATTTATATTTATCTGTGATTGAATAATTAGAGCGATCTAATTTTTTACATCAACATATTGGCGCCGTCTGTGGGAATCGATTGTTATTATCGTTTTTCACCAAGAATCATTCATCATCAATGGCAGATAACCCAGAATCTAGCAATCGAAACGCTGGAAATGCTGGAAATCTTCCAAATCCATCTGCACCTCCAGATCTGGCTGGAATTATGACAAATCTGGCTCAAGGACAAACCGCCATGCAAGAAACAATGCGGCAACTCATACAAACCCTTCATGGCGGTGCACCTGCACATTCGGGACAACGAAGTGGTCAGAGGCAAACCTATTTACTTTCTTCACGATCCAGGCGTACTGGGTCACATCGCAGTGAGGGATCTGATGATTTCTCTTATCAACATGGGCAAACTTCATCGATAAGGGCCATAGATACTGAGCAACGTGTTACTCTCTCCCCAGAGAGGACCAGTGCCTTGGAAAGACTAAGCAGAGCGTCTCCTTTCAGTCGATTAGGCCCGAGGAGGAATAAGAGTCCACCTAAAGCCATGTCGAGGAGTTTTCGACAACCATCGGATATAAGAGAAGGATTAGCACAATCACGACCAGTCGCTCGTCAAGAGAGATCTCAAGAAGCTACTTCAGAACAATCAATTGCTCGAACTAATAGGCCCGAGGAGGGAAATGATGCGTGGAAAGGTTCCATTTAGCGGTTAGAGGATAGATTGGGAGAAATGTCTAAGGCAAGGAATCCCCTACAACGAACTTTTGTGCGAGGGACACCTTTTGTACAGGCCATTGTGGATTTTCCTACACCGTCGAAATTTAAAGCACCCGTGGTGACTCCTAAATATGATGGAAAACAAGATCCTGTTCTTCACATAGAGCAATATCAAGCTGCTACCGACATTTATGTTATCCCCGACGAGATGAGATGCAGAGCATTCTCAGGAACTCTTATTGGATCTGCCCAGATATGGTACAACAATCTTCCTCGGGGTAAGATTTCAACTTTCTTTCAGTTGGCCGAGTTGTTCATTGGCAATTTTTGTTTTGGAGCAAAACCAGTAAAATGAGTAGCACACTTGTTAAGTGTTAGACAAAAATCTGGTGAGAGTACTAGAGATTACATAACTCGTTTCAATAACGAGAAGTTAGAAGTCATAGATTATGAAGAAAAGACAGCAATCACCGTCTTGATGAGTGGGTTATTGCCTAACAAGTTGTATTACACTTTGGCCAAAGATCCACCTACAACTATGTCAGAGGTGATGGCAAAAGAGGCCAAAATCATGAATGTCGAGGAGGCTATGGCTGCGAAGAAGAATATGGATAAAGAAACCAAGGTGGAAATCGACAAGTGTAAGAAGAAAGAGCATAAGGGCAATGGCGGTGACAGGCATTCCAGAAATAATAAGTCATCATGGGAAGTCCTGAAGAAATTCGATAATTATACTCCCTTGAAAATGGGTATTAATCATGTCTTGGAAGAAATCAAGAATAGCGAAGAAGTAAAATGGCCGAAGAAACTAAAGTCAGACCCTGACATGAGGAATAGGGATAAATATTGCGAGTTCCATAAAGATCATGGTCATATGACCAAAAATTGCATAGCTCTTCAGAACGAGATTGAAACGCTCATCCGAAGAGGAAAGCTAATGAAGTATGTTGATCGGGGAGGGGAAAGAAGAAATAATGATCGAACTAGAGAGAGATTTAAATCTCCTCGTCGAGCAGAGGAGAAAAAGAAGAGATATCATGAAGATGATGCAGAGGATGACCCCGATCTTCCCAAAAGGCCAAGGAAACCAGAACGCGAGGTATTTTCAATACGTTTTGGAACATTCGATTGTAATGTTATTACAGGAGGAGATGCAGGAGGAGGAGACCTTACTGCAGAAAGAAAGGCTTACCTCGGAGAGGCCCCAGCTTGCTCGTACATTCAGCGAATAAATTTGGCCGAGGAGGATCATCTGAGGAAGGTAAACAAAGAGAAGTTGGTCATTGGCTTTTCAAAAAATGACATGGCAGGTGTTCTTTACCCTCACGACGACCCTTTGGTGATCAAAATGAGGATGAAAGAAGTAGTGATTTCAAGGGTGCTGGTAGACAATGGTAGTTCGGCAGACATCATGTACTATTCATGCTTTGACAGCTTGAATTTGAAATTATCTCAATTGGAACCTTATCACAGACCTCTTCTGGGTTTTGCTGGCGAGAAAGTTTTTCCACTTGGGACGATCAAGTTGGATATATTCATTGGAACTTGGTCTGCTTGTCGAACAGAGAGAATACGCTTCTTTGTAATGGATAAGAATGTGCAATCAGCTTACAACGTCATCATGGGAAGAGTTGGTTTGAAGAAGTTCGAAGCAGTTCCATCTACAGTACATCAATGCTTAAAATTCCCAACAAATTTCGAAGTGGGAGTGGTGAAAGGTGATCAAAAAGTAGCTCGGGAATGCTATTATTCATCTGCCGAGCAAGAGGAGCTTGAAGAGTCAAGGAAAAAGACTATTACCTACCAGGTGGATGAAGGTACAGAAATTGAAACACTTGATCCTAGAGATGAATCCCAACTTGCAAAAGGACAGGTGGTGGAATCTACAGAAAATGTTATTCTGGACGACGAGCACTCTGAACGAACAACTCAGATAGGTTCGTCGTTGGATGTTTCGATAAAACAGGAGTTAATAAATTTCTTGAGAAACAGAAAGAAAACTTTTGCATGGAGTCATAAAGACATGCCAGGAATAGATCCAAACTTCTTATGTCATGAGCTCAATGTGAATAAGGAGATCAAGCCTGTAAAGCAGAGAAGAAGAGTATTTAGTCCTGAGAAGAATCAGGCTATTCAAGAGGAGGTCGAGAAGCTCCAGAAAGCCCAATTCATTGAAGATATGAAGTATCCAGACTGGTTAGCAAATGTGGTGATGGTAAAGAAGAAAAACAATAAATGGAGAATGTGTGTTGATTTCACCGATCTCAACAAGGCATGCCCAAAAGATCACTTTCCATTGCCCATAATTGATCAACTAGTAGATGCTACCTCGGGACACGAGCTGCTCAGCTTCATGGATGCTTACTCTGGCTACAACCAGATCAAAATGAAACCTGAAGACAAGGAAAGTACTTCTTTTATTACCCCTAGGGGAACTTATTGCTATAATGTTATGCCTTTTGGTTTGAAAAATGTAGGAGCGACTTACCAGCGGCTAATAAACAAGGTTTTTACCGAACAAATCAGTTGCAACATGGAAGTCTATGTCGATGATATGCTGACAAAGGGTAAGAAAGCTGTTGATCATCTAGTTGACTTAGCTCAGACCTTTGATCAACTGGATAAATACCAAATGAAGCTCAACCCGACGAAGTGCACATTTGGAGTACGAGAAGGAATGTTCCTCGGATACATCGTCAACCAGCGAGGCATTGAGGCGAATCCAGAAAAGATCAAAGCTCTTTTAGGGTTGCGATCTCCAACGACGAAGAAAGAGGTGCAAAGTCTTACAAGACGAGTTGCAGCGCTCAACAGATTTGTATCCCGAGCAACGGATAGATGCCTTCCATTCTTCAAAACACTTCGAAAAACTTTCGAATGGAATGATGAATGTGAAAAAGCCTTTCAAGACTTGAAGAAATATTTGGGAGCACCTCCACTATTGTCCCGGCCAGTAATGGGAGAAAAGTTATACTTATACCTGGCAGTATCAGAGAATGCAGTCAGCTAGGCATTGATAAGAGTGGAGAATGGAGTCCAGAAACCAATTTATTACACAAGTAAGGCTTTTCGAGGTGTAGAGATCAGGTACCCAAAGCTGGAAAAATTGGCATTGGCATTAATTGAAGCAAGTAGAAGAATGAGGCCATATTTCCAGGCCCATACCATCATCGTGTATACCGACATGCCATTGAGACAAGCCCTTCATAAGCCAGAAAAATCAGGGAGACTGATGTATTAGGCAATAGAACTCGGTGAATATGATATTGTGTATGAACCTAGATCATCATTAAAAGGGCAAGCTGTAGCAGATTTCATAGCAGAGTTTACATATCCTGATACCCCCGAGGAATAAAAATTCCTCGCTGACCAACCTGTGGATGTTACAGGATCAACAAACATAAGTTCAGACCAACTCCGGTTGGTAAAATGGCTTATGGATGTAGAAAGATCATCAAATTCAAACCCAGACCAACTCCGATTGGTAAAAGGGTGAGAAGAGATGGTCAACGAGGAGAGAAAATTACCAGGTGAGGATGAAAGAAAACAGCAGATATTTCACCGAGGAACTCTGTCAGATAAGAAATTTGAAGACGAGTTACCTACATGGAGATTATATGTATATGGGTCATCTTGCACAACAGGTTGTGGAGCAGTGATTATTCTTAACACCCCAGACGAGATTGACATGGAATATGCCTTGCGATTCCAATTCAAAGCCTCCAATAATGAGGCTGAGTATGAGGCCATGATAGCAGGTCTTAATTTAGCAAAGATTATGGAAGCGCAACAAGTGATGGTATTCAGTGATTCTCAATTAATTGTGAATCAAATGATGGGAACATATGCAGTTAAAGGAGAATTAATGGTCAAGTATCATGCAAAGGTGATGGAGTTATTGGCAGAATTTGATGCGATTCAGTTGATCAGAATACCAAAAATGGAAAATGCACAAGCAGACGCACTGGCCCGACTAGCATCAGCTACTCGTACCGAGCTGAGAAGAACGATACCAATTGAAGTATTAGAAAGTCGGAGCATAGATGAAGACTTGACGATGAATATTATTACCCTCGATTTAGGACCATCTTGGATGGATCCCATCAGGGTATATATTGAGGATGGACAACTACCGGAGGATAAGCTCGCTGCCAAGAAATTGAAGTTTAAAGCTGCTCGGTATGTACTAATTAATGGTGTTTTGTATAGACGAGGAATTATGGCAGGTTTGCAGAGATGTGTACATCCCTCCGAGGTGAAAGAATTGATTGAAGAGATCCATGAAGGGTCCTGTGGAGCTCATGTAGCAGGTCAGACACTTTTGCAAAGGGCGATGACGCAAGGATACTACTGGCCGACGATGAGGGCTGATTGTATAGCCTATGCTAAGAGATGTGACAAGAGCCAACGTTTTTCCTCCATACGACGAACTCCGCAAGCATTGTTGACACCCATAACTTCCCCTTGGCCATTTGCCATGTGGGGAATTGATTTGGTTGGACCACTGCCGACAACCCAAGGAAGATTCAAGTACCTCGTCGTCGCAGTGGATTATTTTACTAAGTGGGTAGAAGATGAGCCACCTATTGATATGACGTACAAGAAGGTATACCAGTTCGTTTGGAAGAATAAAATCTACCGATATGGTCTCCCTTATGCCTTCATCACAGACCATGGAACACAATTTGATAACGAGGAGTTTACTGCCTATTGTCATCAGTCAAACATTTTGAAGGTTCATTCAGCACCAGGCCATCCTCAAAGTAATGGGCAGACTGAAGTGACGAACATAACATTACTAAATGGTTTGAAGAAGAGGCTAAGCGTGGATAAAGCTAATTGGATTAATGAGCTACAGTCAGTATTATGGGCTTATCGAGCAACTCCCCGAGCAGCAACTGTAGAATCACCATATATGCTGGCATTTGGAAGTGAGGCTGTAATACCTGCCGAGTTGGGTCTTCCAACACACAGAGTGCTGAATTTCAATTCCCCAGTCAGTGACTTGATGAGAAGATTAGATTTGGATATGCTCGAGGAGGTTAGAGAAGAGGCAGCCATTAGGAATGCTGCTTACCAACAACGAACAGCTCTGTTCTACAACAAGAGGGTGAAGAAATGCGACTTAAAAGAAGGAGATTACGTGCTAAAGAAGGTCATTCAGAAGCACAATAAATTGGAAGCAAACTGGCACGGACCTTACCGAGTTTTAGAAGTTGTTCGACCAGGAACTTACCGAATAGCAACTCTAGAAGGAGAGTAATTCAAGAATGCATGGAATGCTGAACACCTACGCAAGTATTATCAATGATGTAAAATGTAAAGCAGTTCCATCAATATGAATAAAATGATGATGTTTCACCATCTTCTCTCCTTTGTTTGAAATTTTTTCGGGGAATACTAGTGTACAACACTACGCTGCTCGACAGCAAAAAGAAGATGATAGTTCAAACCCACGACCAACTCCGGTTGGTAAAAGGGCGAGAACAAATTATACTCCTTTGGTTAGGAGGCGTACACTAGCGTGACCAACTCCGGTTGGTAAAATAACTAGTGGACATGATAGTTCAAACCCACGACCAACTCCGGTTGGTAAAAGGGCGAGAACAAATTATACTCCTTTGGTTAGGAGGCGTACACTAGCGTGACCAACTCCGGTTGGTAAAAGAACTAGTGGACACTGATAGTTCAAACCCACGACCAACTACGATTGGTAAAATGGAGAGAACAAACTATACTCCTTTGGTTAGGAGGCGTACACTAGCGTGACCAACTCAGGTTGGTAAAAGAACTAGTGGACACTGATAGTTCAAACCCACGACCAACTCCGGTTGGTAAAAGGGCGAGAACAAACTATACTCCTTTGGTTAGGAGGCGTACACTAGCGTGACCAACTCAGGTTGGTAAAAGAACTAGTGGACATGATAGTTCGAACTCAGACCAACTTCGGTTGGTAAAAGAGCGAGAACAGCTTCGACATTCCTAAAATATGCCAACTTATGTTGGTCGGAAGGTAAAACTATTCCAAAAAATACAAAATATTCCAAACTGAAACAAGTATGGTTGGTCGGGGATCAAAACCCACTAACTGTAGTTGGTCGACGAGGAGAACTTATCGACCTTGGTTGGTCGGACACATTTTATGAAAAAGACAAAAATTTACCAAGTATAGTTAGTCGGTGATAAAAACTCTCACTAACTATAGTTGGTCGACGAGCACAATTTAACAACCTTGGTTGGTTGGAAAAAATTTTATACTCATTACTTTATTATTAAGTGATCGAGCAACACTTGTAATTTTTTTTTATTACCAAGTTGGTCGATGAACCACACAATATTGTTATGAAAACACAAATATAAAGTGTTTGACAAGTACAAAAGAATAGCAATACAGATTTGCAAACAAAAATGAAAGTCTTTCATTGAATTCAAAATAAATTACACAAGTTTATTACATTGATATTAAATTGTGTACTAACTATTACATAAAAATTTCCTATTCTATTGGTTTTTTCCCCTCAACCTTCGATACATGTTCCTCGCCAGCAGGCGGATCATTTAAAGTCTGAGAAGAGTTAATGAAGTTCAAGTCCTTAAGCATCCTAACGTTCATCACAGAAGGACGGTCTAGAAGATGCTCGGGACAAGAAACCTCAAATTGAGAATGCAAACTGTAGTCACCAAGGTATTTAGCAAGTAAGCTCCGAGGAATGTCACGAGCTGGGATCCACTCCATGTCCAAATTAAATGGTGGCACAGGCAAGTCAAGCAATCCGGGCTCGTAGTAGTCCCACAAATAATGTCCCTGCTCTAGTTTCAACACACATAAGGCATTCAGCCAGCCTTGTTTGTAGCCCTCATTATTGGCATTCTGGATACGAGCATCTAAATGGAATAGTGCCTCGTTGTATCCAGCCATCCAGAATTCTCTGGACTGTTTATGGAATTGAAATGTTAACCTGTCAAGCTTCTCGTGAAGACTCTGGATGAAAAGTTCATTATTCTCCAACGTAGATTTCTTTGAAGATAGTTGTTGTTCCAGTTCTCTCACTTTTTTGGACAGTTCAGACAAGGCTTCATTTTTTGCCATCAATTGGAATTCTTGATTTTCCAATGATGACTGAGTACGAGCTTCTTCAACATTACGATGAAGAGTTCTTGATCGACCCCGAGTAGGTGGTCCTCAACAACATCCTGAGCAACTCTTCCTCGTCCACGAGAACCTCTACCTCATCCCCGAGCAGCAGTAGAAGTACCCGACCTTCTCAAGGTATCCAACTCTTGCCTTAATTTAGCATTCTCAACCTCTAAAAAGGAAAATCCCTCGTCAGTCACTGGGATTACAGCTGTTGAAGAAGATGCTGCAGACTTATACTGTGCCAGCTCTTTCTGTAAATTGTTATTTTCTTGCTCTAGCAGCTCGGTAATCTGTATACAAGCTTCAACTTCACCCTTTAGGGTTCTCTCTCTGACATCGTACCCAGCCAAGAGTTTGTCGTAGCCCTTCTCGGCAGAAATATGCTGATACCTCTTCTCATACCCCTCATGAAACAGAGCAGTTGATTCTTTATATTGCTGCTGAAGTTCATCAAGAGTACCTTGCAGGTCTTCAATCATTTCATAGTAAGCCACGTTATTGGCCACAGCTCGATTAAGTAAGCCTTTCAAGTACTGATAAGCTTCAACTGCTTGCTCTGAAGCATCATGACCAAGGATGTCTGCAACTTCTGATACACTTAGTTCTGTGTGACCAGCCTTATAATATTCGTGGCATTGCTGCATCAACTTTGTATCGTTAGCAGATAGCAGATCCATCCTGGCCAGAAACTAACAGAGAAGAAAAAAGTAATCATCAAAAAGAAGATCAAGGCAGAGTACAGAAAGAAAAGAGACAATCATATGGAAGAAAAGAACTCAAATTTTATTAGATCATAAGGCGAAGTTACAAAGATCTTGATTACACTTGAAAAAGAAGCAAAATAGAAAGAGAAAACCGAACAACGTCACACCTTTTCCTTGTCTCCCAAGACTTTCTCGGGAGGCTGGGATGAGGAGCTCGGTTTCTCGGTGGGAATAACGAGTTAGTCGGCTGGAGTTGGAACTTGTTCTGGAGGAGCTGGCAGAGATGAAAGCTCCTCGTCAGCAGGCTGGGTAAGGATGAGATCACCCACTACCATTGAAGATTCTTCGGAGGCAGCTTCGTCCTCTTCTTCATCCTCGATGGCTGGGGGAGGACCAGGGAGATGTTGTTGAAACAATTCTGAGTCCTGATTAACTTTCAATTCTTGCAAAGCAGCAACCCAGCCATCTCGGAAGTATTTCAAACTTCCATACTGCACCTGATTCATCATGGCAGCTACTCCCTTATTCCACCCTTTGTCCTAACCTGTGTTGAAGGACTTCTTTATTGCCATTTTTCTTTTCATTTTCTCCGAGGAGAGATTATCGGATAGAAGATCCTCGGAGGCTTTCAACTTGGCCTCCACCTCCTCATTCTGGCGATTTACTTCTTGCAGAAGGGTCAGCTCTTCCTCGACCGATTTCAACTTATTCTCAAGCTCCCCAAAGCTTGTGAGCTTCTCGGAATATTTTTTATTCTCTCTCTCCAAGTCCTTCACTTTATTTCCCAACTGCACCTTCTCTGCTTCAGACGCAGCCAATTTCTTCTCCCATTCACCTTTATCCTCGTCATACTTTTGACGGGACTCCTTCAAAGATTGAGCCAAGCCCTGTAAAGCATCCTCTACTCCAGACGAGGAGCTAGAAGCCTTAATTGCTTCATCTTTCTTCACTATGGTGTTAAAGCAACTCACCAGCTGAAAAAGAAGGTAATGATAAGTCAGTGCCGAGATACATATATTGATAGAAAGAAAGAAGAATTCTGGATAAGAGAAACTTAATGAAGCAATGTGACGAGTAGCTAGGGATGTCAGCATATCCCTAGACATGTTTTCCTCGATTCCTTGGACTTCAGGAATGGTCCAAGTCTTTACCGAGCTCATTGCAGAACTCGGGGGAATAATGGTTGGAACTCCAGCTCCACTAGTTTGGAGCTGGGGAATGGCTTTAGAAAAACTGACCGAGGAGGCTTTCTTCAGTCTCCTCGGTGTCTTTTCAACAACCTCAACCAAAGAAGAACTTTTGGTTTGAGATATGGTGATTACTTCCACAGGTGCATCCTTCTGCACAGGAGCCACTGGGGGTTTCTCGGCATCCTTCTGAGGAGCAAGAGAAGGGGTGGCATCTATTTTCTTTGTCCCCTTCTGGACATCAGCCTTGTTTCTTTTCCCATCTCCAGCAGAAGTAGTCTCTTCAAAGAGAGCAGGAACTCTTCTTTTGCCCATTCTCTGGCTTAGAGGAATGTGAGAGTCTGGTGAAGAATCTTCAGAAGCTGGCAATGGTTCGCTAATGCTGACCACAGGACGAGCAATAAAGGAGGATGTATAGCTCCTATACTGCAACAAGTAGGAATCAGACGTGACGTGCTCGTCTGCAACTTTCTGATGCAAACTCCAGATATGTTTCAAATGCTTTATATTAACTTCTGATTCTTTGGGAGTTTTTCTCTTGTTGTCAACTGCAAACAAATACATATTGAAATGTCAATCATGCATTTATTCAAACATAATTTTAGAAATGAAATAAAATGGAAATAACCTATCCCATTGCCATATGGAGGGCATTTGGGACCTTCATATACTTCATCTCCAACTAAAGGGGCATGTTGCCAATTTTTTACAACTACCCCATGTTCAAAATAATCCCTATTTGTATCAGGGAGATTGACTACTAAAGCCCTATTCAAAAATCTAGTTTTTAAATAATAAACATTATCTAGAATAGCCCATCTATAACAGTACATAATCTCAGGAATTCCTATACGAGTTCCATGAGTTTGATTTAACCTATGCACCCCATTAACTATTCTCCACGTGTTGGGGGCTATTTTTGCAGGAACAACATCAAAATGATGACAGAACTCTAAGCACAAAGGGTTTGGTGGAAAAGAAAATCCACATTCAGCAATAAAGAGGTTGGGGAACCAATGTCCCTCAGCCAAACGAAAGTAATTTGAAGGCTCAGAAAGATCCTCCAAGGTTACCCAAGAAGGAATAGAGAAATCAGAACGGAATTTCTCAAGAGATTCAATAATATAAACCATGATGAATAAAAGAAGAAGGAAGAAGAGCTTACAGGGAAAAAAGGAGATCTGTTGACAACGAACGAAAACAAGGATGAACGCACAAGAGAAAGAAAGGCTATGGAAAACTCGAAAGCAGAAAATTGGAAAAGGTAGAAGACGGTATGATTGCCTAAGAAGCTTAAATACTTTGCCTTGGGAAACGGCGAAAGAAATGATTAAAAAAAAGATTACGCCACCAGCGGCTAAAAGGACAAAAAGTGAACGAATATCGAAGCGCTTAAAAATTCAAAAAGGCGGATTCTGCGAATTTGGAAAGAAATTCAAATACGAAGAAAATGCTCCTAAAACCCAGGAAGGTCATTTAATATTGCCATATACCGAGAAAGAATGTTCCATACTCCTCAAAGTTCAAAATATAAAACATTGGGGGCTTCTGTTGATACCAAAATTAGTATCCTGATGTGGACGAATAATGGGAAGACACGTGTCAATCTACGTGGAACAATAGCAACGAGGAAGTTCATTTCCCAACCAAGTTATGTTCACTCCGAGCAACAAGAATACTCCGAGGAACTACAACACTCTGAGGAACTCCAACGCTCCGAGGAACTCCTGAATGATGAGCAACTAAGGCGGTTCGAGCTGCATCTCGATCACAGCATTAATTGCCAGATAATCAACAGTTCAACTATTCATTGACTGCTTATCATCTTGACGCACACGCTTGAAGAGCATTAAATGAGTTACCCTTTCATATGTATATCATTTAATGTATCACCCTTTCAGATTATAGCCTCAAGGCTATAAATACATTGTATTACCCTCATTCAAGGGGACCGGAATTTCTTGGATACATCTTGTAATCTAGAATTCCCAAAACACTCAGCAATAACATAACAGTGGACGTAGGCCATTCTTATAAGGCTGAACCACTTTAAAATTCTTTGTCTCATTTACATTTATCTGTGATTGAGTAATTAGAGCGATCTAATTTTTTACATCAACACTAAGTATCCTTACTTAACCATACATTACTTACACGTTGATTTTAAGGAGATGAAGGTACATGAGGCACATTTTTCTTCACTTCACATCTCTTTCTATGATCTTTTTTTTTTCTCAAAAACATTTTGATTCTTCATTACCCATATTTTTCTTTCGATAGTTTTGGAAGAAAAATTCTTTGAATCAAATATGTTTTCACCTTTGCTGTTCCTTAACAAAATCTTACCATTCTTACCATGATGCAAAGGTAAATTTGGTTTGTTTAAAAAGTACAATTTCCTCAAATGACCAATTTTATGACAATGATCACATTTAAAACTTTTAGGTCTATCCATTTGGGTTTTTTGTTTCGAACAACTTTCTCAAAATATTGAACATTAATTAACTTGTAACAGAAATATCTACTATAACCTCTCTTACGAGAATAAGAACAAATAAAGTCCTTTTTAGGTCTCTTATAATTAAGGATATGAATTTTGTTAGTAAAAATGGGAGGAACAAAATTTTTTACTTTCAAATAAGTGACAACATATTACCCATTCTTTTTATAATCTTTGGGAACAATTTCAATGGGTGTTGTCTCATTTGATGACGAAGGTCTTGGGGTTTTATTCTTAAACCATGTAAGGATATTTTATTTTGATTACTAAAGATTGTCTTATTAATTTTGAAATAATAATCATGTTTGTGAAAATGATTTATATTTTTTTAAATATATTGTTTCATATATATTTCGATCAATAGAGCTCAATAGGAATTTCAATGAGTTAGGTTCGGATTGATCAAAAGAAGATCATAATTCCGATTCTAGCACTATTGAAAGGTTCACAACCCAGATAGGGATTTGACATCCAATTGGAACGGTTGCGATGTAATCCTGGTAGTTTAAGTCAAACTAAGGGAACATGTGTGATGGTTCTAGAACTTGTACGATATTTCAACTTAGGATTGTGATCAGTACATCTTGAAATATATTGAATAGGTCCACCCGTGAGATTTGAGTTTAAGTTTTTTTTATTAGACTCAGGTAATCTCACATCATTTGTAAAGAGTTCATAGATTCTTAATCTCGATAATTATGAGGATTGGAATGCTTATATGATTGTTACTTTGATTGTTATGGGTGCAATTCGATTTTAGATTAAATCAAATGACCCTCACATATTTGGTGATAGTTATGTGAGTAAGTCTGATATCTTAATTCAGAGGAATTTGTGTCCAGTGATACAATGGATTGTGATACCCCCTTGATAGATTTATAAGATTTATTTTCACCAGTATATATGATCAGTGGATTATTTTATAATCTAGTGGAGTAGAAAAATAAGTTAAGTCTGAGAATCAAGGATTTGATTTGATGTTGGTTCAAATCAATTAGCATAAAATTGATTTAACCAAGCAGGTATCTGTAAGAGCATGATTTCTATAACATGATCATAGCTTAAGCTATATTTAGTTTTTAGCATATCTTGTTACTGATTGATTCGAGCTAGTTGGAAGTCCAAAGATCCAACATCTCTAATGTTCAAGCATTTCCATACTTAGAAGGTATAATGCTTTAGTGTTTAAATTTATTCCTTGAATTTATTTTGGGATGTTTGGTTTTTAATTAAAACTAGAAACATGATTTTTTTTAAATTGAGGCAGTTCTTCTATATTTAAAATAATTTTTGTATGTGCATTTTATTCAAATGAGATCATAATCTCATTGTAACGAGATTGGTATATCGCTAGAAGTGTTCTTCAGAAGTTTCTTCGATCAAACATCTCACGAGGGTGTACAATTTTAGCTCGTTTAAAGCTCATTCAAACGAGATTTGGATGTTGTTCAAACGACCTTACTGTCGTTCAAATGAGATCCATTTCTTGTTCAAACGACCCTCTGATTTCGTTCGAATGACGCCGCCACCTCAAAATTTTTGTTCATCTTATAAATACATGTTTCGTGTTGGATTTCGTTACGAATTTTTCCAGAAATGATTCTGCATATCCTTTGCAAAAATTTTAAACCTTTTGTTTTTAGAAAAAAAATTTTATTCACAAATCATCATCCCCAAAATTTATTTGAGTGAATCAAGTTTAAACCCTATAGCTTGTATCTTGCATACAACTCTTGTGGAGAGATTTCTTCACAGCTGATCTTGTGATTCACGAGGGAACTCACTCCAGACGACGAAGGTTGACCAATGGATACCGATCATGGAAGGAAGCATGTGGACGACTCTGGATGGAACTGTATTCTTTAGTGATTTTCTAGGCACTACACATTGTACTTGTGGAGGTTATCAAGTAGTCTGTAAGTATAAAGTCTTGTAAACTGTCTAAAGTGTTGAATGAAAAACGGTTTTACTCGAAAGGGGTTATTTCCTTAAATTTCCTTGTCGTTTTTTCTTGTATGATTTTATCTCCTTTATCACCTAGTCGATTGTTTAGGTTAATAAAGATAAAATTTGGACTTGTGCATGCCAGACACTTAACTATAGAAATTATCCATTAAGATCTCAAGCGCACTCTCAAATTGTTATCATAGCTTGTTGCACCAATTTACTGTGTTATCTTTTCCGCAAAACATTTCTCTTGATATCAATGTTTTTAAATTGTTGATCTTTGAAAATTTTGATTTTAATGGAAAATTTGTATAATAGAGTGGCCATCTTCGATGGTACAAATTATACATATTAGAAGGCTAGGATGAGGTTTGTCTTGAAAGCTATAGATATGCGAGTCTGGTTAGTTTGTTAAATAGGGTGGACATCTCCCATGATCACGGTTGATAATGTCACAAATCCTAAACCCATCTCTTCCTGGACTAATGATGAGTTTAAGTGGATTACCTACAACTCCCGCAGCCATTGTGATATTTTCGAAGCTGTCACCCCCGACGAGTTTTGACGTATAATGACGTGCACTACGTGTAAGGAAGCATGGGATATCTTTCAGTTGACACATGAGGGTACTAACATTGTCAAGGCATCTAAACTTCAAAATTTGACCACCTAATTTAAGACCATCACTATGTTAGAGTCCGATTATTTTGATGAATTTTATGCTAGGTTATCGAACATCGTAAACACTGGCTTTAATTTGGGTGAGGAAATTTCGGAGACGAGGGTCCTTAAAAAGATTTTGAGGTCACTCCCTTCCTGATTTATTCCTAAGGTCACCGTGCTTAATTCACTAGGGATTTTAGACACTCTTAGGTTAAAAGAACACATAAGAGACCTTTAGACTTATGAGATAGATATATTCCCTAAAACCATTAAACCTAAGGATCTAGGGGTAACTTTAAAGACTTAAGCTAAAAATAAGAAAAAGGAGAGAATTTGTGAGTCTGAATCTCAGGGAGATTTTAATGTATATGACTTGGCCTTATTTATCAAAAAATTTAAAAAGTTTCAAAAAAATTTAAAAATAATTCTTCCAGTAAAAAGATTTTTGAGAAAAAAAAAATAAAGATGAGGTCAAGGATAACGGTGAGAAAGAGGAAGAGATGAGGTGTTATTAGTGAGAGGGAAAAGGGCACAAGGCTCATGAGTGTCCCACTAGGCTAAAGAGAAAGGGAAAAGAGATTGTGAATAAAACCACTCTTAGTGATAGTGACATCGAGATGGTTGATTTAGGGGGAAAATCACCACATGAAAAGTCCGTTCCATTCATGACTAGTCACTTGAGCACTTATAGTTTGTCCCAGGCCGATGAGGACATATCTAAATGTGAAAGCCTTAATGATGTTTCGAAGCATTAGGGAGATAGTGGGAGTGTGGATGGAATTTTGAGTGAAGGAGAAGGTGATCTCCAAAAGGCTTTCGGTGATTTATACACTGAGACATTGAAGATGAAAAGATTAATAAGGATTTGTCTCTTAAGGTGTTAGATTTGGAAAGAGAGGCGAAAGCTTTGAGGGTGTGCGACGCATCAGTGAGTCAACTCGAGAAGGTGAAGGTTTCTTTGTATGAGAAGTTAATCGTCTTAGGCTGGGAAAGAGTGAATTGACTAATACCATGGCTAGTCTCATGGGTGATCTTCAATCTTCATTGGAGACTTGTGAGAAACTTGATGCCCTTATATCCTAACTCGAGAGAGATCTCAAATGTGCCCAAGAGGTCAAAGTTACTTTAGAGGATACATCTAAGAAGGTTGGAAAGATTTTCCTTGGTCCCGCTTTGGGTAATGTTGAGAGGCTAGGAATAGGTCATGACGGTACGTCCACTTCTCATGTTACACCCAAGACGGTTCCCGAGTTTTTATTAGATCTATATGGTGATCGACCTAACCCACCTAGGCATTTGATTCCATGTAGGAGAGCACGTCCTACATATTTTGAGAGAGGTGGACCCAAGACCGTGTATGTTTGTTCCCATTCTAATAAAAAAAAGGTCACCTTAGGGAATTTTTTTTAAGTTGGGTAGAATGTCTCGTAGGTATCTTCCACGATATGATACTATATGTGTTCCCGTATGCACTCCCACACATGTTACTCAGCATGATCCCAAACATCACATGAGTGATTTTGATAGTTTTCGAGAGAAAGTAGAGTATTTGGTCAAAACTTCACACAATTTGATGGATGTTTTTCATAGGATGTCATCTCCTTTTGAAAACTCCTCCAGGCCTAATGATTGAGGTTGAGACTTATTTCTATCATAGGGTGCTTTTCATGTTTATATCATTCATGCCTATTACTAGACTGTACTATTATTGTATTTATCATTTTCCATTATGATAAATTTTTTGAAAAATTGAAAAATATTTTTGTTTTTTTTAGAAAGTTTTGAAAATACAAAAAGATTTTCGTTTTATTTGTCAAAAAAAGGAAAAAAGCCAAAAATATTTTATTTTTAATAAAATTTTTGAAAAAACCAAAAAGAGTGGTATTTTTTTTACACCAAATATGGTTTGTTAATGTCAAAAAACGGACTAAATCCAATTTTCTAACCACGGATAAAATATATGATTATAGTGAAATAAGTAAATTGAAGACAAAGAGTTTTAAAGTAATTCAGTTGTGTAAGGAAGCATACGTACACTGCTATTGTATTGATTTCAGTGATTATAGAAAGTTAGGTACTTTTGTCAATAAGAATATCCTAGAATCCTTTCTTTTTTTTTAATGAAAGGAATACAATGCATTAATAGTGACCCGGAGATCAAGGGTTGGAATGCCTTTATACATTTAAGCATTTACACCCTTACATAATGAATGCGATGGTTGTTTGTATGAACCACATGCAAAAAGAACTTTTGTTGTACTTCCTGTGTGGTGGCTTTTCATTTATATTGATGGTCTTCATTCTTCATGTTGGTCGGCATGCCCGCTGAGCAACTATCTGCTGACTAGTATTTATGCCACGTTGGAGACATTTGCCCACTTTCGATTGGTCCATGTGGGTGGATAATTTTTGGTATCAACAGAAGACCCCAATACTTCATTATTGATGCTTTTGTTAAAAGGATGTAGTATATTTTCTTCAGAGTTGGTCAGCTTCTGCCGACGTATAGGACTTGTGAAAATTTTCCATATGTTGATTTTACAATGGCATTTTTATATATGATTTGAAAATTATCTAACCGCCAAAGGGTATGTTGGTATTTTTTCACCTTTAGTACTTTGAAGCCGTTAGAATGTCAATCGTTGATACAAAATAATCATTTCTTGCACGATTTCCTAGGTAAGCTATAAAGGGCGATATTTTTCCAAATTTTCTTTACCAAAATTTTCCCAAGCTTTCGAACTCTTCTTCTTCTCCAAGTTCTCTGTTTATGAGGTTTTCTTTTGCATTACTCCTTCAATTTAGTCATCATTTTCGATGTAAGCTTTGTTTTTCCCTTTCTTTTCACTCTCTTTATTTCTTTACTATAGCCATGGTTTATATCGTACATAGGGATCCCTTAGATGAGTTTAAGCGGGGAAGGAATATTCCTGATTGGGTAGACTTAGAGATTACCATACCACCTATTGAGATATTGTCCTAACCTGAGGGTCACTGGATTCCCTCACTCTTCATTGTTAAGTGTGGCTTCACATTTCCCCCCAATAGGTTTTGTTTAGAATTTTGCTAATATTTTGATATCATCCCAGCTAGGGTAGCCCCCAATACTTGGAGAGTGGTCAATGGGATTCATAGGCTGAATCAGATATATGGAACCCATATTGGTATCTCATAGATGATATTATGCTACAAGTGGGTTAATAGTGACAGTACATACTATATGAAAATAAGGTTTGCCAACAGGGCCTTAGTTGTCAATTTGCCAGACTCAAATAAGGATTATTTTGATAAGGAGTCATTACAAAAAATTAGCAACACGCTCCTTTACAAACAGGAGAAGTGTATGATGGGACCAGGATCCCCCAAGTAGGTCATGGCATAGGTTATTAAATTACTCTATTTTTTGCACATCAACTGTTTGATGATACGCTGACTTGATATTGTCTGGTCTTGTTTCTGGTTTGTGTAGTTAAAAGAAAGAAGAAGTTTCCAAAGGAAGAGGACGTGAACATCTGAGAGATGAAATTCCTTTTGAACATTCACCAGAGAATTGGCGAGGAACATCCTAGAGTTTCCTCTTATCTGCTATAATACATGATCTCTATAACTTCATTTATTATTTGGCTCACTGATTATATAGTTGTTGAGCCCATCAATCTTGAGGAAGAACCTATCCCTATGTCCTATGTTGAAGAATCTTTTAGTGCAGAGAAGGATTTGGGGACTTCTTCTTCCATTGAATCCTTAGACATTTCAATAATTCCTTCCTCTCCACTTACTGTTATAGGAAAGAGATGATCACTGATTTGATTACTGGAGCCTTGTATCCACCTGCTAAGAAAGCTGTTGGGAATGCTAATAAGCCAAAATAAATATCCAAGGCTTTTGAGAAAGAGAAGGTTCCTTAAGTCATCACTCTTGAGGAAGTAAATATTGATGATCCTCAATTTAGGAGGCTGAAGAAAGGCTTGCCTGATAAGCAAGTGGAAAAAAGCTCTGCCGACCAGGAGTTGGTTGAGATGATTCAAGAGCACCTGACTGTTGTTGAATCATATTTCATTACTATTCATCCTGGTGTTTCTAGGAATTTAATCAAGATTTAAATTGGTAGAAAATGCTTGCCAAAGTTTGGAAATGGTAATCCTTTCTTCTTTATTAATTTCATCTTGATGTCTTTTTCTCTTGATGCTCCTTCTAATATGATGTTGTTGTTTGTGCAGTTTTTAACAAACTTTAATCAAATGATTGCGAAGGAAGAGAAGGTTCATTCTTTTGGTGGAGAAGTTGAAGAGGGCCTTAAGGGTCTGAGGAAGTCTGTTGAGGCTTCAAATTAATTATTAGAGTCCAAGTAGAAGGCTTAGGATGCTGAGATACAGAAGGCTGTTAATAGGTTCACTCTTGCTCAAGGAAAGTTGCTTACTATCGAGACCAGTTTGACAGCTACTGAAGAAAAGTTGGCCACTACTGAAGCTAATTTATCTTGTGTTAAGAATAAGGCCAGGCTGGATGAGGAAAAATTAGCAGCAAATCAAGATCTCCTGAAGTCTGTCGTGGAGAAAACTATTAGTCTATCTTCTGAGTTGGTCACAAATAAGGCGAAAAATAAGAAACTTAAAAGGACTCCTTTAACAAGGACTGGGACAAAGCATTTTGGGCAGCCTCTGCTCAGCTTGAGTTTATGAGGAAGAAGTATTTTAAGGATGGTTGGTATAAGGGACTTAAGGAGGTTGGTACCCCAGTAGAATCTAAATTATTTCTGAGGCATGATCCAGGGTTTCCTCCCAACTTGGAGGAAGATTTGATGATGAGGAGGGATCTGGGGAATCTTCCCTTCAACCCGTTGGGTCTGCTTTAAAGACCATTAATGAAGCTACCCATTTTATCGACCAGCATTATGGAAGTAATGTCCAGGACAAGGAGAAGGTTTAAATCCTTGTTCTTTTATTTTTATATTTCTTTGCTTTGTAATAGGACTAACAGTTTCAACAAGTTATAACACCTTTTTGGTTATCAATGAAATGATTTGATCTTTCCTTCTATATGTGTTGTGATTATCATATTTTCTACTTTTCTTGCTTGGCTTAATGAATTCTCATACCTATGTTATGATTGTTTAGTTATCATACTTTTTTCTTACACTTGCAATTTTCAGTTTGATGCTAGGAAGCACGAAATAGTTTCGGATAAATCCGACCTACTCAGGCGGAGTAGAATACTTTTAGAAGCTTTCCATATTCCATTAACTGAAGAAAACTTGGTCGGCTTTCTTGGACTCAAAGCATTCAATTAAGTAAAAGAGCCATATATTCATTTCCACTATTTACAGGATAGTGCTGTAGTAAATAATACAGCTTATTAGGAGATGACTGAAGATTTGTAAGAAGATCACAAGTATAATTTGGCTTCAGTTCATGTTGATTATAAAGATAAATATAAATCTTTGAGTGAAGACTGGGGATTTGAGAAGAAGTTAGAAGGATATGCTTCCATGTACAGAAGAAAAGAATTCCTACTGAACCGAGAAATAGATGAAACCAGTGAAATTTCCTAGATTCTTGAGGAGGAAAATAATAAACTCATGAATGAGTTGGATATTTTAAAATTGTCCTCTTCTAGTGGTGCCAATGACGGGGAATCTTCTAGTTATCAATGGTGACCAAGTGTATGAGTAATATATGTGTGTATTCCAGTAGTTAGGAACGTTTACATATCTTCTTGCATTTAACTTAGTCGGGAAAAACTTGTTTGTAATTATTTTAGTTGTATACGAAGTTTTACAGACTTCTTATTCTCAACTTGTCAATGACGAAGTCATATATGAAGTAAATTGTTCTTATCGACCAAGTATGTTAGGATTGTATTCCTATATAACTTGGTCGGGTAATACTTCTTGTTCGTTACTAGTTAATACAGAGTCATACCCGAAGTTTAATCTTAATCTTGGGCGAAAATGATTACGCCTTAAGTTATTTATTCATCTGGGATTTGATCAATTCAACCTAATGAAGTATGCTCTGCTAATTGAAGGATAAGTTCAACCTGATTAAGTATGTAAGTGTTGTTGATCGGTGAGGGCTGAAGACCAAGAGACAATTTATTTCTGGGGGATGTATATCACCTTACTCCGAAAAAAATAAAAAAAAATTGAAGGGACTGAAGTCAAAATTTTATTGAAACTTGAACAATAGTTATTTTGAACATAAAGGAAAAGAAATATAATTATCTAAATCCCTTGAATCATTGATAATACTTTCGGAGGTTCTCGGCATTTTATGGGTTTTTGAACTCTTCCCCTTATAAAGTCTCAAGAGGATAGGTCCCTTGTCGAATGACTGCTGAAATACGATATGGTCCATGTCTCAAGATTGTTGTTATTTTGGATGACCTTTTTAAGGACATAATCTCCTTCTTTTAAGTTGATCGTCCTGACCCTTTTATTGTAAAAGTGAGTTGTTATGTTTTAGTATGCAGTATTTCTCAAAGAAGCACCTTCTCAGACTTTCTCTAATATCTCTAGATCCAATCGTCTCATCAAATCACTAGTCAGAAAATCACAATTCAGAGCTCTATGAGTTGGTAATCCTATCCCGGTTAGCGCCACAACTTTAGTCACAAATGCAATCATGTAAGGTGTTTCACCAATTGTTGTCCTCGATGTTGTGCGATAGGCCCATAGAATAGAATGTAATTCATTGATACAATTTCCCTTGGCATCATCAAGCTTTTTCTTCAATCCATTGAGCACGGTTCTATTAGTTACTTCCGTTTGACCATTTCTTTGAGGATGTCCTAGCACAGAATGGAGTTTCTGGATCTTGGACTGAAAACAATATTCTTTAAACTCATCGTTGTCAAATTGAGTTACATGGTCTGTAATAAAGGCGTAAGGAATCCCATACCTATATATTATATTCTTCCAAATGAACTGATACACCTTCTCATACGACATTTTAATCAACGATTCTTCTTCCACCCATTTGGTGAAGTAATCAACAGCAACTACCAAGTATTTGAACCTACCTTTGGTGGTCGGTAGTGGTCTGACCAGGTCAATTCCCCAAATAACGAAGGACCAAGGCAAAGTCATTAGTGCTAAATTAGCATTGAGTGTTTTATAAATAACATAAAAATTTTGGCATTTGTCACACTTTCTTGCAAAGGCTTTACAATCTACCCTTATAGTCGACCAATAATATCCCTGTGTGTTGATTCATTGGAGGAGTGGCCGACTTACTGAATGAGCTCCATAAGAACCTTCATGAACCTCTTTAATCAAATCTTCCACTTCTAATGGATGAACACAGTGTAATAAAGAGACGTTTAACCCCCTTCTGTATAAAACTCCTTATCCAATACATATTGTGCTGCTTTATATCGGAGCCTTTTGGCTTCTTTAGGATCAGGTGGTAGGATTTTGTCTTCAATATTGGCCTTGATTGGGTCCGTCCAAGAAGGTCCCAAATCTATAGTAATAAAATTGACCATTGAGTCCTTATCAATGCTTCGGTCGGCTAAGATATCTATTGGAATCGTTCTCCTCGGTTCAATTCTTGTTACTGATATAAGCCGATTAAGTGCATCTTCTCGGGCGTTAGCTATTCTTGGGATCTTCTTCATTTATACGGCTAGAAACTTGGAAATAACTTCCATGGCTTTCACACAGTACATGGTCATTAATTATCCCTTAACTCCATATATATGAAGCACTTGGTTGATAATTAGGTATGAAAAACTATGCGCCACTACCTGCTCTGTGCCTAATGAGTGGGCCAAATCCAGTCCGACTATCAAAGCTTCATATTTCGCTTCATTATTTGACACCTTGAATTGGAACCTGAGTGCATATTCAATATCAATATCATCAGGAGTATTGAGTATTATACATGCTCCACTTCCAATCTCACATGAAGATCCATCCATATATAAATTCCACATCGAGATATCACTATTGAAGCTTTCTTCAGACATAACTCCATAGTGTAATACTTTATTACTCTCCTTTACATACTTCTGAGCCATTTCTCGAGTTTTGGATGATTCAGGTTGATGGGCTATTACTTCAGCTTGCTTTTGAGTTGAGCTCTCTTCCTCAGAAGTCTTTTTGGCATGCGAGTGTTATTGGTCGGGAACCTCTGGATAGGTGAACTCAGCGATGTAATCAGCTAAAGATTGTCCTTTTAATAACTACCTTGGTTTATAGACAATATCTTACTCTCCCAATTACACTACCCAGTACATTAATCTTCCTGACTTTTCAGGTTTATAGAGTGCTTGTCGAAGAGGAGATCGGTATCCACAATTATTATACGTGCTTGGAAATAGGGCTTCATGCTCCTGGAGGCCTCAATGAGTGATAGGTACAATTTTCCAAGCGTGGATACCTAATCTTATCTCCCATGAATTCCTTGCTGGTGTAGTAAACTAGTTTTTGGATCTCGTTATCCAATCGAACCAAGGCTGAACTAACTGCCGACCTAGAAACAGCTAAGTATAAGTATAATTTTTCTCCCAAAACAAGTCGGGATCGTAAAGGTGGTGACCCTAGATACTTATTTAACTCTTAGAATGATTCATCATATTTTTCATTCCACTCAAAAGTCTTTCTCAACACCTTAAAGAATGGCAAACATCTGTCTGTTGCGCGGGAAACAAATCTGTTTAAAGCTACTACTCTTTTGGTAAGCCTTTGCACATCTTTCTTGCAAGTCGGTGATTGCATTTATATCAAATCTTTTATCTTAGCTAAATTAGCTTAAATTTCACTTTAATTAACTATGAAGTAGAGGAACATTCCTTCCTATACTCCGAACACAACTTGGTCAGATTCACCTTCATTTGATGCTTTTCTAGCTGATCAAAAATCTGACTGAGGTCGCTGATATGATCTGAGGATTTCTTACTTTTTGTTAACATATCATCCACATAAACGTACATATTCTTGACTATCTATTCTTCTAATACCTTATTCACCAACCTTTGGTACATCGCTCCAACATTTTTTTGCCCAAAGGGCATAACGTTGTAGCAATAGGTTCCTCGGTTGGTGATGAAGGTTGTGATTTCCCTGTCTTCTAGTTTCATCAATGGACTATGGATGGTATAGCTTCAAATATCAATCTTAACCTGCCGAGGATCACATTATAGGCATATTGAACATTTTTATACATAAAAAAAGCATATTTTCTCCATACGTCTTGCTGGACATGTGTCGAATAACACTTCTAACTCGATTGTGCCCAGTGGGTAAAATTTTTCACTTGAAAAGCCTATTAATAGTCTGTGGTAAGGTTCCAGTTGGCTGAGTTTCAAATCTAGACTCTGAAAGCATGGGTAAAACATGATATCAGCCGAGCTCCCATTATCAATCAAAATCATGGTGATGATGGAGTCCTGGATTCTGAACTTGAAAACCAATGGATAATCATGGGAATATAATACCGCAGAGAGGTCGTTCTTGGAAAATCCAATTACCACTTTATTTTTGTTGACCTTCCTGGACCGATCATCTTCGTTTATATTGATTATCTGGATATAAGAATAGGCATGTACCTCATTCAAGTAAGCCTTTCTCTCGACAATGTGATCTCCCCCACCTTCATCGCCACCTCTAATTACATGACAATCAAATGAAACAAAACTGATCATAGCTACCTCATGTTTCGATTGCTTAGGTTTCTTCGGCAGGTCAGGATCATCTTCATAACCATCTTTATGGTTTCTTTTCCTATCATCTCTAGGATTTCATAGTGAATTTGACCTCCCCATTGCTTTTTTACCTTCTCGTCTATTAACAAACTTGTTTAGTTTTTCTCGACAAATGAAAGATTCCACTTCGTTCTTCAAAGTGATATAGTTATCTGTTATATGTCCATGATCCTTATAGAACTCATAATATTTATATTTTTCCCTCCTGTTAGGAGGTGCCCTCAATCTTTCAGACCATCGCAAATCCTTATTGTGTTTGATTTCATTTAGGATATGGTGAATGCTAACAGTCAATGGAGTATAAGTTCCATACTTTTTGAGTTTGTCATCCTTCTTTAGCTTCTACTCCTTCTGCTCCTCTTGGTCCTTCTTATCAGGCTTAGTGGTTGGACTCTATTTTACGGCCATTGCTTCCTCGGTGTTCATTACTTTACCTTAGCCATGAGCTCAGTCATGGTTTTACAAGGATTTTTTGCCAAAGCATAATACAGTTTCTCAAGAAGCAATCCACTCATGAGAGCGGTAATGACTATTTTTTCTTCGTAGTCAACCACTTCCAATTTCTCATTGTTAAAATGAGTGATATACTCCATGTTTGTTTCCCCTACTCGCAACCTTACACTCAAGAGATGGTCTACGTTCTTCACCGTCTTGGCCCCAAAATAGAAATTGTCGATAAACAGCTCAGTAAGTTGGTAGAAGTTGGTAATTTATCCTTGGGGCAGGTTATTGCACCATATTTGGGTTGAACCCGTAATGGTACTTGAAAATACCTTACATATCATTTCATTAGGGACTGAATAAACGTCACCTTCAGGTTGATATTGTTCAATGTGCAAAACTGGATTGATTTTGACATCATATTTGGGGGTAACCACAGGAGTTTTAAACTTAAATGGAGTTAGAAAATTCACAATCGCCTGGATAAAGGGGGATCCTTTGATGAAATTCCTCTACAAGGGATTCTTTGTTTTTTCCATTTCTCCCAACTGATCTTCCAATTGTTGGATCGATCCTTTTCTTGTTGGATTACCTGCGTCAGATTTATGTGAAGCAGCTTGATTGTCCCAACCATGTGTCTACGCTGAGCTCTCTTCCTAAGAACTCTGATCACCGTGTACAGATCATCAGATGCTTGATCTTGACTTGACTGAGGCTTCATAATGGTCGGTTGGATGTTGAGTTTTTCTGAATATCTCTCTAGGAGGGTTTTGTTTGCTCGAGCTACGAAATGATCAAAAGGTGAAGCTCTACTCTATCTTTTTAGGACGTTTGGTCTTTTAAGGGAGAAAGAATGTCTATCATAGAACTCTGTGGCTCTAACCGAAGAACTGAATCCTGGGTGATAAGTCCTATCATGAGATGATCTAGAATAGCTGTTTCGGATAAGCCTAGGAATAGGAGGCAACATTTCTCTCCTTGGTGAAGGAATTGTTTGTTTCCTGGATAAGGTTGGAGATCCAGATTGTATTGACTGTGCCAATTGTCTCACTATTTCCTACATAGCATCTTGACCCCTAATAATACTGGCAAGAATCCCGTTTAGGTGGACTGCTATAGGTGGAGTAGATGAAACGGTTGGATTGCCTTCATTTATGGCACTAGTCTCTGGATTATTCAATTTTCCTTGAATAAGGATGTACCATATTGAGAACGGAAATTAGAAACACGTTCCCATATACGGTGTCAATCTGTTGATGTAAAAAATGGACTAAATCCAATTTTCTAATCATAGATAAAGTATATGATTGTAATGAAATAAGTAAATAAAAGACAAAGAGTTTAAAGTGGTTCGGCTATGTAAGGAAGCCTACGTCCACTGTTATTGTTTTAATTTCGGTGATTACAGAAAGCTAGGTACTCTTGTTAAAAAGAATATCCTAGAATCCATTCTCTTTTTTATGAAAAGAATACAATGCATTT
The DNA here is from genome assembly GCA_949130495.1 of Sambucus nigra. NCBI lineage: Eukaryota > Viridiplantae > Streptophyta > Magnoliopsida > Dipsacales > Adoxaceae > Sambucus > Sambucus nigra. Next base: position 359,988,772 of record OX422211.1, on the reverse strand, counting down.
ATAGTGACCCGGATATCAAGGGTTGGAATGCCTTTATAAATTTAAGCATTTACACTCGTACATAATGAATGTGATGGTCAGTTGTATGAACCACGTGCGATAAGACCTTTGATTGTACTTCCCATGTGGTGGCTTTTCATTTATATTTATGGTCTTCATTCTTCATGTTGGGCGGCATGCACGCCGAGCAACTATCTGCTAACTAAGATTTATGCCATGTTGAAGATACTTGTCGACTTTTGATTAGTCCATGTGGGTTGATAATTATTAGTATCAACATGGATAAACATTAAAGATGTCTGAGTCACCCATTCATTCCATATCCATGTGACTATTTTGTAGTGTTTTGGGACGTGACAATATTTCATTTTTGTGCTCTATAGTGTGTGGAGTCATTAAGATGTGATATGATGACTACTTGCTATATCTTTTAATCCTTGTCACCTTAAATGCACACGAGCACGGACTTATTTAAGAATTGCACTTACCTTTCACATGTCGGCTGTAGTTTTTTCATCTCGATCTTTCTTTTAAAACGAATCAAATGCGACAAAATGAGATAATGAAAGTAGTGCTTGTAAGAACTATTGCTCGGATTGGAAAAATTAAAAATTATATCTTCGATGCATGTGTTATATATAAAGCAATGGAATCAGGTTGTGAAAGACGGGTTGATTTTTCGTGAATAGCCACCATTTTGCAAAAGAAAAGAGCTTAAAAGATTAAAGGCACATAAAAAGAAAAACTATAAAGTGTCAGGCCAATTTTATTGAACATTGATGCTTCACTACATATGAGTATTGATTTCTTCAAAAAAAAATATTTGAGAGAACAAATTCAATATGTGAGTTTTGAGGGAGTTTAGCCAAAGATCAATGGGTTTGCACGTCCTGAAAAATTCTCATAAAAGCATTACATAATTTTGGGCATTATTGGTGTGAAAATCATTCATGACCTTGATTAGTTAAATAGGTTAAGTCGATTTCACTTAAGTTCACCATTTTTCACCTAAGGTAGTCTTTCAGCTCTTGTATTAGTGGTGTCTCTTTCCTTCGTGCACATATGTTATGTTTGTCTATATTGATTTAACTATAGAATGTGTTCACACACCTACATTAAGTTTCCATGATTGAGTTGTTTTTTTATTTCTCCATGGTGTGTTGTTTGTGTAAAATTATTTTACTTCAGAATTTTGAAAAATAAAAATTAGTTTGTGATGTCTTTTGAGATTATCATTGCTTGATTATTCATTCATATCCGTTTGTGATGATATCTTTCTATGCTTGGTGATGTTCACTATATTTTTCATGATTGGTTTTTACTCCTTGTCTATTTTGGACAAAATAGAAGGGAGAGAACAAATTACGGGAGTTTGATTTATGGGGGAGAAAAATTCGTATGCAAGTTATTTGATATTTTTCAAACTCGACCCAACATGGGGTGTTTGCTTTGTTTCATGTGTGTAGGTATTTGGAAGATTATATTTGGATTACACTTGATGAAGACAAAGTGCCCAAGAGAAGACAATGAAGAAATGAAGAATTGAAGATTTTATTTTGAAGACAACTCTATATTTGTACCTATCCATTTTAGGGTTTGGGAAGGTATTAGAATATTGTATCCGTCTTAGGGGATTATTTTTTAATTTGGATTTCAGTTTTATGTTTGTACCGGAATAGACAAAAAGGGGGAGATTTGTAACAACATGATTTCTATCACTTGCTCATAGCTTAGGCTATATTTAGTTTTTCGGCGTATCCCATTGTCGATTGATTCGAGCCGAGTCCAAGTCCAAAGATTTAACATCTCCAATGGTCAAGCATCTCCATCCTTTTAAGGTATAATGCTTTAGTGTTTAAATTTATTCCTTGAATTTATTTTGAGATGTTTGTTTTTTCATTAAAACTGGAAATAATATTTTTTTTCTTTAAAAATTGAGGCAATCCTTTTGTATTTAAAAATAATTTTTGAATGTGCATCTCGTTCAAACTAGATCGTAATCTTGTTCCAATGAGATTGTTATCTCCTTAGAAGTTTCTTCGATCGAACATCTCACGAGGGCGTAATATTTAAGCTCATTTGAATCTCATTTGAAGCTCGGTTAAATGAGATTTGGATGTCATTCAAATGACTTGGTTATCATTCAAACGAGGTCCATTTCTAATTCAAACGACCCTGTGATTTCGTTTGAATGACGCCGCCGTCTCAAAATTTTTTGTTCATCTTATAAATACTTGTTTCGTATTTGATTTCATTAAGACTCTTGCCATAACTGATTTTTCATATCCTTTGTAAAAGTTTTCAACCTTTTCTACTTAAAAAATATTTTTGACTCACAACTCATCATCCCCAGAATTTATTTGAGTGAATCAAGTTTAAACCCTATAGCTTGTATCATGCATACAACTCTTGTGGAGAGATTTCTTCAAGGTTAATCTTGTGATTCTCGAGGGAACTCAGTGCAGACGACGAAGGATGATCGGTGGATACCAAGTGTGAAAGGCCGCATGTGGACGACTCTGGATGGAGCCATATTCTTTATATATTTTATAGGCACTTCACATTATACTTATAGCGGTTATTAATTAGTATGTAATTTGAATGTCTTATAAACTCTCTAAAGTGGTAAATGAAAAAAGGTTTTACCCGAAAGGGGTTTTTCCCTTAAATTTCCTTTCCATGCTTGCTTGCATGATTTTACATGCTTTATCACCTAGTTGATTGTTTAGGATAATAAAGATAAAATTTGGACTTGTGTGTGTCGAACACTTAATTGTAGAAATTATCCATTAAGATCACAAGTGCACTTCCAGTATCGGAAGCTTAACGCAGGAAATCATATTATATAACATAATCAAATTTGCAAATAAGACATAACTATATCCAAGTGATTTCTGAGATAATTAAATTTGAGTGTAGTCATAATTATTTAGTGGAATTAATTATAATTAAATAAAGAAATGAAATAAATTATAGGATTTGGAATTTGAAATTTTTGAGTATTTATTTGTATGACAATTTAATTATTTGTCTTGGGTCCCTAGTTTAGTCCATATACCCAAGTATCTTGGCACACACAAGTGTTTGGAATCCATTATGTAATTGATCAGGGCATCAAGGATTCAATAAAATGAGAGATTGAAGAGTTTTATTTAAATTTTAAAAAAACAAATTCATATTTTTCTTTTGGTAAATTAAAATGAGAGATAGAGATATTTAATTTATAAAGTAAATTAAAAAATTACCAATGATTTAATTTGGACTTTTAGAATTGAATAAATTATTTGTCAAAACCATCAAGTTTTTAAAATACTAAGTGGGAGAGGGGTTGCAACATAAACTCCATGGCCTCTGTCGGTGTTTTATGAATCACATGGAATAATTCATTTCCCCAAATATCATGGCATCATGGATTTATTAAAACTCTGAAATGATAATTATAAGAATTAGAATGTTAGTGAGTGTGATCTCCCCGTGGGGATGTACTTCACGAGCGGTGTCTATTTTAAGGAATGAGTTGGTAGTGTACACTCATAGATAATTAATGATATCCTCCCCTACAGACTCACTATTATTAATTGTGGGACCAAAAAGCGTCAACTATTTAATTATATTGAACAGAGAATCCTGAACTATCCAGGTACATAAATGAAAGAGGAAATTATGTCTAGTTCAAGGTGGGGTGATTTAAGCTCCCCAATAGATATCTTAATCCATAAGGGAACTAGGATGTTTGTCAGATTTTTACTTTTAAATAATTGTGAGGGATGTCACTTTAAAATTAAAATAAAGTTAAACTCTCACATCATTGTTAAAATAAAATAAAGTTAAAATTAAAATTAAAATTAAATAAAATTAATTAACTTTTTAAATTTTATGCTTCTCAATTTTTAAACTGGGATCTTCATTCAAGTCACTTGCATCAATTTTAAAGGATAACAAGTTACTAGAATGGAAAATATTGACTGAAAACGTAGCCTATAGATTGTCCTTTCTACTGTGGACTTTAAGATTATTTTGAACGAAACCTACTCTGCCAAGCCTGAAGAAGGGGCACTGGAAAGGGGTTTTCAAGCCTACCAAAGGTGGAAAAATTCTGATCAGATAGCTCGTTGCTACATATTATCCTTTATGACTAATATATTATAGTACCAAAATCATCATGTGTCAACCTCTTATGACATTATTTTGAACCTCAAAGACATGTTTAAGGATAAGCATCATGTTACAAAGTTAAATTTTATGGCAAGGTTGGTCAACACCAAGATGCATAAGGGTACTCTCATACGCGAGCCTATTCTAAAGATGATGTCCATCTTAGGAGAACTAAAGTTGCTTGGATCTGAAATCGATGGGAAAACTGAGGTTAATTTTGTTCTCTTGTCACTTACGGAGTCCTTTAAAAAGTTTTGCCTGAACTATTCTATGAATAATTTTGATTACTCTTTGACACAACTGCCTAAAGAACTCCAGTTTGAGGAGAATATCAATAGGCATATGGGTGTGATTCAGATTGCTGAGAAAGGCCCATTTACTTATGTCCTGAAAAGTAATAAGAAGGGGAAGAAGAAGGAAAAGTCCCAGGTATAATTTAAGATGGTCAAGAAAAACTTTAAGGATCGGAGGGTAGGTAAGAAGCTGAAAGGCAACTGTTGTATCTTCAAATAAGAAGGATATTAGAAAAGTAGTGTCCGATCTTCTTATCATAGAATAAAGGAAATGGTAATTTCTCCTTCATCATTGAGATATATTTATAGTGCAATCTACTGATAACTAATACGTAGATTCGGGAGATACTAATCGCGATTGTAATTTTTTGCAGGGGTTCCAGGTAATCAGGAAGTTCAGTGGGGGAGAAATATTTCTATTAATAGGCAATCATCACAAGGCGGTAGTAGTAACAGTATGATTAGTTTAAATTTTGGTGAAGATAATAAGTTAATATTGGTAGATTATTTTTATGTTCCTAGGATTAGAAGAAATTTAATTTCGGCTTCTAAGCTTGTGATGAATGGATATTTGATTTATTTTAATAGAGGAGTTTTAATAAAAAATGGTAAATCTTTTATCTGTTCTAGTACATTGGAAACAATCTTTATATTATAAAACATGACTCACCACTCTTCTTAATACTGAAATTATAATACACCGTAATTTTTATGAATAATTAAGTAGTTAAAAATATTTATTTTTTTTCATAAATTGTCATATTTATTTGAGAATTTTAATTGTTGATGAGAAATTAATTATGTGGGATTTTATAAATTATACCTATATGTACATGTTTAAAATAATAATTCAATAAATTAAGAATATGTACATGTTTAAAATAATAAAAATTTATGTAGAATTTATTTCATTTTTATTTGGATAATTTTTAAATTAGCTAGTGAGTGACATGTTAAAAAGGTTTCACAATTTAGTTTTTTATATTTTTAGGCATATGATACCCTAAATAGGTTGAAAATAAAAAGAGTTACTAGGTGTAAACCCGCGCGATGCACATGCTAGGCTATTATGATAGTCATTTCGAAAAATACCCTTATACCTTAAAATCACCAATTAAAATTAAGATACCATTTGAAAGATAGTATTCTCCACGTAATTGGATTCAAAGAAGGAATATTGTTTTGTTAATGATTTGTCATTCCTTCATAATATTAATTTTTAGAAAATGAATAAAAAAATATTAATTCCTTTAAACATTTGTTATTGATGATTCTTAATACACAAATACCATTTTTTTATGAGAATATATCTTATTATGTTTGCATAAAAAGGAAAATATTGGGTGGAACTAAAATACCGAAACCAAGTACATACGCCAGACCCCTAAGGAAATGAAAAAGCCCAAACAATTACAATAAAAAAGACTAAATATTGGAACAAAAACAGTGATTCATTCTATTCAACAACTAATATATATATATATATATATATATATATATATATATATATATATATATATATATATATATATATATATATATATATATATATCAAGCATTGTTAAAGAATACAATCCCACTCATTAGGTAATCGAGTTAAAAAAAATTAAAGAGGACTATACCTAACCAAAAGCTTGCACTAAATTTATACTTTACACAAATTCAAATATAGAGGCTAGTAAGAACAAAACAAATTGGATAAGAATCACACCTTCTCGTTAAGAATAAATTAAGTAACCTTGTAGTCCCATTAGCTCTTTACTCGAGCCCTTTTAAAATGGCAGTCCCCATGTCGGAGATTCAGACTAAATGGCAAAGTTTCATATATCAACCCAATAGATAAGAAACTTAAAAAATTCATTATCACATTCTTACAAAGTCACAAATAAGGTAGTAAGGAAAACAAAACAAAAAAAACATAAATTTAGTACGAAAGTGTCGATATTAAATGTATAAAAAAGTAACGTTGGAAGGTGAAAATGTGATAGATTAGATGGAAATTGTGAGTGCAGAAAAATTTACAATAAAATATTCTACGAAAACAATCACAAGTGGCAGAAAATAAATGGAACACACACACAACAACGATGTACATGGTTCCGCAACTTGTCTCCGTCCACGGAGAGGTTACTTGTTCTTATTAAGTGTCTCTCAAAGTCTCAAGTTTTCCATCCCTTTGCCCCGGGTCACGGTGTACAATTTATAGATATGTTGTTACAGAGTTTGAGTTCTTTAAGGAACCTAAAGTAATGTGCGAATTTTTCGTAAGGTACTTGATTATATAGTTCGAGATTCGTGGTACCTGATTTGACCATATCCATTACTGTTCTCATACTACTAAAAGTCTCGTATGGAAATTGAGTCATGATTTAGGCTGGGCGAAATGTTTAATCCATTGGGACTTGTTCGACTATTCTCATCGGCTTATAAAAAATGAGGTCCATAATTTCCCCTAAAATATTTAGTCCAACAACTTTGGGCCAATAGATGTTATTTGAGTTAATAGGCCCACGACCTGAAATGGAATTTTTGTTATTCATGAGAGCTGGTGAGGACGCGCTTGTCTTTGAGGAGAAATTTGAAGAGTTGGGATCTTCATGGGGAAGCGTGACTCATGATTTGAGATACTTCGAAAACCATTCAAGTGTAACTTAACCGTTAGTTCAGTCTCTTTAGTCATTTTTACTTGTACTTCGTCTCTAAGCTTCTTCTATTCGTCTTCTACTTCAAAATCAGAGCTTATTTTCTTCACTGATTCCTCAAGACTTCATCCATGCTAGTAAATTTTAGCTCTAACTCTTCTCTAGTTCTTCTCTTCTGCTACGTTTCTATATCTGTAGCTAGGGTTTTGTTTGAAAAATGGCAATTCTTGATAATAAATCTCTTTCTGAATTTAGAAAATACTATAATATTTTTGATTGGGTAATGTGTTCCTATCTCTCAGAACGTTCGAACCATAGACAATAGCCACTGGATTCGTACTTTGTTGGTTTCTCAAGGGGGTGACATTTCCCCCAAATCACTTATTTTTGCATTTGTTCCAATACTTTGCCATTGTTCCTGCCTAGTGTACTCCAAATGTTTGGAAAATCATAAATGGAGTACATAGGATAAATGAATTATATGTGACCAACTTAGGGCTTGTAGAAATTTTTTTTGTTGCGTCTTTTCGCGTATAAAAGGTGGACTCCTGTACTTGAAGGCTAGGAGTGCTGACCGAGTTCTAGTTGTAAACTTTCCTGATTCTCATAAGGATTACTAGAATGAAGGCTTCATTTATAGAAATTGGCAGTATCTTCCCTAATTAGAGGGAGTAAGGTACAATGGACCTGGGATCCCAACCTTTGGGGAGGAACATATAGGTTGATAACACTGTCTCCCTTTTTTGTTCTTTGCTCGTTGCTTCGTCTTCGCGCTTTTTCTGATGTGTTTATATTTTTCTATTCTTACTATTTTTCACCTAAGGCAAAGAATCAAGAACCTGACTCCCATGAATTTAGTACCGCTGAACTTCTAAAATCTTGGTGGATTAGGGATACACTTGATGCTGGAGAGCATCCCCAATATACTACTTACCTCATCGAGTACAAGAATAATACCTCCAGTTTCACAGCCAGGCGAGTAGACTCCATTATTAAATTAGAGGTTTTAGAGGATGAGGTTAGTGGCCCTTATGAACCCATCTTGTTAGAAGAAGAAGAGGAGGAAGAGGGAGAGGGTGGAGGAGAAGTTACCTAAGAAGAAACCAGTGAAAAAAAATTAAAGATAATGGCACCACCAAGAATGAGGTGTTTGATTGATTATAACAATGATGATGATTTGTCTAATTGCATGAAGTCTTTGAAGAGGAAGGATAGGGACTCCCCTAATATGAGTGGCTCCAAATCTGGAGCTAGGGAGAACAATATAGAGAAGAGAGAAGAGGAATAGAAGAAAAAAGAGATAAGAGAGAGAGAGAGAGAGAGAGAGAGAGAGAGAGAGAGAGAGGGGGAAATTAGAAGAGGACATTGGCATTAAGGGCTCCTATTGTGTCTTCTTTTGCTTTTGCTAAAGGGAGGAGTGTGGATGACTCTCTCCTTCTTGCCCCTGCACTTCTGGAGGGGGTTGTGTTCACTGCTGATTGCGAGCGATCTCATAAGATGGCTGCCAACCAGTTAGCCCTACAGTCAGATCAAGGGATTGCCTTGGTATTTCACTTTCCACTTAAGTTCCTTAGTTATTTTTCTCGATCCTTTGGTAAATTGACTTGCATTTCCTTCCTTTTTTAGTTTATTTCTTATTTTACCACGTTGCTTTGTGGTAGGGATGACCAGTCTAGGAAGTGTGCTGAGATGGAAGAGTCTTTGAAAATCTCCAAAGAGGCCCTGACCAATGCTAAGGACAGTTTTGATCAGGAAAAGCAGAAGACCTTGGACGCTCTGAGGGGGAGTTTGAAAAGGAGCTCATCGAGCTTCGGGAGGCCTATGCCCAAGTGATCATTGATAATTTGAAGGTGGTAAAGGCCAACAATGAGCTTTATGATAAAGTGGACAAGTTGGAGGGAGAAGCCACTGTTGCTCGAGAAGGCGCATATAACGAAGGCTGCGAGGCAGCGTATGATTACGCCGAGCTCCAGATTACTTATATACGGACCTTAGGATTTAAGAAAGGCTGGGACCAAGCTTTGATTGCAGCTTAAGTTCCAGTTGAATCCCCTATGTTTTCCTAACATGAGCCAGGTCTAAACCTAATGGAAGTTGGTAACCTTTGATCGACCAACCTCTGACTCAAGCTAGGATAGAACTATATGGTCCTACTGTTGACTTATATTGACCAAGTATCAAGTGGCCCTGGAACAATCATGATTACTGGCGATCAGACTGCCCTAGATGTTGACAAAGAGAAAGGGCCAGTTTCTTCTAAGCAGGTGTAGGCTTTTTTTTATTGGTCTAGGGCTTCTGCTACTTTATTTTTTTGTCTCTTATATTTTTTGGTTTTCAAACTTGTACTTTCGCATTTTCCCCCACTATAATTTGAATAAAGATAAGCTTTCTACAACTTAACTTGTGTTGATGCTGATGTTTTATCGAATCTATTGCTTATTTTATTATTTATAGCCCATTGATATAGATGATTATATTCCTGCGAACTCTCCATTGGGACAAATGCTTAGGCCGAATGTTGATCCGATGGTTCGCAAGGCCTTTGTAAAGATATTCAAATCTTTGAGAGTAAGAAATCATTAGTACAAGGACCAATTTGAGTTAGTCGCTAAGCTAAAAGATAACCTCTAGGAAATGGAAAAAGTTGGGGCTTCAGTCCAAGAGGAGGTAAATGACCTAAAGACCAAACTCCTAGATGCTAGCAAGGTAAACCAAGTGAGCAAGATGATCCAGAAGGATAATAATGACTTGAAGAGGGAGGTATCTCGTCTGAAGGGGATCACCCTATCGGGGTCCTCCTTGGCATTGAAAGGTACCTCATCATCGCCCATAGGGGTTTCTCGAGTTGAGTCCCAAAATTTACAAAGGGAGGTTACTGAGCTGAAAGGGGATATCCGGCGGGCATATATAATCGTTGTTGGGCTTCAGAAGGATGTATCAAGGTTAAGGCATTTGTTCAAACGAGCCAGGACAATACAGTTTATTCCTAAATTGGAAGTTTCAGAGGAGGAGGTTTGTGGCCCTTATGAACCCATCTTGTTAGAAGAATAAGAGGAGGAAAAGAGTGAAGAGGAGGAAGAGGGATATTGTAGAGGAGAAGTTAGCGAACAAGAAACTATTAAAGAAGAAGAAGAGATAATGGGACCACCAATAAGGAGATGTTTGATTGATTATGACGATGATGATGATCTTTTTTTTATCGCATACAGTATTTGAAGAGAAAGGATGGGGACTCTCCTAATATGAGTGGCTCCAAATCGGGAGCTAGGGAGAACAATGCGGAGAAGAAGAAGAGAGAAGAGGAAGAAAAGAAAAACATACTAGCATGGATGAAGTCTTGAGGAATGACTGAAGAAATGAAGCGTTGATTTTGAAGTAGAAGACTAAGAAAAGAATCTTAGAGACGAAGTACAAGAAAAAAATGACTAAAGACACTGAACTGGCGATTAAGTTACACTTAAATGGTTTTCAAAGTATCTCAAATCATGAGTCACTCTTCCCCAAGAAGATCCCAACTCTTCAAATTTCTCCTCAAATACAAGCGCGTCCTCATCAGCTCTCATGAATAATAAAAATGCCATTTCAGGTCATGGGCCTATTAGCTTGATTAAAATCTATTGGCCCAAAATTGGTGGACCAAAGATATTAGGGATAATTTTTGGAGCTCATTTTTATACGCCCATAAGAATAGACAAACAAGTCCCAATGGATTAAACACTTGGCCCGGCCCAAATCAAGACTCAATTTCCATACGAGACTTTTAGTAGTATGAGAACACTCATGGATATGGTCAAATCAACTCTCAGATGAAGTCCCCCTTTTCAAGGTAGATTGAATAGGAGGAGCACCTAAAGAAATTCGATGTCCCCAAGTTCAAGGTCTACGAGGGGAAAACAGACCCTATGGCCCATGTTAGGCAATATTGACGAGAAATGACATTATGGAGTCACAATGATGCACTTATGTGCAAATATTCCCTTCTAGCCTATACTATATAGCACAGATGTGGTTTGAGAGGCTCTCCCACAGGTCGATCAAGAATTTGGCAGCACTGGCATAGGATTTCACGGCACGATTCATAATGAGCAACTCCCATCCTAAGCAGATGGATGCATTGCTCACTATAAAGAAGAAGCCACATGAAAACCTTCGAGATTATGCCAAAAGTTATTGGGAAGTTTTTAATAATATCAAGAATTTCTCGGAGTAGATTATCGTAGTGACCTATAAAATTAGCTTGTTGACTAGGTCTCCACTGCACTAATCCCTCAGTAAGAAGTAAGCCATCAGCATCGATGATCTTATGGCTCGTATCGAGAAGTACGCCAAGGTGGAAGACATAGTTCATCAAGATGGGGGAGATAATGTGCAAGAAAAAGTGAATAAGGTAACGGATAATAATGATACCTTGAAGAAGGGAAACCATAATTGGGGCAATAATGGATCTAAGGGTGGAAATAAGAATGACCCCTCCAAGGCATTCCATACTGTTTATAAAATCTTCAAGGAACCCATTAACAAAATTCTCAGCAAAATCAAGGATGAGCCCATTATCAAATGGCCCAAGAAGATGGGTTGCGATCCAACTAAGAGGAAGAATGCCTTGAGATGCGTGTTTCACGATGAGGGTGGTCATCAAACCAAGAAGTACAAAGCTCTGAAGTCATATATGGAAGATCTAGTTCTGGCAGGACACCTCAGCGAGTATGTTAAAAATAAAATAGATAAGGTCATAGCCAACGGCGACCAAAAGCCAGACAATTTCCTCGATGACGATACAGGACAGGAGTTTGCAGTAATTCATGGGGCGGAAAACTTCAAGCAGATTCAGGGCAATGCCGTTAGAATGGAACTCAAGAAGGTTACTGCCGTGATGGAAGCTTTTTAGAATTATCCTGCCAGAACCAAGGTAGAATAGCATTGGCGACCAGATGACGTTGATTACACCAAGCACATTATTTTCACCGAAGAATATTTGGTCGGGGTGAGGACCCCACATCATGATGCATTGGTGATCACACTCAGAATTTCTAACTGGGATGTTAACAAGCTACTTGTGGAACAGGGGAGTTCATCCGAAGTGATGTATCTAGAAGAGTTCCATAAACTAAAACTGAATGTCCCTGACCTCAAAGAAGCCATTATTCCATTGATCGTCTTTACAGGAAGGATCACCATGCCGTTAGGAAAGATAATATTTTCGATTAGGGCGGGATACATATCGAACTAAATCGATCTTTTAGTGGTGGACATTGAGTCCCCATATCATGCTATTTGGGCAGAGGTTGGATCCATGCCATAAAGGCCCCCACATATCATCAAAAGCTGAAGCGCATTATAGATCGAGGAGTGATCGAGATCCGTGATGACCATGCTACATCCAAAAAGTGATTTATTGTAGTTATTCGACCAAATAAAGAAAATAATAGTTGAGCAAGGAATTAGACTGGTATTTGAAGACTCCAATAATGAAGCTTAGTATGAAGTAGTGATCATCGATTTGTGAAAGCCCAAACTACTGAGGAAAAACCCATCCATGTATTTGGTGATTCCAAATTGTTCTCCAAGTAAGTGAATGGAGACTTTAACGCCAAAGTTGATAGAATAGCAGCATACCTCAACGTAGTAAGAGGACTCATGGGAGACTTAAAAAAATATGGAAATTCAATGATTTCCGCGAGGATAGACCAGTCACACTGATGCTTTAGCAGCATTAAGTTCAGCAATTAACTCAGAGCTAAGGAGAACAATTCAGATAGAGTTCCTCATACATCCCAATATCGACCACATAGTCATAGCTGAGAAAGTCCTCCTCATAAATAAAGTCCCAAGTTGGATGGATCCCATCGTCAATTATCTACGGAGTGACATACTTCCAGATGACAGAAGGTCGATCCATCAAATCAGGGTCAAGGTTGCTCATTTATACCTCTACCCTGAGGGGAAGCTTTATAAGAAATAATTTACAGGACCTTACCTCCAGTGCGTTCACCTTCATGATGTTGATAAAGTAATTATTGAACTTCATGAGGGCATCTGTGGGAGTCAAACAGGTGGAAGGTCATTGGCCTTTCACACAATCAAGGAAGGATATTAATGACCTCGCATATAAAAAGATGTCGATTCCTACGCTCTCATGAAAAGTGCTAGAAGCACTCACCTATGGTTCACCACCCTACCAGCGACCTGAAGTTAGTGACTACTCCATAGCCTTTCGCTCAATGGGGATTAGACATCATGGGACAACTACCTACTGCATCTGGAAATCGTAAGTATCTTTTGATCGCCATAGACTACTTCACTAAATGGGTAGAGGTAGAACCATTGGCGAACATTCGAGATTCTAACATGATAAGGTTTATATGGAGGAATATCATACCAAGGGCCATCATCAGTGATAATAATACACAATTTGAAAGTGGTTTCTTTCAAGCCTTTTGAGACGAGCACAACATCAAGCACCACGTCAATTATATGGCGTATCCCCAAAGCAACAGACAAGAATAAGCTTCCAACAAAACCATGATCAATGGACAAAAAGGTCGGTTGGAAAGGGCTAAGGGCGCTTACGTGGAAAACTCCCTCATGTTATATGGTCTTATTGTACAACGCCCAGGAGACCAACTCAGGAAACACCATTTTCACTCACGTATGGAATGACGGTTGTCATCCCTCTGGAAGTAGGTCTCCTCACTATGAGAACCACTATAGTCGACCAAGGCCTCAACGATGGACCACTATGCACTAAAATTGACATAGAAGATGAGCGACGAGAACTAGCCTTGATCAAGTTAGATTCCTACCAACAACAACTAGGCAAGCAGTACAATAAGAGAGTCAACCTGAGGAAGTTTTTTATAGGTTACTATATCCTATGAAAAATCCTCGATAGTGCGATAAAGCCATCAGATGATAAACTGGGATCAAATTGGTAAGGACCCTTTAGAATAATCAGAGATGATCTTCAAGGAGCATATCACTTGGAAACACTTGAGGGAAGGGAGATACCAATAGAATGGAATGCATCCAATCTCAAGAAGTTCTATTTTTAGATCTTCTTTTTAATCTTTTAAGTTAGCAAAAGTTTTATTTTTATATTGCTTGATAGAAAATTTTCAATAAATAAAGGCCTGTTGGTCCCTCTATTCTCGTATTTGTCTTGGTTCTATCTCATCAATTTGTACCTTTTCTAATGATAACTCCTTTATTCATATTGGAATGCCTATCAAACAGGGTTAACAACTCAACTATAAGTACTTTAAACCACCCTCAGACCCTTATTGCAAACACAAGAGGCCTCATGAGTTGCCTTGGCAATAACAAAACCCCTAAAGGGGATCCTTAGGCAACAAATACAACTCCAATTGGTCTCTAACTTCTCTTGGTTGAAAAAACCCTGCTTAGGCGGATTGCCCACTAGCCATGTGCATTCTCTGCATCATTTCACTTAGTCCTAAAGGAGTGTGACGAAACGACCTAAAAGGTAAAGTGAATGGAATGATATCTCTTAGGCATATTGGATTGGGAGAATGTTCAAACACATAAAAACCAAAGTGCTAATACTTAAATATCGTTTAATCGGCTGAAAAGGACAAAAATGATTCCTTCCTAAATTATGGTGTATTCGAGGGTGATGAGAATAATCCCCACTCCTGCCCCCTTGGAATTTCAAGCTCCATCAATATACAGTGTCCAATATTTGGACGGCGTTTTACATATCATCAATAGATATTTATTCAACGGATCTGATGGCTGATCTCCAGTGAACTCAACAATGAAATCTGCTAGTATCAATTCCGTGATTGCCATTCTGGGCTGGAAGTAAATGTCGAATCTTCCGAACCCGACCGATGATGAGTGCATTATTTTTTTTTATTTTATACCTGAATCTATACTTTGTTAGTCCCATTTTATTTTATTTAATAAGTTCTTGGGATTATTTTATTAAAAAGTGAAAAAAAATGCAAGAACGATTGAATTTGGGTTGAAAATGGCAATTTTAAGTAAAAAAAGGGCACTTCGATAATTTTATAATATTCTTGTGCTAATTTGTGGAAAAGTTTTCTAGTGAAAATTTTGCAGGTAATGTTGGAATTTGGTGCAAATCGATGGTCAACTCAAAAAAGGCGCAAAAAAGTTGATTTTTACGGTGATTCGACAAAAGCTATTTTTACACTTGTGAAATCATAAAAAAATCAAAAAATTTGTAGGTAATAATGGAATTTGGTGCAAATTGATGGTCAACTCAAAAAAGGCACGAAAAAGCTAATTTTTACAGTCGTTCTAAAAAAGCTATTTTTACACTATCGTAAAAAAAAGTCAAAAAAATTTTATTCTCCGATTTGGATGAAACTCGGCGTGCGTGTTCAAAAAGAAAATATAATACTTTTTGAGTGGGGGGAATTCGGTCCCTTATCCCTATCCAAATATTAAAGAGGTGGAGAGAGAGCTACCAACATTATTCGGCCAATCGGGGAGAAAACCACCACAACTCAAATACCTCACCGCTTGTCCAATAAAAAGGACCCTTAGGCTCACAATTTTAGAGAGAAATTTCGAGGAGCAACTTTGAGTGGTTGTAATCAATTTGAGGGCCAATTTTCTATCATTTTTTTTAAAGGATTGAAGATTATTTATGAGAGAACTTATTGTAAGTTTGATTTATTAATGAAAATCTCCACTTATTCTTGCAATTTCTCTTTCATTATGGTAGCTTGATTCTTCTATTATGACTAAGGTGAAATTTATCATAGTTAGCTAATATTGTCGCATTAATTTGATTGTTGTTTATTTTCTACTCATTCCAATTGTATCAAAGATTTGGTATTCATTTTAAAACGACACGAGACTGTCTTTTGAAACCTTCAAAATTATTTTGTCAATCAAGTTTTGAGATTTAAAGATAGTAATTTTTTATGGATTATGCTTGCACTTTGATTTTTTTGATAGTCCATGCTTAAATACATTTGAGAACTTTGAAACTTGTATTTTCTAACGGAACAGGGATTTTAGTCATCTATTAGAGACGTTAAAAATATTTTGAACATAACGTTTTATTTTTCAAATTAAACGGGACGAGAGTCAGTTTAATTTGAGTTATAAAAAGGGAATGACAACATTAAATTAGTGGGCAATATTAGTTACGTGATAAATGGACCCCGAATCCTAATTGTTTAAAACTCTCGTGTGTTACTCTCATTTATCGTAGTTATTTTTATTTAGTGTAGTTCATAATTATTTTCTATCCCATTTATTCTAGTTGGACAGTTCAAATTCTTTTAAAAATTAAAATTGACAAATCTCTGTGGGTTCGACCCATACTTACACTCGCTATTCTATAATAGCCCTTGTACTTGTGGTATTTTATAAAATTGATAACAACGGACCACTTTGAAAGATTTCCAGAGAGGTCGGCCCTTTGTAGAATGGCCTTGAGTGGGTAAGAGGTGATTACTGTTATGGAGGAGGATTCGAAGTAATGCTTTAACTTCCTTGAAGCGGCCAACAGGGCATATGAAAGCTTTTCCAGAGGCAAGTATCGTTGTTCAGCATCTAGGAGCATCTTTCTGGCATAGTAAATCAGGTGTTGTTCTCCCTCCTTTTCACATACTAAGGCAGAGCTCACGGCATGGTCTGATACTTCCAGGTAAAGATACAGTTGTTTTCCATCATTTTGAATTACCAGCAGTGGAGGCTTGCTAAGGTAAGACTTGATATCTCCCAGGGATCGCGAACACTCATTATCCCATACGAGGCATTTGACTTTCTTTAAGAGATGGAAAAATAGTCGACAGTGTTTTGAAGATTTGGAGATAAATAGATTGAGCGTCGCGAGCATCCCAGTAAGATTCTAAACATCTCTCAATGTCTGTGGAAGCTGGACCCTGGTGATAGCATCAATTTGATCTGGATTGGCCTCGATTCTCCTTTTACTCACTAGGTAACCTAAGACTTTTCCTGACTGGACACTGAATGAACACTTACTTGCATAAAGCTTTATTCGATACTTCCTGAGGATTTCAAAGGTTGCTGCTAGATCTGAGAGGTGATCGGCCTTGTCCTTTCTTTTAACAAGCAAGTAGTCGATGTACACTTCCATAGTTTCTCCCATTTATTTTCTAAACATCTTGATTACCAATATTCAGTAAGTTGCCCCTGCGTTCTTGAGGCCAAGCGACATGATCTTGTAACTGTACAACCCAACTGAGATTATAAAGGAAGTCTTATCCTGGTCGGGCCCGTATAGGAGGATCTGATGGTATCCTGAGTAAGTGTTCAGGAAGCTCATCCTCTCATGTGTCACTATGGCGTCAACCAAATGATCTTTGGGAGAGGAAATCTATCCTTAGGACATGCCCAGTAAAGGTCCGTGAAATCGATGCACACATTCACTTGCCATTGCTTTTGGGTACAACCACTGGGTTGGATAACCATACGGCGAACTGAACTTCCATGATGGATCCTGCATTAAGTAGTTTCCCTACTTCTTTCTCCACTGCCTTAGCCATTTCAGGGGATGTTCAGCGAGCCTTTTGAGTGATGGGCTTAAAAGTGGGATCGACGTACAGGCGATGGTAAGCTATGCTTGGGTCAGTCCCTGGTAACTCATGTGGCTCCCCAAAGAAAACGTTTATGTTTCTTTTGAGCAATGAAACCAAATCCATTTTCTCTTGATCAATGAGAGTAAATCCAATCAAAATATTTCTTTCGTTCAAGTTGTCATCGGCTAAAAATTCCTCCAGGCTTTCTACGACCCTGTCGGCGGGATAGACCCTAATGTTTTCCTCCCCTGGTTGACCATACTGTAGTTTCTATTTGGAGAGAACACCCCCTCCTTGTATTTCTCCTACTCATTATTAGGATCCTTCTTATTTTCTTTTTTTCGGAGGATATCTGCAATAAAGCACTTTTTAGCTGTAGCCTAGTCGCAATGGATCTCGACCACTCCTCGATCAGTAATGCACTTCAGTTTTTGATGATATGCCTTCTAGACGTGGAGCCAACCTCTTACCAAAATAGCATGATATGGGGACTCAATTCCCACCAATAAAAACTCAATTAACTTCAATATGTTTTCTAACCTAACCGAAAATATTATCTTTCTTAATGGCATGGTGATCCTTCCTGTGAAGTCGATCAGTGGAACAGTGGCTTCTTTGAGGTCGGCAATATTCAATTTCAGTTTATGGAACAGTTCTAGGTACATCACTTCGGATGAACTCCCTTAGTCCACAAGTCACTTTTCAACATCCCATTTAGAAATTCTGAGTGTGATCACCAACGCATCATGATGTGGGGTCCTCACCCCGACCAAATCTTCTTCGGTGCTTGGTGTAATCAATGTCTTCTGGTCGCCGACGCTTTCCTGTCTGGGTTTTGGCAGGATCAATCTGAAAAACATCGATTATGGTAGTCAACGTCTTGAGTTACATTCGAATGGCATTGTCCTGAATCGGATTGAAGTCTAACTCCCCATAAATTACTACAAACTCGTGTCTTGTATCTTCATCGAGGACATTATCTGACTTTTAGTCACCGTTGGCTACGACCTTCTCTATTTTGTTTTCAACATGCTTGCTGAGGTGTCTTGCCTGAACTAGCTCTTCTAAATGTGACTTCAGAGCTTTATAATTCTCGATTCGATGACCACCCTCCTTGTGAAACACGCATCTCAGGGCGTAGTTCCTCTTAGTTGGATCGCCGCCCATCTTCTTAGGCCATTTGATAAAGGGCTCATCCTTAATTTTGCTGAGAATTTTGTAAATGGGTTCCTTGAAGACTGTATTAACAGTCTAGAATGCCTTGGAGGGGTCATTCTTGTTTCCACTCTTGGAGCCATTCTTGCCCCCATTCTGGTTTCCCTTCTTCTGGGTATCATTCTTCTTTATTGCCTTATTTTCTTTTGCTCTATCATTATCTCCACCACCTGGATGAACTATGTCTTACACCTTGGCGTACTTCTCGATATGAGCCATAAGATCATCGATGTTTGTGGCTTCCTTCTTGGTGAGGGATTAGTGCAGTAAAGAGTTGGTCGACAAGCCGATTTTAAAGGACGCTACGATAACCTACTCCGAGCAATCCTCGATCTCATTAAAAACTTCCCAATATCATTTGACATAATCTCATCGATTTTCATGTGGCTTCTTATTCATAGTGAGCAATGCATCCATCTACTTAGGATGGAAGTTACTCGTTATGAATTGTGTCGAAAAAGCCTCTGCCAGTGCTATTAAATTCTTGATCAACCTATGGGGGAGCCTCTCAAACCAATTATGTGCTACATTATGAGGGATAAAATGGAATATTTGCTCATAAGTGCATTATTGCGACTCCATAAGGTCATTGCTTATCGATATTACCAGACAGAGTCTATAGGTTCTATTTTCCCCTCATAGACCTTGAACCTGGGGACAACAAATTTCTTCGGGGGCTCATCCTGTTCGATCTCCCTTGAAAAGGGGCACTTTATCTGAGAGTTGAGAGTTATTCTGGATTGCTTTCTGGTTGATCTAGTTCCTTAGTGTGTCGGATGTTAGGCCATCTCCCTACGGATCAGAATCCTTAAATATTCATTTGGTTGATCATTGATCTCGTGGCGTCTCTTTTGATCGCCACACTATGATCTTCCTCACTCTAAACTATCACATTTTGTTCTCTCCTGGTCATGCCTAGTGGTCTTTCCTCGACTGGGGGAGTCACCTCCCTCAGGGCTAAGAGTCCTGTGTCGGCACCGCCTTGTGTTTATGTGGAGATATCTCTCTATTCTTTCAAGTTGCCTTTTAAGGCGAGCATTCTCTTATTGTTAGCAGTGTGTTGCCTCTTCTTGTCCTTGAATCCTGGATTTATAGGCATCGACCAGCCTAGAAATATATTTGGACCTAGGTGGCCCATGGCTTTCTTCAGAATGCTGCCTTTCTTGGAAAAACCTTGGGTTTGAATTTTGTCAAATTTTATACCTGATCCAAGGAGGAGTTGGGTCTTCTTGAACATAGTTGGCTTGGGGAATTTCGATACAGTGGTTAGACATTACAGTCTTTTTGGTAATGAATGGTTTCATAGGAATACTGGTCGTTTCCCACAGAAGGCTCTAATTGTGAGTGCAGAAAAATTCACAAAAAATGATTCTACGAAAATAATCACAAATGGAAGAAAATAAATGGAATCACACACACAACAATGATGTACGTGGTTTGTCAACTTGCCTACATCCACAGAGAGGTTACTTTTTCTTATTAAGTGTCTCTCAAAGTCTCCAATTTTCCATCCCTTTGCCCCAGGTCAGTGTGTACAATTTCTAGATATGTTGTTACAAAGTTGGAGTTCTTTAAGGAACCCAAAGTGATATGATGATTTTTCATAAGGTACTTGATTATCTCGTCCGAGATTCTTGGTACATAATTTGACCATATTCAAGAGTGTTCTCATACTACTAAAAGTCTCATCTAGAAATTGAGTCATGATTTGGGTCAGTCCAAGCGTTTAATCTATTAGGACTTGTTCAGCTATTCTCATGGGCTTATAAAAAATGAGCTCCCACAGAAACATTATAGAACCAAGCAAATCCCAAAAAACATATAAAAATATAGAGGACTTTTTTTTATTTACAGAGCATGAAACTCTTAAAACTTAAAATATTAAACTTGATCTTAATAATTCAATTACTTGCAAGTGGTGATAGAAGGTACAAATTAATGTCTTTGTATAATATAATGATTGGAAAAGCATATAAAATAGATATCTTGTCTTAGAAGACTTCCTAAAATTCAATGCATGATTCTAAATTTGGAAAAAATGGGCAGATATTCCTTCACAACAATAGAGAGGGGTATTAATGAGAAATAATTACAAAGCCTTTTATAATAATAGAATTCATGGCCAATTGACCAATAAACAAAATCAAACATATTCTTTTGCCCGCCTAACTTTTATACAGTATTAACTGAAAATTATACTAGATTATACAACGAAAACTAAAAAATAACACCATTCATTAAAGTCTGGGTCTTAACCAATTCAGTATTGGATGAATTTTTCATGTTACATCCTTGCTTCCCTAACCCCAAGAGGCATTCCCTATATCCAACCTCAAGCCACGCCACTTAACATCCCCACCTTCAACCACAAAGGGAGTTCCCTCTACCCAACCAAACTTCAGGTTCCCTTTCACAGAGTGCGAATGAGGGTGTATTTGGTGTGTTTTAATTTATGTAACATGCATGTGTACAACATATACCTTATGTGGAATTAACAATAAATTTGGCAATTATATATCTAATACCACTCTAGTAAAGATCAACAAATAGATCTCAAATTGAACCACTATATTAGTTGATTGTGCTTGAAAATATATAAAATCTTATTGTCTTAAAGTAATTGTTTATAACGGTTAAATAAAATATGTTTTAGTATATATTTAACAAAGTTATCTAGTGAACAAATGATACTCTATTTAAAAAGTATACTAAATTTAAAACGACAACGTATCTCTAGCACGAAATCTTAGATTACATAATGATAAACTTTAAAGAAATCTTGGAATCTTGATGAATACGCATGAAGAACATCAAAACTAGAATTTAATGATTTATGGAGATTAAACATGTTTGTGATTAGATTTCTTAAAGATTTAATGTGTTATTTTCGTTAGAAACTATTAGAACACTCCCGTGTGAGGTTGAGTTAATTTGGTTGGGAGTTTGGGACATTTTCTTGGAGGTTTGTTGGATAAAAAATGGTGAATATGCATTCGGGACGAAGCTATCAAACCCAGTGTCGATCGATCGGTCGAGGAATGTCGATCGATCGATGGATCGACAAGTTTTGTCGATCAATCAACAAAAGCTGAAATGGGGATTTTTTGTTTATTTACACAGTTTTCCTTGTCGACGACCATGGGGGACTTTAGTGATGTTTTACTAAATATATGAGAACTTGGAGAATATCAGTTGACCTATAGTTAATGCCCGTCTTATTCGTAATGAGGGTAAATTGGGATTAGGACCGACGAGAGTTAAACGACTATGTTATGTATCGAGAATTTACAAATTGGGTTAGGGGAAGGGTAAATGATAACCCAAGATTAATAACATTACGATAGTGATGTATTGACTACTGAAATTATTTAAGGGATAACGAGGACCTTTTGGGTAGTGAGTGATGCTCGAAAAATAAGAAAAGATTATTGAGTGTGAATCGTTAGTACGTTAAGTATTTGATATATATATATATATATACTACGTACTGGATATATTATGGGTTGTGTGTATACGTATACTTGAGATATTTATAGGTTGTTTGTATACCTATTATGTGATTTGTTATGTGTGTGAACATACCTACACTTCTTGCTATCGCCGGAGGTTATGCATGTGGGAGATACCACCTAGGCAATGTCAGCAAGGTCTGGATCTGTTCTCCAAAACATTGAACTTAGGGTGGATCACTATTTGAGTGTACAATAGTGGCACCGATGTGTCATTTTGTTACGTTAGGTATGTGTGTAGCCCAAAGGCTTAAAACTATGTTCGCCTCCGTTATGTGATTTGATTTTTGGTTCGAGGTGACATTCCGAACTGATAGTCCTTGATTTGGTATGAGAGGTACATGGACTGATAGCAGGCTATGCATGCATCGCGGCGGCCATTCTAGGGGATGTTGTTGTTGTATACATAATAGTGTGATATATATATATATATATATATGTGTGTGTGTGTGTGTGTGTGTGTGTGTGTGTGTGTGTGTGTGTGTGTGTGTGTGTGTGTGTGTGTGATTATTCTACTTTTGTGTGATGGTAGAAAAGATAGATGGTGTATATATAAAAGTAACTTAAGTAGGAGAAACTTACTTAATAGTTCTATAAAAATGTTTGGTTAATATTAATTATTAGTGTATCGTATGGGCAGTACGAGTGAGATAAACTTGTTGTGGTTAGTTAGATACTTGTGTCTAATCAGGTTGGGTAGCATAACTAGGTGGGTAAAATAGGAGACGTTAGGTGTGCACTATAGTTGAGAGTTGAGGAACTCAAGGGAGTGTACCTGAAACTAATGTGTGTATCTAATAACTTCTTTTAATTGCAATTTAAATACTTGTTAAATGTTTTTCAAAGGTTTTGGGCTCTAAACCGTATCAAATCTATTTTCTAAAAATCCACAGGGACGTCAGACTTGATGATCCATTCCAGGGATGCATAGCTGCGGCACTTGTGTAACCATGCAGGATTTTTGTTGACGCTTCAGTTACTTCATTCCTATATTAGGATTCTTGATCAGTTATTTTCAGTTGGGCATGTTGCCCGTTCAGCTTATACATTTACTTCAAATTTATTTATTGGACTCTGTATTTAGATTTATTTTCATTTTAGTTGGACTTATGATTGGGATGTTGTTTTGTAGCCGATGTTTTATTCGACATTTATCAATTTTCATTTATGTATTTATCTTGCGATGCTTCAGACTTCTATTATTGTGTGTATGGATGAAATTATTTATTTCCACATGTTGTTATATGTTAATGGAAGATGAAATTTGGCACCATCTTAATTTAACATAGGTGGTTAGTAATTTAAAAAGTTCGACACTAATACTAAGAATGAACCAAAAGAGATTCTTGTTTATTTTACTAAAGGACTAATCACCCGTGGTTAAAATAGGCGGGGTGCCACAATAGAATATTTCAAATCCTTGAACACAATACAACTAACAAATGAAGAGTTGTAATCCATAATGGCCTACACTACACCAAAAAAGGTTTTTTTATCACCTTTCACCTGCAAAGAGTTATCACGATCAAAAACCTTGACAAAAAAAACGGGGGTGATGTCACGGTCTTTGACCCTAAGAGGACTGTGAAGATATGTTATCACGGGCGTGTCATGGTCAAAGACCTTGACAAGGCTATTTTCCCGATCCTATCATGGTCAAAGACTATGACAACATTTGTTTGTTTTTGCAGTCTTTGAGCCTGACAGGACCTTGACAACATACCCAAATTTATATACCCTAAAACTTCCTCAACTGTTGTTTCATAACAACATTTCTCTCTATCTCTCTCACAATAATTTCTGCCTCTCTCCTCCCCTGCCGCCATTAAAAAAGATAAACGTGAAGTCAAATCGAGCCGACCTCCAATTTATCCCAAGGGTATGTATCCATATCAATGCCTCATTTTATTTTTTATATATATAAACCGATAGGTTAATGCCTGTATTTGTATTGAATTAATCCCTAAACTATGTATTTACATGAGCTTTTAGGGTCTTGGTTGTTTCTTTCAACGGCCATAACTTGTTTTGACACAATAAGAGGTAGACAAGTCGGTGTTTGGAATGGAGGCAATAAAAGATCTAAAGAGTGTCAGTATTACAATTTTTTAGTTTGCGTGTTTCTTAAATCAATCCCTAAACTGTGTTTCTTAAATACTTATTTTCTCAACTTATATGATATAGTGTGTGTGTGTGTGTATGATTTTCAGTGCCTCTATTTGGGTTACAATTTCTTAGGTATATTTGTTTTTTTAGATGGGAGAGACCATATGCACAAAATTAGGATTTTTTTTAGGTTCAGTGTATCCCCATTTTTTTAGATGGGAGAGACAATATACACAAAATTCAAATTGTTGTACATCAATAGTTTAACTAAAAAAGTGATGTAGTTTAAATACTTTGTTGATATCAAACTAATGTGAGTATTAGATTATTGTACTTAAGCTTTTTGACATCTACACTTGCTTGTTTACACATAAAATGAACTAGTTCAAAGACTTTTGTTCTATAAATCCTATGCATGCTTGAGAATCCCAAGAAAGTGAAATATAGAGGTTTTGTTCTAAGCCAAAAATGTAGTTTGTGTGTGCATATTTAAGTACCTTAATAAAGTTTATTTATTTTTTATTTTAAAGGAAAGTATTGTTAGGAGTTGGAGTCAATACAACATAAACACCTAAAAGTAAAACGTCATAAAACTTTTTAAAAAGCAAACTATTGTTCTTGGCTTTCTTGATGTTATACAAATATACAAACGATTAATACAAATATTTTTTCAAGATTAATGATTCCTTACATTGTAGCTTTTACTGCTTTATGTTTTATAATGGAAATTAGTTTTTGGTTTGATGATTTTAGATTTTACTGTTTTATGTTTTATATGAAATGGGAATTAGCTTTTACTATTTGGTCTGGTGATTTGAATTTGCAGAGAGGGGGTCATTAGTAAAATTAGTGTTATTTCTCAGGAATGTATGTTCAATTTGTTAACTATAATGTTTTTGGTTATTTGATGTTTCGCTATACATGGAGTCCAATTTTGTAGATCTTTATCTTTCTCTAATTAGAAGTGGAAATTATGTGAGTTCATTTATTTAATGGTTAATGGATATGAATTATTTAGGTTTATAAGATCAGAAGAATGCTCTAAATATTTATTTGACATGTTTATTGAATCCTTTTTATTTATTGAAACAATTCTTAGTTAGTAAATAAGTTAATTTGGATTTTAATCCGTTTAAGCATTATTTCAATGTTCATGACATAACCCTAATATGAAATAATTGTTAGATTATAAGTATTCAAATTAGTTGAAACAATTCTTAGTTTGGTTTATGATATGAATTTGTATTCTTCTAATGTCGTTAATTTGGTTTAGTAAATATGTCAGTCTAATTCGTTATTTACATCTCTAAATCATCTTCTCATATATATAATGAGATATCGGATAAGCGATTATCCTCTCGTCGTAAGACGAGAGGACATTGAATAAAATGTTTTCATTTATCAAGCAAGCTCTTCAAGGTTAATCGGGGTCTAGCTCAGGAAAGGGTAAGGAGAAAATAGTGTATGAGGGGACCACCACTCCATCTTTTTCACCCTCACCCTCACCCTCATTGATACCCCCTAATATCCATGTGACTTATTCCCCACACCCACCCCGGTCCCTACTGTCCAAGCTCCATTTCCAATTGCTTGAGATTTAGTCTATTTAATGAACTTATAGGGAGGCGATAAAATAGCCACGGGGTTGAGGAACCCGAATATATTCCCAGGTTCCTTAGTGCATAAATGTCCACTGCAGACCCATGAGGCTAAGGTACACGTCACTAAAGTATTGGTGGGAAAAGAGAAGAAGTCGTGTGATTGAATGAGCAGTGGGCGTACGACATATTGAGAGCTTCATTGGTTCGTATATATGGCCTAGCTTTCTCCTCCAAGTTGATAATCAATGAACATTATTTAACAATTTGTATTAAATATTCAAATTTGGGTTTATATATCGTGTTTCTTATTTAAATTTGTTTAGTGTTTCGTTACTATGAATGTTGAATGTTAGTTGTTGTTAATTATTGAGAAAATATATAATATATTGCTACTACAGGTGATAATGTATAGTTGGGTAGTGGCAGTGGCTATACTACCCAACTATTTTTTTATACTACTGCCCAGATTTGTCACGGACTTTAACCATGACAACACTATGACAAGAAAAACTTGTCACGTACTTTGACCATGACATGTTTGTGATAACTATGAACTTGTCATGGACATGTCACAGTCAAAGTCCGTGACAAGTTTTTCTTGTCATGGACTTGTCATGGTTAAAGTTCGGTACAAGCTTTAATTGTGAAGGTTTTAGATCGTGACAAGTTCGTGACAAAGAAAAACTTGTCACGAACTTTGATCACGACATGTTCGTGAAACATTCTTTTTCACCCCCGTTCCTGTCACGATCTTTGACCATGACAAGGTCAACTTATCAAGGTTTTTTACCATGACAAATGGACTATTCGGGTGTAGTGCTAAGAGGGTGAAAGATAAAAAAAATTAAAACTCTTATATTTTCAACCAAACCATTTTCTTCGAGAGGCAAACTAAGGACAACAAACTACATTTGCTTTAGTTCAGTAAAGAGCAGGGGAAAAGTATCAACGAGTAGGAAAATTATCACTAAGAATACATATTAAAACAATAGCTTGACTTCAAAAAACAAGTAGCAAAGTTCTTAAGCACTCATATATGTAACACCCCGCCCGCCCGGGGAGAGTGAACGGAGCGCTAATGTGATAAAATAAATCAAAATCAACAAATGACAAGGTATAGAGCATCTAAGTCCCACAACAACAAAAGAGAAAATACTAATCTCAATCTCTTCAAATTAAATACCAAATCTCTTGAATTACATACAACAACTAACTCAAAAATAAAATGCAAATCTCCAAAGCTCTATACATCAAAATAGTACAAATTTTCTCTTCTTGTATTCTCGAATATTCTTCCCAAAATAATCCACGCTAAAATCATCCCAATTGGTCCATAGCGCTCAAATCCATGCTAACCTTCCAACTAAAAGAAAATATGGGGAAGGACACAACACGACAGGAAAGATGCTCAACAAATATATGTTAACGATGAATAAAGCGTAACAACACGAGTACGAATATTCAAATCAAATGCAAATCTCAATAGAATTTTATCAATATAATTTCTCAACAACACATTAACCAGGTCACCATGCCTCACCCCATCCACATATGCTTTATCAAGACATAGGCCGGGAAGCAGGAATTTTGGCGGGTGCCCAAACTCCGTGCCATATTAAAATCTCATGACAACGTGCTCAACAACAATATAATGATACCACATGAATCAAAATAATTCAACAATTATTTCTACGAATTTCAAAGAATTTAACAATTCAAATATGAGTTCAATTAAACATGAAATCAACGGAATAAACTCTCGAGAGATTTAAAGGAGCATATTGTGTAAAATCCCATACCTCAAACCATGATGAGAAACCAATGATCACATCCTCAAGATCAACACAAAAGATCTACAAAAGCTCCTCCAAGAACCTCCAACAAAAATAGCCCCAAGAACACCTCTAATCTAAGGTTGGAACTCACAAATCTCAAGGGCCAATGTGTATATAAAAAGAAGAGGAATATAAAATATATTTGCTTCCAAAAGTTGTGCCAAAAGTAGGTTAAAAAGGTTGCCCACGACTTCCTTTTATAATGCAAAGAAATGAAGAGCTGGAATCCAAAAGACTCCTTTAAATAAGGCAAATAAATGAAGGGTTAAAAACATTTAAAAATCATTTTAAAATCCATTTTAACTCCGATTTCGAAAACGTTTGAAATTCTCGCCTTTAAAAAATAATAACCAACACATTTGAGCAATAAAAATAATTTATCAAAAACTTTATTTTCCTCCATTTTCCAAAAATTAATTGAAATAGCCCAAAATTACGCGGGTTGTTACAATATATAAGCTAAAAAAAGTCTCAAAACAATGTAACACTCACTTCGGCCTTTAGTCAAACACAAAGAATATACCATCTTACCCAAAGTTCTACATAGACATTAGATTCATATGAGATAACAACTAATATCCCGATGATAAAAGAAGTCGTATATTTCCAAAAATTAATATATGCAATACAATAATAAACAAAATCAAAAATTAAAAACTAAATTAGAGATTTTAAGATGTCATGCTTGTAAATGTGTTCCTTAATGGGGTCATCCATAAATCCACGTTCTACATATCAACCAATTACATAGGTCAACGAATAAAATAAAATTGTTGCCAGTACCCAAATATTGCAACCCTATGAAATTAATTGTTAAAAATAAACCTCTAGAAGGAAAACTGTTGACACTGGAAATTATAGGAAGAAAAACCAAATAACCAATGAGAAATAAACCCTAAAAAATATGAAAGTTAATGATAAATCTTAAGATACTAATATTTCCAATTAAGAAGCCTACTTTCAACCAAACCTGGTGAAGACAATGGTAAAAAGGAATAAGATCGTGGGTTGAGGATAGAGGGTGGTTAAATTCTCTCATATAACCATCAACAGATTGCACCATTTAAAGAAAATGAAGCATTGGGTTTAGGATAGAGGGGATAATAAAAGTTCTTAAAAATTATGAAAATGCACAAAACTGAAAGAGAAAGAAAAAAAGGAAGGTGATAAAGGACGGGCAGAAAAAGGGGCCTAAAAGAACTAGATGAAAGGATTGCAAAAAATGTAAATATGGGAGATATATATATATATATATATATATATATATATATATATATATATATATATATATATGAGGCAGGCTCATGTGCACACTAAGTTTGCACACTAAGTTTACACATTAAGTTTTTAAAGTAGTAAAAAAAAAAATTTTGAGTGCTGACGCACACCAATTTTTTTATGTGATATTTTAACATTTCAACGGACTCACATAAAAAAAATTAGATCAAAAAAACTTTTTTTGCTATTTTTAAAAAATCGGGTCAAACTTTCGCAGTTTTTAATGGGCTTAAAAGCATAGAAAGTTTGACCAATTTTTTAAAACTAGCAAAAAAAGTTTTTTTGAGCTGATTTTTTTATATGGGTTCCTTAAAATGTTTAAATATCACACAAAAAAAATCAACTCAAAAATATTTTTTTTACTACTTTAAAAAGGTAATGTGCAAACTTAGTGTGCACAGGAGCCTGCCTCTCTCTCTCTCTCTCTCTCTCTCTCTCTCTCTCTATATATATATATATATATATATATATGTAGAGAGAGAGAGAGAGAGAGAGAGAGAGTCATGAAGTAATGTAGGAAGTCTTAAAAAACAAAGTGAGATAAGATGGAGAAGCAAAATGGTAGAATGAGAAGAAAAAATAACTGTTGCGATGTGGACACCCTAAATAAAGAGAAGTCTCAACTCTTGTCTTCTATTTTATAATATTAGTATAGATTTTTAAATATCACAAAAAGAAAAAATAATTTCATTGAAAACTAATTGTTTGGTTATTAATAAGGGCGAGTGTGCTTAATTTGACCTTAATTGTGGTTTCGACGGAGATTAACTGAGACAGGTAAAGAGGTTGATATATAACATATTTTGTATGTATTTTATGTATTTATATTGATTAGAAATAATAATAATGAAATTAGGAAGAATAGTAGTTATTATATAATCAACATGGGAATTAAGGTTCATTCAATATGGAATTTATAAGGGGATTTGAATGCTTAAATGGTAAAATTAAGAGAGAAATAAAAGGGGTCAGTATATAACGTATTTTTAATAGGTTTTAGGGTTATTTTAAACCTACCTACTGATGTATAGAAGTGTGTTAGAGTTTTGTATATTTTAGGAACCTTTTAGTGAAAGAATTCTAGAAACACTGAGAGAGAAAATAAGAGAGAATATGTGAGAAAATTTATATTAACTTGACAACTTTATAAATCAAAGGAGGAGGGAGGCTATATAATATCAAATAGGAAGATGGAACACAATGTAAAATAAAGATAAGGAGGCCTCCATGACTCTATGGCCTTGAGAAGAAGAAGAAGAAGAAGAAGAAGAAGAAGAAGAAATGAGATTTCCAACAAAGTTTCAAGAAGGATGTCATCATCATCATCATCATCATCATCATCATCATCATCATTTCTACGCTTTAAAAAAAGTATACTTCTACTTTTACCCTTAACTATTAAATGCATTAATTATTGCACAAACCTTATAGGTATTGGGATTAGAAAGGATTAGGAACATAATTAGGGAAAGATAACCTTATTATACATATTCATATGGTTGAATGAAATTGTTGAAGTTGATATTAAGATTTGGAAATTGAAATTTCTAATTTGGAATCATAATGAAATTTATGAAGTTAAACTTAGGATTAAGAATTTGACTTGTTGATTCAGAATCATGACAATAATGCTTGGAGTTTAGTTATATTCATATCATAGAAAATTGATGAAGTTGGACTTAGAATTTGGAATTGGAGTTGGAATTATTAACTTGGAAGTATGAAGGCAATGTTTAGAACTTAGTGGATGTGCCTGAAAACGAATTCGATATGAAATTATCTTTGAAGTGATATACATTCCACTTGAATGTTAGTATTGATTAGGATTAGATTAAGTTTGGAAGAAGTATATATTTTTTGAAAATTTTTAAGAAACGTTTGAATTTATGCATCTTAGTTGGGAAATGATAATAAGTGTTGAATACGAACTTAGTGTTATTAAAATGATGGAATAAAAAGACCCATCGTAAACAAGTAGATACATTAGGTTGAAATAAATTTATTATGGTTAAGGTGTTATGAAATTTTAGGTATTATTTAGATGTGTTTGGTTTTATTTGGGTCACATTGCGATGGATCATATAAAATGAGGTTAGTATTTTTAATTATTTAGGACTTGAAGACGATCAGAAATATTTGGAATAACTTTGATACACAAACCACACATACTAAATCAAATGTATATTTGAACGGAAAAGTGTTTAAATAATGAAGTATGTGGTAGAGAAGTAGTAGTTCACAGGTATGTAACAAATAATTAGATTTATGTCAATAAAATGGATTAAAGTGATAATTGAATATTTTATCATACGAATCTTTAAGATATTGAATGTACCTAAAATTTAGGAAGTTAATATAATATGATTGAGTTATAAAAATGTTTGTTAGGGTACAAGAATAAGATACCATACATATATCTATGTTTCACTAGAATGCCTCTAGGGAACGATAATGGAAATGAATAGAATATCACGATGAGACACTTCATAAAAAGTTTTACTTACTATATGGATAAGATTAGATGTACAATGATATGTTGTAGTTAGAGGAATAGTTGTAGAAAATAATATGTAATTGTTCTTTAAAACAAAGTGATAAGATGATAGTGGTACTAGAACGAAATATTTAATAGTTATTCATATAATGAATAGTTTGAGTAAATGCTTATGGGGGCACAAGACTTTTAACACTCGTTAAATCCATACTACTAACTAGACTAGACAAAAGTTTATCAGCCAGTTTCTTATTTAGATTTCATTTATGAGACGTACCAGCATGAAGTCTAGTTTGGTTAGGAGTTGGAAATAATGAGGGTGGTATAATAAACTTTTATATGATGGGTAATGATATTTTATAATGATTAATTTATTAATCTCGTGAGAAGATAATGTTGGGAATGAAATATA
Organism: Sambucus nigra; assembly: GCA_949130495.1. Classification (NCBI taxonomy): domain Eukaryota; kingdom Viridiplantae; phylum Streptophyta; class Magnoliopsida; order Dipsacales; family Adoxaceae; genus Sambucus; species Sambucus nigra. The sequence continues at coordinate 359,956,691 of OX422211.1, read as the reverse complement.
ATTTATCTGTGAATAGGATAAAGGAATCTCGTTTGAGTAGTTATCCTGATTATGGGGATTATGGTTATTAGTTTATGTCATATATTGATAAGTGGATTATTACAAAAGGACATGATTATATTATATTTATGTATAATGTGAAATATGGTAAGGATGCCTAAAGACAATAAATCCAAAAGTGAATAATGTGAAAGTATGATTTAAAGGTACATACCTTTGTCAAAGTGATAGACACAATACTGATAATAATTCTTATATAAATGAATTGGGAGTGGATATTAGTGATTAGTAATATACTAAATCATGTTTGTGTGATGATAGGGAACACTCTAATACACTTGTGGTTTCCGTTTACTTTACTTATACTAGAAGGTTTGCGAGTTGTGGGGCTAGTTAACTCAAGGGAAAATGGGGGACTAGACATTATCACAGTTTAAGGGTGTCTATAGTGGAGGTTAGACTTTTATGTGATGATGTTATGGGGTGTCCATGGTGGAGGTTGGACTTTGTTACGATGGGTTGTGAGTTGTGGGGCTAGTTACCTTAGGGGGAATGGGGGGCTAATCATGATCACGGTCTTATGGTGTGTATGGTGGAGGTTGGTTTTATTTTGCGTATCGTGGGATTGGTGACCCTAATGGGAGCTAGAGGCCAGACACGATAATTATTTATATTATGGAGATGTTTAGATTGTTTATGGTGGAGATTGGACTTCATATTGTGTGAAGTGGGACTTGTTTTCTTGAGAGGGAGTGGGGGACTATACATGTTCGCGGTCTTTAATAATGATAAGGAAATTAATTAGGATAAATTATAACTGCTGAAGTGAGGAATGTTTTACGATACGAGTAGGTCACATTATTTCCTGTCACTTATTCGTAAAAAAAAAAATCGCCCTCTAGTTATATTCCTTATTTAATTAAAAGACTATTTTGTGGCATTTAGTAAATCTAGTAGTTATTGTTGGATCATTATACCCTATTTTGGATCACATAGGTGGTATACTTACTGGGTTTTGACATGCTTTTGTTGACAAACATTTCAGGTTTGGGGTACAGTTGGATTGCAACTATGGATCAATGTTGGATTTGAGACGCATGAGTAGGAGTTAGGAGTATTGGTACACTTGGAAAATTTGGGGATTTCTTATTTGTAATCTTTAGTTTGCCTTATAATCATTTTATATGAGACACAATTTTATGGTTTACTCACATTGTATAATTTGGAGATTAAACTAATCGTATTTTGAGTACTTCAATAAATGGAAAATTTTATACATAGTCATTTACACTGATGTTCGTCATCTATTATTCTTCTTAATAAAAGTTTTAAATTGTCTCATATTTCTGTCACATGATGGGAATGATATTTTAATTTATTTCACTTCTAATTACTTATTAATTAAGCTTAGTTACCTAAAGTTTTAAATTGTCTCATATTTCTATCACATAAATAAATAACGTATATGGAAATAACCTAAGGAGAAAGGAACCCTCTAAGTTGAACCAAATGTATCTTTGGCACTTATGATTAGATCATATTAATCTAAAAGGGATACAAAGGTTGTTTTCAAGAACTTTTAGTCTGGAAAACCTTCTTAGCGGATAAGATGATTAGAGGTCGTTTATGTCCAAGGGGTATAAAACCAAAGATTTTTTGGAATTGGTTCATTCTAATTTGTGTAGGCCTATGAATATACGGGAAAGGGGTGGTTACAAGTACTTCATCACTTTCATCGATGATTACTCAAGGTTTGGATATGTTAACCTTATGCACCACAAATATGAACCCTTTGATAAGTTCAATTCATACAAGACTGAGGTAAAGATATGCAAGGTAAAGTAATCCATGCTTTAAGATTTTATCGTATAGGGGAATACCTCTTGGTAGAGTTTAGGGATAACTTATCAGAGTTGGGAATTACATCCTCGTTGTTTGTACCGAGCACTCTGCAGCAAAATGGTATAGTGAAAAGAAGGAACATGACTCTTTTGGATATGGTTAGGTCGATAATGATTTATTCAGATATATCAAATTCCTTTTAGCGTTATGAATTCGAGGAGGCTATATATTTATTGAACTTAGTTCCTTCTAAATATGTCTCAATAACTCCTATAGAACTATGGAATGGGCGCAATCCAAGTCTAGCACATGTTTAAATATGGAGTTACCCAGCACACGTGTTGCAAAAGAAGCTAGGGAAGTTGGAATTAAGGATGGATGGATGTCTCTTTGTGGGTTATCTTAGAAGAACCAATGGTGGTAAATTCTATGATCCTAAGGATGGGAGAGTATTTCTCAGCACAAATGTTGGGTTCTTAAAGGAAGATTATATAATTAACCATAAGCCTGAGATCAAGATTATCTTGCAAGATCAAAGAGGACAAGAGAAAGTAATTACTTTGCGACCACCCGTATATGATGAAATACAACTTTGTACTGATAATACACTACTTAACAGTAGTGAGAGTATTACAGATGATTAGGATACATGTGTCACTTATACTAGACCACAAGTGGAGACATATCGTACTGGGAGAATTAGGTGCCAACTTTATAGGTTAGTGTATTTGGGAGAGCAGATTGGTAAAGTCCCAATGGAACACAAATTGGATTTGAAAAACTAGGACAAGACTCCAAGACAAAGATATTGAGCTTTGGCTAAAGGATATAAATACCGAGATGGATTTGATGTATTCAAACAAGTTATGGGAACTTGTAGACTTTCCAGCTGGGATAAAACCTATAGATTACAAGTGGATGTTTAAGAAGAAGACAAGGGTATACGGGAAGGTGGAAACCTTCAAGGCACGACATGTTGCAAAAGGGTTCTCTCAGAAAGTGGGGATTGACTATGAATAAATGTTTTTACTGGTATCCATGATTAAGTCTAACCAGATTCTCTTATCTATTATAGCTCATCTCGATTTTGAGATTTAGAAAATGGATGTTAAGACTACATTTTTTAATAGTGGTCTTAACGAGTGCATTTATATTATGGAACCCATGGGATTTATATTAAAGGGCTAAGAAATCACGGTGTGCAAGATTAAGAGATCCATGTATGGACTTGATCAAGTACCACGGTCTTTGAACATTCAATTTGATGAGGCAGTCAAATACTTTGGTTGTTATCAATGTTTGGATGAAACTTAAGTGTATACGAAGAATGACAAAAATGTGGTGGTATTTTTAGTACTTATCATGGATGATATTCTCCTAATCGGGAAGATGTGGGTGTATTATCAAGTATAAGAGTGTGGTTATCTAGTTTATTTTATATGAAGGACTTAGGATAAGCCGATCACATTCTTGGGATCAAGATTATATATGATCGAAAAATAGGATATTAGGATCATCCCAGGCTACTTATATTGACATAATTCTCATAAGGATTAGCATGAAACATTCCAAGAAAGATTTTATACCTTTAAGGAATGGAAATTCTTTATTGAAGGATCACTGTCCTAAGACACCTGATCATATAGAGAGGATAAGGAATATACATTATACTTCGACGGTGGGTATCCTCATGTATGCTATGGTATGTACTAGACTGCATATATGTTATGACATTAACATGGTCGGTCGATTATAATCTAATCCAGGTGAGGAGTATTAGATTATTGTTAAGCACATTATCTCATACCTGAAGAGGACTAGAGATTGCGTATTTGTTTACTCTACAAATAGTCCAGTACCCTTTGGGCATATGGACTCAGATTTTGAGTCAAATTGAGATTCTAGGAGATCGACCTCAGGATATGTGTTTACCCTATGAGGTGGAAACATAATTTGGAGGATTATCAAGAAATTATATATTAATGATTCAACCATGGAAGTCGAGTATGTTGTCTCTTTAGAGGTAACAAAGAAGCTATTTGGCTCGAGAACTTCCTTAATGACATAGGCATGGTTCATTCAATGCAGTTGGCTATTACACATTATTGTGATAATAATGTTACGATTGGAAACTGTAAAGAACCAAGGACTCATAAGGGGGTGGAGCACATTGAGCTCAAGTATCACCTAATTCAGGGGATCATGCAGAAAGGTGATATCATTGTAACTAAGATTCCGTCCTAGAACAACCTGGTGGATCCATTTATAAAGAACTTGCCATTTAGGACTTTTGATAGTCATGTAGAAGGAATAGGAGTCAAGTGAATGGCCACATGGATTTATCACTAAGTGGGAAATTATTAGGGTTTTATTCTTAAAACCATGTGAATACATGTTATTCTGGTTACTAAAGGATTGTCTCATTTATTTTGAAATGGGAATAATATTTATGAGAATTCTTTATTTTTGTTTAAATATATTATTTCATATATATGTTGGTCAATAGAGCTCAATAATAATTCCAATGAGTTGGGTTCAGCCAGTTCAGAAGAAGATCAAAACTTTGGTTTTTGAACTATTAAAAGGTTCACAACCCAGATAAAGAGTTGACATCCTATCAAAACGGTTGCGATGTGATCCTAGTAGTTTAAGTAAAACTACTGGAACATGTGTGATGGTTCTATAACTTATATGATATTCAACTGAGGATTGTGATCGATATATCTAGGAATGTATTGAACAGGACCACCCGTGAGATTTGAGTTTAAGGGTTGTTTTTATTACACTCAGCCAATCTCACACCATTTTCAATAGGCACATAGATTCTTAATTTCGAGAATGATGAGAAATAGAATGTGTAATACCCCATGATTTTAGGACTAAAAATTTAATTATTTTTGGGAGAAATTGTACTTATTTAAATTGGAGAATTTTAATTCGGATAATGAGGGCAAAAATTTAAGGATGTTAGAAAGTATTTTGAATGACGATTTTGAGTGTGCGGTTCATCTCGGATGGGTCGAGATAGTCGAAATGACTATACTTGGGCCTTATTTGGATTTCAAAATATTTTAAGTTCGTTTGACTCGAATTGGAGTAATCGAGTCATTTAAAGTGTGTATTATCATTTAAAGTCGGGTATTTTGGAGATAAGACTTAAAAAGCCTACGGGAGATACCAATCTCATTTGTCAGATTGAGATAAAGCCTGAGAGAGAGAGAGAGAGAGAGAGAGAGAGAAGAGGAAAGTAAGAAGAAAATCTTGGGGATTCCGTCCAATACGCGATTTCGAGGAAGATTCAACCTCTACAACTTTGAGGCAAGTGATTAAACTTGCTAAATAATTCATGTGTGCCATTTATTTCATGATTTGTGGATAAAATATGGATTTTGGGTTAAAAATGTCAAAACCTAGATTTTGGGTAAATCTTGCATTTGAGGTGTATATATATGAAGTTGAGGGTGTATAATTAGTTGGGTTAACATATTTAGTGAGTTTTGATGTTAGGAAATATGTTTGGGTTGAAGAATAATGGAGAGAAGATGATAAATTTGATTTTTGGTTTTTGGAGAAATAGACATGTTCGTAGTTGCTGAACAGGTCGAATCGATTCGGCCCTTTTCCAACTCGATTCGAAATGTTGTAGACTTACAGGTCTGAGTGACCGAATCGATTCGAACCCAAAGCCGAATCGATTCGGCCTAAGATAGACTCTCAGGTCCTTTCGACCGAATCTATTTGCATTATGGGCGAATCGATTCGCTTTGAGGACCGAATCGATTCAGACTGGGCCAAATCGATTCGAAAATAGGGCTATTTTGCGAGGTTTTTCTAGAGTGAGTTTCACTCCATTCCGTTTGGGTTTATCGATTTGGAACCTTTATATATGTTACGAGAAGTAAGTTTTGGAGATTCTTAGGGAGTTTCACATATGATGAAATATTGGGGGGGTATCGAGTTATTTCGAGAGAGTACAAATTGAATATCATCATATAGACTAGTGGGGAATCCTACTATCATCGAGATTTTTATATGGATATAATTATGGGTCAATAAGAGAGAGGCAGGATGCGCTTAGTGATGTTAGACTTTTGGATTAAATCAAAAATGCGATAATTTTAATGATTCATGTGATAAACTGAACTGTAATCTGAATTGGGAATGTTTTAGCATATTACCGACTAGAATAAGTTTTGTATATACTTATAGCCGGGTTAGTCGCTGTATATCGGTGTGTATATATATATATAGATGGCATGAATGTATATACCTTGTGTGATGGTTTGCACATATATGATGTGATTGCATATATATATAGTGTGAATGATATATATATATATATTGTGTGAGCATACCCCTCCAGTGCTATCATGGGAAGTTGCGCGATGTGGGTGAGGCCCTGGCTTGAGGATCAAGGTGCATATAGTCCCCAGGTTATAGTCGTCCATTATTTATTGCGTGATTTTATTTCGGGTGAGAAGTCGTGGGTATGATTTGTTCTCACTTTCAGGTTCGGAACTATGACCGCTTCCAATACGTTGTGATTTGTTTTATTACTAGGACGGTGTGATAATAGTCCGGTGACTGGTAACCCAGGATAAAGTGAGTAATTTCTGGAAGATGATAGCATTGTCAAGTATTTTTATATCCATAAGTGATTGTGTTTTGGATATTTACATATACGCTAAGTGCGTTATATGTACGTTCTTGTTAGGGTGGATTGATTGTGCTTTATGACTAGAATAATGTTATATAGACCCTAAAGCTTCGGTGCAATATCTTATTTGTGTAATTAGAGATTGTTGCTCCTAATAAGTAGTCGAAGTTATGTGTTGGGTACCAAGGTCATAATGGATCTCAACGACTAACATTGTCATAGGTGGTTTCAGAGCATCAGGTTCTAGTGTCTTTAGGATCTGTGTGGGTTTTGTGCATTCTTCCGTAAGCATTTTTTATGTGGATCCCTAATACTCTTATTTCAGATGCCACCGAAGAGAGGTCATCCAGGCAGGACAAATAGAGGGGCTGAGAATATGGAACCCCAAATGCTTAAAGGGACTATGACCACATCCGAAGTTGCCAATATTGTGGTAGAAGAAGTAATTGCTTCCATTTCTGCGATGGCACATCAACCTTCAGCTCAAGCAACCCAAGCCCACCCAGGGCCATCTACGTGGGAAAGATTACGGGAAGCATTTCGAAAGGGACATCCTCCATAATTTTCTGGGGGAGATGATGTGTTAGTTTCAAGTCGTTGGGAGAAGGTTATACAAAGGCACCTTCGAATGGTTGAATGCAGTGAGGTGCAAAAGAAATTACTCGCTACCTTTAAATTAATGGGAGCAGCTCTCTAATGGTGGGAATCATTCACCATATCGGAGCAGAGAGATGCAATGCCAATAGCAGATTTTTGGGAACACTTTGATCGAAAGTATTTTCCTTTCACGATCCAGACGAAAATGAGGAGGAGATTGATTAATGTGTCTCAAGGTGATCGAACGGTGGCCGAGTACGAAGAAAAATTTGCTCAATTGGAGAATTTAGTGCCCGATGAGGTAAATACAGAGGAGAAGCAAATAGAGAAGTTCGTGGGAGGCTTAGAATGGCAAATTCGATAGTACTTGTTAGGGAACCCAACATTATTGACTTTTACTAAGGTAGTGAATGTGGCATTATTATAGTGTCAGGAGTATCGTCTTCGTTTGAAAGGGGGTAAGAAATTTAGAGACTCGGGTTCATCAAGTAAGTCTTGAGAAGAGGATGCCGGTGGAGCAAGAAGGTATAAAGAGGATTATCAAGGGTTGCAACAGCATTTTTTTCCTTATGATGGGAAGGGAGGATTTGCTGGTAGATGTTTCTTTTGTAAAGAAATAGGCCATAGGAAGATGGATTGTCCCAAAAGAGGTAGAGGGTAACTTTTTAAAGAGGTTTTAGATGTGCAACCCCACAACAAATCATAGGCTAGTTTGGGAAAGAGAACTTCTAATAGGAACCCATCGATGAAGCGATGCAGTCGGACTATGGAGGTATTGTGTAAATTATATTTTCCTTTGTGGTTAGGTTATGCCTTGAGGGGAATTTCTAGTATCGCAAGTAATATTTTAATAAGTGGTTAGTTCTTATAACCCTGTTATGTATGGAATGACCAAGAAGGTAGGAGTGAGCAAGTGGGGCACTTAGACAATATCTTTCGGAAGAATAGATTGTCTTATGATGTGCTAGAGAGAGTTACAACTTGGTTTTGAACGTAGTAACTGTTGAAACGCGTTGAGTTGTAAAGGTAAAGCTATCATTTTATAGTTGTGCTAGACTTATGTATCGGTAATGTTCCAGTTATGGAAGGGACTAGCGTACAATAATGTTTTGTTAGGATGTACAGGATTTTTGTTACTGAAGAGATTCAGGGTTTAGCGGGTTATTTTTGAGCTAGGAATTTTAGCTCATGGTTGTATGAGTGTTGAGAATTAGAAGGTTGGTAAGAGTATTATATTCGTTGGCGCCTTGTCTCTTGGGAATAAGGTATTTGATTCGGATGTCTAAAGACATAAACTGTTTTTAATATTACATTGCTCTATAGGCCTTCAGTAAATATCAAAATGATTCAAAAATATTTTTAGACTTTAGTCCTGGTCTAACTGATCGCAATCCCCGACAGAGCTACACATTAGTGTATTGGGAGGGTTCCTTGTTTGGATTTTTCTTGCGAGACCTTCCCCGTATGAAAGGAGCGAATGTCAGGTATTTAGAAGAGTTAAATCTTTGGACATTTCAAAAAAAATTATATGATTAGTAAGTTATATTGGATTAATTTGTTTCGAGTTATTTTACGATTTGAGGCTAAGTGGAACTGGGTAATGTTTATTCTGTTGAGCTCGGATACAAGGTGTATGGGCACCCTGGTTAAGTGATTTGGTTTTAAATTGAAATGATTCGCCATGAGAAGTGGGAGGAATAGATATAGTGATCTTGAGTGTAGGTGACGTAGGAACTAGTTGAGGTTTGGAATACTTGGCCTAACTTAATTTCGAGGACAAAATTCTTGTAATGGGGGAAGTCTGTAATACCCTGTGATTTTAGGACTGAAAATTTAATTATTTTTGGGAGAAATAGTACTTATTTAAATTGGAGAATTTTAATTTGGCAAATGAGGGAAAAAATTCGAGGATGTTAGAAAGTATTTCGAATGACAATTCTCAGTGTGCGGTTAATCCCGGATGGGTCGAGATAATCGAAATGACTGTACTTGAGTCTTATTTGAATTCCGAAATATTTTAAGTTCGTTTGACTCTAATTAGAGTAACTGGTTCATTTAAAGTGTGTATTATCATTTAAAGTCGGGTATTTTGGAGATAAGGTTTAAAAAGCCTACGAGAGATAACAATCTCATTTGTGCGATTGAGAGAAAGCCCTAGACAGAGAGAGAATAGGAAAGGAAGAAGAGAAAGAAGAAAAGCTTGGGGATTCCGAAAAATACGCAATTTCGGGGAAGATTCAACCTCTAAAACAATGAGGCAGGTGATTAAACTTGTTAAATAATTCATGTGTGTCATTTATTTCATGATTTTTGGATAAAATATGGATTTTGGGTTAAAAATGTCAAAACCTAAATTTTGGGTAAATCTTACACTTGAGGTTTATATATATGAAGTTGAGGTTGTATAATTAGTTGGGTTAACATATTTAGTGAGTTTTGATGTTAGGAAATATGTTTGGGTTGAAGAATAATGGAGAGAAGATGATAAGTTTGATTTTTGGAATTTTTGGTTTTTGGAGAAATAGCCATTTTCGTAGTTGCTGAACATGCCAAATCAATTCGGTCCTTTTTCGAATCAATTCGAAATATTGTAGACTTACAGATCTAAGTGACCGAATCGATTCGGACCCAAAATCCGAATCGATTCGACCTAATACAGACTCTCAGGTCCTTTGGACCGAATCAATTCGCATTAAGGACTAATCGATTCTCTTTGAGGACCGAATCGATTCGGACTGGGCCGAATAAATTCGGAAACAAGGCTATTTTGCGAGGTTTTTCTAGAGTGAGTTTCGCTCCGTTCTGTTTGGGTTTATCGATTTGGAACCTTTATATATGTTACGAGAACTACGTTTTGGAGATTCTTAGGGAGCATATGATGAAATATTGGGGGCGTATCGAGTTATTTTGAGAGAGTACAAATTGAAGATCATCGTATCGACTAGTGGGGAATCCTACTATCATCGAGATTTCTATTTGAAGATAATTATGGGTCAATAAGAGAGAGTCAAGATGCGCTTAGTGATGTTAGACTGTTGGATTAAATCACAAATGTGATAACATAAATGATTTGTGTGATCAACTGAACCGTAAACTAAATTGGGAATGTTTTAACGTATTACCGACTAGAATAAGTTGTGTATATACTTATAGCCATGTTAGTCGATGTATATCGATGTGTGTATATATATATATATATATGGCATGAATGTATATACCTTGTGTGATGGTTTGCACATATATGATGTGATTGCATATATATCTAGTGTGAATAATATATATATACTTATTGTGTGTGCATACCCCTCTAGTGCTATCATGGGAAGTTGCACGATGTGGGTGAGGCCCCTGGCTTGAGGAGCAGGGTGTGTATAGTCCCCAGGTCACAGTCGTCCATTATTTATTGCATGATTTTATTCTGGATGAGAAGTCTTGGGTATGATTTGTTCTCACTTTCAGGTTCGGAACTATGACCGCTTCTAATACGTTGCGATTTGTTTTATTACCAGGGTGGTGTGATAATAGTCCGGTGACTGTTAACCCGGGATAAATTGAGTAATTCATGAAAGATGATAGCATTGTGAAGTATTTTTATATCCATAAGTGATTGGGTTTTGGATATTTACATGTACGCTAAGTGCGTTATATGTACGTGCTTATTAGGGTTGAATGATTGTGCTTTATGAGTAGAATAATGTTTTATAGACCCTAAAGGTTCGGTGTAATATCTTATTTTTGTAATTAGAGATTGTTGCTCCTAATAAGTAGTCAAAGTTATGTGTTGGGTACCAAGGGCGTAGTGTATCGGGGGGTTCCTTGTTTGGATTTCACTCTGCGAGACGTCCCACGCACAAAAACCAGTGCAATATTGGGAGTGGGGAGAAGTTTAGTCCTTAGTACTCAGATTTATATGTTATAGCGAAACAATGCTTTGTGAGAATATAATAATTATATTAGTACTCGAAATAAGTAGTTGATGTTATATGCGTCGTGCACCGAGGGCATAATGGATCTCGACGATCAACATTGTCAAGGAGTAGTGTATCGGGGGTTTCCTTATTTGGATTTCGCTCTGCAAGATGTCCCACGCACGAAGCACAGTGCAATGTTGGGAGTGGGTAGAAGTTTAGTCCTTAGTACTCGAATTTCTATGTTATAGCGAAACAATGCTTTGTGAGAATATAATAATTAGATTAGTACTCTAAATAAGTAACTGAGGTTATATGCGTCATTCACCGAGGGCATAATGGATCTCGACGATCAACATTTTCAAGGAGTAGTGTATCGGGGGGTTCCTTGTTTGGATTTCTCTTTGCGAGATGTCCCACGCACGAAACGTAGTGCAATGTTGAGAGTTGGGAGAAGTTTATTCCTTAGTATTGGAAACTAATAACTTGTTTAAGTTACTAACTAGAATCCGATGAATTCTAGTAAGAGATACGTATATGTATATTTATATGTTAACATAAGTTCATATGCGCACTTCGGATGGGTTAGAATAGAAAGTTTATGGTTTTGTTGTCGATGATTTGTTTCGCGAGTGTGGATTAGGCGTAGGTTAGATTGAATTGTCCCTAGAACGTATTGGGTAGTTTAATTGAGAACCATGAGCATACGTTTAGGTGTGCGCTTTAGTTGAGGGGTGAGTTGAGTTCCATGGGAGTGCGACTGCACTTTAATCATGATATAGTGCATTTATAATTATTATGCATTTTAATGCACTTGCTAAAATGTTTTCACACCTCGAGCCCTGACTCGTTTACATTTTTCTCTTGTTATACATATATTGCATATATTAGGTGTTCCCCCACAAAGACGCCAGTGACTCTTTTCTATCCAGTGTGCTAGAAGCCATAGCAGATGCGGACTGTTGCGGGATTTTTTTTATAGCACTTTCCTATCTTTTGTAAATCTAGTATAGGATTCAGTTTGTATATCGGGTTTACACCCAAGGGTTGTGTATGTAGCCCTTTTATATTTCTTTCCTCAGGTTGTTGTATTGTCTGTGACCCGACAACTTATTCAGGTATTTCCTTTTGTGTATTTATGGTGTACTATAGGATTATTTCCTTTTATCTTAGTATGTGTGTGTACATTATCATGTTGAGTAGTTATCATCTTGTTGGTTTGTGGATGTTCATTGTATGTTTTAAAAAAAAAAGCTGGCACCCTCTTTTTATAGTATTGGGCAGTTAGCTATGTTTATTTTAGTATCGACGGTAGATGCTGAGAATGATCCACTTGAGATTCCTGATTAATTATAGTATAGGGCTGGCCACCCGTTATTATTTTAAGTGAGGTGTCACATAATGCTTATATGATTGTTTCTTTCATTGCTATGGGTGAGATTCGATTTTAGATTGAATCAAATGACCCTCATATATTTGGTGAAAGTTATATGAGTAGATCTGAGATCTTAATTCGGAGGAATTTGTGTCGAGGGATACCTTGGATTATGATACCCCCTTGATAGATTTATAAGATTTGTTTCCCACACTAAACCTAACCAGTGGATTATTTCATAATCTGGGGGAGTATCATAATAACTTAAGCCTGAGGATAATGGAAGTAATTAGATATTGGTTAAAGTTAATTAGCGAAAAATTTATTTGACCAAGCAGGTTTTGGAAGCTTAATGCAGGGAATCATATTATGTACCATAACTAATATTACAAATAAGACCCCGTTATATCTGAGTGATTTCTGAGATAATTATATTGGAGTGAAGTCATAATTATTTAGTGGAATCAATTATGATTAAATAAAGAAAAGAAATAAATTACGATATTTCTGAGTATTTATTTTGAAGCCATTTTAATTATTTGTCTTGGGTCCCTAGTATAGTCCATATACCCAAGTAGTGAGGCCCAATTTCTCAAGGAACCCAATTTATCCCAAGATTGCCTCTTAAACTAGTATATATTGGTTTGAATTGGGTTTATAAGTAACATAATTCATTATTAGGGTTTTTGAAGGATGGAAGAAAATATTATTCACATTTTTGTAAAGGAGCCTAAAGAGAGAGAGGACCATATCTCACTCAAAAGAAAGAGTTTTCATCTCAAAAGATGCCCAAAAACCTAATTATATTTGATATGATTATATATTAGGTGATCCAAGATGTTTGGAATGTTAGAAAGCTATTGGAGGATCAAAATAAGGAATCCTCAAATCTACATCAAATATTATTCTCCCCACCGAATTGCAACCCGATCTATAACGGTATTGTATTCTAAACTCTAGGTTCATTTTTTGGGCCTAATTTTTCAATTTTTTTCTTTCTATTACGTAATCATTCGAATGTTCTAGGTCTAAATTTTTTATTCATAATCTATCAATCCCCAACAAAAGGTTTGGCAAAAATTGTATGTCCTCTAGGAATGTTTAGTTTGTAAAAATCCAAGTAATGTTGAAGATGTTCAATATTTTTTATAAGATTGGCATTGGATTCTTAACAAATTTGATATTTCTTTTTGAAATTATCCAATTAGATGGTTAAATCATCTTTTTAATTTATCAATATGGGCAAACATTCATCCTCTAGGAACCTCCTTTTGGTCTTTAAACTCATCGAGAAAATCCAGGAGGTCACTAAAGTCAACATCAAGGGATTCAAATTTAGAAAAGAGGGCATGACCGTGAGCTTCCAAAACTTGGAAAAAATTATTTTCTTATTTTACAAAAAGAAGCTCATTGGAAATTTTGGTTTATTCATTTTCAATGGTTTTGATCTTTTCTAATAAAATATTCATCAAAATAGACAATCGAGAAGAAAAGCTCTTCATTCTTCTTAATGACTTTTTCTTGATTAAATATTTTTAGCTTAGAAGATAGAATTAAATTTATATAAAATAATATTTTAGATTCTATATAAAGCTTTCGTAAGAAGTTTGGAAATCATCTTCTTTATTATCACTACTACTAACATAAGCATCTCCAATGTCCAAAATAGAGTGATTCAAAAAATTGGACGGGGAGAATCTTCAAATATATCATCTTTATATTCAAAAATATGACTACTAGTGAGATTGGATAGAATAACAAGTCCACTATAAGAATGACTATAAGTACCATAAATTACAGCTTTAAAAATCTTATATCCAAAATCTATTTTTACACACAGAAAATAGAAGATCAACTCCAGGTGATTAAACCAAAATAATGAGTAATCGTTCTGATACCAGTTGAGTGTGTGTGTGTGTGTGTTTAGATATGGAAATATCAAATACTCGTTGAATAACACAGGCTAAGAAAAACTACACAAGTTAAAAATTATTGTCAAGTTGAGTTAATGTCTCTCTTTAATTCAAATTCGAGAAAAAAAAAGCCTAAAGTCTATGTGACAAATTATTTACCAAGTATATTACATCAAATTTTATCTTCAACAATAGGTCATTTAATCTAAGTCCATAAAAGGTAAACAATATAGAACAACACTAAGGCATACGAGGAAAAACCCATAATGGAAAACCTCGGGTTGCCAGAATGAAAAATGTATTATGTTAGAGTATTACACCTAGAAGATAAATACTTAAAAACGCATAATGATACGAATGACTAGAAACTCTTTCCCCCCTTATCCTTCGAGGAGAGCGCCAACAGCTAAATAATTCTACACAACCGCTATCGGTTTTGGTCCATGACCAATGTTGTCAAATCATACACCGACAAATATTCTTTTAAAACCGTGAAGAAATTTTTTTACTCCAATAGAGCAAGTGAGAAGCCACTGATGAATATCTAACTTCCTAGGATGTGATACTCATAAAGGTTGAGGAAAATGTATAAAAATGTTTGGATAATCAAAATAAACTCACAAATTATTTTTGAGGTACCAAAAATATTTAAAGTATCTCAAGAACAAGTTTTACAAATCTTTGTTTAAGTATTGAGAAGAAGTAATCAAACTTCGAACAACTTTAAATTAGGATGATAAAAATGGATGTCTTAAAAATACAAAAAAGGTTTTATTCTCCAAAAAATATTATGACAAAAGTTTAAGGAAAAACTCTTTCAAAAACCTTAACTTGTTTGGGGGAAGAAGAAGAGATAGATAGTCATTTCAAACTTATAAACACAAGTTATAAGCGACCCTAATCTATTATTGTCCACGAATAAGTTGCTTCCCCAACACACTAAAAGATATGGTTGAAAAAGAGAATATTCACATTTTACAATGCAATATTTTGGACAAAATTCTTTATAACGTCAGATTTGGTACCTTCGTTGGAGCTTCGCTGCAGCAAAGAAAGTCATCGTCTGATCGAACCTGAGATGAAGCCAGGTCGCAAAAAGTATAGGGAATTTTTGGAGTTTTGATAGCATCCTTCACTATAGTGAACATTTTCATTGTTACAACAAAAAAAAATTCTTCTTGTTGCACTGCATTAGTAAAGCCAGCAGCAAATAAAGTTCTCTGAACTAAACAAAAAATTTGCTCGTTTGGCATAAATGCAAAATATAAAAAGAGTTATTTTAGAACTAAAACCAAGTCTTCTAAAAATACATAATCCCCTTTCAAAATATGTTTATATAAGAAATGCATATGGAATATGTATAAAGAAAAACTCCAAAATTTCGAATAAGTACACACACCCAAGTTTAACACATTTCTCAATTTAAGAAAATCTAAACCATGGGTGTACTATGTCATCTAACTCCTTTCACCTTAATCCTAAATTGTCATTCTTGTGGATATGAAAGAGAATGATTCTGGGATGAAGTTGATGAATCCAAGTGAATAAGTTTTGACTTGAATCTTTCTAAAACTATCTCTTGGACTAGAGACACGAAATGCATTTTGGTTAACAGGATAAGACAACTTAATCCTATGGGTCACTTTGAGTATTTTGCATACTCTTATAGGATGCATGATGGTTTATAATAAAAATATAGATCATCGATTCTCTGTTAAAGTTAAAAAATTTACAATATCAATGTATCCATAGTTGTTAAGGTGAAAATACCACTAGGAATAAAATTCAAATAGCAAAAAATAACATAGACACTGGAGATGCGAGTTTTGTCATAATTTTAGCTACGTCCACAGGGTAAAATGGAAGGGTGGGTACATTTCTCAGGAATAATATTCAATCCTTACACTAGTTCATCGTGTCTTTTCCATTCTGCAAAAGTATCTGTATAAGCTAGATCCAAGCCTAGAGGTGGGGTGAAAAGGTTTTTATGAAATTTTATCCCAAAACAATGACAAACTAGTAACCTAGATTCATGTCATTTTAAATGTTCAAATTTAGATATAGGTTAACTGATTGATAAGAAAGAAACATAAATGCAAGCAACTCAACAAATAGTCAAATAATACAAATTTATGAGGAAAAATTCCACCTAGAGGTGAAAAACATTAGTGCATCCTAGCTCTCATTAGATTCAAAAATTAATTTTACACAATGCAAGAATGTACCTTTCACATATTCCCTAACAAAAAGTTACCTATATATGTAGAACCTCTCCCTCATTCTAATGAGTAATTCATTCAAATCTCCATCAAACGGATATGGAAGTCGCATTCCCCATCCTCGGATCGTACAATTCTTAAAAATGACATGATCCAGATGTAGATCATGGTTATGTGGATTTTGAAAAACACTCAATGGTTTCTTACAAGTCTAAATCTAGAAGTTGATCCAAGATTCTCTCAATTTGAAATGGAAAATATGAGATTGGAAAAAGGGAAGAAAAAGGAATGCTCTTAACCTCAAAAATATCCTCTAAGTATGTAAAATTTGAAATGAGGAAGTAAGAGAAAGTTTTATGATTGTTCATTACATTTTAGTTTCGAATTTTTTGTTACACCCCACTTCACCATCATGTACATTCCAAAGAATCCAATTAATAGAAGTTAGTGATCGAACACGATAATTGAAAATCGAAGATTTGATCTCGTCATTACAACATATAAAGGAGGTATATGAGGTTGATTTCATGTAATATTTATTTTCAGTGGTATTTTAAAAAAATTTGAAATAATAAAATATTTTTCAAAAGTTTTTAATCAAAAAATATGTTTAAGGCATCTTGTTAAAATGGGGTGTTGTAGGTTGTCGAACGAACTCATTTGAAATCAGTGGTTCAAACGCATCTTCTAACGATCCAATTTCCTCGTCCCTCTGGAATGTCATTCAATCTCGTTCTTTATTGTTCGAATAAGGTTTCGTAGGTCATCCAAACGAGGTACAGTTCATTCTAAATAATCATTAAAATTTTATTTTTTACTTCATTTCAAATGAAAATTTTTCAATCCTATCTCTTAAATATTTTTTCCCTTTATACAGAGATATGAATTTGCAATTCTAACCAAGGCTTTTACACATCTTTTTGTAATCAAATACTTTATTTTTCAAATCCAAACCCCTTGGATGTTTTGCGATCACTTTATCAGACCTTGAAGAACACATCTATTATTCATATCCATGTGGAGTTCATTTTTCACTAGTGAATAAGGCGAAATCCATGGATATCAAGGCAAGTGGAGCTTACTATGGAGCGCTGCTAGATTTGCACTGCTTTTTGTCATCAATAAGGAAGGAAGATATAACTGGGTTACTTAGTGGATTCTAAGTCTGTAAGTTTTTCGGTGTCATTCTATAATACCTAGTTACAACACTGCTGAAAATAGCTTTTCCCGAAAGGAATTTTTCCTCATATCTTGTCTTGTGGTTTGTGTTGTTTCAATTTAGATCCTATATCTGGCATGTTTAGGCTCACCTAATTAGTCAAGACAAAATTTAGATTAAATTGAATTTGGCTTGTGAGTGACCTAATCTACGAATTCTACATTTGATGATATAATCAGACCACTCTATAATGTCTTTTTTAGGAAACATTTATAAATTTTTCAAACATGTCAGTCGCGTCATGAGCACGGGTAAAAATTTACATTATGCGCATATTTTTTATTAGAGAACCGACCATAAAATTGTGCAGCCATCCACACAATTCAAAAACAATTTGTGCACTAGAAAATAGGTAGTGAGAAGTTCATAACTAAAATGTGATAACCATGTGTACGGGTATAAAAACTAGTCGTTTGCACTTCATAAGACAAAAAACTCTCTAACCTAAAACCATGCATCCGTGCGCATGGATGTGAAAGTCCACCATGCAAACGGTCAAAGGCATGAATGATTTTTAAGAAAAATATGCCTCCAAATGAAATAGAACTTTTCCCTTTGAAAAGTACATAGCAGTCTTCTCTAAAATATTCACATGTTCCCTTTTAAAAATATTCAACATGATAAAAAGATATGTGAGTGTGTGCACATCCAACGATAAACAAAAGAGTCAATCCATAAAAAGGATACACTCCGGTTAAGATGCAACGAAAGGCTTCGATGTAGAGATGTCGCATGTCTTCAAGTTTAATTGTCCATATATTCTAATGATCAAGACCCTCTTTACAAATTTAAAAATATCGTTTAAACTTTTGAGCTTTATTTTGTGCAAGACTCAAAACGCTTTGACATGGAATTAAGACAATCAAACTATGTATAAATGTTTATAATTTCACTGTCCCTGTATGGATGTATATAGTAGCTATACAAAAAGAATCCTAAAATCCCAACCCACAAATATTGGAAGTAGTCGTGGTAATTGTACAGGTGGTCGATCTTTAAGAGTGGAGTTTCTCACATTTCCTATCATTTTGGGGAGTAGTCACACACTGTTAAACATATTTTGGTAGTATAACTATCCTCCTATTTGACTGGATTAATAAGGCATGTAGATGACTCATTATCAAACCAGACGGCCACGCCCATCGTCCATCCATTCGGTTGAGGAGGACTAAGATCATCAGTTTCCCAGAATGGAAGAATTTCCCATAAGCACAAAGGTTATCGATGATCCTAATGACCAAAATTCCACTCATTGGTTACCCCAAAATTTCTTTACATTTGTCACCTATAATCAAAGGATAAATTTCGATACTAAAAGGAGTTCAATTGACCTCCTCGTTTCCTTCTAGTGGCGGCAGTTGGGTTGTGTGTTGCATGATTTGCGTGTCAAACGATGTGTGTCTTCCGGAGGTGCGTGTGAGGGTTATAGATCACTCTATACGTTGTTCATATGCGTCAAATGAACCAATCCTTTTTTTTAATTGTATTAATTAAATTCGCATCGTAGAATTGGAATGATTTATTTCCCTATTGTATAAATATTTATAGGTTCCTTTATAACATCCTATAATATATATATATATATATATATATATATATATATATATTGATCAATTACAATACAAAAACTATGGGAATAAAAATCACTTGGTAACATTCTCAACATAACAAAAAATATAAAATGACACAAGGGTGAATAATATGAGATAATAAAATGTTGAATAAACAAAAACCATCTCTAATACCATCCAACTGCAAATACATTCAATTCCAACGCTAGAATATAAAGTATATTGCGATAACACAAATACATCTCTAAATAAATCCTTCAATGATAAAAAAATGCATCCCGTATATAAATCTGTCTCAAGATAACTAAAATAATACAACCAACTAATATCTGAAAATTTAATGACTACATGAATTTAAACTAGATCAAACGCTCAAACTTTACATCCTAGATAATATGAGATGAACTAAAACAAGTTCTAGAGATATCCTCCAGCTAATAGCTCAAGTCTTTGGTAGCCACAATTGCCTAACACCTGTAGAAAAATAGTTCAACAACAAGGATTATACCTAGTAAGTCTATAGTGAATAAGAATATAACTAAGTTTAGGCCACAATAATAATAACATATTTTACTACCATGCTAAGTTGATTTTAAGTTATTTAAGTTACCCATCCCAAACAACTTAAATTGGCATGTGGTTTTACACCCAAACCCATATGATTCTAATGTGTTTTATGTTCATCTCTTAATTCAGTGTTCTTTACTTTCTTAATCTTAAGTTCAGTTCTTAAATTATTAATCAATTATGTTATGGTAATCTCTTACATCAAACACAACCTGTTGACTAATCATAGTATCAATAATTGTCTCTAGTTATGATTATAAAAGAGTGTCTTAAGTCTACCGGCCTCAAGTAATCTCATGCCACTGATTTAGTATATACGTCTCCAGTATATTCATTACATTATTCCTGAGTCACAAGCTTATAGCTATACATATCTAATCTAAATCATAAACCGATACAACCATCTTAAGTACCGCAACGGAGAATCATATAAACCAGAATATTCTGAGTGTACACAACCCATATTAAATCTCGTGGGTTGCACTCGAGTCCGCAAATAAAAGTACGAGGGCCAATCCATATTACCTTAGCGAATCATTCGTGTGTACTAATTATAGTTATAAGTCATCCAACCCTATAAACTCACAGTATCAATACATGGGTTATCCCTATTCCATCACCCCAAATGTATGGCCCCCATACCCAAGGTTGTATGAGAGGATCCTCCCGTTAGTCCCACTTGGGATACAGGCACCTCAACATGTATGATTATGGTAAGTAGGACCGAGGTAGATCCCATATCAATCACCTGGAATACCATGCATGATAAACGTCGTAAGTTCCCCCATCAAATCCATCTCAGTAGTCCCCCATGAGTGCACACACTCTCGTTATGATTGCACATAAATCAAGAAAACAAACGTGATCATATGCTACTAGATCAACAAATAAGTATAAACTCTAGTCTTTTGGATTACACATAAAGCCTCTTATTATTTTGAGTTAAAACACATGTTAACTCTAATATATATGACATGAATCTAGCCCATACTCCTAAGGATATAAATTATATGTATCATCGCAACCTACCACTTATATGGATCATTACAAGTTACAACTGCCTTGCTCGGTAGTTTATTCACATGTTCTAACCTAACAGTGTTTCTGCACTAAGCGTTAACCTATATTATAATTCTCATCCCAACTAAGTCCCAAAAATATGTATTCTTTCTAACCTATCTCTCATATACACATCCCAAACCACACAACAAATCAATTCTAAGATCACTTAAACAATAACCTTCCTTCTCGATTATTACCTGAGTGAACTGTTATGAAACTATGTGTAGTATATCTCATCACATACATTAAGTTAATTAAATTATATAAAGGTTTATATCCTAATTGTGTAGGGTTTCTAAAACATGGGTTATACTGCTTTAAACCCACTAAAATTAATCCAAGTTGCCTAAATAAATTGTCTGTCGAACGAATCAACCAATGACTCCTCAATCGTTCCCTAATCCAAAGCTACATTGGAACAGGATCAGGGATAGGTTGAGGATGGTTTGGGTTGGTTCTGACAGTGTATCATCTCCTTCATTTGTTCCCAATTCGTCCATAGCCATGAAACCTTGAAACTTCAAGCCTTCAAAACTTAAAACTAACCCTTCTTAATCATACAAAGCCTCATATGAGTATATCTAACATAAATGGATAAGTTTTGAGTGATTATAACTTTGTTTAGTGTTCTTATTACCGAAACTATAATTCTAAATCCTAAATTCATCAATATAGAAAGATTTAATAAATTAACCAATGAATTCGATTCTACAACTAATCTAAGTTGAGGGGCGTTAAATATTAACATTAATAAGATCATTATCTCATGATTATAGTTTCTTATTACACATGTTCATAGTTCAATATAAAGATTTAAAAACAAAGCTACAAAGTTCTTCATTCCAACATTAGACTTAAACATGTAATTAACTATAATTATGAAAGTGGGTGATTATATGATTTCAAGTCAAATTATAAAAGGTTATTAGTGGATTTCAACTTCCTACTATTATTCTAACACAAATATATCAAAATTATTAATCATCACAAATATAAATATTAGTGCCTCATCTCCCAATTTATCTTTAAGGCTCCCAATTTTTCTTCAATCCATAGACAAATATAGCTAAACTCCCTAAATCTCCCAATTTCTCTTCAAATCTCCCAATTTCTCTTCAATCATTATTGTGCCTACTCTCTCAATAACTCTAGGGTTTTCTAAAATGTCAAATGATTGTTTTAGGTTTTACTAACTAACCTAATAATATTGTTTCTCACGACATTAGCCTTAGGCCTAATATAAGCCTCAACCCAATGAGCTCAAAATATTATCCAAATGGCCCAAAACTTGGCCTACCCATACACTAACCCAATAGACTTAAATTCTACTTATTTAAGTTAAAACATACATTCTAAGCATCCCAAAAGTCACATAAAATAAAATAAATTCTGATAACTTAATTATCTCCTCACATTAATTAGGAAACTGATTTACAAACGGGTGAACTTGATATCGCGAGAATAATTCAAACAAGGAAACACCCAACATCTAGTCCCTGGCCGTTACATATTCACCCATAATACCAAGTCACTTAAACTATTTATTTAATGAATTACACTGTGTTATAGGAATTTTCCAAAATATTTTAATCCACGTAATGCGTACACAAATTATATACCAACATATATAAAATATAATAAGTAACATCTCACTATTATAATAAGCAAATAAATAATTAATTGCGTAATTTAATAATGCACAAAAATACGGGGTATTATATTTATCCCCCATTAAACAAGGTATTTTGTCTCGAAATTCGATTCCTTATATACCTACTCGAAATTCTGAACGTATCTCCCCCGCATAGCGTCCTCACACTAATATGTAGAAATCTACGCTTGTTCTGGCCTAATATACACTAAGGTCTTTCTTCATAAATCTCGCTTGGCTAAAACTCCAACCAATCTAGTCTAATTATTGAAATGTCAACCTATCCCTCGAGAGCACCCTTCATTATTTATGCACAGAATACATTGGGCACATGCTAGCAGTGATCGGGTAGGGTCAGGCCTCACCTTATCCCAAATTATGAAAAGGACCTTCGTATTTGGGTACCGACTTCCCTTAAGAACCTGAACTTGACCATTCCCTACATCTAGAAGATCTTCAAAATCACCTGATCTCCCTCCTAGGATTTCAAACCATATTTTTATTATGAAATGTCCTGAACACTTTCTATTATGAACACCACTTCCTCTGAGGTGTCCTGAACACCTTCTAATACAAATAATTTTCTAACTCTTAGTTCTAATCAACTTTGGTCAAACTAACTCAAATGAACCTGATGGCCCCATGTCCTTTACGGTGCATCATTACTCCATGAGAAAATCAAAAGATCTATTATTCCACTTCTACATTGGGATCTCCAATTACTGCAATTCTCTGAATGTCCCTGGTGCTCTACCCTCATTACTGGTAGGGGCACACAAAGACATAAACTATGATATTATCCTCCTCACCTAATCACTAATACTGACCCTTAAATTATAGTACTTACGGTCTTCCCTGGGATATAAAGTAAACCACAAATGACACACCCCAAACCAGTTACTTATAATTAAGTTTGAAAGTCAAAGTGAGTCAAATCATAATTACCTTAACCAAACCATCTTCACGAGTATTCATTTTCGTTAACTGCATGAAGCCATAAAGCCAAAACTTTTCACATATTTTAAAGTGATTATTCTTATTCAAACTTGCTTCAAGGATAAGTAAAATTAAATTACCCCTTTTCATTTGACCAAAATTATGGTTTTATATATCCTTTGCTAAGCCAACCCGACCTCCTAGATTTTGCAGTAACATCATGCTACCTGAAACACATAACCATAATAATCGTGAGCATAAGAGCCCAATGAATGCATCACTACTAAACTATTGCATAAAATTAAATGCAATAAATCATATACATGTGGTAATACCTATGTACTTATCCGGCTCATTTATAAAGAATGACCAATTATATACTTATCCGGATCATTCATAAAGAATGACTAATTATATACTTATACGTCCCATTAATTATGTATTACTTATCTGGTCCATTCATAAAGAATGGCCCAACTGATCTGAATCATGATTCACATATCTTGTCAGCAATAGAAAATTCTCCCCCATTCCTGGTCGAGGAGTAACCCCTATCTGTAATAGACAATTCTCCCCCATTCCTGGTCGATGAGTCCTGTCTGTAATAGACAATTCTTCCCCATTCCGGATCGGGAAGTAACCTCCCATTTCGATAACCCGAAATGAACAATTTCATATTCTATATTTTCTTGATCATATTCGTAACCATGTGTAATACATATTACCAATAAGAGATATTCATATCGTATCCATAACCATGTGTAATACATCTTACCCGTGAGTGATATTCATGTCTTATATGTAACCATGTGTAATAAATCTTACTTGTGAGTGATATTTAGATCATCTCCATAACGATATACAAATACCTCATACTAGTGAGTACACTCACCTTGACAGTTTAACTGGATTTTCCTTTGTCTTTATCCGGTACTTGCTCAATCAGCTCTTCTTCCCTACCTTAGGGGCTTTTATGTAATTTTCTATGAATTTTTCTTCAATTTCTCCTCACACTTTCTTCCTAGACTTCAAAACTCTCTTTTCTTACGTTAAAACTCTTCCATGGCTGATATATACTGAAGGGAGAGCTTAATTCAAGGGTTTTAAGTTGGCATAAGGCCACCCCCTCTTGGTCCAATCAAAATATAACATATGGTGCCATATAAGACAACATATCATTTAAGGCTAAATGACTACTTTACCCCCTGTTCGTAAAAAGATGATATCTTCTCACTCGAATGTCCATTTGGTGCACCATTTATTGTGTTACAAACTTAACTCATATGTATACAACTATCTAGTTTATACCTCAAGTGAGTTATTATATTATCATGTTCAAAACTAGCCTTAAACATGAACATTCCTACCGAAACTTCAAAATTTCATACTTGTAACTAATTCGATATTTCATGCTTTATGAAGGTAGGATTAGACTAAACATAATGACTTAACATTATATATACTAATAACATATTATCCATATCACATAAGCTAATCATGATTTAAACATAATTTATCATAATTATATTCGGGTTGTCACAACCTTCCCCTCTTAGAAAATTTCCTCCCCGAAACTTAGGATGAATTTCACTTATCAAACAATTGGGAATACTATTTTATCTTTCTATATTCCCATTCCCATATTTCTTATTTAATTTTATGTATCCTCCACAAAACTTTAACTACGAAACTACTTTATGTAACAACCCGCGTAATTTTGGGCTATTTTAATTAATTTTTGGAAAATGAAGGAAAATAAAGTTTTTGATAAAATTATTTTTATTGCTCAAATATGTTGAATATTATTTTTAAAAGCGAGAATTTCAAACGATTTCAAAAACGGAGTTAAAACGGATTTTAAAATGATTTTTAAATGTTTTTTAACTCTTGGAGTTGTTTTGACTTCCAACTTTTCATTTCTTTGCCTTATTTAAAGGAGTCTTTTGGATTCCAACTCATCCTTTCTTTGCATTATAAAAGGAAGTCGTGGGCAACCCTTTTAACATACTTTTGGCACAAATTTTGGCAGCAAATATATTTTATATTCCTCTTCTTTTTATATATACTTTGGCCCTTGAGATTTGTGAGTTCCAACCTTAGATTAGAGGTGTTCTTGGGGCTATTTTGATGGAGGTTCTTGGAGGATATTTTGTAGAACTTTTGTGTTGATCTTGATGAAGTGATCGTTGGTTTCTCATCATGGTTTGAGGTATGGGGTTTTACACAATATGCTCCTTAAATCTCGCGAGTGTTATTCTCTTTGAATTCTTGTTAACTGAACTCATATTTGAATTGATAAATTCATTGAAATCTGGAAAATAATTGTTGAAATTATTTTGATTCATGTGGTATCATTATATTATTGATGAGCACGTTTTCATGAGATTTTAATATGACATGGATGTTGGGCACCCGCCAAAATTCCTATTTCCCGGGCTATTGCTTGATAAAGCATATACGGATGTGGTGAGGCCTGGTGACCCGGTTAAAGTGTTGTTGAGAAATTATATTGATAAATTCTTTGAGATTTGCATTTTGATTTGAATATTCATACTCGTGTTGTTACGCTTTATTCATTGCTAATCCATATTTGTTGAGCATCTTTCCTGTCGTATTGTGTACTTCCCCATATTTTCTTTTAGTTGGCAGGTTAGCGTGGATTGGGACGCTATGGACCAATTGGGATTATTTTAGCGTGGATTATTTTGGGAAGAGTATTTTTGGAATATTGTATTATTTTGATGTATAGAGCATTAGAGATTTGTATTTTTATTCGAGTTAGATAGTTGTAATTTTAATTCGAGAGACTTGTTGTAATTGAAGAGATTGAGATTAGTGGATTTATATTATTATGGGTTTATTTAGATGATCTATACCTTGTTACTTGTGGATTTGGATTTATTTTATCGCATTAGCGCTCCGTTCGCTCTCCCCGGGCGGGCGGGGTGTTACACTTTATTCCCTAATACTTGCTCTTTACGACCAAGTATTTCAATCGGTTCCTCGATGTACGACACATCTTCTTTCATAATAACTTCAATATCCTTATCATTACCCGTAAGAATAATCGTCTAATGATTTATTATTAATTAAAACCAAACCCCAACTCATATATTACTTCATACCTTTATATACGTATGTCAAACATTCACACATACTAGATTATCAGTTATATCATCGTATATTCACAATGAGTGAATATTCTTAACAACCTAATATCATTATTTAACTTTCTTCCTTCATTCCTACAGTTTATCCTTATCATCGTGTAATATTTCAATTCATAGATATCATATTACCATATTGGCTTATTACACGTCATATTTCCATCTTCCGTTCAACACCAAATAAACCTATTTGACTTTAACTACTATCCATATCATTTCTGATGTTTAAGAGTATGTTAAATCTCGTCCTTACAATTTCTTAATTTAAATACATCCTCAGTACTTTTCATGTATCAAAATTGTACAATCTTTCGCTAAATGTTTATTCTTAACCAATCTTTCATATTCACGTTCATGTATATTGTGCAGTCATGCACTATGAACTCAATATAACTTCTCACTATATTCCCTTTTTTAGTATCGTATGATTATTCTTTAACTAAACATACAGCGACTTTAACTAGTCATTTATCTAGCATAATTAGTTTTCAATCATAATCTTACCCCATTCCTTATTAACATTATAGTCTTATGCAGCATTATTAATACACTCACCTTACCCGTTTGGTAACATGATCATTAAACATAACATAACCACTGAAAATTTTAACCACACGTACCAACCCCATAATACTTATCTTAACTATTATATGTCGTATTTCTTTCAAATAACTTCAACAAATACCTTAATGTATCCTATTATGGTATCTCATATAACATCTTATCATTACACATACTTCTTGGTGACTCCATATAATGTCAAGCATATTCATTATATGTCATACTCTTAGTGATAACACGTACATACAATAACAAATATAACTTAATATCAACACAAACCAGTTGTCGATATTCCAACCCAATTAGCATCTTTCCCATACTCATAAACAACACATACACTTAAAAGGGCTCCCCAATATTTTTAAACTTCCAACTCTTTAACACCTCATCTTAACTTTACTATTCATATAAGCATTTCAAAACATTCCAAGAGTAATATTTACTACCTATACTCATACTATTAAAAAAATACATCTTAACTCTTATCACTCTTCTTGTACTTATCATAATTCAGTATGAACCCATATTCGGATCAATTATTATATTTTGACTAGTAATAGAATTTCAAACCATCTCACATTTTAAAATTCAACATATACAACTATTAATCCTCTCACTTCACCTTTACCATGTGAATCTTCATTTTATTCACACTCTAATAATTTACTATCTCATCCTTTAACGGAATATGGGTCCTGTACCTCACTCTCCCAATAAATGGGCACACACTAAACCATGGTTTAATAACTGACACAACTCAAGTCTACATATTCCAGTATAAGAAGAGATTACTTCCAATACTTCACAGTTTTCATATACCACATTTTGTCTTTAAAAACTTTCCTTTAACGACATGTTTGTCGATACCACAAATAAAACAATGCAATGATTCAAATTTAATTACCTGTATTCGCTGTCATCCCCGAATAAACCTTAACATCACATTTCCTTTCCTGCAAGATCCTTACATTTCATATCCCATACAACAATATATATGTATAACTAACAGATGTCAGTCAATAAATCTAATTTGCTTATGACTCAAAACAATTAATACTTCCACTGCCAAATCTAGGCACTCCTCACCCCAGAACCTCTAAAACCTGGCTCTGATACCAAAGTTGACACACCCCAACCCCATTACTTATAATTAAGTTTGAAAGTCAAAGTGAGTCAAATCATAATTACCTTAACCAAACCATCTTCACGATTATTCTTTTTCGTTAACGGCATGAAGCCATAAAGCCAAAACTTTTCACATATTTTAAAGTGATTATTCTTATTCAAACTTGCTTCAAGGATAAGTAAAATTAAATTACCCCTTTTTCATTTGACCAAAATTATGGTTTTATGCATCCTTTGCTAAGCCAACCCGACCTCCTAGATTTGGCAGTGACATCATGCTACCTGAAACACATAACCATAATAATCGTGAGCATAAGAGCCCAGTGAATGCATCACTACTAAACTATTGCATAAAATTAAATGCAACAAATAATATACATGTGGTAATACCTATGTACTTATCCGGCTCATTTATAAAGAATGACCAATTATATACTTATCCGGATCATTCATAAAGAATGACTAATTATATACTTATACATCCCATTAATTATGTATTACTACTGATCCGAATCATGATTCACATATCCTGTCTGCAATAGACAATTCTCCCCCATTCATGGTCGAGGAGTAACCCCTGTCTGTAATAGACAATTATCTCCCATTCCTGGTTGAGGAGTAACCCATGTCTGTAATAGACAATTCTTCCGCATTCCGGGTCAGGAAGTAACCTCCCATTTTGGTAACCCGAAATGAATAATTTCATATTCCATATTTTCTTGATCATATTCGTAACCATGTGTAATACATCTTACCAATAAGAGATATTCATATCGTATCCATAACCATGTGTAATACATCTTACCCGTGAGTGATATTCATGTCTTATCCGTAACCATGTGTAATAAATCTTACCTGTGAGTGATATTTAGATCATCTCCATAACGATATACAAATACCTCATAGTAGTGAGTGCACTCACCTTGACAGTTTACCTGGATTTTCCTTTGCCTTTATTCGGTACTTGCTCAATCAGCTCTTCTTCCCTTCCTTAGGGGCTTTTTTGTAATTTTCTATGAATTTTTCTTCAATCTCTCCTCACACTTTCTTCCTAGACTTCGAAACTCTCTTTTCTTTCATTAAAACTCTTCCATAGCTGATATATACTGAAGGGACAGATTAATTCAAGGGTTTTAGGTCGACATAAGGCCACCCCCTCTTGGTCCAATCAAAATATAACATGTGGTGCCATATAAGACAACATATCATTTAAGGCTAAATGACTACTTTATCCCCTGTTCGTAAAAAGATGATATCTTCTCACTCGAATGTCCGTTTGATGCACCGTTTATTGTGTTACAAACCTAACTCATATGTATACAATTATCTAGTTTATACCTCAAGTCAGTTATTATATTATATTGTTCAAAACTAGCCTTAAACATGAACATTCCTACCGAAACTTCAAAATTTCATACTTGTAACTAATTCGATATTTCATGCTTTATGAAGGTAGGATTAGACTAAACATAATGACATAACATTATATATACTAATAACATATTATCCATATCACATAAGCTAATCATGATTTAAACATAATTTATCATAATTATATTCGGGTTGTCACAACAAATTGTATGCCTTGGTCAAAAATACCTTACATATCTAGGTACCCTTTGGCATAATCAATCTCCATTTTAACATCGACTCATGTCTTTAATTAATATGTGAAAAGGAAATCCTCCCAACAACAGTCCATATACCATTTCTTGGTAAAAGAGTTCATTGCTTGGCATGAACGAATCGTGGCATAATATCGGGCGCAAAAGCGCTATAAATTCGTTTGCCTCATCAAAATGCCATTAATAACCATAACAATGAATTGATCCACGTTTGGTCCAAAATACACTACATATGAACTTCACGAACATGGTTGAAGCATTGGCTAACCCAATTTTAAGTCTTGGAATGCATATGATGCAGACGATATTAGAAAATCTATCTTTGTAATATTTTCTTCCCGAATCCACAACCTGCAATGACTAGAATGCAATTCAATATCCAAAAGAAAAATACTACCCTTAGTTGTTCCAATAGGTCGTTGATACGCGGCAATGCAAACCTGTTATGTATTATGACCTTGCCTAGCTCCAGGTTGTCTACACATCAACTTAATGCACCGTCCATCTTTTAATAAATAAATTTTATGGGGTGTCACATCCTTCTTTCTCACTTTTTGTCATTCTTCCACTATAGTGCAATCCTTGAGAGATTATTCACTCACTGACTCGAGCCACATTTTAACCCCTTAATTCACCAATTAGCTTCACTCACTTCACATACACCTCCTTAGGTTTCCATTGCCTTTTCACTAAGAGAAGTCATGAATTTCCCCGAAAAGATTTCTTTCCTCATTTATCTTGTTATTTTCTTCAAGTCTAACATCTGAGGATTTAGATTTTATTTTATTTTCACAAGTATTAGCAGCCAAGTAGCTCATTTTCTTGAATATAAATCTTCCCTTTTAAACTCCATCCCTAGTGATTCCTCATTAATTAAGTACATAGATTGGCTTTAGCCATTTAAGCATAAGCTTAGGTATGCAAGCCTTGAATAAGAGACACTAGCCAAAGAAAAGCGCGAATAATAAGCACACCCGACCATTATTGGAGGAGTTATGTATGCCTTTGGGACTAAACACAATGAGGGAAGGTATAATGCCTCTTTGTTAGCGGCCAAGAGGCTATCTAGGCTTGCTAGATGTTCTTAGGTAATTCGTCCTACAAATTCCCTTTATGCTCGGGCATCTAAGTCATGTAAATCTGTAACACCCTGCCTAATTAAATACTGGGTGGCCATCAGTGAACATTAGAATTTTCTTCTCCTCGGTGGGTAGCTCTGCTGGTACCAAATTAGTTAATCTCGTAAATTCTTCCTCGTATTCCGCCACTGTCTTCTCTCCCTGCTTCAAATCAAGTAGTTTCAGCCTCATTTCTGTCTGGATTACGAAAGGAAAGTATTTCCCATCAAATCGTATCCAAAAGTCTTGGATAGTCATTGTGTCTCTCTCCTCCATAGTGGTTGTAGCTTCCCACTATTGTAAAGCGGCCCCTACTAGCTTGAATGTAGCTAGTATTTGACGTTGAACCTCAGTGCATTCAATCATTCTCAAGTGATGTTGGATATCTTTCTTCCATTGGCTAGCAGTCACAACATCTTATCCCCCCTGAAACCCAAGTGGGTGCGCCTTCTGAAAGGCATCCCTCGCTCGTTCCCACGCAGTAGGAAATACTTGCCCTTGCACGGGTGGCACAACTGGTGCCTGTGCTGGAGCCTGCTGAATAGCAGCTAGAGCTGCATTGACTGCCTGAGCGACAATTGCAGCAACTTCGGCCGCAGTCATCGTACCCTAAGCTGGGGCGGGCTGCGGTACACGTCGAGGAGGCATCTGAAATGAGAGAACACTATTAGTATTTGATATATAAAAACATCTGAATAACGTAGGCGTAAATAGAAAAACAATAATCCTACTCATAGGGCTCTACATCAAAGAACGTTAAGCTGAAAACACAATAAGCCGTATAGATCCTAAAGGACACTAGAACCTGATGCTCTGATACCACCTGTAACACCACGCCTAATTAAATACCGGGTGGCCAGTCCCATACCAAATTCAAACAGAATATACAGTTGGCTCATTCTTAGCATCACTGTCGAAAATATTTACAACTCACCCAATACCCAATTAAGCTGGTGTTAAAAACTTTCCAAATTTTAATTTCAACAAATTCATATTTAGTTTAAGAATAGCGCGACACATTTTATTCTACAATACAGATAACACAAAAGAATTTAAATGGAATTGGAATAAACATTCCCAAATAATATTAATCCATTACAGTAATCCCAACAATAACAAATGTATTAAAATGACACGAACACAATAGTATATGACTCCGATAGGAAGTGATAGCTGAAATCCTTTGGGCGACATGCCCTAACTAAGAGAATACTATTAATCAAATGAAAATAGGCGTCTAAACAAAACTCCATAGCTCCATATCTTGTCATAGTCCGCTAAGGTTGGCGTCCCTGTTGCTGGACACCTGATATAGAAGATACAATAGAAAAGAAAATATGCAAGGAAACGGGTCAGAGCCCGATTGTGAAAATGATTTTAAAAAAAGCATGTATTTAACAAGTGCAATAAAACATTTATTATGTACATGTTAGTATCCAACTCTCACTTGCTATTCTCACCTCTCAACTAGAGTGCACACTTTCCTATTAACCTCCAAGTTAATGGTTCCTCATTACTGATTTCCATAATATGATTTCATCCTATATCATAACCCCGTATGTCCCATACCATACGTTATCATTCTTATACATTTCTCAATTATATGAATCGTTTCTCATTAACATGAATTAAGTTCTTTAATAAATATTCATTAACTTACTTCACTTCTTTTCTCAATTTACCGTTATCTACAATTATCACGCAATAGATAATTTAACCACAATATAACCATTCATTCCTTTAATTCATTATATATATAATCATATATAATACGGCACCCTGAGTCACAGCTGCGGTGCAATGCATTACTCTGCTATCATGTCCCATCATCGCTGGTCGCCGAATAGGATACAAAAGGTTCGGTAAGAATTTCTCGAACCACAAACAACACATACAAATTGGAGGCAAACATAGTTCTCATACCCATGGGCAACACACATACCTACGTTCACACAGTCAGCGGACTTACCAACTCCCCGATAAGTCTTTCATATACCAATGTTCTCGAGCGACAAATCAAAGATCCCATGGATTCATCAGGATATGACTGCCCTCACGCGCAAACCTCCCGTCGATAGCAAGTAAGCTAGGTATGTCATACACATAATCATTTATTAATCAAATAGGCATTATCATACCTATAATGCAATATCAACAAGGTACTCACATTACCCTTAGAGTATTCCCATACGTAGCATTATATCACTTTAATTCCCACGTATTAAATTATCATAACTTTACTTCTTAAATTTAGTTACCCCCGAGACTCAATCATTACTCAAGGTTCAAATAGGTATTTCCTCAACATATATTTAGTAATAAGTCACTAATATCCTACTGGTCCATATCATCATAACTCCCGAATTACTACGAATTAAACTCTCCTTTTAATTAGGGTTAAAACCGATAGTTTCAAATCTCTTATGAACACATCTTCTTTCCCTTAGGATTAAACCCTCTTGTAAACTTAAGGATACCCAGGTATTATGTTCAATCACCACTACTGGTCCTATCTTTAATCCTCATACATACTAATTATAATCCAACAATTGAATCTAGCAACCGAAATTCCTTTAATTTAATTATCATTATTTTCATCAATTAAATCCCAATCAAATTAATTCAAATCTTTTCCAGGGCTTACTAATCTTATATAAGTCCCATAATATCCAATTAATAATCACCAAAGATCTACCAAAGGTTTGGGATAAGAATCAACATTAAAAAGGAACAACTTTAACAATCCTGGGGATGTCGATCGATCGAAGGCAGGGGGTCGATCGATCCATCACTCAGGTAACAGCCTGGTTTTTCTGCGTTTCTGCAACTACGGGTTTCACCATTTTTGTTCATTCAAACCTTCATATTAACATCCCAAATAACTTATAATCCTTTCTACATGATATATCAACATATATGAATGATTTATAATACTTTAAACATCCTAGAATCATCAAGAGATTGGATAAAAAAGCATGTTTATCTCCTCTTTTTCCAGAAAATTATCAACTTAATATCCTCAAGAACACAACAATGGTTTTCAGAATTTCCTCAATAGATATATGATTATTTCGTGGATTATTATCAACCTACAACATGAGTTTAATTCCTATATCATTTCAGTTTCCAGAAATCCATTTAACAACTCCATTATGTCTTCCAAACATGAAAAATCATCTCTTTTAATAACTATTCTAACATGGACAATATACAAACTTAGATTGCCATTATCAAACACTTGCCTCTAATGAAGGTCTGATCCTTTGGTGTAGTATATCTCAGGTGGTTCTCCCTTCTCCGGTCAACCTCCGGTGGTGGTGACCCTTGGTTCTTGTTCTTCTCCTTTCCAAGTAAGCTCTTCTCTTCCCAAGCAACCTTTTACTCTCTCTAGGAAGATGACTTCTCTAATTTGTGTAGAGGAGGTGAATAACCCACGTACACTTAATCTTCAAATACTTATAATAGGACAAAATCCGAAATAACTATTCATCCGCCCTAGAAAAATGACCAAAATGCCCTTTTGGGTTGTCTATTCATTTCCAAATGACCCGAGACCCGAATCCAACATCCAAATAGACTTTTCTGACTATTTCGAACCTTCCGGACGCAACGACGCAGTCGAAATGACTATAAGGTTGATAGAAATTAAATTTCTTTTTTAATTTAACAAATTAATCGCGACACGTCCCATACCGCGTCTGACTAAAAATTCAAATTACCGAACAACAATTATCAATAATCATCACATTCACATATTACCTAAATATCTTTAAGTAATATTCAGAATCATACATTTTAATATCCTCAATTCGGATAAAATGCCAATGAATTAATTAATAACAAAATCCAATTAATCCATTAATTTAAAATATAACTCATTTTAAAAGTCATTAAAAATTACGGGGTATTACAAAATCCCTCTTTGTCCTTGGGAGGATGGAAACATTTTATCTGAGGCTTCCACTATCATATGGGGGAACATATTCACTTTTCCCATTTTCTTTCCATTTACTCGGCTGATAAGACTAATTAGGATCCAGCCCCCTGTGAGGGTGAGGTATATTTTTATAAATACTAATTTTATATAATCCTCACTCAAAACCCATATGAGAATTCCTCTTTTCATCAATTTAGACCCTTATCAACTCATCACGAATCCTTAGAGGATTTTGGTAGGGTCCATGATGGGGCTTAAACTTCATATGTAAAATATGTGTCGTTGGGTGTTTATGCCCTATACTAAAAAAAATACCACAACTTGAGATGCTATATATAGAAGTGTAGTGGCAAGTAGGGATCAAATCCACAGGGAACGATATTTATGTCTAAATTGCATTAGTACTTAGAAAGGGGGAAAAGTGAAAAGATGATATGTGAGGATAAAATTAACAATGGGAAATAAGTTAACTAAATTAAATTACAAAAATGAGATTAGGATCATTTTCCCACCATGGATTAACAACACGTATGGATCAAAATGCACTTAACCAAGCATTTTTAATTGATTATAAACATAAAACATGAAGAAATTTAATTCAACAATGAAAGATCAAACTTCCACTCGAATATGGTAAAGAATGGATAAGTTGCAATATTGCTATAAATAATATTGTTGCATGATGAAGGAAGTTAAATGCCTAATATTCTGACTTTAATACACAAGGTTTCAATTAAAAGTGTTTCAACCCAAAACCTAAATTTTAAACCTCAATACCCGTCAATGGTGGAAATATGACTCCAGCCTAAAACTAGTTACAACACATGATTAAAATAATTATTACAACTAATTAATGAAAGCAAACAACAAATTAACCAATAAAAAGAATTTATATTAGAACATGGCTAGGAAAAGCGAGCACATGCAAAGTATGATTTGGCAAAATATTTACAAATCGGACAAGTGTTAAAGTGTGCATAGATATCAATCCTTACTGGATATCACACGCATCAAATGAAAGCACTCTGAAATGGGATCTAACACATGGGACATGCGAGCATAAGGTGTAACTAAAAATGAAATCTAGACCGCACACATGTCATTAATGAAGAACGCTATATATATAATGAAAAATTGCAATTTCAAAGAAAGGATACCCCTCATCAAATGAGATGAAATGCATTATCACAGATTATCGCAACTACTATGACTTTTGAATCAATTTCATCCTAGGATCACATAGGACTTGAATAGGGTTGTAATGTAGTCTAGGTGAGGTTTATGCAAATAAGGGGAATATATACATATTAAAAGTTGTTTGGGGATGAAACACTTGGGATAATGAAAAATTGTGGAAAATTTCAAAATTGGAATATGATTCCCATAACAAACATTGGATATAACATCGGAAAGCAACAAATATTATTTAACACTATGTACAAAATGGAAATACATTCTCTTTCTTTGTTTTCTTCTTTTTCACATCTTTTTCTTTTCTTTTTCTTTCGTTTTCTTTTCTTCTTTTTTTTCTTTTCTTTTGTTTTCTTCTCTTTTCTCTTTTTCACTTTTTTTTCTTTTCACTCTCACATGCTCAATTGCAACCACATAACAAGAACATCATTCAATCCCAAGTATCATTCAAAAAAATGTATAGAATGTTATATATATGGTTTATAACTCCAATTTGAAGATGGTTATAGGATTTGGGATTATGAAACGAAAGGATAATCTTTAGGCTCAAAGAGGTTGATGACGGGAAACATATATGGTAAGGTCAAGGTCAATATGGGTTAATAACAAAGATGGCCTAGGATCCTTTCTTAAAGTTTATGCAATTCTCAAGTCAAAACAACTTTGAAAATCATGATCAAGTAACACATTAGTCAATTAATGAATCATCAAATGAAAGAATAGTGAGATTACCGACGAATTTAACATTTTCAAGGAGGACAACGTAATGTATAATACTCACAAACGAAGAAAAGACCAACACTCATTTGGTGTAAGTATATACAATGTAACAAAATATCACCGAGTTATAAAGGCCTTAAACCAAATCATTTAAACAAGAAAAGTGCATGTACTCATGGGATTAACATTTAATTCATGAAGTTTTTCATAAAATCGATGATTTGAGAACTAAAGTCTAATAACTTTTAAAATCAATAAACTGTATCATTGAATTATCTATTGGATCGGGCATTTATTTAAAATTTATCATCGAAAATAAAGGCAAAATGGCCAATCAAATGAGAAAAAATAAAGAAAATATTTTTAAAAATTTTAACAAAAAATCATACTTGGGAAGAAAATTTAATCAAATCAAAAAAACTACCAATGAATGGACAGAATAACCTACACCCCTAACTCAAACGTTACATTGTACTTAATGCAAATAAAGAACACAAGTTAAAGAGAGGAAGATAGTGATATTACCCAAAATGGAGAGATCTCCGGTAAGTACAAGTCCAAAGTATCTCCAAAACATGTTATATTAAAGCATAACAAAAAAGAATAACAAAAACTTTAACTAATCACACAAGACTATAATTAAAAAAATTAAACAAACTATTATTCACAAACTACAATTTTAACTTCTAGCTAATTATACAATAGAAGTTAAAAAATTTTAGGGTCCACCCATAAAAAAATTTGAGTTTGAGGAATCAAATGTGGTCCTTCATTTGGGTGAATGCCTTCCGAGAAAATGGGTTATGTTCATGCAACGGGAGACATATATAAGGCGGAAGAAATGAACCATCGCCAATTAAAAGTTTTGGAGGATGATGGGGGGTCTGGATTGAATAGGAGACAAGCACAAGTGGCATCCAAGAAAACAAAATTTCCTTCCAAATATTTTTCAATTAAAATGCAAGGTGGGGAACGCATAAGGGAATATCCCCTCAAGGAAATCAATTCGAGCAAAAATTCCTCATCTATAAAAGGATTGAACATTGTAAAGTTTTTAACCGACTCATGGGACTCTTGTATTGGTTCAATAATGGCGAACGAGAATGGGGGTGAAATAAATTCTAACTCAAGAGACGACTTATCATCGCTTGAATATTAAATTCCAAAGGATAAAGATTCACTTTTAATGAAATGTTCTTCTAAAAATGTTTGAGATAAAATGAAAGTCTCAACCTCTTTTTTGTTTTCCAAAGAAGAAAACATCTATTTGCAAAGTGCTTCAATTTTTAAATGATCACCATTATCATTCTCCAATACGCTTTGGGTCAAAAGAAGCATGGTTTCTTCCAAAGTAGGAATTAGTGGCTCTAGAACCTAGAATTACTCATTTGGTTGAGAACATACTTCAACTTCAAAAGTCTCAAAAGAAAAATCATCATTGGATTCGAATAATGCATCCAATTCTTGTTCCCAAAAATTATTTTCTTCCCGATAACTTTTTTAAGCTTTTTATTCTCAAGAATGTGAAGGCCTCGTGCAACGTAATAGGTGGAGGAGTGGATTCTTCAAAATGAAAAATTTTGAGAAATATTTTTAGAATTAATCTCAAACTTACTATTATAAGAATTTTGAAAGTTATTGGAATCGCGATAAGTTTCAACTTCCTTATTATAAAATTTTGATGGCCCAATATCGGATAAATCATTCTCATGATTCCCCAAATTCTTTAGTTAAGTTTGGTAATACTCACCCAAAGTCATTTTAGGTGTATCAAGTTTTTGACTTTGTAAGTAATCACAAAAGGTCTTTGGTTTTGGGGAATTTTGAGAATTATCATTGCGATACAAACAAATCATTATAATTACCGAAACCATAAGAATAAGACATGCTTACCCCGATTGTTCAAGAATGAAATTCTGCGAAGTGGTGTGTGTTTGAGAATTCAATGTTTCTTAGAGATCAAATGTCCAAGTCTATCAAATAAATTAAAACAAAAAGATTAGTAAAAAATATATATACAAATCACTAAATTAATAAAATTATAAAACGAACTGCTCCCCGATAACGGCACCATTTTTTATTGTGAGTAAACTTCGTATGTAAAATATGCGTCATTGGCTGTTTATTTCCTATATAAAACAAATACCATAACTTGGTACGCTATATATGGAAGTGTAGTGGAAAGTAGGGATCGAATCCACAGAGAACAATATGTAGGATTGTGGGTACCCAAAATTAAAACCATGGGCCTGAACGAGTAACCCAATTCTGGCGGCCCAAAGTCTAGGTCCCCCACCTCTTATTCTGAATATGATCCGGTCTCTTCCCACGTTCCCATGAAGGGAGGTTATAGGGAGAGATGGACGACGTAGGAGAATCCATCACCCCCACTTACCTAAATGTACATGTATATATATAAAACCCTAGGTCCGGGGCAAAGGGACAAGTTGTATTCTCTGTAACCACTCTCCGGAGTATATAGAAATAACATCGACTGCACCACCGTGGACGTAGGCACATATTGGTTGAACCACGTACATCCTTTGTTGTGTGATTGTTATTTTACATTCCTTGTTCCTACTTGGTGATCGCTTTTTTCTTATCTATTTATGTTGCATAATATTTGTCACCATAATTGGCTCCATCTGTGGGAAGCATTCATCTTTCCCTAAGAAGAGCCCACACCAAGAAAGGAGTTTAAGATGTTTGGTCACAGCAGCAATGCCCCCCAGGCAGGGGATATTCAAGAACCACCTACTCCTCGCAGGATTAGGTCTGAAGTTCGAAGTTCAGATCAGAGGGCTCCCTTGGAAAGGCTAGCCTTAGAAGAAAGCCAGGGACCGGCGAGATCCACACAGATATCCAGATTGATTGATGCGTATGAGGCAAGGCTCCACGAGCAGAGGGAGTCTTCTCGCAGATACGAATTTGAGAATGATCGCTTAAAAAGAAGACTGGAGAGACTATAGAGGGAGCTTCATCCTGATAACAGGAAACGTCCATACCGTACTCCTAGCCCTCAGGAGAGAAAGTCTCGCAGCCTAGGAAAGAGCCCTAGGCGGGGATCTCAAAAGGTCAAAGGAGGTCAATCAGAAGACGACCTCCGCGAGCAGCTGCGAAGAGCTCGCCGCTATCAGAGCCCTGCTCGCAGCGACGAGAACATATGAAATATGGTCCGCAGAGAGATAAACCAACATCCTGCCCACCACGGTACCAGGTCGACCCGAGAACTCGCTAGGCAAGCTCTCAAAACCCAGATGAAGTCACCTTTCATGAGGGAAATTGAGGAAGAAGAAGCCCCCAAGAAATTCGCCATTCCAAGGTTCAAGATTTATGACGGTAAGACTGATCCCATTGATCACGTCAGGCAGTACCGACAGGCCATGACCCTCTGGAACCACCGGGACGTGCTAATGTGCCAAATTTTTCCTTCTAGGCTGCATGATGTAGTGCATAAGTGGTTCGAAAGGCTCCTCCACCGGTCAATCAGGAGTTTCAAATCCCTAGCCAAACTTTTTACGGCCCGATTCATTACCAGTAGATCCCATCCCAAAAGGATGGATGCTTTGCTGACAATGAAGAAAATGCCTCAAGAGACCCTTTGAGACTAAGCAAAGAGGTACTGGGAGTTATGCAATGAGATCGAAGATTGCACAGAGGAAGTGGCAGTGGCCTCTTTCAAAATTGGGCTCCCCAGTTCTTCCCTTCTATACCAGTCGCTGATGGCTCGCATCGAGAAGTACGCTAAGGTGGAAGATGTCACCCGCCCCAGTACAGGAGAAAATGGTCGAGCTAAACTCACTACCAAGGGAAGTGACAAAGCTGAGAACCATAAGAAAGGAGAAAAGAACGGGAGCAAAAATGGCTCCAAGAACGGAGGGAACCATGACGCGTCGAAAGCATTCCAGACGGTTCATACCGTCTTTAAAGAACCAATTTACAAAATTCTCGTGAAGATCAAAGATGAGCCATTCATCAAGTGGCCCAGGAAGATGGGAGGAGATCCCTCGAATAGGAATAATGCGCTAAGATGCACTTCTCACAAAGAGGGAGGACATAAGACCGAGCACTGCCAAGCTCTTAAGTCTCACCTCGAGGAGTTGGCCCAGTCTAGCATTTGAACGAGTTTGTGGAGAAGAGGGCAGAGAAAGTGGCTGCCAACATAGAAGTGCGACCTGACAATGTGCTCGAAGATGACGCTGGACATGAGTTTGTGGTAATTCACGGGGCATCTGATGCCAAGCAGATACAGGGAAATTCAGCTCGAATGGAGATGAAGAAACTTACAGCTGTAATGCAGGCTTTTCAGATCGATCCAGTAAAATCACAGTCAGGAAAGCGCCGACGAGAAGATGACGTAAACTATAACAAGCACATTGTTTTCACAGATGAAGATCTGGTGGGAGTAAGGACCCCGCATCACGATGCTTTGATCATTACCCTCAAGATAGCTAACTTTGACGTCGACAAGTTGCTCGTCGACCAAGGGAGCTCGTCCGAAGTAATGTATCTTGACCTATTCAGAAAATTGAAGTTAAGCGTCACCGACCTAAAGGAGGCTACTATACCTTTAGTTGGCTTCGCTAGAAAAATAACTATGCCTTTGGGAAAGATCGTACTACCGGTACGGGCCAAAAATGTCTCCAAGATGATCGAGTTTTTGGTAGTTGACATCGACTTGCCATACCAGGCCATCCTCGACAGAGGATGGCTCCATGCGATGAAGGCAGTCTCCTCGACCTACCATCAGAAACTCAAATATGTAACCGTACGAGGAGTAATGGAGATCCACAGTGATCAGGCAATGGCGAGAAGGTGCTTCATAGCAGCCATCCGACCAAAGCCAGAAAAGAGGGCCGAACAGCCCAGCAAAAAGGTTGAAGAAGGTCTGACACCTTCTAAATAGAAATTAAAGTAAGGAAGACCTGGAGTAGAGGAGACCAGGATCCTTACCTACGAGCGTGTCGTCAATGACCTGGTAGAAGTTACAGTTGGAGATGGAAACAATAATAGAGTCTTCTTGATTGGAGCATCTCTCACCGATCAAGAACAAAAGGAACTGACAACTCTGTTGAGACGCAACGTAGATGTTTTTGCATGGGAACCATACGAGCTGGCCGGAATTGATCCTAGTATGGTCAATCATCAGCTGCACGTCGATCCCACCTAAAAACCAATCACGTAGAAGGCACGGCGAACTGCACCCGAGAAGGCTAAAGCGGTCAAAAAAGAAGTTAAAAAACTGCTGGATGCAGGATCCATAAGGGAAGTACAATTCCCCAAGTGGTTATCCAACCCCGTAGTAGTTCCGAAGAGCAATGGGAAGTGGAGAGTTTGCATCGACTTCACAGACCTCAACAAAGCATGCCTTAAGGATAGTTTCCCCCTGCCAAAAATAGACCAACTAGTAGACGCCACTGCAGCTCACGAGCGAATGAGTTTCCTGGACGCGTACTCAAGGTATCACTAGATCCCCTTGTATGCCCCAGACCAGGACAAAACGGCATTCATCACGACAGTTGGGTTATATTTCTACAAGGCCATGCCCTTTGGTATCAAGAATGCAGGAGCAACCTATCAGTGGCTGGTCACCAAAATGTTCAAGGATCAGATGGGAGACACCATGGAGGTCTACATCGATGACATGCTCGTTAAAAGTAAGAAGAAACAAAATCACCTCTCAAACCTGTCAAACACCTTCGAAATCTTCAAGAAGTGCCGGATGAAACTTAATGCGAGCAAGTGTTCCTTCGGTGTCCAGTCAGGAAAATTTCTTGGGTACTTGGTCAGTAAGAGAGGCATAGAGGCTAATCCAGACCAGATCGATGCAATCAACAGGGTGCAACCCCCTCGCACAATTCGGGACCTACAGAAGATCACTGGTATGCTCGCTGCCCTAAATCGTTTCATTTCTAAATCCTCCGAGAAGTGCAAACCTTTCTTCCATCTTCTAAAGGGGAACAAGACGGTAGAGTGGAGCCCAGATTGCTCACGAGCATTGGTCGATATCAAAGCCTACTTAAGCTCTCCACCACTGCTCGTCATACCACAACAGGCAGATTCTCTGTACATATACCTCTTCGTTTCCAACCACACTGTCAGCTCTGCGCTAATATGCGAGGCTGGAGGAATCCAGCACCCCATTTATTACGCGAGCAAAACCCTACTGGACGCCGAGAAGAGGTACCTACCACTGGAGAAGCTCGCCTTTGCACTAGTAGTAGCCTCGAGGTAGCTAAAGCATTATTTTGAAGCCCACACTATTATCGTCCTTACATCGCACCCCCTTAAAGCAATCCTGAGGAAAGCGGATTTGTCGAGCAGACTGTCTAAATGGTCAGTCGAGCTCGGGTGATTTGATATCCAATTTAAACTAAGGACAGCTATCAAGGGTCAGATCCTTGCTGATTTCATAGCCGAATTTACGGGAGAGAAACCCTCCGACCAACCTCGACCAACAAGGCAAGAGGAAACCTGGAAACTATTTCTTGATGGAGCCTCCAACTCAAAGGGGGCAGGGGTAGGCATTATTCTCATTACTCCAGAGAACACAATCCTTGAACAAGGAATCAGGCTTGGATTTGTAGCCTCCAACAACGAAGCAGAGTACGAAGCCCTAATAGACGGCCTCCAAAAGGCGCATACTCTGGGAGCAAAACATTTATAGGTGTTCGGCGATTCCCAACTAGTCTCCAATCAGATAAGTGGAGATTATAATGCAAAGGATGAAAGAATGGCAGCCTACCTCGCCTTAGTAAAAAAACTAATGTCAAGCTTTGAAGAGATCAACGTCCGACAG
The DNA here is from genome assembly GCA_949130495.1 of Sambucus nigra. Classification (NCBI taxonomy): domain Eukaryota; kingdom Viridiplantae; phylum Streptophyta; class Magnoliopsida; order Dipsacales; family Adoxaceae; genus Sambucus; species Sambucus nigra. The sequence continues at coordinate 359,912,931 of OX422211.1, read as the reverse complement.
TTTCCCAGGGGGCAAAACAATCATGCTGATGCCTTAGCAGCCCTAAGTTCGACAGTTGACTCCGACCTAAAAAGAGTCATCCCCGTCGATTTCCTCACTTATCCGAGCATTAATCGCAATAGCAAGCCACCAAACGTGAAGCAGGTACTCCAGGTGGGATCATCCCCCAGCTGGATGGACCCCTTAAGGGACTATTTAAAGGATGGAATGCTCCCGGATGACAAGAAGACTGCCCACTAGATAAGAGTCAAAGCTGCTCGCTTTCACTTATCCCCAGAAGGCAACTTGTATAAGAAATCCTTCTCCAGTCCCTACCTTAAATGCATCCACCCCGGGGATGTCGAGCAAGTGCTACACGAGCTTCATGAAGGAATCTATGGAAGTCATATCGGAGGAAGGTCTCTAGCCTTTCGAGAAATGAAGGAAGGTTATTGGTGGCCATATATGCAAAGAGACTCTGCGGAGTATGTCCGCAAATGCGTGAAATGCCAACTTCACGCTCCTATGATCCACCAACCAGCTAGTGATCTAAAATCCCTGACCAGCCCATGGCCATTCGCCCAATGGGGAATGGACATCGTGGGACCGCTGCCTACCGCCACCATCAATCGCAAATATCTATTGGTTGCGACTGACTACTTCACCAAATGGATCGAGGCAGAACCCTTGGAGAACATCCGAGATGCTGATATGATAAGGTTCATATGGAGGAATATAATCACTCATTTTGGCATTCCCCGAACCATCATCACCGACAATGGAACACAGTTCGAAAGCGGCTCCTTTCAGAATTTCTGTAACGAACACGGTATCAGACACCACTTCAGTTCGGTGGCCTACCCTCAGAGCAATGGCCAAGCTGAGGCTTCCAACAAAATTGTGATCGATGGATTAAAGAAGCAATTGGAGCGAGCCAAAGGCCCATGGGCAACTGAACTACCCCATATCCTATGGGCATATCGAACCACTCCTCGGCGAGCAACAGGAGAAACCCTATTTTCGCTGACATATGGCATGGAAGCAGTTATCCCACTAGAAGTAGGTTTGCCAACAATGAGGTCCGACCTTGTCAACCAGGGCCATAATAATGAAGCATTGCACGCTGAACTCGACCTAGCCGACGAATGCAGAGAGCTAGCCCTAGTGAAACTAGCAAGCTATCAGCAATAGCTCGCGAGGCATTACAGCAAAAGGTTTAACCCGAGAACATTTCGAGTTGGGGACTACGTTCTAAGAAAAGTCCTGGGCAGCACAGTGAAACCATCAGACGACAAGCTAGGCCCAAACTGGGAAGGACCCTTCAAGATAACAAAAGACGATTTGCAGGGTGCCTATCACTTGGAAACGATGGAGGGCAGAGAAATACCACGAGCATGGAACGCAGCTAATCTCAAGAGATTCTATTTTAGATATTTCTTTTATTCTTTTGTTATGAAAATGGAACTTCATTTATCTTATTATTAATGAAAGTTATTTAATTGGTTACACTCTGGTTAGTAACAGCTGCATTTATCGCACATCTTTTCCAAGTAACAGGCACATTGATCACTATACTTTAGCAGGGGAATATCCCTCCTCAGGTCATCATCATGAAACACGAAGGACCTCTTAGCATTCCCCCTGGCAATATATGAAGCCCTACAATGGATCCTTAGACAATATGACCAAGTTTTATACTGGACATCAAACCTCCTTTGGTTGAATAAAATCCTGATCGGATGAAACATCCAACACCAGGTGTGTCCTCGCCAATTGCCCCACTTAGGCCTAAGGGAGTGTGACAACACAACCTAAAAGGTAAAGTGGTGCACAATGGTATCTCGGTATTATACTAGACTGGGAGGACACTTGCATGACAAAATGAACTTAGAAGATTATAAAGCAGCTAGAATACGAAGAACATGATGCACACGTTTAGTCGGTAAAATTGCCCAAAACACAAACTTTTCATTAATTCATCATATTTACAACAATGGTGATACATATTTATTCAGCGAGCTAGCCCAAAGCATTTATATTACCAAAAATACAAAAACAACAACTGGAAAAATCTCAATGGGGGTGAGGCCTCTGAGCGAGATAATCAGCCACTCGAGCTCTTCGTCCGTCATCAGGAGCAGGAGCTAACTCTTCCTCAACCTCATTCGCATCTGACTCCAGTAATTTTCAAGGGATGGCATCGATGGGGATCCATCGATAATCCCTCCTGAAAGGGTTAGGCATCAGGATAGAGGGAGAAATCTCATGGCGATACCAAAGCATCGAGGTCCTCGAGACTTACAGCTCCTTCAAAGCTCTCAGCCATCCCCTGACGAAGGAAAGCTCTTCGAACTCTGTCAACCTTGTTGGAGCATCTGACCAGCCCTGGTCGTAGCCATCAGACCACACTTACCGAGGACCTTTTTTGAACAAGTGCCGCAACCGAGTGACATCCCACTGAAGCCCAGAAGCGATCACATATGCTCGATGGACATCGCTATGAAGCTCATCCATCTCCCTCTCACGAAGCTCTTACATTTCCCTATCTCATCTCCTAGTGCTCCTGCCAGCTCGTACCGATGAAGAACCCCGCAGCACAGGAGGAATATCACTCCGACCAGCTCTGGCTCGCGATGATGAGGAACCCTGTAATACTGCTGGAGCAGTGCTCGACGCATGCTCCTTTAGTAATGAGACCTCTCTCCTCAGAACCTCATTCTCTTGCTGAAGCATCTCGCCAACCTGGTTGATCTCGAAAGCATCGAAAAGCTTTGCTCTCAACGTATTCACTTCTTCTTGCACCGAAGCCCCAACCTCTTCCATCTCCTGGAGCCTGTCCTTCAGCTTGGCCACAAGTTCAGATTGCTCCTTATACTTTTGATTCCTAGAACGAAGGGATTTGCAAAGCCTAACGAAGGCCTGGCGAACCTCAGGACTCGCATTAGGACCAAGGGTCCTGCCCAGTTGAGAATTAGCAGGAATGTAATCATCAACATCAATCGACTACAAACAGTAAAAAAATAAGGGAAAGAAGAAGACATATCAGTGCACAGAGAAATAGAAGCCTTTTTCATTAATGAAGGTTGAAATTACATCGAACAATAAAAAGGAAATTTACAGACAGAAAAAACCAAAAATACAAAGCAGTCCTAGCAGATAACTAGCTAGCAACCTCTGGTGGCCCAGAGGTCGATGGACCCTTCCCCTTATCGACATCAGCAGGGGTCATCTGGGGGACAGGGTCAGCACCTTCGACATCTGGGATAGGGACTTTATCCACGGTTGGTTTTGGGGCCGGGTCATGCTCGTCAAACAGGGGATAATCGATGTCGATGCCAGCAGCCAAAAGGGCCTTGTTCCAGCCCTTCTTGAAGTTCAGACGATTAATATAGCCTATCTGAACTTCAGTGTCCTGGTACGTTGCAACCCATCCATAATTATATGAGTATTCCTTGGCAGTGACAGCCTCAGACTCCTTCTTCTTCAGCTCTTCAGACAGCACCTTGTTGTCCTCAACAACCGCTAGTTTGCTCGAGCAAACCAGGTCGTATGCCTGTCGCAACTCTTTTAAATCTTTGGCTGCAGCATCCTTCTCCTTGTTGGCAGTAGCAAGAGTCAGGTCGGATGAAATCTGAGCAGCGTCAACGGCTTTAAAGCTAGCCTCGAGCTCTTTACCCTTCAGCTTCAGGGCAGCGCTCTCCTTCTCCAACTCGCTGTTTCTCTTTACCAGCTCATCGCGTGAACGATACAGCACGACGAAGTCAGTAACAAACTATAGAAAAAAGAAGATATTAGAAGAGGGAAATGAGGGAATTCATAAAAAGATGGGAGAGAATGGAAAAACCTTACCAGAGCTAGCCTTTGACTAGCCTGACGGGCCAATTGCTCAGACCCTACCGCCCTTTGGCGATCAGCTAGGAGGACAGCTCTCTCGAGCAAAGCGGGGGCCAACTGAGGGGAAATTGCAACAGAAGCCCCCTCGGGCAGCGCAGACACCGGGACCAAGGCCTGCCTGACCTTCATCCTCGCTTCGGCCCTCCTCTTCTCCTCCTCTCTCTCATTCTCTTTCTTCTTCCTCTCCTCTACCCTCCTCTTCTCCTCCATCTTCTTCTTCTCTTCTTCCCTTTTTCTCTCTCTCTCCCTCGCCTGCTCCTCTTCCTTCCTCTTTCTCTCCTGTTCTTAAGCAGAGGACCGAGAACTAGTAGCCATAGCCCCAGAATTAGATTTTTGCTTCTTTGACATCTGTGCAAGAAGCACATGGTCCCCATCATCATCATCCTTGATTAAGTTCTTCCTTGGAGGAACTATCTCCTCGCTCGAACTACCAGAAGTGCTCGACGACCCTCGAGCTTCAGAAACCTCCCCACGATCAGAGGAGTTGTTACTATCAGAGCTACCTCCAACCAAATTACTTACCGCTCCTGCAAGGTCACTTTCAGATTTTCTCTCCTCCTCGTCCAACTGAATAAGATCCGTAGCAATCTCTTCGGGAAAATCAAACTCTGGGATACTGTCCACGGTCCTTGCTATGAAGCTGGAGCCAACGTTCTTGTACTCGAGCAGAAAGGCAGCAGACCTGGGATGCTCGCCGTCACCCAAAGGCTCCTTGATATTCCAAGCCTTAATATCTTCCGAGAGACGAACCTCGCTGAGAGCAAGTTCCAAGTTCTTTGACCTCGATGTGGAAGAAAAAGCAAAGAAGAGTTAGAAAGATCGTAAATTAATAAAAGTTGAAACAACAGAGCAATGTCTACCTATGTATTCTTCCCCATAAAAGGGAACAGAGAACCTTTCAGACCTCGACCCTTCAAATTGGGGATAAAACTGCCAGTTTTTAGCAAGGAAACCGTCTTGCCAATAGTCCTTATGGGAATCAGGTAGATTTACTACCAACACCCTGTCAGGGCTCCTAGCTTTGAGGTGGAGGACACCAGAGCTAGTTCGAGAGAAGGAATAGCAAAAACAGACCTCGGCGAGCCCTAACCTAGTACCATACAACTGATTTATTCTATGTACGCCATTAACGATTTTCCACACATTGGGCGAGCATTGTGCAGGAACAATGTTAAAATAGCCAAAGAAATGCAAAAATAAGTCATTGGGAGGAAAAGTGAGTCCCCCTGGGAAAGCAACAAGACATGGATCCAATGGGCATCATCTATATCTCTAACGTTCCTAGGAGGGGAGGCACAGCACTCAATATCTACCCACTCGGGGATGTTATAAAACTTCCTAAACTCAGAGACCGACCTATTCCCAATTTTCGCCATTGGAAAACCCTAGAAAACCACAAACTCAAAGAGAAAGTACAGAGAAAAGGTACAGGAAACTTACAAGATAGAAGATCGACTCGAACGATGAAGAAGCACAGGCCCAAATGACAAGGAAGCAACGAGAATGGAGATTGAGAGAAGAAGGTACGAAGTGCTAGAACTCACAAAAAATGGAAAAGTGATGGAAAGATTGAAGCGACGGTAGAAAAGTAACTATCCCAAGAAACCTTCAAATTTTGCTAATCATAGTGCACAAGGTACGAAGCGAGTGCCACCAAAATCAACTTCACAGCTTTCGAAGAATTGCAAAAGAGCCATTATGGCTAATCATTTAAATTTATTGAACCCATAAACATGGCCCAACAAACTTAGGGGCAATTGTGGGTACCCAAAATTAAGACCATGGGCCTGAACGAGTAGCCCAATTCTGGCGGCCCAAAGTCCAGGTCCCCCACCTCTTATTCTAAATACGATTCGGTCTCTTCCCACATTCCCATGAAGGGAGGTTATAGGGAGAGATGGAAGACGTGGGAGAATCCATCACCCCCCACTTACCTAAATGTACATGTATATATAAAAAACCCTAGGTCCGGGGCAAAGGGACAAGTTGTATTCTCTGTAACCACTCTCTGGAGTATATAGAAATAACATCGACTGTACCACGTGGACGTAGGCACATATTGGCTGAACCACGTACATCCTTTGTTGTGTGATTGTCATTTTACATTCCTTGTTCCTACTTGGTGATCGCTTTTTTCTTATCTATTTGTGTTGCATCATATTTGTCACCACAAGGATTAAATTGAATTAGTACTTAGAAAAGGGGGAAAGTGAAAAGATGATATGGTGAGAATAAAATTAACACTAGGCAATAAGTAAAATAAATTAAATTACAAAAACAAAATTAGGATCATTTTCCCACCGTGAATTAATAACACGTATGGATCGAAACTCACTTAACTAAGCATATTCAATTGATTTTAAACATTAAACATGAAGAAATTTAATTCAACGATGAAAAATTATACTTTCACTCGAACATGGTCAAGAATGGATTAATATCGTCATATCTCTATAAATACTACCGTTGCACGACAAAATAAGTTAAACGCCTCATATTTCGACTTTAATAGACAAGGTTTCGACTAAAAGTGTTTCAAACCAAAACCTAGATTTTAAAGCCCAGTACCCATAAATGGTGGAAATATGATCCCACCCTATAAAATAGTTGCAGTGCATGATTAATATTATTACAACTAATTAATGAAACAAATAAAAATTAACCAACAAAAAGAAGTTATATTAGAACATGGATAGGTTACAAAGTAATAAATCAACATAAAAATCTATAAAGTAATGAAAAAGATAACGAATAGGGAAATACCACCAAACCCTTATGATGATCCCAGAAATGACCTTTCATCATTATTATAAAGATTTTACACCTTGACCTAAATAGTTCGACCCAGAGGGTCGACCTCATAGGGCCAGATTCAACACGGTCGACCCCAGCATGGTCTGCCAAAATCTGACAAATAGCCATGAACGTGCAGAATTTGCCAGAAAAGTTTATTTTTATCATTTAAAAACTATGCAAGTTGATGTACGTGATGATACCACATGTCAGAGAAGTAATCAAACTCTTTATGCATCTTTTAAAAGAACAGATGGCACACATCTAGTGGTGGAGATCTGCTAACATTCTTTATGTGACTTGAAGTGCACACTTCACCCCAAGTCAGCTATAAATACCAGGTCATTGTACGTTATTCAATAAGTCACTTTGATGTACTGAAACTCTGTAAAGATATTTCTAAAGAGAAAAAGTACCATTATAATTTGTGTATCCTTCATAAACTAATGAGAAATGAGTTGTACCAAAGTGGATGTAGGCCAGTAGGCTAAACCACTATAAATCTATGTGTTTGATCTACTTAATTGCACGAAACTGTTGTTTACTATTTAATACCCTTGCTCAAAACTAGTTTTACATATGACTCACTAAGTTCCTATTGTTTATTTGAGATACCATTTTCGTGTATCATTAATCTGGCACCGTGTGTGAGAATCTACTAATTCGCTCGGCTGATTTTCATGGTGAACTCGCTCATAACTTGGTCATAGCATAGATTTGACTCATATCAGATCTGGACTTATCATTTGAAGGTTTAAGTTAAGGTTTTATCCTTCTTCATCTTCAACATAATTTCTTGGAATGTTGTGAGTTTCATTGCAGTTTAATTACAAATATAGGTGAAATACACTATTCACCCTCATAACTTATAGAATTTGATCCTAAAAAATCATAAACTTCATTTTCATTTTTATTTGTTCATCAGATTTGAGATTATTCAGGTGTTTTATGAGTTTCATCACAATTTAATTACAAATGTGCGTGCAAAACACTATTTACCTTCGTATTTTCTAGAACTTGATCCTAAAAGTTCATCTAATTCATCTTCATCTCTATTTTTTATTAGATCTGAAAGTTTTTTGGGTAAAACACCAATATAGAAAGTTAGATCTAAAAACTTACTATTCATCTTCTTACCGAAAATATCATTAGAATCACCTTCAACATTGCCTTTCGATAAAATAAACACCTCAGGAAGCGCACCGTTGTCGGAGATAGCAGAGCTCACATGAGATTCAAAGATGATGCTTGAAAATTAAGAAAAAATCAGATACGGATGATGGCTCTAACACAAAAGATTATGGAAAGAGCCTCAGAGGGATTGATGAATGCTCATACTCCGAAGGGGGTAGGAAGTAGAAACCCATCGGAGGAATGGCTGAATGCACCAAGAAAATTTGGACCATCGAGGTTCATAGGTAAGAAGTTTATAAATTTTATCTAGTTGGAAATGGGATGTGGGGAACACCCCTACAGTGAAGATCAGTGTGATGAAGAAGAGGCGGAATCATAACAAAGAAGCCGAGAACAATCTTACTGACCAGGTATAACATTTTTTATCCCAGAGATTGAAAGAGGAAATTAAACTAAACACCCCTCCCCGCATAAAATGAGTGCATTCACTAGGCTCACGAAGCCTTCGACCTTAAGTAGGCTGGGACCTAGACGAGGGGACCTCCTTCAATTCAATGTCAATGTAACTTGAGGTAAATCTCTGAGGGGCCTAGATAAATGTCGACCCTAAGGGGTAGGCCCGTGTTTAACCTCAAGACTTGTCCCATACATTGATAACATGACTAGAGGAACCTCTGTAAGAGGGTAGTCCCCTTGTAGCCTGGGATTATGGTAGTACTAGTTGAGGTGTAACCCCTATAAGTATGGTGATAAATGATAACCCAAAAACTCTTTAATGAATAAAAGTAAACATACAATATTATATCTGATCAACACTCAGATTGGACTCACAATGCACTCGTGTATAACTCAAACAATAATAGAGGAAACTTAGAAGTAACTCAATCAAATGGAGAGAGGAGTAAGCACTCTAGATACACCTCAGCAGGCAACCAAACACACCAACAACCTTTGAAATATCTCTAGTTAGCTATTAAAAGCTTCACAATAAATGACAATGGTGAGTGAGTAAGGGCTCTGGTTTGCAATAACTTTTTTCTCTCTGATGATAATCTCTCTAGAGAAGGACTCTGAAAGAACACTGAAAATAACAACCCCCCCCCCCTCAGAAGTGGTTGAGGCCCATAAATAGTCCCCCCACCCACCCACCCCACCCCCGAGGTGCCTCAGTCTTTCACAGCCATGAAAGACATCCCCTCATACTTTATGTCACAAATATTAAATGCTTGATGGACTAGTCAGCTCCACATAAGACATGCCTTTTGCCTAACCACTGTGCGTCAAGGGGCTGTCATTATAGAGGTGGCTCACCAACTATCTGACAGCCCCAAATACCACGGTGGTTTACTCAAGTGCAGATTTAAAAGTGCTTAGATGGATAGTGACATCACCTAAAGTATATATGACATTAGGAAGAGGGTTATTTGGTTCACAACTCAACGCACGTTGGAACTCAAGGCTACTCCATACAAGATTCCACGATCAAAGGTCTTTCGATGTTTTACCAGGTGTATCTAAGATGATTAGGACAAGGCCCAACGCTGCCTCACTTCTCAATCCCCAAAACCAAGTCCATCTGAATTTCCCATGGTGAGGTCTCACGATAGAGCATGAAAGCTCTCCCAGGCCCTACCAGGCCTGGTCTCTCGCGAGTACCATTTGACCTCACGCTGAATAGAACTATAATCATTACATCATTACAATCGTTATAGCTTACAACCATTATAAAAAGATACAACATGACTAAGTAAAACAAATAAAGCTAAAGGATGAGCTCTCTCGGCTAGTTTCTTCACTGGAAGATCTCCCTGGGCTGTCATGTTGAGCTACCTCATTTGAGCTTCCCCACTGAGATGCCTTGCTTGAGCTGCCTCACTAATATGCCTCGCTTGAGCTGCCATGCTGAACTACCTCGCTTGAGCTACCTTATTCCCTTGAGTCTGTTGTATTATCTAGGGGGATTATCTCTAATTCTGAGATTATCTTCAATCCACCGTACATTTGCCCCTTCATGTAGAGATTTGTTATGGTAACAAAAAATGTCTGCACAAAAACTTCTCAATCCGATAGACCTTCTATTTGTGAAAAAATTCTTGCATCTCTGTCTACGTTATAACTTCTTCCATTATCACTGCCAGGAAAAAGTAAAACTCTCCCTGATGTACCTGGACCAAAGCGCTTCGAATCGTCGACGAATGGCGAAGGGACATCGTAACTTTTTCCTGTCATTGTGCCCCAACCGTTTTGTCGGCTCCAAGTTGAATTCTCCCCAATTAATTCTCTAATAAAATTCTCCAAAGAAAATTCTATCGATCTGAAGGAACTGCCTCGTTGGGACTGCCCCTAGTGGTACGAATTCTCCTCGTTATCTCTATGGCCTGAGTCAAAGCTATCTGCATTTGGACTGCTAGCGAGGTGACATCATGATCATTTAAACTATGCTTGCAATTAACTTTTCCCCAAGATACCTGAAGTTTAGCGAATATCATTTCATCTTGTTCAAAACGAAAAATTCTCCCCGATGTACCTGAGTCACAGCTAACCCCATTTGGACTTGTGACAGGGGGAAAATCATAGCTTTTTAAACTGTGGTAACTGTTGCTGCGTCGTGGGATATCATATGTGCCTGACAAAGATTCTGGCGCTAAAATCATAACTTTTTTAAAATCAACCCTTTCTATTCCCCATGTGTCACTTCATTAATGATGTGGTGCCATCTTTTCAACTGTTAGGACACTCCCCGAAGTGCCACATGTCCATTTGAAATGATTATAGGTGGCTTTGTACGTGCGGTGGTGGGAAACTCAAAAGCCAACTTAAGAAAATTCAAACGGCTATTATTCGAACACTTTTCCATTTTTCATTTACCTTACCTTCATCTTCTTCAACCCTCAGAGCATTTAGAGAGATAAAACTCTCAAACCGCCATCGTTACCAAGATTTTCTCTGGTTTGTTTTCCTTGATCATCTTCTTCACCGCCTCCTGTGGCCATACTCCACCATTTTTGTCCCTATCTCCTCCCTGTCAAGCTTTCATCTTTCATCGCTACCTGTCATGGTTCTTCAAGTATTTCCAACATGCCTAAAACCAGTGCTCTGCCTGAAAAAACCCTTGTCCCTGCTACTACCTCCACTCTAGATGCCACTGCCCTGGTGGCAGTGCGCCAAGAACAGCGGCGCTTCTAACGTTGCTTCCTCATTTTTGGTGAGGAAGATGATTTTTAGGGCGCCTTGAAAACTTGAACTCTAAGTGCCAAGTATGACCCTTTGCTTTTGGGTGATAAAGACCAAGATTCCACTACTTGGGGTTATTTTCCTCCAGAGGGGACTATGAGGTTCCATCTTGACAGAGGTGACTTCCCTTGGTCCCATATTTATTTCGAAGGACCTAGTGGTTCCCCCTCCCACTTTGCTTCTTGGAACTCGTTTATATAGACCACTTACTCTGACGCTCTTTCCAAGGTTAGTCTCCATCCAGCTGCCTAGTTTGGGGAGTTCACTCTCTCCAAACACAATGTTTCTCTTCAAATTTGGGTCTCTCATTGGAACATTACAACTCACACGTTAGTTCTTTTATGGGGAGAGTTCATTGTTACGCTTGAGGACATTTGTGAGCTGCTTGGGCTTGATCCCATAGGGATTTTGGCTTATCACGACAAGGCATTAGATACCGAAGAGATAAAGTCTCGAGAAGAGTTAGACCATATTTACAGGAGGTGTATCGGTACTTCTAATAAGACTACATTCACTCCCCTCATAAACTACTTTTATCGTACCAACCCCACTACTAAATTTGGCCCAACCAAAGGGATATCACTTGAGTTACCAACCTACATACTTGTGATTCTTTCCCATTTTGTCTTGCCTGGAAAACCCACTGATTAACCACGTAGGGACTTGACTAATCTATCTGTCCATTTGGCTAGAGGATATAGGCTTCCTCTGGTAGCCATGGCCTTAGGGTCACTTTATACATGGTTGGACAGGACCCATCTGGACATGGAATAGTCCTTGGGCAGATATAATTTGGCTAACTTTGCAAATGCCATCATTTTGACCGGTTTTCTTTACTTTCATTTTTGCGAGATATCTGCCAACTGTGTTCCCCTTCGTGGTAGAGAAATCATCAAGACCCATCATCATTTTTTCTTTCACGAGAAACAGAGTAAAAAGGAGATTTTAGGCATTTTGGCCAAAGCAAGTCGCTTCGTGATGAGGCCCTATAGTGGAAATTCCTTTGCCTACTCTTGAAACTTTTTTGGTTCTGTGGAGCCCACTTCTAAGGATCTTATAGCGAAGGATCCTTCTTTTTCCATCGTATTGACCTTGACTCCGAGCTATATGCCCTCTTACACTAAATGGGGATACACGTCTGAACATTACAACCCCAACCGTTGCAATCGTCAATCTGCGTACGACCAAGGGGTTCCTCGGCCGGTGTTTTAAGATTCTCACTCCATGGCATCTTTCCTGAGGCCCCTGCCTTTTACACCGTGTCAGCTGCCTCCAAGATCTGCTCAGCCATAAGTGGTCGTGTTACCATTCCAGGACTTTCTAAGAAGGGGGTGTAACTAGTGATTTTGCGCTGATGTATTGGCCAAGATAGATAGCTAAAATTCACAAATTCATCCAAAGCTCCCTTATTTACCCCGTTGTATAGAGTTTTCCTCCTTTGGAGCTGGGGCTAAATGGGAATTCCGTTCTGGGAATTGAGTTCCCTCTCAGCCAAACACTGAAGGATCCTCTTAGCGAGCTACATCCATACTACCCAGCAATCTCCATTGCTATAGCCAAGTCCAAGAAATCTCCAACGCCTAAACCCCTTGCTGGATGTGCTTCTGTCGCTGTAGCTTCTGGTGAGGTTCCCTTCACAACCCCCATCGTAAAAGGCAAGGAAAACCAGGAGTGGGGCCTCCTCGAAGCCCAGGTCCCTGCATAAGTCCCAATCCCCTATAGATGCTTTTCCCATTTCCTTTGTTCCTCCCAATACTGATGTACCTAAGGAAATACGAGAGGCGGTTAGAAAGGAGGTAGAATGGCTACAACAGATATTTCGACAAACTGAGCCATCAGTTCCTCCTTCTGAGTTGTTTCCCACTATCGTGGTGGATCCTACTGAGGGAACTTCGTAAAGAAAAATGGGTTCCCATGGTCCTTCTTCTACTGGCACTTCTGTTAAGAGGAAGAAAACGTTAGGAACTAAGGCAAGCCTTTGTAGTGCAACTCACAGCAGTTACCCCTACTCCTAGAAGTTCTCCTTCTCCTTCTCCCAATGCATAGCCCTGAGGTTGCAACTGATCTCACCGAGAGGGATTCTCCTCACTCTTCTTCTCCAACTTCGCCCGTTGTCATACCATCACACACTTCCTCTGAGCACGAGGTAAGTCTTCACACACTTATCCACTTATAGCTTAGTGAATTCTCTTCTTTTTTCTGACACTTGTTATTTCTTTTATGTCTTCGTTAGGAGGTTGATGAAGAAAGGTCTTCTCCTTCGGTGAGTCCTTTTGTAGGAGGACTCTTCGGTGCTTCTATGAGCGGTGTATCTCCTCCTCGATCTCCCGTGATAGGTCTCACTTATTCACATCGTTCGGCCTCCAAACGTGCATAGGAGGATACTAAGAGGCATGTTACTCCCGTTGAATCTGTAAGGGTGTGACACCCCGCCTAATTAAATACCGGGCAATCACTCCTTTATTAAATTAAAATCAAGGTGAACAGTTGGTTCATTCTTAGCATCACTGTCGTAAAAAAATACTTTTCCAATTTAAACACCCTAAATAATTAAGCTAAGTGTCAAAACCATTTAAAAAATTTTATTCTCATTTTATTAAATACGGTTATAAAACCTTAAACCATTAACATCTAAAGAGTCACCCATTAAGAATAAAAATAGAATTGAACATACACGAATTTAATCATCAATAATAAATCCCAACATTTACAACACTAAAGGAAAACATCCTGACAGTAATAAATCCCGAAATAAAGGTACTGAAAGTAAAAATTTTAATCTCTGACTATACCAACTAAATAATAGAAAGAGGGCGACACATGCCCCTGCTGGATAAAATTGAACTAGGAGTAGAATCAAATGGATAAAGTCGTCTAAACAACAGGCCTGCAACTCCCACCTAAGCTGCAGCACGTTCCTTCCAAAGGATCCTAAGTAAGACACCCCTGTGGCTGGGAACCTGTAATACATACATATATATACAAGAGAGAAAAGGAAATAGAAACGGGTCAGAGCCCGATAGTGTATATGATTTAAAAATTCGTTTAGAAAGTATTTAAATTGATACAGGCCAATGCAACAACATATTAGTGCGACACTCTCTTGAGAAATTCTCACCTCTCTTTTAATGTGCACACCTATCGCACTAACCTTCCCAATGGTCTATCTCGTCATATACCACACTATCTTGCCCCAATGATTTAACTTATCTTAGGTTATTCGCAGGATTTACAACTGAACAACACAAGTATTTAAAACGTAAGATTTCAATTTGTAACCAAGGTTCTCCTTTTAACTTTATTAATCAATAAATTTTTCCAGTGTCATATTATACTTTCTCAAAACAATTATTTATAATTTGAGTCATCAACCATGTCCTACATATCAAATCACAGTAGGCAGTTCCAGATTTCAGAATTTCATATATATATTAACTACTCGTATAATATATATATCATAACAGCACCCCACATAAAAACTATGGTGCGGGCATACTCTGCTATCCAATCCCCGTATCAATCGTACTAAAGGGAATACAAGTTCGGAATCACTCTCAAACTGTATAAACACATACACAACAATATTGAGGCGAAGCATAGATTCCAAGTCTCTAAGAGGATGGAACATATCCGCGTCTCTTAGGACCGTCTGAACTATCAAATCGATAGCCTGTACCAAGGATATCTATCTCCTAGGGTACGAGTCAATATCCCCCATAAGGCAACACAGGATAAGATCGTCCCAGCGCGGCAACCTCAGGGATAGCAAGTAGCGTGGGCATGATTTTCACAAGTATATAATATATGCATACACAATCATAAAAATATTCCACTCTTATTATATCAATTTAGGTTTATCCAATAACCCACATTCACAACATTTATCCTTATTTTCCCATTATTATTTATCAAGTATAATGGTTGTTTCTAACTTTAATTCGAAGGGTTTTTCCAACTTACTACGTAACCCTCATGGACTCTATTCTTCCAAATGTACAATTCAGTAAATATCCATTTATGTTCCAACGTAACTCTCTCTTACGTGTCTCTCCCCTTTAATATATACTTACATCATCTCTTATGCAAAATATCCCAAAATTATAGATTTCGCCTGACATTAAAGGATTTTGAATTTTATTTTCAAAGATGAGAATTTCAAACGGTTTCGAAATCGGAATTAAAATGGAGTTTTTAATTGAATTTTTTTTATTACATAGAAGAGTCCTCAAAATATAAAGCTCTCTAAGAGTCCTCAAAACATAAAACTTTCTAGTAAAAATAATAGTTTTAGAAATCCGACCGTCTGATCAAGCTGAATTTTTGTCAGCAGTCATGTCTCGCCGTTCGCTACAACACACTAAAATTTCAAGCGATTCCAATGGTCCGATCATCCGAAATAATTTTTTTATTACATAGAAGAGTCTTCAAAATATAAAACTCTTTAAGAGTCCTCAAAACATAAAACTTTCTAGTAAAAATAATAGTTTTAGAAATCCGACCGTCTGATCAAGCTGAATTTTTGTCAGCAGTCCTGTCTCGCCGTTCGCTACGACATACTAAAATTTCAAGCGATTCCAATTGTCCGATCATTCGAAATAAATTTTTTTTAGTGTTTGTATCTGATTAGAACTCTTTTCTTAATCAAACTCTTAATCCTTTACATGACAAAGGGTTTCCAGAATATCATATAAATCATCACTACATGAAAATTTCCCATCTCAAATTGGGTTTTTCTTCCATAAATTCATCCTAATCATTCCTAAACCAATATGAAAGATGCGTCAACGAAATAAGCAAGATAAACACTTGCCTGGGATTTTCAGAAATCTGGTTTGGTGTTGAATTTGGTGTGGTTGCGTTCCCCGTCTCGCGATCTACGCATTGGCGGTGGCGGCGATGCAAACGGTTGAGTTTTGAGCCTTGAAATGCCTTGAGAGCTCTCTCCTCTCCTCTCCAATGGCCGTTCTAGTGTTTTGAGTTATATAACCCTAGGAGATAACCTAAACATCTGATATAACCCCTTTAATTTTCGTTGGTTTAATTACCCAAAAATACAAAATGACTAAAATGCCCTCTCGGGGTACTAATTAGGCCTAAAAACGCCCCGAGACCCAAATCAAACTCCCGGGTATACTTTTCTGACTATCTCGACCCTTCCGGACGCGTTGGCGCACTCAAAATGACCATATGAACAACTTATAAAATATTCACTTTTATTAATCCACATTTAGTCCCGACACGACACAGGCGCGTCCCGACTTAAATTTCCACAATTGTCATTTTATTCACATGTGACAATATTATAAAAATAAATCTCATATAATACTATACTCATCCAGTAATATGCAATAAATAATATATTCCCAATAATTACTAACTCTTGTCACGCTAGTGAATATTTAAAACAACATTTCGGATTAAAATTAAATTAATTTATCTCAATTAAATTTAATAAATCCTTAAATTTAAAAGCCATGAAAATACGGGGTATTACATACTCCCCTCCTAATAACGGAATTTCGTCCCAAAATTTGGAAAATAAGGCCTACCAGGAAGCACAATTCTGGATATCCTTTTCCGTACACAAACTAACTACACATTACGGCGCTCAATCACTATAGCCCTTTCTTCACAGCAACATTGTTTTACATTCTCATTGGAGACACTTCACATTGCACTCCCAACTGACAATATTTGAATTGGTTACGTCTATACGTTATAAATTCCATTATCTCACTATCATTAGGAGGCCGCACCTCACTACATGACAACTACTCGGATTTATTCATACACAAAATTCCCATTCTAAGAAGATCATACGAACATTTGACCACTCCTGACTGCCTAAAATAGTCGTGGAATTCCACCATATTTATCGGATATTTTCTCGACCGATCCAAAAATTCTGATTATCTACTCTCCTCTAAACATATGGAAGGAGAATAGTCGAGGTTCTTCCATAACAAAACCTTAATAAGTACCTCGTACGCGACAAACAGGTACGAGTGCTTCTACAGAGCATTCTTGAAATCATCGTTCCAAGATTCCAAAATCTCATTCACGTGGCTCCACCAATCTTTAATCACCATGCGCTTATTCCCTGGCTAAGGGTGATACATCCTACTCGAAACAAAATCTTATCTCCGCTGGTTCCTGAAATCCCATATCAAAGGTGGGATTCACCAATCTCATCCTGATTCAGAAATTTATACTGCGTCGGACCATGCACTGGCGGGGATCCTTCCTTTCAAAGGAAGTCTGGGGAATACTAGTTAATATTGTAAGCCAGCCCAAAGGAATAACAATCACTTCCTTCTCGGCGACTTAATTCACATGTTCGGGATAAACCCTTGATCTTGTTTTGAGGATGGCAACCCATCCAAGAACTTTACCGACTTTACCAACCTCTTCCAATTTCAGGAATTTTCGATAAACACAAAATTCTTTGGTTGATTCTCCTCTTTCAACCAAACCTTACCTATGGGCAGTGCATGTAGAGACTACTCACTACGTCTCGCTAAACATCGATTCTTCCCTTGAAATGTCTCACATTAAATGACACGTAATACCCCCCTTCCTTCCTTGGGGTATGCCGAAAGTTCCGACCCGTGCTCTTCTTTCCACGAAGTGCACTTCTGGATCTCTTATACTATACTAACATCATTACTCTTTGTATGCGCAAGTTGCTCTCACACTTGACTAATAACAACTCCGCTCCGGGTGTGCTTCATAACAATTAAATTCTACTCTATTCAAGGAATACCAATTCTTGAATGGCTTCCCACAGCCTTCCAATCAAGTTAGGGCGTGCTATTCTAATTGCACACTTATGTATGGATTATCGCCCCTCATGTGACGTTTAATACACTCTATCACTTCCACTTCGTTATACTAGTCCCACAAACATATATTTCACACGTCTATTACCACGTCCCTTCGACTCGGACTATTTTAACTGTAGTTAACCAAGATGCCCACATTTTTGCAACACTCCGACCGCCCTGGGAGAGCGAACGGCGTGCTACTCATCTGTAGGACTAACTAAATTCAACGGAATAGAAGGTATAGGGCATTCAAATTCCATGACAACAAAAGAGGAATAATAATTCTCAACCTTCCTCAGATAAGTACAACAATTTTCCCAGATAGGTACAACAACCAAAATAAATCACTAACGCTCTATCCATCAAAATAATTACAGGTCATCTCTTTTGTATAATATAAAGTTTTTTCCAGATAATCCATGCTAAAAATCATTCCAACTCTTTATTCACCTTGTGTTCTGTACGCGGTTATGACATTTGGGTACTCTCAATCACCCTAGAAATCAAAATTCTTAAATTCTCCTTATCATCGTTCCACCCCTCAACTCGTGGGGATAACTTTCAATGCTTTCCTACCACAAAAACTTACATACATAATTACTTGATCCCATTTCGATCAGGGTACCGAACTCATGGAATAGTGACCAAACGTCTCCCTATTTCCAACCTTACGCTAAGTTTCATGCGTGGGATGTCTCGCAAAGCGAAATCCAAACAAGGAACCCCCCGATACACTACTACCTAGCATTGTCGGTTATTGAAATCCGTTAGGTCCTCCGTCCATAGTATATACCCCTTTATTCCGTCCCTTGACAGAAAAGTTACAATTTCTCCCGTAATTATGCTTAACAAAGAACGTTTCACTAATTGCACTATTGTTCAGTATAGGTTGGTGGTAATAGCATTCCATAAACCTCGAATACATACAATCGAAATTCTCGAAATTCCTTTCCCTAATAATAGGGGTATAAATATTAACTCCCACATCTCTAAAGGATAAATATAACAATGCACTCTTCCTATTACTAAGTCCGGAGTGCTAAACATAATACCGAGTCAAGTCTTTTCGCTCAACGGTAAATCCCGGTACATACTGAATCATACTGACAAAGTCTATACATACATTGGTATCGAATATCTCGAGCCCACTATCTCCTCCGAAGTCTCTAGGATAGATAATATAAGTGCGAGTCCAACCTTCTTACAGGTAAAGCCTCGCCAAAACAAAACGTGTTGCACTAATGTAACTACTCCGATAGCCTCGCAATAAATGCCCACTATCATACTACCCATTTCTATAACATTTTAACAAAGATAATATCATACTCGTGTATCGCATCACTACAACGAGTAGCCTCAATAAAGTATAAAACACTGTTAATATACTCATTCATCCCCCGCGGATAGCACCAAAGAAAAATCCCGCTATACTAAGGAAAAATATTCACATAATGGTAACATTTATAATGATATGCATTAAACTCGTCTCACATGCTAATCTAGCAATGAACAAAATATGGTGACTCTCTCGTCTCACATAAACACGCCGCATTCTCTAAGGATACAACTTATACTTCCATCCTGGCAATCGTCTTGACTGCACAAATGGTTTTTGGACGTAACACGTCTGCCCAAACCAAAACAAAATTATTTTAATCGTTGCCTTTTACTAGGCACCGTATTCTTGTCCTTTTTCTCATTTTGGAACATATTATCGTGAGCGATCTCACTCCGCACAAAATACCTCAACACATAATCCACTTACCACCTTTCCTACTAACCATGTTAGGATTGTCCTTCTCTTGGACTTTAGTAGACTCGATTCCTGTTAGCCATCCCGGTTGTTCCCTTAGCTTTTTAGGCCATAAAGATCATGTTACTATCTATAATAGTACTTACTGAATTTGCCATCACTTGGTAAGAATTTAACTATCTGAAGCATTTAAATGGTTTTCCTGATGTGTATCCACATCCTATTATGGTGCTATACCACCACCATTGTATTCAGTCTTATTCTCGACTAAATTCTTCGATTCCTTTAACTTCCCCCACAAAGAAGCGTTATCATCTATATTGACAAAATATGACATTGTCAACCTCTAAATAGATCGTCCATCAGAATTTCCTCCTCGAGTATTATCAACTATTATTACAAAGTTGGTCTCCCACTTGGAGTCGTTTCCTCCACTAGTATCTACCTCTTTCGATACAAAATTTGCTAACGATTAGGATTCATATCCGCAATTGGACTTCTGTCATGCCCTCCTGCGATGAGTTCAGAACCACATTTGCTTCTCATCCTGAACAATTGAGGAAGGAACATACGGTCAACACTGTACCTAAGGTTCTCCTATCGGCATAACATTCCACTTCTAAAATTGGTGGTTGACTCCAACCATTATAATTTCGTCCCGAAAGCCAAAAAAAAATTCTCTAAATTTTCACTTTCAGTTTGCCACACTCCGTCCTATATTTAAGCCTTTGGATACTTTACCTCCTTTGGTAAACACATACAATTTTCGCATTTCTAAAATTTCCCACTGACAGTCTCTACATGTTTTTGTAATACATTGGGTAAGTTTACCCTCGCACCTCATTTGACTATAACAGCATTTGAAAATCATTGTTGCACCTTAGTCGCCTTTATAGTCGTGGCTTCTCGTGCCATAATGGAGGTGACCTCGACTACGGTCATCATTCTCGGATATATTTCATAATCTCAACTGAGCCCTGCCTCCTGATGTATGCTTAACGGTCCTCTTCTGACATCCGTCATCGCTCGTCACACGCACACATCCGAACGAAATTAGAATTCACTAGTGTATACACATTATAGCAGGAGAACGAAATCTCGTCAAAGGAATCGACAATCCTAAACATAGGTCTCTATAACAAACAAAGCAACGCTGAAAGCATAATAAGCCATACAGATCCTAAGGACACTAGAACCTGATGCTCTGATACCACCTGTGACACCCCGCCTAATTAAATACCGGGTGATCACTCCTTTATTAAATTAAAATCAAGGTGAACAGTTGGTTCATTCTTAGCATCAATGTCGTAAAAAAATACTTTTCCAATTTAAACACCCTAAATAATTAAGCTAAGTGCCAAAACCATTTAAAAAATCTTATTCTCATTTCATTAAATCCAGTTATAAAACCTTAAACCATTAACATCTAAAGAGTCACCCATTAAGAATAAAAATAGAATTGAACATACACGAATTTAATCATCAATAATAAATCCCAACATTTACAACACTAAAGGAAAACATCCTGACAGTAATAAATCCCGAAATAAAGGTACTGAAAGTAAAAATTTTAATCTCTGACTATACCAACTAAATAATAGAAAGAGGGCGACACATGCCCCTGCTGGATAAAACTGAACTAGGAGTAGAATCAAATGGATAAAGTCGTCTAAACAACAGGCCTGCAACTCCCACCTAAGCTGCAGCACGTTCCTTCCAAAGGATCCTAAGTAAGACGCCCCTGTGGCTGGGAACCTGTAATACATACATATATATACAAGAGAGAAAAGGAAATAGAAACGGGTCAGAGCCCGATAGTGTATATGATTTAAAAATTCGTTTAGAAAGTATTTAAATTGATACAGGCCAATGCAACAACATATTAGTGCGACACTCTCTTGAGAAATTCTCACCTCTCTTCTAATGTGCACACCTATCGCACTAACCTTCCCAATGGTCTATCTCGTCATATACCACACTATCTTACCCCAATGATTTAACTTATCTTAGGTTATTCGCAGGATTTACAACTGAACAACACAAGTATTTAAAACGTAAGATTTCAGTTTGTAACCAAGGTTCTCCTTTTAACTTTATTAATCAATAAATTTTTCCAGTGTCATATTATACTTTCTCAAAACAATTATTTATAATTTGAGTCATCAACCATGTCCTACATATCAAATAACAGTAGGCAGTTCCAGATTTCAGAATTTCATATATATATTAACTACTCATATAATATATATATCATAACAGCACCCCACATAAAAACTATGGTGCGGGCATACTCTGCTATACAATCCCCGTATCAATCGTACTAAAGGGAATACAAGTTCGGAATCACTCTCGAACTATATAAACACATACACAACAATATTGAGGCGAAGCATAGATTCCAAGTCTCTAAGAGGATGGAACGTACCCGCGTCTCTTAGGACCGTCTGAACTATCAAATCAATAGCCTGTACCAAGGATATCTATCTCCTAGGGTACGAGTCAATATCCCCCATAAGGCAACACAGGATAAGATCGTACCAGCGCGGCAACCTCAGGGATAGCAAGTAGTGTGGGCATGATTTTCACAAGTATATAATATTTTCATACACAATCATATAAATATACCACTCTTATTATATCAATTTAGGTTTATCCAATAACCCACATTCACAACATTTATCCTTATTTTCCAATTATTATTTATCAAGTATAATTGTTCGTTTCTAACTTTAATTCGAAGGGTTTTTCCAACTTACTACGTAACCCTCATGGACTCTATTCTTCCAAATGTACAATTCAGTAAATATCCATTTATGTTCCAACGTAACTCTCTCTTACGTGTCTCTCCCCTTTAATATATACTTACATCATGTCTTATGCAAAATATCCCAAAAATATAAATTTCGCCTTACATTAAAGGATTTTGAATTTTATTTTCAAAGATGAGAATTTTAAACGGTTTCGAAATCGGAATTAAAATGGAGTTTTTAATTGAATTTTTTTTATTACTTAGAAGAGTCCTCAAAATATAAAACTCTCTAAGAGTCCTCAAAACATAAAACTTTCTAGTAAAAATAATAGTTTTAGAAATCCGACCGTCTGATCAAGCTGAATTTTTGTCAGCAGCCCTGTCTCGCCGTTCGCTACGACGTACTAAAATTTCAAGCGATTCCAATGGTCCGATCATCCGAAATAATTTTTTTATTACTTAGAAGAGTCCTCAAAATATAAAACTCTCTAAGAGTCCTCAAAACATAAAACTTTTTAGTAAAAATAATAGTTTTAGAAATCCGACCGTCTGATCAAGCTGAATTTTTGTCAGCAGTCCTGTCTCGCCGTTCGCTGCGACATACTAAAATTTCAAGCGATTCCAATTGTCTGATCATCCGAAATAATTTTTTTAGTGTTTGTATCTGATTAGAACTCTTTTCTTAATCAAACTCTTAATCCTTTACATGACAAAGGGTTTCCAGAATATCATATAAATCATCACTACATGAAAATTTCCCATCTCAAATTGGGTTTTTCTTCCATAAATTCATCATAATCATTCCTAAACCAATATGAAAGATGCATCAACGAAATAAGCAAGATAAACACTTGCCTGGGATTTTTAGAAATGTGGTTTGGTGTTGAATTTGGTGTGGTTGCGTTCCCCGTCACGCGATCTACGCGTTGGCGGTGGCGGCGGTGCAAACGGTTGAGTTTTGAGCCTTGGAATGCCTTGAGAGCTCTCTCCTCTCCTCTCCAATGGCCGTTCTAGTGTTTTGAGTTATCTAACCCTAGTAGATAACCTAAACATCTGATATAACCCCTTTAATTTTCGTTGGTTTAATTACCCAAAAATACAAAATGACTAAAATGCCCTCCCGGGGTACTAATTAGGCCTAAAAATGCCCCGAGACCCAAATCAAACTCCTGGGTATACTTTTCTGACTATCTCGACCCTTACGGACGCGTTGGCACACTCAAAACGACCATACGAACAACTTATAAAATATTCACTTTTATTAATCCACAATTAGTCCCGACACGACACAGGCGCGTCCCGACTTAAATTTCCACAATTGTCATTTTATTCACATGTGACAATATTATAAAAATAAATCTCATATATTACTATACTCATCCAGTAATATGCAACAAATAATATATTCCCAATAATTACTAACTCTTGTCATGCTAGTAAATATTTAAAACAACATTTCGGATTAAAATTAAATTAATTTATCTCAATTAAATTTAATATATCCTTAAATTTAAAAGCCATGAAAATACGGGGTATTACAAGGGGTTTCCTCTTATCTAGAGGAGACTCCCCTAGCTTCTTCTGGTTCACCCTCTCTGGCGGTGGTTCCTCTGGCTGTGATTCCAGTTTTGCCAAGTTCTCCCCAGGTAATAAGTGTAAATTGATTGGTAGATCTTTCTTTTATCTTTTTGATACGATACAAATATTACGTATTTTACATGTTAACCTACGCGTTATTAGCCCCCTCGGGTATCTTAATCTCTATATTTATGCTCGTTAACCAGAAAACCTCAGATTTGAATAGATATATGTTTTGCAGGGCTTAGTATGAAGTTCATACGCATTTCGATGAAGTTTCGTACAAATTTGCACGCTCAAGGGAAATTTAGTCATTTCATAATTTGGGCATCTGGTCCCACATATTCGTAAAAGATCGATCGACCAAAAGGGTTGATTGATCAACCCTTCAATTTTCACTCTTCGAACAAAGACAGTGTGTTGAGCACTGATTGATCGATCGATAGACCAAAGGGGTCGATCGAGCGATCCCCTATTTTCCACGATTTTTTTTCTATATTTTATTTTTTCTTTTATTTTATTTTTCTTTTTCAAACCTACTATATAAGAGAACCTTTTTTCTATTTTGAAAATATCTTAAAGTTTACATTAGGTTTAGGGTTTTTAAGGGAGATTTACCCTACTTCGCCATTTTGGGTGTTTTGCCCATTACTATGTATGTAAGTTTACTATTCCATTGTCTTCCTTGATATATTTGTTGTTCCAGCTTTATTTCCATTGATGTCATTTACTTTTCTTACCTATTTAATCATTTATAGTTATTTATTTATTGCTTTAATTAGTTTAATTAGTGTATTTTAGTTTAATTCATGCTTAGCCCTTAGATAAATAGGGTCGGGATTGTGTTCTGCCATTAATGGGTTCGAACCTCGAAAGTTAGGGTTTCGTGAAAAATTATGTTAATTGAAACCTCGCATATTAAAAGCAGATTATTATGCGTTTATCTTCCTTTGTCACGCAACGTTAGAGTTTATAGCGATAATCCAAATTTAATCCGCGTGTGACCATTTTCGATTAAATGTTTTATCAAGTATATTTGGGTTAGAATCCCTTCATGCGTGATGTTTATGCTTAGTTTAATATGCTCGGTTAAATTTCTTTCGAGCCTTAACTCTAATTAGTAATTGTTTTGACTCGTGTGGCGGAATGCGATCCCAATCCTCGCTTTATTTTTGTGTAGCATAACGTATTCTTTTCTTTTCTCACCATTCACACCCATCACCTTTTCTTTTATTTATTTTCCACTTTTATTCCTTAAGTAATTAAATAATTAAAATTTAAAATTCAATCACTCTCTGTGGATTTCTTACGATACCCGACTTACCGTTGTGCTTGCCTCGCAAGTATAGTTGTAGTTTAGGTTTTTGCATGTAGAGTGGGAGACAAAATCAACGACAGTGTCCCTACACGAATACTCGATTTCCCTTGCATCACTTTCCTTCCTTGATGTATTTTTTAAGTGCTTTGTTGTGTTTTAGGTTGAAGTTGCTTCATCACTAGCTGCATTGTTGGTTGATCCTCTTCTTCAGCTTCCTTTATTGAGGCCCATCTATGTGTTTCCCTCTTTTCTGATAATATCACTAAGGTAAGTTTCACGTTCAATTTTCCCATTTTCCTATGATATTGCTTTCATCTAACACTTAACTTTATATCTTCATCTTTCTCCAGGATTGACTCCCCCGTTGCAGTCTGAGATCGCATGGGATCCTATCGTATCAACTGGTGTATCTAGCTCCGGAGCTCCTTCTTCAACCCCATGACCTATTCCCCCTTGGTCCCAACATCTGCCATTGGGACTTCTCATGTGGGAACAACTCTGGTTTTGGATCTTGTGCCCTTCGAGGGTGAGGGTGTCTCTGCTATGGTTGAGATTCCTCATCCCGAAGATACTATTGAGGGCCAGGAAGAGGGTGTTTTTTCTACCCCTTCCATAGTCCCGTTACCCTTAATCCTCGAGGTAACTTTGACCTTATCTTCGTTTGTTTGTACATGTATTGTCTTTTATCATGTTAAAGTTAGGATAGGGAACACCATCACTATTAATAATGAAAAACACTTGTTAAGTTTTTTTTTCGAACTCCACCAGTAACAGTAACTTAACAATGAAAAATCATTTGTCAAGATTTTTTGTCAAACTCCACCAGTAACGGTGACTTAACAATGAAAAAACACTTGTTAAGATTTTTCATCAAACTCCACAAGTAACGGTGACTTAATAATGAAAAAACACTTGTCAAGATTTTTCGTCAAACTCCAGCAGTAATGGTGACTTAACAATGAAAAAACACTTGTTAAGATTTTTTGTAAAACTCCATCAGTAACGGTGACTTAACAATGAAAAAACACTTGTTAAGATTTTTCGTCAAACTCCACCAGTAATGGTGACTTAATAATGAAAAAACCCTTGTTAAGATTTTTCATCAAACTCCACCAATAACGGTGACTTAACAATGAAAAAACACTCGTTAAGATTTTTCGTCAAACTCCACCAGTAACGGTGACTTAACAATGAAAAAACACTTGTTAAGATTTTTTTTTCATCTAGCTTAGTTCTCTCTTTATGTCTCCTAAGGTTGCTAAGGAGTTCCCTCTTGTCGAAGAGCAGCATTAGCATGCCCCTTCGCATGTTGTCTCGCCTCATCAAGAACCAGCTAGTTCTGAGGAATCCATCCATAACGATCAGGGTCCCACGACCAATGTTCCAGCTGATAGTGAGTCTGGTTATGAGATTCCTCTACCAACTATGGCTCCCCATCAGTTCTGCCTCATGGTGCTTCAGAAATCTCCCTAGGTCCCATCGAGCCTTTGTGACATCATAGAATAGATTGCGACTCATCCTCCCCATACTTTTATAGCTGACTGTGTTCGTTCCAATATAGCGATTATGTGCTTCACAGTTCAGGGTATTACGACCTTTATTTCAGAGATTGTCAACACCCAGACTTCAAACCTCACCAGGCCCCTCATCAATTAATACTTGGGAAGCTTAAAGGAGTTGGGTATAGATGGCTTTCAATTCGACTGGTTGGTCAATCACTTGAAGCTTTTGAAAAGTCGTCAGTTGGTGAGCCAGAGGGAGGTTCTTTAGAAGCATCAGGAGTTCCAACGGTAAGAGGAGGCAAGGATGGTTGAGTTGGAGCCGTTATTGGAGGAGGTTGATTGAGAGGTCTGAAGCATCTAAGAGGCTCTATGTGCTGCCAAGATAAAACTCGAGAAATACCTCATTGGACGTGCCCAAGTCCAAGAAAGACTTGAGGTTTCTGTCAGTTCATAGAAGGCGTGCATTGAAGCCTCTTTTGTCTTACCTGGGAATTTATTTTCTTCCCCTGACTTGTGGTTCCTCTTAGATTGATGACTCCCAACATCTTGTAAAAAACATTATTTTCTTTATATGTAACATTGGGCAATAGTCCCCAATGTTTTGTAATGTATTTCTAAGTTTATGAATGAAAAAGAAGCTCATTTTTATCTCATCATCTCTTTGTGTTATAACTACTTGCATATATCAAAACTCTTGCAAATCTTCAATCAAACTCCAACTACAACAAAGGATATAACTTCAAAATGATTTATGCATACATGGAAATCAGATACATATTTATTCTAAGGTTACTTGCTTATACATGATAGACCTTTAGCCACTTATTATTAATCTTAAATGGTTTATCTTCTTCCATCTTTGAAATTAAACAGTAACCTGAATCATGAGTGTCATTAACAATGACATGTCCCTCCTAATTCGCAGAAAACTTGGCGAGAGGGAGCCCTCTGATGTTCTTTACAGCCGCTTTTAAAATAAGGTCTACTTCAACAAACTTCCTCGGTCTTACCAAGTTATCATACGCCCTTGAGAGTTATTTCGTATACATTTAGAAGTGTTGCATTGCGTTGTCTCTATGCTCATCCAATGCTTCCAGTTGTAAATGTCTTCTTTGAGGGAGCATGATACTTTGCAGGGTGTAATGGGCAGAGGGAACCTCTAATTTTACTGGCATGATTGCTTCATCTCCATACACAAGGGACAACAGTGTATATCATATGGGTTTTATCTTGGTCGTTCGATAGGTGACCCACAGTACTGCTGGGATCTTCTCATCCCACAATCCTAGAAAGTCTTCGATTATTTTGGCCAAGATATTGACCAAAGTTTTGTTAGTCGCTTCGGCTTAACCGTTTCCCTTGGGATATGCCACCGTTCAAGTATGATGGACGATAGAGTATCTCTCGGTGAGCATCGTTACCTCTTTATTGATAAAAGTGGTTCTGTTATTAGAGAGGATGACTTTTGAGATCTCAAAATGACAAATTATATACTCCCTAATAAAATTAGCCACCACACAAGTTGTTTCTCTTTTGAGTGGTATCGCTTCAGCCCACTTCGTAAAGCACTATGTTGCCACCAATATCCAGTTCTTTCCTCTTGAAGAAGGATGTATTGCCCCACCAGGTCAAATTCCCAAGTGTGGAATGGATAAGGAGTGGCCAACGAATGTAATTCCACCGAATGGGCATGGACCATATTTCCATGCAGCTGGCACGCCTGGCACTTTTGCACAAATTCTACAGAATCCTTGTCCATAGTTGGCCAATAATACCCCAAGGCCATTAGTTGGATATATAGCTTGGCCCCTCCAATGTGGGATGGATCATGAGCTTGTTTCAATACTTCTACTTACTCCTCCTTCGTAATCTATTTAAATGTCATGTTGAATTACCCCCTTTGATAGAGTTGATCCTCATAGATGCAGAATCGTGGATCCCTCCTTTTGAGTCCCATCGCATCCATTTTCTCTGAAGGAAAAACTCCATCTTTGATGAAGTCAATGTAAGGTTGTCTCCAGTCCATTTGGTTTTCAACGAAGTGGTATATAGCCGCCTGAAAGAAAAGTTGGAATTTATCACACTTCCGATGTAACTCAGCTGCATCTTGTTTCATTGTTGGCTAAAAGTATCCTTCCCTCTGAATCCTTCTGTGCAGCGGGATCTCTGTTATTTTGCAGTGGCCTTCATGCATTTTCTTTAGTCTTTATTTTGCTTCTTCAGGGCCAACACATCTTAACAACCATTCTCTCGCATTCCTGAAGTAGAGTTTACCATGATTGGTAAAGTATTGTTCAAGCTCTTTCAGTTCCATCTTGCCGTCCCTAGACTCCAACTTCTTTTTTATTTCGCCCCTTCAATCCGTATCACCTTCCATGTGTAGGAATGATTGCACAACTGATGGGGATGTTCTTCATTAGATCACTATAGTAGTTGTATCGATCTTCATAGACAGCGTTTGAGCGATGGTAGGATAGGCATCAGCATGTCTATTCATCGTTTTGGGATGCCTTCTTATCTTCACTTGATGGAACTTATTTATCAGTCATTGGATAATCGTTCTGTACGGTGCTAAACTGAAGTGATTTTATGCATATTCCCCATTCACTTGTTGGACCACTAAGTTTGAATCACCTTTGATGCACAGCGAATGGATTCCCCTTCAAAGGGCCTCTAGAAGCCCCAATACCAAAGACTCATACTCTGTTTCGCTGTTGAAGCAAGGGAGGTAAAATTCCTCCTCTCATTTTGAAAAGATAACCCCTTCCTCTCCTTTATTTTCTACCAAAGAACCATCGAATTGCATCATCCATTCTTCAAGGTTGGCCTCCAAAAAGTTTTCCTACAAGTCATCCCCCGGGATACTTTCTCAGGGTGGCTCAAATACTCTAAATGGAAAGATTATTAATAAATCTACATAGGCTTGACTCTTAATCGCATGAGGAACCACGCACTTTAAATCATATTTAGAAAGGATGTGGAAGCACCTAGCTTCTCTTCCAATTAACATAGTTGTTGCCAACAAAAACTTGATTGGGTCATATCTTGTCACAGTGTGAATTATGAAAGATAACATGTAATATCTAAGTCTTTATGCTACGAAAACTAAGGCTAAACAGTGCCTTTATACATTACTACACCTTGCCTCTGGTCCATGTATGATCCTGCTCATGTAGTAGACTCACCTTTCTTGCCCATCGACTTCCTACACCAAGAGTGCTCCGATGGACCTGGTGGTAGACGTAAGGTAGAATTGCAATAGTACTCCTGATTTTGGAGGGATCATCGTTTGTGGAGAGGTTAGCATCTTCTTCAGCTTGGTCAAAGACTCCTGGTGAGCTTCCTCCCATTTGAACTTCGTGCCCTTTTGCAGCAGTTCCATTAACAGGTGAGTTATTTCGTTTAGTTCTGGTACAAATCTCCTAAGGTAGGAGACTTTATCAAGGAAACTCTTGATCTCTTTCGTCATCCTTGGACACGACATTTCCAGGATTGCTTGTTGCTTAGCCTGGTCCATCTGTACTCCCTGTCGATCCACCACGAACCCTAGGAACTTCCCACTTATGACCTCGAAAGCACACTTAAGTGGGTTCATCTTCAGTTTATACTTTTCCAGCAAACGAATACCATCCTCAAGTTATCTAGATGGGATTCTTCATTCTTTGACTTGATAACCAAATCATCCATATAGAATTCTAAAAACTTGTGAAATAAATCATGAAAAATGGCCATTATTGTCCTTTGATATGTTGCCCCAGCATTTTTCAATCCAAAAGGCATCACTTTGTACATGAAGCTGACCAACGGGGTCCTGAATGTCGTCTTTTCTGTGTTTGCTCGATTTATCTTGATTTGGTTATATATTACATACCCGTCCATGAATCTGTACATTTTATGACCCGCTGTTGCATCAATTAGACTATCAATGGAGGGTAGAGGGAACTTATCTTTCGGGAAGGCTCTATTCAGATCTCTGAAGTCCATGCAGATCCTTATCTGGTTCTTATCCTTCTTCCCTAGTAGAATAATGCTTGAGAGCCGGAGTGGGTACTGTATCAGCTCAATGATTCATGCTACTAGCAACCACTGGACTCTTCCTTAATCTTTAAATCTAGCTTCGGCTTATAGGTTCTTATGGCTTGTTTCACCGGTATGGCTGAACGCATAACGTTCAGCTTGTGGCAACTCACCTATTCGTCTAGACCCTCCATCTCAGTGTATTTGCACACGAAGACATCTCTAAACTCTCTAACCAACTCTATTAAGGCCCCTCTTTTCTCTACGCTCAGGTCCTTCAAAATGGAAATGGGCCTTGCATTGTCTCCTTCTTCAGCCAGGTTCAACTGTTCCAACTCTTGCACCTGGGGCCTTCGATGATATGCCATGTAGTCAGGTTCTTTGGCTACGTACTCCATACACTCTTGTATATTTGAGTTGTTAATCACCATACATTTCCCCTGCTGATCCACCAAGAAATATTTATATATCGGGTCAGCCTCTTCATCAACCCCTAGATCAGCTCCTTCGACTGCCCTCTCACACCCTCAGCGGAGGTAAATAACTCTCCCATCCTCCGTGATCTTCTTTTTTCACTGCTTACTCGTAGTTATAACTGATCTTCTCTTCTTTTCCCTCGAGGCTTCTGCAAGTCTTTCTCCCGAATATCTACTCAGTGCTCTCTGCCGTTGGACCTGATGTTCCATCGAATCTATCCTGGGCCTCATTCCATCCCTGAGCTACCTCGAGATATTCTGCCTCTTAGGAGCACCTAAGTGAACTTCTTCAGCTACTGCTTTTCCTTTTGTCCCTTCGCTTCTTTGGCCGTTCACAGGCCCCATCCTTTCTCTGATAGATGTAACTCTTGCGCATTCCATCCTCCTTGTCAACACCTTGGAATCTTCCTCCAACTCTGTGTAGAAAGTTGCGTCAACCAAATGAGATTCTTCTGTAGTTAAAGGCTTCTTCGTAGCACGTATAATGATCTCAGTCCCTTTAACATTTGCGTTCGTGCATTTTTGATACGTCGAAGGGACTAAACCCTATTTGTGCATCCATACCCTCCCTATCAGTAGGTGGTACGAAGTGGCACTTTCAATCACGTGGAACTTGATATGCGAGGTAAGGTTCCCCATCATAATTCCCACATTCACATATCCAATAGACTTGTACGATTGATTATCGTATCCAGAAATCGGCAAAGGCATTGGTATTAGTCTTTCTTTCGGAATATTCGCTATCTGGAAGGAACTGATAGGCATGATATTGATTGATTCTCCCCCATCCATTAAGGACCTTACAAAGCTTACCCCGTTGATACTTAGTGTCACGTATAGGGGCCTGTTGTGTGGGAATCTCACAACCCTGTCAACATCACTAATAGTTACTTCGAACAAGAACTTTCTCACCATCCTGGCCATGGGCCCCTTCCATCTCAGTGAGGGTACTGTGTTCTTCCTTGCGATATCTAAAATTGCCTACGTTATCTCCAAATGGCTTTTCTTCAGTATCCCCACATGGTCGTAGAACCACGAGAACTTGGGCTATCGCAAAACAGCTTGGTACTCTAAAATTGGTCCACTTCTTCCCCTTCTAGGTTGTATACCTCCTCTACATCCCTCGCACTTGCTTCATCGTAGGCTATAACCACATTGGTCATGCCCCTTATATAATCTTCCAACACGTCTTTGAATTCGTCCCGTTGGAACTCCAGTTCCCCCATTCCTCATTCGGCCTCCTCATCATAGGCAACCATTAAATTTGCCCCATGTTGTGGGAGGGGGTTAACATTTACAATCTCTTGAGGGATCTGCAAAGTTCCCATCTTCATGTATTTGTTGATTATTTTCCTCAGTGTGAAATAAGTCTCTGTTGGGTGACCCAACTTTCGATGGATCTAACAATACTTGGGATCAGCTCTCGTTACTGCATTTGACTCCACGACCGGAATGCCCTTTGGTTCGTACACCGATCCTCCTTAGACCATGGTGTTGTGTCAACTAACAGCCTCTTCAATGGTGCAAGGCAGTGGTGGTGGGTCTTCTCTATCTCTTCTAAACCTTCTCTTGTTATCTTTCTTGGACTGCTTAGCCCCTTCACCTCTATCGACGTATCCTACCGGTGGGGACTGGCCACATGTTGCAACATGTTAGATAGGCTATCTGAACAACCCCGGTACTATGATCGGGTTTGGCCAAACTACCAACGATATATTTCTTGTTGCTTTTAAAAATGTTGTGAAAGTTCCTTCGCGTGTTTCATTAATGAGGTTACAGATATATTTCGGGAGCAAACCTTCAGCGCAAAGCTATAATATCTTGGACTCTTTGGCCTCCTCCCTCACATCGAGGGACCTCTCTCTGAATCTTCGCACATATGCCACCACATCTTCCCCCGATCGTTTCTTCTCCCTGCCTAACTGAGTCAACATAAACTCATCTTCTGCCAGAAAGAACTTTTGGACAAATAGCACGTGCCTCTCTTCCCACGTTGAAACACTTTTTAGTGCCAAATGGGAGTACCAGGTATAGGCTTTATCGATCAAGGATTTTGAGAAATCCCTCAACCTGATCTTCTTATTATTACAATGAGCTCCTAAATGTTCGATGAAGCGTTTAATATGCTTCTTCGGGTTTCCCCCCTTCTAGTGTATTTTTCAAAGATGGGTGGAATGTAGTCCTTAGGGTAGGGCTCATCATTGTATTATTGAGGATAGGGCATACAAAAATCATCATGCATCGATGCCACTTCGCCAGCTGATTGCGAGGAATCTTCTATCGTCTTCATCATTTCTTTCTGCATCTATTTCCTCATCTCTTCCAAAATAGATGTTGGTGTTTTCTCGATCATTAGGGGAATAGTCAAAAGGACCACTGGTGTGACGGTCATTGCACCTAGAGAAACCCCAATGGGTAGAACTCCCGTCACACCTGGGGTACCCACCGTTGGAACATGATTGGGTATTGTGTTTACTGGGGCAGTTCCCATTGTAGATTCACTTGTTAGGGATATTTAAGCTACCATTGGTGTCACGAAGGAGCTGGCATCAAATCCCCCAAACACCATTGAAGCAACGGGAGTCTGTAAAAACACGTAAAACTTACTCATGAGGAGGGCCACTTGAGCTTACCCCATCCCAGCGCTCATGAAATCTTGTGTTATCCCTGGGATGCCCATCGCCGTTTGAACTAGAGGATATCCACCCGAGGAACCCCGTCTCTATCTTCCTCAAGTTCCCTTGCATCTTGCTCTTCTTGACGTTGAATAGCATCAAAGTCTATAACCCTGTTAACAGTATCATGATCTATACTTCTAGAAGAATACATCCCTAGCGGAGTCACCAACTCAAAGAGGGTAGTCCCTTTGTAGCCTATGAGTATGGTAGTACTAGTTGAAGTGTAACCCCTCTAAGTATGGTGATAAATGATAACCCATAAACTCTTTAATGAACACAAGTAAACACACAATATTATATTTGATCAACACTCAGATTGGACTCATATTGCACTCATGTATAACTCAAACAATAATAGAAGAAACTCAGAAGTAACTCAGTCAAAGGGACAGAGGAGTGAGTACGCTAGATACACCTCGGCAGATAGCCAAACACACCAATAACCTCTTAAAGATCTCTGGTTAGCTATTAAAAGCTTCATAATAAATGACAATGGTGAGTGAATAAGAGATCTAGTTTGCAATCACTTATTTCTCTCAGATGATAATCTCTCTAGAGAAGGATTCTGAAAGAACATTGAAAAGAACACTCCCCCCTCATATAAGTAGCCCCCACCACCACCACTCCCAAGGTGCCTCAGTCTTTCACAGCTGTTAAAGACATCCCCCCATACTTTATGTCACAAACATTAAATTCATGATGGACTAGTCAGCTCCACATCATAAACATTAAATGCCAAGACATGCCTTTTGCCTAACCACTATGCGTACTATCTGACAACCCCAAATACCACGGTGGTTTACTCAAGTGAAAATTTGACAGTGCTTAGCTGGCTAGTGACATCACCTAAAGTAGATTTGATATTAGGTAAAGGGTTGTTTGGTTCACAACTCAACGCACGTTGGAACACAAGGCTACTCCGTATAAGATTCCAGTATCAAAGGTCTTTCGGTGTCTTACTAGGTGTATCTAAGATCGTCAGGACAAGCCCCAACACTACCTCACTTCTCAATCCCCCAAACCAAGTCCCTTTGAAGTTCCCACGGCTAGGTCTCCCGATAGAGCATGAAAGCTCTCCCAGGCCCTGCTAGGCCTGGTCTCTCGCGAGTACCGTTTGACCTCATGATGAATAACACTATAATGGTTACATCATTACAATCATTATAGATTCTAGTCAATATAAAAATATACAACATGACTAAGTAAAACAAACAAAGCTAAAGGATGAGATCTCTCAGCTAGTTTCTTTGCTGGAAGATCTCCCTGGGCTGTCATGCTGAGCTTCCTCACTTGAGCTGCCCTGCTGAGCTACCTCACTTGAGCTACCTCACTGATCTGCCTCGCTTGAGCTACCTTATTCCCTTGAGTTTGTTATATTAACTGAGGGTATTATCTCTAATCCCGATATCATCTTCAAGCCCCCCTATAGAACCTAAATTGATTGGTCTTACAACCAAATCTTCTTAAATTAACCGAATAAATTAATGCAATGTTAATTTGTCCTTAAGCCTACTTTTATTAAGACTGGACAAACGAATTGTTAATTTTCTCCAAGTAAAAGATGAATTTTGCTTCTCCATCATATGATTATTCTAGCTCGTGGCTAGATTTTGCATTAGGATGAGCGTGATATTGGTATTAATGCAATAATCATTTTATCCTCACACCAGTTTATCATAAATCAGTTGAGAAAGTAGATAACATTTAATCAAGACTTTCCCTCAGACCAATTTGTGTTAAATTGACTAAACTAGTTCATGCTTTTCATCTTATACTTATCTTGGATCTTATCCAAGTTCTACATTTGGATGAGGGTTATTTGAAAAAGCGTGTTTCTTGAGCTTTGGCTCATCACTATTTGAGTTACGATTTCTAACTTTTACTAGGGTTGTAAATGTTTTCTACCAATACCAAGATTGACTAAGACTTATCAGGTCATATATAGTCATTGTGAGCTTTTTCTTGACATTTCCAAATTACACTTGTCTACCCTTTGTTATTAATGTGCTAACTAGAAAGTTCTCAAACTAGTTTTTCTTAAATCATCTGAACAAATAGTAATTATCAATCCATACTTGTCCTTGATATGATTAGTATAAAATTGTCCGAACTAGTTATATTTTCCCTGATATGTTTATCCTGGATCTTATCCAAGTTCTACATTTAAGACGCGGGTGATTTTCAAAAAGCGTTTTTACTTGTACCTAGACTCGTCACTTTTTTAGTTATGATTTCTAACTTTTACTAGGGAAACTTATGCCGACCATTTTGTTGTAAAAGTTTTTTACCATTGACGAGGTTGACTAAGACTTATCAGGTCGTGTAGAGTCATGGTGGGTTTTTACCTTGATCTTTTCAGATTAGGATTATACCCTCATAGTTTTGTCCCAAAGATGACCCGAACCTTAGATAGGTTCATCTTTTTCAAGAGTTGACCCCAAAATATGCCATAATCAGAGAAATTCCAATGAGTTTAGATCCGAAAGCATTTCCCTTTTTATATCATATACGAGTTTTTAATCATAATAATAATAATAAGAAGAAGAAGAAGAAGAAGAAGAAGAAGATGTATTAAATCAAACAAGCCGAGTATGGGGAAAATTGTGTCTATTTTCATCCACATTGGGCCAAATTTACATCCTGTAGTAAGATTTTATTTACATAATCCTTTTTCCTAACTATCATTTGAATCTTCATCATCGCTGGAGCAATCATTTGACTCTTCACCCCTTGGATTTTTAACATCCTTCTTATAGGACTTATCCTTTGTTGGAGACCCTTGGCATTTTTTTTCTCTTGAGGACGATCGTTTTGGTCCACGGACCTGTTAAGACAAACCTTCATGATGAGTTTTTCAATTTCATCAATAAGAGCATAACATTCATCAGTATCATGGTCATGGTCCTTATAAAACTCACAGTGTTTGGTTTTATCTATCTTGGTTGGTGGGGAGTTCAACTTTCCTGTCCATTTGAGTTCTTCCTCATCCTTAATTTCATTTAGGATGTGATGAACTTTCGTAGTCAAGGACGTGTAACTAGTAAAATTCCCTTGAGACTTCTTCCCTCCTTTGTCTTTGTCTTTATTCTGAGAAGATTTTTTCTAATCCATCTTCTTCGATCTTTCCTTTATTGGACACCATTGATTCTGCAGCTGCCATAAGCTTCCCGACTTTGCTAGAATTTCATTCATTGTGGTAGCAGGGTCTTTTAAAAGTGCCTAATGTAATTTTCCAGGTTGGAGCCCATTGATAAGGCCTATTACTATAACTATTTCATCATAGTCTGCAATTTTAAGTTTTTTTTATCGAACCTAGAGATGAAGTCTTTGAGAGATTCCCATTTCTTCTATCAAACATTTAGAAAGTGAGACACCCTCCTAACCGGTTTCAATCCAAAGAAAAAATTTTGAATGATCTTATCATCAAGATTTTTGAAGCTTCTGATATGACCCTTAGGTAAACTTGTGTACCATACGTAAGTTGCTTCCATAAGAGTGACTGAAAATGCCCTGCATCTCATTTCATCTGGTACCGAGTAAATATCAGTAGGCGACTGGTACATTCTATATGGTGAATGTGGTTTGTGCTCCTATCATATCTTGGTGTTACTTATCGAGGTTTAAACTTAATAGAAGTTGGTTAGCTTATCATTTTTGGGATGAAGGGATACCCTTCCATGTACCCCCTCTCAAAGGAATTCTTACTATTTATCAGGTCATTCAACTTATTTTAAGCCTTTGAATGGAATTTTTCTAAGAATTTTCACTTTTTGCATGACTGTCTCCTGATTCTTCTCTCATTGAGGTTCCTCTAGTCCTGTTCATTAATGTATGAGACAAGTCTTAAGGTCAAACATGGGTCGACCCCTTAGGTTCCACATTTATCTATACCCCTCGGAGATTTGCCTCAGGTAACATTGACTTTGAATTGAAGGAGATCCCCTCGTCTAGGTCCCATCCTACTTAAGGTCGAAGGCTTCGTGATCCTAGTGAATTCACTCATTTTATGCGGGGAGGGGATTTTAGTCTATTTTCCTCTTTCAATCCCTGGTATAGAAGAAGTTCTACCTGGTCAGTAAGATTGATCTCGTCTTCTTGGTTTTGATTCAGCCTCTTATTCATCACACTGCTCTTTACTATAGGGGGCTTGAAGATAATCTCACGATTAGAGATAATCCCCCCCAGCTAATATAACAGAATCAAGGGAATAAGGCATCTCAAACAAGGCATCTCAGCAAGGCATCTCAAGTGAGGTAGCTCAACGTGGCATCTCAGCGAGGTAGCTTAAATGAGACAACTCAGCATGACAGCCCAAGGAGATCTTCCAGCGAAGAAACTAGCCGAGAGAGCTCATCCTTTATCTTTGTTTGTTTTGACTTAGTCATATTATATCTTTTTATATTAGCTACAACTTATAACGATTGTAATGATGTAACAAATACAGTGTTATTTAGCGTGAGGTCAAATGGTACTCGCAAGAGACCAGGCCTAGCAGGGCCTAGGAGAGGTTTCATGCTCTATCGGGAGACCTCTCCGTGGGAACTTCAGAGGGACTTGGTTTGGGAGATTGAGAAGTTAGGCAGCATTGGGGCTTGTCCTGACCATCTTAGATACACCTGTTAAAACACCAAAAGACCTTTGATCGTGGAATCTTGTGCAGAGTAGCCTTGAGTTTCAACGTGCGTTGAGTTGTGAACCAAAAAGCCCTTTACCTAATGTCACATCTAATTTAGGTGATGTCACTAGCCAGCTAAGCACTATTAAATATGCACTTGAGTAAACCATTATGGTTTTTAGGGTTGTCAGACAGTTGGTGAGCCACCTCTATGATGACTACCCCCTGACGCACAGTGGTTAGGCAAAGAGCATGTCTTGGGATTTAATGTTTAGGACGTGGAGTTGTCTAGTCCATCAAGCATTTAATGTTTATAACATAAAGTTCGAGGGGATGTCTTTTACATCTATGAAAAATTGCGGCACCTCGGTATTTGGATGGGGGGGTTATTTATGGGCCTCAACCACTTTTGAGAGGGTGTTCTTTTTAGTGTTCTTTCAGAGTCCTTCTCTAGAGAGATTATCATTAGAGAGAAAGAAGTTGTTGCAAACCAGAGCTCTTACTCACCCACCATTGTCATTTATTGTGAAGCTTTTAATAGCTAACCAGAGATCTTTCAGAGGTTTTTGGTGTGTTTGGATGCCTGTCGAGGTGTATCTAGGGTGCTTACTCCTCTCTCCCTTTGACTGGGTTGCTTATGAGTTTCCTCTATTATTGTTTGAGTTATACACGAGTGCATTGTGAGTCCAATCTGAGTGTTGATCAAATATAATATTGTGTGTTTACTTATGTTTATTAAATAGTTTATGGGTTGTCCTTTATCATCATACTTATAGGGCTTACGCCTTAACTAGTACTACCATACTCCCAGGATACAAGAAGACTACCCTCTTACAAGTTTTGTCTCAACATTTTAAAGGCCTCATCTCAAGGTTCATCCTTCGCAGGATCCACCTCAACATTTTAAGGCCTTAACTCAAGGTTCGGCTTTCACAGATTCACTCTGAGCATTTTAAAGGCATCAGATCAAGGTTCGGCATTTCACAAGTTCATCCTAAACATTTCAAGGCCTCAACTCAAAGTTTTTCCTTTACAGGCTCAGCCTTAACATTTTAAGGCCTCGTCTTAAGGTTTTTCCATCACAATTCCAACGTCAGATTCATAGTTTAACTTGAGTAATAGGGTTAAACATATGGGGGTACCAATATGGAAACAAGGACTAATCTTATTGGCCAACATGGGATCGACTCTCACAATTATTGAACCCTAAACTCCCACATGCATTTATAGGGTTGGATATAACATTTAGTGGACCCTCACGATCTTAGGCCTTTATAGAGTCGACCTACGCATTCTTGGGATCCTCATCTCCATCACCCCTTCATAGGCTCGGCTACATCATTTGATGAACCCTCATAACCTTTAGCCTTCATAAGGTCAGCCTACTTATTTTTGGGACCCTTTATTCCCTCATACCTTCATAGGGTCAGCTGCGACATTTAGTGGACCCTCATGATTTTTGGCCTTCATAGAGTCGACCTACATATTCTTGGGACCCTCATCTCCTTCATATCTTTATAGGCTCGTCTACAGCATTTAATGGACCCTCATGACCTTCGGCCTTTATAGGGTCAGCTTGCACATTATTGGGACCCTTAGCCTTCATAGGGTTGGCCTGCTCATTCTTGGACCCTCAGCCCCCTGCTTGAGTCGAAAACCGAGCGTCCGTGTAAATACGCTATTCGTTGTTGTCGGCTTCCAACCACAATACAAAAAAAAACTAAACTTTAACTACACTCTTGCGGAGTATAGTGGCGAGTCTGGGTATCGAATCCACAGGGAATGTTTGATAGATTTTAATTGATTTATTATTTCAAAAAATAAAGTGTAAAAGATGATGATTGAGTGAGAAAGGAAAAAGGGAAAAATAAAGAAGTTAACTAAAACTAATTGGAAAAATT
Organism: Sambucus nigra; assembly: GCA_949130495.1. NCBI lineage: Eukaryota > Viridiplantae > Streptophyta > Magnoliopsida > Dipsacales > Adoxaceae > Sambucus > Sambucus nigra. The sequence continues at coordinate 359,872,486 of OX422211.1, read as the reverse complement.
AAGGTAGAGACACAATCCCCCAATCCTAGAGTATTGATGGTATAAAACTAATCGTAAATTTAACTGATTAATTTGACCCGGAATTTAGTACTCCCAAGCATTACGTATACGAGGTTCAAGCCCGCGTTATACTTAATCTGAGGATGAGTAAATCAGTATCGCGATAGTAGAACTTGAATTGCACTCTAAATCATCACGAGTACCCATAGGAAAACGAGATATAAAGATCTACAATTGTTGTGTAACTACGCAATACGGTCATAATCAATCACTAAATTCAGCGGATTAATTTTATACGCACGCACTAACACATCAGACTGGGTTCATGCATCCCAACCTTTAAAAACCTAGCCTAACATGGTGAATAATAATAAAAGTGCTGGAAATTAAAGTTACCATGATTGAAGAATAAGAACATGTAAGAAGAAATCAAAGATTGAAGAAAAACTGGAAAAGCTCTTGAATTAATGGTGCAAAATATGTGAATCTTTATCCTAGATGTTCCTACTTGTTATGGAGCTTTTACATCAATGAAATCTCAATAAAAAGAGTCCTAATGACTAAATATATAGGCTAGAGGTCGTTTAGAATAGTTCCCAAAACATAAAATTCTTTTGGCTAAAAGATAAGCACAAAATAAAAATCCTGTATCTGCCAATTTGTCACACTTAGAAAGCGTGACTAATTTCGTAACGGATCTGGAGCGTGACTAATTTCATAATGGATCTGTTGCGTGACAAATGGGCGGACCGGTTCTTTTTTCTCAGCTTCGGTTCGGTTCGGACCTGACAGCTTTTTTCTTGGATTTCTTCTCAACTTCAAATGGGCATAACTTCTTCACCGTTACTCAGATTGAGGTGTCGTTTTTCCAGTGTTTTTGTAATTGAAAGATCTTCAACTTTCCAATTGTCCCCACCTCCGGACTAAGGCTAAAAAATTACGAAAATGCCCTTCAACTACCCGATTCTTGGTTTCTTTCACTATTTTGAGTTCTCTTTTCCATCTTTCTTGCATGAAATATCTATAAAACACATAAGAGATACACAAAATAGGAAATACTTACCAAAAAGGGTTAGTATCATAGATATGAGATAAATCCAAGCTATTTACACCGCACGGGATCATATAAATACCGAAATTAAGGGGATAAATGTGAAGAATTTATGCCTAATAACCCCCCCACACGTAACTTCACAGGATTGGATACAAAATTTTAGTGACCCTATTATGCCTAGGTCAATATGGGGTCAGCCTCAACAATTTACGGGTTTTATAAGATTATCAACCAACTAAGGTTCCGTTGTAGATTTATAAATAAGGCATGAGTAAAAAATGATAAAGCATATGGGGGTACCGAAAGAAAACCTATCAACATTCACATGCTTAACCAAAACCCTCATAGGCAATCATATGAAAATAAGTCAAAATGGAACATAAAAGGGCTTGTGGCATAGCAAATGATAACTCCTAAGGAGTTATATGTAGCATTCCTCAGAAGAGGAGTATAAAAAACTACAAACTATATATATGTATTTCAACAAATATGAAGACTCCTCTTGTCGATCCAAAAGAATATGATACGAATTTGTGAATTAGCCAAATCAAAAGTTTCAAGTGACCCTCGACTTCATAAGGGTCGGCAGTTATAATTAAGATAACCACACCCACCACGACTTAGAATGGGTCAGCTGATATAATTAAGCTACCCTCATACGCCTCGGCTTGGAATGGTTCGACTGGTACAATTAAACTACCCTCATACATCTTGGCTTGGAATGGGTTGGCTGGTGAAAATAGTGAACCTTCACCCACCTCAGCTTAATATGGGTCAGAGGTAACGGGGTGAAAATGGACGACCCGCGATTGGAAGCTCCCAGATGCTAAGCCAAGCCAAGGCAATTCAGAACCCAAGTCAAGCATCTCGAGTTTTCATGGGTCGTCAAGAGTAGTTTTTTATACATGTTGATATCTCTACAAGTTGCCGTTCAACTAAGCAAATTAACCCTCGGCTTGGGAAGAAATTGTGTCAACTTGTGTGGATTCGACTATACCACGTTAACAACCAATTAAGTGGTGAAATACCCAACTAGATATGGAATTGGACGACAGACAACTTCATTGCATCCTAAATATGTTGTCAACCACAACATTTCAAAATAAATGCATATAAATCTGTCCAATAAATGTCTGTTATGTCTACTATTTATAAATAACAATTGTAAAGAATTATGAATTATTAATATAATTACAGAATTGCAGAAATGAAACACTTACTTGAATTTGCAGAAATAATATAAGAATAAAAGAAATAATTCGAGCCCTGTAAAGAACAGTCTCCTTAAGACAATTTATTCCCTCCAATGTGCTCCGAGGTTGATGAATATTGTCTCCCAAGATAGAACGGATTTTCCAATTAATTATGTAGCACGACAATAATTAATTACAACGAACTCAAATTCTGTGTCTCATACTCAACAACAATGCAACAGATGCTATGCAGAAAAAGAATTTTCTGAAAAAGATATGACAGGAATTTTCTGGAAGAAATATGACAGCAATTCTGGAGGAGGGAAATTTTTCATTTTTTAAAAACGGAGGGAGGCATCTGTATTTATAGAAAAGTAGTTGACGGTTGGCACAATTGTCAAAAACAGTTAAACGAATTAAGTGTTGACTGTTGGCAATAACTGCCAACAGTTTATTAATTAATTAATTAATTTCGTAATCAATTAATAATTAAAGCCCAGAAAGTTAAATAAATTCGGCCCAAAAATGTAGGAGATTTTTATAAGTCTAAGCCAAAGCCCGAGTCCGAGCCCGAGCCCGAACTGAGCCGAGCCGGCTGGCCGGACGGATGGACGCTCGTGGACTTTTGACCGAAAGTCAACCCGTGCATAGATTAGGTCATCTCCCCTTCAAAGAGTTGGGATACCCCAAGGCATCCAAGCCTTAGTCCATACTTGGGGTGTTATTAACTCATCAAATTTCCACTACTCTTCCAATGTGGGACAAGAGTTAAAACATACCCAATTCATTAATTTTCATTGCTTTGTTAGTCACTTTGGGGACATATTTATCATTCAAAACTTATTGAAATTGGACATATGAATATACTACGTTAATCTCCTTACGGAGGAGAATGAGTTCGTATATGGTCCCACGATTTTCGTAGTGTGGGTCCCACCTAAATTTGAGCTCAAAGTTGATCAAAAATCTGTCCAGAAAATTCTGGACAGCTTTTGAAATAGTCCAATTTTCCAACAATCCCCCACATGAATGATATATCGCTATAAATAAAACAGAACAGATGCTAATGCAGATGCAGACACATGTTAAGCAAAACTGAAGATTTATTACATCGGGAGAAGTAGCCTAGTGGCCTTGAACTTTCCTTAGTGATATACTATCGAATTTACTTGGTTAATCAGTAGACTTCACGTCCTTGAACCGTCAACCCTTTTTGTAAACCTAGACAATAGTATTCACATAACAATTCTTCAACACAATTGGTTCTCACGTTTGTGTTCATTTTGGCCATGAACACCACTTGGTTCCGTGAGTATTTTAGAGAATATGCCTTTCATTATTCTCATAGAAGTGGCCCCCTTCTTACTCACGTAGGTGACTTTCATAAAGTGTATCCTACAATACCCCACTTAGACATACTAAGATATGGATGTCATTAAAAGCATAACTTATCCTAATTTCGCGGCAGATATGCACTGTCTCATCTTTGGAATGGATAGGATTTAATCTCCTCCAGTGCTTACTGAATACAATGTAGTTCGGTTTGCCCATTGAACCTAGATCTTGGGATCTCCAGTCAGCTAGGTTGGGTTGCCACTATATTGATTCTTATTTATTTATAGGCTTTAGACCCATTCCTCTCGATGATCTTTCAACTTGCTCTCGGTTTAAACCTTTCGTTAGTGGATCCGATATATTATCTTTTGACTTTACATAGTCAATTGAGATAATTCCATTTGAGAGAAGTTGTCTAACGGTATTGTGTCGACGACAAATATGTCGTGACTTTCCGTTATACATGTGATTTTGTGCTCTTCCAATCGCTGATTGGCTATCGCAATATATACATATTGCGGGCACAGGTTTAGACCAATTTGGAACATCCTCTAAGAAATTTCGAAGCCATTCAGCTTCTTCTCCAGCTTTGTCTAGTGCAATGAATTCAGATTCCATTGTCATCTAGCAATGCACGTTTGTTTTGAGGATTTCCAAGATACGGTTGCACCTCCAAGGGTAAACATATACCCACTCGTAGACTTAGAGTCTTTTGTATCGGATATCCAATTTGCATCGCAATGTCCTTCAAGAACAGCTGGATATTTTGAGTAGTGCAATCCATAGTTTTGAGTATATTTTAAATAACCCAAAACTCTCAATATTGCTTTCCAGTGATCTCTTCCTGATTTACTCGTAAATCGACTTAGCTTACTTATTGAGTATGCTATGTACGGTCGCGTACAGTTCATGATATACATTAAACTGCCGATAATACGAGAATATTCTAGTTGAGATATGCTTTCACCATTATTTCTTGCTAGATGTAAATTTACATCTACAGGTGTCTTGGTAGGACTAATATCATACTTCTTGAATTTTTCAAGTACTTTCTCTATGTAATGAGATTGAGATAATATAAGTCCATCCGATGTTCTAGAAATTTTAGTTCCTAATTTAACATCGGCGATTCCCAAATCTTTCATGTCAAATCTACTACTAACATTTGTTTTGTAGTTTTGACAATTTCCAAGTTACTACCCATGATAAGAATATCATCAACATAGAGGCATACAATGACATATCCATTATGAATGTATTTAAAGTAAACACATTTATCGCATTCATTAATTTTGAAACCATTTGATAACATTGCATTATCAAATTTTTCATGCCATTGTTTAGGTGCTTGTTTTAATCCATATAGTGATTTAACAAGCTTACATAGTTTTCTTTCTTGTCCGGGAGTTTTGAACCCTTCAGGTTGCTCTATATAAATTTCCTCGTCTAGTTCACTGTTTAAGAATACAGTTTTTACATCCATTTGATGTATTTCAAGTCCATTAATAATAGCTATTGCTATTAATATCCGAATGGACGTTATTCTTGTTACCGGTGAATATGTGTCGAAGTAATCCAACCCTTCCTTTTGCCTATAGCATTTAGCTACAAGTCTAGCTTTATATTTATCAATTGATCCATCGGCCTTCAATTTCTTTATGAAGATCCATTTATAACCTAACGGTTTTGAACCTGGTGGAAGATCCACTAGTTCCCACGTATGATTTTGTAATATGGATTCAATTTCACTATTAGTTGCTTCTTTCCAATTGGAAGCATCGGGTAAGGATATAGCCTCTTTATACGATTGAGGTTCATTTTCTAACAAATATATTAGAAAATCCGGTCCGAAAGAAGTCGAGGTTTTTGCTCTTTTACTACGTCTTGGTTCATCCTCTATTGATTCAATAGGTTGATGAGTACCACTTGTAGTAGCTTGATTTGTCCTTTTAGAAGGACCAGATTCTCGGGTCATGTTATACGGGAATTCATTTTCAAAAAATGAAGCATCCCTCGATTCAATAACCGTATTTACATGAATATCCAAAATCTCAGATTTATAAACTAGAAATCGATATGCACTGCTATTAGTAGCATAACCGATGAATACACAATCCACGATTTTTGGCCCTATTCTTACCTTTTTAGGTTTAGGAACCATCACTTTGGCTAAGCACCCCCACACTCCTAAATATTTATAGGAAGGTCTTCGACCTTTCCATAATTCATAAGGTGTGTTGTGAGTCTTTTTGTGAGGTACTTTATTGAGAATGTAATTAGCAGAAAGTAAGGCTTCCCCCCACAAATTTTGTGGAGCTCCTGAACTTAATAACATTGAGTTCATCATCTCTTTCAAAATACGGTTTTTGCGTTCAGCAACACCATTCGATTGAGGAGAATAAGGAGCGGTTGTTTGATGAATAATCCCATTTTCAAAACAAAATTCCTCAAATGGATATTCATATTCACCTCCTCTATCACTCCTAATAGCCTTTATCGTTTTGCATAATTGATTCTCAACTTCATTTTTATATTGTTTAAATGCATTAATAGCCTCATCTTTACTATGTAACAAATATACATAGCAAAATTTTGTGCAATCGTCAATAAAAGTAATAAAATACTTTTTCCCACCTCTAGTTTGAACAAATTTTAAATCACAAATATCGATGTGAATTAAATCTAAAGGTTCAGTTATCCTTTCAATAGAATGGAAAGGTAATCTAGCTAATTTAGATTCCACACAAATTTCACATTTATGATTTTTATCAATATTAAATTTTGGCAAAAATTCCAAGTTAATTAATGTACGCAATGTATCAAAATTAACATGTCCTAATCTAGCATGCCAAATATTAGATGACTCAATCAAGTAAGAAGAACTAGCAATTTCATTCATTGAAACAGATGTTTTGGGGGTTACAGTAAGAACATTGAGTTTAAAGAGCCCCTTATTTAGGTTTCCCTTTCCTACATACATGTCATTTTTAGACAACACAAAGCGATCAGACACAAACACAAGTTTGAAACCATTTTTAGTAAGGAGAGATCCAGAAATCAGATTCTTTCGGATATCAGGCACGTGAAGAACATTGTTTAGAGTAAGTTCCTTTCCAGAAGTCATTTTCAGAGTTATCTTTCCTTGTCCCACCACCTTCGAAGTGGAAGAATTTCCCATAAATAGTCCAATTTTTCAACAATCCCCCACATGAATGATATATCGCTATAAATAAAAAAGAACAGATGCTAATGCAGATGCAGACACATGTTGAGTAAAACTGAAGATTTATTGCATCGGGAGAAGTAGCCTAGTGGCCTTGAACTTTCCTTAGTGATATACTATCGGATTTACTTGGTTAATCAGTAGACTTCACGTCCTTGAACCGTCAACCGTTTTTGTAAACCTAGACAATAGTATTCACACAACAATTCTTCAACACAGTTGGTTCTCACGTTTGTGTTCATTTTGGCCATAAACACCACTTGGTTCCGTGAGTATTTTAGAGAATATGCCTTTCATTATTCTCATAGAAGTGGCCCCCTTCTTACTCACGTAGGTGACTTTCATAAAGAGTATCCTACAATACCCCACTTAGACATACTAAGATATGGATGTCATTAAAAGCATAACTTATCCTAATTTCACGGCAGATATGTACTGTCTCATCTTTGGAATGGATAGGATTTAATCTCCTCCAGTGCTTACTGAATACAATGTAGTTCGGTTTGCCCATTGAACCTAGATCTTGGGATCTCCAGTCAGCTACGTTGGGTTGCCACTATATTGATTTTTATTTATTTATAGGCTTTAGACCCATTCCTCTCGATGATCTTTCAACTTGCTCTCGGTTTAAACCTTTCGTTAGTGGATCCGATATATTATCTTTTGACTTTACATAGTCAATTGAGATAATTCCATTTGAGAGAAGTTGTCTAACGGTATTGTGTCGACGACGAATATGTCGTGACTTTCCGTTATACATGTGATTTTGTGCTCTTCCAATCGCTGATTGGCTATCGCAATGTATACATATTGCGGGCACAGGTTTAAACCAATTTGGAACATCCTCTAAGAAATTTTGAAGCCATTCAGCTTCTTCTCCAGCTTTGTCTAGTGCAATGAATTCAGATTCCATTGTCGATCTAGCAATGCACGTTTGTTTTTAGGATTTCCAAGATACGGCTTCACCTCCGAGGGTAAACACATACCCACTCGTAGACTTAGAGTCTTTTATATCGGATATCCAATTTGCATCGCAATGTCCTTCAAGAACAGCTGGATATTTTGAGTAGTGCAATCCATAGTTTTGAGTATATTTTAAATAACCCAAAACTCTCAATATTGCTTTCCAGTGATCTCTTCCAAGATTCATATCCGCCAAATCATTGGCGATATTCTCACCCTCGGTTACATTTGCTTGAGGGTTATTTTTATTTTGCTTCTTCGGCTTACGACACTCGCTTGAGCGGTGTCCAGGTTAACCACAATTGTAGGATTTGCCTTTGAACTTTTTCTTATTATGTTTGGAAGTGCCTTCCCCATCATACTTTCGTTTGTTCTTCTTAGAACTTCAACGACATGGACTTTTGTTTCCAGCGGATTCTTCCCACTTTTCTTTTGAGACTCACAATTGTCTTATTCGATTCTCAGCCTGACCACCAACTCCTCCACATTCATCTCCTTACGCTTGTGCTTGAGATAGTTTTTGAACAAAGTCCAAGATGGTGGCAATTTTTCAACAATTGCAGCAACTTGGAAAGTTTCACTAATTGACATTCCTTCAGCATGAATGTCGTGGAGGATCACTTGGAGTTCTTGCACTTGCGAGATCACAGATTTGGAATCAACCATTTTGAAGTCCAGAAAACGCCCAACGATAAATTTCTTCATCCCAACATCTTCAGTTTTATACTTCTTTTCCAAAGAATTCCATAATTCCTTGGATGTTTTGATCGTGCAGTAGACATTGGACAATGTCTTGTCCAAGTAAGCCAGAATATAATTCCGGCATAGGTAGTCCGAATGCTTCCAAGCATCGACAGCAGCAACCTTTTCAAAGTCATCTCCCTCTTGAATAGAGGGGCAATCTTCATATACAAACCTGCCCAGTTGGCAGGTAGTGAGATAGAAGTACATTTGTCCTTGCCAACGTTTGAAGTCAGCCCCAATGAACTTTTTCGATTTCTCCCCGTGTGGCATAGATACGGGTGCAGTCACATTTGTGTTGGTGACAATCAGTTTAGTAGGAGTAGTGTTCGTACTTTGCAATTCCATTTCTGTTACAAAAACAGAATTTTTATCAATGATAAAATTCATATATTATGAATTAATCAAAACAGAATACAAAATTCTGTGCACCAATTTCCTCCAAATATAATTCACAATAAATGAATTCAAATGAAATTCAGAATTAAACTATAATATAAACAGAAGTTTATACACAATAAAATCTGTGTCGCACTAATTTTTAATAATAAAAAGAATTCCGTACAAAACAGAATTATAATTTAAAGATTAAAATTTTTTACATAAACAGATTTTAATAAAAAATTTAAAAATAAAATTTTATTTTCTAAACAGAATATAAAAACAGTATAGAAATTAATTTCTGTACCAAAACTGTTTTACTAATTTCTGCAATAAAGCAATAAATTAATTCAATTTTTCTGTCAAAACAGATTTATTTTCAACAAATAAATTTCTGTAATAAAAAAATTATGTACACTACAAAACAGTAAAACTATTAAATTGTCTTAAGATTGTTATGTCTACTATTTATAAATAACAATTGTATAGAATTATGAATTATTAATATAATTACAGCATTAAAACAGGATTACAGAAATGAAACACTTACTTGAATTTGCAGAAATAATATAAGAATAAAAGAAATAATTCGAGGCCTGTTAAGATCAGTCTCCTTAAGACAATTTATTCCCTCCAATGTGCTCCGAGGTTGATGAATATTGTCTCCCAAGATAGAACGGATTTTCCAATTAATTATGTAGCACGGCAATAATTAATTACAACGAACTCAAATTCTGTGTCTCATACTCAACAACAATGTAACAGATGCTATGCAAAAAAAGAATTTTCTGAAAAAGATATGACAGGAATTTTCTGGAAGAAATATGACAGCAATTCTGGAGGAGGAAAATTTTTCATTTTTTAAAAACGGAGGGAGACATCTGTATTTATAGCAAAGTAGTTGACGGTTGGCACAACTGTCAAAAATAGTTAAACGAGTTAACTGTTGATTGTTGGCAATAACTGCCAACAGTTTATTAATTAATTAATTAATTTCATAATTAATTAATAATTAAAGCCCAGAAAGTTAAATAAATTCGGCCCAAAAATGTAGGAGATCCGCGCCGGACGGACGAACGCGCGTGGACTTTTGACCGAAAGTCAACCCGTGCATAGATTAGGTCATCTCCGCTTCAAAGAGTTGGGATACCCCAAGGCATCCAAGCCTTAGTCCATACTTGGGGTGTTATTAACTCCTCAAATTTTCACTACTCTTCCAATGTGGGACAAGAGTTAAAACATACCCAATTCATTAACTTTCATTGTTTTGTTAGTCACTTTGGGGACATATTTATCATTCAAAACTTATTAAAATTGGACATATGAATATACTACGTTAATCTCCTTGCGTTGGAGAATGCGTTCGTATATGGTCCCACGATTTTCGTAGTGTGGATCCCATTTAAATTTGAGCTCAAAGTTGCTCAACAATCTGTCCAGAAAATTCTGGATAACTTTCTAAATAGTCCAATTTTCCAACAATGTCATGCTCTAATCAAACCCCCGAAACATAAATAATAAATACTCATCTATGGAATTTATCATGGAGACTTAATGTCAAAACTATTATAGGTAAGGTTTCCATAGTAAGTTTGTATTGCAAAAGCAGACAGCGCCCTTGTACACTCATTTCCGACCAAAACATTACATTTCATCATAAAACTCATGCGATGGATGTGTAATGTATTAAATGGGTACGTAGAGATAACAGAGTGAAAATTTTCTCAACCTCATATGGTATTAGGTCGGCTTGAGAGTTTTGGTTTCCCTTCTCAAAACTCAGCAATATTAGTTTTAGTGCCAAAGCAAACCCTCGGCCGGAGAAAATGTTACCACAAGGCTGACCTTCATTCAGAGGTCATGACGGCCAACCCGACCAACTACTGCCGGCTGAAAATAGGTTCACAGGCTTAGGCCCAAAAATCCACAAAACCCAAAAGCCACAAAGTGAGAATTCAGAAGTCTCAACCCACCCTCGACTCATACCACAGTCGGCCCATAACACCCTCATCTCCAATACATTTAGGTTGCGTTTGTTTTTTTATCTGAATCTGAAGTCTGAAATCTGAAGACTGAATCTGAAGTCTGAAATCTGAATCTGAAAAATGTGTTTGTTTTTACGTCTGAATATACTTCTGAATGAATGTATTTAGACTGATTCAGACTTCAGTTTCAAACTTCAGACCTAACTCTACCTCTTAATCATTAAGAGGCAAATATGACCGTTAACCTCTTAATCATTTAAAAAAACAAACACTTTTTGATACCTCTTAAGTCTGAATGATTCAGATTCAGACTTAAGAGGTAAAAACAAACGACCCCTTAGTCACTAACTTGAGCCGCATTAAATTATTTAACAAATATGAGGACACTGGCATAACTAAAATGATGAAGACGAACCAAAAATCTCAGATCCCAGAGCTAAATCCTTCGGCCCAATCAAGGGTCGGAACCAATTTAGTTGGACACCCATTTGAGGATAGGCTTTAATTTTTGCAGAAATGCCAACCCCTAATAAGAGAATTTAATTCATCGAACAAAAGATAAAAAAAAAAGGGCCGATAGAAACCATAACGGAATTAGATGGGATCTTTAACGAAACTCATCTAAAGCAATAACATGAGGCTGAATCGACCTTGGCTACATCCCCAAAACACACAATTCACTCGTCTAAGAAGGGTCGGTGGTGATATATCTAATACCTAGGAGGCCACGTAGCCCTACGCTATTGTATGTCACTATCTTAGCTGTACTGCTAAACTACATAATGATGGTTTGGCAGAATTGTGATATCTCCCTCGACCAAATCTTATTTTTAGGTTGAGTATCACTACATGGACTTATTTTGGTACCCGTATAATAAGATAAGGCTTGTAAAGGTTGTACCGTGTGTCTTGGTAGGATCCATAACAACAAGGTACAGCATTTTTATGTACCGAGTATGAAAAAAAGGTACAAAAGTGGGTATATGCATCTTTATCCTTTTAGGTTTGCTGGTCAAGGGCTCGATTGATTAAACTCGGTGAAATAGTGGGGTCTCATGATCATGTCTCATCAGATAATTGAGTCGCCTTAAATTTTAATGTGGATCAACCTAATTTCATTCGTCTCATACCCTCGTAAAAGCCCGATTGTCTACCACTTTGAAACCGGCATTTGGTGCAATAGTATAATTGTCTCAAAATGTTTTACAATAGTTGTTAAATTTGAATTTTTAAACAAGTAAAATTTTTGTTAAAATTACATTTTTAGCAAACGAAAATATTTATCAATTTTTAAATAGGTAAAATATTTGTTAAAATCAAACCTTTTAAACAAATAAAAACATTTGTCGGGCTTGGACTTTTCGACAAGTAAGACTATCTCCTTGAGACAAATGCTCTAACAAATAAGATTATTTGTTAGTTTTCGCTGGTTTGGCCTCGGAAAATATGGCACCTATTTATCCCTCAGTTATTCATGGTTCAACATCAAAAGTTGGAACACCTATTTAAGGATCGTCTATTAATGGTTTGGCCAGAATATTTTAGAAGATCATAGCCTTTAAACTCATATCATGTTCGAAACATCTCAGAATATTGAAAACTATGGGGTGATTTACGATCTCAGATATGGCCTCTCATCATTATAAAAAAGATTTTACCCTTCGACCAAAATGGGTCGGCCTCAACAGGGTGGACTTAAATATGATCGGCCGAATTCAGACAGACAGCTATGAACATGATGAATTCTCCAAAAAAGGTCATTTTTATCATTCTAAGACTATGCAAGTTGATACACATGATATCACATGTGAGAGGAATAATCAAACTCTTCATGCAACTTTTAAAAGGATGTATGGCACTCATCTAGTGGTGGAGATCTTGTGAGTTGGGGTGCATACTTCACCCTAAGTCAATTATAAATACCAGGTCATTGTACCTTATTCAACAAGTCACTCTGATGTACTAAGACTCTGTAAAGATATTTTTAGAGAGAGAAAGTACCATTGTAATCTATATCACCTTCATGAACTAATGAGAAATAAGTTGTTCCAAAGTGGATGTAGTGGCTAAACCACCCTAAATCTCTGTGTTTGATCTACCTGAGTTCACTTAACTGCTTTGTTTGTTGTTTGATACACTTGTCCAAAACAAGTTTTGCATATGACTCACCGAGTTCCTTCTGTTTGTTTGAGATACTATTTTTGTGTATCCTCACCTTGGAGAGAGAAAGGAGATAATCTCTCAAACACCAACTAAAACTAACCTAAAAGTGAAGATCTCTCAAACAAATGAGGGGAAAAACTATATATATAAAAACACTAATTGCAAACTCGTAAAACAAATGAGCCAAATCTATAGGAGGTGTATCAATTAGGTCCAAATTCAAATCGATTCGGTATAAGGGAAATTCGGTACTGGTAGGGCGAATTGATTTGGAGCAGAGCCTAATAGATTCAAACCCTTCTGGTCTAGATTTTTTATTGATGTCTTATTTTTTTTTTGGATCAACATATGAAAACTGCCATGCCATGCCCTCGGGAGAAAGACTTTTCGATTGCCATGAATGATGCCCTAGAGGACGTGTACAAGAAGGTCTTTGTTGATTCCTATCAACATGGTGCACCTCTTAGAAGGGTGTGTAAAGGTTGTGGAGACTTTAACCGAATGAATAGGGATCAATTGATAGACATTTTGATTGAGGAAGAGAATCCAAGATGAACGTTTTTTTCATTGGCTATATGCTGACTGGATGAGTACTCGCATGATCAATCGATGGGAATGATGTATGGTAGGAGGCTATGGGAAAGTATCTCAGAGGGCTTCACTTTTGTAAAGATTTTGGACCAGAATCCCAAACGCTAAAATGACTAAAATACCCCTGAATACGCGCCTTGAGACAAAACATTACCAAAACACAACCAAACTTTACGCATAGCACCTTAATACCTACACAAGCTCAATTATACTTCTCTAAGCATATAAACATACATAAAAGAGGTCGTCTAGTTAATGATCATAAATATAGGAATTAAGGCACCCAAAAGGGCTAAAACACATAAGTATAATGGTTAAATAAATTCAATAATCGAGACAAACCAGTCTATATTTCATTTCCAAGATTTTTCTGAGTTTGTGACCTTCTTTCTTTTGTCACACTCCTAATTATTACTTTTTGGCCCCTTTGCATGGGTGTTGGTACACATTTTCCTGATAAAAAAAGGATGTCGACTTTGTCATTTTCCTTCCTCCATCATACCATTATTATAGGCATCATTTCTTTTTCATCAGGGATGATCGATTGTAACATGATGAATGAAACGATCTGAATGGTCATTTTTCACCATTCCCCTCATCTAGGATAAGCCTGATCTGAGTGATCTTTTATTTTTTGTTTTACTTTTTGATAACAATTATGCTTGGTCACTAACGATCGATATTTTTATTGATGTACGAATCTTCAACGATGTGCTTATTATTTTTTCCTCTCACAAGACAAGGGTACAATAGGCTCTATTTAAAAACCATTCGTTTAAAGAACTTTTCAACCTTAATTAATCTTGCCTTTATCGTGATGTATGAAAAAGTCAAAGATGAGGACAATACTTGTCTCTGAGCATAGATTAAATAAGGATACATCCTTCTTACCTTCGAGAGGGCTTACTTTCTGGAGTCTTCAGTGTTTCCTGAATTGTGATTCAAACATTTTGATGAATGGTTGTTCAGAGTAAAAATTATTTCTTTTTTACAATAGAGGGTTTTGCGTCCAATGTTGTGTTTAGATCCACTCTTCAAAGAGCCAATGCTAGTATGAGTGTCCCCCATGGGCCAATTCTAAAATCTCCCCCTTCTAGGCCATCTCTACCACTAACCTTAGTGAAAGAGACCACACCCATATGTCATGGGCCCAGGACCTAGGGGTGGTTGAGGTTCAACCCAATAGAGGAGACTAAAGGGTAAATTTATCCCTAAAATTATAAGACAAATAACCCCTGGAGAGAACGGAGGATTGGAGGCCTACTAAGTAAACTAAACACACATCATGTCGTCGTAGGTTAGTTATTCGACAAGAAGTGGCCATTGTTGATGAGGTCACTAACTCCCCTTTGTTCGCGATCAATATATGCAAAAGAAAAATTTTAGCCTTAGAATCCTCAAATTACTATGCAATAGAAAGAATAAAATGGAACTTTAGGTCCAAAAAATGAACCAAGGGTTTCGAATACAATACCTTTGTGAATCCAGTTGCAATTCGACATCGAGAAAGGTAGTTGATGGTGATTAAAGGTTATATTATTTTATTCCTCAACAAGCTTGCTAGAATACTCCCAAATTTTTATAAATACTAGTATATGATATACCGAAATCTTAGTGGGTATGTGGGAATAGTTAAAGAAGAAAACTCTTGATTTTGAGTGAGATATGGTCCTATCTATCTAGGGCTCTTCAAAAAAATATGAATAGTGTTTTCCATCCCCTATGTCAAACCCTAATAATGAATTATGCATCTTAAAACCCTAAATCAAACCAATATATATCGGTATAAGTGGTGAGCTTTAGAAAAACTGGGTTTCTTGAGAATTTAGGCCTAACTACTTAGGTGCATGGACTTTACTAGCTATCTAAGATAAATAATTAAATTGGCTTCCAAAAAAATACTCGAAAATCCAAAATTACAAGTCTTGTAATTTATTTCCTTTCTTTATTTAATCATAATTAATTTCACTAAATAATTATGACTTTACTGCAACTTAATTATCTCAAAAATCACTCGGTTATAATGAGGTGTTATGCAAAGTTGATAGTAGTGCATAATACGATTCCTCACGTTATGCTTCTGATACCCGCTTGGTCAAATCAATTTTTCAGTAATTGATTTTAACCAATGATAGAAAGAACTTTTGCGTGTATAATTTCGTCGTTGCTTGAAAAGTCCTTCTAATCAAAACCTTAAAATACCTACAAAATAATATCAACTCAAGTGTAGAGGTAAGTAAGGGTATCAATCCACTTTCAAGGTTGTAAAGCAAATGGAACAAATTCAATTGTGATTCACTTTTTATTTTCTTTTTGTGCTTTTTCACTTTTTCTAATTTTTTTAGCTTTTTCAATATTAAAACAACAGGGTGAGGTGAGGTTTTAAACTAAACTAAACTAAGATGAAAAAACTAACTAGAAAGTGACTAAAATGAAAACAAAGTCTAACACTAAAATAAGAGATAAAGTGAGGTAAATAATTGTGAGAACAATCAAGGAATGGGATTACACCACAAATTTTAACTATTCGAACTAATTAATTTAATTAATTGAATTCTCCCAAATTAATATCAATATTACAAATCAACTCTCGTTGCAAATGTAATTTTAATAGTAACCTTTTAGAAAATTAAGTTTAACACTCCTTTTAATTAATTACCCGCTAGGATCGATCAATTAAAATTTATGTCAATCTTAGAAAATAAATTTAGAGTTGAAATTCAGGTTATAATACCCCACTTAAGAAACCCCTATCTCTAGTTCGAATCTAAAATGAGTATTATAACTAGAATTTTGATTTTCTCTCGAAAATCATTTACCCTCTCTCGAGGCATAAATTTAAGGGTGAGGGATCAAAATTAACATTCAAATGAACTTTTCAAGTAATTAAACTAATAAAAATAAAATAACATCAAATAAGGGTTTTACCTCACCCCTTGAAAGGGAATTTAGCCTAACATGAAATGAAATATGACAAATTAATAATCAAAGGCATAAAATAAATGAGATGAGAAAAGAACAATCAAACCCCAATCTCCTGATGCTTAATTGATCTTCAATCCATGAGTTGAAATTCATAATCCATCAACTTGAGTGATTCAAACAATATTACATAAAAATTTCACTCAAATTAATCCTCACAACAATTTATTTTCTCCTCACTATCTAAAAAAAATTCTAATCTAAAAACCTACACAAAAATATTATTTCTCTCACTACAAATTCCTATCTCCAAGCTCCTAATCTAAAATTACAAAATAAAAATAAAAAGGATAGTAGATGAATTCATAATGGACAATTAAATAATAAAAGAGATTTGCTAAAAATGCAAATACTAAAATTATAAAATTGTACATTAGAAGTCATCCAAAGAAATAAATTCTAGATCATTACTTTATATTGAGATAATTGCTAAAAATGCAAAATCTCAATATAAAGGAATGGATTAGAATTTACCTCCCATAAGGGATAAATTTCACTACATCAATCTATTTTGAGTTAATTGCTAAAAATACAAAAATTCATAATAGAGGGGTGGGGTGAAATTTATCCTACAGATAATTTTCACTACACACCTCTATATTGAGGTATTTGCTAAAAATGCAAATACTCAACATACAGGGGTGAAGAGAATTTTATCACACTGAGCTTAAAACTAATTTTGAGATTTTTATGAAAATGAACCAAGTCTTCAATTTATATGGTGCACATGGAGGCTAGGGGTATATTGGATAATTGACATGAGTGGGCATGGAAATGGTGAGAGGAGCATGTGGGTTGCGAGGATATAAAAATCTGATTTGGTTTAGAGGGTATAATGGAAAGTTGCGTTAAATAGGTAGTTGGGGGTATTTGGGTAAAAGGGTAAAAGAGGGTTTAAGTGGCACATGGGTTTTATTTTGTCTTTGGTTTAGTGAGATTGGCTTGGCAAGTGAATGTCGTGGCTTGTAGAGAAATGGGAAATGGGTTTGGGTTTGAAATGGAAGTTGGGAATGGGTTGGTGAATGAAATCGAGGGTTGATGGTTTCGCGGGTTGGGTTTGAAGGCTCCGAAGTGGGAGGTCGGGTCAGCCTGGGCAAGAGGGTAAGGGCTGGATCAGGTGGGTCTCGGACTCGGGTTGGAAGGCGGGGAAAGGTCCGTGGGTGAGAGCGTCGCCAGAAGGTGAGAGAGAGGGGAGCCGGAGTGGGTCTGAGATGTTGTCGGAGGGTACTCTTCTGCGGTTGGGTCACGAGGGGAGGAGACAGCTTCGGTAGATTTCAGCGCCGGAGTTGGCTCCAATAGGGGTAAGGTTTGAGGTCCGGCGGGGTTAGGCAAGGGGTTAAGGGTGGCAGGAGGTTTGTGCAGTGGGTAGAGATAGGTTATGGAGTTTTTTTAATTGGGGAAAAAGGGAGAGAGAAATGAGTTTTGGGGGGGTTTGAGGAAGATGAAGGTGAGGGTGTTAGGGTGGGTGAGAGGTGTATGGGGTTAGTGTGTGGGTGAGTTGGAGGATAAGTGGGGTGTAGGATATTTAGTGTGTGAGTGTTTAATTTGGACCCTTAAAATAATAAAGACTCAACTAAAATTAATAAAACTAAAAATAAAAAATAAAATCTAACTAAAAATAAATCAAACTAAAGAATATAAAAATAAAAATATTAAAACTAAAAAAAAAATCCTAAGCTTATATAAAACTAAAATAAAACAAAAAAAATAAAAACTTAAAATCTAAATGAAAACTAAATGTAACAACCCAGTATTTTGAGTGACTATTTTATATTATTTTGCCCGATGGGCTAATTTTATAAAATAGGGGAAGTTGGAGTAAATATTATTTCCCGTGAGATTTAGGGATAATATTTACTATGTTTTGTCTATTTACCGTTGTGAGAAGGTAAATAGCAATATATTGTGATATATTGCGTCGTTATATGTAAAACGACGGTTATGACCTATATATAAAGTTGGGTAAAATTAATGAAATAAAATAAAATTGGAACACAAAAATAGTTCACGTTATTTCGAATGTCAAAATAGGGGGTGCGGTTATTTTTAGAATAGTCGAGATAGTCAAAATAAGTGCCCAGTTGTAATTTTTGAGATTCGGGCATTTTTAAGGGGTTATGACTCAATTAAGTGGTTACGAGTCATTTTAGTGGTGTATTAACACTTAAAAGAGGGGGATTATGTTTTAAGACCCGTATAAGTTCCCCCACCCCTCTTATTTTCTCATTTCATGTTAGAAGCCAAGAGAGAGAGAGAGAGAGAAGAGAGAGTTGGGAGAAATGGAGAAAAATAGAGAAAATGGAGATTTGAGGTCAAAATCCGTTGCTACCGGAAGAGGATCAGAGACTACAACCTCGAGGCAAGTTTCTTACTTGCTAGATATCAATTTAATGTGATAAATTGTATGTATAGTTAGGTTTTGGGGATTTAAACCCTAAATGGGTTTTGTTGATTATAGCGATTAAACCTTTAAATCTTAGCTTTAAATTTGATTTGAGGACAATAAACTTGTTAATGATTGTGTAGGAATCATTTGGTAGTAATTGTTGTTGTTGATGTTGGGAGAAATCAAAGATTTGGGATTTTTGGTATTTTAGGGTTTATACAACCCGTAGCCCCAACTTGGATTTTCTGCAGGACCGAATCGATTCGGCCCTATGGGCGAATCGATTCGGATAAGGGGAGGGTTATAGGTCTGGGAAAACCGAATCGATTCGGGATTGGGCCGAATCGATTCGGCTATTACAGAATGTCAGTTTTTGCTCACCGAATAGATTCGCAAGGGCGAATAGATTCGGCCCAAGGGGAGAATCGATTCGGTTACCCTATTTTTGTGAGTTTTTCCTAGTTTGATTTTTAGCCATTTTTCTTTTAGGTCCAAGGTTTAGGGGCCTTCCTTTGGGAAGTAACGAAAGTCCTAGAGTGTGGTTTTGGGTAGACTAATGTCCTAAAATTTAATGGGATATTTGGACTTACCCCGAGGGCTAGTTTGTTTAGGTTAATGTCCGTATGATATAGGAGATTAACCGAAAAATAAATTGGAGATAAAATGAGAATGTGGAGACTTTTGGGAGTCTATTATTGAGGAAGACTCACTTTGAGGGTTTATGAAATAATATGAATTTTTGGAGGCTAGTTTGATGATATTAGCGCTTCGGGTCTTAGGTCATTAATAAAATATGACTCTAGGAATAAGAATTTCATATTCTAAAATATGGGATTAAATGAATAAGTACAAATGGTCTTTTTTTTTTAGAATGTAAACTTGGATGATTTCAAAATGGAAAAAGTAATGATTTTCATAAATGTTAATTTATGATTACACACCTCCCTAAATCGCTATCATAAGGGAAGTTGCGTTGCGTTTGGTGATGACCCCTCGCTAATGAATGCAGGGTGGATATAGTCCTAGGTCATATGGGAGATTATTACACTGCACTGGTTAGGAGATTTTGGGTGTGGTCTTGACTTTGCCGCAGGCATATGGCCGCTTCCCGACGTTTGTTAGGTTCCCAGGTTGTCTTGTTTGATGGGCCCTGGAAGATGATAGCCATTTAGGGGCGCGTCCAGTGGGGAAACTCGGAGGGACGGTCTTAGATTTGTTAAAGCATTTTATAATAATAAAATGGCTTTATTTACATTTCCTGGATGGAAGAAGGGAAATGGGTTAAATGAATTGGCTTCGGATACGTTTCCCGGATGGAAGAAGGGAAATGGAAGCATATGGTTTGAAAAAGCATTTTTATGATAATAAAAATGGCTTTTAATTACATTTTTCGGATGGAAGCAGGAAAATGGGTAAATATGATATGAAATGAAAGAAAAGCATTTTTATGTTAATAAAACTTGCTTTTAAAATATGTATTTTTCCTGGATGGAAGAAAGGAAATAAAATTGGTAAAGAAGGTTTTAAATTGAGATTGACTTGGTAAGCATTTGATAAAATGTTTTATTATTTATACATATTCCTTAAAAAGAAGTAGGAATTATGCCTTTAGATGGTGAATGGATTTAAATTATTTATGCTTCTTTGAGTAGTTGTAGTTGTGACCTCCCATATAGATTATATATATATATATATATATTAATTTCGTGTTGAGGGTCTAATGGATCTCGACGATCAACCTTGCCTAAGTAGTAGTGTATCGAGGGGGTTCCTTGTTTGGATTTCGCTTTGCGAGACACCCCACGCATGAATAGGGCATAGTGTTGAGAATGGGGAGAAGTTAGCCCTTAGTACTTGTGTTAACTAGATCATCATGATATTACGCTAGGTTGGGCTTTTAGAATGAGAGGTGAGAACCTTTATACTTATACTGCGAGAGAACTACACACTTAACTGTCATGCATTTTAGTCATATGGTAATCATATCAAACCGGGCCCTGACCCGTATATATTTCTTGTTATGCATGCAACTCTTTGTCCGTTTAGGTGCTCTACCGTGAGGACACCCGTATTGACATTCCATTCCAGTTGTCATGGAGCTATGGCATATCGCGGATGTTATAGGGTATTTGTAGTAGACGTTTCTTTTCTTTGTATTCTAGTTACGTTCAGTTTATTTATTCGGGAGTTTTGCCCAAGCTTTTGATTCATTTATTATTACTGTGATATTAAATTTGTAATACTCATTATACTATTTGTATTGGTCTGTTCACCGACAGCTTATTCGGTGATTATTTATTATATTGTCATTCCTTATTCGTTGATTTTTTATATCCACCGTTTTTACAAATGGGATTGTCTAAGTGTTTTCTTTTACTTGCAAATTTTCTTTTTATGATAGTCTGTTTTCTAAAATGATTGGTGGTTATCTCATACTATTATTTTAATCGACAGTGATGCTGAGAATGGACAATCTATGATTCCTGTGATTATTAGAGTATTGAGCTGGCCACCTATTATTTTAGTAGGCGGGTTGTCACACTAAAGTCCTAAAAAATATAAATATAATAAACGAAAAACAAACTTCTAAAAACTAAAAACTAATAAAAATCAAAATAAAATAAAATAAAATTATACTCATAAAAATAAAAATAGATAATAAAGCCTAGAAATCCTAAATAAATCAAAAATAAATCCTAAAAATAAAAATGACTCAAACTAAAAATATAAAAAGACACAACTAAACACACACAGAGTTGGGGTGATGCTTTGGGCTAGGTTTAGGATCGGGTTTGGTTACGGGAGAGGGAATTAGCTCTATTAAATGCGCATTTGCCTTGATATATAGCTTTTGACATCGCAAACGGACATTTGACCTACAAGATAAACATTTAAACACATAAGACCCAAATTGCCGAGAATTAGCAACTAACGTACATCTATTCGGGGTATAAAATGTACTGTTTTGGGTGCTTATCAACTAACATCTAGTCAATTCCTTGATTCTCATACTTAACTTATTTTAATACTCCACCAAATTATGAAATAATCCACTAATCATGTTTAGCTTATGGATACAAATTTTATAAGTCTATCAAGGGTGTACCATAATCCAAGGTATCCCCAGATACGGATTCTTCTTAATTATAATCTCATGCATACTCATAAAACGATCACCCATTATACAAAGATTGATAATAAATTAAATTGAATATTTCCCATGATAGTTAAAGTGACAATTGTGCAATCATTTCAATCCTTATAATTCTACGGATTAAGAATCTAAGTGCCCTTTAAAAATGGTTTGAGATTACCTAAGCCTAATCAAGAAATCCCTTAGACTTAAATCTCATGGGTAGTCTTGTTCACCACAATGTTAGATGTACCGAACACAATCCTCTTTTAAACTATTGTACAATTTCTTAAACCGTCAAATAGTTTTTCATAGTTTGAGATAAACCACTAGGATTGTATCGCAATCGTTTCGATAGGATGGCAACTACATATCTAGGTTATGGATTATTCAATAGTAACAGAACTGGATTTTTGATCTCATGCGATCAAGACATACATTACTCATTGGAATTCCTATTAAGTACCATTGACCGACATACATATGAAATAATATATTTAAAAACATAAATGTAAAGCCTTCCCACAAGCGCGATTCTCATTTCAAAATGAATACGACAATCCTTTATTAAAAAATAAAATATCTTTATATGGTTTTAAGAATAAAATCCAAACAATTTAATATTAATCTTAAAGCCATGTGGCCATGGACTTTACTCCTATTCCCTCTATATGACTATCAAAAGTCATAGACAATAAGCTTTTTAAAAAATGGTTCGCTAGGTTGTCCTAAGATGCAATCTTAGTCATGATGATGTCAACCCTCTACGCAGCCTCCTGAATCAGGTGATACTTACACTTAATATGCTTTACCCTCTTATGAGTCCTTTTTTTTTCAATCTCTCTACTAATATCATAGTAAAGTGCAATAGGTGACTGCACTGAAGAAAACACACCCATGTCTTTTAGGAAGTTTTGAAGCCAAATATTCTTGTAATCTTACATCCTAAACCATATGAGCGCATTATCAATATAAGTGGATTGTAAAGCCCAACATCCTATTTTTCTGATCATGCACAAGCTTCATCCCAAGGATGTGTTTGTCTTCTCCCAAGTACTTGATATTGAATTGACTAGACAACCACACTCTTATACTAGATAATACACCCACGTCGTTTTCAGTTAGGAGAATATCATCCACATAAAGTACTAAAAATACCACCACATTTTTGTCATGTTTCTTATACACACAAGTTTTATCCACACATCAATCAAAACCAAATGATTTGATTTCTTAATCAAAATAGGATGTTCCAAGACCTTAATGCTTGCTTAAGTTCATAAATGGATATTTTAAGCTTGCACACCCTTTTGTCATGGCTCTTTGCCATGAATACCATGGGTTGCATCATATAGATGTATTCATTAAGATTTCCATTCAAAACTATATCTTAACTTCCATTTGCCAAATCTCTAAATCGAGACGAGCCATAATGGATAAGAGAATCCAGATTGACTTTATCTTGGCTATCAACAAGAAGGCTTTATAATAAGATACACATGTCACTTATATCGAATAGACTTGGAGGTCTTTAACTTTCCATTTGATCATCTCTTATTCATGTGGATCCAATTGACACCAATACATTTTGGTATTTATAGCCTTAAGCCAAACTTGAAATCCTTGTCTTGGAGTGCCTCGTCGTAGTTTTTAAGATACTGTTCATGTTCCCTTAACATCTCACCTAAGTGTTTACCCATATACACTAACATATCGGGCTGATGTTTGACTTTCCCACTATGATATGGCTCCACTTATGGTCAAGTATAAGTGACATGTATATCCTAATCATCGATAATACTCCCCTTATCTCTAGGTAGTAAATTATCGATATTGGGTTGTATTCCATCATGTATGAACCTAGAAGTAATCATTTGGTATTTCCTTTTAGCTCTTACAAAATAAACTTTCTCTTAGGCTTGTGATCAATCATATAATCTTCTTCTAATTTCTGAGCATTTGTGCTAACAAATACCCTATTCTCGTTAGGATCATAAAATTGACCACCCTTGGTTACTTTTGGATAACTTAAAATATACATATGTCCTTCATTACAACTACCTCAAATCCTTTCGTAACACGCATACTGGACAACCCCAAATCCGAATATGTCTTATACTAGTTTTGCACCCAGTCCATATTTCAATAGGAGTCATTAAGACCGATGTAAAAGGAACTAAGTTCAATAAATATGTAGCCATTACCAGTAAAAAAAACAAAAGTAATCTGAAACATATTAATAATTCATCACGGATCTAACCATGTCCAAAAGAGTCATATTCCTTCTTCCTGCTACACCATTTTATTATGGAGTGCTCGATGCAGACATTTAGTATGTAATCCCTATCTCCAATAAGTGATTACTAAACTCTCCCAAAAGTAACTCTCCTCCGTGAACAGATTGTAGAGTATGTATTAGTTTACCTTGCCTACACTCCACCTCAGCATTATACACTTTTTACTTATCAAAGGCTTGAGACATGTGGTGGATAAGGTAAACGTATCTAAACCCTAAGTAATCATCGATGAAGGTGATGAAGTACTGGTATCCACCTCTTACCCGAATAGTTAGAAGCCCAAATAAATCAAACTGAACCAATTACAATATATCTTTGGTTTTATAGACCTTAAATGGCCTCTTGGTCATCTTGCCCTCTAAGATGGATTCAAAAACTAGAAGTGCCTCCACTTCCAATGAACTTAATTATCCATTTCAAACCAGATTTTGAATCCTTTTTAGATTGATATGACTTAAGCGTAAGTGTCAAAGATATATTTTATTCAACTTAGAATGTTCTTTTTTCTTTATATTATTTCCATTTAATTTACTCAACTCGGTATCAAGAAGTAATGGTGAGATAAGTCTTATATCATTTTCCAATGCACCAAGATAGATAAGAGATTTTATATTTCTGATAAAAACTCATTTATTAAAACAAACCAAATATCTATTCATCACAAGTTTAGAAACCAAAATCAAATTTCTTCTAACCTTAGGAACATAAAAATAATATACTAATATTAACTTATTTTCTTCACCAAAATTTAAAACTAAATTTCCTACTCCTACTATTGTTTCCTTGTGATAATCGCCCATGAATAGAAACATTTCTCCATCACTAAGCTTCTTGGTTACCTGGAATCCCTTCAAAGAATGGAAAACATGATTAGTGTCTCCCAAATATACAAAATAGGTACCGGTAGTTTTCACCACAAAACTTGTGTCGATGAAAAATGAGAAATTACCTCTTTCATTATTTCATGCTAAGAAGATCGAGCACTGATTCTTCTAATGTCTTCACCATTTACAGCTATAAGAGTTTCCTTTTGGCTTCTTTCTTTCTCCCTTAGGCTTAAAGTTAGTCCTAGTTTCCACAAGTTATCCCTGAGACTTTTGGTTCTTCTTCTTACCTTCGAGAAAAAAGAAGATGAGCTTTTCTCAGCAACCTGGATCACACTCTTATGTTTAGTTATATTCTTCGTCGCTTGGAGATCCTTAAGCAGTTATGCAGAGAGTAATATAATTTAGGATAATATCTTTAAAAGACTCTTGTAGTGATTGGAGTACAAACTCAACTTAGGTTTCCCCAATTGATTTCGAATCCAAGAAGCTTTGGTTCTCCCAAAATGGGCATCATCTTAAGAACATGATCGCCAATGGGAGTACCCTCTAGTATCTTTGTGTTAACCAACCTTGAAATAGTATCCATCCTTGCGATTTTGATCCTCAAATTTGTACCTGCAGTTTAGAATTATTTCATAAGCGCTTGATATGTGTTTATGATCGCGTTGCAATTCTTCGTTCATATAGGCAAATATGTATCAACAAGCCATCTAATTAGCCTTTTACCACCTTTTATAGGATTAGACATCCCTTTTGGGTGTCCTTTCCTCAAGCTTGGCAGGGTAGGTTTCAGTCAAAATAAACTTACAGTCCTCAACAATCATGACAATGTCTAAACTTATTTTCTAGTCTATATAGTTCATGACAGTAAGTTTGTTATCCTTGGAATTTCAACAGGTGGATTGAAAGAAGATCCCATTTTGAAATCTGAGAATCATAAATTTAAAAAAAAAAAAAATTCAAAATAAACGTTTGATAATTTAACTTTGATTTAATTTTAAAGGGGCATCCCTCGCTTCCATTTAAAAGTAAAATCCCATTGAACATCCCAGTTCCCTTATGGAGTGAGATTTATCGTTGGGAGCTTATATCACCCTAACTTGAACTAAACATACTTTTGTCTTTCAGTTATTTACTCCTGGCATTTGAGGATCCTCTATCCTATAAATTAAATAGTCGACGTCTTTAGGTTCTATAATTAATAATAGTGACTCTGTTGGAGAGGATATCATTAATTATATCTAAATGTGTATCGTTGGTTTATTACTTGAATTAGATACCATTTGTGAAGGACTTCCCTATTGGGGGATCGAACTCACTAACATTCTAATTCTAAGAATTATCACTTAAGAGTTCCAAGAATACTGGATGCCCTCATTAATTCCATCTGGGTGGGGGGACACACCACACCAAATCATGTCAATGGTCATGCTCTTGGGGTCATGTCCCATAACTGGTCACGTCCCAAAGTCGTGACCATATCCAAAATTGGCATGACTAAGTCCATAACCCAGTGTGGTCATGGACCCTTTTGAAGGTGGTCATAGCCCAAGTCTGTGACTAGTATGGGTGACATGATGAAGAATGTGTCTCAGAAGTGCGTACTATCTAGGCTCAAGTGCAAGCCTGTCGCTCAAGTAATAATTCGATAAGTCGGGTATCGATCCTCAGGGAAATAGGACAATGGACTTGTAACGATGTTGGATAGACAAAGAAATCCTAACTCTGACTCTAAAAAGAAAGGAAAAGATGATTGGTTTTGGGATTGGACTACAACTAAATGAAATTTTGAAATTATGAAAGAAATGCAACTATTCTAAATTACCTGAAATACTAATGATAAATGATTTAAACTCGAACTATATGATGAAGAAAATAGGACGGGAATACAAACCCTCAACCCTAGTGTATTGTTGGTATAAAACTAATCATAAATTTAAATGATTAATTAGACCCATAATTTAGTACTCCCAAGCTTACGTATATGAGGTTCAAGCACGCACCATACTTAATCAGAGGACGAGTAAATCGGTATTGCGATAGTTACATTCGAATTGCATTCTGAAGCATCCCGATTATCCTGAAGTAAATAAGATCCAAAAATCTACAATTGTCGTATTTCTACGCAATACGATCATAATCAAATCATTAAATTTAGAGGATTAATTTTATATACATGCAACTACCACATCAGGTTGTGTTCATGCATCCCGACCGTTAGAAATTTAGCATATCATGATAAAATTGATGAAAATGATTGTTGAATTGCAGGCTAAGGGAGAATTGAAGAATGATGTAGAAAGAAGATTATAGCGAGGAAAGTAATCAACTAACTTACCAAAGCACTAAAAGCATCAACTAAAATTATTTTTAATCACAGAAATCTGAACAAACTTCAATCTTAGAATTAAAATTTCAATAAATCTTCAAACTAGGGTTTTGACTAAAAAGGGAAAAACTAGATGAATTTCTCCGTGCTTAAAATGATAATAAATCGGGTTTAAATACCCCATAGTACTTCAAGAGTTTTATCTTAATCAGGAATCTCCATTGGAGGAAGAGTGAAAAAACAAAATTGCGATAGTCGGACCGGTTCGGTCCTCCTTCGGTTCGGTTCGGCTTGGGTCCAGATCATTTCTTTTAATTTCTGGTCGGATCGATCCGATACGGATCGATTTATCTAATTTCCCTCAGCTTTGATCCGTCTTCGGTCCGGGGTTCACTGGAACTTTGCATTTTCGATCGATCCGATTCTTCTTTGACTTTTTCTTCTATCTTTGACTGCTCATAACTTTCACACCAGGATTCCGATTGAGGTGTCGTTTCTTCTTATGTACTCGTAAACTTGATATCTTCAACTTTTCTTTAGATGCCTCATCCGAATTTTGGGTAAAAATTATAACTTTTCCCTTTTGACTTTCCTTTTTTTCTTTCTCTATTCTTCCGGTTTCTTTCTTTCTTTACTGACATCAAATACCTGTAAAATTAGTACAAAATACCAGAAACTCGGGGTACTCATTAGAATAAGTCAGTAGCAAGATTATGAGATAAAATAAAATCGATTATGTTGTTCGAGGTGCTAAAAGTAACTAAATTAAAGGGATAAATTTGGAAGAATTTATGCCTAATCAAATCCCCCTAACTTAGAACTTTGCGCATCCCGAGCAATGTAAAAGAATGCTAGCAAGGCTCAGCTCTTGAAAATCATTTTATTGTGATAGAATACCTTTTTCGTGGGCAAGTGATTGCATTTAGCGTATGCAACAATCCTTTAAACCCCTAGGTTACCCTAGTAGGACGAGTGGAGTCTCGTGAGGGTTTGCAGTGAATATACCCATAAAATTCGACTCAAAGAAACTTCAAAATACGCAAAAATTGGATAATTCAAAGTTTCCCAGAAAATAGTCATCATCAATTCATGTTCAAGAGTCTCAAATCATAGTGCGCGTGTGTGAAGCCGAAGATTTAACCGCGGATTTCCACCGATTGACCATTCCGTTACTTATTCGAAAATTTGTTTTGATTTCAAAATCTCATGGAATGCTCTCTCAAACGAATCACTCGGAATGTGGATATTCTCTCGGTGTGCGTGATATAAAGAGTAAATGTAGTGGAACCAAGTTCACGCACATAAGTAGAAAGACAGAAATTTATTGTGAATAGATCTAATCATCCGAATACAGTTATTGGGAAACGGGAACATCGCCTCTTTTTCAAGAATTTAATCTCTTTTATTATCTTTTTGTATTTTAGCTCTCCACGTTGTAACCAATTTCTCAATTTTTGACTCGGTTAGGACTTTTACGGGTTGAAGGTGTATTGGGTAATATAAGAGTGGTACGGGACAACTGGAATTGCAAAGTGTTCTTATGATGTCCGTTAGTGTGTTTCCGGGATTTTGCTCATTTTTTTCTTCTTTTTCTTCTTTTTCTATTTTTTCTATTTTTCACTCTTTTTCTTTTCTTGCTATTTTTTTCGAACATAGCTATTTTTTTCTTGCCCCTTTTTCTGCACTTTTCGGACTTAATTGATGACATTACCAATTTTTACAATTCCGGGCTACTTGGGTTTTTCGAGTTACCAAATGAAAAGGATAAATTTTATTCGGCTCAATTGGGTTATCAAAGGGATAATTTTTCACATCTTTTTCTGGCTAATGTTTTTAGGTAACAAACGATGGCCTACTTCATTGTCCGAATTACTTATTAATTTACCATATGCGTTTCGAGATGAATTTAATTTAGAGATTTGTAGTGCGCTTTTCAAGGCAATATCACCCACGTTTCTCAACACCGATCAAGGTGAAAGACTTAAGATCCTCGACGACTTATTAAGCACTGAAAAGAACTTTGAGTTAACAATTAACTCGGATTGATTTATAAATTTCACAAAGATGAAAGGCTCGAATCTCACCGCGGTTGTTAGTCTCCACATTTATTCGTTAAGTCGCTTACGTTCGCTCAATTTCCATCTTTGGTCAATTTCGGCTTTGTGTACTGTGTTTTTACAATTTGAGACTTTAAATCGTCTTTTAATGATATTTTTGAAATTTTTGAATTCCAATTTTTATTTATTTTAAACAAAAAATATTTTTGGATTTTTCAAAATTTTATGATTTTTTTTGTAGTTTCTGGGCATTTTTGAAAATTTGTGAAGTTTTAGAAATACGCACTTGTCACCCCCCCTAACTTAGACTTTTGCATTGCCCTCAATCAAAAGGATAAAAAGCTAAACAAGGGAAAATAAGAAATGTGATAAATAAAACAAACAAATGTAGAAAATGCGGACTTTAATATAAGGACTGTAGTACAATAAAAGGAAAGAGCATACAACCATGTGATCTAGTCAAATAACTAAAAACTGAGACATAAACCAACAAAGCTTAACTGGGGCGGTGGGTGGGAAGAGTAGGGCGCGTCGGGGTCATAAGGGTCATAAAAGTAGGATGGCAATGGTTCGTTTGGATCCCCCTAGCGTCTGTACAAGTCCTCTAGGAAATGAAACATCATACTTGTATCGCACCGGTAGTTGGTCAGAAAGTTGTTGAATTTTGTCTCTAGGGCTGACATTCTATTAGTGAGCTCACCACCCGCCCATTCGAAATCTGGGTCGTCTTCTTCTTCGGCCGACTCTTCATCTACACCCACTTCTCCCATCTCCACATCGGCACCTGCCTCTTACTCTTCCTTACTCGAGGCATCATCGGCCTCGTCATCACTTCCACGCCTCGCCTGAAGGATGGCCAGCTGTTTGGCGCTCTGAGTGCGGGTTCCCTGTCCAAAGGGACCAGGGAGGAGAGTACGGTCCAATGGAGCCTCAATGCCAGCATCTTTGAGAAAGGAGGTAATCAGGCATGCATATGGAAGTGGTGTTGTACCTTTCTTATCCATGGCTGCAACGATAATGTTAGCGGATAGGGTGAGAATTAGGTTAATTAAAGTATTGGGATCAAAGAGGTGGTATGTCAATGTGGCTTGATAGGGACACATAGCGTAATCGCTGGAAGTTTGTAAAATGTTAGCACACACAATTTGGAATGTGAGGCATGCTTTCTCATTAAGCCGGCCAACAGGGACAGTCTCCCCCTCCATGCAATGCCGGGGGTAATTCGCTCCATAATCAGTTCCTTGGCTACCGGGGGGACATTCCTTGGGTATATGTAGTCTTGAAAATCTAGAACGTCATATTCGTCCAACTTGGCTGTGAGAATGGCCAAAGATAAGGGAATAACGGTACCATCGACATATGCTTGAGACTCGAATTGGCCCGTTCTAACAAGGGATCCATAGAAAGAGCGTACCTCGGTGGCCCAAAATGCTTCGTATGGTTTATTGAGGAAACGAAACCAACCCCTAGGCATGAAGAGGGCGGTGACGAAATTGGGCAGCCCTGTCCATTGGATTGCTCGCTCCATGTGGAGTTTGCGATCCGGACCAAAGAAACGGTTGCACCAACGCTCCTCTTGGCGGGAGCAAAAATCAGCATGGTCGGAGGGTAAGATTTCAGTTGAGTCGTATTTGACGGGGGCAGCTCTTTGGGCCATTATGACAAGGAGAGGATGCTGGAAAAATAGGTAAAGAGAAGAGAGAGTTGATGCAGTTGAAGGTGTGGAGAAAATAGAGGATTTGGGTGTGTATTTATAGGTGAGGAGTGTGGTAAGGGTTTGGAAAAGGAGGGAAAGAGTTTGGAGGGAAAAGGGGATGAATTTGGGAGGGAAATTGAGGGGGAGGAAGTGGTTGAACGAATTTGGAGGGGAGGGAATGGATTGGGGAGAAGGGGGTGTACTTAAGGAAGGAGGAAAGACTGCAAAAAACCGAATCGATCCGGTTGTCCCAGCACCGGACCGATCTGGTCCTTTTATTTTTTTGAGTTCCTTAGATATCGGACCGATCTGACTGTAAAAGTAACGAACCGATCTGGGGCGAACTAGTCCGGCTCTAAAATAAAAGAATCGGTTCGGTTCTTGCACTGAGCAGGATTTCTCCCCCTAACTTAAATGCGATCGCTCTCTTCGAAAGTTTTTGACGCTCAATAATACTTCCTATCAATTTTGGATTCAACACCCTCTCGATACCTATGGTAAAACAACTCAACTCATTCTCCCGAAACATATGAACGCTCCAACCTTATTATATCCTAATGCTAGGGACTCTCACTACTCACACGACTCTCATCTACTATACACAAGAATTCACCCCATAAGTGTCGGGGGTGTGACGACCTCACTATAGCATCCCACTCTACCCCATAAACGGTGTCAATCTCTTTCACACACGCCTCTAGATATAGCTTTAGGCATTGTCCATTTACTTTGAATGTATTTCCCCCTTTCAAATCGTCTAACTCAATAGCTCCGTGCAGGAATACATTCTTTATAATGAACGGGCCAGACCATCATGACCGCAACTTTCCCAAAAAGAGATAAAGCCGAGAGTTATAGAGAAGCACTTTTTGTCCAGGAAGAAACTCTTTGCGTCGAATGATATTATCGTGAGCAAGTTTCATCCTTTCTTTAGAAATTTTTGCGTTCTCGTACGCATCATTGCATATCTCTTCTAACTCATTTATTTAAAGCTTGCGAGATTTATCGGCCTTATCCACGTCGTAGTTCAACTTTTTAATCGCCCAATACGCCTTGTGCTCTAATTCCATGGGAAAATGGCAAGGTTTGCCATACACAAAGCGGAATGGGGACATGTCGAGCTGATTTTTATATGCGGTACGATAGGCCCATAGCGAATCGTTCAATCTAAGTGACCAATATTTTCGGGTAGGATTGATAGTCTTTTTGAGAATGTTCTTGATCTCCCGATTCGCTAGTTCGACCTGCCCGTTCGTTTGTGGGTGATAAGTCGTTCCAACCTTGTGGACGATGCCATACTTTCTCATGAGTTTCTCGAATGGCCTATTGCAAAAGTGCGTGCCATTATCACTAATTATCGCTTTCGGAGCATCGAAGCGGGAAAGTATGTGTTCCTGTAGGAACTTAATCACCACTTTGTTGTCATTTGTCTTGGTAGAGATAGCTTCCACCCATTTGGAAACGTAGTTGACCGTAACAAGGATGTATAGGAAACCAAAGGACGGGGAAAAGGGCCCATGAAGTCAACACCCCAGTAGTCGAAGATCTCAATAATGAGTATCGGGGTTAATGGCATCATATCTCTTCGGGTAATAGCTCCAATCCTTTGGCACCTATTGCAAGATTTACAGGCATTGTTCACATCCCGGAATATTGTGGGCCAATAGAGGCCGCATTGCAGAATTTTAGCGGTCGTCTTTTTCGTCGAAAAGTGGCCTCCACAAGTTTTTGAATGATAAAATTGGATGACTTTCGAGATCTCATAATCCGGTACACTTCGTCGGATGATTTGGTCGGCACAATATTTAAACAGGAAAGGGTCGTCATAGAAAAATATGCGCGACCAAGTAATAAACCTCTTCTAATCTTGCGGTATCCAATCAGGAGGGACGGCTCCCGTGATAAGATAGTTCACGATATCCATAAATCAGGGCAAAGAAGATGTAGCAAAGAGTTTCTCATCCGTGAAGTATTCATATATGGGTATTAGATCACTAGGTACGTCGGACGAAAGCCGTGATAAATGGTCGGCAACGACGTTTTCTACTCCTTTCTTATATTTAATGGAGAGATTAAACTCTTGTAGGAGTAGGATCCACATTATGAGGCGCGACTTTACGTCTTTCTTAGCAAGTAGGTATTTCAATGCCGTGTGGTCGGTGAAGCAAGTGATGGGAGAACCGATAAGGTAGGATCGAAATTTATCAAGGGCAAAGACTACTGGTAGCAACTCCTTCTCTGTAGTGGAGTAATTGAGTTATGGTCCGATAAGAGTCCGGCTAGCGTAGTAGATGCCATGAGCCTGTTTGTCTTCTCTTTGGCCCAAAACATCCCCTATCGCATAGTCGCTAGCATCACACATAAGTTCAAATTATAAGGACCAACCCGAAACTTGCGTGATAGGAGCGGACACAAGCATGGTTTTCATTTTTTCAAAAGTGCTATGGGATGCTTCCGTCCACTCAAATGGGGTGTCTTTCATGAGTAGGTTTCTTAAGGGCCTAGCGATGGCGCTAAAGTCCTTAATAAACCTTCGATAAAACCCCGCGTGGCCCAAGAAGGGGAGCACGTATTAGAGCAATTTTGGTGGGGGTAGATCGGCTATGACATCTATATTATCTCTATAAACTTCTATCCCCTTGGATGAAACTATGTGGCCAAGAACTATTCCCTCAGTGACCATAAAATGGCATTTCTCCCAATTTAGCACTAAGTTCTTTTCCACACACAGGGCAAGTACTTTTTTCAGCTTTGCTAGACAAAGATCGAAAGAGGTGTCAAAAATGCTGAAATCATCCATGAACACTTCAAGTCTTCTCTCGACCATGTCACTAAATAGTCTCAACATGCACCTTTGAAAGGTCACGGGTGCATTACACAAGCCAAATGGCATACGTTTGTAGGCAAACATACCAAAGGGGCAAGTGAATGTCGTTTTCTCCTAGTCAAGTACATCTACCTCAATTTGGTTATATCCGGAATAACCATCTAGGAAGCAATAGTAAGGGTGGCCCGCTACTCTTTCAAGTATATGATCAATAAATGGCAAGGGGAAATGGTCTTTCCTAGTTCCCGCATTGAGTTTCCGATAATCAATGCAAACGTGCCACCCGGTGGTGGTACGTTGGGGAACTAGCTCTCCCTTAGCATTCTCAATCACTATCATGCTTGACTTCTTCGGGAAAACTTGAATAAGGCTTACCCACTTGCTATCTGAGATTGGGTAGATAATCCCGGCATCCAATAGCTTAATGATTTCGATCCTCACCACTTCTTTCATATTAGGGTTTAGCCTTATTTGCATTTCTCTCGAGGGCTTGACATCCTCTTCGAGATGGATCTTGTGGGTGCAAATCAAAGGACTTATCCCTTTCAAATCAGCAATGCACCAACCAAAAGCACCTTGGTGCTTCCTCAGAATCTTTATCAATTTACCCTCCTGCTCTTCGTCTAGGCTAGAGGAGACAACAACAGGAAATGTCTCATCCTCTACTAGGTATGAATATTTAATATGGAAGGGTAGTTTCTTCAATTTGAGGGTTGGAATTTTTTGCTGGAGGGAAACATGCGTGTCTCCCTCGGAGGTAACTCCTCGAATCGAGAAACCCAATTCACATCTCTCGCGTCCTCGTCCGACGCTCTTAGTAATTCTCTCAACTCTTCAACCTCCCTCTCGAATTCGGTGTATGTCCCCTCACTCTCGTGGCTTGACACTAGACAGGACCCTAGGGCGTCTCCACAACAATTTTCCTCAAAATACTCCTCTACGATCTCATCTATTAAGCTTACCGCGTGAAGATCATCTTCTTCCCCCGTATGTTGGGCGATATGGAAGATGTTATTCTCTAAAGTCATGTTCCCAAAATTGAGTTGCATCTGCTTATTCCGAGTGTTGATAATAGCATTAGTCGTAGCTAAGAATGGGCGCCTAAGAATGATGGGAACAAGATTGCTCGAGGCGAAGGAGGGCTCCGTGTCCCAAATGACAAAGTCTACCAGGAAGTAGAAAGTGTCAACTTGAACGATCACGTCCTCAACTATACTTCTTGGGATCTTCACGATTCGATTCGCTAATTGGAGAGTGGTCTTTATGGACTTGAGGTCGCCCAAATCAAGTTGCCTGTATATGGTGTAAGGGAGAATATTGACACTTGCTCCCAAGTCAAGTAAGTCTTTTTCAATTTTATTTTCTCCAATGATGCAGGACCCCAACCCAGTTACTTATAATTAAGTTTGAAAGTCAATGTGAGTCAAACCATGATTAATTTAGCCAAACCATAAACAAGAGTTTTAATTTCAGAGTCATCATTGTAAATCCATATAATTGAAAACTTTTTTACAACATCAGAGTAGTCATACTTATACAAACTTGCTTGAAGGATAATTTAACTTAATTACATCATTTACATTTAAACAAAATGTTTGTTTCTCCCATTCCTGTCTAACCCAGCCCGACTTCCTAGATTTGGCAGTGACATCGCATTACCTGAAAAATGTGAACATAGGAACCGTGAGCAAAAATAGCCCAGTGAATGCATCACTACTAAACTACTGCATGAATTTAAATGCAATAAATCATGTCCATATACTTATGTATTAACTTATCCGGCTCATTCATAATGAATGACCAACTTTTCCGAATCATGATTCACATATCCTGTCTAAATAGACAATTTTCCCCCATTCCTGGTCGAGGAGTAACCCCTTGTCATTAATAGACAAATCTCCCCCATTCCTGGTCGAGGAGTAACCCCTCATTTCGATAAACCGAAATTAACAATTTTATATTCATAACATTATGATCACATTCGTAA
The DNA here is from genome assembly GCA_949130495.1 of Sambucus nigra. Taxonomy (NCBI): domain Eukaryota; kingdom Viridiplantae; phylum Streptophyta; class Magnoliopsida; order Dipsacales; family Adoxaceae; genus Sambucus; species Sambucus nigra. The sequence continues at coordinate 359,836,336 of OX422211.1, read as the reverse complement.
CAGTATACAAATACATCATTCCAGTGAGTACACTCACCTTGGTTGACCACTATGTATTCAGGTTTCCTCCTGGTGGAGCTGAACTGGGTTGATTAGACCTTACCCCTGTCAATCCAACTAAATTAGTACTGAAACTGAATCATAAATATTATCCTAACATAATTATGTAACTTTCCATGATTATACATCAACAATATAACTCTAATTAAGTTACATTCCATAAAACATAGGTAAAGGCAAAACAATGATATACATGTTAATAAAGTTACGGACATTCAACCGTAGGAAATACCTTATAAGTAATTTATAACCAAAGTCAAGTAAATATTAAATTATACTTGTCAATGTATATACACATGAAACATGTACTCAAAGTACCCTTCGTAAGGACGAAATACAAACATTCATTCAAGGGGTATCCAATATGGCCTGAAATTATTGTCATACATACTTAACCATCCAATGTTTCTAAATTGTATAAATTCAGGGGTCCAAACTTATCAATATGAAAACATATATGAATATATTATCCAGTAAAAGTGACGGTGTAATTTTTCAAGCTTCCTAGGGCAAGTTATGACCATTTCTCTACAACACAAGAAATCTGCCCTACAAGCTCCTCTATTGATCCTTCGAATTCCCAGAATTTTCATAATTTTTATACATCATAAATTTCCATGATTTTCAACAAACTTTCATTAGACCTACTGAATAGTACATAATTAAAGTTTCATAATATTTGGACTTCATTTGCTATCTCAAAAACTTGACCAAACTCAGGGCATACCGAAATCAAGTATACAAACAGCAACTATGTACCAACTTGAAATCATCATTAAGGCCTAACCACAAGGAGATAAATTCTAATTTTCATATATTATATGAATATATGAGTCTAATTTCATTTCCAATTGGAATTTCTCAATTCCAGTAATCACACAAAGAGATATGCAGATTTGAATAAAAGGGGTTTCAACACAAAGCAATTTTAAGGGTTTCTACACTCAATCTTAACATAAGCTTGCATCTAACCATACATATATATAAAAGGCTGAAACTTTCATAAACTTATGATGATTTATATCATATAAATTAGTAATATAAGATAAATAAAAAGAATTACACTTAGGATTACCTTCAGGGCTTTTTACGTAATTTCTACGGATTTTTCTACACTTTTTCTCCTCACTTTTCTTCCTTAACTTCTACTTTCTCTTTCCCTATGGTTAAAACACTTTCATGGATGGTTTTGGCTGAATGATAAGGATATTTCAAGGGTATAAGGTAGGCCAAGGCTGCCTCCCAAGCCAACCAATCAAATTAAACCATTGGGTTTAATAAAAGACAATTTACCACTTAAGGGAATTGACAGATTTGCCCCTTCTCGTAATTTCGACCTAACTTCTTCCTCGAGCATCCGTTTGATCCACCGTTTGTTGTGTTACGACACTAACTCACATTTATACAACTATGTAGTTTTCATCTCAAGTCAATTATAATGATACAATGGTCAAAACTAGTCTTAAACAGGAACATTTCTATCGAAAATAACCAAATCTTGTGTTCGTACATAACTCGACATTTCATGATTTATGAAAGTAGGATTAGACTAAACATAAGAACTTAATATTAGATATAATAATAACCCATTATTCATATCACATAATATAAACATGATTTAATATATAATTTATCATAATTATATTCGGGCTGTCACAACTTCCCCCCCCTAGAAAATTTCGTCCCCGAAATTTAATATAAAGGTCACTTACCAAACAAATGGGGATACTGTTTCCTCATGCTATCCTCCATTTCCCAAGTTGCTTCTTTAACTCCGTGGCTCATCCACATAACTTTAACTAAGTGAATAACTTTATTCCTCAATACCTGCTCCTTACGATCAATAATTTCCAACGGTTCCTCGATGTACGACAAGTCTTCCTTCAGTTCTATTGGTTGAGTTTTCAACTGATGGGATGGATCCGCCAAATACTTACGAAGCATCGATATGTGAAACACATCATGTAAACGGGATAAATCTGGAGGTAATGCTAATCTATATGCCAAGGTCCCAATTCTTTCCAACACCTCATATGGTCCAATGTATCTTGGACTTAGTTTCCCCTTTTTCCCAAATCTCATAACGCCTCTCCATGGTGAAATACGTAGGAATACAAAATCCCCCTTCTGAAATTCCAATGGATGCTTCCTCTTATCTGCATAAAATTTCTGCCTGCTTTGCGCTATCTTTATCCATTCCCGAATCATTTTGATCTTTTCAGTTGTCATATCTATCAATTCCGGACCCAAAATTTTCCTTTCACCCACTTCATCCCAACACAAAGGCGTTCTACATCTCCTCCCATATAAAGCTTCATAATGAGCCATACCAATAGTCGAATGATAACTATTATTATACGAGAATTCCATCAATGTCAAATGATCATCCCAACTACCTTTGAAGTCAAATACACAGGCTCGTAACATGTCTTCTAATATTTGAATCGTCCTTTCTGATTGCCCATCAGTTTGTGGATGAAACGCAGTGCTGAACTTCAAACTTGTGCCCATGGCATTCTGTAAACGAGGCCAAAACTTAGAAGTGAATGTTGGATCTCTATTTGATACAATTGACACTGGTGCCCCATGTAAACGGATAATCTCATCAACGTACATACGTGCATACTTATCAACAGTGTAGGTGGTCTTAACTGGAAGAAAATGGGCCGACTTCGTCAATCGGTCAACAATCACCCAAATAGAATCATGCCCCTTTGGTGACCGGGGTAATCCTGTAACAAAGTCCATCGTTATATGCTCCCACTTCCATTCCGGAATAGGCAACGACTGTAATAATCCTGCCGGCTTCTGATGCTCCGCTTTCACTTGCTGGCATACTAAACATTTAGCTACGAACTCTGCAATCTCACGCTTCATATTGTTCCACCAGTAATACTCCTTCAAATCTCTGTACAATTTGGTACCTCCCGGATGCATAGAGTAAATAGAACTATGTGCCTCTTCTAATATATCCTTCTTTAAGGGTGGATCATTCGGTACACAAATCCTATTTTTATAACACAACGATTCATCATTCTTAATTTCAAAGTCACTCTCTTTACCATCCAGGATATCTTGTTTCGTCTTCTCAAGGAATGGATCACTGGTCTGCAAATTTTGTATGCGTTCGGCCAACAAAGGTCTCACTGTGACATGTGCTAATAATCCTCCACTTTTTGAAAACTTCAATTCAATCCCCATCGATGCCAAGTCAAGAATATTTCCAACATGGGCACACCGTATGCAACCAAGAATCCCGGATGATTTCCGACTCAAAGCATCTGCTACCACATTGGCCTTCCCAGGATGATGATGAATGGTACAGTCATAGTCTTTAATCAACTCTATCCAACGCCTCTGTCTCAAATTCAGTTCTTTCTGTGTAAACAAGTATTTCAAACTTTGATGATCCGTAAAGATCTCACAAGTTTCTCCATACAAGTAATGTCTCCACAACTTTAAAGCAAAAACAATGGCCGCTAGCTCCAAGTCATGTGTAGGGTAATTTCGTTCATGCGTCTTTAATTGTCTGGAAGCATATGCTATCACCTTCCCATTCTGCATAAGAACACATCCTAACCCCTGAAATGAAGCGTCTGTATAGATCACAAAAGACTCATTCCCACATGAAATAGTAAGTATAGGGACTAAAACCAATCGATTCTTTAATTCTTTAAAACTCCTCTCGCATTCTTCATCCCATACAAACTTCACTTCTTTACGAGTCAACTTTGTCAGTGGTAATGCTATTGCTGAAAATCCCTTAATGAATCTACGATAGTAACCTGCCAATCCTAGGAAACTCCTAATTTCGGTCACATTCTTAGGACTCTCCCATTCAACAATTGCTTCCACCTTCTTTTGATCAACATATATCCCATTTCCCGAGACAACGTGCCCTAAAAACACAATTTCATTCAACCAAAATTCACACTTGCTAAATTTAGCAAACAATTTCTTCTCTCTCAAAATCTGCAATACAAGTCTCAAATGCTTCTGATGTTCCTCCATGCTACGCGAGTAAATCAACACATCATCTATGAATACAATCACAAATGAATCAATGAAAGGGTGGAATACCCGATTCATCAAATCCATAAAAACTGCTGGAGCATTAGTCAATCCAAATGGCATCACCAAAAACTCATAGTGCCCATATCGAGTCCGAAAAGCTATTTTGGAAATATCACTATCCTTCACTTTCAGTTGGTGGTAACCCGATCTCAAATCAATTTTCGAAAATACAATGGACCCCTGTAATTGGTCAAACAAGTCATCGATACGAGGTAGGGGGTACTTGTTTCTAATGGTCACCTTATTCAATTGCCGATAATCAATACATAATCGCATTGTCCCATCTTTCTTTTTCACAAATAACACAGGTGCTCCCCATGGTGAAACACTAGGCCGAATGAAACCTCTTCTTATCAGATCTTGTAATTGCACTTTCAATTCTTTCAACTCTGTTGGTGCCATTCTATATGGAGCAAGAGAAATTGGACCAGTACCTGGAATTAATTCAATGGAAAACTCTACTTCCCTATCAGGTGGTAATCCTGGCAATTCCTCTAGGAAGACATCAGAAAATTCTCTAACCACTGGTATATCTTCAACTTTAAGTGCTTCCTTACTAACATCAACCACATATGCTAAATACCCCATACAACCCTTACTCAATAACTTTCTGCTCTTTATTGCTGAGATAAGACAATTGGGGACAACATTCCTTTCCCCTGTAAACTGAAACTCGGGTTCACCAGGAAGATGAAATGTAACTTCTTTTCAAAAACAATCAATGGAAGCATGATACGATGATAACCAATCCATCCCCAATATAATATCAAAATCCCGAATGGCCAATGGTATCAAGTCAACATAGAAATCTCTCTCGCCCATTCGTAAGACACAATCTTTATAAACATGCTCAACCAAAATTTCACTTTCCATTGGGGTAGAGATATATAAGGCACAATTGAGAAATGAACATGGTCTACCCAAATATGAAACAATATGTAATGCCACAAATGAATGCGTAGATCCAGGATCAATGAGTGCATATAGATCTTTGTTTGCTATAGAAAGTTTACCTGTAACCACTTCCGGTGTAGCATGGGCATCTTGTAGCGTCATCGCAAACACTCTTCCTCCTGCCCTCGATCCAGTTGCGTGTTCTATACCTCTCCCCCTGGTGGCACTGCCTGGAGAAGATCCTTTATGAGGCCCTACACTACTGACTGAAACTGTTCTTGCCAACATAGGACAATTCTTTCTCAGATGACCCTTTTGGTGACAGTTGAAACATTCTATATTCAGTAACTTTGGGCAATTTCTCTTTATATGACCCGATGCCCCACAAAAGAAACAAACATTAGGATCTCCTTGTGCTGAAACTCCTGAACCTCTTCCACCACTAGCCTCACCCCTTTGCAAACTACTTCCACCTCTACCCTGTTGGAATTTCTGCCCTCCAAGTCTCGAATATTCTGTATCACTACCCTTTTGATAGCTTGGATCGAATCTGCTTCTCTTTACACCTCGTTCTCGATTCCCTCTTACTTCATTCACGTCCCTTTCTACTAACATGGCTTTGTTCACCAAGGCTGAATAATTAACAGTCTCTAAAGCCGATAGCCTTGATTTAATAACTAACTCTAGTCCATCGAGAAATCGGCTACACATATCTTCCTCATTCCGGATAAATCTCGAAGCAAAACGAGATAAGGCTGTAAGTTTGGCTTCATATTCCCTAACTGTCATACTCCCCTGATTCAATAGGAAATATTCTTTCTCCTTTTGTTTTTGATACATCGGAGGAAAATACTTGTCATACAAGGCTTTAACAAAAGCATCCCATGAGATCACATTCCCACCTCCTAGAGTAATCAACAAATGTTTTGTGGCATCCCACCAATATTTAGCTTCTCCTTTCAGCATATACGTCGCCAAGGTCACTCGTTGATTTTCAGGCATCTTCATCACCCCAAAGATAAGTTCAATCTCTTTAACCCAGACTTCTGCCTCTGCGGGATCAACTGCTCCTTCGAATGATGGTGGGTTCATCTTAATAAATTTCTCATGTGAAGTACTCCTTTCTTCCCGGTGTATCACCTCTTCAGCCCTAGCCAAGGCTTGTGCCTCCATTTACCTGGTCTGTTGTTCTTCCACATGAACCATAAATCTAGCTTGTTGCTCTGCCATTAGAGTCATAGCACGTGCCATTTTTTGCATATCTGTCAGTTGATCTGGGTCAGGTTCTATATTTCCATAAACAGGTTGCTCAACCTCTGCCTCTGCTGCCATGTTTGAAGCCTCATCTTCTATTTCCACATTCACATTCCCTCCTTCCATTCTTTTATATCTGAAATGGATCAAAGATATAACAACATGCAGATATACATATCTTTCCTAACATGATCGTTAGTATCAAATAAAATATATTTCTGACCTTCACTGCCAAATCTAGACTCTTCTCACTCCAGAACCTCTAAAACCTAGGCTCTGATACCAAAAGATGACACACCCCAACCCAGTTACTTATAATTAAGTTTGAAAGTCAATGTGAGTCAAACCATGATTAATTTAGCCAAACCATAAACAAGAGTTTTAATTTCAGAGTCATCATTGTAAATCCATATAATTGAAAACTTTTTTACAACATCAGAGTAGTCATACTTATACAAACTTGCTTGAAGGATAATTTAATGGTGGGTGCACTGGCATCTTTGAATTTTGGCGGGAGATCATTAAGTAGGATGGAGCTCTTGTTCTGTGCCAAAAAAGACGTTTTTCTTTACCTTCGTCTTCCTCTTCACTGTTAACAAGTCTTTGATGACTTTTGCATAAGCTGGAATTCGCTTAATGGCATCGAGGAAAGGTAAATTTAGCTTTACTTGCTTTAGAACGTCTAGCACTTCATCACGGGGGTTTCCTTTGTGTGAAGGGATCAACCTTTGAGGAAACAGTTCCGCAATGGGTGGTTTCACTACTACCTCGAACTCACTAGTGTCTTCTTTATCACTCTCATTCAAGGAGACATCTTCGGCCTCTTTCGTGTCGGGCGAAATATCCTTGTCTTTGGTTGCGTCATGTGAGGGAGGTGATAAATCAACGACTCTCCCACTACGAGGAGTGGTCACATCTTGACATTGCTCCTGATGTTCCGTAGAAGTGGAGATAACACTAGTTTGACCTTGGGGAGGTCTTTGGCCCTAGGCAGGAAACTTGCCCTTCTCTTGGATACTCCACAATTATTGCATTTTTGAAATATTTGCATTTATGTCGTTGATCATGCGATCATATCTAACATTGGCTGCATTCTGGTTATTGATAAATTGGTTCATATTATCCTCGAGAGTTTTTCGCGGTGGAGTGATATATGCTCCTTAAGGTGGTGGCGCTTGTACATGTCCTTGCATGTGTGGATCTTGTTGAAAGTGTTGTGGTGGAGGAGGGGAAACATGTGAATTAGGATTCATCGCAGCATGTTGTTGCCCATAGTTAAAACCATTATGGTTTTTCCATAAAGGGTTGTAAGAATTCCTGTGTGGCGCACCGAAATTACCCTTGAATCCTCCTATACCACTGACTTGCTCTTAAAGCATTACTTTATAGGCGGTTATAGTCGGGAATTACTCAGTTAAATGACCCACCTCACAAATCGCACACACCCTTGCGACGGGATTTGGGATGGATCCAGTTGGTTCTCTTTCATATACCTCAAGTAGGTCTCACAGTCCTTTTTCAAATACATCGAGTCGACTGTCCATCATAGAATTCTTTTCCACGTGAAATAGGACGGACGCCGATGGAATGGTGGTCACTTGTCGATTTCTATTTTGAGCATTAGGGTCAGATGTATCCCAGGATTGGGTAGTCTTGGCGACATACCTCAGATGAAGCTCAACACCGTGGGCGTCTAAGTCGATAAATGGACCACTACCCATGGTTTCAACGAGTTGCTTGGAATTAATGTTCATCCCATTATAGATAAAGGAAATGATTTTCCCTTTATCAAATCCATGATGGGGGCATGAAGTAACTAACTTATTAAAACGCTTGTAGCATCGATCGAACGACTCATTTTCTAATTATCGGAAAGTTTGAATTTGAGCCTTGATGGAGTTTGTTTAATGTGGAGGAAAGAATTTCTTGAGAAATTTAGATTGCAACTCATTCCAGGATGCAATAGATCTTGGAGGTAAAGACCATAGCCACGTCTTAGCCTTATCTTTTAGCAAGAATGGTAAGAGTTTGAGGAAGATTACCTCTTGTGTGCAAGTTTGATCATTGAGGGTTTCACATACATCCTCAAATGCCCTGACGTGGAGATATGGCTTTTCAGAATCCATCCCATGGTAGTGGGGGAGCATCTGGATCATCCCATTTTTAAAACGAAATTTCCCTGCATTACACGGGAGTATAATGCATCCCAAAGTGACAGTGTGCTCGGGATATAAGATTTCTCTCAATGGGCAGTACGGGGCTTCTTCCTCACCGGCAGTTGTACAACCGTGTTGCGACATGTCTCTCTCTCTTAACGACTCGGTATCCTCACTTGGTATACTAGGGGCATTTTCTGAAGTGTGTCCTAAAAGGGAAAACGGAGTGCGATTTCAAATTGAGTGAGACGGTGTGGGAGGTGGAACCCAGAATTGTGGATCGTTGGGAGTGTGAGGGCTATCAGGGTTGTATTCTCCTATCGAGTTTTCGTGAATGTGGATTGGAGTATTATGGGGAGTTGGAGTGAGTTTAGAATTTTACATTAACGGGCTTATGAAAGATGATGAGGAATATTTTTGTGCTTTTTTAAATTTTTATATGTTTTTGGATTTTTGGAAATTTTTGGTCAAAGTTTGAGATTGACTTGATCTAATCCTAAGTCTACCTAGATCCTCGGCAATGGCGCCAAAAACTTGATGCGACTAAGAATATGTCTTAGAAGTGCATACTATCTAAGCTCAAGTGCAAGCCTGTCACTCAAGTAATAATCCGATAAGTCGGGTGTCGATCCTCAGGGAAATGGGACAATGGAATTGTAACGACGTTGGATAGACGAAGAAATCCTAACTCTGACTCTAAAAAGAAAGGAAAAGATGATTGGTTTTGGGATTGGACTACAACTAAATGCAATTTTGAAATTATGAAAGAAATGTAACTATTCTAAATTACCAAAAATACTAATGATGAATGATTTAAACTCGAACTATATGATGAAGAAAATAGGATGGGAATACAATCCCTCAACCCTAGTGTATTGCCAGTATAAAACTAATCATAAATTTAAATGATTAATTAGACCCAGAATTTAGTACTCCCAAGCATTACGTATATGAGTTTCAAGCCCGCACCATACTTAATCAGAGGACGAGTAAATCGGTATTGCGATAGTTACATTCGAATTGCATTCTGAAGCATCCCGGTTACCCTGAAGAAAACGAGATCCAAAGATCTATAATTATTGTATTTCTACGCAATACGGTCATAATCAAATCATTAAATTTAGAGGATTAATTTTATACACATGCAACTACCACATAAGGTTGAGTTCATGCATCCCGACCGTTAGAAATTTAGCCTATCATGATAAAATAAATGAAAACGATTGTTGAATTGCAGGAAATCATGATTAAACTAAGGGAGAATTGAAGAATGATGTAGAAGGAAGATTATAGAGAGGAAAGTAATCAACTAACTTACCAAATTACTAAAATTATCAACTAAAATTACTTGTAATCGCAGAAATCTGAACAAACTTCAATCTTGGAATTAAAATTTCAATAAATCTTCAAACTAGGGTTTTTACTGAAAAGGGAAAAACTAGATGAATTTCTCCGTGCTTAGAATGATAATAAATTGGGTTTAAATACCCTACAAGACTTCAAGAGTTTTAGCTTAATCAGGACTCTCCATTAGAGGAAGACTGAAAAAACAAAATTGCGATAGTCGGACCGATCCGGTCCTCCTTCGGTTCAGTTCGGCTTGGGTTCGGATCGGTTCTTTTAATTTATGTCCGAATCGATCTGGTATAGATCGGTTCATTTAATTTCCCTCAGCTTCGATCCATCTTCGGTCCGGGGTTCACTGGAACTTTGCATTTCGGATCGGTCCGATCATGATCGGTCCGATTCTTCTTTGACTTTTTCTTCTATCTTTGACTGCTCATAACTTTCACATCAGGACTCCGATTTAGGTGTTGTTTCTTCCTATGTACTCGTAAACTTGATATCTTCAACTTTTCTTTAGATGCCTCGTCTGAATTTAGAGTGAAAATTACAACTTTACCCTTTTGACTTTCCTTCTTTTCTTTCTATATTCTTCCGGTTTCTTTCTTTCTTTATTGACATCAAATAGCTGTAAAATTTGTACGAAATACCAAAAACTCGGGGTACTCGTTAGAATAAGTCAGTAGCATTATTATGAGATAAAATCAAATTGATTACGTTGTTTGAGGTTCTAAAAGTAACTAAATTAAAGGTATAAATTTGAAAGAATTTATGCCTAATCAATGGGTCATGGACCATAGCCGTGACACGTGCATGACCACTATGATGCCAAATTCGTGCAAAAGTTCCCTCCAAGTATGGTCATGAATGGGTTCATGATCCAAGTCCGTGACCAGTAACCAAAATGCACACTGAGCTAGACATGACTTGGGGACATGACTATACCAATTTAGGAGTCACGACTTTGGGTCAGACCATATCCTTGTTTCTAGGCTAATGTGTTAAATTTTAAAGGTTTCATAATATGTGGTCACGGGTGAGGGCCGTGACCAGTGTCTTTATGCTAAAACCCCATACCAGTTTTTATTTTTCACTCAAAAATTTCCAAACCCTTAATATTTCCCCCTCTCCGGCAATTTCTACTCTCAAGTTTTCATTTTCAATCTTAAGTTTTTCACTCAAAAGTAACACTTAAACCCTAATATTTTGTATTCGGGTATTTGTGCACTTGTATATATGGGCGTATTTCTGTGTGTATATGTGTATTGTGTATGTATGTGTGCATATTGTATATGTGTGTCTGTGTGTGTGTATTTTGTATGTATGTGTGTATATTGTATACAATTTTTTTCTAAAAAATACGTATATATTCCTATATAAGTTTTTTAGATGTAAAAAAATTATTTTCAAACTAGGTTCAATTTTAATTTTATCGATATTGTTGGTTTAAGTTTGGGACTGATATATAAAAATGTATTTTTTGTTCATCTAACTCTACTTTAATATTGATGTTAAATTCGGAATTAATTTTAGGATTAGTGTTTGTAAGGGTTAATTTTAGGGTTGATGTTAGGATTGATTTTAGGGATTGTTGGCTTAAATGATAAATAATTTTTATTCAAAAATTTTTTTAGATTTTTTCCATTAGATCAAATAAGTATTTTAAGTAATTCTTTGATAAATACTCGAAAATTACCTCAAAAAATTCGACTTGGGGGCTCCCGCTCCCGAACCCCCCAAAATCACCATTCAATATGATCCCACTCATGTCACATTGTATATTTTTTTTATTTTTTTTTGTGTGTGTGTGTGTATTTATGTGTGTATATTGTGTATATGTGTATAAGTGGCAATTCTTTTAACTAATAAATTAACGATGAGATACAACATGCATGGGATTCACACCCTCGTACATAATAACTAATAAATTAAAATTGCACTCGTGAAAAGAAGGGTAGTGATTATTCAAAACCTAGATCAAACTAACCTAACTAGTTAATGATTCATTAGAGCGATTATTTTTTGGAATTGTTTTCATGCCCTCTTTCATTTTTCTCAGGAAAAATGAGTGACGACCCCAAGAAATGGAAACAAGAGTATGAAAGATTGTAATTGGACCACACTCGTACCTCTTTCATTAATGAGACTCATTTAGAGGATACTCTGATTTATTGGTATGGGAATAGAAAGATCAAACAATTTAACTACCTTTTAAATCGTGGAGTTCATCTCCAGTAAGAGTACTTGTTCAATCACATTCTCTTTTCCCTACCAGAATGTTGGGATGAAGCTATATAATATATATTTTACGTACATAATCCCGATAGAGCACTGACCTTACTTATGTTGTTAGAGAAGGCAAAAATCCACCCATTATGGATACAATTACGTACAAAGAGCATTGACGAAGGTTGTGATGTCTCGCGACATATACACGTCAAACTCAATCTTGCTAATAGGCTGAAGAGGATGAGATTTCGAGTTCATGTTGTTGACATCTATGCATCTATTATAGATACGCTTCCTCCTAATTGTCCACATACAAAAATTCATAGGTTTTTAAAAATAAATCTTGACTGGATGGAGATCGAACACATTGAACTTTTATCAAAGTCTTACCATGAAAAGGTAGATTACAATATATGGCCAAAAAAATTATTTTGTTAGTTATAATTTCATATTGAACTTTGAAATTATGCACTTATTATAGATTCACATTGAACTTTTATTATTTTTGTAGAATATGTCGGGCGGTAATGGACACATTGCTCCACCTGATGAGAGGACACCACCCCAAGGATAATTCTCATCACCAATTGGTTAGCAATACTCAATTCCTCTAATGGTTCACAACACTACTCCAAGTTGCAGTAGTCAAGGTACTCCCATTAATCCAATAGACATGCCAAATGCTCCTGAAACTGCCGAGTTAGTTGAGAAGAAGCCTAATAGGTTCTTACTATTGGAAAATAACCCCACAAGGGATAAGAATCTGTGACACCCCGCCCAGTTAAATACCGGGTGATCAGTCATTAATTAAATTTAAAACAGAATATCAGGTTGATTCATTCTTAGCATCACTATCGAAAAACATTTTACTTATAAAATCACCTAGTAAATAATTAAACTAGTGTCAAAACATTTTTTCCATTAATTAAAATCCATTAACATATTCACCAATCACATGAATAAAAATAATACTGAATCATAATTCAACTAAAAAAAACTGGAATAAAACATCCCAATAACCATCTCAAATCCAACAGACCATAACAACATAAAATCCCATCAAACTGAAATGACGGTACACAATATCTCTCTGGATAATAACTGGAAAAGAGCGAAAAATGCTCTAAAATAAATGACTGAATCATACACTAAATGATAGAGAAGTGGAGGCATCTAAATGATGAGATCCTGCAACTCCCACAACAGTTGTAGCACGTCAAAAATCCAACAGTCTAAGCATGGTGTCCCCGTGGCTGGACACCTAAAAGAGATTGTACAAGAGAAAAGAGATTTTGCAAGAAACGGGTCAGAGCCCGAGTATAAAATAGTTTAAAACATTTAGCAAGTAATTTAAATTGCTTACCAGATTGATATCACATACATGTTAGTTATGCGTCCCCTCTCTTGAGAATTCTCACATCTCGACTAGTGTGCACACCTAACGTACTACTAATCCATTCTAGATACTACTATCGCATCTAATAGTTCAACTTCATTAATCTTCAACTCAATTAGTTCATAATTACCACCTATATTTCCCACGTATATGTTAATGAAAGTTTCACATCTTTTATCTTGAATGAGAGATTCTCACATTTAACATTAAGTTTTCACATACTTAAGTTAAATTAGATTTCACTATCTATTTTATTTACTAAGTCTTCACACTAGTAAATATCACAAGTATATATATTTAACACACTATAATATGCATACTAATTTATCACCTTGATACTCAGCTACGGTGCAATGCATACTCTGCTATCTAGTTCAGGTACATCTCGTACTCAAACAAGGACAATCGGTTCAGAAATCTCCCACGAACCATAAATACAAATCACACTATTAGAGGCGAACATAGTTCCAGTTCTATGGGCTACGCACATACCTACGCACCCATATGACCATCAACACTATCATTCTCTCATATATCCCGTACCTAGGTTCTATGCTCAGAGGTACCAAATCTAAAATACCCCAGTGGGCTCATCAGGATAATACTGTCCTCTTTCAAAAATACCTCTCGTGATAGCAAGTAGCGTAGGTATGTCATACACATAATAAAACATATAATATGTATTTACACCACATATAAATAAATTTCGTATGTTCCATAAATAGTATTTTGTTATCTCGAATAATCTGCATACTTAGAACTTTATTCATTATCAAACGCTCTCGAGTATTTCCCATCTCTCGAAAGGTAGCCTTAAGTTTACACATCATAACAGCCTATACCCTGCTGGCCTAAGTCACAATTTATCTCAAATATTTGAGTCCCGAATTCTTATCTAAAGTAAGTATTTTCCCCTACTAATACTAATTAAGTTTAGCCCTTAATTCCCTTTCTCGGACCCAAGTTCAAAACTCCATCTAAGCCTACTAGATATCCCATTATATTCCCATTTTGTTTAGAAACATGTCCCACTTTTAAATCCCGAATGTTTCACCAAAAGATTCTAAACAAAAGGAAATTTTAGCCAAAATTGGGCAGCCGAATCGATTCGGCTTTGTTCGAATGGATTCGGCCTGGTCTGAATCGATTCACCTCTACAGGTCTCGAAAATCAGCAGAATTTGTTCTTATAGGTTTCCTCAATATTCATCATCAAAATCATCATTCTAACAATCTATACTCCCAATTATTCATACTAGACGTTATACTAACATAATTACATGAATTCTAACGTTCAAGAATCTCAATTAACATCAAGGATCATCAAGTATATGGATTTAGTCAAGATAACTTCATGGAAACCCTTGTTCATCAACTTATTCAAAAACTATACTAAGAGCCCAGATTTTATCATCAATTATTCACATAATTTCATGACATATATAAGAATGAATAACCTATATAACCCAAGGATGAGTTGTTACATCAATTCTACATGTGAACATGAATTGTATCTCAAATCTCCAATTCTAAATTTCATAATTTTCAGAAAAGTCAATCCTAATATAACATAGATGATATATCAATTCACAACTTTGGCAAAATAAACACTTGCCTATTGTGGTCATCTCGGGCGTAGCGTTTGTTTGGGGGGAAGGGGCAGGATCCCTCGAGAAAGAACTGCATCGCGGTCTCACACCCTTCTCTTCGAAATGAGCTTTGGTCGTCGTCGGTGTGGGGTGAATATAAAGAGATGGAGTCGCCAGCCTATTTTGCATAAAATAGGAAAAAGAACATGTTGCCACTTCAAGAGAGCGGCATCAAGGACAAACTAATGCATACGAAACCAACAGATCGCAGGTCCGGGGGCTAAGTTATGGAATGGGAAGGTGTTAGGAACCCATCCCGCTTTTTCAATCTCTCATGGGCAAATGTTAATATTTTCCTTTATCCCCCATGAAATGTGTGTGTGTGTTTATATAACGGAGATTGAAATCGTTCGACCCGTACCATGAGAAAGGTGGGGTGAGGTCATCCACAGGAATATTCCCAAAATAATAATAAATCTAGAAGATAAAATATGAGCTTTCATTGCGATATTAATACTTATTAGGAAATAATAATATGTGTCGGATGAAACGCAAATAAGCATGATATACGTGTATGTATAATAATTATGAAAATGAGTGATTTTAGGAAATTTAGAAAATAAGAAAATTTGGAAAATTGGAAAATTGGACTCGAGTCTCGGATTTTAATCTAAGATGACTAAGTAGACTATAAAAGCATCAAAGTCCATGTAGTTTGAATATAAATAGGGGTGGATTTTATCCCATAGATTCGAACGGAATTTTATTATGTGTGTGCGTGTAGAAAATGTGTTTTTAGTTTTGGGAAAAAGTGTGATGGATAATTTCGTTCGGAATTTATGAGTGTAACCCTTATTTATTTATTTTTTGGATTTTTTATGAAAAAAAAAGTATGTGCAATATACTAATGAAAGTGTGGATGTTAATATGTATGAACTAAAGTGAAACTAGTTTATGAATCTAATGTAACTTATGTAAAAAAAAGAGATTAAAATAGAAGGAGAACGAATTGGACCTTCCTTGGAGCTTGAGCTTGGAGCTTGGATCAACTCCTTTGAATGTTAATGAGAGAGAAGGATGTTTGCCAAATTGGGTTTGAAAAGGATGGTATTTGGGCTTGAATGGAACTTCTCATATGGAACTTCACTGATTTCGAGAGAATGTTGCTGAGATCACTGACGCTGATGGATATCCTCCTCCTTTTGGAGTGAGGTGATTGCCACTATTTATAGGGACAAATGGGGGTTACGATCGGCCTACCCCAGGGTATGCATATGGTTAGGTTACCCTCGACACTATGCCAATAGGCAGGGTTTAGGACCTGCGCTTCGGCTGTCTCGTGCAGACTTTTTATGAAAAACGACCGTAGTGGACAAACCGTTGATCCAAATCATGCACGAGGCATACCTTTAGAATGCTACTTTAGAGACCTTTGAGATTCGTTTGGATCTCTCCCGGGTCCAAGTGTTTACTTTAGGTCAAATATGGCTCGGAAGCGCACGTTGGTCTTTTAGATGGGAGATCATTTGTACGGAAACGGATTGTTCGTACGTATGGTAAGTCAGAATCGCATACGGGGTGGACTATTGAAAATGTTAGGAGGTGTACTTTGACATTCCAAAGAGTTTATCTCGGTTCAAAATGTTAACCTTGGTCAATCGGGGCTCGAAATCGTCCGGTAACCTCTTGGAATAAAACTAATTATTCGTTCGTACCGTAAGTCAGAATCGTGCACTGGGCGTATCATTAGAAAGGATATTCAGTGACCTTCATAGATTCATTCAGTCTCGTTCGAGATGAAGGATTAACTTTGGTCAAACAGAGTTAGAGAATGCCCGGTTGCCTCCGGATTAATTTTCGAGGGAAAATTGATCATTTGTCTGAACTGTTATGTTATTTTGCGCATGGGGTGAACCGTTTGAAAGGTGTTTCAGTGCCCTTCAAAGAATAAAATAGCTTTTTCTCTGATGGTGAAGTTGGTTGGGGTCCACTTGCGGCTCGGGGGCGCCAGATAGCCTCTAATTAAATTTTTGGTAGGGAAATAATCCGTTTGTTCGAACTATTATGCTGATTCATGCACGGGGTAGACCATTGGAAAGGGTATTTAGATCCCTTTAAGGATTCAAAGAGATTTTTCTCTGACTGTAAAGTTTACCAGAGTCAAATGGGGCCCGAGGGTGCTCGATGGCCTCTAGATCGATACTCGGAGTGTGACCTAAGTTTGAGATGAAAAGGGGAAGTGCTGGGGATCTAAGGAGAGACTTAGGGGGTCCTAGAATGTGGTGTCTACAGATCCCCTCGATGTGTGAGTATGGAACAAGCGATGGCCATCAAATAGACACTACGTGATGTAGGGAGGTCAATTCTTTGGACCTAAGGGGTATGGATGACCGATTCAGAGAGTCGGGGTCAATTCTAACCTAAAAAGGGGTGATGACCGAGGACTAAGATCAATTCTTGACCTCACTGAGGGGACGATCCAAGATTGAGGTCAATTATGACCTGAAAGAGGTGATGACCGAGGATCGAGGTCAATTCTGACCTAACTGAGGTGATGATCTGAGACCCGAGGTCAATTCTGACCTAAGAGAGATGTACTTTTCCTTCAAGAAATTTAGGGACTCTACTGGGGATGATTTGTTCTCATTAGATATTGAGATAGAGTGAATGATCCAAGGATTTGTAGCTGGGTAAAATTTGGAGTGTATTTTGGAGACGTTGTTGGGGAGAATGATTCTCTGGAATTCCACAGGGGTTGAATAAGGTGATAAAATGGATTTGGAAATTTTAGGAATTTTTTGAGAATTATTCAGGATTTTCTTGTATTTTTTTGGACTTTTTGTAAAAAAAATTTAAAAGGTGTACCGACCGGCATGGTATCGAAGGTCTTTTCTAGGTCTGCCACGTGAGTGCGGGCCTTTAAGCTCTTCGTTAACATATCTTCTACATACACCTCCATAGTCTTGCCTATTTGATTTTCAAACATCTTATTCACAAGACGTTGATACGTTGCCCCTGCATTTTTTAAGCCGAAGGGCATGACCTTGTAGCAATATGTCCCCTTGTCAGTGATGAAGGCTATCTTCTCTGAGTCTTCGGCATCCATGAAGATCTGGTTATAGCCTGAGTACGCATCTATGAAGCTCATGAGCTCATGCCCTGTAGTTGCATCTACCATCTGATCGATTTGAGGTAAGGGATAACTGTCTTTTGGGCAAAGACTTGTTCAGGTCGGTAAAATCTACGCACATCCTCTATTTTCCATTGGCCTTGGGCACAATGACGGCATTTGATAACCACTCCGGATATATGACTTCCCTGATAAACTCGGCCTCTTCCAACTTCCTGACTTCTTCCCGGATGACTCCGTACTTCTCCCTAGAGTAAACTCTTAGTCTTTGTTTGATTGTCTTAGCATCCTTAGTCACGTTGAGTTTATGGCACATCCGTGTGGCTCCATGCAAAGACACTCTGCCTCTTCCTGAAGAAATTTATCAGCTCTTCCTTGATCTTCGCTTTTAAGGCCATTCCGACCTGGACAGTTTTTTTCGGTTCGTCCTCATTGAGGACAATAGATTCTACCTCTTCCGCAGCCTCTCCTTTCTTCAACTTTGTTTCATCTTTAGGGTCAAGTGTATCGATGTTATACGTGGTGGTTGCCCTCTTATGGGCCTCTCTCTCTTCGGCTGAGTTGAAGTAGCATTATCTTGCTATGGTCTGGTCGCCCTGCACTTCCCCTACCCCATAGGGGTCAGAAATTTTAGCATCTGGTGGACCGTCAATGGCACAACTTCAAACTCCTTAAAGGCTACTCTTCCTATTATGAGGTTATAGGCAGTCAGAGAAGACGTTTTCGTCCATAATAAAAAAATTGATCTTTCGTGTCAACCTCTTAGGCCACTCATCTCCCATTCGCACGTCCATCTCATACATGCCCAGCGGATGGACCTTTTCACCGTTGAATCCCATTAACGGATGATGATAGGGTATGATCCTAGCTCTACTAAGGCCTAGGCTTTTGAAACAGAGCTAGAACATCACATCTGCTGAACTTCCTCTATCTACAATAATTCTTTGTACCTCACATCCATGCACCCTTGTTGTGATTACCAATGGGTCATCATGCAGAGCTGGGATACCTTTGAAGTCGAGTTGGGAGAACCCAACTATAAGATTTTCCATATCCACCTTCTTTCTCTTCTATTTCGTGTCTGAAGATGTCAGATTTACCATTTCTAGTTTGACCACTGACTTGGCCTCTGCCACATGAGCTTTTCGATCAGCCACTTCAGAGCCACCCCCTTCTAGTCCTCTGCATATGGTGTTAACTCCAAAGGAGATCATACTAACCCTCTTCACTCGGGTGTTATCATATTTTGGTGGGAGGTCTGGGTCATCCTCATCATCACCCTCTGAGTCATCGTCTCTTCTTTCTGGAGTATCATCACGACATCTGTCATTTTTCTTCTTTTTAGGGTCATCTCTTCCCCTCTTAGGAGCCTTGCCATCAACATACTTCCTCAACTTTCCTGATTTTAACATCTTCTCGATCCCATCCTTTAAGGAGAAGCACTTGACTGTAACATGGCCATGGTCTTGGTGGAACTTGCACCATAAGTTCTTATTCCTTTTATACGGAGGAGCTTTTAGCTTCTCTGTCCATCTCAGAGACCGATCATTCTTGATCTCATTGAGGATGTGTTCGCAGCTCACAGTTAGAGGGGTATAGTGTGCGAACTTGTCATTAGCTGACCTCTTCTTTCCGTCCTTCTTTCTTTGGAACTTACCGCTGCTACCGGCATTCTTATCCTCATATTTTGTAGCCATAGCCTCTTCAGCGTTCATAACCTTCCCCGCAGTTGCCAATAGTTCTTCCATGGACTTGGGAGGGTCTTCCGTAAGTTTCCATAATAACTTCCCTTTCTGAAGACCTCCTATGAGGGCGGTCATGGCTATATTCTCTTTGTAGCCTTCAACCTCGAGTTTTTCTTTGTTGAATCTAGCATATTAGTCTCTTAAGCTCTCGTTCTTGCCTTGCTTGACGTACAATAGATGGGTGGTCTTCTTTTGAGGTCTTATCCAAAAACAGAAATTATGAATGAATCGTTCAACCAAGCCCTTAAAGTTCTCAATTGAATTCTTCGAAAGAGAAGTAAACCAGATGTGTGCTGCTCCCATTCCAGAGAAGGCCCAACACTTCATCTCATCTGGTATTGAATAAATGTTTGTCGCTGACTGGTACATCTCAATATGATGTACAGTGTTGGTGCTACCGTCATACTTGGGAGACACCGTGGGCGGTTTGAACTTAGCAGGGGTTAGAAAACTCACTATCCTAGCCACGAATGGGGAACCTTCTGAGAAACCTCTTTGTAGTGGGTCTCGGCTTTTGATGAGGTCTCATATCTTTTCTTCAAGATGTTGGATGGAGTTATCCCATGGCCTCGCGACGTCGGACTGGCCGAGGTTGTCCCCAACCACCTCCAACGGGTGGACTGAGGGTTCCCCAGCCACATCACAACATCGTCTATTGACCTCTTCCTGGTCTCTACCTCGTCTTGTGTTAGGTTGGCCTTGATGAGGCCGACGTTTCCCCTCTTCCCTTTATGAGCCGGCTACACTTCTCGACTTAGATAACCTCTATCTTAGGTCATTTATTGGGTCGAGCCTTTCAAAGGCCGACCCTCTGCTCAATCGATCAAAAGCTGACCCTCTTTGTTGGGCTTCTTCACCTCTTCTTCCTCCACAACCTCGGCTCTACTGGATAGGACGCACTGTGTCATTTAAAACCTCATACGGCTCCCAATAATCTTCTGGAACCTCTTCTGCCTCCAAATCGTCATACCTTTCCTCAGGGCAAGGGTGTCCTTACCTCCCTAGACGTAAATGCCTAGGGTCAGCAACGTCCTTCCTCCGATGAGGTGTAGGTTGGTATTTTCGTGGTGGCTGGGGTGGTCCGCTGGCTTCAGGATGGGGCTGAGCAGCTGCCGGAGTAATCATCTCCGGTGAGACCCCAGGTGGTCTCATCATATTTTGACTGGGTTGTGCAAATTGCTCCTTCATTGCTTGTTGCGTTACAGCCAAAGACCTGAAGGCTGCTGACACCTCTGCCATTTTGAACTGAGGCGATGCCTGGCTGGAACTAGGTCCTCCTGCACCAGGTGGTGGAAGAGGTGATGGTAACTCCGATGCCATACGTTAGCACAAAAGATCTTGTGGAGTAGATGAGCTTTGTACCTTAATGGACCTCTTTCAATGGTGAAACAGCTCCACACAAGGGGTGAGGCCTGGTTCACCACCAGAGTCTCCGGTGAGGTTAAGCAGAAAATAAGGAAGAGATAGCTTCTCGTTTCCCACAGACGGCGCCAAAATGATGATGCTGGAAACAGCACCACCAGTCAAGGTGTTTGTAAGATAAAACTAGTGATAACAATGGAAGAACAAGAGTATACTAAATATAAGAGATTGAGGTGAGGAGAAGAGGATGAACACTTGGATGTAAGTGGTTCAGCCAATTAGGCCTACGTCCACTGTGCAAATGAGTGAGTAAGGTCACTAAAATGAGGCACTAATGGCCATGGATACAATCTCTTAATCTCTCTCTCTCTCTACTGTATAACTGGACAGAGTTTCAGCTAGGCTTGCTGATCCCAGCTCCCCCTCCATGTAGGAGAAGGCAAGCATATATAGTGTGTGGGGGGTGTAATGCACCCCCCATGCAGGCGATGAGCATGTGTGTGTTGATCTAGACAATCTAATGAAGACATCTGTTACTGTCACATGTAGAGAATGATGATGAAATATTCCCCCACGTGAGGGGATTGATTTGTTACAACTGATTTAATACACGTGTTCCTAGCCACACATATGCGAGTAAAGGCTCGGCTATCTTCGATTGGTACCAACCTCGGCCTGGAAGAGTATGAGGTTAGTGAAGTCTGGCTGCTGCCCAATCCGAGGTTATTCGTGATGGTCTCAGCTCAGTAGAAATTTGAGGTAAGGTAGGTGAGGTTATAACGTCGGCCTGGGCCGGGGTTATGTGGGAGTAGTTAGAACGTCGGTTGATTCCCAGCCGAGGTTGATTACGATGATGGTGTAGTCCTTGCTTCCTCGGCTTATACCCAATCGAGGTTGATGTATGAAGTAGGCATGATGTCGGCTCTGGACGACCTGATGGATAGCTGCCCCTATGGATCTTGTAGACCTCATTTGTTGCTTAACTATGAGGCAACTAGTAATGTCGGCCATTATCGACCTTGCTTAGGACGAGATCGTTGGTTTCCAATCTGGGGCCCTTGTTACCTCGGCCATCTTCTGGGCCGAGGTTGGTGTCTTTGAGCTGTTAGGTACATTTAGGGCATATCAGTGCCATTCGGCATTGGCATGGTCTTTTGGGGTACATCGAGAAAGGAAAGGGTCAGTGCTAAACGGTGGGTGGAGGGGACTACCAATTGGCATGACCCTTATCCCCCTTTAAAAAGGGAGCAGGTTCTCCTCATTTTGCACAGCTTCTTGACTTATTTTCTTCTGCTATAAACCTCTGTAGATCATCCTAACGTCCGAAATGGCTGACTTCTCAAGCAGTGTAACCCATATGGCATGGATTAATGCCGATGAATCGGCAGAGTTAGAGTGGAGGGCTAGAGTTCCCCTTGCATTAGGTAGTGAGAACTCATTTGACTTGTTTGAGCCGGTGGAGGATGATCAGACTCTTATGTGTGAGCCTTCGCATCATCGCTCTTCTAGGGTTGTGAACCCTGGTGGCTATGTAAGTATTGCATGTTTCTTGGTATTCCTTTCTTCTTTTCTTAACGATATTACTTTATTTCTTGAATTTGACAAGAGTTTTCTTCATTTCTTGATAGTCTGACGTCTCCATGTCGACTATTCGTGCCCGCGGTACGATAGGGCTCAAGGACATTTGGGAGCACCTTCCTCCTGTGGTATGCTAAATGGTGTCCTTTGCTAGTTTTGGGAGGCTGGCATCTGCTTTAGATGAGACGGCCCGCTTCATTGCGGTTCTATGTGCTTTAGGGGAGAGGTGGTGAGACACTACCCACACCTTCCATTTTGTCTTCGGGGAGATGATAGTGACTCCCATTGATGTGCAACAGTTGTTGGGGCTGGATTGAGAGGGTGCCCAAATTGAGGTGGACAGGACGTTGAGGGTGACGTCGGAGGCGGTGACGGTGGCTTTAGGTGATGTGGAGAGAGTGGTTTTCGAAGACTCTCTTCGCTTGTCTTCTTTGAGGGAGCTTTTACTGAGGAGGAGGGTCGATGAGGACGACGGGCAGTAGGTGATCCAAACGGCCCGCTTGTTCATCTTATTAGTTTTGGGAGGTTTTCTAGTGACGACGAGTGACGACATCATCCACTGGTGTTTTTTTCCATTTCAAAGGGTGTTTTATAACATCCGCTTCTATGATTAGGGGAGCCTGACTTTGGCGACCCTATATAATTCTTTGGATGCATTCAGTCGGTGCTACCTGTCGACTTTCATTAGGGTCGCGTATCTTCTGGAGTTATTCTTTATTTTGCGCATTTTCTTTTATGCATTCGCATTTTCCATTCATGCACTTTTTTTTTATTTTTTGAATGCTGATCCTTGTCCATTGCGGACGTGGTTCTATGAGGTGATTGGGTTGAACACCCAACTGATTTATTTGAAGGATGACTCTGTGGGAGACTTACGTCAGATGTTCCGATGGCGGAGGTCTAATCGGTAGTCAAAGAAGACTCTTTCTCTAGACACAGTGCGTCAGGTCTTGAATGGCTTGACGAGCAAGCGGGTAAGCATTCTTTTATCTTAAGACTGTTCTTTTCCTTTGATGATCTTTCATTGACACTGATCCTTTGCTTTTGCTGGGGATTAGTATGTGACCTTTTATCCTTGGAGGATGGCCATTCAGCACACCAGGTTGACTGGGGGACATGCACAAATGCGGCGCCTACTGGCACATGAACTCGGCTACTCTTGGTATCTTGGGGAGAGGTTGGTTCAAAATATTATGGAGGATGAGGTTGCGGTGCCTCCAGCGAATCCTCCTATGTTCACGAGGCGCATGTAGGAGATGTCTGAGGATGCCCGGGTGGCTGCGATGATGGGAGAGCTATATTCTCTGTATACCGACATAGTGGTGATGTACGACTATCTGGACTTTGTCTCGAGTTAGCTTATGCTCCCTAGTATATATGATGTGATGCCTCTCCCTAGGGCGGGCTCGAGTCGGAAGGTGGGGTCCTCTCATAGCGCAAGTGGTGCAGCTACATCAGCGATGGCAGCGACGGCATCAGGGCCTTCTTTTGTTCGGTTGTATTCCCCTAGTTATAACCTTCGACGAGCTAATGGGGGGTCATTGCGTTTAGAGCATCATCCTCATGCGATGGACCCGAAGGAGTTAGGCTTGATTGAGGAGGTCCTTCAGCTTACGGTACGTCTTTTTTTATTTCCTTGATTTCTTTCTTTTTCCTCATGCTTGATTGATTTGAGCTTTTCTATTCATCCTTGCAGCGTATCAGTGTTTCGACCACTTGACTAAAGGACATCAGGGACTGGACATCTTCGAAAACTGCTCATATTCATGAGGCGATTTCGGTTCCTTCTTGCTTGGTGTCGTCTACCTCATCTGAGGAAGGGTCTGGATCTGGAAGTGGGGGAACATCATCTCACCGCATGGGGGAAGAGGGCACGTCGTAGGGATGGGGGATCTTATAGAAAGAGAGTGGAGAAAGAGAGAGAGGGAGGGGAGAAAATGAAAATTGGGTTCGGGCTGAGTCCCGTTGTTTTTCAAGGTTTCTTTCTCTCCCTGTAAAATATCCATATAACACATAACAAATATATGCAAATGAAAAAGGAGTTTTTTTTAGTTTTCTTTGTTTTCTGATTAATGCACATGCTCTTTTTACTTAGCTGCTGAGACCGTAAAAAGAATTTGAAAATTTATTTGGGAAGTATTTTATTTAAAATGAGGTTAGTAAAAGCATCAGTATAAATTTCCTTAAGATAAAAATTATTTTTATTAGGTTTTTTTATTTTGACAAAAGAAGAAAAAAGGAATTTTTCCAAAATAGGGGATTACCGATCGGCATGACCCCTGTCCTGCCTATTGTCATATTAGTCTAGTCCCATCAATCCAAGGCTTTGATTTCACTTTCTTCAATTTCTTGGTACTTGATAGGGAAAGTTTTACTCTGATTTTTTTGCGGGCTTTCTTGAGAGTTTCCAAGTATAAATTGGGATGTAAATGGGGCTTTCCTCCTCACACTTTCATTTTCTTTCTTTTTTCACATTCTTACTTGATTATTATCTTTTGGTTTTGCAAGATAGCTCTCCCTGGTAGCATTGAGTTAGCCAACTACCTCAAAGCATTGGAAGCAATGTGCTCTTACAATGTCGATTATGATGCCTTCCACATGCGGAGAGTCTCTTTGTGGCGCAATCGACCCATTGAGTGGAACATGCTGATGGAGGCTATCGAGTTTGGGTATCCCGAGGATCATGTCTTTCACTTCAAGTTCAATAAGATTTATCCTACCTACGAGGAATTTTTTTCCATGATGGGGATAAATCCCAGTGTTGCTGCGGCTCTGCTTGACTTTTCCCATTTTCCCAGGGAATTGCTAGCTAGACTTCTTCATATTTTGCCTTTGGCAGCCTGGCCATTGGTTACAGGGGGAATGATTTCCCATCCAAAGGTGTTCCAATTCGTGCATTCATAGGACGTGAGTGATGTTGGATATGCCGAGGCTATTATTTTTTGGATGTCATACCGTCGCAATCCTGCGACGGTGATACTGGAGGAGACCTTGAATGGATTGAATGCTTGGCGGGAGGGTCATTCTGACTTTCTAAGAAGGAGTCCCTTGATTTTTTTATGTGTTTTTCTGAGATATTCCACATGGTGGTGCCACCAGAGTATCCCTTGTCGGCGGTTCCAAACTTCTTCTCGTGCTATTTTATTAGCGTAGGCCTGGACATTGAGAGTTGGGGGAAATGGTTTGTAGATCACGAAGCTTTAGCCTTGCGCTGGTCTATGCCATGGTGGGGAGAACTGTTCCCCATTCTGGATCTCGGTGATTATCATTACGTCCGACTGGTTAGCATCAGGCAGACCTCTTTCTACTTTCATTGGTGGTTTCTATGTCAATATTATTGGGAACAAATTTTTCCACCGTGTACACTGGATTTCTTTCCTGTGGAGGACCTGACGGAGCGTATGCACATGAGACTGGGCTCTTTATGGGAGAACCGACATCCATCGACTTGTCCCTCTCAATCTGTTAAGCGAGTTTGGCATGTCTAAGGGGACTATATGTAATGGTTATGGAGGAGAGTGGTCGCCAAGATACTGGTTGTGGAGACTGGTCAAAGGTGGCTTGCCTTTTTTGATACTTTGGAGGGAGGTATTGTGGTTTTTCTGAGGCTAGTCCGAGCTTATCGCTCAATTGAGCGTCAGCGGCATTCCCACCAGTCAGGGAAGGTTTAGGGACCCCAGGATATGGGATATAGAGGCAGTTCATGTGGAAGTTGTGGGTAGACTTTACGAAGCTTATGTATGGTGTTTGGTTTTGGTTGTGCTTGTTTGTACTGTGTGGGTTGTTTAGGAGTAGTGGGGGTTTGTTTTTAGAAAAGCAGGTGTTGGATGGCAAGGGAAGTCATTTGACTGCTTACGCCGATCTAATTGTACCAAAATTTTGAATAATCAAATAAACAAGTTTTTAATCATCTAGTTGGCCTCTTGATGACTTTTTGCATTTTGAACTATCTATACTTGTCACTAAGTCATACATAATCCTTTTATTCATATATATGTTAAAATGAACTGTCAGTCTCGGGGATAAGAAAATGATAGTATTTTGTGGAGATAAGGGGGTCGTGCTCGAGTGAAGTGATGAGCTGCCTATGTACCTCTGAGAGTTTCGAAAAATTTTGAAATTCATTTTTGAAAATGTTTTTAGAGGATCTGGCCCACGTAGTTCTAGGTAGGGTAAATGAAGAGTTTTTTTTAGAATACAAGGGAGATGAGAAGAGTCGTAGCGCGCCGAGATTTTGGGCTAGGGGTAGAATTTCTTGAGACAGTCCAGGTTAATTGGACGCGCCATTTCTTCTCCATCAAGGTCGGTAAGTATAGTGGCGCCTCCTAATAGGATCTTCTTTAATATGTATAGCCGCTCTAATTGGGCTTAAATTTCCCTCTGGGTCCCAGATGGGCTCTTCTATTTCTTTGAGGGATAAATCCCCTTCTTAAACACCGCGGTCCTTGACTCTCTTAATGAATGATCATGCTATGCGGCGATGGTACCCTTGTATGTGATATAGAGCTTTCAGCCTTCTTTCGTCCAAGAGGGACAGCTCATCAGGACGGCTTTGGTGCCAGTCTTCCTCGCTGACCTTTTTTTCTATCATTACACGCAGCGAAGGGATTTGTAGCTCTACGGTGTAACAACTCGCGTAATTTTGGACTATTTTAATTAATTTTTGGAAAATGGAGGAAAATAAAGTTTTTGATAAAATTATTTTTATTGCTCAAATATATTGTTTATTATTTTTAAAGGCGATAATTTCAAACGGTTTCGAAAACGGAGTTAAAACGGATTTTAAAATGATTTTTAAATGTTTTTAACTCTTGGAGTTGTTTTGACTTCCAACTCTTCATTTATTTGCCTTATTTAAAGGAGTCTTTTGGATTCCAACTCTTTATTTCTTTGCATTATACAAGGAAGTTGTGGGCAACTTTGGGCTATTTTAATTAATTTTTGGAAAATGGAGGAAAATAAAGTTTTTGATAAAATTATTTTTATTGCTCAAATATATTGTTTATTATTTTTAAAGGCGATAATTTCAAACGGTTTCGAAAACGGAGTTAAAACGGATTTTAAAATGATTTTTAAATGTTTTTAACTCTTGGAGTTGTTTTGACTTCCAACTCTTCATTTATTTGCCTTATTTAAAGGAGTCTTTTGGATTCCAACTCTTTATTTCTTTGCATTATAAAAGGATGTCGTGGGCAACCTTTTTAACATACTTTTGGCACAAATTTTGGCTGCAAATATATTTTATATTCCTCTTCTTTTTATATAAACATTGGCCCTTGAGATTTGTGAGTTCCAACCTTAGATTAGAGGTGTTCTTGGGGCTATTTTGTTGGAGGTTCTTAGAGGAGCTTTTGTAGATCTTTTGAGTTGATCTTGAGGATGTGATCATTGGTTTCTCATCATGGTTTGAGGTATGGGGTTTTACACAATATGCTCCTTAAATCTCGCGAGTGTCATTCTCTTTGAATTCTTGTTTAATTGAACTCATATTTGAATTGTTAAATTCATTGAAATCTGGAAAATAATTGTTTAAATTATTTTGATTCATGTGGTATCATTATATTGTTGATGAGCACGTTGTCATGAGATTTTAATATGGCACGGATGTTGGGCACCCGCCAAAATTCTTGTTTCCCGGGCTATGGCTTGATAAAGCATATACGGATGTGGTGAGGCCTGGTGACCCGGTTAAAGTGTTGTTGAGAAATTTATTGATAAATGCTTTGAGATTTTCATTTTGATTTGAATATTCATACTTGTGTTGTTACGTTTTATTCGTTGCTAATCCGTATTTGTTGAGC
This sequence comes from Sambucus nigra, assembly GCA_949130495.1. Taxonomy (NCBI): domain Eukaryota; kingdom Viridiplantae; phylum Streptophyta; class Magnoliopsida; order Dipsacales; family Adoxaceae; genus Sambucus; species Sambucus nigra. The sequence continues at coordinate 359,807,725 of OX422211.1, read as the reverse complement.
ATAATTCCTGCCGTATTGTGTACTTCCCCATATTTTCTTTTAGTGGCAAGTTAGCGCAGATTTTGGGGCGCTATGGAGATTGATTTTAGTGAGGATTGTTTGGAGAAGAATATTTTTGGAAGATTTGTATTATTTTATTGTGTTGTATAGAGCATTGGTGATTTATATTATTTTGAGAGACTTGTTGTAATTGAAGAGATTGAGACTAGTGGATTTATATTATTGTGGGTTTATTTAGATGCTCTATACCTTGTCACTTGTGGATTTGGATTTATTTTATCAAATTAACACTCAGTTCGCTCTTCCCGGGCGGGCGGGGTGTTACATACGGGTATGACTACTTCCATATTGTAGACTAGATACTAAAGGGTAGCCCCAGTAGAGGTTCGTACTCAAATACGGTAGCCCCAAAGGGCATAAGGGATCCTATTGGCCCAATCTTGACAACTCTCGATCATGTTTCTGATGATAGCTTTGAGATTCTTATTGGCTGCCTCGACCGCCCTGTTGGTTTGAGGCCGGTATGGACAGGATTTATGTCTTTGAATTCCATACTCATTGACCACTTTCGTAACTTCTTTTTCAAAGTGTATCCCATTGTCTGATACCAGCTCATGTAGGACCCCATATCGACTGATGATGTTTTTCTTGATGAATTTGGCCACTTTCTTGGCATTCAGAACTATGTATGACTCAGCTTCGACCCATTTGGTGAAGTAGTCAATAGCAACTAGGATGAACTCATGCCCATTGGATGTTTTGGTGTAACTTTCCCTATGAGGTCGATGCCCCATGTGGAAAATGGTGAGGGATAGGTCATCTTGTATAATTCTCGCGGAGGCAAGTGTTGTAGGTTGGAGAACTATTGGCATTTGAGGCATCTTTGAACGTAGGTTGTGCAGTCTTGAACCATGGTAGTCCAGTAGTAAACTTGTCGGATGATCTTTTTGGCAAGCATATGGCCGTTTATGTGGGATCCTCATTACCCGCTATGAATTTTCTACATCATTTCTTCAATGTCAGCCCTTGTAATGAAGTGTAAATGGGTTCCATTGAACTTTCTCTTAAACAGTGCTTTATTACGGACAATGTACTGGGTGGCCAGTCTGCGAAGAGTTACTCGGTCTTTCTTGTCAGATCCTTGGGGATACCTACCATTTTTTAGGAGGATCCAAACATAATAGTACCAGCAATCGTCTATTTCAAATTCTTCCTCAGTACGGATCTCGATGTGGTAGCAGTAGGTTGGTTTGTCTTATTTTTGGACAAAGAAAGGGGCCGTGTTTATTCCTTTGGGCATGTCAATCATGGAGGCTAAGGTGGAAAAGGTGTCAGCTAGGTTATTTTTTGCTCGAGGGAAGTAGTGGAAGGTGATTTCCTGGAATTGGGAAGCTAGTTCTTCAAGGTGGGCATGAAAGGGTAAGAGTTTCTTATCCTAGACTCTCTATTTTATGAGTACTTGACCAATGATGAGGGTTGAAGACCCATAAACATCGAGGTATCAAATTCCTTTCGTGAGGGAAACTTTGAGGCCTACCGTGAATGCTTCATATTCAGTCATGTTGTTAGTGCAGGGGAAATCTAATTTAATGGCAATGGGAGTGTGGGAGTCATCGGGGGCAATTAGGAGGATTCCAATGCCATATCCTTTTTTGTTGGTAACGCCGTCAAAGAACATTTACCATCAAAGATCTTCTTGGGAGGTGCAAAAAATATTCTTATCTAGGAATTCGGAAATCCAGACATCGGCTTCTTCCATAAGGTAGTCTGCAAGGTATTCAGAGATGGATCTTCCTTTCATGGATTTCTGTGTGACATAGGTGATATCAAACTCGGCTAGAAGCATCAACCAACAGGCCATTCAGCTGGATAGGGAGAGCTTCTTGAGTATGTACTTGATGGGATCCATTCGGGATACGAGTCTGATGGAGAAGGCAATCTTGTAGTGCCGTAACTTTTGGGTAACCCAGACAAGAGCAACACATTCTTTTTCCAAGGCGGTGTAGTTAACTTTGTAACCAGCCAATTTCTAACTGGCATAGTAGGAGGCTTTCCCCTTGCTGGGTTTCTTCAAGGTATTGGTCTAGCAAAGCCCTGGCTGCAGTATCGATCATGGTTAGGTATAGGAGTAAGGGAAGACCAGGTTGCGGTGGCATGAGCACCGAAGTTCGGGTTAGGTATTGCTTAATTTGGTCGAAGGATTATTGGAAAGCTTCATTTTAGACTTTGGTTGAATCATTTCGGTGGAGTTTGTAGATGGGTTCACAGATGGAAGTTAACTGGCTGATGAATTGACTGATGTACTGTAATTACAAAGGAATCCTTGGACTTCTTTCTCCATTCGTGGAGGTGTAATCTCAAGTATGGCTTTCAGCTTAGCAGGATCTTCTTTTATCCCTTTCTCACTGACCATGACTCCCAAGAGTTTTCCTTTACTAACGTCGAAAACACATTTCTATGGGTCAATACGCATTTGGTACTGTCGTAGTCATTCAAAGAATTTTCGGAGAGTGGTAATATGACCTTCTCTAGTCTCGAACTTGATAATCGTGTCATCTACGTAGACCTCGACTTCCTTATGTATCAGATCATGAAAAATGGTTTTGGAAGCCCTTTGATAAGTAGCCCTTGTAATTTTTAGAACCAAATGGCATGACAGTGTAACAAAAGGTTCCCCAAGGGGTGATGAATTCAGTTTTATCTTGATGATGAGGGTGCATCTTAATCTAGTGATATCCGGTAAACCCGTAAATGAATGACTTGAGAGAGTGATTGGATGTATTTTACACAATCATATCGATGTTGGGTAGCGGTTAATCATCCTTCGGAGAGTCCTTGTTCAAGTCACGGTAGTCGACACACATGCGAACCTTCCCTCCTGATTTCAACGCGGGTACGATATTGGCTAGCCATATGGGATATTCAATTACTCGAATGAAGCCCACGTTCAATTACTTTACTACTTTTTCTTTTACTTTGAGTGACCATTTGGCATAGAGCTTTCATCTCTTCTGTTTGACTGGTTTACACTCCAGGAGAGTTAGAATCTCATGTTGTGCTATTTCAGGGTCAATACCGGGCATGTCATCGTAGGACCAGGCGAAGACACCCACGAATTCCTTTAGTAGTTCTTCGAGTTGCACGCGCTCGTGATCATAAAGGGTAACCCCTATCCTAATCTTGCGCATTTTTCTACTAGAACCGAAATTAATAATAATTTCATCTTCATTAACTTGAACACGGTTATGTTGTTTGTTATTAACCTTATTTAGATCAGTTAAGAATTATTCATTTGCAAAGTCATCATCATCAAGAGTTTGATCAGAATCAAGGCAGTTAATGTGAGGCACATCAAGATACTCAAAATCTTCATTTATTTCATTGATAGGAAAAATAACATTGAGAATCTCATCAAAGGAGGTCTCGATTACATCAGAATAAGAGGAAACAACTAAAGGGGATAAACATCAGGTTTAGGTTCAATATCAGTAGGTGGCACAGATGCAGCATCCCAGTTGAGAAGAGGTGCATCAGCATCTTTGATGAGGTAGGATATATCGAATGATGTAGTCCCTGAGCGGATCATGCAAAGTACCATCCCCAATGTTTACAAGTTAAAAGAATCCTCGGAGTCACTACCCTCAGAATCCCTAGTATCAACTATGGTCTCTTCAGTGAGTGGTTGTACATAGTGCTGGGAACTTTCAACCCACAAGTAGCTGTCTCAAAAAAGATCTTCATCCCTGGTTTCATCCTCTTGTCTACAGGGTCATACCAAGGTTCAGGGAAGTCGCAGAAGGGGAAATATTTACCCTCTCTATTGAATCTTCCGTTTAGGTAATCTCCCGGGATAGTTCTTGTGCATTCTAACTTTCTCTTCAGTTGAGGCTGACAGATCAATCTGAGTTCTTCTTCTGATGGTTGATAGCCCAAGCCACGGGGAGTAAAGGCATCCTTTAGCATAATAGGTTAAGTTATCCCTTGCTGTCTTTATCCTAACCCCAGTCCGGGCATGAGGTGCATGTTCTTCAACATTTGGATTAGATTGACGTTTCCATGAGGATCATATGCTGGACAAACCCTATCTTTAAAGTCATTCCCTACTAAGAGTAGGAGTGGTTTGACTTGGAAGCCTGATAGTAGCATATCGTTCACCCCATGTTGTATATCAAGTATCGAATTTTTAGTGCTTGCATTCTCAATTTTGTCACTGTCTCCCAAGATGGTGATTACTTATCCACTGGCAAAGAATTTCAATTTCTGAGGAAGGTAAGAAGACAACCCTTTGATGCTGTGGAGCCATGGTCATTCGAGCAGCAGATTGAAACAGGTTGGGATGTCGATGACTTGAAATTCAATAACATAATTTATAGGTCCATCCCCTATTGCAAACTTGATAGATCCCATTACTTCTTTGCGGGTATTATCGTAGGCACGTATGGCAGCAAAGGTCGGAGCAGGGTTTCTCACTTTCAATCCCAAAAAGTTTAGAGTTCTTAGTGGGCACACATTCAGAGTTGATCTATTATCGATGAGAGAGAGGGGAACGGTTTTTCCCATGACTTCGATAGAGATATTAAGAGCATGATTCTAGTTGGTACCAGTCTTAGGGATTTCCTCTTCATAAAAGGAGAGCATTCGAGTAGAGGTCAAGGATCCAACTAGGTTCACAGCTTCTTCTGGCGTGGTTGAGGGCGGAACTGTGGATCCTGTGAGTAGCTTGATTAGGGCATTTCGGTGCAGTTGGGAAGATATAAAAAGTACCGATAAAGTGGAGTTAGATTGAGTTCTCTTCACTTAATCAAGGACCTTACTTTCTTCAAGTGTCATTTCTGGAGTAGGGAGATTCTTAACACCTTTCCCTTTATCGCTTGTTGATGGTTGTAAGATTGGGTTCTGGTAATGTCAGCCTGACCTGGTCATGTGGTTCACGAAAGAGGGGAAAAATATAAACCCTGCTTCTTTATCGATACCGGGTTGCTCAGCTACCTCGTTGATCTTTCCTAACAGCTCCTTGAATGATATATCTCTGCATAGGTTGGCTATCAGACTAGTTTTTCCTAAATTTGGCTCTTCATCTGAATCTTCAAAATCATCCCCCCATCCGGTGACAACGATATTGTCTTTCCATGCAAAGTTAATACACTCTACAACTCTTATGGCCTCTTCATATAATTCTTCCCATTCGACAGGGAAATGCAGGACTGAAGGGACCACGTGCCCTTATAATTTCAAACCATCGATCACTCGGATATGCAATAAATATCACCCGTCTGTCAACACAAATCTGCCATGATCTGGACCAGGTCATCTGGACTGACTTCGTCGGTTGGCACCACCCAATTGTCTGACTCTCGGGCCCATTTTTGAGCTTTTAAGAACAACCCACTGAATCTCTAACATTCGATGGTCATTCAGGAGAGTAATTTCAATCGGAACTCTAGGAGTTGGTTCAGCACTTCTGATAATTCCATATCTTTACCTCCAGAATGGGTACAGACAGCGATGCATGCTCTGGTGAGGAGTGATAAGATTTGATCGACAAAGCTGGTAGGGTGTAAGAGGAAATATGGGTATGTTTGGAGAGGTTTAGGAGAGTATGTGTGTATGACTAGTGATTTACATGGCATAATTTGGGTGGATGGGTCGAGTTCTGAGTTTTCTTCTAGTAAGATGGCATTTGTATGATTCGGGAGTGGATTATGAGTTATGTTTTGTTTAGGACTAGCTGGTGGGGCGATGATACCCCGGTCAATCAGGCTTTTGATTGTGTTTCAAATATGGAAACATTGGTCGGTGGTATGGCCAGCAGTGTGGTGAAAACCACAACGGGCATCGGGTTTGAAGTTTTTTGGAAGTGGATTTGGTAACGGTGATCAGGTTTCGGTTCAAGAGAGATTGGTAAACTTTTGAGAGAGAAGCGTAAAGCTTGGTATATTCCTTTCGGATTGGTTTTGGATGACTTTTCGGTTCCCATGAAGTGGCAGGCTGAGAGATGTTGTTGATAGTAGAAACTGTGGTACTAGCAGGATTTTCAAACTTTTTAGGAGCAAACTGTCCAGAGGTTTTATTCGATTTAACTTCTATATTTTCAAGACCTTATTTGATTTCTACTCCTTCTTCTCGGAGGGCTCAAAAATGAGGGTAATACTATCCTCTTATTGCTTCTCGGACATGGGATAGGAAGTTCTTCTTCACAATGTTGACTTGTTCTTCTTCGGAAGGTCGATTGGTCATGGTAGCTTCTTTTTCTCTCCATCTTGCTATGAAGTTGCTAACTGATTCCCCAGGCTTATGTTTAAGTAGCTCTAAGTCATGGCGGGTAACCTATAGCTCATCATTGTACTTGTACTGTGACAAGAACTCACGGGCGACGTCTTTCCAACTATGGACTCTGGATTCTTCAAGGGATAGGAACCAACGGAGGGTACTAACTTTTAAAGTCTGTTAGAACATCTGAGCCATTATTTCTTCGAAAGCCCCTAGGAAAGTCATGGTTCGGTGATAGCTAAAGAGATTAACGATTAGGGGCCACTACCTCCAAATTTCTCGATATTGGGCATCTTAAATTTTCTGGTAACCTAGCTTTAGGATAGGGAGACATGTGGTTGTAGTCCATGTAGTTCCTAGAAATTCTAACCTGGCCGAATTTCTTGGTCAACATATTGAGGTCTTCCTTGACCTTGTTCAGTTCTTCCTCTTTCAGATCAACAGTTATAGGTAAATTAGCCCCTGTCTGAGTAAGGTTTGCATAGGAAGCTAGGTTGGTGGCGTCCCATTAGCAGGAGGAGCACGTGGAGCATGATGCTATTCTTGAGGAACCCAAATAGGCTCAGGTGCGGGCAGACCCATGGCGCGAGGGAAAATGACCTCAAGCTCTTCGAGGATAGGGACCCGGTTTCTTCGCATCTCATGAACCTCGGTTTAGAGATCGTCAATTTTGCCAGCGAGATGAGCCAGAACTGTCAACAAATTTGGCTATACATTCGGCACTTGATCCGTGTTCTCCATGGAAGGCGTGTGAGTCTCGGACTTGGAGGAAGTAAGGGGACTGATAAAATTACGAGGCGGTTCGACTGAAGATCGAATCCAATAGGGAGTCAGGCCAAGGGTATGTGATCGACCTGAGAAGGAAAAAATGGATTTTTTTTCGAAAAAGGGAAACTTGTTATTTTTGGAAAATGAGGAAAATATTTTTGACATTTTTGGAGAAGATGAGGATGAAATTTTTTTATTTTTTTTGTTTTGAGGGAAAAGGAGGAAAAATATTTTTTGTATTTTTAATAAAATAGGGAAAAATGTTTTTGGACGCTTTTTTTTTAAAAGGAGAGGAAAAGACGAGAGATGGATCTCAGCATGATTATTATGTTTATTAGGATCTCACTAGTATCATGTTTACCTAAATGCAAAATGAAATCCCAGATGGGACCCGAGCCTGGAAAAATTGGGTTTGTAACATATGTAAAGTTATGGTTGGACTTATAACTAAGCTCATGGGTCGGGTTTCGTTTTAAAAATTGGGTAAAAATTTAGGCAGCAGACCGACCCGGAATTTCGGTAAAGTTTCGGGTCAAAATCGGCAATCTAACATGTGTGTCCTAGGCTTGACACCTATATGCGGGTATGCAGTTGGTTGGGTTAATTGGAAAGGTTTCCCCCTTTAGTGTGACTTCTACGATATATACGTCTTGCTTTTGAGGGCAATCGGTACGTGTGGACAAGCCATTTGATATACCAGAGTGTACGTGAATTGCCTCACTATATACCTCGTGGGGACGGTACGTGTGAGAGCGAATTCGATATACCCGACATACGTGAATGAGTTCCCTGCGATATACCTCATGTCATGACTTTGGTCAAGAAGTATGATGCGGGGGGAACCGTTTGATATACGTCGAAGGTACTTGGCCAATGAAAGGTGAGAGTCATATCGCTTAGACAAACTGCGACCTGCCGGACCAGTGCCCATTACAAAGTGACTCCCCAGGTATAGGACAAAATTTGGTCAATAGCAATTCTCTTTGGTGATGTTGTGTGAATTATGAATGATTCTTTTATTAATATCTTATGGAGAGAGTATCTTTTCCTTGATCATGCCAAACAGGGGGCAAGGTATAAGTACATATAGTAAAGCTATACTAAGCATGAATAAGTGATGTGTAATTATCTATAAGTGAGTGTGTAATAAGTGAGCATGGATATATACCAGTGGAGGTGTGTGCTAGTGACACCTAAGTATGGATTTCTAAGAGATGTGAGCAACATGTGGATATAAATAATCCTAGGTGCATGTGGTGTGAAGTGTACATGGAGAGTCTTCTATAAGTGTGTGAATAGTTGCATAAGCATGAGGTACATATGAATAATAAAGGGGAACATGCAAATGTGCTTCGACCGCCGTCGGAGTGGGGTGAATGTAAAGAGATGCAGTCTCCAGCCTATTTTGCACAAAACAGGCAAAAGAACATGTTGCCACTTCGCGAGAGCCGCATCAAGGACAAACTGATGCATACGAAACTAATAGATTGGAGGTCCGGGGGCTAAGTTACTGAATGGGAAGGTGTTAGGCACCCATCCCTCCCTTTAGGTCTCTCATGGGCAAATGTCAATATATTCCTTTATGCCCGTGAAATGTGTGTATGTGTTTAAATAATGGAGATTGGAATCGTTCGACCCATACCATGAGAAAGATGGGGTACGGTCATCCACAGGAATATTCCCAAAATAATAACAAATATAGAAGATAGAATATAAATGTTCATCGTGATATTGATCATTATTGGGAACTGATAATATGTGTTGGACAAAACGCAATTAAGCATGATATATGTATATGTGTGATAATTATGAAAATAAGGGATTTCAGGAAATTTAGAAAATAAGAATAATGGAAAAATTGGAAAATTGGAATCGAGTCTCAGATTTTAATCTGAGACGCCTACGTAGCCTATAAAGGCATCAAAGTCCATGTAGTTCGAATGTAGAATCGGGGTGGGGGTTATCCCGTTGATTAGGATGGAATTTTATTGTGTGTGTACGTGTAGAAAATGTGTTTTAGTTTTGGAAAAAAGTGTGATGGATGATTTCGTTCGGAATTTACAAGTGTAACCCTCTTTTATTTGTTTTTGGGTTTTTTATGAAAAATAAAGTATGTGCAATATACTAATAAAAGTGTGGATGTTCATATGTATGAACTAAAGTGAAACTAGATTATGAATCTAATGTAACTTATGCAAAAACAAGAGATTAAAAGAGAAGGAGAAGGAATTGGACCTTCCTTGGAGCTTAAGCTTGGATCTTGGATGAACTCCTTTGAATGTTGAGAGAGATAAGGATATTTGCCAAATTGGGTGTGAAAATGATGGGCATTTAGTCTTGAATGGAACTTCTCATATGGAACTTCACTGATTTCGAGAGAATGTTGCTGAGATCACTGATGCTAATGGATCTCATCCTCCTTTTGGAGTGAGGTCATGGACACTATTTATAGGACCAAAGGGGGATGCCAATCGTCCTACCCCAGGGTGTGCCTATCGGCAGGTTACCCTTGCCATTATGCCGATAGGTAAGGTTCAGGACCTGCCAATTGGCAGTCTCGTGCGGACTTTTTTGGAAAATGATCGTAGAGCACAAACCATTGATCCAAATCGTGCACGGGGCATACCAATAGAAGGGTAATTCATAGACCTTTGAGACTCCTTTGGATCTCTCCTGGTTTCGGGAGTTGACTTTGGGTCAAATGTGGCTCGAAAGCGCACGTCGGTCTTTAAGATGGGAGATCATTTGGACGAAAATGGATCGTTTGTTCGTATGGTAAGTTAGAATCGCACATGGGGTGGACTGTTGGAAAGATTAGGAGGTGTACTTAGACATTCCAAAGAGTTTAGCTCGGTTCAGAAAGTTGGCCTTGGTCAACCGGGGCTCGAAAGCGTCCGGTGACCTCTCGGAGTAAAATGGATCGTTCATCCTTACCGTAAGTTAGAATCGCGCACGGGATAGATAGTTAGAAAGGGTATTCAGTGCCCTTCGTAGATTCATTCATTCTCATTTGATATGAAGAATTGACTTTGGTTAAACGGAGTCTGGGAGCATTCGGTGGCCTCCGGACCGATTTTGGGGGGAAAATTGATAATTCGTCTGAACGGTTATGCTGTTTTACGCATAGGGTAGGCCATTGGAAAGTGGTTTTATTGCCCTTCAAAGAGCTTTTGCTATGATTGTGAAGTTGATTGGGGTCAACTAGGGGTCCGGGGGAGCCCGATGGCCTCTGAATTAGTTTTTGATAGTGAAATGGTTCGTTTGTCCGAACCGTTATACCGATTCAAGCACGGGGCGGACCGTTAGAAATGGTATTCAGAGCCCTTCAAAGATTCAAAGAGATTTTGCTCTGACTGTAGAGTTGATCGGAGTTAAATGGGCCTGAGGGCACCCGATGGCCTCTAGATCGGTACTCAAAGTGCGACTTAGGTTTGCAGTGGAAAGGGAAAGTGTTAGGGGTCTAAGGACAGACTTAGAGGGCCCTAGAATGTTGTGTCTACACCTATGATTTGTAAGTCTGGTCCTTTGAAGAAGAACATTAAGATTTTGTTTAACCTTTTTCGATCAATAATTTGGCAAAGGTGGTGGCTCACGACGGTGTTTCTTGGACTAGGCTCTTGACTTTTGGCATACTGTCTCATTGTAAAATCCGTCCGAACTTGTAAAAAGTGAGCTACCTTAGTCAATCAATCCATAATAATCTATATGGAATCGTGACTCCTCTGAGAAGTAGGCAACCCTGTAATGAAATCTATGGAAATACTCTCCCACTTCCACATAGGGATCACTAATGGCTGAAGAAAACCTGCTAGTTTATAATGGTCCACCTTTACTAGATGGCAGGTGGTTCATTTCAACACAAACTCGACAATGTCTCTCTTCATCCCACACCACCAATAATGTCTCCTCATATCTTGGTACATCTTATCCCCGTCGGGATGTACCACAAATCCAGATCAGTGAAACTCTGTCATTATCGCATGTCGCAGATCCTCCCCCTCAGGAACAATCAGACGTCTATTTAAGCACAAGCCTCCCTCGAAACTCACTGAGTAAGACTCTTCTCCCTCGACTAGAAGCTGTCGAATCCTCTCTTGATAAAATGGATCTGATGCCTGTGCCTGTACTACCCTCATCACAATATGAGGTGTAATGGTCATAATGGACATGAATGATTGGGCAATAGCATCTTGATGTCTCAACTCTTTCCATTTCACTTTTCATGCCTCATCTACCTCACCTACTGGCCTACGTCTCAACGCATCCGCTATTGTGTTAGCCTTACCTGGGTTATAATGGATTTCAAATTGGTAGTCCATCATAAATTCAAACCACCTGCACTGACGCATGTTCAGCTCTCTCTATGTAACAAATACTATAGTGACTTGTGATCTATGAATAAGTGAAATTTCTCTCCTAAGAGGTAATGTCTCTGAATTCGAAGTGCAAACACGACTGCTTCTAGCTCCAAGTCGTGGGTGGGGTAATTCTTCTCGTGAGACTTAAGTTTGCAGGAAGCAAAAGTGATAGCCTGACCCTCCTGATATAATACTCCACCTAGCCCTAGTAATGGTGCGTCAGTGAAAACAAAGTGCTCCACACCTAGTATGGGAAGTTCTAATACAGGTGCTAAAATCAACTTGTCTTTTAACTCATCAAATGCCAACTGATACGCATCATCCCAAACAACTGACACACCCTTACTAATTAGTTTAGTCTATGGATCTGTAATCTTTAAAAATTCTTGAATAAATCATCTGTAGTAGCCGACTAACCCCAAGAAACTCCTCACCTCCGTCGGTGTAGTGGGTTGTCCTCACTCCCTAACCACTGACACTTTTCTAAGGTCCATTGATATCCTTTTACCTGATACGATATGCCCTAAAAATTGTACTTCTCACGGCCAAAATCCACATTTTTTTAACTTGGCATACAACTCATTTTCCCGTAAAGTCTGCAAAGCCCTACGTAGGTGCTCGGCATGCTCCTTCTAAGCCTACGAATAAATCAAGATGTCATCTATAAAGACAATGATAAACTGATCTAATAACTCTCTGAACACCCTATTTATCACGTCCATAAATACTGTTGGTTCTTTGGTTAGTCCAAATGGCATAACCCGAAACTCATACGACCCATATCTTATCAAAAAGGCAGTCTTAGACACGTCCAGCTCCTTAATATGTAGCTGATGATAATCGGATCTCAAGTATATCTTTGAGAAGTAGGTTGCTCCTCTCAGCTGGTCGAATAAGTCATCGATTTGAGGTAATGAATATTTATTCTGTATCGTTACTTTACTTAACTCTCGATAATCCACACACTGATCCATCCCTCTTCTTCACAAACAGAACTGGGGCACTCCAAGGTGAGGTACTCCTACGGATGAAACCCTATCCCAACATTCTGATCTCGTTACTCCCTCATCTCTACCAAATCCATACGGTAAGGTGCACGAGTAATCGACCTGGTGTTGGGCGCTTATCGGTCACAAACTCAATCTCCCTACTCGACGGTAATCCTGGTATCTCCTAGAACACATCAGCAAATTCAAAAGCTATTGAAATAGAATCAACAGCAATAACAAGTCCCATAGAGGTCTCATCCTCTATATAATACAACTGAGTGGATGATCCTCCCTCAGGGCGAGGCATATCCATTATGAACATCTCCTGACTAGGAATAGCGAAAACTATGCTCCTACTAAATAAATCAATCATGGCCTATACATGACTAGCCAATCCATTCCAATAATGGCATCATACTCAGACATATCTAGCACAAGCATATCTGCAAGCAAAATAAGACTCCCAATATCTATGCTCACTCCTCAGAAAATAAAGAAAATAAACGACCCATAACCCATCGGAGAGTCTACACAAGTCATCGTACTAACGATCGTGTCTAACAACCTTATGGCCCATGCAAATCTAGTGGCTATGAATGAATAAGAGGCCCCTGTGTTAAATAAAATACACCCCATAGCCCCATAAATAGAAAACATACCCTCAGCTGCGGGTGGAGCTTGTGGAACTGCAGCCTGATGGACATTGTAAACACACCCATACTGTAACTGTCCCTACTGAATCGGGGTTGTTGAAATGGCAGGCAAAGCTGGAACTGGTGCAGGTACTGGGAGGGAGAAGGGAAACACAGGCCTCTAGAGCTCCTGACAAGCGTCCTGTTGCTATTGCGGAGATCTATCCTTCTGCGGGCAGTCCTAACATTTTTGGTAAGTGTTGCCACAAATAAAACACGTACCAACAAAGTTTCCACCCCTCTGACCCTGTTGTCCTCGGTCCAGCTGGCTGTTACCACCTCTTTCTTTGCCCTGATGGCCCTGCTGGAACTGCTATTAGCCCTGGTGGCCCTACTGTCCTTGCTGTCCTTGATGGCTCTGCCTGAAAACTCCCTGTCAATAATGAAAACCTCTTGATCGGAATATCTTAGAAGAATCCCCCTATTGGGAACCCTAATCTCCCTATCTCTGCTGACCCTGTGTTGTTGGTTCCCCACTAGCACTACATCCCCCAATCTTGCCCTGCTGGCTAGACTCACCACTCCGTTTTCTCCCCTTAGCATGGAAGCGATGGTCTTAGCAGTGTAGCATAACAGCATTCACAACATCATTATAAGTTTGCAAAGAAAGACTACCCAGAAGATGATGTTTGATACTCTAAGTAAGGTCGTCCATGAACAACTGTATCTTCATCTCTTCAGTAGGTACCTCCCCTGGTGCCAGATTAGCCAGCCTAGTAAATTCTTCCTCTAACTCGGATACAGTCTTCCCCTCCTGGGTGAGGTCCAGTAACTTCCCCCTCATCTCACTCTGAATGGCAAAAGGGAAATATTTAAGATCAAACTGCACCCAGAAGTTCTGAATAGTCATAGTATCTCTCTCCTCTTCAGTAGTAGTGGACTCTCAATACTGTAACGCTGCTCCAACTAGCTTAAAAGTAACTAGTACTTATTTATGTTCCTTCGTGCACTCGTACATTCTCATGTGCCTCTGGATCTCCTTCTTTCATTGGCTCGCTACCATAACATCATAACTCACCTGGAACTCTAGGGGATGCGCCTCCTGAAAAGCATTTCTGACTCACTCCGAGGTAGTATGGAATGCATGTCGAGGTGTTGGTACCACTACCTGAGGCTCTGGTGGTGCCTACTGTGCAATGGTATTAACTGCCACATTAACTGCCTGAGCAACGGAAGAATTTAGTGTACCATAAGCCTGTGTTGGCTGTGGCGCGGGATGGGCATTTCTATCCCTCAATGCACGTCTAGGAGGCATTTGAAGGAGACGAAATTTATAAGTCCACAATTATTAAATCTCAAATAGATGAAAATATACACATATCAATATGAATGCAACAATCCTATTCATAGGGCTCTATATCAAATAACGCAAGGCTGAAAGCATAATAAATTGTACAAATCCTAAAAGACTCTAGAACCTGATGCTCTGATACCACCTGTGACAAACTGCCCAATTAAATATCGAGTGATCAGTCCTTTATTAAATTTAAAACAGAATATCAGGTTGGTGCATTCTTAGCATCACTGTCAAAAAACATTTTACTTATTAAATCACCTAGTAAATAATTAAACTAATATCAAAATATTTTTTTCCAATAACATATTCACCATTCACATGAATAAAAATAATACCGAATCAAAATCAAACTAAATAAAACTGCAATAAAATATCCTAACAACCATCTCAAATCCAACAGGCCATAATAACACAAAATCCCATCAAACTTAAATGACAATACATAATATCTCCCTGAATAATAACTGGAAAAGAGCGACACGTGCTTTAAAGTAAATGACTGAATCATAATCTAAATAATAAAGAAGTGGAGGCATCTAAATCATGAGATCCTGCAACTCCCACAACAACTGCAGCACATCAAAAATCCAACAGTCTAAGCATGGCGTCCCTGGGGCTGGACACATAAAAGAGATTGTACAAGAGAAAAGAGATTTTACAAGAAACGGGCCAGAGCACGAGTGTGAAACAGTTTAAAACATTTTAGCAAGCAATTTAAATTGCTTACCAGATTGATATCACATACATGTTAGTTATGCGTCCCCTCTCTTGAAAATTCTCACCTCTCAACTAGTGTGCATGCCTAACTTATACTAATCCATTCTAGATACTACTATCGCATCTAATAGTTTAACTTCATTAATCTTCAACTCAATTAGTTCATAATCACCACCTATATTTCCCACGTATATGTTAATGAATGTTTTCGGATCTTTTATCGTGAATGAGATTTTCTCACATTTAACATTAAGTGTTAATATACTTAAGTTAAATTAGATTTCACTATAAATTTTATTTACTAAGTCTTCACACTAGTAAATATCACAATTATACATATTTAACACACTATAATATAAATACTAATACGGCACCTCGAGACTCAACTACGGTGCAATGCATACTCTGTTATCTAGTCCAGGTACATCTCGTACTCAAATAAGGATAATCGGTTCGAAAATCACCCGTGAATAATAAATACAAATCACACTTATTGGAGGCGAACAAAGTTTCGGGTCTATGATCTACGCACATACCAATGTACCCATATGATCGTCAACACTATCATTCTCTCAGATAGCCCGTACCTAGGTTCTATGCTCAGAGGTGCCAAATTTAAAATCCCCCAATGGGCTCATTAAGATAAAATTGTCCTCTTTCAAAAATACCTCCCGTAATAGCAAGTAGCGTAGGTATGTCATACACATAATAAAACATACAATAGGTATTTACACCACCTATAAATTTATTTCATATGTTCCATACGTAGTATATTATTATCCTGAATAATCTACTTACTTATAACTTTATTCATTATCAAATGCTCCCGAGTATGTCTCATCTCTCGAGGGGTAGCCTTAAGTTGACACATCATAACAGCCTATACCCTACTAGTCTAAGTCATCATTTATCTCAAATCTCCAAGTCCCGAATTCTCCTATAAAGTAAGTATTTTCCCCGACACTAACTAAGTTTAGCCCTTGACTCCCTTTCTCGGACCCAAGTTCAAAACTCCATCTAGGCCTATTGGGTGTCCCATTATATTCCCATTTTATTTAGAAATATGTCCAACTTTTAAAACCCGAATGTTCCCCCCAAATATTCTAAACAAATAGGAAAATTTGGCCAAAACTGGGCAGCCTAATCGATTCGGCTTTGTTCGAATCGATTCGCCTTACTGAATCAATTCGGCCTCGTCTGAATCAATTCGCCTCTATAGGTCTCAAAAATCTGCATAATTTATTCTTACGGGATTACTCAATATTCATTATCAAAATCAGCATTCTAACACCCTAGACTCCCAATTATTTATATTGGATGTTATACTAACTTAATTACATGAATTCTAATGTTCAAGAATCACAATTAACATCGAGGATCATCAAGTATATGGATTTAATCAATATAATTTCATGGAAACCTTTGTTCATCAACTTATTCAAGAACTATACTAAGATCCCAGATTTGATCATCAATTATTAACATAATTTCGTGATATATATAATCATGAATAACCTATATGACCCAGGGATCAGTTGTTAGATCAATTCTACATATGAACATGAATTGTATCTCAAATCTCTAATTCCAAATTTCATAATTTTCTGAAAAATCAATCCTAATCTAACATGGATGATATATCAATTCACAAGTTTGGGAAAATAAACACTTGCCTATGATTTGTAAGTCTTATCCTATGAAGAAGAACGTTGAGATTATGTTTCACCTTTTTCGATCAATAATCTGGCGACGGTGGTGACTCACTGCAGTGTTTCTTGGCCTAGACTCTTAACTTTTGGCTTTCCCTCTCCCACTGTGACTCTTCCTTTGAGTTTGTGAATACTAACCCTAAATTCTCCCAAACAACCAATATATAAACTTATCAAAATTCGTAGGTTACTATTCACCTAAATTACACATGACCATAATACCCTTTGGGGATGTCGGGTTAGCCTAAAAATGCCCCAGGACCTAATTTAAACCCCCGGGAAGACTTTTCTGACTATCTCAACCCTTCTGGACACTTTGGCGAACGCAAATGACTATTTGGATGACTTAAAAATAATTTACTTTATATCTCATCAAATTAGTTCCGACACGACTTACACGCGCGTCCCGACTCAATTTCCATAATTGTCATATAATTTACTTGCGACAGTTTCTATAATTCATAATCACATATTACTTCATTCATTTAGTAATATTTAATTTAATTCACATCAATAAATACCAACCCTCATCTCGCTAGTTAATATTTATTTTAATCCAGATTAATTATCAGTAATTTCTCATATTAAATTAATTAATCCCATATTTAAAAATCTTTCAAAATATGGGGTATTACAGATTCACGTTCAGTAGTTTAAAGCCCATTGTTTGTCCTTGGGAAAAATGAATGTGGGAGTGGGAGGATATGACAATTGGAACCTCTTAGATCAAGCTGTTAAAGATGATATGTACGAGCAACTCAACAAGCAGTTTTTTTTTCCGCAAACTTAAAAAATAACATTCTTTCAAGGGTTGTTGAGAAACACCGAACATATCGGAGAAACCTCAGGCAGAATCATTTCCCTAGGGGGCCATCGATCTTTGACATTTTGGCGATCAAAGACAAAGTCCCTTTGAACGTTGAGATGGAAGTCGGTCAATGGAATGATTTTCTAGAAAATGAGGCGAATGACTCAAAAATGTTGCAAAGGGAGAAAAACAAGAAGAATAGGGACAAAAAAAATGATGTCCACCGGGTTGGCGCAAAATCTTATAAATATTTGAAGAACGAGGGGTCGAGCAAGACAAAAGGCAACCCAGATGAAGGAAATATACCAAATTGGGCCAACTTGTACGCGCATGCAAGAAGGGACAAAGATAATAAATTCCCTCCTCACTTGACTAAGACTCTAGAATCAATAGAGTCTATGATTAGTCAGTCAGCTTCAAGTCCGTTAAATGACCTTGACAATGATGCCCTCGCACAGACCTTGGGGAAGGACAGAAGAGGGCGGATGAGAGGTTTGGGATCGCATATGTCAAAAATAAAATTCAAACCCACCGCACCTATCGTGGACGAGCTTTCTTATATTAATAAGCATTTTTCATCGAATGATGAACGTCATTCTTGGACCAAAGGGGATGTAATGGGGCTTCGAATTGAATTGGGAGGCATGAATGAGAAATTTCATAAACTGTGTCCCTTTCAACCAATCGTATGCCCATGTAACCCATAATATATCCCAGTTTCCCTTTACCTCCTCAAAATTTTCCTCCTTCTCCATTACACTCATAGATGTCGATTCCTCCTTCAACATTCCCCTTCTCATCTAGCGCCTCAGCGTGGCACGGATCTTGGATCATCGTTAACAACCCACGATGACTATGGTGAGAAATACTATATGAAGGACATGAGAGGTAAAAATGTTGTTGGGGTGTGCATGCTCATCTCCACTAAAGTAGGAACTTTAGTACATAGTCTGCCTTTGTAGGAAGGTGAGTGTCAGATAATGGTTGATAGAATATATGGCGGTTTCGAAGGTGTGTCTATGCACGTCAACAGTGGAAAAGGGAATGGGTTGAAAAATTATTTAAATTCTTTTATCGATTGACCACTTTATCGTTTGATGAAGTTTTAGTAATATTTTTTTTATATTGTAATCACTAGACAAATTTATTTAATTTGAGTTTAAGTGGTTGTATAGTATCGTTGATTGGTGTGTTCTTGTATTTTAGTTATTACATAGTTTGATTGATTGGTGTGTTGTTGACATTATATTAGTGCTTTAATTTGATTGATTCGTGTGTTGTTGACATTATATTTATTTTATCATGTTAACATACGAATGCAATTTGAATATTATTAAATGGATTTTCCATAATACAAAGAGTGGATGGGGGAGGCTGGCCAAATTTTTAATAGTTATGTTAAAGGCGTTCAAGAATTTATTAGCTACGCTTTTAAGAGCCTTAAAAGTTAGAAGCTTTTGTGTCCGTGCACCCATTGTATGAATGAAAAATATAAATCTTTAGAATATGTTGAGTTACATTTAATAAAGTGGGGAATTTGTCAAGATTATAACAAATGGACATACCATGGTGAAAAAATATATCTTATATCCCCGAATAATTACTGGTAACCGACCGCGTAACAGAACACCAACGATTGGAAGTGGTAAATGATTCTCCAACACATCGTCCATTGACCAGCCTAATTGACGATGCTTATGGAGTCCACCATGACCGAAATACCAACCTATGGATACAAATAATGCGCATAATGAACAATTTGATACTGAAATACCATGAGATCGGGAATATATATGGATTAAAATCGATCCGTCTAGACCGTTGAATAAATATTGCGATGAAGGTCACTCGATATTAAAGGCAATGATTAGTTTGCATAATTTGAAGAGTCAATTTGATTTGTCTGGGAACAGCGTAACCGAAATTCTTAAGTGGGTTAAAGAAACTCTCTCAAACGAGAACACGTTACCAAACAATTATCTTACCATGAAGAAGAGCTTGAAGGGTTTGGTATTAAAATATAAATCTATTCATGCATGAAAGTATGATTGCATATTATACCACAATGATTACGAAGAAAAAGATGAATGTCCAGTATGCGGTGAGCCTAGATATGTCGTTTGTGAGAATGAAAAGAACAAAGCTGTAAAATATCGAAAGTTCTCACAAGTCCCATAAAAGGTTTTGAAGTATTTTCCCTTTGGGCCATGGTTAAAACAGTTTTTTACTGTACTATGGATGGCGGAGGTATGACATGGAACACTCGATGTGAGGTTGGTGGGAATTTGATGCGTCATCCGGTTGATTCACTCATTTGGAAAATTTTAAATGCACGACACCATGAATTTGTAAAGGAACCGAGCAATGTTCGTCTTGCAATATCAACCGATGGGTTTAATTATTTTGATAATTTAAGTACTAGTCAGAGTTATTGGCCAGTTCTTATAGCGCCTTCAAGTCTCCCTTCGCCACTGTGCATGAGAAAAGAGTTCACATTTTTATCTTTGTTGATACCAAAGCCAAAGTCTCTAAGCGATGATATTGATATATTTTTAGCCCTATTAATCGAAAAACTTAAAGATTTGTGGGATAAATACATGGCGGCATTCGACTCTCACAAAGGTGAAGGATTCATACTTAAAGCAATGGTGACGTGGGCAATCCACGACCTTCCTTCTATAGGATCTTGTCCAGTTGTAAGGTTCGTGGTTATTATGGATGTCCCATATATGGGGAGGAAATTGAAGACAATTGGCTACAACATAGTAGTAACATGAATTACAGGGGTCATTGTATATTTCTTCCGATTAGTCACCCTTTCAAGAATGACAGGTTTAAGTTTTATCCTATTGGTCACGAGCATCGGATGCCACCTGCTCGGCTTTCTGGTCAGCAGATTGAGGAAAAGGCGATGAATGTGACTGTGGGGAATAGGTATAAAGGCAAACACCCCAAGTTTGTAAACTTGAAATGTAATGCTAGGGGGAATCCTAACGACCCTAGTAAAGTAAAGCCATAGTCTGGGTGATAAATACATTTTTATTTGTTGTATTGGAAAGATCATCGTGTAAGGGATGTAATTGATGTGATTTACACAGAGAAG
Source organism: Sambucus nigra (assembly GCA_949130495.1). NCBI lineage: Eukaryota > Viridiplantae > Streptophyta > Magnoliopsida > Dipsacales > Adoxaceae > Sambucus > Sambucus nigra. Next base: position 359,787,014 of record OX422211.1, on the reverse strand, counting down.
AATGTTGTAGAACATCTAATATTAATATGTCTGGGCAGATCTCATTCCAAAGATGGAGAGCAGGCCCGCCAAGATTTACAAGATAGGAAAATAAAGAAAAAACTCTAGTTAAAAAATGATCCTACAACAGGAATAATTTTTACCCCTCCCGTTGCTTTCACTTTGACTACTAGTGAGAAGAAGATCCTCTTAGACACGTTGTTTAACATGAAGACTCCAACGGGTTCAACTGGTAATTTACGTAGGGTAGTAAGATACCAAGCAAATGACTTTAAATTGTGCAAGTCTCACGACTGGCATGTAATCATCCAATTAATCCCTCTGTTATTTCAGCATTACTTCTCTGAACACAAAGATCTCCTTCGAGAAATTATGCAAATCAGTTTGTGTTTTACCTTACTTTGTGAGAAAGTTATAAACATAAGGCATATTAAAGCTGCAAAATCAACTTTAACCGAGGTAGTTTGTGTATTAGAGAAATATTTTCCTCCATCAGTCTTCGATATCAACATCCAACTGCTTGTGCATTTATACGATGAAGCTTTATTATGTGGTCCCATTAGGTATCGTTGGATGTGTTTTTTTGAGCGCTTGAATAAAACCTTCAAAGATTACGTAAAGAATACACAATATATTAGAGGGTTAATTACTTAAGAATAAATAGTTGTGGAATCATCGTTATATGCTAGGAAGCATATGCCAGAACAAGAGGTGAGGAGGCTCAATCCTTGTGGAGGAGGATTGATCGAGGAACCTGACGAGTTTGAGGACGAATTATCGTTTGGGAACCCTAAAGAGGTGAAACTCAGAAATATATAATACGAGAAAGCAACTCATTATGTCTTTGAATAGCAAGATGAATTCGACGACCGGAGAGAGTGAGTATCTAATGAATTCTTATTGTTCTTCTTTGATTATATGTATTTTATATTTTACGATCTTAACTCTGTAATTTACCGGTAGGAGGTACGAGAACGAAATTGCCAAAATCAAAGGATAAATTGCACAACAACTGATTTTAGGGCATGGGTATCAAAAGAGGTAATTTTCACATGTTATGTGTGTGGTAAATTATTCATGTGTGACAAAAACATGTCCTAATACAAATTCATTAATAAATGCAGCTTTCGAAAAGAGATGATGTCTCTTCCAGGTTTGCACGCCTAGCAAAAGGTACTAGTTTTCATGGGAAAGAGTTTGAGAAATTTCGCACTAACAATTTTGATTTCATTTCATATCCATATGAGAAGCGTTTGACACAAAATAGTAGAATATCAATTTCTTCCTCGACCACCTGTATCGCTAGCAAAAGCGATAAAAATCCAAAGAATACGGTGCTAACCTATTATGGGATAATCCAACAAATCCTATAACTTTATTACTTAGATTTTATTGAAACCGTATTCTATTGTAATTATGTAAAGGTGGAGGATACTACGAATGCTTGCAAAGTTGATCCTAACTCCAAACTAATTATGGTAGATTTATCAAGGATGAAGAGTAAAGATCGCATAGTTGACGAGCCTTTTAATTGTGCCTTTCATAACGTGAAGAGGGTATTCTACTCGAAGTTCATAAACGATGGCAATTGGTCTATTATTGTGCATGCACCAAAGGTATTACTATTCAAGGGGATGCATTAAAGGCTCCTAAAGAGTTCTGATTAGCTCTTGATGACAACCCTAATCTGAAGGATCTTTTAGTGGATTTAGATGAAAATTGAGTATCAAAATATTATTTTATCCTTATCAATCTTACTTGTACCCTATTATGATATTGACACTGTGTTAGCTCTTTACTTTAATGTATCAATGTTTAGTTACTTTTGTGAATGTTTAATATGATTTATGTAAGTTAAATTTCGATAATATGTTACGTTCAGTCGAATTTTTAGTTCCTTTCACAAGACGCTCAATTTGAGAATAGGGTCATTTGAGTTTGTGATTGGATCAAATTGACCCAACTCAATTTCCACGTGTTCATGTACATATACATTTGTTGATCAGCTTCATTGATGCAATCTTTATAAAATGAAGTTAAATTAGCTTTATTTTATGAAGATTGTATTAAAGAAACTAATCAACAAATGTACATGTAAAAGAATACATTGGGGGATACATTTACAATTTGGTCTAATCACACATTTAGAAGACTCTATTTAATGGTCTTTTTGGATCACAGGAACTAGATACTCTTTACTTTAACTGAAGTAGTTATATAATTGAAATGCATTATCTTTTAAATCTTTTACATGATAGAAGGAGTACGGGATAATTATTGGTTTTATTTGGTTTGGCTGTTGGATAATTATTGGTTGTTAGCTTGTTGTTAAAAATATATTATAAGGAGTATGGGATAATTATTGGTTGTTGGCTTGTTGTTGGTTTTTGGCTATTGGATAATCACGGGACCCTCGATTTGAGAACACGACGTTAATTTCAAAATATCTAGACTTAGACTTAAAAATATGCCATTAGGGGACGAAATCCCAAAACACCCCCAAAATGTCCTCATAAGAGGTACCAACACCTCACACGGGACCAATATAACTTACAGAAACTGACCGCGTGGTCACGGGACCCCCAGTTTCAGAACGCAATGATAAATTAAGAATATCTAGACTTAGGACATACCATGGTTAAAAAAATATACCTTATGTTTTAGAACACGATGATAGTATTCCGTTCGGACCCGTGAGAGGCACCAATACCTTGCCAGGGATAATTTTCCCATTTATACTGCAACTAAATCCCCTTTTTTTGGGACTTTACCTTTCTGAAGTATTTTCTCTTTGACTTAGAAAATAGTCATGTTTGGCAAGAAAATCTACTTTTTTTTTGCCTTCCCAAATGCAGCGTGCTGTAGAGCTTATTGAAATTGTCCTAGAAAGGAGTCCCAGATAATATGATGTGTTCTCCCGTGTGGAGTTTTAATAGAGTATTCCAAATATGACTCCTCTTATTACGTGGAGTGTGTCCCTCATCAAGAACCACTAATCCAGGACACTCCAATAGTATTTTCCCCCATTCTTGATGTTTCTCATTTACAACACCCCTTTTCCCTTTATTTGAGTGCTCATTTGTCGTGATTTTCTCTCTAAAAAGCTTCCCATACAAATTATAGCTTACTCCCAGGACATTTTGGTCTTTCTGCCACAAATACACCTTCGTCACACGTACAACTTCTTTACTCTCACACCTATTCTCTTGGAGAAGCTTAATGTTTATATTTTATTTCTAGATTTCTCAGGATTATTCGTCACGCGTACAACTTCTTTACTCCCACACCTATTCTCTTTGAGAAGCATAAGATCTATATTTTCATTTCCAGATTTCTCAGGATTGTTGAGGTTATGAATTGGGTATTTCCAGATTTCCATTTTTTGACAAAAAATGGAAATTCAAATTCCTATTTCATAACCTCAACAATCTTGAAAAATCTGAAAATGAAAATATTGATCTTATACCTCTCCAAGAGAATTGGTGTGTGAGTAAAGAAGTTGTACATGTGACGAAGGTGTATTTGTGGCAGAAAGACCAAAGTGTCATGGGAGTAAGCTATAATTTGTATGAGAAGCTTGCCGGAGGAAAAATCATGGTGAAGGAACACTCAAAGAAAGGGAAAATGAGTGTTGTAAATGAGAAACATAAAGAATGGCGGAAATACAAATAGAGTGTCCTGGATTGGTGGTTCTTGACGAAGGCCACACTCCCCGATGAGAGGAGTTGTATTTCGAATACATCATCAAAACTCCAAATAGGAAAACGCATTATATTATCCGGGACTCCTTTCCAGAATAATTTCAATGAGCTCTACAACACGTGACATTTGGCAAGGCTGGAAAAGACATGTTTTCTTGCTAAGCAGGACCTATTTTCTAAGTCAAGGAGAAAATACTTCAGAATGGGAAAAGCCCATAAAAAGGGGATTCATTTTGCAGTACAAGTGGAAAAATATACCTTATGCCAAACGGCCCCATTAGAGGCACGAATATCTCCCACGGGACTAATGTAACCTGCAGGAACCGACCTCGTACTCACTGGACTCTCGGTTTGAGAGCAAGATGAAAATTTACAAATTGTTAGACTTACGATTAAAAACTTAACGTCAAAGGGTGAAAATATAATATAAGTAAAAATGGCCCTGTGAGAGGCACAAACACCTCACACGAGACGAATGTAAACCGTAGGAACTGATCACATACTCACAAAACTCTCGGTTTGAGAGCATGACAAAAATTTACAAACTGTTAGACTTAGGATTAAAAACATGTCGTCAAAGGGTGAAAACATAAAACAATTATAAAATGACCTCATGAGAGGCACGAACACCTCGTATAGGACCAATGTAACCAGCAGGAGCTGACCACGTACTCAGGGAACTCTTGATTTGAGAGCAGGACAAAAATTTACAAACAGTTAGACTTATGCTTAAAAACATGCCGTCAAAGGGTGAAAACGTAAAAGAGCCAAAAAACGGACCTGAGGGAGGCATGAACACCTCGCACGGGACCAATGTAACTTGCAAGAATCGATCGCTTAATCACGGGGCTCTCGGTTTGAGAGCACGCTAAAAATTTGCATACTGTTAGACTTAGGATTAAAACAGGCCATCAAAGGGTGAAAACGTAAAACAACCACAAAACGACCCCATGAGAGGCACGAACACTCGCACGGGATCAATATAACTCGCAGGAACCGATCGCAAACTCAAAGGACTCCCGATTTGAGAGCATAATGGAAATTTGTAAACCGTTACACTTACACATAAAAACATGTCATCAAAGGGGGAAAATATAAAACAGTCACAAACAGCCCCAAAAGAGGTACGAACACCTCACACGGGACCAACATAACCCATAGGAACCGACCGCGTACTCATAGGACTCCCAATTTCAGAGCACGACGAAAATTTGCAAACTGTTAGACTTAAGATTAAAAACATGCCGTCAAAGGGCGAAAACATAAAACAACCAAAAAATGGCTTCGTGAGAGGCACGAACACTTCGTACGGGACTAATGTAACCCATAGGAACTGACCGCATACTCATGGGACTCCAAATTTGAGAGCACGACAAAAATTTGCAAATTGTTAGACTTAACTTAAAAATATGCCGTCAATGGGTGAAAATGTAAAACAACAATAAAACGGCCCTGAGAAAGGCATGAACACCTTGAACAGGAACAATGAAACCCACAGGAACAGGTTACATACTCATGGGAGTCCCGGTTTGACATCACAATGCAAATAGTTAGACTTTGGCCTAAAAACATGCCGTCAAAGGGTGAAAGCATAAAATAACCACAAAATAGCCCCGTGAGAGGCACGAACACCTCGCAGCGAACCAATGTAACCCACAGGGACCGACCACGTACTCTCGGGACTCTCGATTTGAGAGCACGATGAAAATTTACAAACAGTTAGACTTAGGCTCAAAAACATGTCGTCAAATGGTGAAAACATAAAACAGCAAAAAAAAGCCCCGAGAGAGGCACGAACACATCGCACGAGACCAATGAAAGTCGCAGGAATTGACGACATACTCACGAGACTCTCGGTTTGAGAGCACGATGAAAATTTACAAACTGTTAGAGTTAGAATAAAAAAAACATGATGTCAAAAGGTCAAAATGTAAAACAGCCATAAAATGAACTCGTGAAAGGCACGAACACCTCGCACGGGACCAATGTAATTCGCAGGAATCGACCGCGAACTCACGGGACTACCAGTTCGAAAGCACAATAAAAATTTGCCAACTGTTAAACTTGGGCTTAAAAATATGTCATTAAAGGGTGAAAATATAAAATAGCCACAAAATAGCCCCGTGATAGGCAAGAACACCTCATACGGGACCAACGTATCCCGCAGGAACCGATCGTGTACTCATGGGACTCCCGGTCTAAGAGTAAGAAGAAAATTTACAAGTTGTTAGACTTAGGATTAAAAACATGTCGTCAAATGGTGAAAATGGAAAACGGGCATGTGAGAGGAACAATGTAACCCGCAGGAACCGACATTGTACTCACAGAACTTTCGATTTGAGAGAACGATGAAAATTTGAAAATTGTTAGACTTAGGCATAAAAACATAACGTCAAAGGATGAAAATGAAAAATAGCAACAAAACGTCCCCATGAGAGGCATGAACACCTCGCATGGGACCCATGTAACCAGCAGCAATCGACTGTATACTCACTAGAGTCCTGATTTGAGAGCAGGATGAAAATTTATAAATTATTGGACTTTAGGAATAAAAATATGTCGTCAAAGAGCGAAAATGTAAAACAGTAACAAAATACCCCCGTGAGAGGCACGAATACCTCATTCGGGACCAATGTAAGCCGTAGGAATCGACCATGTACTCAGAGGACTCCCAGTTAGAGAGCACGAAGAATATTTTCTAACTATTAGACTTAGGCTTAAAAACATGTTGTCCAAGGGTGAAAACGTAAAACATCCACAAAATGGCCTCTTGAGAGGCACGAATATCTCGTACGGGACTAACGTAACCAGAAAGAATCGATCGTGTAATCATAAGACTCTCAATTTGATAGCACAATAAAAATTTGCAGACTGTTAAACTTAGGCTTAAAAATATATCATCAAACGGTGAAAACATAAAACAGCCACAAAACAGCCCTGCAAGAGGCACGAACACTTTATTCGGGACCAATGTAACTCGCAAGAACCGACCTCATACTCACGGGACCACCAATTTGAGAGCACGACGAAAATTTGAAAATTGTTAGACTTAGGCATAAAAACATGACGTCAAAGGGTGAAAATGAAAAATAGCAACAAAACGTCCCCGTGAGAGACACGAACACCTCGCATGGGACCAATGTAACCAGCAAGAACCGACTGTGTATTCACGGGAGTCCTAATTTGAGAGCACGATGAAAATTTACAAATTGTTAGACTTTAGAAATGAAAATATGTTGTCAAAGGACGAAAATGTAAAAAAGAAATAAAATGGCCTCGTGAGAGGCACGAATACCTCATTCGGAACTAATGTAACCCGCAGGAATCGATCGTGTACTCACGCGACTCCCGAATTGAGAGCACGAGAAAAATTTGAAAATTGTTAGAATTAGGCTTAAAAATATGTCATCCAAGGGTTAAAATGTAAAACAACCACAAAATGGCCTCGTGAGAGGCACGAATACCTCGCACGAGACCAATGTAACCAGCAAGAATCGATCACGTACTGACAGGACTTCCAATTTGAGAGCACGATGAAAATTTACAGACTGTTTGAATTAGGCTTAAGAATATGTCGTCAATGGGTTAGAACGTAAAACAGACACAAAATAACCCCACGAGAGGCACGAACACCTCGCACGGGATCAATGTAACCCACAGGAATCAATCGCGTACTTGTGGTACTCCCGGATTGAGAGCACAACAAAAATTTGCAAAATGGCAGACTTGGGCTAAAAAATATGTCGTTAAAGGGAGAAGACGTAAAACAGCCACAAAACATCCCCATGATAGGTACGATCACCTCGCACGGGACCAATATAACCCGCAGGAATGTTTCGCGTACTCACGGGACTCCTGGTTTGAGAGCACAATGAAAATTTAGAAACTATTAGACTTAGGCTTAAAAATATGCCAACAAAGGGGGAAAACGTAAAACAACCACAAAACGGCTATATGAGAGGCACAAACGCCCCGCACAGGACTAATGTAATCCACAGGAACTGACTGAATACTCATGGAACTCCCAGTTTGAGAGCAGGACGAAAATTTAAAAATTGTTAGACTTGGGCTTAAAAATATGTCATCAAAGGGTGAAAATGTAAAACAACCACAAAATGGCCCGTGAGAGGCACAAACACCTCACATAGAATCGTTATAACCCGCAGCAAATGATCACGTGCTCACGAGACTCTCGATTTGAGAGCATGACAAAAAATTGCAAACTCTTAAACTTAGACTTAAAAATATGTCGTCAATGGGTGAAAATGTAAAGAAACCACAAAATGGCCTTGAAAGAGGCGCGATCACATCATACGGGACCAATATAACCGCCAAGAATTAACTGCGTACTCACTGGACTCCCGATTTGAGAGGACGACAAAAATTTGAAAACTATTAGACTTAGGCTTAAAAACATATCGTCAAAGGGTGAAAACATAAAATAGCCACAAAATAACCCCGTAAGAGGCACGAACACCTCGTACAGGACCAATGTAACCCGCAAAAATAGACTACATACTCACGGGACTCCCGATCTAAGAGCATGATGAAAATTTGCAAACTATTAGACTAAGGATTAAAAATATGCCATCAAAGGGTGAAAACGTAAAACAGACAAAAAAGGGTCCCCTAAGAGGCATAGACAACTCAAACGGGACTAATGTAACCCACAAGAACTGATCGCGTACTCATGGGACTCTCAATTTTAGAGCATAGTAAAATTTGAAAATTATGAGACTGAAGCTTAAAAATATGTCTTCAATGGATGAAACTGTAAAACAGTCACAAAACAACATCGAGAGAGGCACGAACACCTCGCACAGGACAAATGTAACCCATAGGAACTGATCACATACTCATGGGACTCTTGGTTTGAGAGCATGACGAAAATTTCCAAACTGATAGACTTGGGTTAAAAATATACAATTAAAGGTTGAAAACGTAAAGCAGCCACAAAACGGCCTTGTGAGAGGCATGAACACCTCGCATGGGACCAATGTAACCCGCAGGAACCGATCGCGTACTCACGGGACTCCCAGTTTGAAAGCACAATGAAAATTTTCCAGCTGTTAGACTTAGGCTTAAAAACATATCGTAAATGGGTGAAAACGTAAAATAGTCACCAAATGGCCTTGCGAGAGGCACGAATACCTCCCATGGGACCAATATAACCAGTAAAAACCGACCGCGTACTCATGGGACTCCCGATTTGAGAGCACAATGAAAATTTGTAAACTGATAGACTTAGGCTTAAAATATGTCATCAAAGGGTGAAAATGGAAAACAGATAGAAAAAGGGCCCCGTTATAGGCACGAACACCTAATTCGGGACCAATGTAACCCACAGGAATCGACCACGTACTCACAGGACTTCCAGTTTGAGAGAACGAATAAAATTTACAAACAGTTAGACTTAGGCTTAAAAACATGCCGTCAAAGGGGGAAACGTAAAACAACCACAAAATAGCCCCACGAGAGGAGCGAACACCCTGCATGGGATAAATGTAACCCATAGGAACCGATCGCCTACTCACGGGACTCCATCTTTTAGAGCAATACGAAAATTTGCAGACTAGTAGACTTAGGCTTAAAAATATATCATCAAATGGTGAAAACATAAAACAACCACAAAACGACCTCGTGAGAGGCACAAACACCTCGCACAGGACCATTGCAACCATCAGCAACTGACTACGTGCTCATGGGACTCTCAGTTTGAGAGCACGATAAAAATTTGCAAACTATTATACTTAGACTTAAAAATATGTCGTCAAAGGGTGAAAACGTAAAACAGCCACAAAATGGCCCCGTGAGAGGTACAATCACATCGTACGGGACCAATGTACCCCGCAAGAACCGATCGCGTACTCACGGGACTCTCGATTTGAGAGCATAACAAAAATTTACAAACTGTTAGACTTGGGTTTAAAAATATACCGTTAAAGGGTGAAAACATAAAGCAGACACAAAACATCCCGTGAGAGGTACGAAGACCTCGCACGGGACCAATGTAACCCGCAGGAATTGATCGCGTACTCATGGGACTCCTCCGATTAGAGAGCACGATGATAATTTGCAAAATGATAGACTTAGGTTTAAAAACATGCCGTCAAAGGGTGAAAATGGAAAACAAGTACAAAAGGTCCCCGTTAGAGGCACGAACACCTAATTAGGGACCAATGTAACCCGCAGGAATCAACCGCATACTCACAAGACTCCCGGTTTGAGAGCACGATGAAAATTTTTAAACTGTTAGACTTAAGAATAAAAACATGCCGCCAAAGTATGAAAACGTAAAGCAACCACAAAATGACCCCATTATAGGCACGAACGCCTCATTCGAGGCCAATTTAACCCGCAAGAACCGATCGTGTACTTATAGGACTCCCAATTTGAGAGCACGATACAAATTTACAAACTATTAGATTTAGGCTTCAAAACATGCCGTCAAAGGGTGAAATTATAAAATAGCCACAAAATGGCCCCGTGAGATGCACGAATACCTTGCACGGGACTAATGTAACCAGTAAGAATCGCCGCGTACTCGCGGGACTCCCTATTTGAGAGCACGACGAAAATTTACAAATCGTCAGACTTAGGCTTAAAAATATGCTGTCAAAGGGTGAAAACATAAAACAATAATAAAACGGACCTGTGAGAGTTATGATCACCTCGCACGGGACGAGACCAATGTAACCCGCGGGAACCGACTGCATACCCACGGGACTCCCGATTTGAGACAAGGACGAAAATTTACAAACTATTAGACTTAAGCTTAAAAACATGCAGTCAAAGGGGAAAAACGTAAAACATCCACAACACGACCTCGTGAGAGGCACGATCACCCAGCATGGGACTATTGTAATCCACAAGAACAGATCGCATACTCACTGGACTCCAGATTTGAGAGCATGACAAAAACTTGCAAATTATTAGACTTGGGCATAAAAAATGCCATCGAAGGGTGAAAACATAAAAAAAAACACAAAACGGTCCCGTGATAGGCACAAACACCTCGCATGGGACCATAGTAACCCACTGGAACCGATCGCATACTCGCGTGACTCTTGATTTGAGAGCACGAAGAAATTTTACAAATTGTTAAACTTAGGCTAAAAAACAAGTCATCAAAGGGTGGAAATGTAAAACAGCCATAAAATAGTCCCGTGAGAGGCATGGACACCTCGTACGGGACAAACGTAATGCACAGGAACCGACTGTGTACTCACCGGACTCCCAGTCTGAGAGCACGATGAAAATATACAAACTATTAGACTTAGGATTAAAAACATGTCGTCAAAGGGTGAAAACGTAAAACACCCACAAAACGGCCCTGTGAGAGGCACGAACACCTCAAACGGGACCAATGTAACTCCCAGGAACCGACCGCGTACTCACGAAACTCCCAGTTTGAGGGCATAATGAAAATTTGCAAACCGTTAGACTTGGGTTTAAAAACATGTCGTCAAAGGGAAAAATGTAAACAGCCACAAAACTTCCCGGTAAGAGACACGAACACCTCACACGGGACCAATATAACCCGCAGGAACTGACCACGTACTCATAGGACTCCCGATTTGAGGGCGTGATGAAAATTTTCAAACTGTGAGACTTGAGATTAAAAACATGCCATCAAAGGGTGAAAATTTTAAATATCCACAAAAAGTCACCATAAGAGGCACGAACACCTTGCACGGGACCAATGTAACCCGTAGGAACTAACCGCATACTCTCGGGACTCCCGGTTTGAAAGAATGACATAAATTTAAACAGTCCCGTGAGAGGCACGAACACTTCACATGGGATAAATTTAACTCGTAGGAACCGATCGCGTACTCACAGGATTCCCTATTTCAAAGCACGATGAAAATGTTCTAAATGTTAGACATTGGTTAAAAATAAGCCATCAAAGCGTGAAAACGTAAAACAACCACAAAATGTCCCCGTGATAAGTACGAACATCTCAAACGGGACCAATGTAATCCGTAGGAATCAATCACATACTCGCAGGACTCCCGATTTGAGTGCACGATAAAAATTTACATATTATTAGATTTAAAGATCAAAAATATGTCGTCAATGGGTGAAAACTTAAAAAAGCAACAAAACAGCCCCAAGAGAGGCACGAACACCTCGCACGGCACTAATGTAACCCGTAGGAACCGATTGCGTACTCACAGGACTCCCGGTTTGATAGCACGGTAAAAATTTGCAAACTGTTAGACTTAGCCTTAAAAACATGCCATCAAAGGGTGAAAATAAAAAATTGTCGTAAAACGTCACCAAGAGAGGCTCGAACACCTCGCGGGGGACAAATGTAACCCGTAAGAACCGATTGTGTACTCACAAGACTCCCGATCTGAGAACATGAAGAAAATTTAAGAAAAGTTAGACTCAGGAGTAAAAGCATGTCATCAATGGGTGAAAACGTAAAACATCCACAAAATGGCCCGTTGAGAGGCACAAACACCTCATTTGGGAAAAATGTAACCCTTAGGAACCGATCGAGTACTCATGGGACTCTCGGTTTGAGAGCACAATGAAAATTTACAAACTCTTAGACTTAGGCTTAAAAACATGTCGTCAAAGGGTGAAAATGTAAAACAACCAAAAAATGGCTTCGTGAGAGGCACGAATACCTCACGCGGGGCTAATGTAACCAGCAAGAACCGACCGTATACTCATGGAACTCCCGGTTTTAGAGCACGATGAAAATTTCCAGACTGTTAACTTAGGCTTAAAAATATACCGTCAAAGGGTGAAATTGGAAAACAACCACAAAATAAGCCCGTTAGAGGAAAAGCACCTCGCATGGGGCCAATGTAACCCACAATAACTGATCGCGTACTCGCGGGACTTTTGGTTTGAGAGCACGAAGAAAATTTACAAACTGTCAGACTTAGACTTCAAAACTTATCGTTAAAGGGTGAAAACATAAAACTACAACAAAACGGTCCCGTGAGAGGCACAATCACCTCGCTTGGTACCAATGTAACCCGCAGGAACCGATCGCGTACTCACGGGTCTCCTAGTTTGAGACCAGGATAAAAATTTGCAAACGATTAGACTTAGGCTTACAAATATACAGTCAATGGTGAAAAACGTAAAACATCCATAAAATGGCCCCGTGAGAGGCACGAACACCCAGCACGAAACCCTTGTAATTCATAGGATAAGATCGCATACTCACGGGACTCCCGATTTGATAGCACGACAAAAAATTTCAAATTGTTAGACTTCGTCTTAAAAACATGCCGTTAAAGAGCAAAATGTAAAAAAAGACACAAACGGCCCCGTGAGAAGCACAAACACCTCACATGGGACCATAGTAACCCATTGGAACCAACCGCGTACTCGCGTGACTCTCAGTTTGAGATCACGATGAAAATTTGCAAACTGTTAAACTTGGGCTTAAAAACATGTCATCAAAGGGTGAAAATATAAAATAGCCTCAAAATGGCCCCGTGAGAGGCACGAACACCTTGTACGGGACCAATGTAACCCATAAGAATAGAATGTGTACTCTCCCGGTCTGAGAGAACGATAAAAATTTACAAATTGTTAAACTTAGGATTAAAAATATACCGTCAAATGGTGAAAATGTAAAACAACCACAAAATGGCCCTGTGAGAGGCACGAACACCTCAAAGGGGACCAATGTAACTCCCAAGAACCGATCGCGTACTCACGGGACTCCCAGTTTGAGGGCACAATGAAAATTTTCAAACTATTAGACTTGGGTTTAAAAACATGTCGTCAAAGGGTGTCTACTGACTAGGTCTTGAATTCCATTAGATATCCGAATAAGAAATCAAATTCAATTAGGAGTTGTGGAAAGGAAAGGGCGGAAGATCCTTTAGATACTTTATATACGGACTCACGGGAATCTCTGAGTGTTCAGGCATTCACTAAAAATTAGATTGGGTGGATAAATTACTTTTTATAGAAAAAGTGCAAAAGGAATTTATTTTCGAAAACCCTTGTCAAGAATATAATATACCGTCTCCCGAATGTCTCTGTGAACAGCCATAAAATAGCCCCATGAGAGGCACGAACACCTCACACGGGACCAATGTAACCCGCAGGAACCCACCGCGCACTCATAGGACTCCCGATTTGAGGGCGCGATAAAAAAATTCAAACTATTACACGTGGTCTCAAAAACATGTCCTCAATGGGTGAAAATGTAAAACAGCCACAAAACGTCACTATAAGAGGCACGAACACCTCGTACAAGACCAATGTAATCCACAGGAACTAACCACGTACTCACGGAACTCCCAATTTGAAATAATGACATAAATTTGCAAACTATTAGACTTGGGCTTAAAAATATGACATCAAAGGGTGGAAATATAAAAAAAAGGCAAAAAACGGCCCCTTTAAAGTCATGAACACTTAACACGGGACCAATAGAACCCGCAGGAACCGATCACATACTCATGGGACTCACGGTATGAGGGAACAACGAAAATTTTCTAACTCTTAGACTCGAGTTCAAAAACATACTGTTAAAGGGTGAAAACGTAAAACAACCACAAAAGGCTCATGAGAGGCACGAATACCTCCCACGGGACCAATGTAACCCGCATAAACCGATCACAAACTCACGACACTCCCGGTATGAGGGCACAACGAAAATTTTCTAACTGTTAGACTTAGGATTAAAAACATGCCGTCAATGTTTGATAACGTGACTTTTGCGTATGTCGTTGTTGAAAGCCAAGTTAGTCAAAATCCTCAAATACCTACAAAATAAAACATTCTCAAGTGTATAGGTAAGTAAGGGTATCAATCCACTTCCAAGGGGGTAAGCTAGAGACAAATTCAATTGTAATTCACTTTTTATTTTCTTTTTGTTCTTTTTCACTTTTCTAATTTTTTTTTAGCTTTTTCAATATTAAAACAATAGGGTGAGGTGATGATTGTTAGGATGTAGGTGTGAGGGGTTGTTTGGGTATGTGTGTGTGTAGTAATTGGGTGTTTGTGTGTGTGTGTTTAATTTGTACCCAACTAAAATAATAAAAAAATAAAAAAAACTAAAATCCTAAAAAATAAAATTAGTAAAAACTAAAAAACAAAACTTTTAATCTATAAAGTAAAACTAAAAGAAAAGAAATAAAACTAAAAACCTACTAAAAAATATAAAAACTAAAGTTCTAAAAAAAAGTATATAATAAAACTAAAAATAAACTCCTAAAAATTAATATTAAGAAAATAAGATAAAATAAAATAAAAACAAAGACTAAAAACTAATAAAATAAAATTATATTAAATAAAAAGAAATAGAAAATAAATCCTAGAAATTCTAAATAAATTTAAAATAAATCCTAAAAATAAAAATGACTCAAAACTAAAAATCTAAAAAATAATAAAAGGGAACAAACTAACACACACGGGTTTCGGGGTAGGTTTAGGCTAGGTTGGGCTAGGTTAGGGTCAGGGGATTGGGTATTTAGCTCCATTCAACGCGCATTCGCCTTGAAATACGCGTTTGAACTCTGCAATGCACAATTTGACCAACAAAATAAACATTTAAGCACATAAGACCCATATTGCCGAGAATTAGCAACTAAAGTACGTCTATTTTGGGTATATATTGTACAGTTTTGGGTGCTTATCACACCACTCCCAAACAGAGTGTTGTTAGTCTTCGAGTAATAAGATAGGGAGAAAAAGAAAAATAAAAAACCAAAAGTGTACCACTTTCGCGAGCACTTGCGATTGCACTTAGCATGTGCAATAAGCCTTTAAACCTATAGGTTTCCCTACAGGACGAGTTGTGTCTCGTGAGGATTTGCATGGAACATACCCACAAAATTCTTATTTGCAAAAATTTATGAAGGGCAGTCAATCTCTTATTAGACATAGAATAGTCGCACAATCCATCACATGAGAAATATTTTAGAAATACAAGCTAGAATGTGTAAAAAGATTTAGCTAAGTAAATACTCATGGCACATCCTTCCTAGAACTCAACGTGTGTTGTGTGAATCAGTCAAAACGGGTCAAGTATCATAAGAGTAATTCCCAGATTGCCTCGTCGGAATCAACGCTTCAACTTCAAATCTCACTGGATATATCTCTCTCAACGAACTCTCGAGATTAGGGTCAGTGTATCGCTCTTGTGTGTGAGGAGGTGAGTAAATGTAAGCAAGTTCAAACGTCTCACACACACATAAAAAAGAACGAACAATTTGAAAGAAAAGTGATCTTACAAAAGAATACTAATCACTATAGTGAGAACGTCGAGTTATTCACCACGTTGACTTTAATTTGCCCGAACACCTAGGGGAAAATATGGATGATTATGGGTGAGGGGAAATGAGATGGGATAGATGGGATATTAGGGATAAAATGCGATGGTGATAATGATATGAAGGATGAGTGATGGATGTGTGATGCATAAAAGATGGATGGATATGTGAGAAGAGTGTTCAATACTTTAGGCACAAATGTCTTTATTACTAACTACAAACTCTATTTCTTTTCTTTTCTCTCTTTTTTCTCTCTTTTTTTCGATTTTTCTTTTCTTTTTCTCTATTTTTTTCTATTTTTGCTATTTTTATGTTTTTCTCTTCTTTTTTTTCTCTCACTTTTCAAACCAACAATAAAGACATTTACATTTGGAATCAACACTCTTTTATTTGAAAATGAAAGATGATATGGAGATGATAGGTGATGGTGTGGGGAATATATGATGTGGGGAATATGGAAAAGAATGGGAATGTAATGGGAATATGATATGGGGAAAAGTGGTAGGTGTATGGATAAAAATCTAGTATTCGGGACAAATTTCAAGACACGCGTTTCTTACAACTCGAAAAAGATGTCATTCTCAGTGATCGAGCCAAAATTTAAAGAATAATGAGATCATACAACAATTAAAGTGCGTACCCAAAACAAGTTGAATCAACTTGTGACTCGAAGATTGAGTAAAACACTCAAAAAGGGTGAAAGGCACAAATCTCACAAGTCAAAATCTCTACTCGTGATCCTTAAGGTTCTCTTTAGAATTGTAGTACTCCTCAACTCTAAACCGCAGTGACGTGATAAGTGCGCAAATTTTGTTGAGTCTAGAAATTCATGGTGCAAAATGATTTGATACGTATTACATAAGCTATTAGAAAAAATATTCTCTAGCTTGATTCCTAGACTTTGAAAGATGGATGACTGAAAATTCACATCAATGAGTGAGAAGAAAGAAACTGCACGAAATTTTAAAAATCAGGTTTAAAAATCAAAATTTTTCAAAAGAGGCACGATTTTGATAAAATTCCCCACCCCAAACAAAAAGGAACATCGTCCTCGATGTTAGGTAAAATGATTTTGAATATTACGGGAGTGGAAAGGTGAATGGGAACCTTTGGATTTGACGGGAGGGAATCAGTCTCACTAATGAAAGGTAAGTCAACACAAGTGTCAACTTGAGGCTCGGACCATGGGATGGTCCCAACTTCGAGATTCTCGGGGTGGTAGGGTTGGTCACACTCAAAATCTGTGTCATAAGAGGACACAACATCATCAGACTCGGTTGCAACGATGGGTGGATCCAAAGGAATGTCCGACTCTCGCTCACACTCAATTTCATTTCATCTTTGTTCAACCTTTTGGAGGGCTTGAGTTTGGATTTGTGTGGCTTGCTCTTTGTCGAGTATGAACTTTTGCAAGAGGCTTTCGAGAGCGGAGGTGGATGATAATGGTGGTGGTGGAGTGACGGGTGGTGGCGGTGGGTGAGGTGGACACAACGCGCTACTATCGTGAGTGTATGGAGAATACTCATATGAAGTGGGTGGAATGGGGCCAAGTACATCATACACGAAAGGATCACTTTCTGGATGGACAAATGGTCGATACTCATTGGGTGCGTAGTGAGGGGACTGATCGAAAATGGGTGAACAAGGTTGCCATGACGACTGTTGGAACAGGTGAGGATCCACAACATCGGGGTGGGATTCGTTGATCAAGCCTCCACGAATAGCTCGGGGACTCACACAACTCGGGTTTGGATATATCATGACAATGGTCCGAGGTTGGTTCCGAAACAGTGTCATATGGATGCACATGTTCCATGGTGGGTTCCGATGGATATGAATAGTATGGACACTCATGGTACATGTGATCGGCATAATAACAGTGGGTGCACAACAAAGGATGAGACACACCGACACTTGACACCGAGGGTGATGGAATAGGAGGTGCGTGCATGGACGGGTCAAGAGTATCAACGGGACTCGTGAGAGAGGTGAAATTATTAAAAATATCATAAAGAGACGGCTCGGGATCACTATCACACGTGTCGCGTGTCAATGGAAAATGACCAAAGTAGTCCCGTAAAGGACTTTCTTCAGCCATGAGGAGAGAACATATTTTTTCGGATTTTGTAAAAAAATTTCTAAAGGAAAGAAAATATTTTTGGATTTTTTTTATAAAGAAAGAAAATATTTTTGGATTTTTTTATAAAAATAATAGAAGAAAATATTTTGGATTTTTGTGAAAAATAAAGGAAGGAAAATATTTTTTGATTTTTCTAAAATGAAAGAAAGAAGATTTTTTTGGATTTTTTTTTTTTTTAAATGAAAGAAAATATTTTGGATTTTTTGGAAGAAAAGGTGGGGAAAAATATGTGAACTCTTTGATTTGGACGAACCAACCAAAACCCGACTACCGAAAATTGGAATTGGACACACACACAAGTCAAGAAAATTTCCTAACTAACACATAGCCAATTTTTATCTTTAGATTTAGTGAAAGGGTAGTAAAATTTTAATTAAGTCCACGGGTGATTAAAAATCATGGAAATATTTGAGTGATCGCCTTTGCAAAAAAGTTCTCCTAGTGGGCTACCTAGTTGATTGATTTTAAATTTAGTAATGGCTAGGGTAGCACACAATGGTAAGCGAGTGAGTCGAGTGATGAAATTTCTTCTCGTGAGTGACCGGGTGTAGGTCTTAATTAATTAATTCATCACACCATTCAAAAATAAATGCGAGAATAAAATCAAGTAAGAGCACACAAAGCACACACAATAATTGACTCGCTAACACGAAAGGCGCGAGGGTTTGAAATATATACCTCCCATGATTTTTACGCCGTGGAGTGCCGAAAAATTTGAGCCGATCGAGGGGAGATCACGCCTATCTCAGTCGTCCCCGGGAGTCCTACCGACCCAAAGTAGAGAGGCTTCTAAATCCTCGCCTTTGGACGCCCTCTCTCTACCTTGTTCGGTTTCCCTATCACGCTTGTCTTCGATTATTACAACTTTCTAAATGAAAAATAAAATAAAGGTGTCTCTAAGCACCGCAATACAAGCCAAGAATAGAATAATCCTAATACAAGCCTTCTAAAATAAAGAAAAATGGTACTAAAATGCAACAAAATATACAAAATAAATGAACTACAAAATTGAATCCGCTCCGAGCTTCACAATCCCAAGAATGGCAACGGCGCCATTTGATAACGTGACTTTTGCGTATGTCGTTGTTGAAAGCCAAGTTAGTCAAAATCCTCAAATACCTACTAAATAAAACATTCTCAAGTGTAGAGGTAAGTAAGGGTATCAATCCACTTCCAGGGGGTAAGCTAGAGACAAATTCAATTGTAATTCACTTTTTATTTTCTTTTTGTTCTTTTTCACTTTTCTAATTTTTTTTTTTAGCTTTTTCAATATTAAAACAATAGGGTGAGGTGATGATTGTTAGGGTGTAGGTGTGAGGGGTTGTTTGGGTATGTGTGTGTGTAGTAATTGGGTGTTTGTGTGTGTGTGTTTAATTTGTACACAACTAAAATAATAAAAAAATAAAAATAACTAAAATCCTAAAAAATAAAATTAGTAAAAACTAAAAATAAAACTTCTAATCTATAAAGTAAAACTAAAATAAAAGAAATAAAACTAAAAACCTAATAAAAAATATAAAAAATAAAGTTCTAAAAAAAGTATATAATAAAAGTAAAAATAAACTCCTAAAAATTAATATTAAGAAAATAAGATAAAATAAAATAAAAACTAAGACTAAAAACTAATAAAATCAAAATCAAAATCAAAATAAAATTATAATAAATAAAAAGAAATAGAAAATAAATCCTAGAAATTCTAAATAAATTTAGAATAAATCCTAAAAATAAAAATGACAGAAAACTAAAAATCTAAAAAATAATAAAAGGGCACAAACTAACACACACGAGTTTTGGGGTAGGTTTAGGCTAGGTTAGGGTCAGGGGATTGGGTATTTAGCTCCATTCAATGTGCATTCGCCTTGAAATACGCGTTTGAACTCTGCAATGCACAATTTGACCTACAAAATAAACATTTAAGCACATAAGACCCATATTGTCGAGAATTAATAACTAAAGTACGTCTATTTGGGGTATATTTTGTACAGTTTTGGGTGCTTATCACATGGGATAAATGTTACCAGCAAGAACCAATCGCATACTCATGAGACTCCCAATTTGAGAGCACGGTGAAAATTTGCAAACTGTTAGACTTAGGTTTAAAAACATACCGTCAAAGGGTGAAAACAGAAAACAGCACATAAATAACCCCATGAGAGGCACAAACACATCATCCGAGACCAATGTAACTACAAGAACCGATCGCGTACTCACAGGACTCCCAGTTTGAGAGTACGATGAAATTTTATAAACAGTTAGACTTAGGCTTAAAAATATGCTGTCAAAGTGTAAAAATGAAAAATAGCCATAAAACGTCACAACGAAAGGCACGAACAGCTCGTAGGGGACAAATGTAACTCGCAAGAACCGACCACGTGCTCACGGGACTCCTGATCTGAGAGCACGAAGAAAATTTGAGAAAAGTAAGACATAGGAATAAAAACATGTCGTCAATGGGTGAAAACAAAAAACAAAATGGCCTGGTGAGAGGCACAAACACCTCATTCGGGACAAATGTATCCCGTAGGAACCAATCGAGTACTCATGGGACTCCCGGTTTGAGAGCACGGTGAAAATTTACAAATTATTAGTCTTAGGCTTAAAAACATGTCGTCAAAGGGTGAAAACATAAGACAACCACAAAATGGCTCCATGAGAGGCATGAATACCTAACATGGGACCAATGTAACTAGAAAGAACCGACCGCGTACTCACGGGACTCCCAGTTTGAGAGCACGGTGAAAATTTCCAAACTGTTAGACTTAGGCTTAAAAACATGTCGCCAAAGGGTGAAAATAGAAAACAGCCCCAAAATAAGCCCGTTAGAGAAACGAACACCTCGCATGGGGCCAATGTAACCCATAGGAACCGATCATGTACTAGCGAAACTCCTGGTTTGAGAGCACGAAAAAATTTGCAAACTGTCAGACTTAGACTTAAAAGCATGTCGTCAAAGGGTGAAAACGTAAGACAACAACAAAATGGCCCCATGAGAGGCACGATCACCATGCACGGGACCAATTTAACCCTCAGAAACCGATCGCGTACGCACAAGACTCCCAGTTTGGTACCATGACGAAAATTTACAAAATGTTGGACTTAGGCCTTAAAACATTCAGTTAATGGCGAAAAACATAATGCATCCACAAAACGGTCCCGTGAGAGACACGAACACCCAGCACGGAATCATTGTAAATCATAAGAACTGATCACATACTCACGGGACTCCCGATTTGAGAGAACGACAAAAATTTGAAAATTGTTAGACTTGTTCTAAAAAACATGTCGCAAAAGGGTGAAAACATAAAACAACCACAAAAAGGTCGCGTGAAAGGCACGAACACCTCACATCGGACCGTAGTAACCGCTAGCACCGATTGCGTACTCGCATGACTCTCAGTTTGAGAGCACGGTGAAAATTTGCAAGATTTAAACTTAGGCTTAAAATATGTCGTGAAAGGGTGAAAACATAAAATAGCCACAAAACGGCCCCGTGAGGGGCACGAACACCTCGTACAGGACCAACGTAACTCGCAGGAACTGATCGCGTACTCACGGGACTCTCGGCCTGAGAGCACTACGAAAATTTACAAACTCTTAGACTTAGGATTAAAAACATGTCATCAAAGGTTAAAAACGTAAAACAAACATAAAATGGCCCTGTGAGAGGAACAAACACCTCAAACGGCATGAATGTAACTCGCAAGAACCGACTGCGTACTCACGGGACTCCCGATTTGAGGGCACGAAGAAATTTGTAAACTATTAGACTTGGGTTTAAAAACATGCCGTTAAAGGGTAAAAATGTAAAACAACCATAAAACGGCCCCGTGAGAGGCACGAACACCTTACACGGGACCAATCTTACCTGCAGTGAGAGTGCACCAGCAATCAATGTCAAACTTATTTAATTAAATTCTAATTTTAGTCCCAACAATTCTTAACTCTAGCAAACACACGTGATTGAATAAAGAAATAATCTAAGTATGCAAGACAATCAAGGTTGAGGAAAAATCCCCCACAAGGGCAAAATCATCTTATTTTCACCATAATGTGTAAAGTTCGATTTACACAGATTATAATGAAAATACAAGCAGTGACATACGAAATACCCTCAGGCGTCAGTTTTGATGTCGTTGGCTAGAGTCACGTAAGAACTTCAGAAGATCAGTAATGGAAAATCTTCGTCTTCTCCACAAGTGTACTCCAGATGAGTAATATAATCTTCCTTGGGGTTTAGAGGATTCACATAAAGTATTAAGAAATATTGGTCAATCAAAAAGGGTATGAAACCTTAAAAATATGAAGTCTGGAAAGAGGTACTGTTTTGCAGAAACGGAGGCATGCAGACTTGAGAAAAAATGTGAAGCATAAACACTATTTAAATAGGCAGGTTGAGGCGGTGGTCGTTCGAGCGACATACGATGTCGTTTGAACGACATGGCATCTCGTTCGAACCACATACGATGTCGTTCGAACGACATCAGTGACGTGTCTCAAAAAACCTTTTTAAAAAGATCTTGCATGTTTATCATCTTCCAGACTTCAAAATTTATTTAAAAAAATATTCCCAACTAATTATGCAAATAATTAAAAACACCAATTAAAATTATTTTACCATGAGAACGTGGAATAGTGGGAACGGTTGAAGTGTACATTGCTTGATCCATGATGCCGGTATAGAGATGATGGATGCATGAATTTGGATCAAGGCCATTGTGGATGATTGTGGAGATGTGACGAATGTAGCGGTATCTGACATACTTAATTGTGATCTAGGATACTTAGAAAATTCCTAGATTCTACCCGGGACATTTATAAAATATATCCTTACAAATCTCCCCCTATGTCTATGCCGGTACATACATACAAATATCGGAATTATGCTGCCCAAAATAAACAAACGAACATACAATTTAATATCCCCATTAAACCTAAAAACTGGAAATACTAAATGTGTGTCTACACAAATTCGACCATCTTTAAATCTTCAACTCTACAAACTTTCTTTGTCATCATCAGGGTATGCAAAAGGATTCTCAATTTTGATACCTACATACATGAGACAAGAAACAAATACCCGTGACACGCAACAATTTGAAATATAATGATAAGAAAAAACAAATATCAATCATGTGCAAGGAAATCATTATAAGACAAACAAGCAATTCTCCCCCATAATTCGTTTTCCCCCTTTTTATGATGTCCCCAAATAGACAGATATGAAGAACATAAGAAATGCAAATAGAGAATGTCACAAGGAATAAACTTTCTCTTTTTAATTTTTCAAAAAAAATTTTAAAAAAATCGCATCATGAAAGAACACTAAAACAACCAAGTCAATGATAGCGGAAATGTAGGGATGTGAACAAATTCAATAGGAAAATCAATACATACAATCATAACATATGTGCACGATGAATGTTGGATATTTCTAACGAATGAACTCAACATCTTCATTAGGTGTAAAAATTGTGGAATTAAAAGAAATTGACTCAATCAAATCAGCAAATCAAAATTCAAAGTGATTTCCATACCAATAACGTCAAAAACGTGTGAAATTCTTTTTCATGACTTTCAAGGACGTGCAAAACTGTTTTTCCTTTCTTTCCACCCAAACACCCTCATAAATAATTATACATTAGATTTTTCTTTTGAGGTGATGAAACTAAAACCTATTGGCCCATTTGAGTTGGCATGATTTTCTTTTTATTGCCATTTAAAAAAAATTTGGCTCTTTTTCAAACGGTGGGTTTCTCGACGAATTAATTTTAAACTCTCGTATCCCTTTCCCATGATTCACTCATCATATTTTGTTACAATTAATTCCTCACAATGAATGATTTTTGCATGCACCAATATCGTGTCAAGTTTTATCGCATTTTGGTTGTTATATAGACAGAATTGAGATAGAAACACTCAAGCCAATATGAGATAGACAAGTACAATACTCAAATAATACCGTGCATGTGTGAAATAAAGGAGATAAGGAGACAAACATGTAGAAGATATCACGAATCACATCTCAAAGACTTCAAATAATTTAAAGCACATGGATGAAATGATGTAGCATCCCAAATCACTATCAAACAGTCACGTAAAATATGGAATGAAGTGGTGACCGTGGTTATCTTAAATGTTTATCCATAAATGATGTAAACAAAATACAAAACTCTTTTCGTGTTTTTAAAAAAAAATATCAAAAGAAAATCTTTTTGACTTTTTAAAAAAAATAAAATCTTTTTGGATTTTTCTATTTAAAAGAATAAAAAACAAAAAAATAAATATATAAATGATACAATCTAGAGAAAGGAATCAAATTATATGATCATGAAAAAAGTATCCTACTCTAGACCTGGTGACCACCCCTCAGTCTAATGTGCAAAATCCTAAAGACTTCCTAAGACTCACGAATCTAAGGGCATCTAAAGGCTTCGTGAAGATATCGGCTAACTGAAAGTCAGTACATACAAAACTCAAAGATACGAACTTTTCCTCTACAAGCTCACGAAGAAAGTGCACGCGTATCCTAATGTGCTTGGTGTGCGAATGCTGGACTGGATTATGGGATATATATATCACACTCATATTATCACAGGAAATAGTCATGGTGTCCTGTGATATCCCATAATCCTCCAACATCTGCTTCATCCACAGAAGTTGCGTGTAACAACTCCCGATGGCAATGTACTCAACCTCCGCAATGGACAAAGAGATGGAGTTTTGATTTTTTCTTAACCAAGAGACAAGAGCAAAAACCAAAGAAGAAACACCCACCAGAAGTGTTCATACGCCCATCTGCATCCCCGGCCCAATCGGCATCCGAATAGGTAGATAAATGGTCACTAGTATCAAAGGAATACCAAATGCCAAGTGAGAGAGTCCCACTCACGTATTTGATAATGTTTTTAAGACCGAGTAAGTGTGACTCTTTAGGGGATGCCTGATATCGCGCACAGACTCTAACACTAAAGGCTATGTTGGGACGACAGGCAGTCAAGTAGAGAAGACTACCTATCATACTTCGATACAAGATTTGATCTACATCCTTGCCTGAAGTATCCTTGCTAAGCTTAGTTAAGGTACCCATCGGTGTACGTGCGTGCTTAACAGAGTCTAGACCAAATTTCTTCATAAGGTCTCTATCATACTTGGATTGGGAGATGAACATCCCATCCTCTAGTTGACGAACCTGAAGACCAAGGAAGAAAGTAAGTTCACCAACCATGCTCATTTTAAACTCGCTCTTCATCTCCTCCTCAAAGTGATGAGTATGCGGGGAGCACGTGGATCCAAAGACTATGTCATCCACATAGAACTGGGCAACCAAAATAGCACCGTCATCTCTCCGGATGAACAACATCATATCAACTCCCCATCTCTTGAAGCCACAGGCTAAGAGATAGGAAGTAAGCCTCTCATACCAAGCACGGGGTTCTTGCTTTAAACCCTACAAGGATTTCCTCAGATAGTAAATGTGATTAGGGTGCTTAGGGTCTTCAAACCCTTTTAGTTGTTCCACATAAACTTCCTCCTGTAGAATTACATTTAGAAAGGCATTCTTGACATATATCTGATATAACTTGAAGCGCAGATGACATGTGATGGCGAGTAGTAAACGGATGGACTCAAGCCTCGTTACAGGAGAGAATGTCTTGTCAAAGTCTACATCCTTAATCTGTGTGTAGCCTTGAGTGACCAACCTAGACTTATTTTGGATAATAGTACCAGTCTCATCCACCTTATTCTTGAAGATCCACTTGGTACTTATCACATTTATCTCAATAGGTCGAGGGATTAGTTCCCGGACATCATTCTTTCTAAACTGAAGAAACTCTTCCTGCATAATACATATCTAGTGTTCATCTTTGAATGCTTCCTTAAAGTTCTTGGTCTCAACTTTAGATGTGTAGCAAATATGGATAACAATGTTCTATAGCTGAGCACGAGTCTTGACCCCTAGGGTGGGATCTCCTAATATAGTAGAAGGATCATGACTCTCGTGAACCCAAGCAGGAGTGTCCCCTAAATTAGGAATGGGATCCACTCTGGGTATGGGAAGCATAGCAGGACCATCAGTAGAAAGTTTCTCACCCTCATCCAAAAAGTTAGAATCAATAAACACCGATGGTTCGTCATCTTGCACGATGACATTTATTGACTCCATAACCATAGAGTTATTCAAGTTATATACTCGATAAGCTCTACTAAATGATCAATAACCTAAAAATATCCCCTCATCACTCCGGGAGTCAAATTTTCCTAATTTATCTCTATCCCATAGGATGTAGCATTTTCTCCCAAAGACACGAAAATATAAAAAGTTGGGATTTTTTCCAATCCACAATTCGTAGGGCGTCATAAGTATATGTGAACGAAAATATACCCTATTCACCATATGGCATACGGTAGACATTGCCTCTGCCCAAAATCTTCTTGCAACTTTATGACCTAAAAGCATAGATCTAGCCATCTCCTGAATCATTCGATTCTTTGTCTCAATATCCCATTTTGTTCAGGAGTCCTAACGGTCAAAAATTCATATTTGATTTCGAGGCTATCACAGAATATGTCCACTTTTTCTTTTTTAAACTCCGTGCTATTGTCACTACGTATTTTATTGATAGTGACACCGTGTTGATTTTGCAAGATACGGCACTTGGTCGTAAAAAAGTCCACAGCATCGGATTTCTCTCGCAGAAAACCTACAATTGAGTAGAGTGAGAAATCATCTACCATAAGGAGAATGTACCTCTTACCACCTAAACTCTCAGTACGAGTAGAACCCATAAGATCCATATGTATCAACTCAAGGATGCGTGAGGTGGTAATGCAGTTCAACTTTTGATGGGGGCTACTAATTTGTTTTTCCAACTGGAAGGGTCCACAAACTATGAAAGTTGTCTTTCCAAACGATGGTAAGCCACGTACTAGGTCCTTTTTAACTAACTTTTCCAAATATCGAAAGTTCACATGATCGAGACGTTGATGCCACGGGTCCATAGAAGTGACCTTGGCGTTATTGCAGACAAATGAGGACTCAGGCATGATCCCATCATAATTGTCTTCAGTCCTCACCCCTTACAATAGAAGTTTATTATTTTAATCATAGACATGGCATTTATTCCAGTCAAACTTTACTGCAAAGTCAGTGTCGCACGGCTGGTTAATGCTGAGTAAATTTTCTTTCAACCCCTTGACGTATAACACATTCTCAAGCTTAGGAAATCCTAGTAACTCTATTATACCTCGTCCTACTATGATAGACTTGATCCCATCTCCAAAAGTGACTTTACCTTCGTTATGATCCTTGAGGGAGGTAAACAAAGAGACGTCACTAGTCCACTATCGAAGTACCACTATATAGAATTATGTGCTTTAAGAGCAACATGAATAATAAGGGCTTTTTCATTGTTTTTAGGTACCCAAGATGAGGTAACCTTCAGCTTTCCCTTGTCATTATTGACTCTCATCAGGATTTTAGAAGTGTCCACTTGGAACTCTTCTACTATACTCTGAGATGTGGTGACTAGAAATTCAACTCGCTCTCTAAGACTCCCAAAATTAGTAGTGACATGTGACGGAGCAAAAGTACGTCATGTCCGGCCCAAACTATAGCAATAATCATGAAGGTGGCCTTTTCTTTTGCAGTAAGTACAAAAATATGTAGACTTAGGACAACTTTGGTTTGCTTTTCTTGGCCGAACTCTCTTTTGATTTCTAGATGGATGGGCATAAGGATTTGCAATAAACTCGGGAACTGGTTCCAATGTCGTATGGGACGTGGAAGTCCCATCAAAACCTATTCCTGGCCTCTCACCTAAACCCAAAGAAGGGTCTAGGAGCATCTTTCCCATCTTACCAGATCGGTCCTCAATTCTTACCTTGACTTCTCGGGCTCTCTAAAGGTCCTGAGTGAGTTGGGCTACAAGGGCTTCCAGCTTCTTTCGAGTGTCTAGGGAGGAATGGAGCTCACTCATTCGATCAGCCACTTGCTCAGTCAAGTCCCCTTTTCTTTTGCAAAAACACTTTATCTCTCTTCAAAAACTTTCTCACTCTCAACAAAGTGGACAATGAGGTCTCTCTCTCTGTCATCTCTCCTAACTCCTTCTCTAGAGAAGTTATCCTAAGAGTTAATGCTTTGTTACTATTTTTGGTCTTGAAGTTATCCTAAGAGCTGATGCGCATCATAGATCACTCTCGCTCCCACTCGCTCACACTGTTATCACTGTCGAGGTGTTCCTGTGAGCTTACATCCTCATCGTCGTGAGGAGAATTATCAGTACTCGCATGACTAGCCATGAATGCATTGAAATTACATTCATGCGGTGACTCATCTCCAGATTCCACCAACTCGACCTCGCTATCGTCACTAAGGGTGGTGTTTAACGCGGATTTGGATTGTTCTTGACGTTTCAGCCTAATTGCACACGCAAACCCCCTATAACCTCTATCGCCGAACTCAAAACATCTATCACTTTCTTTATTAGATGTGACCTTTTTATCTTTCTCAAATTTCTTTTCAGATTTATTTTTCTCAAAATTCTTTTTATCTTTAAAATTTCCATTTTTCTTTAATTTGAGAAATTATTTGAATTTTTTAGCAAATAAGACCAAATTATCTAAGTTAAAATCAGAATCAGACATCTCTTCCGCTCTTTTCTTAGACGAATTACCTCTCTTTGACCCCTCACTCTTTCTGTCCTGGGCTTTAAGTGCTACCCCTTTATCTTTTGATTTTATTTTTTTTGGGAATATGTCGATTTCATAGGTCTGTACGTCTCCAACTAATTCCTCTAATTTCAGCTTACTCAAATTACCTAATGAATTTAACACATTGACTTTGGGGATAAATCTCTTAGGCCGTGATCTCAAAATTTTCTTAACTACCCTAGCATCAGGAATGTGTTCTCCTAAGTTAAAACTAGTGTTCACGATATCAGATAAGCGTGCATAAAATTCATCAAAACACACATTTTCATGCATGGAGATTGTTTTAAACTGTGTAGTTAAGTTTTACAATTTAGATTTTTTCACTGCATTTATGCCTTCATAGGTAAGTTGCAGAACATCCCATGCCTCTTTAGACGTGGTACACGTCATGATGCGTCAAAACTCGTTAGGTGTGACGGCTCCAGAAATGGCACTAATCCCACACAAGTTATATGTGCTCCATTTAAATTCATCCTCACTCCATGCAGTCACAGATTTTAAAGTAGTCACGTTATCTACAGTGACAGTGGGAGGCATCCACCCTCTTTCACACACAACCCAATCACGTTCGTTTATGGCCTTTAAGTGAGATTTCATGCGGACTTTCCAATATGCGTAATTTGACCGGTCAAAAACTGGGACTTTATTATATAAGTTTTCCATTGAAATTTTGCTTTTTCAAGGATCAATTTTTAGAACAAAATTGATAGTCAGAAGAAAAAAAATTGCGAAAAAATTACACGGTAAATTTGTGTAAATGGCTCTGATACCAATTTGAGAGTGCGCCAGCAATCAATGTCAAACTTATTTAATTAAATTCCAATTTTAGTCCCAACAATTCTTAACTCTAGCAAACACACGTGATTGAATAAAGAAATAATCTAATTATGCAAGATAATCACAGTTGAGGAAAAATCCCCCACAGGGGTAAAACCGTCTTATTTTAACTATAATTTGTAAAGTTCGATTTACACGGATTACAATGAAAATACAAGTAGTGACATACGAAATACCCTCAAACGTCGGTTTCGATGTCGTCGGCTAGAGTTCCCGCAAGAGCTCTAGAAGTTCAGTAATGGAAAAGCTTCGTCTTCTCCACAAGTGTACTCCAGATGAGTAGTATAATATCCCTTGGGGTTTAGAGGATTCACATACAGGATTGGGAAATATTTGTGAATCAAAAAGGGTATGAAACCTTAAAAATATGAAGTATGGAAAGAGGTACTATTTTGCAGAAATGGAGGTATGCAGACTTGATAAAAAATTTGAAGTATAAATATTGTTTAAATAGGTAGTTTGAGGTGGTGATCGTTCGAGCGACATACAATGTCGTTTGAACGACATGACATCTCGTTCAAACCACATACGATGTCATTCGAACGACATCAGTGACGTGTCTCAAAAAACCTCTTTAAAAAGATCTTGCGTGTTTATCATCTTCCAGACTTCAAAATTTATTTAAAAAAATATTCCCAACTGTTTATGAAAATAATTAAAAACTCTAATTATAATTATTTTACCATAAGAACGTGGAGTAGTGGGAACGGTTGAAGTGTACGTTGGTTGAGCCATGATGCACATACAGAGATTATGGATGCATGAATTCAGATCAAGGACGTCATGGATGATCGTGGAGACAAGTCGAATGTAGCGGTATCAGACATACTTAATTGTGATCTAGGATACTTGGAAAATTCCTAGATTCTACCCCGGACATTTATATAACATGTCCTTACATGCAGAGATCGATCGCGTACTCATAGGATTCTCGATTTGAGGGCACGATGAAAATTTTTAAACTCTTAGACGTGGGCTTAAAAACATGTTGTCAAAGGGTTCAAATATAAAATAGTCACGAAACGGCCCCATGAGAGGCACGAGCACCTCGTATGGGACCAATATAAACCGTATGAACTAATGGTGTACTCACGGGACTCCCGATTTGAGAGAATGACATAAATTTGCAAACAATTAGATTTGGGCTTAAAAATATGTCGTCGAGGGTGAAAATATAAAATAGCCAAAAAATGGCTCCTTGAAAGGCACGAACAACTCGCATGGGACTAATATAACTCGCAGGAATTGATCGCATACTCACGGCACTCTCGATATGAGGGCACGATGAAAATTTTCTAACTGTTAGAGTTGGGATTAAAAACATATCGTCAAAGAGTGAAAATATAAAATAGCCACAAAACGGCCCCGTGAGAGTTACGAACACCTCGTTCGGGACCAATATTACCCATAGGAATGGATCGCGTACTCATGAGACTCCCGATTTGAGGGCAGTATGAAAATTTTCAAACTATTAGACTTAGCCTTGTAAACATGTCGTCAAAGGGTGAAAACGTAACACAACCACAAAATGGCCCCGTGAGAGGCACGAACACCGGGCACGGGACCGATGTAACTCACATGAACTGATCGTGTACTCATGGGACTCCCGATTTGAAAGCACGACAAAAATTTGTCAATTGTTAGACATAGGCTTCAAACCATGCCAAGGGTGAAAATAGAAAATTGCAATAAATGTTCTCGTGAGAGGCACGAACACCTCACATGGGATCAATATAACCGACAGAAATCGATAGCATACTCATGGGAGTCCTTATTTGAGAGCACGATGAAAATTTGAAAATTATTAGTCTTTAGTAGTAAAAATATGTCATCAAATGGTGAAAATGTAAAGCAGCAAAACAGTGGCCCTGTGAGAGGCAAGAATACCTCATTCGAGGCTAATGTAACCCGCAGGAGTCGACCGTGTACTCACGAGACTCCCGATTTGAGAGTACGACGAAAATTTGAATATTATTAGACTTAGGCTTAAATACATGTCGTCAAAGGGTTAAAATGTAAGATAGCCACAAAATGACCTCTTGAGAGGCACGAATACATTGCACGAGACTAATGTAACCAGCAAGAATCGATCGCGTACAGATAGGTCTCCCAGTTTAAGAGCATGGTGAAAATTTGTAGACAGTTAGACTTAGCCTTAAAAACATGTCGTTAATGGGTTAAAACGTAAAACAGTCACAAAACAACCTCGTGAGAGGCACGAGCACCACGCAATGGACCAATGTAGCCTAGAGGAATCGATCGCGTACTCGTGATGCTCCCGGTTTGAGAGCTCGACGAAAATTTGCAAACTGTCAAGCTTAGGCTAAAAACTCTCTCGTCAAAGAGTGAAGATGTAAAATACACAAAAAATGGCCCCGTGATAGGAACGATCACCTCACACAGGACCAATATAACCCACTAGAATAGAGTGCGTACTCACGAGGCTCCCGATTTGAGAGCACGATAAAAATTTATAAATTGTTAAACTTAGGCTTAAAAACATACCGTCAATTGGGGAAAACATAAAACAATCACAAAACGGCCCCATGATAGGCTCAAACACCCTGCACGGGACCAAGTTACCCGAAGGTTCCGACTTCATACTCATGGGACTCCCGTTTTTAGAGCACGACAAAAATTTGCAAACTATTTGACTTAGTCTTAAAAACATGTCGTCAAAGGGTGAAAACATAAAATGACCCCAAAATGGCCCCGTGAGAGGCATGATCACATCGTACGGGACCAATGTAATCCACAGGAACCGACCGCATACTTACGAGACTCCCTATTTGAGAGGATGACAAAAATTTGCAAATTGTTAGGCTTAGCCTTAAAAATATGCCGTCAAAGTGTGAAAAAGTAAAATAGCCACAAAACGACCCTGTGATAGGCACGAACACCTCGTACGAGACCAATGTAACCCGCAAAAATAGACCACATAGTCATGGGGCTCCCGATTTGAGAGCACGGTGAAAACTTTCAAACTATTAGACTTAGGATTAAAAACATGTCGTCAAATGGTGAAAACATAAAATAACCACAAAAAGGTCCCCTGAGAGGCACGAATACCTCGCACGGGACCAATGTAACCAGCAAGAACCGACCGCGTACTCGCGGGACTCCGGATTTAAGAGCACAATGAAAATTCACAAACCGTCAGACTTAGGTTTAAAAATATGCCGTCAAAGGGTGAAAATTTAAAATAATAATAAAACTTCCCCGTGAGAGGCACGATCACCTTACATAGGACTAATGTAATCTGCAGGAACCGACCGCATACTCATAGGACTCCTGATTTGAGACCACAATAAAAAATTTCAAACTGTTAAACGTAGGTCTAAAAACATGCAGTCAAAGGAGAAAAATGAAAAGCATACAAATGAAAAACGATCCCGTAAGAGGCATGAACACCCAGCACGGGACCATTGTAATTCGCAAGAACATACTGAATACTCACAAGACTCGCGATTTGATAGCACAATAAAAAATTGCAAATTGTTAGAGTTGGGATTAAAAATATGTGGTGGAAGGGTGAAAACGTAAAAAAAAGGCCCCGTGAGAGGCACGGACACCACGCATAGGACCATAGTAAACCAATGGAACCGATCACGTACTCGCATGACTCTCAGTTTGAGAGCATGATGAAAATTTGCAAACTATTAAACTTAGGCTTAAAAATATATCGTCAAAGGGTGAAAATGTAATAGCCACAAAATGGCCCTGTGAGAGGCACGAACACCTCGTATAGGAGTAACGTAACCCGCAGGAACCGACTGTGTACTCACGGGACTCCCGCTCTGAGAGCACCATGAAAATTTACAAATTGTTAGACTTGGGATTAAAAACATGTCATCAAAGGGTGAAAACGTAAAACAGCCACAAAACGGTCCTGTAAGAGGCACGAATACCTCAGATGGGACCAATGTAACTCACAGGAATCGACCGCGTACTCACACGACTCCCAATTTGAGGGCACAACGAAAATTTGTAAAGTGTTAGACTTGAGTTTAAAAACATGTCGTCATAAGGAAAAAATGTAAAACAGCCACAAAACATCCCCGTGAGAGGCACGAACACCTCACACGAGACCAATGTAACCCACAAGACCCCACTGCGTACTCATAGGACTCCCGATTTCGGGGCCTAACGAATATTTTAAAACTGTTAAGCGTGGGCTTAAAAATATGCCGCCAAAGGGTGAAAATATAAAATAGTTGCAAAGCGGTCCCATAAGAGGCACGAACACCTCGCACAAGACCAATGTAACCCGCGGGAACTAATGCGTATTCACGGGACTCCCTATTTGAGAGCATGACATAAATTTGCAAACTGTTAGACTTAGGCTTAAAAATATGCCTTCAAAGAGTGAAAATATAAAACAGCCAAAAAACGGCCCCTTTAAAGTCACTAACAGCTAACACGGGACAAATATAACTCGCGGGAACCGATCGCATACTCACGGGACTCCCTCATACAACAATAAAAAATTTCTAACTGTTAGACTTAGGATTAAACAAATACCATCGAGTGAAAACATAAAATAGCCACAAAATGTCCCCGTGAGAGGCACGAACACCTCGCACGGGATCAATATTATCCGTAGGAACCGATAGAGTACCCAAGGGACTCCCGATTTGAGAGCACAGCAAAATTTGTAAACTGTTAGACTTTGGATTAAAAACATGCCGTCAAATGGTGAAAACATAAAATATCCACAAAACGACCCCGAGAGAGGCACGAGCACCTTGCACGGGACCAATGTAACTCATAGGAACCGACCGTGTACTCACAGAACTCTCGATTTGAAAGCACGATGAAAATTTTCCAACTGTTAGACATGGGCTTTAAAACAAGTCGTCAGAGGGTGAAAACGTAAAACAGCCACAAAACAGTCCTGGTAAAGGTACGAACACCTCAAACCGCACAAACCGACCGCATACTCACGAGACTCTCGATTTGAGTGCACAATGAAAATTTGAAAATGGTTAGACTTCAATCTTAAAATTATGTCATCAATGGGTGAAAACATAAAAAGCAACAAAATATCTTTGATAGAGGCACGAATACCTCACACGGGACCAATGTAACCTGTGGAAACTGATCGCGTACTCACAGGACTCCCGTCTTGACATCACGACAAAAATTTGCAACCTGTTAGATTTTGGTTTAAAGACCTTCCGTCAAAGGATAAAAACATAAAACAGCCACAAAACGGCCCCGGGAGAGGCACAAACACCTCGTACGGGACCAATGTATCCCGCAGGAATCGATCGCATACTGACGAAACTCCCGATTTGAAAGCACGATTAAAATTTGCCAACTATTAGACTTAGGCTTAAAAACATGTTGTCAAATGGTGAAAACATAAGACAACCACAAAGCATCCCAGTGAGAGGCACGAATACCTCGCACAGGACCAATGCTACTAGAAAGAACTGATAGCGTACTCATGGGACTCCTGATTTGAGAGCATGATAAAAATTTACAAACTATTAGACTTAAGCATAAAAACATGTCGTCAAAGGGTGAAAATAGAAAACGGCCACAAAACAACCCCGTGAGAGTCACGAACACCTCATTCGGGACCAATGTAACCCGCAAGAACCGATCGCGTACTCACGGGACTCTCAATTTGAGAGTACGATGAAAATTTGCAAACAGTTAGACTTAGGCTTAAAAACATTCCGTCAAAGGGTGAAAATGATAAACAACCACAAAACTACATCGAGAGAGACACGAACTTGTTGTGGGGAACCAATGTAACTCGTACGAACCGACCGCGTACTCATGGGACTCCCAATCTGAGAGCACGATGAAAATTAGAGAAACGTTGGACTTATGAATAAAAATATGCCGTCAATGGGTGAAAACGTAAAATAACCACAAAATGGCCCGGTGAGAGGCACGAACACCTCATTCGGGACAAATGTAACCCGAAGGAATCGACCGCGTACTCTCGATTTGAAAGCACGACAAAAATTTATAAACTATTAGACTTAGGCCTAAAAACATGTCATCAAATGGTGAAAATGAAAAACAACCACAAAATGGCTCCGTGAGAGACACGAATACCTCATAGGGGACCAATGTAACCTGTAAGAATCGATCGCGTACTCACGGGACTCCCGGTTTGAGATCACAGTAAAAATTTCCAGACTATTAGACTTTGGCTTAAAAACATGTCGTCAAATGGTGAAAACAAAAAACAACCACAAAACAACCCCGTTAGAGGAACGAACACCTCGCA
Source organism: Sambucus nigra (assembly GCA_949130495.1). Taxonomy (NCBI): domain Eukaryota; kingdom Viridiplantae; phylum Streptophyta; class Magnoliopsida; order Dipsacales; family Adoxaceae; genus Sambucus; species Sambucus nigra. The sequence goes on along the minus strand of OX422211.1, from coordinate 359,751,122 downwards.
CGAGGCCAATGTAACCAACAGGAACCGATCGCGTGTAACACCTCGTATTTTTAATGATTTTTAAATATAGGATTAATTAAATTAAATATGGGAACTTAATTTATAATTAATTCGAATTAAAATAAATACTAACTAGCGAGACCAATGTTAGTATTTATTGATGTGAATTATATTGATTATTTCTTGGGGAATAAAGTAATATGTGACTATGAATTTATTAAAATTATCGGGAGTAAAAAATACGACAGTTACAGTAATTCAGTCGGAACACGAGTGTCAGTCGTGTCGGGACTCAATTTAATGGAATAAAAATTAATTTATTTTTAAATCATCCAACTGGTCATTTCGAGTGGGCTAAAGTATCCGAAAGGGTCAAGATAGTCAGAAAATTTTACTAGGGGATTTAGTTTGGGTCCCGGGACAGTTTTAGGCCAAATCGGCACCCCGGGAGGGCATTTTGGTCATTTACATTTTTGGAAAAATAACACCTATGAATTTATAAGTGAAATATATTTGATTAGAGAAGGGTTTTTAGGTCTACTTACATGAGAAACAAAGAGAAGCCACTGAGATGCCATAGGAGGAAGAGCAGAGGAGTTCCAAGGCTAAAACCACCTTCTTGCACCACCACCATCGTCGGATTGTAGATCAAGGAGAGGCGAACACCAATATACCCATCATCTTCAATGGATCAGACCTACCAAAAGAGGTAAGTGTTTAATCTTGCAAACTTATAGCATATATAATATTTATGTTAGTGTAGGTTGAATTAATTATGAAATTCATATGATTTGAATGAACGTTTGAAGACATATATCATTATCTTGATTGAAATTGATATACAATAGGATCCTCTATGCAGGTAGTATGAAACCCACAAAATTATATTGAATCTTGATGAAGAAATCTGGATTTTTATGGGTATGATTGAATTGTAGAACTATTTCTTGAATTTGAAGAAGTCTATGAAATTTGATAAATTGAATCGTCATTTTAGAAACTGTTTTGAGCCATTTTGGTTCCTAATCTTGTTTGATACATTTTGTTCTCAGATACGTTTTCTCCAAAATGATTCTGAAATGCCTCAAAACTGCATTTTAACAATCTGGTCAGATTCGTGGGGGAAATCTTAAGAAATGTGATTTTAGTTCTTATTCTGTTGGAGGTTGCCTAGATTGATTGATTTTGATTGTTGTTATATAATAAGGACATTAGGCCTAAAGTGGAGATTAGGTTTACATAAAGTGGGACAAATAAATCTTGGGATAATGGATTAAATTATTCCGTTTGAGTTAAAACCTTGCGACGTAGTTAATTAGAGGGAAATGGAATAACCCGCGATGATTATTAGGGTACATTAATAGTGGGAGAATTGGGTTAATTATGTTAAAAGATTCATGGGTAGTGAATCATCCTTGGGGAAATACGATGGGGAGAATATTTGTAAGTTAATAAATATATCGGTAGTATTTGTGAGAAAAAGAAATACTACGTATGAATTATAATATTCAAGTTATGTGCATACCTACTGATTTTTATAGGTCGTGTGAATACCTATAATATGATTTATTATGTATATAACATGCCTACGCTACTTGCTATCGTGGGAGGTTTTGAAAGGAGACAGTCTTATCCTGATGATCCTATTGGGGGGATTTTAGATTTGGTGCCTCAGAACTTGAAACCTAGGTACGGGCTATTTGTGATAATGATAGTGATGACGGTCATATGGGTGCTTAGGTATGTACGTAGCCCATATTCTTGGAACTATGTTCACCTCTAATATGTGTGATTTGTATTGATATACTTCGAGAGTGATTCCGAACCGATTGTCCTTATTCAGTACGAGATGTACCGGGACTTGATAGCAGAGTATGCAAGCACCGCAGTTAAGTTTAGGGGTGTCGTATTAGTATTTATTTATAATAGTGTGATGAAAAATAAATACTTCTGATTTAATCAACCGTGTGAATATGTAGATGAGAATGTTAATGGAATTAAATCAAGTACGTGCACACTTAACCTTAATGTGAAAACTCTTACTCGGGATAGTAAATGTTGGAATATTTAATAACAGATATATTATGTGGACAATACAGAATATTACTATTGGTGATGGTTTATAAGGTTTATGACTACGATCTAGTTACGTGTGATAATGATAATTAGAACGGTTTAGAGATACATTAGGCGTGCACAATAGTTGAGAGGTGAGAATCTCAAGAGAGAGCCATAAAGCTAACATATATATTGTATTTGCTTTAACGCATTTTAAATACTTGCTAAACTATTTTTAAACTATTTTACACTCGGGCTCTGACCCGTCTCTTGCAAATATATTTTCTCATGTACAACAATTTTAGGGGTCCAGCCACATGGATGCCAGGCCTAGATTTTCAAGCGATTTGATGTGTTGCAGCTATTGTGGGAGTTGCAGGTCCTCATGATTAGACGCATCTAGTCTTTTTCACTCAGTGTCTAGATTTAAATATTTCATTTAGGGCATATCGCCCATTCTCAGTTCTCATTTATGCTAAAGAAATATTGTACTCATTTTACTTTAGTATTCAGTTTTTAGTTGGATTCAGTTTTATATTGGTTTGTTGGATTTAAGATTATTTAATTGGGATGTTTATTCCAGTTTTATTTTATTCAGTTAGTTGATTTCTCATTTATTATTATTCTTATTCATGGGATTGGTGAATGTGCTAATGGTTTAAGTTGTTGAGAATTAATTAATGGGTTAAAAGTTTTTTACACTAGCTTAACTAATTATTAGGTGATTAATAAGGTAAATGTTTTTCGACAGTGATGCTAAGAATGAACTAACGGGATATTCTATTTTAAATTTTATAAAGGACTAATCACCCGGCATTTAATTGGGCGGGGTGTCACAGGTGGTATCAGAGCATCAAGTTCTAGAGACTTTTAGGATATGTGCGTCTAATTACGTTTCAGCCTAGCGTTCTTTGATATAAACCTTATCTAAGGATTGTCGTATTCCTCTATGTTTTTTACTTACATTTTTTTGCAATTAAGTATAGTTGATGCGATTCATATACGAGTTCGGTTGGGCTTCGTACACTGAAAATTTATAGGATGACCAGCGAGGCCCGTTAGAAGGATTACAGGAGGAGAAGCTCAGCAGAAGACATAGAGTATTCTGGGAATGGTGATCGCGAAAAAACTCACTATGAGTGTTATTCAAGCAAGTGATATGGGAAAATCACGCAAATGCAGTAACTTCCCCAAATACCGTAATAGTTAATGTTAGTACTATTTCAAACTTGCCCATCTTCGTCGATAAAGGGTGAGGGAGTCGAAAGAACTATTTTGAAGAGCCATCTATAAAGATGAGGGGAAGAGAGAAAGTGTAATGGGTTAATGGAAGCAGAAAATCTAAACGCAACTGTTTAGGGTGAAGTAAAATAACACCCAGGATTTAATTTCAGGCAAATTTTTATCTCATAGGAGCAGTATTAAGTGATGAGAGTCAGTCACCACATATAAAGAAGTATGTGTGAAATTCAACTACAAATTTGAGTACGATTTAACAATGAGGTCTTCCATCTGTTGTTCTAACATAGATGCGGATAGAATTTCAAAACTTACCACAAGTGGGTAAGATAAAGACTGATCATGAGAGAGTTTGATTTGCTTAACGAACTTTGTACCTGAAAAATGGGTGTAGAATAAAAAAAAGGTATTATAGTTGATAAAGGACCCGTAAGTAGAATACAAAAGTATAGATGAGAAATCCATCTATGATGACTAATGTCGATGTCGTCTAGGTTGTACGTTCACAAGTTTATAACAACACTTCTAAAAGAAGTGAGCCAAGAGTGTTAGAGAATCTAGCCGAAGAGCAAAACTAGACTTAACGGTGTTAGTGAAGCACCACACGAGAGTATACCCAGTTAGGACTCATTTATATGATTTTGATTGATTGAATTCCTACAAAATGATAATGGAGTCAATCAGGGCCACAGAGACCAAAAATAAGTTCCATAGGGCTGGCATAGCTAGAAGGACAACGAAAGTAACAATTGGGCCTAAGACTACCAAGTCTAAGAGGAGGACACCCCGACATGGCTAGTGAGGCCAAAGATCGAGGGATAGTGCAGGAAGGTGTCCTATGTATAGAGAGTAGGGTCACCTGTGTTTAACTTGTTCACAGCAAGATACTGAGACCAGTAAAACTGGGAACTATACCGGTGGAGCACAACATCAGGAGGAGGAGGATTTTCGATAAGGGAAATTAGGCGAAGAGAGTTAGGTTAGGGGTTATCACTCTAGAGTGGTGGGTTCAAGTAGGACCTCCAAGGTTCGCATCATATCCGTTCCTCTGGGACATTGGGACTAAATAGAAGGACGACGGAGGCTAGTAAGGCTAGGGTCAGGGACATAGCCATTTCTCTAACGGTTGTTACATTGAGATGAAATTTTTGGGTCATTGCTTCACTTAAGAAAGTTTAGGCCATAATAAAAGAAGGGATTAACCAAAGCGAGGTATGGGGAAATTATAGGATGAGATCCTAGATGTAAAACCATTATAACAGATCAGGGGTCAGTTCCAGTACGAGAGCACATTTAGGGAACCGAAGATCATGAGAGACAGATGCCAGGGAGAGATAATATCTTTGGTTCACCCTTGTAAATGCGGGATTATCTCGGGTGACATATATAAGTCACAAGGCATGATTGTTAACATTAAAATTTGAGAATGAGTCGGGTTTAGTGGATGCGTTGGCAATATAGGCCTGGTTTTTACAAATATATCTACCGTTGGGTAACGGGGATCATTTATGTGTCACCCATAGCGGAGAGGGTGTGGGCACTGAAAGAATTTGATGTTTTGATTTTGCTACTTTTGAGAGTTATAAAAGTAAGACTTATTATAACTATGTGTAGTGACTGGATACCAAAAGTTTGAGCGGTAGTAGGTTGTGTGATAAAACTATTATGCTTGTTATTCTAGGGAGAAATTTATTAATTTTCGAGGCATAACCTTAAAGATGTTAGTGCCTACTTACAGATGTTCTATGTTATATGAAGATCAAATATAAAGAGTTATATCTTTGTTATTATACATATAGATACGAAAATGTTGTGGACTTCGGTGAGTATGTTGTCCCATTATATTTGATCCCGGTGTGTGGGGACCTTTTACTGATGTGATTTAGGATGATTTATGTTCTTTGTCGAGTGTAGATACATAGATCATTATCTTTATAACGCTAAGAACTTGTGATAGTAAGAGCATCGTCTTATCTATCATCTTTAGTGGCATGAGAGTGGACGAGTAGACTTTTATATCAGAAGACGGGGATTCAGGGGTACACATTATGGACTGAGGACCTAACGAATCTCGATGACTAATAATGTTAGATAGTAGTGTATCAGGGGGTTCATTATTTGGATTTTTCTTTGCGAGACATCCCGCGCATGAAACTTAGCGAACGTTGGAAGTCAGGAGAGGTTTGGTCTTTATTACATGGATTTAGTACCTTGGTTATTATACATATACGTGAATATAATTGATAGTTGATAGTTCTATTTTGATTTAAGGTCGGTAGAGCCGTAAAATCAGGATGTAAAAATTAATGTAGAACTTCACCGCGAATAGATTTGGTGGGGCAACTTAGAAAATAACTGAGTTACAGCTAAGTGGGTGGTTGAGTATAAACTTATAGTATAGTCATGCCAAGTATATTAAGTTAAATGAAAGTATATTACGCTCAGTTGATTTGTGCTGAAGTGCATAAAACATAGGGTGTATAGGCGCCCAAGATAGTTGAAATTTTAAGTGTCATTCTCAAGGGGAAAACGTGGAAACATAAGAAATGAACGTATATGCATAGGTAATATAGATATGGGAGTAAAATGAGGCAAAGAGAATATATTTGCGTTGAGAGCAAGGCGTGTCACCAAAATCAGAGATTAGACAGAAAGGGGGGATTAGAGTGTTGAAAAGTACAAAGAATGTACATTTTTATTTTCAGGGATAATTAGAAACTAATCCGTGCAGAGAAGTAATATGACAAAAATTATGTCATAACCAAATGAAGGTTTAAAAGTCTGACTTGGGTAAACGAGAAGTAATTAGGATGTCATTTTTGTAAAATTCAGGAAGGTGGTGAGAGTATACCAGCGTGCACTAAGTTTGGAATCTGACATAAGTGGTTAGGGGTGGTTAAGAATGTCTCCAGGGAGAGAGTTACGAGATTTAGCATCAAGAGAAATGGGTACCTAGGCAATATGTCATTTTCCAACATATATGATAGAGAGAGTAAAGTGTAGGCTCGTCTTTTTGAACCATTATTAGTGAGTTCACGATAATACGGTGTGCCATTGTATAGGCGATACCTAAAGAAATATATCAGCATATAAGAGTGGAAATGACTCGTATATAACCTGAAGTAGTAAGGAGTGGACTTTCAGCTAAAAATGGTAGCACTGACATAAGTATAGTGTAAGCACCAAAATATTATTACGAGTTAACTTTGAATCTGTTCGGATGCATTGAATGTTAGAATCTCAAGTTTTAGTGCCAGGACATATCTGAATTCTAAGGACGAATCAAATATTAGAAAATACATTGAGAATGTGTATACTTGACTTAAGTGGAGGTTAGGAATAGTATATTTCAGTAGTGGAGTTTGTGTATAATAACTCCTATCAATTTATAATTAGCATAACACCTTTCGAGGCGTTTTAATGTAGGCCTTGTCACTCTCCTTCTTATTGGCTAGAGTTGGGGGGAAATAAGCTACTCAGGACAAAATTGATTTAGGACATTATGTCCAGGATAGAGATGATTTGGGGTCATATACGGGCAGCCTAGGCCAAACAGAAAAGCTACGCTGATGCCAAATGGTTCTTTCAAGAGTTGATGTGGGGGACCAGGAATTACTATAAATATCTCCTATGAAGGGGATAATGACATTTGGGAAGGAAGGAAAGTTGGCGCCGAGGAACATGGGGACATTTCCTATTATCGAAAAGATAAGGCATGTTGCATATAGAGACTTGGGTTGCCAAAGCACTTGCATCGTATTCATGATGTGTTCCATATTTCTTCGCGGAGAAAGTATCTCCGGGATGAGTTAGCTCACACTCACATCACGCAGGAGGAGATTGACTTACAGCCTGATATTTCATATAAGGAGAGACCAGTGTCTATCCTAGATCTTAGTGAGAGTAGATTGAGGTCGGAAGTAGTTCCACTTGTGCATGTCCAATGGGAGCACCATAATGTCGAGGAGTCTACTTGGGAGCGAGAGGCTGAGATGCGCAAAAAATATCCAGAGTTGTTCTTACCAGGTATATTTTTATTTTTTGAATTTCAGGACAAAATTTCGTTGTAAGGGCGGAAGTATGTAACACCCGGTACTTTTAATGATTTCTAAATATAGGATTGATTAAATTAAATATGAAAAATTATTTTATAATTAACTCGGATTAAAATAAATATTAACTAGCGAGACGAGGGTTAGAACTTATTGATGTGAACTATACTGATTATTACTCGGGGAATAAAGCAATATGTGACTACAATTTATTAAAATTGTCACGAGTGAAAAATACGACAGTTACAGTAATTAAGTCAGGACGCGCGTGTCCGTCGTCTCGGGACTCAATTTAATAGTCATTTTGAGTGCGCTAAAGTATCCAGAAGGGTCGAGATAGTCTGAAAAATCTACTCGGATGGTCAGTTTCGATCCCGGGACAGTTTTAGGCCAAATCGGCACCCCGGGAGGGCATTTTGGTCATTTGCATTTTTTAGGAAAAACACCTACGAATTTCTAAGTGCAATATATATGATTAGAGGATGGGGGTTAGGTCTAGTTACATGAGAAATACAGAGAAGCCACAGAGAGGCCATAGGAGGAAGAGGAGATGAGTTCTAAGGCTAGAACCACCTTGTAGATCGAGGAGAGGAGAACACTAATATACCCATCATCTCCAACGGATCAGACCTACCAAAAGAGGCAAGTGTTTAATCTTGCAAACTTATAGCATATATAATATCCATATTAGTGTAGGTTGAATTAACTATGAAATTCACGTGATTTGAATGAACTTTTGAAGACATATATCATTATCTTAGGTGAAATTGATATAGAATAGGATCCTCCAAGTAGGTAGTATGAAACCCATGAAATTATGTTGAATCTTGATGAAGAAATCTGGGTTTTGATGGGTATGATTGAATTGTAGAACAATTTCTTGAATTTGAAGAAGTCTATGCAATTTGGAAAATTAAATCGTCGTTTTAGAAACTATTTTGAGCCATTTTTGTTCCTAAAATGGCTATTATGTACGCTAAGCCTCGTACCAAATCCTGTTTGCTAAATTTTTTTCTGTAATACGTTTTGTCCAAAACGCCCTCGAATTGCCTCAAAACAGCATTTTAAAAATCTAGTCAGATTCGTGGGGGAAATTTTAAGAAATTTTATTGTAGTTGTTATTCCGTTAGAGGTTACCTAGATTGATTGATTGATTTTCATTATTTTCTATAATAAGAACATAAGGCCTAAAGCGGAGATTAGGTTTACATAAAGTGAGATGAATAAACATTGGGATAATTGAGAAAATTATTCCGTTTGAGTTAAAACCTTGTGGCGTAGTTAATTCGAGGGAAATTGAATAACCCACGATGATTATTAGGGTAAATTAATAGTGGGAGAATTGGGTTAATTATGTTAAAAGATTCTTGGGTAGTGAATCATCCTTGAAAAAATACGATGGGGAGAATATTTGTAAGTTAATAAATATATCGGTAGTATTTGTGAGAAAAAGAAATACTACGTATGAATTATAATATTCAAGTTATGCCCATACCTACTGATTTTTATAGGTTGTGTGAATACCTATAATATGATTTATTATGTCTATAACATACCTACGCTACTTGCTATCACGGGAGGTTTTGAAAGGGGACAGTTTTATCCTGATGATCCTATTGGGGGGGATTTTATATTTGGTGCCTCAGAACATAGGACTTAGGTACGGGCTATCTGTGATAATGATAGTGATAACGGTCATATGGTTGCGTAGGTATGTGCATAGCCCATAGTCCTGAAACTATATTTGCCTTTAATATGTGTGATTTGTATTAATATGGTTCGAGAGTGATTCTGAACCGATTGTCCTTATTCAGTACGAGATGTACTGGGACTTGATAGCAGAGTATGCACCCACCGCAGCTAAGTCTAGGGGTGTCGTATTGTATCTTTTTATAATAGTGTGATGAAAAATAAATACTTGTGATTTAATCTAGCATGTGAATGTGTAGATGAGAATGTTAATGGAATTAAATCAAGTACGTGCACACTTAACCTTATTGTGAAAACTTGTATTCGGGATACTTAATGCTGGAATATTTAATAACATATATATTATGTGAAAAATACGAAATATTACTATTGGTGATGGTTCAGAAGGTTTATGACTACTATTTAGTTATCTGTGATAACGATAATTAGAAAGGTTTAGAGATACGTTAGGCATGCACAATAGTTGAGAGGTGAGAATCTCAAGAGAGAGCCGTGAAGATAACTTGTATATAGTATTTTCTTTACCGCATTTAAACACTTGTTAAACTATTTTTAAACTATTTTACACACGGGCTCCTTTGACCCTTCTCTTGCAAATCTATTTTCTCTTGTACAACTATTTTAGTTGTCCAACCAAAGGGATGCCCGGTGAAGATTTTCAAACGATTTGACGTGTTACAGCTAATGTGGGAGTTGCAGGTCCTCATGATTAGATGCCTCCACTATTTTTCACTCAGTGTCATGACTTAGATATTTAAGTTAGGGAATATCGGCCATTCTCAGTTCTCATTTATGTCGGAGAGATATTGTACTCATTTTACTTTCGTCTTCAGTTTTTAGTTGGATTCAATTTTATATTGGTTTGTTGAATTTGAGATTATTTAACTGGGTCGTTTATTCCAGTTTTATTTTATTCAGTTAGTTGATTTCTCATTTATTATTATTCTTATTCTTCGGATTGGTGAATGTGTTAATGGTTTAAGTTATTGAGTATTAATTAATGGATTAAAAGATTTTGACACTAGATTAATAAATTATTAGGTGATTAATAAGGTAATTATTTTTCGACAGTGATGCTAAGAATGAACCAACCGGATATTCTATTTTAAATTTTATAAAGGACTGATCACCCGCTATTTAATTGGGCGGGGTGTCACAGGTGGTATCAGAGCATCAGGTTCTAGAGTCTTTTGGGATATGTGCGGCTAATTACGTTTCAGCATAGCATTATTTTATATAGAGCCTTATCTAAGGATTGTCGTATTCCTCTATGTTTTTTACTTACATTTTTCTGCAATTAAGTATAGTTGATGCGATTCATATACGAGTTCGGTTGGGCTTCGTACACCGAAAATTTATAGGATGACCAGCGAGGCCCGTTAGAAGGATTACAGGAGGAGAAGCTCAACAGAAAGCATAGAGTATTCTGGGAATGGTGATCGCGACAAAATTCACTATGAGTGTTATTCAAGCAAGTGATAATGGGAAAATCACTCAAATGCAGTAACTTCCCCAAATACTGTCATAGATAACGTTAGTACTATTTCAGACTTGCCCAGCTTCGTCGGCAAAGGGTGAGGGAGTCGGAAGAACTAGTTTGAAGAGCCATCTATAAAGATGCGGGAAAGAGATAGAGTAATGGGATAATGGAAGCAGAAAATCTAAAGGCAACCGTGTAGGGTGAAGTACAATAACACCCAGGATTTAATTTCGGGCAAATTTTTAGCTCATAGAACCAGTATTAAGAGATGAGAGTCAGTCACCACATATAAAGAAGTATGTGTGAAATTCAGCGACAAATTTGAGTACGGTTTAACTATGAGTTCTTACATCTCCTGTTCTAACATAGATGCAAATAGAATTTCAAAACTTACCACAAGTGGGTAAGATAGAGACTGATCCTGAGAGAAAGTTTTATTTTCTTAACGAACTTCGTACCTGGCGAAGGGGAACAGAATATAAAAACGACCCCATGAAAGGCACGAACACCTCGCACATAACCAATGTAACCCGTAGGGAACTAACTGCGTACTCACGGGACTCTTGGTTTAAGAGAATGACATAAATTTTTAAACAGTTAGACTTAGGCTTAAAAATATTCCATCAAAGGGTGAAAATATAAAACATCCCAAAAACTCTCCTTGAAAGGCACAAACACCTCGCACGGAACTAATATAACCCGCAGGAATCGATCGCATACTCGTGGGACTCCCGAAAATAGGGCACGATGAAAATTTTCAAATTAGGTGACTTGGGATTAAAAACGTGTCGTCAAAGAGTGAAAACATAAAATAGCCCCAAAATGACCCCCGTGAGAGCCACGAACACCGCGCTCGGGTACTCATGGGACTCTCGGTTTGAGAGCACAATAAAAATTTGCAAACTATCAGACCTAGGCTTAAAAACATGCCATCAAAGGATGAAAACATAACACGGCCACAAAACGGCCCCGTGAGAGGCACAAACTCCTCGCACAAGACCAATGTAATCTGCAGGAACCGATCACGTACTCATGGGACTCTCGATTTGAAAATATGATAAAAAATTTCCAACTGTTAGACATATGCTTAAAACCATGCTGTCAAAGATTGAAAACGTAAAACAGCCATAAAATGACCCCGTAAGAAGTACAAACACCTCAAATAGGACCAATGTAACCCACAAGAACCAACCACATACTCACGGGTCTACCGATTTGAGAGCACGATGAAAATTTGAAACTTTTTATACTTAAAGCTTAAAAATATGCCGTCAGCAGGTGAAAACATAAAATAGCCACAAAACGGCATCGAGAGAGGCACAAACACCTTTCACGAGACCAATGTTACCCGTAGGAATCGACCGCGTACTCACAGAACTCCCGATTTGACAGCACAACTAAAATTATGAAACTGTTAGACTTTGGCTTAAAAATAAGCCGTCAAAGGGTGAAAACATAAAACAGCCAAAAAACGGCCCATGAGAGCCATAAACACCTCGCATGGGCAGGAACCGATCGAGTACTCACGGGACTCTCGATTTGAAAGCACGAGAATTTTTTTCCAATTGTTAGACTTAGGCTTAAAAAAATGTCATCAAAGGGTGAAAACGTAAAATAACCATAAAAGAGCAACGCGAGAGGCACGAATACCTCGCACAGGACCAATGTTGCTAGCAATAACCGACTCCGTACTCATGGGACTCACGATTTGAGCGCATGATAAAAATTTGTAAACTATTAGGCTTAGTCTTAAAAACATGCTATCAAAGGCAGAAAACATAAAACAGCCACAAAACGGCCCCGTGAGAGGCACAAACACCTCATTCGGGACCAACGTAAGTCGCAGTAACCGATCGCGTACTCACGGGACTCCCGATTTGAATCACAAAGAAAATTTGCAAACTGTTAGACTTAGGCTTAAAAATATGTCGTCAGAGGATAAAAATGAAAAACAGCCACAAAACGTCCTTAGGAGAGGCACGAACACCTCATCGGGGACTAGTGTACCCCGTAAGAACCGACTGCATACTCACGGTACACCAGGTATAAGAGCACGATGAAAATTTGTAAATTGTTAGACTTACGAATAAAAACATGTCGTCGAAGGGAGAAAATGTAAAACAACCACAAAATGGACCGGTGATAGGCTAAAAAAACTCATTCGCGACAAATGTAACCCGCGGGAACAGACCGAGTTCTCATGAGAATCCCGGTTTGAGAGCACATTGAAAATTTACAAACTGCTAGACTTTGGCTTAAAAATATGTCGTCAAAGGGTGAAAATGTAAAATAGCCACAAAATGACCCCTTGAGAGGAATGAACACCTCGCACGGGCTCAATGTAACCAACAAGAACCCACCACGTACTCACAGGACTCGCGATTTGAAACCACGATGAAAATTTGTAGAGTGTTAGACTAAGACTTAAAAATACGTCGTTAAGGCGTGAAAACGTAAAATAGCCTCAAAATAGCCCCGCAAGAGGAACGACCACCTTGCACGGGGCCAACGTAATCCACGGGAACCAATCACGTACTCACGGGTCTCTCGATTTGAGAGCACGATGAAAATTTACAAACTGTCACACTTAGGCTTTCAAACATGCTGCCAAAGGGTGAAAAACTAAAATAGTAACAAAACGTCCCTGTGAGAAGCCCGACCACCTCGTACGGGACCAATGTAACCCGCAAGAACCAATCGCGTACTCACGAGACTCCTGGTTTGAGACCACGAAGCAAATTTGCAAATTATTAGACTTAAGCCTAAAAACATGCACTAATTGGGGAAAACGTAAAACATCCACAAAATCGCCCCGTGAGAGGCATGAACACCCAGGACGAGACCATTGTAACCCGCAATAACTGACTGCATACTCACGGAAATCCCAATTTGAGAGCACGACAAAAATTTGCAAATTGTTAGACTTGGGCTTTAAAACATGTCGTCAAAGGGTGAAAACGTAAAACAACCACAAAATCGCCCCGTGAGAGGCATGAACACCTCGCACGGGACCATAGTAACCCGATATAACCGATTGTGTACTCGTGCAACTCTAGGTTTCAGGGCATGATGTAAATTTGGAAATTGTTAAACTTAGGCTTAAAAACTTATCGTGAAAGTATGAAAACGTAAAATAGCAACAAAACAGCCCTGTGAGAGGCACGAATATCACAAACGGGACCAATGTAACTCACAGGAATCGATCGCGTACTCACGGGACTCCCGATTTGAGGGCACCATGAAAATTTGCAAATTGTTAAACTTTTGTCAAAAAACATGGCATCAAAGGGTGAAAATATAAAACAGTCACAAAACGGTCCCGTGAGAGGCACGACCACCTCACACGGGACCAATGTAACCCGCAAGAACTGACCATGTACTCATAGGACTCCCGATTTGAGGGCAAGACTAAAACTTTAAAACTGTTAGACTTTTACTTAAAAAATCCCGTCAAATGGTGAAAATATAAAATAACCACAAAACGGCCCCAAGAGAGACTCGAACTTCTCACACGGGACTAATGTAACCCACGGCAACAAACCGCATACTCATAGGACTCCCGATTTAAGGGCATGATGAAAATTTTCAAACAGTTAGACTTAGGCTCAAAAACATGTCATCAAAGGGTGAAAACATAAAACAGTCACAAAACGGCCCCTTGAGAGGCCTGAACACCTCGCACGAGACAATGTAACCCGCAGGAACTAACCGCGTACTCACAGGACTCCCGATTTGAGAGAACGATAAAAAATTAAAAATTGTTAGACTTGGGCTTAAAAATTTGCCATCAAAGGGTGAAAACATTAAATAGACACAAAACGGCCCCGTGAGAGGCAAGAACACCTCATAGGAGACCATTATAACCCGCAGGAACCAACCACGTACTCACGGGACTCCTAATTTGAGAACACAATAAAAATTTACAAATTGTTATACTTAAAGCTTAAAAATATGCCGCTAAAGGGTGAAAACATAAAGCAGCCACAAAACGGACCCAACAGAGGCATGAACACCTCGTACGGGACTAATATAACCCGCAGGAACGGACCGTATACTCACAGGACTTTCGATTTGACTGCACGACGAAAATTTGCAAACTGTTACACTTTGGCTTAAAAACATATCGTCAAATGGTGAAAACATAATACAGTCACAAAATGGCCCCATGAGAAGCCCTCATATGGGACCAATGTAACCTGCAAGAACCGATCATGTACTCACGGAACTCTCGGTTTGAAAGCAGGATGAAAATTTACCAACTGTTAGACTCAGGCTTAAAAAGATGTCGCAAAGGGTGAAAACGTAAAACAGTCACAAAAGAGCCCCACGAGAGGCATGAATACCTCGAACGGGACCAATGTTGCTAGCAAGAACCAATAGCGTAGTCATGGGACTCTCGATTTTAGAGCACGATGAAAATTTACAAATTGTTAGACTTAGGCGTAAAAACATGTCATCAAAGGGTGAAAACGGAAAGCATCCACAAAACGGCCCCATGAGAGGCACGAACACCTCATTCGGGAACAATGTTACCTGCAAGAACTGACCGCATACTCATGGGACTTCCGGTTTGGAAGCAGGACGAAAATTTACAAACTGTTAGACTTAGGCTTAAAAATATGTCGTCAAAGGGTGAAAATGAAAAACAGTCACAAAACGTCCCTAGGAGAGGCACAAGCACCTCGCGGTGGACCAATGTTACCCCCAAGAACCGATTGCATACTCGCGGGACACCCGATCTAATAGCACGATGAAAATTTACAAACTATTAGACTTACAAATAAAAACATGTCGTGAAAGGGTGAAAACGTAAAACAACCACAAAATGGCTCTGTGATGGGCACGAACACCTCATTCGAGACCAATGTAACCCATAAGAACCGGTCGAGTTCTCACAAGACGCCCGATTTGAGAGCACGATGAAAATTTACAATTTATTAGACTTTGGTTTAAAAACATGCCGTCAAAGGGTGAAAATGTAAAATAGCCAAAAAATGACCCTATGAGAGGCATGAATACCTTATAGGGACCAACGTAACCAGCAAGAAGAGACCGCGTACTCACGGGTCCCGATTTGAAAGCACGATGAAAATTTGCAGACTGTTATACTTAGGCTCAAAACATGTCGTTAAGGTGTGAAAACGTAAAATAACCACAAAATATCCTCGCAAGAGGAACGACCACCTTGCACGGGGCCAACGTAATCCACAAGAACCGATCGCATACCGTGGGACTCCCGATTTGAGAGCACGATGAAAATTTACAAACTGTCAAACTTAGGATTTAAAGCATGCCGTCAAAGGGTGAAAATGTAAAATAACAACAAAATGACCCGTGAAGCCTGACCACCTCGTACGGGACCAATGTAACCGTAAGAACCGATCGCGTACTCATGGAACTCCCGGTTTGAGGCCACGAAAAAAATTTCAAACTACTAGACTTAGGCTGAAAAACATTCGCTCAATGGGGAAACGTAAAACATCCACAAAATGGCCCCGTGAGAGGCACGAACACCCAGGATGGGACCATTGTAACTTGCAAGAACTGATCGCATACTCACGAAACTCACAGTTTAAGAGCACGACAAAAAATTTCAAATTGTCATAATTGGGCTTTAAAATAGGTCGTCAAATGGTAAAAAAATAAAATAACCACAAAATCGCTTTGTGAGAGGCACGAACACCTCACACAGGACCATAGTAACCCGCTGGAACCGATCGTGTACTCGTGTGACTCTAGGTTTGAGAGCACGATGTAAATTTGCAAATTGTTAAACTTAGGCTTAAAAATATGTCGTCAAAGGATAAAAACGTAAAACAACAACAAAAGGGCACAAACATCGCAAACGGGACCAATGTAACTCGCAGGAAAGGACTGTGTACTCACGGGACTACCGATTTAAGGGCACAAACAAAATTTGTAAATTATTAGACTTTGGTTAAAAGACATGCCATCAAAGGGAGAAAATGTAAAACAGCCACAAAAAGGGACCGTGAAAGGCACGAACACCTCACATGGGACCAATGTAACTCGCAGGAACTGACCGCGTACTCATAGGACTCCCGATTTGAGGGCAAGATAACAAAAATTCAAATTATTAGACTTGGACTTAAAACATCCCGTCAAATGGTGAAAATATTTAGCAACCAGAAAACGGCCCCAAGAGAGGCTCGAACTTCTCGCACGGGACTAATGTAACCCACAGCAACAAACCGCATACTCATAGGACTCCCGATTTGAGGGCACGATGAAAATTTTCAAACTGTTAGACTTGGGCTTAAAAACATGCCGTCAAAGGGTGAAAATATAAAACAGTCACAAAATGGCCCCCTGAGAGGCATGAACACCTCGCATGAGACCAATGCAACCCGCATGAACCAACCGCATACTCACGGGACTCCCGATTTGAGAGAACGATAAAAAGTTACAAACTGTTAGACTTAGGCTTAAAAATATGCCATCAAATGGTGAAAACATTAAACAAAAAAATGGCCTCTTAAAGGCAAGAACAACTCATATGAGACCAATGTTGCCCGCAGGAACCAACCGCGTACTCACGGGACTCCCGATTTGAGAGTACAAAAAATATTTGCGAATTGTTATACTTAAAGCTTAAAAATATGCCGCCAATGGGTGAAAACATAAAACAATCATAAAACGGACCCGATAGAGGCACGAACACCTCGTACGGGACTAATGTAACCTGCAAGAATGAACCGCATACTCACAGGACTCCCGATTTGACTACACGATGAAAATTTGCAAACTGTTAGGATTTGGCTTAAAACATGCTGTCAAATGGTGAAAACATAATACAGCAACGAAACGGCTCCGTAAGAGGCACGAACACCTCGCATGGGACCAATGTAACCTGCAGAACTGATCATGTACTCACGGAACTCTCGGTTTGAAAGCACAATTAAAATTTGTCAACTGTTAGACTCAAGCTTAAAAAGATGTCGTAAATGGTGAAAACTTAAAACAACCACAAAAGAGCCCCACGAGAGGCACGAATACCTCGCGTGGGACCAATGTTATCAGCAACAACCAACAGCGTAGTCATGGGACTCCCGATTTAAGAGAACGATGAAAATTTAAAAACTGTTAAACTTAGGCTTAAAATCATGTCGTCAAAGAGTGAAAATAGAAAACAGCCACAAAATGGCCCCGTGAGAGACGCGAACATTTTATTCGAGAATAATGTTACCCGTAAGAACTGACCGTGTACTCACGGGACTTTCGGTTTGGAAGCACGATGAAAATTTACAAACTGTTAAACTTAGGCTTAAAAACATGCAGTCAATGTGGAAAAACGTAAAACATCCACAAAATGGCCCCATGAGAGGCACAAACACCAAGCACGGGACCATTGTAACCCGCAAGAACTGAGCGCATACTGGCGAAACTCCCAGTTTGAGAGCACGAAAAAATTAGCAAATTGTTAGACTTGGGATTAAAAACATGTCGTCAAAGGCTGAAAACATAAAACAACCATAAAATGGCCTCGTGAGAGGCACGAACACCTCGTACGGGACCATAGTAACCCGCTGGAACCGATTCTGTACCCACACGACTCTCGATTTGAGAGCACAATGAGAATTTGCAAATTTTCAAAGATAGGCTTAAAAACATGTCGTCAAAGGGTGAAAATGCTATATAGCCACAAAACGGCCCCATGAGAGGCACGAACACGTACGGGACCAATGTAACCCACAGGAACCGACCGCGTACTCACAGGACTCCCAATTTGACAGCACGATAAAAATTTGAAAACTGTTAGACTTTGGTTTAAAAACATGCCCTCAAAGGGTGAAAATGTAAAACAACCACAAAATGGCCCCGTAAGAGGTACGAGCACCTCGCACGGGACCACTGTAACCTGTAGGAACATATTGCGTAGTCACGAGACTTTCGTTTTGAAAGTACGACAAAAAATTGCCAGCTATTAGACTTATGCTTAAAAACATGTCGTCAAAGGGTGAAAACGTAATACAACCACAAAAGAGCCCCGTGAGAGGGACAAATACCTCGCACGGGATTAATGTTTCCAGTAAGAACTGATCGTGTACTCATGAGACTCCGGATTTGAGAGCACGATAAAACTTTGCAAACTATTAGACTTAGGCGTAAAAATATGTCGTCAAAGGGTGAAAATAGAAAACATCCATAAAATGTCCCCGTGAGAGGCACGAATACCTCATTCGGGACCAATGAAACTCGCAGAAACTGGATGCGTACTCACGGAACTCCCATTTTAGAAGCACGATGAAAATGTGCAAACTGTTGGACTTAGGGTTAAAAACATTCCGTCAAAAGGTGAAAACGAAAAATAGCCATAAAGCGTCCCTAGGGGAGGCACAAACACCTCGCAGTGGACCAATGTAACCCCCAAGAACCGACCGCGTACTCACGGGACACCCAGTCTAAGAGCACGATGAAAATTTGCAAACTATTAAACTTACGAATAAAAATATACTGTCAAAGGGCAACCACAAAATGGCCCCGTGATAGAAACGAGCACCTCATTCAGGTATAGTCCCGCAGGAGCCGACAGAGTTCCCATAAGACTCCCGGTTTGAGAACATGATGAAAATTTACAAACTATTGGACTTTAGCTTAAAAACATGCCGCCAAACGGTGAAAATGTAAAACATCCACAAAATGGCCCTGAGAGAGGCATGAATACCTCGCATGGGACCAATGTAACTAGCAAGAACTGCCCGCGTACTCATAGGACTCCCGATTTGAAACAACGATGGAAATTTGCAGATTGTTAGACTTAGGCTTAAAAAATGCCATCAAAGTGTGAAAACGTAAAACAACCATAAAATAGCCCCACAAGAGGAACGACCACCTTGCACGGGGCCAACGTAACCCACAGCGAGCGAATGGGTACTCGCGGGACTCTCGATTTGAAAGCACGGTGAAAATTTCCAGACTGTTAGACTTAGTTTTAAAAGCATGTCGTTAAGGTGTGAAAATTTTAAACAGCCATAAAATAGCCCCATGAGAGGAACGACAACCTTGCATGGGGCAACCCTAATCCACAGGAACCAATCGCGTACTAGTGGGACTCCGAGTTTGAGAGCACGACGAAAATTTACAACCTGTCAGACCTAGGCTTTAAAACATGCTGTCAAATGATAAAAACGTAAAATAGTAACAAAACGGCCCCGTGAGAAGCCTGACCACCTCGTACAGGATTAATGTAACCCGTAAGAATCGATCGCATACTCACGAGACTCCTTATTTTAGACCACGAAGAAAATTTGCAAACTATTAGACTTAGGATTAAAAATATGCACTCAATGGGGGAAAATAAAAAAACATCCACAAAATGACCCCGTGAGAGGCACAAACACCCAGCACGGGACCATTGTAACCCGCAAGAACTGACCGCATACTCACGAAACTCCCAGTTTGAGAGCATGACAAAAATTCACAAATTGTCAGACTTGATCTTAAAACATGTCATCAAAGACTGAAAATGTAAAGCAACCACAAAATGGCCCCGTGGGACCGTAGTAACCCGCTGAAACGGATCGTGTAGTCGTGCGACTCTCAGTTTGAGAGCACGATGTAAATTTAAAAATTATTAAACTTAGGCTTAAAAACTTGTCATCAAAGGATGAAAACGTAAAATAGCCATAAAACAGCCCCGTGAGAGGCACGAACACCACAAACGGGACCAATGTAACTCGCGGGAATCGATCACGTACTCACGGGACTCCCGATTTGAGGGCATAATCGATCACGTACTCATGGGACTAATGTTGCCAGCAAGAAACAACAGAGTAGTCATGGGACTCCCGATTTGAGAGCACGATACAAATTTACAAACTGTTAAACTTAGGCTTAAAAACATGTCGCTATAGGGTGAAAACAGAAAACAGCCACAAAACGGCCCCGTGAGAGGCACGAACACCTCATTCGGGACAAATGTTACCCGCAAGAACTGACCGCATACTCACATGACTCCCGATTTGGAAGCACGATGAAAATTTGCAAATTGTTATACTTAGGCTTAAAAATATGTCGTCAAAGGGTGAAAATGAAAAATAGACACAAAACGTCCCTATGAGAGGCACGAACGCCTCGTGGTGGGACAATGTTACCCCTAAGAACCGTTCGCGTACTCATGGGACACACATTCTAAGAACACGATAAAAATTTGCAAACTGTTAGACTTACAAATAAAAACATGTTGTGACAGGGTTAAAACCTAAAACAACCACAAAATGTCTCGGTGATATGCACGAACACCTCATTTGAGAATAATGTAACCCGCAAGAACCGATCAGGTTCTCACGAGACTCTCGGTTTGAGAGCACGATGAAAATTTACAAACTATTAGACTTTGACTTAACAACATGTCGTCAAAGGGTGAAATTGTAAAACATCCACAAAATGCCCCCGTGTGAGGCATGAATACCTCTCACAGGACCAATGTAACCAGCAAGAACTGATCGCGTACTCACGGGACTCCCGATTTAATAGCATGATGAAAATTTACAGATTGTTAGACTTAAACGTAAAATAACCACAAAATAGCCCCGTGAGAGGAACGATCACCTTGCACAGGGCCAACGTAACCCATAAGAACTGATCGCGTACTCGCGGGACTCCCGATTTGAGAGCACGACAAAAATTTGCAAACTGTTAGACTTAGGCTTTAAAACATGTCATTAAAGGGTGAAAATGTAAAATAGCAACAAAACGGCCCCATAAGATGCCCTATCACCTCGCACGAGACCAATGTTACTAGCAAGAATCTTCCGCGTACTCACGAGACTCCCAGTTTGAGACCACGACAAAAATTTGCAAACTATTAGAATTAGGCTTAGAAACATGCAGTCAATGGGGGAAAACATAAAACATCCACAAAATGGCCCCGCGAGAGGCACGAACACTAACCACGATACCATTGTAACCTGCAAGAACTGATCGCATTCTCACGGCACTCCCAATTGGAGAGCACAAAAAAATTAGCAAATTGTTAGACTTGGGATTAAAAACATGTCGTCAAAGGCTGAAAACGTAAAACAATCACAAAATGGCCCCGTGAGAGGCACGAACACCTCACACGGGACCATAGTCACCCACTAGAGCCGATTTTATACTCGCACGAGTCTCGATTTGAAAGCACGATGAAAATTTTCAAATTGTCAAAGTTAGGCTTAAAACATGTCTTCAAAGGGTGAAAACGTTAAATAGCCACAAAATGGCCCCGTGAGAAGCACGAACACCTCGTACAGGACCAACGTAACCCATAAGAACCGACTGCATACTCACGGGACTCCCAGTCTGAGAGCACCGCAAAAATTTACAAATTGTTACACTTAGGATTAAAAATATGCCTTCAAAGGTTGAAAACGTAAAATAACCACGAAACGGCCCCGTGACAGGCACAAACACCTCAAAGGGACCAATGTAACTCACAGGAATCGACCGCGTATTCACGGGACTTCGGATTTTAGGGCATGATGAAAATTTACAAAGTGTTAGACTTTCATTTAAAAACATGCCGTCAAATGGTGAAAATGTAAAACACCCACAAAACGGCCCCGAGAGAGGCACGAACATCTCACACGGGACCAATATACCCTGCAGGAACTGATCGCGTACACATAGGACTCTCGATTTTAGGGCAAGACAAAAAATTTCAAACTGTTAAACTTGGGATTAAAAAATCCCGTCAAAGGGTGAAAATGTAAAACAACCACAAAACGGCCCCATGAGAGGCACGAACCTCTCGCACGGGACTAATTTAGCCCGCAGCAACAAACTGCATACTCACAGGACTCCCAATTTGAGGGCATGATAAATATTTTAAACTGTTAGACTTGGGCTTAAAAAACTGTCGTCAAGGGGTGAAAATATAAAACAGTCACAAAACGACCCCCTTAGAGGCATGAACACCTCGCACGAACCAACCCCGTACTCACAGGACTCCCGATTTGAGAGAATGACAAAAAATTTGCAAACTGTTAGACTTAGGCTTAAAAATATGTCATCAAAGGATGAAAATAGTAAACAGCCAAAAAACGGCCCTATGAGAGGCACGAACACCTCACACGAAACCAACGTAACCCACAGGAACCAATCGCCTACTCCCGGGACTCCCGATTTGAGAGTATAATGAAAATTTGCAAATTATTATACTTAAAGCTTAAAAATATGTCATCAATGGGTGAAAACATAAAACAGCCGCAAAACGAACCCGACAGAGGCACGAACACCTCGTACGGGACCAATGTAACCCATAGGAATCGACCGCGTACTCACAGGACTCTCGATTTGATAGCACGATAAAAATTTACAAATTGTTAGACTTCGGCTTAAAAATATGCCATCAAAGGGTGAAAATATAAAATAACCTCAAAACGGCCCCGTGAAAGGCACGAGCACCTCGTACGGGACCAATATAACCTGCAGAAACATATCACATAGTCACGGGACTCTCGTTTTGAAAGAACAGCGAAAATTTGCCAATTGTTAACCTTAAGCTTAAAAACATAACGCCAAATGGTGAAACGTAAAAAAAACACAAATGAGCCCCGCGAGAGGCACAAATACCTCGCACAGGATCAATGTTGCCAGCAAGAACCGACCGCATACTCATGGGACTCCTTATTTGAGAGCACGATAAAAATTTGCAAACTGTTAGACTTAGTCTTAAAAACATGTCGTTAAAGGGTGAAAATAGAAAACATCCACAAAATGGCCCCATGAGAGCCACGAATACCTCATTTGGAACCAATGTAACCCGCAGGAACCGATCGCGTACTCACGGAACTCCCAGTTTGGAAGCACGATGAAAAATTGCAAACTGTTAGACTTAGGCTTAAAAGCACGTCGTCAAAAGGTGAAAATGAAAAACAGACACAAAACGTCCCTAGGAGAGGCACAAACACCTCGCGGTGGACCAATGTATTCCCCAAGAACTGACCGCTTACTCACGGGACACCTAGTCTAAGTGCACGATGAAAATTTGCAAATTGTTAGACTTATGAATAAAAATATGTCGTCAAATGGTGAAAACATAAAACAACCACAAAATGGCCCCGTGATAGGAACGAACACCTCATTCGGGACCAATGTAACTCCCAGGAACCGACGAAGTTCTCACGAGACTCCCAGTTTGTGAACATGATGAAAATTTACAAACTGTTAAACTTTGGCTTAAAAACATGCCAAAATGTAAAATATCCACAAAATGGCCCCGTGAGAGGCATGAATACGTCGCACGGGACCAATGTAATCAGTAAGAATCGATCACGTACTCACAGGACTCCCGGTTTGAAACAACGATGAAAATTTGCAAATTATTAGACTTAGGGTTAAAAACATACCGTCAAAGTGTGAAAACGTAAAACAACCACAAAATATCCCCGCGAGAGGAACGACCACCTTGCTCGGGGCCAACGTAACCCACAGCAATCGAATGGGTACTCGCTGGACTCTCGGTTCAAACTTTGCCGTTAAAGGGTAAAAATGTAAAACATAAAAAAATGGCCCCGTGAGAGGCCCAATCAGGTCGCATGGGACCAATGTAACTTGCAAGAATCGATCGCGTCCTCATGGGACTCTCGGTTTTAGACCACGAAGAAAATTTGCAAACTATTAGACTTAGGCTTAAAAACATGCAGTCAATGGGGGGAACGCAAATCATCCACAAAATGGCCTCATGAGAGGCACGAATACCCAGCATGGGACCTTTGTAACCCGAAAGAATTGACCGCATACTCATGAAACTCCCAGTTTAAGAGCACAACAAATTTTGAAAATTATTAGACTTGAGCTTAAAACATGTCGTCAAAGGGTGAAAACATAAAACAACCACAAAATGCCCCCGCGAGAGGCACGAACACCTCGCTTAGGACCATAGCAACCCGCTGGAATCAATCATGTACTCGTGCGACTCTCAATTTGAGAGCACGATGAAAATTTGTAAATTTTAAAACTTAGGCTTAAAAATATGTCGTTAAAAGGTGAAAATGTAAAATAGCCACAAAACGGTCCCATAACCGTGAGAGGCACGAACACCTCGTACGGGACCAACGTAACCCGTAAGAACTGACTGCATACTCACAGGATTCCTGATCTGAGAGCACGGTAAAAATTTACAAACTGTTAGATTTAGGATTGAAAACATGCCGCTAAAGGTTAAAAACGTAAAATAGCCATAAAATGGCCCCGTAAGAGGCATGAACGCCTCAAACGGGACCAATGTAACTCGGAGGAATCGATCACGTCCTCACGGGACTCTCAATTTTAGGGCACAATAAATATTTGTAAACTGTTAGGCTTGGGTTTAAAAACATGCCATCAAAGGGTGGAAATGTAAAATAGCCATAAAACAGTCCCGTGAGTGCCACGAACACCTCACACGGAACCAATGTAACCTACAGGAACTAATCGCATACTCATAGAAGCCCCGATTTTAAGGCAAGATGAAAATTTTCAATTTGTTAGACTTGGGCTTAAACCATCAAAGGGTGAAAATATAAAAACAATCACAAAACGGCCCCATGAGAGGCACGAACTTCTCGCACGGGACTAATGTAGCCCGCAGCAATAAACCGCATAATCACGGGACTCCCGGTTTGAGGGCAAGATGTAAATTTTCAAACTATTAGACTTGGGCTTAAAAACATGCCATCAATGGGTGAAAATATAAAGTAGTCACAAAACGGCCCCGTAAGAGGCATGAACACCTCGCACGAGACCAATATAACCCGCAGGAACCAACCCCGTACTCACGAGACTCCTAGTTTGAAATATTGACAAAAATTTGCAAACTTTAAAACTTAGGCTTAAAAATATGTCATCAATGGGTGAAAACATTAAACAGCCAAGAAACGTCCCCGAGAGAGGCACGAACACCTCGCAGGGGACAAATATATCCATAGAAACATACCGCATACTCACGGGACTCCCGGTATGAGGGCACGATGAAAATTTGCTAACTGTTAGACTGAGGATTAAAAATATGTCGTCAAAGAGTTAAAACGTAAAATAATCGCAAAAAAACCCCGTGAGAGGCATGAACACCTCGCGCGGGACCAATGTTACCCGTAGAAACCGATCACGTATTCATGGGACTCCCGATTTGAGAGCAGGATGAAAATCTAAAAACTATTAGACTTTGGCTTAAAAACGTGTCGTGAAATGATGAAAACGTAAAATAACCACAAAAAGGCCAAGTGAGAGGCACGAACACCTTGCACGAGACCAATGTAACCCGCAGAAATTGATCGCCTACTCATAGGACTCCCGAATTGTAAGCACGATGAAAATTTGTAAATTATTAGACTTAGGCTTAAAAACATGCCGTCAAATGGTAAAAACGAAAACAGCCACAAAACGGCAAAGTGAGAGGCAAGAACACCTTGTGCGGAACCAATATAATCCACAGGAAACGATCGCGTACTCACGGGACTCTCGGTTTTAGAGCATGATGAAAATATGTAAATTGTAAGACTTAGGCTTAAAAATATGTTATCGAAGGGTGAAAAAATAAAATAGCCATAAAACGGCCCCGTGAGAGGCACGATCACATCGCTCAGGACTAATGTAACCCGTAGGAACCGACCGCGTACTCACGAGACTCCTGGTTTAAGAGGACGAAATTTTTTTGCAAACTATTATACTTAGGCTTAAAAACATGCCATCAGAGGGTAAAAACATAAAATCTCCACAAAAAGGATCCATGAGAGGCAGGAACACCTCGTACGGAACCAATGTAACCTGTAAAAATCGATAGCGTACTTATGGGACTCCAGGTTTGAGAGCACGACAAAATTTGCAAACTGTTAGACTTATGCTTAAAAACATGTCGTCAAATGGTGAAAATGTAAAACAACCACAAAACGGCCTCGTGAGAGGTACAAACACCTTAAACGGGACTAATGTAGCCCGCTGTAATCGACCGTGTACTCACGGGTCTCCCAATTTGAAAGCATGACAAAAATTTGGAAATTGTTTGACTTAAAGCTTAAAAATATACCTTCAATGGGTGAAAACATAAAACGGCCCCTAGAGAGGCACGAACGCCTCGTACGGGACCAATGTAACCCGCAGGAACCGATCGCGTACTCATAGGACTCTCGATTTGAAAGCACAAAAAAAAATTACAAAATATAAGACTTTAGCTTAAAAACATGCCCTCAAAGAATGAAAACGTAAAAAACCACAAAATTGGCCCCGTTAGAGGCATGAACACTTCGCAAGGAACCAATGTAGCCCACAGGGTCCGATCGCGTGCTTATAAGACTTTCGGTTTGAGAGCACGATAAAAATTTACGAACTATTAGACTTAAGGTCAAAGGGTAAAAGCATAAAAAAATCCTAAAACGGCCCTGTGAAAGTCACGAACACCTCGCACGGGACCGATATAGCCCATAGGAATCGATCGCATACTCAAGGGACTCCCGGTTTGAGAGCACGATGAAAATTTGTAAACTAATAGACTTAGGTTTAAAAATATACCGCCAAAGAGTGAAAACGTAAAATAGCCACAAAACGGCCCCATGAGAGGCACGAACTCCTCTCACGGACCAATGTAACTCGCAGGAACCGATCGCATACTCATGAGGCTCCCGATTTGAAAGCGCGATGAAAATTTACCAAGTGTTAGACTTAGCCTTAAAAACATGCCATCAAAGAGTCAAAAATTTAAAACAACCACAAAACAACCCCGCGAGAGGCACGAATACCTCGCATGGGACCAATGTTACCAGAAAGCACTGACCGCCACGATGAAAATTTATAAACTGTAAGACTTAGGCTAAAAAAATATGACATCAAAGGGTGAAAATGGAAAACTACCACAAAACGGCCCCGTGAGAGGTACGAACACCTCATTCGGGACCAATGTAACCCGCAGAAATAAACAGAGTACTCACGCGACTCTCGATTTCAGAGCACGAAGGAAATTTTCAAACTATTAGACCTAGGCTTAAAAACATGTCGTCAAAGGGTGAAAATGAAAAACAATCACAAAACGTCCTCGGGAGAGGCACGAACACTAGGCACAGGACCAATATAACCAGTAAGAACTGACCCGATCAGAGAGCACGATGAAAATTTGCAAACTGTTACACTTAGGAATAAAAACTGTCATCAAAGGGTGAAAATGTAAAACAGCCATAAAGTGGCCCCGTGAGAGTCACGAACACTTCATTCGGGACCAATGTAACCCGCAGGAACCGTTTGCGTACTCAAGGGACTCCTGGATTAAGAGCACGATGAAAATTTACAAACTATTTTACTTGTGCTTAAAAACATGCCGTCAAAGGGTGAAAGCTTAAAAGAGTCAAAAAAATGGCCTCATGAGAGGCACGAATACCTCACACGGGACCAATGCAACCCCCAAGAACCGACTGCATACCACGAAACTCCCGACTTGAGAGGGTGATGAAAATTTGCACATTGTTAGACTTAGGTTTAAACACATGTCGTCAAAGGATGAAAATATAAAATCGCCATAAAACCGTCTCGTGAGAGGAACGAACACCTTGCACGGGGCCAACGTAACCCACATGTACCGATCGTGTACTCGCAGGACTCTCGGTTTGAGAGCACAATAAAAATTTCAAACTGTTAGACTTAGGCTTAAAAACATGATGTAGAAGAGGAAAAACGTAAAATAGTCGTAAAGCGACCCTGCGAGAAGCACGAACACCTTGCTCGGGACTAATGTAACAAGCATGATCGATCGCGTACTCATTGGACTCCCTACATAAGTGCAGGATGAAAATTTACAAACTGTTATACTTGGCCTTAAAAACATGCAATCAAGGGTGAAAACGTAAAATAGCCAAAAAAAAGACCCCATGAAAGGGACGAACACCCCGCACAGGACCATTGTAACCCACAGGAACTGATCGCATACTCACAAGACTCCCGGTTTCAGAGCACATCGAAAATTTGCAAATTGTTAGACTTGGGCTTAAAAACATGCCGCTAAAGGGTGAAAATATTAAACAACCACAAAACGATCCCATAATCGGCACGAACACCTCGCATGAGACCATAGTAACTCGCTGTAACCGATCGTGTACTCGTGGGACTCTCGATTTGAGAGCATGAAAAAAATTTACAAAGTGCTAGACTTAGACTTAAAAATATGTAATCAAATGGTGAAAATGTAAAATAGCCACAAAACGGCCCCGTGAGAGGCACGATCACATCGCATAGGACTAATGTAACCCATAGGAATCGACCGCGTACTCAAGGGACTCCTGGTTTAAGAGGACAATAAAAATTTGCAAACTATTAGACTTAGGCTTCAAAACATGCCGTCAAAAGATGAAAACATAAAACATACACAAAACGGGCCCGTGAGATACACGAACACCTCGCATGCGACCAATATAACCCGCAGGAACCGACCACGTACTCACGGGACTCCTATCGGAGAGCACGATGAAAATTTACAAATTGTTAGACTTAAGATTAAAATATATTGTCAAATGATGAAAACATATAATAATCACAAAGGCCCCATGAGAGGTACAAACACCTCAAACGGGACCAATGTAACCTGTAGGAAACCATCGCGTACTCACGGCACTTTCGGTTTGAGGGCAAGATGAAAATTTCCAAACTATTAGACTTGGGCTTAAAAACATGCCGTCAAAGGGTAAAAATGTAAAATAGCTACAAAACGGCCTTGTGAGAAGCGAGAACACCTCACACGGGATCAACGTCACTCGCAGGAACTGACCTCGTACTCATAGGACTCCCGGTTTAAGGGTACAACAAAAAAATTTCAAACTTTTAGGCTTGGGCTTAAAAACATGCCGTCAAAGAGTGAAAATATAAAACAACTACAAATGGCCCCATGAGTGGCACGAACACCTCGCACGGGACCAATTTTACCCGCAGGAATCGACCGCATACTCACAAGACTCTCGATTTAAGAAAATGATGAAAATTTTCAAACTATTATACTTAGGCTTAAAAACATGTCATCAAAGAGTGAAAACGTAATATAGCCACAAAACGGCCCCGTTAGAGGCACGAACACCTTGCACGGGACCAATTTTACTTGCAGGAACCGACCATGTACTCATCGGACTTCTAGGTTGTGAGCATGATGAAAATTTGCAAACTGTTATACTTAGGCTAAAAAATATGCCATCAAAGGGTGAAAATATAAAACAGCCATAAAACTACCAAGTGAGGCGAACAAACACCTCGCACGGAATTAATGTAACCCACAGGATCGATCGCGTACTCATAGGACTCCCGATTTGAGAGAATGATAAAAATTTGCAAATTGTTAGACTTAGGCTTAATAACATGCCGTCAAAGGGTGAAAACGTAAAATAGCCACAAAATGGTCCCTTGAGAGGCACGAATACCTCGCACAGGACCAATGTAATTAGCAAGAACTGATCGCGTGCTCATGGGACTGCCGGTTGAGAGCACGATGAAAATTTGCAAACTATTAGACTTAGGCTTAAAAACATGTTTTCAAATGATGAAAATGGAAAACAGTTACAAAATGGCCTCATGAGAGGCATGAACACCTCGTATAAGAACAATGTAACCCTCAGGAACTAACCACGTACTCACGAGACTCCCGATATGAGAGGCGGCAAAAATTTGTAAACAATTAAACGTAGGCTTTAAAACATGCCATTAAAGGGTGAAAACGTAAAATAGCCATAAAATAGCCCCGTGTGATGCACGAACACGTCACACGAGACTAATGTGACCTACAGGAACCGACTGCGTACTCACGGGACTCCTAGTTTGAGGGCGCGATGATAATTTTCAAATTTTTAGACTTAG
Source organism: Sambucus nigra (assembly GCA_949130495.1). NCBI lineage: Eukaryota > Viridiplantae > Streptophyta > Magnoliopsida > Dipsacales > Adoxaceae > Sambucus > Sambucus nigra. Next base: position 359,720,780 of record OX422211.1, on the reverse strand, counting down.
GCTTCAAAACATGCCGTTAAAGGGTGAAAACATAAAACAACCACAAAATGGCCTTGTGAAAGGCACGATCATCTCGCATGGGACCAATTTAACCCGCGGGAACGACCGCGTACTCATAGGACTCCAGATTTGAGAGCATGATGAAAATTTGCAAACTATTAGACTTAAACTCAAAAACATGTCATCAAAGGGAGAAAATGTAATATTGTGACAAAATAATCCCGTGAGAGGCACGGACACCTCGCACGGGACCAATGTAACCCGCAAGAACTGACCACTTACTCACGGGATTCCCGATTTGAGAGCACTAGTAAAATTTGCAAGCGGTTAGACTTAGGCTTTAAAATATGTCGTTAAAGGGTGAAAATGTAGAACAACCACAAAATAGGAGAGGCACGAACACATCGCACGGGACCAATCTAACCCACAGTAACCGATCGCGTACTCATGGGAATCCCGATTTAAGAGCACGATGAAAATTTATCAATTGTTTCCATCGAAGGGCTAAAATATAAAACAACCATAAAACGGCCCCGTGAAAGTCACGAACAACTCGCACTGGACTAATGTAACCCGGACGAAATGAGCACGTACTCACAGGATTCTCGGTTTAAGAGGATGACAAAAATTTACAAACTAATAGACTTAGTCTTAAAAACATGTCGTCAAAGGGTGAAAATGCAAAACAGCCACAAAATGACTCCATGAGAGATAAGAACACCTCGCACGGGACCAATGTAACTCGCAGAAACCAACTGCGTACTCAATGGACTCCCAATTTGAAAGCAAATTGAAAAGTTTCAAACTGTTAGACTTAGGCTTAAAAACATGTCGTCAAAGGGTGAAAACGTAATACAGTCACAAAATGGCCCTCCGAGAGACACAAACACCTCACACGGGACAAATGTAACCCGTCGGAATCGTCGCGTACTCACGGGACTACAATCTTAAGATCACGATGAAAATTTGCGAACTGTTAGACTTTGGCTAAAAAAACCTCCATCAATGGGTGAAAACTTAAAAGAGCCATAAAATGGTTCTATAAGAGGCACGAACACCTCGGTTGGTACCAATATAACCCGTAGAAATTGACCGCATACTCACGGGACTCCGGGATTGAGAGCACTATGAAAATTTACAAACTTTTATAATTGGGCTTAAAAACATGGCGTCAAATGGTGAAAACGCAAACTAGCCAAAAAAAGGGCCCCGTGATAGGTATGATAGCCTCGCACGGACCAATATAACCCCCACAAATCGATCGCATACTCACGGGACTCCCGATTTGAGAGCACGATTAAAATTTATAATCTGTTAGACTTAGGATTAAAAATATGTCATCAAAGGGGAAGCATAAAACAGCCACAAATCAGCCCCGTAAGAGGCACAAACACCTCCCATGGGACCAAAGTGACCCGCAGAAGTTGATCGCGTACTCACGGGACTCTCGGTTTGAGAGCACGCTGAAAATTTGCAAATTGTTAGACTTAGGCTTAAAGACATACCGTCAAATGGTGAAAATGTAAAACATCCACAAAATAGCCATGTGAGAGGCATGAACACCTCACTAGGGTCCAATGTAGCCCATAGGAAATGACCCATACTCACGGGACCCCCGATTTGAGAGCACGATGAAAATGCACAAACACATCACACGGGACAAATGTAACCTGCAAGAATCGATCTCCTACTCACGGGACTCCAGATTTGAGAGGACTATGAAAATTTGCACAATATTAGACTTGGGCTTGAAAACAAGTCGTTAAAGGGTGAAAATGTAAAACAACCACAAAATAGCCATATGAACAGCCCAAACACCTCGCACGGGACCAATGTAACCCTCAGAAACCGATCGCGTACTCATGGGAATCCCAGTTTGAGAGCGCGGCGAAAATTTACAAACTGTTAGACTTTGGATAAAAACATTGCGTCAAAAGGTGAAAACATAAAATAATCACAAAATGGCACCGTGAGAGGCACGATCACCACGCACGAGGCCAATATAACCCGCAAGAACCGATCGCATACTCACGGGACTCTCGATTTGAGAGCACGATAAAAATTTACAAATTAGTATACTTAGGATTACAAACATGTCGTCAAAGGATGACAACGTAAAACAGCCACAAAATGGCCCCTCGAGAGGCATGAGCACCTAGCACCGGACCAATGTAACTCGCAAGAACAGATCGCGTACTCATAGGACTCCCGATTTGAGGGAACGATGAAAATTTTCAAACTGTTAGACTTGGGCTTAAAAACTTAGCGTCAATGTGCGAAAACATAAAACAGCCAAAAAACGGCCCCATGAGAGGCACGTCCACCTCGCGCGGACCAATGTAACAGGCAGGAACCGATCCCGTACTCACGGGACTCCCGGTCAGAGAGCGCGACAAAATTTGCAAACTATTAAACTTAGGCTTAAAAATATGTCGTCAAAGGGTGAGAATGTAAATTGGTCCCGTGACAAGCACGAACAACTCGCATGGGACCAATGTAACCCGTAAGAACCGACCGCGTACTCACGGGGCTCTTGATTTGAGCGTATGATGAAAATTTTCAAATTGTTAGACTTAGGCTGAAATATATGTCATCAACAGATGAAAACATAAAACAGCCACAAAACGGTCTCGTAAGAGGTACGAACACCTCGCATGGGACCAATGTAACTTGCAAGAACCGACCGCATGCTCACGAGTCTCCTAGTTTGACAACACGACAAAAATTTAGTAAATGTTAGACTTAGGCTTAAAAGCATGCCGTCAAAGGGTGAAAATATAAAAATGCCACAAAACTGCCCCGTAAGAGGCACAAAAACCTCACTCGGGACCAATGTAACTTGGAAGAGCCGATCGCGTACTCATAGGTGTCCCGGTTTGAGAGCATGATGAAAATTTTCAATCTCTTAGACTTAAGCTTAAAAATAACACGTCAAAGGATTTAAATAGAAAACAGCCACAAAACATCCCTGTGAGAGGCATAGACACCTCGCACGAGTTCAATGTTACCCACAGAAATCGATCGCGTACTCAGGGGACTCCCGATTTGAGAGCACAATAAAAATTTACAAACTGTTAGATTTAGGCTAAAAAACATGCGTTCAAAGGTTGAAAATGAAAAAAATCCACAAAATGTCCCTTTGAGAGGCACAAATATCTCGCACGGGACAAATGTAATGCGCATGAACCGATCGCGTACTCACGAAACTCCTGGTTTGAGAGCACGACAAAAATTTGCAAACTGTTAGACTTAGGCCTAAAAACATGTCGTCGAAGGGTGAAAACGTAAAAATGCCACAAAACTACCCCGTGAGAGGAACGAACACCTCACTCGGGACCAATGCAACTTGCAACAAGCGATCGTGTACTTGTGGGACTCTCGATTTAAAAGCACGATGAAAATGCATGAACACCTTGCACAAGCAATGTAGCCCACAAGAACTGATCGGGTACTCACTTGGCTCCCAGGGTGAGAGCACGACTAAAATTTGCAAATGGTTTGACTTAGGCTTAATAACATGTCGTTAAACGCTGAAAATGTAAAACAATCACAAAACAACCCCATGCGAGGCATGAACACCTCACATAGGACCAATGTAACATGTAGGAATATACCGCATACTCACGGGACACCCGATTTTAGAACATGACAAAAATTTATAAATTGTTAGACTTAGGCTCAAAACGTGCCGTCAAATGTTAAAAATATAAAACAACCCCAAAATAGCCTCGTAAGAAGCACGATAACCTCGAACGGGACCAAGGTAACCTACAAGAATCGATCGCGTACTCATAGGACTCCTGATTTGAGAGCACGGCAAAATTTTGCAAACTGTTAGACTTAAACTTAAAACCAAGTTGGCAAAGGGTGAAAATGTAAAACAACAACAAAATGGCCCCGTGAGAGGCACGAACACCTCACACGGCAGCAATGTAACCCGCAGGGATCAATCGCATACTCACTGGACTCCCAGTTTGAGAGCACGACGGAAATTTACAAACTGTTAGACTTCGGCTAAAAAACATGCCGTCATACGGTGAAAACACAAAATACCCCCAAAAAAGCCCCATGAGAGGCACGATCACCTCGCACGGGACCAATGTAATTTACAGGAACCGATCACGTACTCACCGGACTCCCGATTTCAGAGCAGGACGAAAATTTTCAAACTGTTAGACCTGGGCTTAAAAACATGTCATCAATAGGTGAAAACCTAAAATAGCCATAAAACGGCCCTGTCAGAGGCACGAACACCCAGCACAAGACCAACGTAACCCGCAAGAACAGACTGCATAATCATGGGACTCCCGATCTGAGAGCACAACAAAAATTTACAAATTGTTAGACTTGGGATTAAAAACATGTCATCAAAGGGTGAAAACATAACAAAACTAACCCGTTAGAGGCACGAACACCTCACACGAGACCAATGTAACCCGCGGGAATCGTCGCATACTCACGGGACTCTTGATTTGAGAGCACGATAAAAATTTGCAAACTGTTTGACTTAGAATTAAAAATATATCGTCTAAGGATTAAAACATAAAACAGCCACAAAATGGCCCTGTTAGAGGCACGAACACCTCGCACGAGACCAATATAACCTGCAAGAACTGATCGCATAATAATGGGACTCCCGATATGAGGGCACGATAAAAAATTTCAATCTGTTAGACTTAGGCATATAAACATGCCGTCAAACGAGGAAAACATAAATCACCCACAAAATGGCCCCGTGAGAGGCACGAACACCTCACACGAGACCGATGTAAACCGCAACAGCCGACCACATACTCTCGGGGCTCCTGATTTGAGAGCACGATGAATATTGGCAAACTGTTAGACTTAGGCTAAAAAACATGCCGTAAAAAAGTAAAAACATAAAACAACCACAAAATAGCCTCGTGAGAGGCACGATAACCTCGCACGTGACCAATGCAACCAACAGGAATCAATCACGTCCTCTCGGGACTCCTGGTTTGAGAACACGATGAAAATTTCCAAACTATTAGACTTGGGCTTAAAAACGTACCGTCAATGGGTGAAAATGTAAAACATACACAAAACGGCCCTGTGAGAGGCACGAATTCCTCGCACGGGACCAATGTAACCCGTAGGAATAGATCGCATACTCACGGGACTCCCGATTTGAGGGCAAAAAAAATTTGGAAATTTTTAGACTTGGGCTTAAAAATATGTCGTTTAAAGTCAAAAATGTAAAATAGGCACAAAATGGTCTTGGGAGAGGCATGATCACCTCTTACGGGGCCAATGTTACCCGGAGGAACCATATTTCATACTTACGAGACTCCCGATTTGACAGAATAATGAAAATTTGTAAACTGTTAGACTTTGGCTTAAAAACATGCCTTCAAATGATGAAAACGTAAAATAGCCACAAAACGGCCAAGTGAGAGGCACTAAAAGCTCGCACGGGACCAATGTAACCCATAGGAATTGATCGCATACCCATAAAACTCCCGAATTGTGAGCATGACAAAAATTTATAAAGTGTTAGACTTAGGCTTAAAAACATGTCGTCAAAGGGTGAAAATGTAAAACAGCCATAAAATGGCAAAGTGAGAGGCAAGAACACCTTGTGCGGAACTAATATAATCCGTAGGAACCAACTGTGTACTCATGAGACTCCTGATTTGAGAGCGCCATGAAAATTTTCAAAATGTTAGACTCAGGATTAGAAACATGTCGTCAAAGGGTGAAAACGTTAAACAGCCACAAAAGGCCCCGTGAGAGGCACGAACACCTCGTACCGGATGAATGTAGCCCACAAGAACTGATTGCGTACTCATGGGACTTTCGATTTGAAAGCATAATAAAAATTTACAAACTATTAGACTGAGGATTAAAACCATGTCATCAAAGAGTGAAAACGTAAAATAACCATAAAACTGCCCCGTGAGAGGCACAAACACCCCGCACGGGACTAATGTTACCCATAAAAATCGACCGCGTACTCTCAGGACTCCCAATTTGAGAGCACAATGAAAATTTGCAAACTGTTAGGCTTAGGCTAAAAATATACCGTCAAAGGGTGAAAATATGAAACAACCACAAAATGGCTCAGTGAGAGGCACGGCCACCTCGTACAGGACCAGTGTAAGCCGTACGAACTGACCGCCTTCTCACCGAACTCTCGGTTTAAGATCACGATGACAATTTAAAAAATGTTAGACTTATGCATAAAAACATATCGTCAAAGGGTGAAAACGTACAAGAGCCATAAAGATGACCCCATGAGAGGCATGAACACCTCGCACAGGACCACAGTAACCCGTAGGAACCGACCGTATACTCACGGAACTCCCGATTTGAGAGCATGATAAAAATTGGCAAACTGTTAGAGTTAGATTTGAAAATATGTTGTCAAAGGGTGAAAACATAAAATAGAAACAAAACGACCTCGTGAGAGGCACAAATACCTCGTAGGGGACCAATGTGACCTGCAAGAACCGATCGTGTACTCACGGGACTCCTGGGATGAGAGCATGAAGAAAATTTGCAAACTCTTAGACTTTAGGCTTAAAAACATGTCGTCAAAGGGTGAAAGCGTAAAACAGCCACAAAACTACCCCGTGGGAGGCACGAACACCTCACATGGGACCAATGTAACCTGCAGGAACCGTCGCATAGTCACAGGACTCCCGATTTGATTGCGCTAGGAAAATTTGCAAACTGTTAGACTTGGACTTACAAACATGTCGTCTAAGGGTGAAAATATAAAACTAACACAAAATGGCCTCATGAGAGGCATGAACACCTCACACGAGACCAATGTAACCCGCAAGAATTGATTTCATAATCACGGGAATCTAAATTTGAGAGCACGATGAAATTTATAAACTCTTAAACTTAGACTTAAAAACATGATATCACTGGGTTAAAACATTAAACAGTCACAAAATGGCACCGTAAGAGGCACGAACGGCTCGCACAAGACCAATATAGCCCGTTGGAACTGACCGTGTACTCACGGAACTTCCGATTTGAGAGCATAATGAAAATTTGCAAAACAGTTAAAATTTGGATTAAAAATATGTCGTTAATTGGTGAAAGTGTAAAACGGCCACAAAACGACCCCGTGAGAGGCATGAACACCTCGCATGGGATCAATGAGCCCACGTGAACTGACCGCATACTCGCGAGACTCCCGGTTTGAGAGCATGATGAAAATTTGTAAATTGTTAGACTTAGGCTTAAAAACATGTTGTTAAAGGGTAAAAACGTAAAACAATCACAAATCGGCCTCGTGAGAGGCATAAACACCTCGCATGGGACCGATGTAATCTTTAGGAACCCACCGTGTACTCACGGGACTCCCGATTTGAGAGCACAATGAAAATTTACAAATTGTTAAACTTATGCTTAAAAATTTGCCATCATAGGGGAAAACATAAAATAGCCACAAATTGGTCCCGTAAAAGGCACGAACACCTCGCATGGGACGAATGTAACCAATAGGAACCGACCATATACTCACGGGACTCCCGATTTAAGAGCACGACGTATATTTACAAACTACTATAGTTAGGCTTAAAAACATGCCATCAAAGGGGGAAACGTAAAACAGTCACAAAATGATCCCGTGAGAGGCAAGATTACCTCAAACGAGACCAATGTATCCCTCGAGAACTAACCGCATATTCACGAGACTCCCAATTTGAGAGCACGATGAATATTTATAAATTTTTAGACTTGGGCTTAAAAATATGCCATCAAATGGTGAAAACATGAAACAGCCATAAAACAGTACCGTGAGAGGCACGAACACCTTGTACGGGACCATTATAATCTGCAGGAACCGACCTTGTACTCACGGGACTCCCTATGTGACCCAAAAAATGCTTAATATTTTTTAATTATTATTAAAAATAGTCACGAATTTGGACCGCGACCATTTTATTTTTGTAATAAAAATTTGCCACAGCCCATGTCCGTGACCATTGTTTGTGGACACAAATGGCTGGGCACGAACTTGGGCCGTGACCATTCTTATTTTAAAAATTAAGTGGTCACAGCACAAGTTCATGACCATGTTTCGTGGGAAAATACATTGGTCACGAACTTGGGCCGTGACCAATTTTATTTTAAAAATTGATTGGTCACGGCCCAAGTTCGTGACTAGTTTTCGTGGGCAAAATGGTTGGGTTACGGACTTGGGCAGTGACAATCATGGGCAGTGACCAATGATGTTGGTCACAGACTTGGGACGTGACCACCAAAAATGGTCACGCCCGATATGGTCACAGACCAAATTCGCGCCCTACCTTCAATGGTCCAAAGCCAAAAAGGCTTCTGCCAGTTGTTGCCTTATGTCGAATTCGAGGGCGTGGCCATAAGCCCCATGGTTACGGTAGTGTGGCCCGCGCTAATAGATCTTGCGCATGCTTCTCCTCCTTCTCTTAATTGATTCTTTCGGGTTTCTGAATATCTCCAAAACTACGTCATTTTGGACCTCTAGTAGGCTTTAAAAACTCAATTAAAAACTTCTATTCTTCATCAAAATCAACCGAAAAGCATAGATCTTCCACTAAAATTAAAATGTAATACAGAATATAAAATTCTAACAACTAATGATTACATCCCCTCACTAACTCCTTCAAATACATCAATTACATGCAATAATAATAATAAATTAATTATTACTGCCAAATCGAATTTAAGAGAAATTTAAATACGGATAAACCACTGTCGGATCCATTCATATAAACAAACATTCATATAACCATGATAGAAGGGATATAAACATTCAAATACTACAAAACCATGTTAGTACGCAAATATTTGCAACCACTCACATATTTTTAACATGAAAACCTAGGATTCAAGTTGGTTGATAGCACGGATTATTCCTAAAATATGATTATTCTGCAACGAGGGCTCTGATACCAATTTTTGGGGATCAATTTAAATGGTAGAATTTTTTTTTCCTTAGAATCTTTGAATGAAATTATAATAGAAAGAACAAAATGAAAAAATAAGATTCGATGAACGAAGCTAGGTAGGTATGTGAATTCGGTTGCAATCTGATATGGTAAATGGTGTTTGATGGTAATGAGGGGATGACTTCTTTTGGTCCTCCAAAATATTACTGGAACACTCCTAAATTCTTGAATCATCTAGTATATAATCCACCCAAAGTTAAATAGGTATGTGGGGTCCTTTAAAGAAGAAAACTCTCATTTTTTTAGTGAGATGTGGTGCTCTATCTCTAGGCCTCTTCACAAAAATGTAAATTGTATTTTATCTCCCATATCTCAAACCCTAATAATGAATTGTGTAAGTTAAAACCCTAATTTAGACCAATATATACATTTAAGTGATGGGCCTGGGCCAAATTGGGTTTCTTGAGAATCTGGGCTTAACTACTTGGCTATATAGACTACATTAGGGAGCTAAAATGAATAATTAAATTTGCTTCCAAGCAAATACTCGGAATCCCAAATTATAAATCCCATACTTTATTTTTATTTATTGAATCGTAATTAATTCTACTAAATAATTATAACTGCACTCCACTTTAATTATCTTATAAATTTCTCTGATATAATGAGGTCTTATTTATAAAGTTGATAGCGGTGCATAATATTATTCCACGTGTTAAGCTTTCGATACCCACTTGGTCAAATCAATTTTCCTCTAATTAACTTAAACTAACATCTAATCAATTCCTTGATTTTTTAGACTTCATTTAGTTTGTTACTCCACCGGATTATGAAATAATCCACTAATCAGGTTTAACTGGTGGAAACAATTCTTATATATCTACCTAGGGGTATCTCAATCCTAGGTATCCTCGAACGCAAATTCCTCTGAATTATGATCTTACACCTACTCATACAATGATCACCCGATCTGCAGAGATTGAGATTAAATTAAATTGAACTGTTCCTAAGACAGTCAAAGTGATAATTGTTCAAGCATTCCAATCCTCACAACGCTCGGGATCAAGAATCTATGCACCCTCTGAAAATTGTGTGAGATTACCTAAGTTTAATTAAGAGAGTCCTTAGACCTAAATCTCACGGGTGGTCCTAAATCTCACGGGTGGTCATGTTCAATACATTCCTAAATGTACTAATCGTAATACCTTTTTGAACTATCGTACAAGTTCTTAAACCATCAAATAGGTTCCCGCAGTCTGAAATAAACCATTAGGATTGTATCGCAACCATTCTAATAGGATGTCAACTCACTATCTAGGTTGTGAATTGTTCAATAGTACTAAAATTAGAATTTCGATCTCCTATTATCAAGTCGAACTCAACTCACCAAAATTCCTACTAAGTACCATTGACTGACATGCATATGAAATAATATATTTAAAAGAATAAATATAATGCATTCCCACAACAACAATTCTCATTTCAAAATGAATAAAAAAATCCCTTATTAAAAATTGAAATGTTTTTACATAGCTTTAAGAACAAAATCCTAACACTATTGTCTTCGATTCATGGATGTTGAGGAGATCTAAAACTTATTCATGAACTACCTTAGGTAAGGGGAGTTGTAAGGCTTAAAAGGAAGCCCCAATGCCTGTGCCAATGAGATTATTCATCTGGAAAAAAAAATATTATGACTACGCCTCGTGATTTAAATCCCCCTATTTTAATTTAGCCATCTCTTTTTAGAGGTGAGCATCTTGGCTACCCATATGGATGAAGCGCTAAAGGCCAAGAATAAAGACTTGAAAATCATCCCTCACTTGTAGGATGATCTGAAGAATGAGAAATCCCTGAAACCCTTCAATCAGTAGTTGACCAGCTCTGCAGGTTGCTCAAGATGAGATGCATAAAAAGGAAATATTAATTTAGGCAAGGTATTGAAACTAGATTATGAAAGCAAGTAAAACTATAAGTTGCGTCGAATATCCCTCACCTCGGTTAATTTGTATAAAATGGTTACATGGGTCGACGAGTTATTACAAATGTGTCTCGTTTCGACAGTTAATTTACCAAGGGTAATCACACCCCTAAATCATCATAAAAGCCTAATAAGATTTTGGCCTCAACAAATATCTCAAAAATTACGCGCGAAAGGTCGTAAGCACGGGACATACATGATATGCCCCGTCAAATCTCCTAGGCGTAATAACTAGGAATTACGCACCCAAAATAAACTCGTAAACACCATCACCAAAGCAAAGCAACGCGTTAACCCGAGTGAGTTCCATTCAAACACAACCTAATTTAAATTACCTAGAAAGCATGATAAAAATGCGGTAAAGAAACGCGATAAATCTACACTAGAAAGCACGGGAAGAAAGCATGTAAACTAATTAAGAAAGCATGAAAATTACACTACAAAGCAAGAAATGAAGGAATACAAATTAAATTAATGGTAGGGAAGATGAATAGTGCACACTTACAAACCCAAAATGGGTGTCAAACCAAGAAAGGAAGAAGAATGAGCTCTCCACCTTGCAAACCCTAACCTAAACTATCTACCCTCTAATAATATCTAACTATATGTGAAATAGAAACCAAAAATGGGTTTATATAGTAAGTTACAAAAGAAATAAAGAAGAAAGAAAAGAAATAAAGAAGAAAGAAAAGAAAAAGGAAAGAAAGCAAAATATCCTCTAATATAATAATGCCTACTTAAACAAGCATATTAAGAAGAAAGATGATTAGTCCCGATAGGCTCTTTAGGTGGAGATATCCTTGGTCCCCTTGATTTCATTCAGGTTCTGTCCTTCCTGAACTCTTCACGCTTGAGGCTTCTGAATTTCCAATCGTTCCTGAACGGGTACAAAAAGATACAGAACTGGATAAATGTGGATATAAGAGATGCAGATCTATCCCACTATGACTCGACCGATTGTGAGGGGGACAATGAGGATACAATGACCGCACCTTTCTTATATCCCAAGTCCGCGAAGAGTATTGGATAATCCTTACTCATGCTTGGCCACCAACCGAACTGTTTGGTTCCGAGGACCTTTATCTTGTCATGCGAGAGGATCTTAACGGACTTATCCATACTACTTTTGATGTAGTGCTGGAGGGTCCTCAGCCTGATCCATTGTTTATTTTTTGAACATTTTTTTAACACGTGTTTTACAAAATCCATAAGACTTCCCAACCACTACACCTATGTATTTTTACTTCATTCGCATAAATGTTTATGTTTTGAATGCTTGTTTTCTCTCTTAATGCATGCAATCATTGTATATCACCAAGTGATTTATCATTTATGTTGTTTAATCTAATATGTTTATATATACTTTTGTTATGCCTTTTCACCCTTTGCACTCGTCTGTATATCATGTCCCCAAAGCCGATTGGCTGAATGGTTAATTATAATTTCCTTAATCACAAGCATAGGGTGTAGAAGGATCTTGCCTTTGTTTCTTGGACCATTCTAATCATATATATTAGGTTTGACGGGGGTCAAACAGACAATTAGGTGACTAACAAACTTTATTGGGACTTAATGTGTGGAGTGAATCATCCGGCACTACATCTAATTTTAGCATTTATCTAACTATAATTATTGGTCTTTATTGTTAATTAAGTGTCTATCGTACAAATTAAGTGAATGAAATAATAAATGGAATTAACACAAATAAAAGATTAAATATGCATTTCATTAATGTAGGGATAAGTACAAACAAAAGGAAAAACATAATTGAACAAAAATTAATTAAACCTATTTACTCATGATGTGTGACGAACAATTGGTAGTAAATATGAGGTTCTCAACATTCACGATCGAAGGAGCAAACTTCCTTCATAATACTTCAATGCTGAATTTACGACTTACGTAGTAAATCAGTCCTTAAATGCCATTATAATACCGGATCAATGATAAACTAACTGTTGAGAATAGGATGGCCAAGTAGAGATATACCTCTTCTTCAGGTATTAGTTTGGAGATCAGTGGGGCTTTAGCCAAATACTTCTTTAAATATTTAGAGGTATGATCACATTCACTTGTCCAAACTAAGGCCTTCTTAAGTATTCTAAAGAAGGGAAAACATTATTCATTGGTCAACTGATGTTCATGTTCAGCACCGTCATTCGTCCAGTCAGTAATTACACCTCCTTGGTTGTCTTTGGTCTCTTCGTGTTTAGAAAAAAAATTATTTGGGGGGTCCTCTATTACAGAGCTAGTGACCATGAATCCCAAAACTTTATTGGACGACACGCCGAACGCTCACTTTTTAGTTCAGCATCATATTGTATTTGATGAGGATTATAAATGTGTCTGTAAGATCAGAGACATGCTTGTACTAATCCAGGATTTTAACAATATATCGTTCATGGAGACTGTAACAATCGATATATTTAAACACTAGGGCTGATCACATTCTAATATTCAAATATATAACTTGTCAATACAATTAAAAATATCGTTCTTAATATGTACATAATAAAATTAAACAATATGACAAGATATAGATGCAGTGCAATAAAGCTCAAATTACAAATCATAATACCACTATCTGACACAATAACAAATAACTAAACAATCAACTGGTCTCTACTGAAAACATCAATTACAAAGTCTCAACTCAAAATACCAACACTAACTGAAATATTAAGGTACATTCTAATAATCATCTCTACTAAAATACATGGCAATTGAAAATCCAATGAATCTAACTCAATCAACTGAAAGTAAATATAGTCAATTGAGGACGTAAACCTACATTTAATCTCTTGAGAGTTAAACTGCAATAGAGAGAATGAATTGTCCTTGCTAGATGGAAATGAAGCTAATCGCGTTACCCAGTCCTAGTAGCTGAAATGTTTCCACAATAATAAATGTGTCATAGCCCAAAAAGTTACCAAAGCTACGAAACTCAAAGGAAGTTATTTATATAAATGATAATTCCACGGGTTGTCTCGCCTACTACGATAACCCCACATGTAAAATGAAATCTCACAATACAATTTAATTCAATCATAGGTTTAAATAATTAATTAACCACTTTAATTAATCAAACGACAACTACAATGCACCCCTTTTCCTCGTTTATCTCAAGAGCATGTTGTACACACAAATAAATCCTGCCACACAAAATTGGATATCGCCATTCTCTAGCGTGAGGTGAATAAAAACAACCCGTGTGATGCACAAATAAAATCCCATCACACAAACTGGACTTCACCGTTTAATAGCATGGTAGTAACAATAAAAATACATGTCATGCATAAATAGAATCCCGTCACGCAAACCAAACACCACCATTTAATGGTGTGGTCAAAACAATTATAATGTGTGTAACGCATAAATAAGATCATACTCCATCTTATCAAATTTGACAACTAAACTGACACGCAACAAATAAGGATGTCCTCTCATGGCACACACCCATAATGACCTTAACTTATTCATTTTAATTAATTATTCTCATCGTTATCAATATATCTTTCTACGTTGCTCATTTAACTTATTATTCAAGTCAAAATATCATCATTATCCTTTGATCTAACCCATCGTACCATATCAAACTACAATCTAGTTTATGATTTATATTATCTCATTGTCTTATAAGGAATTTACACAAAAGAAGTAAAACTAACGTGAGTTATCCCAAAACTAACTATATACATTTAATGGAGATAAGTAATTAAAAAAATTCCTAGATTTCCCACTCCTACCCATATAGAGAGTCCATGAGTGGGCATCTCATAAATGAAATTCAAACAAGGAAACCATGCAATACACTTATGTCTAGATATGGAGATAAGTCATTAAAAAGATTCCTAGATCCCCCAATCCTACCCATCTCTAGAGTCCATGCGTGGGCATCTCAGAAATGAAATTCAAATAAAGAAACCTTGCAATACACTTCTGTCAGGATATGGTATTCATTTTAGACACTAAAAATTTAGTTATCGAACTTTTAAGATGATTTTATTCAAGTTTAACGAATTAAATAACAACTTATATGCCACCACCAGCAACAACCCGCCATACGCCAACATCAATAACAATCCACCATATGCCTATAACATATTCGCGTACTTCTTCTAATCAGACTACTTACTATTTCAATCCCAACAATTTAAGAGAGATAATTTGGGGCTTAAATTCAATTCTAATACAATAGGGTTCAAATTCGAATTTCCAAATAATTAATCAAATAAAGAGATTTTGAATGAAATCCAAGACCATATATATGGGATATTCTTATATTAGAAATTTACATATGAGATTAATCTTCAATTAATAAACATCATGTATGTTAATTATATGTTTTAACCTAATACTACAACTAACCAAGCTAAAGGTACAACTATGCATAGTTTATCCATTTTTTTAATAATAATGTAATTAGTGTTGATGCAAAAAACTAGACTAGGCCTAATTAATTGATCACGGATAAATAAGAAGAAAAAAATAAGACAAATGAGGTTTTTAAAGTGGTTCGGCTCAATGAAAAAGCCTACGTCCACTGTTATGTATTGCTTGACTGTCTCAATTTATTTTTCGATCTTCTTGCAATGAGGGTGTTACCACGTACTTATAGCCCGAGAGGGGTGTCAAGAGTCCTCATGTGAAAGGATTGAGTGCCTTCATTTGTTAGGCATTTACATCAATACATAATGAGAATTAAACATAAGACCGTTGGCGCTTCATTGGCCACACTGGTTGGACTCCCTGTTGTTGGTCGATCTTTCCAGTTGGTTGGTCTCCCATGTTGGTCGGGCTTCCTCATTGGTTTGTCTTCTCTGTTGGTCGGGATCCTTTGTTAGTCGGGGATTTGTATCATGCTGACTTGGACTTGTGCCACATTGGATGACACGTGCTGACTTGTAATTCGTCCACGCAAGGTGGTGAATTCTGGTATCAACAGAAGCCCCCAATGTTTCATACTTGGAGCATATGCGAAAATGTGGAACATTATGCTTTAAAATTAGTTCGGGCTACTTGGTCGGCTGCAGACCTTCCAGAATTGTGAAATTTATCAAGTTAATTGATAAATTTTTAGAGCGAATGGCAATTTTGTAAATATTTCAAATTTTATCGAGCATTTTTGGGGTATCTTCGTCTTTTCTCTTGTTATCCATCGTAAACTCAATCGTCATTCTCTTTAATCATTACTTTTCCCCGTTTCCAAAGCAACTTATAAAAGGGCGGTAAAACTTCGATCATCTTCTATCTTCCATTTCTGATTCTGCTACTGTATTCTTTGAACTTTTGTGTGATCATTTTCTTTTCTGTCTTCCGTTCTTGATGAATCCTCAAACCCTTGTAAAAACTTTTCTCTCTCCTTCTTTACTTCTTCATCATGATTTATTCTATCAAATCACTTGATAAGTTCAGGAATGACTTTGACATTCTGTCTTGGGTTATATTGGAACATCCCACTTTTACTTTCAATTTGCTGAGGGCCATTGGTTCCCTTCCATCTTTATTGTTGAGTGTGAGTTCACATTTCATCACAATCCCCTGTGTCTAGAGTTTTGTTAGTATTTTGACGTTGTACCAGCTAGAGTAGATCATAACACATGGATGGTGGTGAACGGAGTATATAGGTTAAATCAAATTCATGGAACCCATCTAGGGATTCCAGAAATAATATTTTGTTATAAATGGGTAACTACTAACACTACTTTTTATTTAAAAACTAGGGCAGTTAGTAACTCTTTAGTAATTAACCTCCCTGATTCCAATAGGGATTATTTTGATCACGGGCTAGTTGTAGAAAATTGGCAACATGCTCCCTTAAATGGAGGTGCTAAATATCAAGGACATAGATGTCCTCTCTTTGGCAACGGGATAGGTTATTCTGCATTTAATAATTTTACTCTGTTTATATTTGATAAAATGTCATACTGATTGTTGCTTTGTAAATTTGATTGTAGTTGACCGGAAGAAAAAGTCCCTCAAAGAAAGCGAAGTGAACTTAAAAGAATTGAAGTTCATTTGGGGACTTCATAAAAAGGTTATCGAGGAGCACGTTAGATTTGCTTCTTATTTGCTTCAATACAAAAATATTGTTTCTTCCTTTATTTCCAGACCTGCAGCTCCTCCTGCTCTGGTGATTGATCTTGATCAGGAAGCTGTTGTTGATTCGAACGTTCGTCTTTCTGATATCATGAGGAAGAGAAAATTTCCTGGCCTTCTTAGTGGCAGAACTTCTAGCTCCCAAAAACCTGCTGAAGGGGCCAAGAAGAAGACGGGTAAGGGCATAAAAGAGCCCCCAATCGCCAAAGATAAAGATCCACTAGCCCCCAAAGATGATGAACTTCCTTTGAGAAAACTTAGGAGAGGGCCTGGAGAGAAATAGGTCGAACAGGTGACTGATGCCGACCAACAGACCCTAGTTAAATTACCTTCTTCTGTTACTGGTCCTCCAGTAGTTATTACTCCTAGTTTGGCTAGGAAGTTGATTAAGTCTAGAACTCTTCCATACCATAGGGGAGCCGATGTCATGCTACTCCGAGTAAAGGTTTCTGAATTGGCTGCTCAGAGCCTTGCATCAGTAAGGGATTTCCATCTTCTTAATTCGTTGTATTTACATTTTTCATATACTAAATTAATCTTCTTCTTTATAGTTCTTGGTGCATTTTGATAATATATTGGAGAAGGATGATGTAATTTGGGCCTCTTCCTCAAATGATGTGAAGAAAGCTTTGGATGGCTTGAAGAAGTCTGTGCTCGATTCTCAAAAAGCCTTGGAGAGTGAGAGAAATACTTGGGTAGATAAATTGAAGAATGTTAAAACTGCTCGGTAGACGTCTGAGGGAAATGCCCTTAAAGCTGAGAGCGAGGCTAAGGAAGCTGAGCACAGGGCAAAGAATGCTGAAGAGCTTATGACCAAATTGAATGACAAACTTTCCTCTAAAAGGTCAAAGAGAAAGTCTATTGTGAACGAATCATTCAGTGCTGATTGGGATAAGGGATGGAACAAAGCCATTTATGTTGCCTCTGCTCAGATTGAGTATGCAAAACAAAAATATTTTAGAGATGGTTGGGTTGCTGCTTTCCAGTAGTTAAACATTATTGATGGCTCTAAAAATTTTCATAGATATACTCATGGTCCTCCTCCTATCATAGAGGATAAGATTAAAGATGAAGTTAGTTCTAGAGAGTCTTCTCTGGTGGCTAAATCTGCTGCCGACCAACGTAAAGTCACTAAGTCTTCTCTTCCCCCAACCGAGCAACCCAAAGTTACTGAATCTTCTTTTCCCCGAACCGAGCAACTCCCGTCTATAGCCCCTTTTTTTTAGAAGGTTGAGAATGATAGGAAGAAGGTGTAAAGTTATTCATTATTTGCCTTTTTGCTTTTTTGTTTCTTTTTCTTTACTTTTATTGTACCTGAACTCTTCATGATCAATAAAAGAAACCTTTTATTCTTTCTTTTCTCTTATTGGTTATATATGCCTTTCATTCTTGTTGTTGATCGGTGGGTATTTCTATTTGCTAGTTTATAGCGAATATGGAACAACTGTCTTTCAATGATACCGAGCTACTGAGGAAGTGTAATACTTTTTTTAAAGCTGGTCATATAGACTTATCCGAAGAAGAAATCATTAAGTTGCTCGGTGATGATTTATCATAGCAGGCTAAAGAAGCCTACAAATATTTGAAGTACTTACTTGATAGGGCGGTAGCAAATAATTTTGCCTACTATGAGATGATAGAAGAGCTTCAAGAACAATATAAATAATCCACTGCCCTGTTACACCAAAGCTACGAGCAGAAATATCGAAGCTTAAGTGTAAATCGGGGTTTTGCTAACTTTGTTTTTTTTATAATTAAAAGGAGTTTTGTTTAAGTTTGAAGTTGAAGAAACTAGAAGTGTTGCCAAACTCATGAAGGAGGAGAATAATAATTTAAGGGATGAATAGAAGCTTTTGAAATCTGCTCCTAAAACTGATGTTCCTACTACCAGTGACGAGTATTCCTTTTTAGAGGCTGAAAATGAAACATTAAGGGAGGAGTTGGAAGCATTAAAACAGATTAAGCCTACATCCTCTTCCCGAGCAAGAAATAAGCCTCGTCGAGGTACCACGAAGGAAGTTAGGACCCAACAGGCATTTGTCAATCAAGTTGCGCAGTTAAAAGCTAAAGATCAAGTTATTGCTGAGATGTACCAGAAGCTACCGACTTTATCTGAACAACTATCCACTAAATCTTATCAATTACAAGTTAAGGATGGAGTGCTGAAGAATCTGTATTCACAGGTTGACAAATTAACCTTTCAATTCCATAAGCAATCAAGGGAAGTCTGTATGGATGGGTATAATGAAGTTCTGGGGTATCTTGATTTTAAGCTTCAACAAGCTAAGAATGAGGCCTATAAATGGGGTTGGATTAATGCTTTGACAGTGATGAAGGTAGATCAGAACAGTTTATTGTGGGACTGGTATGACCCAGGCTTGCTTGAGGTTGATAATCCTCCTTTCAAGTTAGATGTAAGTTGGATTCCTGTTCACCGTATTCCTCAATGCTTGATTTCAAAGTACTTGGGAGATTATGAGCTACATGATGAACTAGAGATCGTCCTACCTCCTTATTTGCTTGATCGTCCTAGTAGTAGTAATACCAGAATGGTTCAAGATTTTAACTTCATTAACTCTCCTTACACTTTGGATGATCCTCCAGCTGGCATGGATCTTATCTCTAAGGCTGAAGGGAAACGTCATGTAGAATAAGGCTTTGTATTTTGTTCCTGCATGTTTAGTATCAAGTAACAATATATAACCACTTGATTGAACTAATGAAAAGCTTATTTTGTCAATCTTTGATTGTGAATGGATAAACTTTTAGTCAATGAATGTCCTCGTAGTCTTTGACTATGAATGGATCAACTTTTAGTCAATCTTTGTATATAAATGTCTTCTAATTTTTCATCATTTTTATTGATACCCTTAGGTTTTACCAAAGTATCGTACCAATTACCAATATTTTACCATGGTTCTACTAATATGCCCCACTTTTTGGGTATTAGTTACCTTGGTGCCCACGCGTGTGTGGAACATTTGTCCATCTTTTAGCCCAGTTTAGATGAACATTTGTCATCCGGGTCTTCATTAACCAATCATTTTGGACTTATAATTTTGCCTTGCATGGTTTTTATGTGTTGACAACCAACATTGTTAATGCCGACCAATATTTTATTGGTGATTAGTGTATTTGTTGATGCAGACCAACATTTTATTGGTGGTTCCTGACACATCTGCAGTGTAGTGCATAGCACTAGTACTCCGAAAAGAAAAATAAACTTTTTTAAGGAAATTATATTCTCATTAATATTGAAATGAACTGAGTACAACATGATTACATCATCGATGATATTTCCTCATGTGTTCTGCATTCCAATGATTCTTGAATTCTTCACCTTCCAAAGTCTCAATTCGATATGTGTCTGGTCGGATAACTACTGTAATGCAATAAGGCCCATTACAAATGGCTTCAAGTTTATTGTTCTTCTGAATCACCTTCTTTAAAACATAACCATATTTTAAGTTGCTCGGCTTTACCCTTTTACTGTAGAAATGTACAGTCCATTATTAATAGGCAGCATTTCTTATAACTGCATCTTCACATACTTCTTTCAGTATGTCTAAGTCCAGCCTTCTCATTAAATCACTGACTGGGGTATTGAAATTAAGAACTCTGTGAGTGGGTAAGCCTAGCTCAACAGGAATTACAGCTTCGATTCCAAATGCTAATATATAGGATGTCTCTCCAGTAGTTGTTCTAGGGGTTGTTTAGTAAGCCTACAAGACAGAATACAGTTCATTGATCCAATTACCTTTAGCGTTTTCCAGCCTTTTCTTCAACCCATTTAATAAAGTTCTATTAGTTACCTCTGTTTGGCCATTGCTTTGAGGATGGCCAGGAATATAGTGAATTTTTTGGACTTTGGATTGAGCACAACAAGCAGCAAACTCGTCGTTGTCAAATTGTGTGCCGTGATCAGTGATAAAGGCGTAAGGCAATCCATATCTGCATATTATATTCTTCCAAATAAGCTAATAAATTTTTTCATAGGACATATCGATCAAGGGTTCAGCTTCCACCCATTTAGTGAAGTAATCAACAGCTACAACCAGGTACTTGAACCTTCCTCGAGTGGTCGACAAAGGATCGACCAAGTCAATTCCCCACATAGCAAAGGGCCAGGGTGAAGTGATCGGTGTTAGGAGAGCTTGTGGAGTCTTGCATATGTTGAAAACCCTCTGACACTTACCACATTTTTTGGCAAAACCTGCACGATCTACTTGCATAGTTGGCCAGTAGTACCCCTGTGTGTTGATTCTTCGTAATAAAGTTATCCCGGCTACGTGGGCTCTACAATACCCTTCATGAACTTCCTCAATCAAATCTTTTACTTTATCTAGATGCACAAAGCGTTGAAGACCATCAATCAATCCTCTTTTATACAACACGCCATTATCTAGCACATATCTCATAACTTTGTATTTCAATTTCTTAACTGCAAGCAGATCGGCTGGTAGAATTCCATCTTTAATATAAGCTTTTATAGGATCCATCCAAGATGTCCCCATGTCAACTACAATAAAATTAACCATCAGATCTTCATCAATGCTCCTATAAGCAAGTAGCTCAATAGAAATAGTTCTTCGCAGTTTGGTTCTAATTGCTAAAGCTAGCCGAGCAAGTGCATCTGCTCGGACATTTTCTAGTATTGGAATTCTGATCATCTGAATAGCTGGTAGAGTAGTGATTACCTTCAAAGCTTTAGCTAAGTATCTAGACATCAATTCTCCTGTAGCTTCATATAAGTTCAACACTTGATTTACCACCAACTGTGAATCACTGTATACCACAATTTGCTCGGCATTCAATGACTTGGCTAAAATTAAACCAATAATCATAGCTTCATGCTCTGCCTCATTATTTGAGGCTTGAAATTGGAATCGTAGATCGTACTCTATATCTATTTCATCTGGAGTATTGAGGATGATTCCTGCTCCACATCCAGTTGCACAGGATGACCCATTAACATACAGACTCCATATGGGAATATTGTTATCAAACGCTTGATTAATCAGAATCCCTTGATAGAAGATTTTATCATTTACCTCCTAATATTTATTTTTCATATCATGTACTTCGTTGGAGAATTCTGGTTGGTCGGTGGTAACTTCTTTTGTAGTTTCCTTTGCTTGCAGTTAGCCGGGGATATCTCCAATAGGTCTGTTGACTCCTGAGTATTGCTCGACATGAGTCCCTTATTGCTCGGGAACCTATGGGTAACTGAATTCTGTAATAAAATTCGCCACGACTTGGCCTTTTAAAGAAGACCTTGGTTCATATACAAGATCATATCCCCCCAACTTCATAGCATAATACATTAATCTTTTAGATTTCTCTGGCTTATGCAAAGCTTGCCTCAATGGCATATCTAGTATGGTATGAGCCTGAAAATATGGCTTCATCCGTCTACTAACCTCAATTAAGGTCAGTGATAACTTCTCTAGCCTGGGATATCTGACCTCTTCTCCTCGAAAAGATTTTCTAGTGTAATAAATCAGCTTTTGAACTCCATTCCCCTCTCTGATCAAGGCAGAGCTAACAGCTGATTCAGAAACAGCCAGATATAAATACATCTTTTCTCCCAACACTGGTCGGGAGAGTAGTAAGTGTGATCCCAGGTACTTTTTTAATTCTAATAAAGCCTTTTCACATTCATCGTTCCATTCAAAGTTTTTTCTAAGCACCTTAAAGAATGGTAAACATCGATTTGTTGCTCGGGACATAAATCTGTTGAGTGTTGCTACACACCCCGTTAGCCTTTGAACATCTTTTTTACTGGTCGGGGATTCCATTTCTATCAAGGCCTTAATCTTATGTGGATTAGCTTCAATTCCCTTTTGATTTACCATATACTCAAGGAATATTCCTTCGTGAACTCCAAATATGCATTTGGTTGGGTTTAACTTCATCTGGTGCTTCTCCAACTGATCAAACGTTTGGCTGAGGTCGACAATATGATCAGCAGCTTTTTTGCTCTTTGTTGGCATATCGTCAACATACACCTCCTTGTTCTTACCTATCTTCTCCTAGAATACTTTTTTCACTAGTCTTTAATAAGTGGCACCTGCATTTTTTAGACCAAACAGCATAACATTGTAGCAATAAGTTCCTCGGGAAGTAATAAAGAAAGTACTTTCTTTTATCTTCTGGCTTCATTTTGATCTGGTTATAACTAGAATATACATCCATAAAACTCATCAGCTCGTGCCCCGAAGTAGCATCCACCGGTTGATCAATTCGTGGCAAAGAAAAATGATCCTTTGGGCACGCTTTGTTCAAGTCAGTAAAATCCACACACATCCTCCACTTATTATTTTCCTTCTTGACCATAATTACGTTGGCCAACCAATTCGGGTACTTTACATCTTCAATAAAGGAATCTTTTTTAAGCTTCTCCACTTCTTCCTGTATAGCCCGGTTCTTCTCTGGGATGAAAACTCTTCTTCGTTGTTTTACAGGCTTAACCTCCTTATTAACATTAAGCTCGTGGCATAGGAAATTTGGGTCTATGACATGCATATATTCGTGGATCCATGCAAACACATGCTTTCTTTATCTCAAAAAGGCCACCAATTCCTACTTAAGAACTGGATCCAATGCCGCTCCTATTTGAGCTGTTCGCTCTGATTTATCATCGTCCAGAATAATGCTTTTTATTGCCTCCATTACTTGGCCTTTTACAAGGTCTGACTCATCTCTTGGATCCAAGGTTTCAACCTCAGATTCATTGTTTGGTTCATACATATCCACTTGATAAGTGGTTGTTTTCCTCTTTACTTTTACCATATCTTCCTCCTCGACAGGTGAATAATAGCATTCTCAAGCTACTTTCTGAGCTCCTTTTACTATTCTAACTCCAAAGTTGGTCGAGAACTTCAGGCATTGATGAGAAGTAGAAGGTACATCTTCAAAATTCTTTAGACCTACTCTTCCCATGATCATGTTATAAGCAGAATGAATATTTTTGTCCATTACAAAGAATCTCACTTTCTTTGTCCTGCTCGCTGGCTATGTCCCGATCAACACATCTAGCTTGATTGTTCCCAATGGAAATATCTTATCACCGGAGAATCCAATGAGGGTCCTGTGGTAAGGCTCTAGTTGGCTGAGTTTTAAATCTAAACTATCAAAACAGGGATAAAACATAATATCCATCGAACTGTCGTTGTCTACCAGTGTTCTTGCTACCATTACGTCTTTCATTCTAACTTTGATTGATCACTAAAGGACCATCATGAGGATACAATACTCCAGATAGATCGTTCTTATAAAAGCTAATTACGAGCTTATCCTTGTTGACTTTCCTTGGTATATCTTCCTCGACAAGGTTAATTTGCTGGATATAGGAACAAGCTTGATCCTCATTAAGGTAAGCCTTCCTTTCAGCTGTATGGTCTCCTCCTCCTACATCTCCACTTGTAATCATATGGCAACCAAAATATACAAGGTTGAGTGTGAATTCCTCGCGTTAAGGTTGCCTAGGCTTCTTGGGGAGATTGGGATCATCTTCTGGATAATTGCCATGGTTCCTCTTCTTCTCTTCGCTAGGTCTAACAAAAGATTTAGATCTTTGTCACCTCTACCACCAGCTCTTCCACCAGCGTGCTGATTAACAAATATGTCCAATTTCCCTCGTCGGATGAGTGCCTCTATCTCATTCTAGAGAGCAATACACCGGTTGGTCGTATGACCATAGTCTTTGTGAAATTTATAATACTTGGACTTATCCTTCTTATCAGCAGGTGACCTTAACTTTTCAAGCTAACTCAAATCATTATTGTGCTTGATGTCTTCCAAAACATGATGTATATCCATTGTTAAAGATGTGTAATTGGTATATTTTCTGAGCCAATCTATGCTTTCTTTTGCTTTCTAATTCTTGCGCTCATTGTGATTCTTGTGCTCTTTTTATCTGATTTCCCTTCAGACTTTGTTTTCGCCTTTGCAACTGAATTCTTTTTAGCTGTCATAGTTTTCTCGGTGTTCATAATCTTCGTTGCTTTGGCCATAATTCCGTCATCGTCTTTGGGGGATATTTTGCCAAAGTATAATATAGTTTATCGGGGAGAAAACCACTCATGAGGGCAGTGATTGCAGTCTTCTCCTCATAATTAATAACCTCTAATGTCTTATTATTGAAATAAGTGATGTAATCCTTGGTACTTTCTCCCACCTTCTGTCTCACAGTAAGCAAATGAGCTACTCGCTTCACTAGTTTATCTCCAAAGCAAAAATTACCAATGAATAGCTCGGAGAGTTATTGGAAGCTAAAAATCTGCCCCCGAGGAAGACTATTATACCAGATTTGAGCAGATCCAGTGATTGTTCCTGAGAATGCCCTGCACCTCATCTCGTCAGGGACAGTATAGATATCAGTCGCTTCTTAGTATTGTTCTATATGAAGAACTGGATCAGTCTTCCCATCATACTTGGGAGTAACCACTGGAGCTTTAAACTTGGTGGGTGTAGGGAAATCTACAATGGTTTGCACAAAGGGAGATCCCTTAACAAAACTTCTCTGGAGAGGATTCTTGGCTTTGGCCATTTCTCCCAATCTATCTTCCAAACGCTGAATGGACCCCTTTCAAGCATTATTGCCAGCACCAGATCTGTTGGTGACGGTTCTTTCGTTTCGACCAACTGATTATACTGAGCTTTCCTCTTGTGAAACCTCTCTTTGACTAGACCGAGCAGTTCGCATGGATTTCAATTTGGACTGGGCTGAACCTTCCCTCAAGTCACTTGGTCATTGAGTATTTCCCAGCGTAACTCAAAGGGTATTTCAATTTCCCCTGGATCCCAACTTATCGAAAGGAGAGGCCTTACTTAGCCTTTCTGAGAGAGTTGGCGCTTGCGTTCAATTAAGAAATAATATAATAAATACCATTTTTAACCCAAATTAACCCTAAGCATGCAACTAGGTGTGATTGAAACAATATGGAATCATGCAATAAATATTCAACACACAAAGTTTAAGGAAAAATCCCCCACAGGGGCAAAACCATTTGTATATCACTATAATTTGTAAAAGACGGTTTACAATCGGATTACAATGAAATACAGGTTGACTAAGAATTACCCTCGGGTATCGGATTCTGTAGTCGCGGCTGGAATATTCCTTTCCAGTAGGGTTGGTGGCTGGAACTATCCCTGTCCAGTAGGGCTGCAATGAAGAGGAAGGAACGGTCCACTTCACAAGGGTTGAACAACAGTAATGGTGTTCTTGGGTTACCAAACTTTGATTCACATAGATATGGAAGATGTGTGAATCTAAAAACCTAGAATCATAGGACTCAATAGGTGAAGACTTTAGGGTTGATATGCTCTGATAATCGTGAGAAAGTCTTAGAAAAACCAATTCCCGTAGTGGGATTAAATAGGAGAACTTGAGCCCTAAATTTCGGAACATGATCTGAACACGATCTGTTTGCATTTATCCTCGTCGGATCGGTCCGGCCTCTTTAGGCGGATCGGTTCGGTGACATCGGATCGGTTCCTTTTTGAAGACGGATCCATCCGGTTGGCATCGGATCGGTTCGGCATTTTGCCTTTATCGGTTCGCTATGGATCCGGGGCACACTGGCTTCACCTCAGCAAGCGGATCGGTCCGGTCCCTTTGGGCGGATCGGTCCGGATGAACCGGATCGGTTCTTTTATCTGGCCCGGATCGGTCCGGTCTGTTCCCTTGATTTCTTTTCTCCTTTTGATATTCGGATCCGTTGATGAGCATATGATTCTTGAATTTCCTCAACGGTGTAACGGCGTACGACATATAAAATGCTAATGGACAAAAAATGTCCTTACAAATCTCCCCCTATGTCTATGCCGGTACATACATAAAAACAAACATCCGAATTATCAATCATAAATAATTGCCTATACAAATCTACCCTTCTATGAACCCAAAACTGAAAGAGTACAAGTGAATAAGACTGCATCGTTTGATCTTCAAATCTTCAGGGATCTTAACGCTTTTCTCATCAGGGTGTGCAATTCAGTTATCAAAGTAGTACCTACACACATGAGACAAAGCAAAATACCAAGTGACATATCGAGTTTGAAATAAATCTAGATACCAATTTATGAGCAAACTCAAAGTTTCAAAAACTCCCCCATAATATGATAATTCTTTCTCCCCCTTTTTATGATGTCCCCAAATAGACAAATGAGAGAATTAAATCAAGTAGACAAGTACCGGGGTGACACAAGGTATAAAATCACACCATGAATGAACATAAAACAACCAAGTCGGTGATAGCGTAAAAGAATGGGTGTGATCAAAATTCGATAGGAAAATCAAAGCATACAAACATGACATATGTGCACGATGAATACTGGATATTCCTAACGAATGAACTCAAATGCTTCCTTTGGTGTAAAAGATTGGAAATATAAGACATTGGCTATATCAAATCTACAAATCAAAGCTCAAAGTGATTTCTACACCAATAACATCCAAAATGATCTACATGCTTTTTCAGGACTTTCAAGGAAGTGCAAACCCGTTTTTCAATCTCCAACCAAACTCCCTCAGATTTATATTTTTAATAGAGGTATACTAAATTCTCAAACTTTGGAGAATTGATGGTGAAAACCTAAATGGCCCATATTTGGCATGTATTGCTTTTTATTGCCTTATCAATTTTTTCCGGGCTCTTTTAACCTCTTAGGACCTCGGATATTAAAATTCCTCCATTTTTTAGGTCCTTTGAAACGGTGGCTTTTGCGCAAAGGATAAGAATCAACTTTCGCAGCACCTCCCCGTTATGAAAATATACACACAGTCTCACCAAAACGGTTTTTACATGCAATCCAATCTTGTCAAGTTTTATCGCATTTTATACATTGTATAGACAGGATTGAGATGGAAACACTCAAGCCAACATGAGATTGACAAGTGCAACAATCAAATATAGCCGTGCATGTGTGCAATAAAGGATATAGGAGTCAAGCATGTAGGAAATATCACTAATTACATCTCAAGGACTCCAATCAATGTTAAGCACATGGATGAAATGATGTAGCCTCTCAAATCTCTATAAAACAGTCACAAGGATAAATGGAATGAAGTTGTGACTTGGCTATCTTAAATGCTCATCCATAAAAGGCAAATCTCTTTTTGAATTTTTCAAAAATTTTATCAAAATAAAATCTTTTTGAGTTTTTCTAAAAAAAATTCTAAAAAGAGAATCTTTTTGTATTTTTTCAAAGAATAATAAAAAATACATAAAAGTTGTACAACAAATCTATGGTACATATAAACAGACTAGCAATAGGAAGCATATGATATGAACATGACGAAGCATCCTATTCTAGACATAGACCAACCCCTCAGTCAACTGTGCAAATCCCCAAAGACTTCCTAAGATTCTCAAATCTAAGGGCATCTAAAGGTTTCGTGAAAATATCGGCTAACTGACGGTCAGTAGGAACAAAACTCAGGGTTACGACCTTTTCCTCAACTAACTGACGTATAAAGTGCTCGCGTAACCTGATGTGCTTTGTGCGCGAATGTTGGACAGGATTGCGGGATATGTGTATCGCGCTCGTGTTATCACAGGAAATGGTCATGGTGTCCTGTGAAATCCCATAATCCTCCAACATTTGCTTCATCCACAAGAGTTGTGTGCAACAACTCCCGGCGGCTATGTACTCAGCCTCCGCAGTGGACAAAGAGATGGAATTTTGCTTCTTTCTCAACCAGGAGATAAGAGCAGAACCAAAATAGAAACACCCACCAGAAGTGCTCCTACATCCATCTACATCCCCAGCCCAATCGGCATCCGAATAGGCGGACAAACGGTCATCGGTATCAAAGGAATACCAAATCCCGTAAGAGAGAGTCCCACTCACGTATTTAATAATACGTTTTAGAGCAAGTAAATGTGACTCTTTTGGGGATGCCTGATATCGCGCACAGACTCCAACACTAAAGGCGATGTCGGGACGACTGGCAGTCAAGTAGAGAAAACTACCTATCATACTCCGATACAAGGTTTGCTCTACGTCCTTGCCTGAAGTGTCCTTACTAAGCTTGGTAGTGGTACTCATAGGTGTACGAGCATGCTTAGCGGAGTCTAAACCAAATTTCTTCACTAGGTCTCTAGCATACTTGGATTGGGAGATGAACATCCCATCCTCTAGCTGACGAACCTGGAGACCAAGGAAGAAAGTAAGCTCACCTACCATGCTCATCTCAAACTCACTTTTCATCTCCTCCTCAAAGTGGTGAGCATGCTGGGAGCATGTGGATCCAAAGACTATGTCGTCCACATAGACTTGGGCAACCAAGATAGCACCTTTATCTCTCCTGACGAACAACGTCATATCAACTCCCCCTCTCTTGAAGCCACGGGCTAAGAGATAGGAAGTAAGCCTCTCGTACCAAGCACGGGGTGCTTGCTTCAAACCATACAAGGCTTTTCTCAGATAGTATACGTGATCATGGTGCTTTGGGTCTTCAAACCCTTTTGGTTGTTCCACATAAACCTCCTCCTGTAGAATGCCATTCAGAAAGGCACTCTTGACATCCATCTGATATACCTTGAAGCGCAGATGACATGCGATGGCGAGCAGAAGACGGACAGACCCAAGCCTCGCAACAGGAGCAAATGTCTCCCCAAAGTCTACACCCTCTATCTGTGTGTAGCCTTGAGCGACCAATCTAGCCTTATTACGGATTATGGTACCATTTTCATCCATTTTGTTCTTGAAAATCCACCGGGTACCTATCACATTAGTATCACTAGGTCGGGGGACTAATTCCCAGACATTATTCTTTTTAAACTGAAGCAACTCATCCTGCATAGCAGATATCCAGTGTTCATCCTTGAGTGCTTCTTTATGGTTCTTGGGCTCGACTTTGGACGTGTAGCAAAGATGGCTAACAACGTTCTCTAGCTGAGCACGAGTCTTGACCCCTAGAGTGGGATCACCAACAATGGCTGAAGGTTCATGACTCTTGCGAACCCAAGCAGGTGTGTCCCCTAACACAGGAATAGGGTCCACAGAGTGTGGGAGAGGAACAGGAAAATCACTGTTAGAACAATCCTCATCCTCACACTGAAGGTTGGGATCAATAACCGTCGGAGGTTCGTCATCTTGCACAGTGACGTTTATTGATTCCATAACCTTAGAGCTCTTCAGGTTAAAAACCCGGTACGCTCTACTGTTCGATGAATATCCTAGCAATATTCCCTCGTCGCTCCGGGAGTCAAACTTTCCTAATTGCTCTCTATCCCGTAGGATGTAGCATTTACTCCCAAAAACACGGAAATATGCCAGGTTGGGTTTCTTGCCTGTCCATAACTCATAAGGAGTGTGAAGTGTGTGTGGACGCAGATACACCCTATTCACCGTGTGGCATGCAGTAGACACTGCCTCTGCCCAAAATCTCCTAGAGACTTTACGACCTAGAAGCATAGATCTAGCCATCTCTTGGATCCTTCTATTCTTCCTCTCAACAATCCCATTTTGCTGAGGAGTTCTCACAGCAGAGAACTCATGTTTGATCCCAAGGCTATCACAGTATAAATCCACCTTTGCTTCCTTAAATTCAGTGCCGTTATCACTACGTATTCTGTTAATAGTGACTCCGTGTTGATTTTGCAGGACACGGCACTTGGTCATTAAAAATTCTACAGCATCGGATTTCTCTCTCAGAAAACCTACAATGGAATACCTAGAGAAATCGTATACCATCACGAGAATGTATCTCTTACCACCTAGACTCTCCGTGCGAGTAGGACCCATAAGATCCATGTGAATCAACTCAAGAGCACGGGAGGTGGTAATGGAATTCAACTTCCTATGAGGGCTACGGATTTGTTTTCCCAACTGACAGG
This sequence comes from Sambucus nigra, assembly GCA_949130495.1. NCBI lineage: Eukaryota > Viridiplantae > Streptophyta > Magnoliopsida > Dipsacales > Adoxaceae > Sambucus > Sambucus nigra. Next base: position 359,689,947 of record OX422211.1, on the reverse strand, counting down.
GTCCACAAATCATGGAAGTTGGCTTTCCAAGAGATGGTAAGCCACGTACTAGGTCCTTTTTTACTAAACGAGATAAGTCTCTAACGTTCATATGACCTAGACGTTGGTGCCACAGATCCATAGGAGAGATCGTGGCGCTGTTGCAAACTAGTGAGGATGTGGGCTCAGTCCCATAGCAGTTATCCTCTGTCCTTAACCCTTGCACTAAAAGTTTACCGGCTTGATTATAGACCTTACAAGCTTTCCGGTCAAACTTCACTGCAAAGTCATCGTCGCACAGCTGGCTGATGCTAAGAAGGTTTGCTTTCAAACCTTTGACGTACAGCACGTTCTCTAGCTTTGGAAATCCTGGTAACTCCACTGTACCTCGTCCAACTATGCTAGATTTGCTACCATCTCCAAAGGTGACTCTCCCATCATTATAATCCTCAAGATGGGTAAAATATGAGGCATCACCTGTCATGTGTCTGGAGCAACCACTGTCAAAATACCACTGTGAGGTATTATGGGCTTTGAGAGCGACATGGACAACAAGGGCCTTTTTCTCTTTCTTAGGAACCCAAGCGTAGATACCTTTTTGTATTCCATTGTTGTTGTTGGTTTTAGCCGGAATGCGGGGAGCATTCATTGATGGTAAGGTCATCCGTCGGAATTCCTCCATCAAACTCTGTGATGTAGCGGCTAGAAACTAAACACGCTCTCTCAGACTAGCAAACTCATCAGTCTGATGTGGTGGAGCAAACGTACGTCGTGTCCGACCCAACTTATAGCAATCATCCCTAAGGTGTCCATTTCTTTTGCAATGGGAGCAAAAGAGCACAGTATTAGGAGGACCTTGGTTTGTTTTTCTTGGTCGAACTCTCCTTCTTGGTTTTTTATGACGGCCATAAGGAGTCGTAGTAAACTCAGGAATTGGTCCGGGTGCAATTTGGGACGTGGAGGCACCATCAAAACCTATTCCTTGCCTGTCACCAAAACCTAAAGCGGGACCGAGGAGCATCTTTCCCATCTTCCCAGATCTGTCCTCGATTTGTACCTTGACTTTCCGAGCTCTCTCAAGGTCATGAGTAAGCTGGGCAACAAGTGCTTCAAGTTTCTTCCGAGTCTCCAGGGAGGAATGGAGCTCACTCGTAAGACTAGCCACTTGTTTAGTCAAGTCCACTTTCTCTTTCTCAAAACTGCTCTCTCTCTCTCTAAGCAAATTCTCTTTACTAACCCAGGCAGACTCTCTCTTTCTCATGGCGGTGCAGGTGGAGGACTCTCTCTCTCTCGTCTCTTCTAACTCTTCTTCTAACGCGGTGATTCTAAGAACTAACGCCTTGTTACGTTTTTTAGTTTTGAAAGACTCATTATATAACTCGGCGTAGGCGCGTTGAAGGTTACTCTCGTCCTCACTACCTTCCTCCTCTCCCTCACTCTCTTCGCTCTCGCTGTCGAGGTGTCCCTGTGAAGTAGCATCCTCATCGTCGTGAGATGCACTAGAAGTACTCACATGACTAGCCATGAACGCGGTGAAGTTACGCTCATGCGGTGACTCATCTCCCGAGTCCACCGACTCGACCTCACTGTCGTCACTAAGGGTAGCATTTAGGACAGCTTTACCCTTTTCCCTATTCAGACGAGTGGCACACTCAAACGCTCTGTGTCCCTTACCGTCGCACTCAAAACACCTCTCACTGTCTTTAGGGGGTTCTTTGAAATCTTTCTTTTCAAACTTATTTTTCTGAAAATTCTTTTTAACATTGAAGTTACCACCCTTTTTAAATTTCAGAATTTTCTTGAAGTTTTTAGCAAATAATGCCAAATCATCTAGATCAAACTCACATTCAGAATCAGAATTTTCTATCTTTCTAGATGACTCGACTCTCTTTCTTGCCGACCCCTCACTTTTTCTCTCTTGGGCTTTAAGGGCAATTCCCTTATCTTTTGGCTTGGCAGATTTAGGAAACATGTCTATTTCATAAGTTTGTAAATCTCCTACCAGTTCTTCCAATTTTAGAGTATTTAAATTACCCAAGGAATTTAGCACAGTGACTTTAGGTATAAAACGTTTAGGAAGGGAACGAAGAATCTTTTTAACAACTCTAGCATTTGGAATATGTTCACCAAGATTATAGCTAGTATTAACAATGTCAGAAAGCCTAGCATAAAATTCATCAAAACATTCATTTTCATGCATGGTGATGGTTTCAAATTGAGTTGTTAAATTTTGCAATTTTGATTCTTTAACAGCATTTGTTCCTTCATGGGTAAGTTGCAAAATATCCCATGCCTCCTTTGACGTGGTGCACGTCATTATGCGATTGAACTCATCAGGTGTGACAGACCCAGAGATAGCACTTAGACCCTTAGAATTAAAAGATGACCATTTAAATACATCATCAGTCCATGAAATGTCAGGTTTCAAGTTGGTCACATTATCAACAGTCACAGTGGGAGGAGTCCACCCTCGTTCAACTAAAATCCAGACACGTTCATCAATGGCTTTTAAAGCCGACCTCATACGGGCTTTCCAATAAGCATAATTTGACCCGTCAAAAATGTTATAATTTCTCCATTTGAACACGCTCTTTTCAAAGATCAATTTATTTCAAAAAAAAATTGATATCTTCAGAAAAATTTTGCAAAAAATAGGAATACGCGATAGATTAGCGTAACCTGCTCTGATACCAATTTGAGAGAGTTGGCGCTTGCGTTCAATTAAGAAATAATATAATAAATACCATTTTTAATCCAAATTAACCCTAAGCATGCAACTAGGTGTGATTGAAACAATATGGAATCATGCAATAAATATTCAACACACAAAGTTTAAGGAAAAATCCCCCACAGGGGCAAAACCATTTGTATATCACTATAATTTGTAAAAGACGGTTTACAATCGGATTACAATGAAATACAGGTTGACTAAGAATTACCCTCGGGTATCGGATTCTGTAGTCGCGGCTGGAATATCCCTTTCCAGTAGGGTTGGCGGCTGGAACTATCCCTGTCCAGTAGGGCTGCAATGAAGAGGAAGGAACGGTCCACTTCACAAGGGTTGAACAACAGCAATGGTGTTCTTGGGTTACCAAACTTTGATTCACATAGATATGGAAGATGTGTGAATCTAAAAACCTAGAATCATAGGACTCAATAGGTGAAGACTTTAGGGTTGATATGCTCTGATAATCGTGGGAAAGTCTTAGAAAAACCAATTCCCGTAGTGGGATTAAATAGGAGAACTTGAGCCCTAAATTTCAGAACATGATCTGAACACGATCTGTTTGGATTTATCCTCGTCGGATCGGTCCGGCCTCTTTAGGCGGATCGGTCCGGTGACATCGGATCGGTTCCTTTTTAAAGACGGATCCATCCGGTTGGCATCGGATCGGTTCGGCATTTTGCCTTCATCGGTTCGCTATGGATCCGGGGCACACTGGCTTCACCTCAGCAAGCGGATCGGTCCGGTCCCTTTGGGCGGATCGGTCCGGATGAACCGGATCGGTTCTTTTATCTGGCCCGGATCGGTCCGGTATGTTCCCTTGATTTCTTTTCTCCTTTTGATATTCGGATCCGTTGATGAGCATATGATTCTTGAATTTCCTCAACGGTGTAACGGCGTACGACATATAAAATGCTAACGGACAAAAAATGTCCTTACACTTTCTAAGGAACTCAATCTTTCTGGAATGAGGGACTGTCCATCATAGGAATTAGGAATCCTGAGATAAGAAGTTGCTCCAGGACGGTACAAAGGAACCCTTGAAGTTCTGAAATGGCTATGCCCAACACTCCTTATTGGCGACGGTGGCATCATGTATGTTAATTATATGTTTCAACCTAATATTACAACTCACCAAGCTAAAGGTACAACTCTGCATAGTTTATCCATTTTTTTATAATAATGTAATTAGTGTTGATGCAAAAAACTAGACTAGTCCTAATTAATTGATCACAGATAAATAAGTAAAACAAATAAGACAAATGAGATTTTTAAAGTGGTTCTGCTCAATGGAAAAGCCTACGTCCACTGTTATGTATTGCTTGACTGTCTCGATTTATTTTTCGATCTTCCTGCAATGAGGGTGTTACAACGTATTTATAGCCCAAGAGGGGTGTCAAGAGTTGTCATGTGAAAGGATGGAATGCCTTGATTTGTTAGCCATTTACATCAATATATAATGAGAATTAAACATAAGACTGCTGATGCTTCATTAACTACACTGGTTGGACTTCCTATTGTTGGTTGGTCTTCCCAGTTGGTTGGTCGGGCTTCCTCGTTGGTCTGTCTTCTTTGTTGGTCGGGGATTTGTATCATACTGACTTAGACTTGTGCCACATTAGATGACACGTACTGGCTTGTAATTGGTCCACGTAAGGTGGTGAATTTTGGTATCAATAAGGGTTAATTATAATTTATGTTATCATAAAGCTACTAGTCAATACTCGAAATCCTAATATGCAAGTCCAATCATAATTTTCCTAATTTAAATAATTCTTAATTTAATTGAATATAAATGAAACCTAAATAATGTGAATTCATTCAATTTAATAATAAAAATAGGAGTAGAATGAGGGATTACAAACCTTAAGGGTTTCTACTCAATTTTAGATCTAGAAATTGGATTTAGGTAAAATTAACACTCATATATATAAGATGGGGAAGTAGATTAATAACTTGCCTTAAAATGCACAAATGTTGAATTTAAAGTGGTGTACGTGAATTCCTTTGAAAAAAGACTTGAAAATATTCTAAAAGCCTCTTTGAAACTTGATTGAAATTATTTAAAACTCCTGTTAAATCCTTGCTTGAAATTGTGTTAAGAAAACCTTTGACTTGATTATAGAATTAGGTTGCTTGAGGAAGAGTTTAAATATAAAACTAGGTTTTATTTAGAGAGAAAATGTGTATAAGGAAGAAATTGAGGTGATAAGTGAAATTTTTTAGCAGGGAAAAACGTAAAAGACCTCCCAACTAGTATTCCCAACAATCATTCCATGAGGGATTACAGCTGGACACCCCAACAATCGTGGGACTTTTTCCATCAATTGCGTCTCTAATAGGCTACATTCATAGTTAAATGTTTTAAATGGGAAACCGATTAAATTTATACTTCCCACATTTTTATATTCTCAAAACTCTCAACTTTCGCAACAAGAAAAGGTCAAACAAATTGAATGCCCTAGGGGTTTTACCTAAATACCACCCCTATCTTTTCGAGAGTCTTATAATATATGAAGGTAAAGCTCATGCCCAATTATCAATACTAAAATCCAATTAATTTAAAAATTACAATTTAGTCCCATAATTTCCAATTAACAAGTTTTTAAATTTAATTTCATATACTTTCATTAATTTACCCATTACAAATTTTAAAATCTAATTTCAAATAATTTCATTAATTTGCCAATTACCATCTCAATATTATTTTAAAGCCAAATTATATATATCCAAATTATTTCCAATTAATTTATTCAAGATATTTATTAAATCCTTTGAAAGTATGTGGTATTATATAGACATCCATTATTTTGCCCACTTGCTTCTCGAAAATTATTTCCACAAGTCTTTGATAAGTTTCTCTGACATTCTTCAATCTGAAGGGCATTAATCGGTAATGGTAGGTCCCCAATTCAGTAACCAAGGTGGTTTTCTCCTCATTTCTAATTTCAACTTGTATTTAATTAAATCTTGAGAATGCGTCCATAAAATACAACAACCCATGACCCACGGTTGCATCTACAAGGTCATCTTTCCTTGATAGGGGATATCATTCCTTAAGGCATTGTCATTTATTCTGAATTATACACAATAACCTTTACTTCCCATTCGGTCTCTTCATTTTGACCACATTTGAGTGTCACTTGGGATAATTAACCACCCGAACAAAGTGTGCATCTAACAACTTTCCTGCCTTATAGTGTGCTTTTTGGTTGCATTCTTCTGAGAAGGCTCTATTTTTTCGTCTAATCATTCAAAGTGTGGGGTCAATGTTCAACTAATGTGTTCATACCGAGGCATAAATGTCGAGCATGTGTTTTTTACTCCAAGTTATTATTCCATGATGGCATCAAAAGAAATCTACCAGCATTTGCCTTTGATCAGTAGTTATAGATGATCCAATGTATACCACCCTTTCTTGTCTTGCTCTATACAAGAAAAATGGGATGAGTTCTTTTACCGGTGACATTCTCGTCAGTTAATCCCTAGGATCTAATATGCTGACGTTAAAGGTTTCCTTCTTCCTTTTCAGTCCAGTGAAGTAGCAGTTCTTAGCAGGAGCATAACTTCACCGTAACATTCCTATTCCACTTAGTGTGGGGAATTAAAGGGTGATGTAACACCCCATATTTTTGGAATTTAGTTCAAAATATTATTGGATGAATTGGAATAATTATCCGAGAATTTTATTTGTGTATTAGAAACTAATTATGTGAGATTATATGAATTTTAGTGAAAATAATTAAATAGTATATAGATTCAATAAATCAAGTTTTAAATATATTTATATGGATGTATTTTAATTAATTAAAACTTATTTGGGATTTATTGAATTTTTATTTGACTTTTTTTAAAATTAGCTAGTATGTTTTTTTTTAATATATTTTTGGCCATATAAATGATGCAGCAGATATGTTGGAAATATTTCAAATTAGAAGAAAAAAATGAAGTTAAATTAGTATTTATTGTTTAGTCATTAAAAGGAGCTATTATGCTTAATTTAACTTTATTTATGAGTTTGAAGGAGAATATGTGAGGTGTATGACGAGATTGATACATACCCCAAGTTTGTATCAAATTACACAACCCATTTTTTTCTTATATTTATTTATAAGCAGGGATATGTAATTTTAAATATCTATTTTATTAATATGTTTTTTTCATGTTTTCCAACCATCGGTCCTGCCATCCTATCAAACTGCCAGAAATAAAAAGAAGGGTTGTTATAGGATTCTTTTCTCATACGGAAAAAAATAGCCGTATAGATTTTTCTCAGCTTCTTAAATGATTATTAGTTATTTGGTCAATAATAAGGGCTAGTGTAAGGACACATTTTCAATGTGTCAAGTTTGTAATAATGTTTATTATAAAAAAAATTAATATTAACTTTATTCCGTTTGGACAAAACTACTTGAGTCATAAGTTAGGATTGTGTTCAGTTTGTTGTTCAAGTCTATGATACATTTCGAAGACTGTGGTAGCCAAGTTTAAACGATATCAGATAACGAGTTTCATTTTAAGCTTCGTCTTCATCTATGGTATCTCAAGAAGGTATGAATTTTTATTATGTTTGATCCTTGGATTTTACATTTGAGTGTTAAAAGTTCTATTGAGGCCATTTTCGAAAATGAATTTTTAAAGAACAATATTTTTTTTTTAACTTTGTTCGAATGAGTTTACTATTTCTTTTAAAGAAGTTATATAGTTTTGTTCAAACAACTTTGAGGGTTTCATTCAAACAAGCTTTAAGAGAAATATTTTTGCTTTGCAGAAAGTTCTCACGCAAAGGTCGTTTGAAGTCCATTTAAGCGAAATTAGCTATGTCATTCAAATGACTTTGTTTTGGTTCAAATGAAATGACTAATATCATTCGAACGAGTTTGTGTTTTTCATTCGAACGAATTACCTCAAGTTACATTTTTCCGTTGTTTACTTATTTTTATATAAATAAACGGCACAACAAAGATTTTAAAAAGAGAGGGTTTACAAAAATGTTCTTCATAAAAAAAACAAACTCTTCAAAATGTTAGTTTATACCTTATGTTTTAAGATCCAATTTTTAACATAATATGTCTATTTGAGATCTCCAGTTTAAGCACCAATATCAAGTTTACTCTTCAATCTTGTTGATTTTTTATTACAATGGATTCGTGTTGCATTGGCTAATAGCTGGACTAATCAAAAAGCAAGTAAGATCGATGGATATTGAGACGTGGAAAGCGCCTGCATTGTGAAGGCCATTACAGTTTAAGTTGTGAAGAAGGTGACAAGGAACAAAAGCGCATCAAGTCTTGAAGGCGTCGAGTCTATGAGTAAGTATACTTTGTCCTTCTATGAAAGCTATATCATAGTAAACTTGTGTGGCTAGGCCATCCAAGATTTTTTCCATTGTGAATTTTCCTCATATATCACGGCATTATGTGACTACTTATTTTATTCTTAATATATCACCTAGATTCATATTTAGGGCAAGAAAAAATTATATAATTGTTTAACACTACGTTTGTTTTATTTGTGAATATATAAAATTGGTTTTAATTTCTCATTCACTTAATTTGAATTAAAAAATTAAAAATTGGTATAACCCTAGAGCTAGCACGTTTTCTGAGTCATTGTTCTTAATTTGACTTTATTTGTGAGTTTGAGGGGGAGATTACGTGAGATATATGAGGAGATTGGTATATAGACGACTTTGGTATGTATTTTATGTGGTTATTTTTATTAGAAATAATAAACATTAAATTAGTAAGAATATTAATTTTTAAGAACACATATATGAGAGTTTAAGTCTCATTTAATGGGGTATTTATGAGGGGATGTGAAGGGTTAAATGGGAAAATGAAGTGAGGAATAGTAGGATCTGAAGCATAATGTTTTTTTAAAGATTTTAGGATCATTTCAAACCTACCTATTGATATATAAAAGTGTGTTAAGGTTTGTGTCTTTTAGGCATCTTTTAACATGAAAATTCTAGAGAATATAACATAAGATAGAAAATGTGAGAAATAAGATGATCTTGAAGGAAATTTTCACAAACAAAAAGAATGAGGTTTAAATAAAAGATGGAGATTATAAATATTTCTAAGTCAATATTTTTAATAATTTTGGTGATTTGATTTGAAGGTTGAATTTTAAGCGATTTGTCTTAGGTGATCGTCCTCCCGTGGTTTATTTTGCTTGCTACATGTATTCGCCCTTATTTGTATATATATTTTATGCTACGGTGTGCATCCTTATATGTATTACTTGTACTATATATAATGATTGATGCACGCATGATACATGATCATTATTTTCATGTCGAGTAGTCGGGTGTGATACTCCGTAAAATTTAATAATAGATTGATTAGGTTTAATATAAACTCACGGGAATCAAACAATTGAATATCATTCTAAGCATGACTGTAAAAAAATTAAATGCATAAAAAATGCATAAAAAAATAACTGTAATATACCATAAGTGAAATACATAACTCTAATACCGAACCAACAAAAATTATTAGTACCATCACATAATTATCAATGTATCAACATAAATCAAACTAGTGAAACGATCTCAGGGTGGAGGCGACACAACTATTTATGTCCTGAAAAATGTTAATAGGTAATGTTAACAACAAGTTTAAGAAGCATAATAATGTATGTTGATACAAAATTTAATCTGCTGACTTGGACCAACCATATGAAGACACGTGGCTATCTACATGGCAACAACAAGCACTTCCGAGATGATCATACGCTCCGAGGAACTCTTATGCTCCGAGGAACAAGACCTCTCCGAGGAACTCTTATGCTCCGAGGAACAGGACCTCTCCGAGGAACTCATTAGCACCGAGAAGCTCAGGCGGTCCGAGCTACTCAGGCGGTCCGAGCTGCATCTCGAACAAAGCATTAATAGCTGGATAACCAACTGTTCAACTGATTCATTAAATGCTTATCGTTCTGACGCACACGCAAAGAGGGCATTAAATGTATTACCCCTTCATATGTATATCATTTAATGTATTACCGTTTCACATTACAGCCTCAGGGCTATAAATACATTGTATAATCCACATTGTAAGGGAGCTGATCCTAAATCCAAACTTTGGGATCCAGAACGGAATTTCTTGTAATCGAGAATTCCCAAACACTCAGCAATAAAATAACAGTGGACGTAGGCCATTCTTATAAGGTTGAACCACTTTAAAATCTTTTGTCTCATTTATTTATCTGTGATTGAATTATTAGAGTGATCTAATTTTTTACATCAACAGATTGGCGTCGTCTATGGGAACGACTGGTAATATCGTTTTCTCACCAATAACAATCCAATACCAATGGCTGATATACCTGAATCCAGCAATCGAAACACTGGAACCCCTCCAAATCCATCTGCTCCACCAATTATTCCAGATCTGACTGGAATGATGGCGAATCTGGCTCAGGGCCAGACCGTCATGCAAGAAACGATGCGACAACTCATCCAAACCCTCCATGGCGGTGCGCCAGCCCATTCCGGATCACGAAGCATTCAAAGAAATATCCGTGCGCCTTCTGTGCGTACTAGGCGCACTAGTTCATATCGCAATGAGGAATCTGAAGATTTTTCTTATCAACCTGGACGAACTTCGTCAGTGCGAGCCACAGATACTGAACAACGTGTCACCCTCTCCCCAGAAAGGGCCAGTGCATTGGAAAGATTAAGTAGGGCTTCTCCTTTCGATCGATTAGGCCCTAGGAGGAACAAAATTCCTCTTAATACAGCGTCGAGGAGCTTTCGACGACCATCAGATTTAAGGGAAAGATCTGCCCAGTCGTGACCAGTTGCTCGTCATGATGGATCTATTGACCGACTAGCTGCTCGTCGAGATAAATCCCAGGAATCCACTTCAACGCGATCAGTTGCTCCAACCAATAGGCCCGAGGAAGGAAATGATGCTTGGAAAGGATCTATTCAGAGGCTGGAGGATAGATTAGGGGAAATGGCTAAGGCCAAGAACCCTCTACAACGAACCTTTGTTCGAGGAACACCTTTTGTCCAGGATATTGTTGATTTTCCAACGCCATCAAAGTTCAAAGCACCTATTGTGACTCCCAAGTATGATGGAAAAACTGACCCTGTCCTTCATATAGAACAATATCAAGCTGCTGCCGACATCTATGCTGTCCCAGACGAGATGAGATGCAGGGCATTCTCGGGAACTCTTACCGGATCTGCTCAGATATGGTATAATAATCTTCCTCGGGGTAAGATTTCAACTTTTCTTCAACTGGCCGAGTTATTCATTGGGAATTTCTGCTTCGGAGCAAAGCCAGTTAAACGAGTAGCACATTTGTTAAGTGTTAGACAAAAAGCTGGTGAGAGTATTAGAGATTATATAACTCGTTTTAATAATGAGAAACTCGAAGTCATTGATTACGAGGAGAAGACAGCTATTACTGCTTTGATGAGTGGACTACTGCCGAACAAGTTGTACTACACTTTGGCCAAAGATCCACCTTGAACCATGTCGGACCTGATGGGAAAAGCGTACAAGATTATGAATGCCGAGGAGGCTATGTCTGCAAAGAAGAATATGGACGCCAAAGAAACCAAGGTGGAAAGTGATAAAGCTAAGAAGAAAGAGCATAAGAACAATGGTGGTGACAAACATTCCAAAAGTAGGTCGTCATGGGAGGTCTTGAAGAAATTTGATAATTACACGCCTTTGAAGGCAAATATCAACCACGTCCTGGAAGAAATTAAGAATAGCGAGGAGTTAAACTGGCCAAAGAAAATGAAGTCAGATCCTGACACGAGGAATAGGGAGAAATATTGCGAGTTCCATAAGGATCATGGCCATATGACCAAAAATTACATAGCTCTTCAGAACGAGATTGAAACACTCATCCGACGAGGAAAGCTAGCAAAGTATGTTGATCGGGGAGGCGAAAGAAGAAACAACGACCGAACTAGAGAGAGGTCTAGATCTCCTCGTCGAGCAGAGGAGAAAAAGAAGAGAAACCATGAAGATGATCCAGATGATGACCCCGATCTTCCCAAGAAACCAAGGCATCCAGAACGAGAGGTATTTTCAATACGCTTTGGGTTATTTGATTGTAATGTTATTACAGGAGGAGATGCAGGAGGAGGAGACCTTACTGCAGAAAGAAAAGCTTACCTCAGAGAGGCTCAAGCTTGCTCTTACATTCAGCGAATAAATTTAGCTGAGGAAGATCGCCCGAGAAAGGTGAATAAGGAGAAGTTGGTCATTGGGTTCTCAAAGAACGACCTTGTAGGTGTTTTATATCCTCACGATGATCCACTAGTGATCAAGATGAGAATGAAGGAGGTAATGATTTCAAGAGTGCTGGCCGACAATGGTAGCTCGACAGACATCATGTTCTACTCGTGTTTCGATAGTTTAAATTTAAAGCTATCTCAATTGGAGCCTTACCACAGACCCCTCATCGGTTTTTCTGGCGAGAAAGTATTTCCACTTGGGACGATCAAGTTGGATATATTCATTGGTATGTGGCCTGCTTGTCGGACAGAAAGAATACGCTTTTTCGTGATGGATAAGAATGTCCAGTCATCTTACAATATCATCATGGGAAGAGTAGGATTGAAGAAGTTCGAGGCTGTACCATCTACAGTGCACCAATGCCTAAAATATCCAACAAACTTTGGAGTAGGAGTTATGAAAGGTGATCAGAAAGTAGCTCGGGAGTGCTATTATTCATCCGCCGAGCAAGATGAATTGGAAGAATCAAAGAAAAAGACTACTACCTATCAAGTGGATGAAGGTGCAGAAATCGAAACTTTGGATCCTCGAGATGAGTCGCAACTCGTGAAAGGTCAAGTGGTGGAAGCTACTAAAAATATAATTCTGGACGACGAACACCCTGAACGAACTACTCAAATAGGTTCATCATTGGAAACCTCACTAAAACAGGAATTGATAAATTTCCTTAGAAGCAGAAGACAAACTTTTACGTGGAGTCATGAAGATATGCATGGGATAGACCCAAACTTCTTATGTCACGAGGTCAATGTGAATAAGAAAATCAAGCCTGTGAAGCAGAGAAGAAGAGTATTCAGTCTCGAGAAGAATCAAGCTATACAGGAGGAAGTCGAGAAGCTCCAGAAAGCTTGTTTCATTGAAGATGTTAAATATCCAGATTGGTTAGCCAATGTGGTGATGGTAAAGAAGAAAAACAACAAGTGGAGGATGTGTGTGGAATTCACCGACCTCAACAAAGCATGCCCAAAGGATCACTTTCCATTGCCCCGAATTGATCAACTAGTGGATGCTACCTCGGGACACGAGTTGCTGAGCTTCATGGATGCTTATTCTGGCTACAATCAAATTAAAATGAAACCTGAGGACAGAGAAAGTACTTATTTTATCACCCCTAGGGGAACTTATTGTTATAATGTTATGCCTTTTAATTTGAAAAATGCAGGTGCGACATATCAGAGGCTGATGAACAAGGTCTTTGATGAACAAATCAGTGACAACATGGAAGTCTATGTTGACGATATGCTGACAAAAAGCAAGAAAGCTGTCGATCATCTAGTTGACTTAAGCCAGACTTTTGATCAACTAGATAAATATCAAATGAAGCTGAACCCGACGAAGTGCGTCTTTGGAGTACGAGAAGGCATGTTTCTCGGGTACATTGTCAATCAGCGAGGCATTGAAGCAAATCCTGAAAAGATCAAAGCTCTATTAGGGTTGCGATCTCCAACAACGAAGAAGGAAGTACAGAGTCTCACTGGACGAGTAGCAGCACTCAATAGATTTGTGTCACGAGCAACTGACAGATGTCTCCCATTCTTCAAAACACTCAGAAAGACTTTTGAGTGGAATGATGAATGCGAGAAGGCTTTTCAAGACTTGAAGAAATACTTGGGAGCACCCCCACTATTGTCCAGGCCGGTGATGGGAGAGAAATTATATTTGTACCTTGCAGTATCCGAGAATGCAGTTAGCTCGGCGTTGATCAGAGTGGAAAATGGAGTACAAAAGCCAATTTACTACACAAGTAAGGCCTTTCGAAGTGCAGAGATCAGATATCCAAGGCTGGAGAAATTGGCACTAGCGCTGATTGAGGCGAGTAGGAGAATGAGGCCATACTTCCAGGCTCATACTATAGTAGTATACACCGATGTTCCATTGAGACAAGCCCTTCATAAGCCAGAGAAATCGGGGAGATTGATGTACTGGGCAATAGAGCTCGGAGAATATGATATAATTTATGAACCCAGATCATCACTAAAAGGGCAGGTTGTAGCAGATTTCATAGCGGAGTTCACCTATCCTGATACCCCCGAGGAGAAAAAGTTACTCGCTGATCAACCTGTGGATGTTACAAGATCAACAAACACAAGCCCAGACCAATTCCGATTGGTAAAAGGGCGTGTGGATGTTACAGGATATGATGCAAAGATAGTTCCGGATGAGGAACAAGAGTTGCTCGCTGATCATCCTGTGGATGTTACAGGATCAACAAACACTGGCTCAGACCAACTCCGGTTGGTAAAAGGGCTAGTGGATGTTACAAGGTCATTAAATTCGAGCTCAGACCAACTTCGATTGGTAAAAGGGCAAGAAAAGATGATCGACGAGGAGCGGGAAAAATCCAGGGAGGATGAAAGGAAGCAGCAAATATTTCATCGAGGAACTCTGACTGATCAAAAATTTGAAGACGAGTTACCTATATGGAGGCTATATGTAGATGGCTCATCTTGCACTGCAGGATGTGGCACGGGGATAGTTCTGAGCACTCCGGACGAGGTCGATATGGAATACGCCTTGCGTTTCCAATTCAAAGCTTCCAACAATGAGGCAAAATATGAGGCCATGATTGCAGGGTTTAATTTGGCAAAAATTATGGAGGCGCAGTAGGTTGTGATCTTCAGTGACTCTCAATTGATTGTAAACCAAATGATGGGAGTATATGCAGTTAAAGGAGAATTAATTATCAGATATCATGCAAAGGCAAAGGAGCTGTTGTCAGAATTTGCCGCTATTCAGCTGGTCAGAATACCAAGAATGAAGAATGCGAGAGCAGACGCCCTAGCTCGACTAGCATCAGCTACTCGCACCTAGCTACGACGAACAATCCCAATTGAAGTGTTAGCTGGTCGGAGTATAGATAAAGATCTGAAGATGAACTTTATCACCCTTTATTTAGGACCATCTTGGATGGATCCCATCAGGGTATATATCGAGGAGGGAGAATTGCTAATTGATAAGCTCGCAGCCAAGAAATTGAAGTTTAAAGCTGCTCGGTATGTACTAACTAATGGTGTTTTATATAGACGAGGAATTATGGCAGGTTTACAGAGATGTGTACATCCCACCGAGGTGAAAGATTTAATTGAAGAGATCCATGAAGGGTCTTGTGGAGCACATGTAGGAGGTCGGACACTTTTACAAAGGGTGATGACGCAGGGATACTACTGAACGACGATGAGGGTAGATTGTATAGCCTATGCTAAGAAATGTGACAAGTGCCAGCGCTTTTCCTCCATTCGAAGAACTCCACAAGCATTGTTGTCACCCATAACTTCCCCTTGGCCATTTGCCATGTGGGTAATTGAATTGGTTGGACCACTGCCAACGACCCGAGGAAGGTTCAAGTACCTCGTCGTCGCAGTGGATTATTTTACTAAGTGGGTAGAAGCTGAGCCACTCATTGATATGACATACGAGAAGGTGTACCAATTTGTTTGGAAGAACATCATTTGCCTATATGGTCTCCCTCATGCCTTCATCACAGACCATGGGATACAATTTGATAACGAGGAGTTTGCCACCTATTGTCATCAGTCAAATATTTTGAAGGTCCATTCAGCACCAAGCCATCCTCAAATCAATGGTCAAACTGAAGTGACAAACAGGACGCTGCTGAACGGTTTGAAGAAAAGATTGGATGATGCGAAAGCAAACTGGATCAACGAGCTACAATCAGTACTTTGGGCTTACCGAACTACTCCCCGAGTAGCAACTGGAGAATCACCATACATGCTGGCGTTCGAAAGTGAAGCTGTCATACCTGCCGAGTTGGGCCTCCCAACTTACAGGGTACTGAATTTAAATTCCCCTGTCAGCGACTTAATGAGAAGACTGGATTTAAACATGCTCGAGGAAGTTAGAGAAGAAGCAGCCATTAGAAATGCTGCTTACCAGCAGCGAACAGCTTTGTTCTACAACAAGAGGGTGAAGAAGTGCGACCTGAAAGAAGGAGACTATGTGCTTAAGAAATTAATTCAAAAGCATAATAAACTGGAGGCAAACTGGCTTGGACCATACCGAGTTACAGAAGTTGTTCGACCAGGAACTTATCGAATAGCCACTTTAGAAGGCGAGGAGTTTAAAAATGCCTGGAATGCAGAGCACCTACGCAAGTATTATCAGTGATGTATATGTAACACAGTTTCCATCAGTATGTATAAAATGAAAATATTCTGCAAGTTTCTCTATTTATTGAAAACTTTTCGGGGAATGCTAGTGCTATGCACTACTCGGAAAAGCTCGGCAGACTACTCAACGAAATATTCCAAACTGTACCAACATAGTTGGTCGACGAGGAGAAAATATTCCAAACTGTACCAAGTATGGTTGGTCGGGGATAAAAACCCACTAATTGTAGTTGGTCGACGAGGAGAAATATTCCTAAAAATGCCAACCTGTTTGGCTAGGAAACGAAATATTCCAAGCTGTACCAACTTAGTTGGTCGACGAGGAGAAAATATTCCAAACTATACCAACATAGTTGGTCGACGAGGAGAAAATATTACAAACTGTACCAAGTATGGTTGGTCGGGGATAAAAACCCACTAATTGTAGTTGGTCGACGAGGAGAAATATTCCTAAAAATGCCAACCTGTTTGGCTAGGAAACGAAATATTCCAAACAGTACCAACTTAGTTGGTCGACGAGGAGAAAATATTCCAAACTGTACCAACATGTTGGTCGACGAGGAGAAAATATTCCAAACTGTACCAACTTAGTTGGTCGACGAGGAGAAAATATTCCAAACTGTACCAACTTAGTTGGTTGACGAGGAGAAAATATTCCAAACTGTACCAACTTAGTTGGTTGACGAGGAAAAAATATTCCAAACTGTACCAACTTAGTTGGTCGACGAGGAGAAAATATTCCAAACTGTACCAAGTATGGTTGGTCGGGGATAAAAACCCACTAACTGTAGTTGGTCGACGAGGACAATTTATCGACCTTGGTTGGTCGGACACATTTTATGAAAAAGACACAAATTTACCAAGTATGGTTAGTCGGGGATAAACTCTCACTAACTATAATTGGTCGACAAGCACAATTTAACAACCTTGGTTGGTTGGAAAAATTTTAAACATTTTTATACTCGTAACTTTATCGAGCACTATTATTGAAACTTGTAACTTTTTTACTAAGTTGGTCGATGAACAACACTATTATCATCTTTTTAACAGATATGCATAAATGTAAAGTGTTTGATATTTACAAGACAATAGCAATTAAGATTTGCAAGCAATAATGAAAGTCTTTCATTAAATTCGAAATAAATTACAAGTTACATTGATAATAAAATGAAAATTACATGTATACTAACTGTTACATTACAAATTCCTATTCTATTGGTCTTTTCCCATCAGCTTTCGATACAGGTTCCTCGCCAGCAGGCGGATCATTGAAAGACTGAGGAGAATTGATGAAGTTCAAATCCTTCAGCATCCTGACGTTCATCACAGAAGGTCGATCTAATAGATGCTCGGGACGAGATACCTCGATCTGAGAGTGAAGATTATAGTCACCGAGGTATTTTGAAATTAAGCTTCGAGGAATAGCCCGAGCATGGATCCACTCCATCTCCAAGTTATACGGTGGCACAGGCAGGTCAAGCAACCCGGGATCATGGTAGTCCCATATATAGTGTCCTTGTTCGATCTTCAACACACCCAAGGCATTCAGCCAGCCTTGCTTGTATCCCTCATTGTTGGCATTCTGGATACGATCATCCAAATGGAATAATGCTTCATTGTATCTAGCCATCCAGAATTCCCTGGGCTGTTTGTGGAACTGATATGTTAGCCTTTCTAGCTGCTCGTGGAGATTCTTGGTAAAAAGCTCCTTATTCTCCAAGATTGATTTCTGCGCAGAGATCTATTTCTCCAAGTCCCTTATCTTCTTGGACATATCGGACAAAGCCTGGTTCTTCGCCATTAGTTGGAAGGCCTGATTCTCTAAGGCAGACGCTGTTCTCTGTTCCTCGACCAGCACCCGAGCTGCTCTTCCTCGACCCCGAGGAGCTCTTGCTCGTCCCCGAGGAGATGTGGAAGTGCCCGACCTCCTCAAGGTGTCCAACTCTTCCCTTAATTTGGCATTCTCAACCTCTAAAAATGAAAATCCCTCATCAGTCACTGGGATTAGGGCTGTTGAAGAAGAAGCTACAGACTTCAACTGCGCTAGCTCCTTCTGTAAATTATTATTCTCTTGCTCCAGCAGCTCGACAATTTGTCTGCACTGTTCAACCTCACCCTTCAGAGTTCTCTCCCTCAGATCATACCCAGCAAAAAGCTTCTCGTAGCCCTTGTCAGCAACGATCAACTTATACTTCTTCTCGTACCCCTCATGCAGTAAGGTAGTTGATTCCTTGTACTGATTCTGAAGGTCTTCGAGGGTACACTGGAGATCCTCGATCATTTCATAGTAAGCCACATTATTGGCTACAGCTCGATCAAGTAAACACTTCAGGTACTGATATGCTTCGACTGCCTGTTCTGAAGCATCATGACCAAGGATGTCGGCAACTTCTGATGTACTCAGGTCTGTGTGACCAGCCTTGTAATATTCATTACATTGCTGCATCAGCTTTGTATCATTGGCAGATAGTAGATCCATCCTGGCCAGAAACTAGCAGAGAAAGAAAAGACAATCATCAAAAAGAAAATCAAGACAGAGTACAAATAGAAAAGAGACAACCGTATAGAAGAAAGAACTCAAGTTTTATTAGATCATGAAATTTGGAGTTACAAATTCTGGGTTACATTTGACAAGAAAGATAAAAAGAAATGTAAACCCGAACAACATTACACCTTTTCCTTATCTCCCAAAACTTTCTCGGAAGGTTGGGAGGAGGAAGCAGGTTGCTCGGAGGGAACTGTGGGTTGTTCGGAAAGCACCAGCTGTTGCTCGGAAGAAGAAATAACTTGCTCGGCAGCATGCTGGTTTGTTAGGGCATGTTCTCCCACTACCATTGAAGACTCCTCAGAGGTAGCTTCGTCCTCTTCTAATTCTTCCGGAGTAGGAGGGGGACCAGGGATGTGTCTCTGGAAGAGCTCGGATGACTCGTCGACCTTCATTTCCTGAAGTGCAGCAACCCATCCGCCCCTAAAATACTTTAGACTGCCATAGTCCACTTGAGAGGCCATGGCAGCACACCCCTTATTCCACCCCTTGTCCCAGCCAGAGCTGAAGGACTTCTTCACAGCAGCTTTCCTTTTGGCCTTCTCCAAGGCAAGCTTCTCGAACAGCAAATCATCAGCAGCTTTCAGTTTTTGTTCAGCTTCCTCTTTCTGCCGAGTTACTTCCTGGAGCTGGACCAACCTCTCCTCAGCAACTTTGAGCTTATTCTCAAGCTCCCCTTCAGCCCTGAGCTTCTCTCCGAGATCTTTATTTGCCTTATCCAAGGCAGCCTTTTTCTTCTCCAACTCCTTGGAGGCATCAACAACTCGAGCTTTTTCTTGCTCGGAGGAGGCAAGCTTTCTCTCCCAGATAGCCTTATCAGTGGCATATTGCTGGCGAGAGTCTTCCAAAGATTTGATAGGCTCTTCCATAGCTCCCTCCACACTGGATGAGGAGCATGAGGCTTTAATGGCTTCATCCTTTTTCAGGATTATGTTAAAGCAGCTCGTCAACTGTAAACAGAAAAAGAAAGCAAGTTAGTAACAAGAAATGACAAAGGAAACTATGAAAAGTTTAAAGTAAAGAAACTTACTGAAGCAAGGTGACGAGCAGCCAAAGAAGTAACCATGTCCAGAGTAAGATTATCTTCATTACCCTGGACCTCGGGAATGGTCCTGGACTTCTTCGAGCTCATAGCGGAGCTCGGAGGGACAAAAGTGGGAACTACAGTCCCAGCTAGGGGTGTTCACGGGTCGGTCGGTTCGGTTTTGATCGGGTTTTTTGGGCCGAACCGACCATGTCGGTTTTTGGAGGAGGAGAACCGAACCGAACTGAAAATGCTGAAAAACCGAACCGAACCGAACCGAATCGGGTCGGTTTTTGACAGGGTCGGTTCGGTTTTTTCCTTTATTTTAATAAAAAATATTTTTTTTTAATACCTAATATAAATATAAAATAAAAAATATAATATAATATGTCAACACTAATATAAATATAAAATTAAAAAGTATAAAAATTAATTCGGTTCGGTTCGGTTCAAAATCGGTTTTTTTATGTCGAAACCGAAAATCGAACCGACCCTGTCAGTTTTATACCTGATTAAACCGAACCGAACCGACCCTTAAAAAAACCCGGCCCGAAAATTTTCGATTCGGCTCGGTTTTGTCGGTTTGTCGGTTTGATCGGTTTTTTTGCACACCCCTAGTCCCAGCAGCTGGGGGCTGAGCAGTGGTGTCAGCCAAATTGACCGAGGAGCTTTTCTTCAGCCTCCTCGGGGAAACAATTACAGATTCAACCAAGGATGAATCCTTGGTCGGTGATATCACAATCACCTTTCCAGCAGCAGCAGAGCTGCTCGGAGCCACTGCGGGCTTATCAGCAACCTTCTCGGAGGCTTTAGCAGGAGCAGCTGAAGGAGCTGCACCAGTTTTCTTTGTCCCCTCCTTTGGGACATCAATCTTAATCCTTTTTACCTCCCCAGAACCGGAGGCAGTTTTCTCAAATAGAGCAGGAGTCCTTCTCTTCTTCATCCTTTTGCTCAAAGGAATGTGGGATTCAGGAGATGAACTTGCAGAGGCTGGTACTGGCTCTGCTTCAATGATCACTGGACGAGCAGTGAAGGAGGTTGTGTAGCTCTTGTACTGGAGCAGATACGAAGCCGACCTGATGTGCTCGTCAGCAACCCTTTGATGCAGACCCCAGATAAGTCCCAAATGCCTTATATTGACATATGTTTCTTTGGGGCACCTTCTCTTGCTATCAACTGCAAATAAACAAACATTGTTATCAGTAACACATTTTATCAAACACAAAACAAACATGATTTCAAGATAAATAAAATAAATAAAAATAACCTATCCCATTGCCATAAGGAGGGCATCTGGGACCCTGGTAAACCTCATCTCCGGTTAAAGGAGGGTGTTGCCAATTTTTTACAACAACCCCATGTTCAAAATAATCCCTGTTGGCATCAGGGAGATTGACTACTAAAGCTCTATTTATAAACCTAGTTTTTAAATAATAAATATTATCATTAACTGTCCATCTATAGCAGTACATGATTTCTGGAATTCCTATACGAGTTCCATGCACTTGATTTAATTTATACACCCCATTAACTATTCTCCATGTGTTGGGGCTATTCGTGCAGGAACAACATCAAAGTACTGACAAAATTCCACACACAGAGGATTTGGTGGAAAAGAAAATCCACTCTCATCAAAAAAGAGACTGGGGAACTAATGTCCCTCAGCCAAATTGAAATAATTAGAAGGCTCAGAAAGCTCTTCCAATACAACCCAAGAAGGAATGGAAAAATCAGATCGAAATTTGTCAAGAGAGTCAACAGGGTAAACCATGATGATGAATTAAAAGAAATGAAGAAGAAGAAGAAAGAAGATCTTACAGAAAAAAGACTGAAGTTGTTGACAATGAACGATGGAAGAGATGAACGTACAAGAGAGTAGAAGACAATGAAAAACTCGAAGATGAAAATTTGAAAAGATAGAAGACGATGGGAGTCTCTGTGAAGTTTAAATACCTTGCCTTGGGAACTGGCGAAGTAATGATTATAAAAAGGATGATTACGTTACCGGCGGCTAAAAAGGCATTAAATATTAGCGCGGGAATCAAAGCGAACAACAGCGACTAAAAAGACGAAAAGTGATGCGGGAACTGAAGCGAGCAGAAAAGTCTAAAAAAGCATGATTCTACGAATTGGGAAGGAGAAATAAATACAAGGGAGATGATCCTAAAAATCAGGAAGAACTATTTAAAGCTACCGTATTCCGAGAAAGAATGTTCCATACTCCTCAAATTTCGAACAATGAAACATTGAGGGCTTCTGTTGATACCAAATTTAATCTGCTGACTTGGACCAACCATATGAAGACATGTGGCTATCTACATGGCAACAACAAGCACTTCCGAGATGATCATATGCTCCGAGGAACTCTTATGCTCCGAGGAACAAGACCTCTCCGAGGATCTCTTATGCTCCGAGGAACATGACCTCTCCGAGGAACATGACCTCTGCGAGGAACTCATTAGCACCGAGAAGCTCAGGCGGTCCGAGCTACTCAGGCGGTCCGAGCTGCATCTCGAACAAAGCATTAATAGCTGGATAACCAACTATTCAACTGATTCATTAAATGCTTATTATTCAGACGCACGTGCAAAGAGGGCATTAAATGTATTACCCTTTCATATGTATATCATTTAATGTATTACCCTTTCACATTACAGCCTCAGGGCTATAAATACATTGTACAATCCTCATTGTAAGGGAGCTGATCCTAAATCCAAACTTTGGGATCCAAAACGGAATTTCTTGTAATCGAGAATTCCCAAACACTCAGCAATAAAATAACAGTGGACGTAGGCCATTCTTATAAGGCTGAACCACTTTAAAATCTTTTGTCTCATTTATTTATCTGTGATTGAATTATTAGAGTGATCTAATTTTTTACATCAACAATGTAATTGATTTTGATTTACAACATAACTACGCACCTTCTTCTAGTCTTTTAGTTCCTTTTAAGTTAACCCAACCCAAAACGACCTTAAATATCATATGCGTCTACTCCTGAGCCTATATGTTCCCCATGATTAAGTCTTATTCACCGCTATAGAATTTTATGCACCAATTCCACTTTTATTTATGTATACGTCACAATTGTATAATATCACAAGAAAAATTAGTATCTACATCTACATCCACATAGTACAAGTATGGTCCAATAAATGTACCTCATAAAAGGGCATTATCACAAGCCCACATAAAAGGAAGGCCTATTTATCTTACCGTCTTCAGGGATCACACACACATACTAGGCATAGTTATAGGTTATCTCATGCCTATAACCACTCAAATATATAATAGGGATACTCATTACACCTTCACACCATTCATATAGCCCCATATATAAAGTTATATAAAAGAATCAACCCGCCAACCTTTCACAGATACAACAGGAATCTCAACATGTAATGTTCAGGATAAATATAAACGAGTAAAATTCGTCCTCATCACATCAGGGTATCAGTCACCATAGATCGCATCCTCGTAAGGATATCCCCTCTAGTATGTATCCCACAAGTACACACACCCGATATGTTTGCACATCATATACAAAACAAAGTCTGAACCCAAAATCAATACACAAAAATTTCAACCGTGTACAATGTTGGTAAAATATTTATAATAAATTCAATAAAATTTAGAAAAATACAAAACTAGCACACACACATTCGTAATTCAAAGATCTACAATTTTATATATTCTAAGTTGTTTAAATGACCTTATATATGTCGTTCAAATGAGGTCCTTAAGGTCATTCGAGTAAACTTCAGACAAGCTTCAAACGAGATGACGCAGGTCTCCTTCTCCAACTTTAAAAAAATCCACCATTTTTAACCTTCAAACCTCACTCCAAAGATTGTAACCATCTACAAACCTCATATATGTGACACCCCGCCTAATTAAATACCGGGCGATCACTCCTTTATTAAATTAAAATCAAGGTGAACAGTTGGTTCATTCTTAGCATCACTGTCGAAAAATACTTTTCTAATTTAAACACCCTAAATAATTAAGCTAAGTGTCAAAACCATTTTAGACTTTACTCTCGAAATTTTATTTTATATAAACCAACATTTAAAACTTTGCATAATTCACAATTTAATAGTCACACCACAACTATCCTGGAACATACAATCCAAATAATCAAACATTCAACTAATTGAATCCAACATTTAATACTTTAAATGAAAACATCCTGGCAATAATAAATTTCAAAGTGAAAGTACTGGAAATAAATGGATTACAATATCCAATAAAATAACTGAATAATGGAAAGGGCGACACAAGCCCAACTAAAATAAATAATGCTAAGAGTAGAATCAAATGAATGAGGTCGTCTAAGCAAGAGGCCTGCAACTCCCACCTAAGCTGCAGCATGTTCCTTCCAAAGGATCCTATGCAAGACGCCCCTGTGGCTGGGCACCTGTAATATATACATATATATACAAGAGAGAAAGGAAAAATAGAAACGAGTCAGAGCCCGATTGTGAAAATGATTTAAAATTTATTTAGCAAGTATTCAAAATGTTTACAGGCCAATGCAACACCATATTAGTGCGGCACTCCCTTGAGAAATTCTCACCTCTCTTCTAATGTGCACGCCTATCGCACTAACCTTCCCAACGGTTTAACTTATCTTAGGTTACTCGTAAAATTTAAACCTGAACAATATAATTGTTTAAGAGGATAATTTCATTTAGTAACAAAGCTCTCATTTTAACTTTATTTATTAATAAAGTTTCCCAGTGTCATATTATACTATTCAAAATAAGTATTTCAAATTTGAAGTCATTATTCATTTCTTACTTACCATAACACAGTAGGCAGTTCCAAATTTCAGAATTTCATATATATATTAAATACTCGTATAATATATATATATTCTAGCAGCACCCCACATAAAAATTATGGTGCGGGCATACTCTGCTATCCAATGCCCGTATCACTCGTACTAAGGGAAATACAAGTTTGAAATCACTCTCGAATTGTATTAATACATACACAAACAATATTGAGGCGAAGCATAGTTTCCAACTCCAAGAGGTCAGCACATACCCTCGCGTCTCTTAGGACCATGACTATCGATTGGATAGCCTGTACCTAGGATTCCTATATTCTTAGGTACAAGTCAATATCCCCCATAAAGGTCTCATCAAGATAAGACTGTCCCAGCGCGGTAACCTCAGGGATAGCAAGTAGCGCGGGCATGATTTTCACACGTATATAGTATATGCATAAACACAGTCATATAAATATACTACTTTTTCTATATCAAATTTAGGTTCATCTCATAACCCATAATTATAATAATTATCCTTATTTCTCATTATTTAGTTATCACTTATAACGGTTCGTCTCTTACTTATAGTTTCAGGGATTATTCCAACTTACTACGTAACACTCATGGACTCTATCCTCCCAAGTGTAGAATTCAGTAGGTACTCATCTATTTTCCATCATAACTATCTTACGCGTCTCTCCCTTTAATACGTAATTCTATCATCCCTTATATGTAAACATCCCAAAAATGTAAATCTCGTCTTACATTAAAGGTCTCATAATTATTAATAAGTCCTACTAGTCTTCTTTATCTCCCCAAATATTTTAATAACGATGTCCAAATATTCTTACTCATTTAATTTGAATTTAACTATTTAAAAAGGCTAAAATATGAGTCTGCCAGAAGGGGTCGATCGATCGAGGGCAGGAGCTCGATCGATCGATCGACACTCCCGGTTCGATCGATCGATCAAACAGGTGTGGCGAATTCTGCAGTTTAACAGTTACGAGTTCTATCATCCAACATCAACCAAATCCAGATTTTTCATACCCAAACTCCCATAAATTTGTACTACAATCATTATAAACCGAAATTAAACATCTTCTACGTAAAGCATGTGAATTTTCATCAATAACCATGGATTAAAAGAGGCAAAACTTATATAAACCTTATGAACCCTAGAAATTTATTTAACTTTGTTCTAATCAATCTTTTTCCAGAATTTCTTCTTCTAAGACATCATAAATCCGTGGTTTAACCTCTACATATGAAGGGGGATTTCCATATTTTCATTTATATCAATACTACATGCAATTTCCTATCTCCAACATGATTTTTCTTCCATGAAACTCATCATAATCAACCCTAAACTAACATGAGTGATGCATTAACGAAAATAAGGAAGATACACTTGCCTGGAAATTTTAGAGTACTGATTTATGGACGAATTTGGTGTGGTTGCGTTCCCCGTCGCGCGATCTACGCGTTGGTGGTGGTGGCGGTGCAGGTGCAACCGGATAAATTTTCGGCCTAGAACACCTTGGTAAACTCTCTCCTTCCCTCTCCTATGGGCGTCACTTGCCTTTGGTTGTGTTAACCCTAGAAGGCAACCTTAGACATCTGATATAACCCTTAAAAATTCGTGGGATTAATTGCCCAAAATTACAAAATGTCCAAAATGCCCTCCCGGGGTGCTAAATAAGCCTAAAAACTCCCCGAGACCCAAACTAAATCCTCGGGTACACTTTTTTGACTATCTCGACCCTTTCGGACACTTTGGCGCACTCAAAATGACCATACGAGCGACTTATAATTTATTCACTTTTATTAATCAATATTTAGTCCCGACGCGACACGGGTGCGTCCCGACTCAAATTTCCAAAATTGTCATTTTATTCACTCTTGACATTTAATAGAACCAATATTATATTACTTTACTCATTTGTAATATTCTACAAGTTTCCCATAATTACTAACTCACATCACGTTAATAATTATAAAAGAATTAATTTTCGGATTTATATTAAATTAATAACTCACATTAAATTTAATAAATCCCCAAATTAATAGAGCATAAAAATACGGGGTATTACAATATCCTTTATTCTTAAATGGTCTAACATCGATACTAACAGTTCTCGAGTGATTTTTGTCGATCTTAACATGGTTTAAAGGCTTAAATCCCAAAATCATCTCAAGAAACGTAACAACTGATTTGATCTAAATTCAACCTAATTATAGATTAATCAATGAAATTAACAAGAGGAATTCATTCCTCTAACATGGAACATCATAAAAATAACATCAATTTAACAAATTTTATTATCAATCGTGATGAATCAAACCAATATCATTATATTCTAAGAACGTGGATTATAATTAATCTCCTAATTCAATTAATTCGAAAATTATTATTTAAATGATTTAATTCATATTATATTAACACTAAATTAATAATCCAATGAGTAATCATACTATAACACAACCCCAATTATAAAACTATACTAAATAAACTTGCCTGAAATCAAGATGTGAATTTCAAGCCAATTGTCCAAATTCTTCTTCTTCAAGTTGCATCCCTATCTTTAGTCTCTCTAATTTTCTTTCAAATAATATTATGGTGAATTAGGTTTAGCCTAATGATTATTTTACGAGGTTAACTATGAAATTTGGTTTGGGCCTCAAATGAACCGTAACTAAATAAGCCTAAAACTACCTCCAAATAGTCCAAGCCATATACTAACCCATAGTGTGTAAAATCTATTATTTAAGTCCTAACTAAACATTTCACATGTCACAAACGTCCATCCAAATTACCCAACTAACATTTTATTCTTGTAACCAGTTACGAGTTTAAGATTAATAGTAATAATTTATTTATTTATTAAATCATTATCAATTCATTATCGCGTCTTAGGACAAATTTCCAATTTTAAAAACGTACATACATAATATACATGTAAACAATTATAATTAGTGACATCACTAGTCATTATAGATAAGCATAGTGACATCACTACTCATTGCAGATAATCACAATTTAATTAATTTAAACAATGCCTAAAATTACGAGGCATTACATTGGGGAAAATCGTAATTAAATGAATTTACCTCTATGGTTGTAGAATTTGGGTAGAATAATTGCACCAAAATTGAGGAAATTTTATCTTGATAAAGATATTAAATTGAGAGATTGATATTTTTATTGTTTTTCAGAGGATAGATACACATGCCTTAGCGAAACCACTCGTTCGAGGAACTAGGCCATGGCCCCTTGGCTGTTAGGATGTTTTGTTACGGAATATCAAGCCATTAATTTATGGTAGGATAATAAGGGTAGTACCTATCGTTCCATGTGGGTCTATTATGATACTATTTTAGTTGGGGGAATTGGATTGTTCAGAGGATAATTGACAAGAGAGTGAACAGAAGTCCATATCGTACTTAGGAAAGTGCGACGGGGATTTGTTTATATGGGAACTGGAAAGTGTAGTAATGCATAGTGAGATTGTGGGATTTAAATTTGAATATCTTGGAATTTTAGTTGAAAAATCGTACGCATACACCTTTATAAATGCTCACACACACACACAAGTATGTGTATTTCACTTAGAGAATTTATACGAGCCTACTGAGCTTCCCGCTCACTTCCCCCGCAGTATATATATGCATTTAATGTTTTGCAAAAGTTTAAATTTGAAGAAATTTTAGTTTAGGACGCATTGGGACGTTTGGAGGCTTTGTATTTTTATTAACGAAAGTTGTATTTATTGCAAATTATAAATGAAGACTTTGAATATTAATGAGAAAAGCAAGTGTTTTATTTATTTATAAAATGTCATTTTAGCTTCTACAGTCGGTTTATTTTAAATGGTGTTTCTTTTAAAACGGTTTAATTTGGCATGCATTTTTTATGCGACGCATAATGTGTGTGTTACATGTGTACCTACGCCTAAAGTACACGTCGGTCGCTCAAGTAATACCCGATAAGTTGAGGTCAAATTCTCAGGGAATAGGTCATAAAACGATTGACAAATGCAGGGTTGGCTTCTAAGATCTAGGTACCTTATCAATAAGGAAAGAAAAGGCGATTTTTTTTCCGAATTTTTTTTTTATTCGACTAATAAAATTAAACAACTAAAACGCAAGGACTTGAAATCTTTGGTTTTGAAAACAATTTCCAAAAATGGAGTTGGAGTCCAATCCCTCGAAACCATAGGAAATCTCCGTTGAATATTAAGTTCTCAAAAACTGTTTAATTAATTGAAAGAAAAATATAAAGTAATTCAAAGCACTAAACATGTGTAGGTGTTAATCCCCATAATATTTAGTCAACAAGTTTATTAATGTGAATGATATAATTACCGACACGTATATTGTATTCTCAAACACTCCAATTGCCTTCGAAAAACAAAGTTAAAAGATCTACGATATTAGTCCCGATAAAAATATCAAACTCTAAGAATTAATCATACTATTATTTCGAATTTTATATTTAACTTCAAAAACCTAAGTTGGGTTCATGTTCCCCAACTCATTATGAGTTTAGATAGACATGGAATAATTCTCTACACAATTAAGCATTGTAGGGTAAGCAATCATGATTGAAATAATAAGAAAGATGAGATGAAATATTATTACCAACTTGAAGTGTAAGGACATATTTTTATAAGTCCATTATCAATTTATTATGTCATATACCGCTACACCGTCAAAGAGCATTCAAGATCAATCTACATCAAAGACGAATCCGAATTAATCAAGTTCTTCATCAAAAAGACTCCGCGAAGTTTACTTTGGTAAGGTTATGTTTTTAATACCTTAACTTTCCACTTAGAGCCTTTGGGATATTTTTACAAAATATTTTCTAAGTGTTGAAGCGGACTTTTTCGTCAAAATTTGAGAATCAGTATTTTTTCTAAGTATTGGAGTGGACATTAAAATAATAATTTTTTGACGCAACAGTCGTTCAAACGACATAGCATTGTCGTTCGAGCGACATAGGCATGTCGCACGATCTCGTTCGAGCGACACGTGTCCTTCGTTCGAGCGACATGCTTATCTCGTTCGAACGAGCTCTAATACCGAGGCTACACGTTTTCTTATAAATAATCATTAAATGGTTTCGTTTTCATTAAGAAGTCCCAGCATTTTGAAAGATAGAAAACTGCGAAAGTGCAGAATCCTTTTGACTTCTTCTTTTAGGGTTTAATCCCTTTTTTTTCAATTCACAAAAATCCCATATGCTTTAGTGAATTATTTTGGTGTTCAAGAACAATACTTCGCTTTTGTTCAACCTCTCTGGAGAAGGGATCTCCATATTTGATCGGTGGATACCGAGCGTAGTCACTCTGTGTGTGGACGAGCCGAAGACGACGAACCGACACCTGGAGGGTATTTCCCTGTCTCTCGTATCTTTGAATGTTTGTTGAAGGCACCGTGCATTGCACACTTGTGGGCGATTATCAAGTTGTATGTAAGTCAAAGGTCTTGTAAATTCTTCAAAGTGTTTATAAAAGGTTTTGCCCAAAATATTTTTTTTCCTGAATCGTTCGTCTTTATTTTTTCATGCATGGGTTGAATGATTTATAGATGCATGTTTAGGGGATAAATTAATTTGTTTAAAAATAGACTCTAATTAAATAAGATTTACTTGGAAACTTGCGAATTAATTTAAATCGATATCACACACCGCATTTATTACGTTTTACAAATTGGTATCAGAGCGGGTTACGCTAATTTATCGCTTATTCCTATTTTCTGCAAAATCGCGTGACATTGATTTTTTTTGAAAAATCAGTTTTGTGAAAAATCGTAATTTTTCTTATGGAGCACTTATATAATCAAATGCCTATTTTTGACGGGTCTAATTATCCCTATTGAAAGCTCGCATGAAATCTAGTTTAAAAGTCATCGGCGAGCTTGTTTGGTTCCTTTGCGAAAATGGGTGGACTCCTCCCACTGTCACCGTTGAAAATATCACATCTTTAAAACCCGTGTTAGCCTGGACTGAAGATGATTTTAAAATTTCTAAATTTAATTCATGTGGTTTGAGTGCTATTTCTGAAGCCTTCACTCCCAATGATTTTCTCCGAATTATGACGTGCACCACATCTAAAGAGGCATGGGATGTTTTGAAATTCACACATGAGGGTACGAACGCGGTTAAAGAATCAAAATTACAAAATTTGACCACCCAATTTGAGACTATCACCATGTCTGAGTCTGAATGCTTTGATGATTTTTATGCACGTTTGTCGGACATTGTTAACACCAGTTTTAACTTAGGTGAGGTGATTGATAACACGCGTGTCGTTAAAAAGATTTTGAGATCTCTCCCAAAAAGCTTTATTCCTAAAGTCACTGTTTTGAACTCTTTGGGAAATTCGAAATCACTTAAGTTGGAAGAACTTGTAGGAGACCTTCAAACCTATGAGATAAACATGTTTCCCCAAACCATTAAGGCTAAGGATAAAGGGGTTGCTTTAAAGACTCATTTTAAGAAAAAGAAAGAAAAAGTTTATGAGTCCGATTCTGAGGGTGAGTTTGATTTTGATGATGTGGCCATGCTTATGATTTTTTTTTAAAAGTTTCTCAAAATGAAAAAAGAAAATTCTTCCAATAAAAAGAGATATTTTGAGTCAAATAAAAAGAAATTAGAGGCCAAAGATAGTGATAATGAGGATGAGATCAAGTGCTTTGGGTGTGAGGGCAAAGGGCACATAGCTAAAGAGTGTCCTACTAGAATAAGGAGAAAGGGCAAAGAGACTTCTATGCCCGCCACAATTAGTGATAGTGAGGGTGATGAGGGAGATGAGTCTGATAAAGGTTTAGCACATGGGATGTGTGTATCTTTTTTGAGTCGTGTGAGCACACCCACTTTGTCTCAAGTTGATAGAGGTCATAAGAGCACCGGTGATGACTCAAGTGTTTCTAGTAGAGATGAGAGCGAATTTGAGAGTGGAGATAAAAGTGAGCTCCAAAAAGCCTGTAGAGATTTGTACACCAAGACCTTAAAAGCAAAGAAGTATAATAGAGATTTAGGTTGTCGGGTTTTAGATTTGGAGAGAGAGAAGGAAGTTTTAAGAAGGGAAAAATATGATTTGACTGACACGGTGTCTAGTCTGACGACATGTGTATCCCAACTCAAGAATGATCTCGAACGTTCCAGGGAGGTCAAAGTCAATTTTGAGAACGCGCCTAAGAAGGCTGAAAAGGTGGTTCTTAAGGGTAAAGGTGAGAAGTTAGGAATAAGTCATGACGGTGCTTCTACTTCCCAATTAGCACCCGAGTCGGTTCCCACTTTAGTGTTCGATTCACGTGAGTCTCACCCTAACCCACATAGGTGTCCCATTCCTATTAGGATAGCGCGTCATAAAGTTTTTGAGAGAGGTGTTCCTTGGCCTATATATGTTTGTTCCCATTGCAAAAGGAGAGGACACCTTAGGGAATTTCGTTTTAAGTTGGGTTATGTGTCACGTTTTGCTACTACATGTGTTTCTGCCACACATGCACCCACACATGATACTTTACATGATCCTGGAGACTACATGAGAGAGTTTGCACATCTAGGTGAGCAGGTTAAGTTTTTAGTCAAAACTTCACAAAATTTGATGGAGGTTTTTCATAAGTTGGCACCACCTTTGGAAAACCCCAGTGTACCTAATGATTGAGGTTTGACTTGTTTACTAGCATAGGATGTTTTCCATGATGACATTATTTGCCTATTTCTAGTATGTATCATTTTTATATGTTTTACTTTTTTTGAAATTTTTTGAAAAATATAAAAAGATTTTATTTTAATAAAACTTTTGAAAAATCCAAAAAGATTTTGTATTTTGTTTGCACCATTTATGGATGGACACTTAGGATGATCTATCACAACATCATTCCATCTTTTATGTGACTATTTGATAGTGTTTTGAGACAATAGGCTAATTCACCCATGTGCTTTATAATATTTGGAGTCATTAAGATGTAATTAAGTGTTACTTCCTATATGTTTGACTCATGATTTCCTTTATTGCACACATGCATGGATTTGTTTGATTATTGTGCTTGTCTTATCACATGTTGGTTGGGTGTTTTCACTTTAATCCTGTCCTTAAAATGAACCAAGCGCGATAAAACTTGATAAGAAAGTTGTGCATGTAAGAGCCGTTTGTGAGTTTATGTGCTTTGTTTGAAAACGGTGAAGGGCTACGAAAGATTATCATTTATCCTTTGCGATTAAGCCGCCGTTTAATTGGACCTAAAAAATTGAGAAATTTTATTATCCGGGGTCCAATGAGGTTTAAAAGAGCCCAAAAAAATTTAAAGGCAATAAAAAAAAAATTCATGCCAATTATGGGCCAATTAGGTTTTTGCACCAATTCTCCAAAGATTGAGAGTTGCGTTTAACACCTCTAAAGGAAAACATATATGAGGGAGTTTGGACGTTAATTAAAACGGGTTTGCACGTCCTTGACAGTCTTGAAAAAGCGCTACTTAGTTTTGGACGTTATTGGTGTGAAAATCACTTTGACTTTGATTTGTTGATCTGCATAAGACGATGTCATCTAAATTCAACAACTTTTTCACCTAAGGATACTTTTTATGTTCATTCGTTAGGAGTACACTTATGCATCGTGCACATATGATTTATTGAGTTGATTATCTTATCGAATGTGTTCACATCCATACATTCCATTTCCATGACTTGGTTGTTTTAATTTAAATTCATGGTGTGATTTTTGGTATCTTATTTTTGTACAAAAAATTTGAAAATTCAAAAATAGTTTGTGAAAGTTTTTGAGACAAACCTTTGCATGTGCGTAGTTTGATCCATGTTTGCTATGCATTTTTTTTCCTGACATTTCATGTTTTGATTTTTTCTTCTTATCTGTCTATTTGGGGACATCATAAAAAAGGGGAGAAAGAATTATCATGTTATGGGGGAGTTTTTGCATTATGGGGGAGATTTGATTTATTAATACTTTATTCTTATATCATTTCAAACTTGATGCG
Source organism: Sambucus nigra (assembly GCA_949130495.1). Classification (NCBI taxonomy): domain Eukaryota; kingdom Viridiplantae; phylum Streptophyta; class Magnoliopsida; order Dipsacales; family Adoxaceae; genus Sambucus; species Sambucus nigra. The sequence goes on along the minus strand of OX422211.1, from coordinate 359,656,501 downwards.
TTACAAAGGTATTTTTCTTTATCTCATGTGTGTAGGTATAAAGATTGAAGATCATGATGTTGCACACCCTGATGAGAAAAGCTTTGAGAATTGACGAAAATGTTTGAAGAACAATTTGAGAACTTGTAAATTTATTCATGGGAGGGTAGATTTGTATAGGCATTTTGGTTTTTGATAATTCGAATGTTTTTATGTATGTACCGGCATAGTATTAGGGGGAGATTTGTAAGGACATATTTTTATAAGTCCGTTATCAATTTATTATGTCATTACCATTACACCGTCGAAGAGCATTCAAGAGCAATCCACATCAAATACGAATTCGAATTAATCAAGTTCTTCATAAAAAAGACTCCGCGAAGTTTACTTTGGTAAGGTTATGTTTTTAATACCTTAACTTTCCACTTAGAGCCTTTGGGATATTTTTACAAAATATTTTCTAAGTGTCGAAGTGGACTTTTTCGTCAAAATTTGAGAATAATTATTTTTTCTAAGTATTGGAGCGGACATTAAAATAATAATTTTTAGACGCAACGGTCGTTCAAACAACAAAGCACTGTCGTTCGAGCGACATAGGCATGTCGCGCAATCTCATTCAAGCGACACGTCTCCTTCGTTCGAGCGACATGCTTATCTCGTTCGAACGAGCTCTAATACTGAGGCGACGCGTTTTCTTATAAATACTCATTAAATGGTTTCGTTTTCATTATGAAGTCCCAGCATTTTGAAAGACAAAAAAATGCGAAAGTACAGAATACTTTTGACTTCTTCTTTTAGGGTTTAATCTCTTTTTGTTTTCAATTCACAAAAATCCCATATGCTTTAGTGAATTGTTTTGGTATTCAAGAACAATACTTTGCTTTTGTTCAACCTCTGTGAAGAAGGGATCTCCATATATTGATCGGTGGATACCGAGCGTAGTCACTCTGCGTGTGGACGAGCCGAAGACGACGAACCGACACCTGGAGGGTATTTCGCTGTCTCTCATATCTTTGAAGGTTTGCTGAAGGCACCGGTCATTTCACACTTGTGGCGATTATCAGGTTGTATGTAAGTCAAAGGTCTTGTGAATTCTTCAAAGTGTTTATAAAAGGTTTTACCTGAAAGGGTTTTTTTCCTGAATCGGTCGTCTTTATTTTTTCATGCATGGGTTGAATGATTTATAAATGCATGTTTAGGGGCTGAATTAATTTGTTTAAAAATGGACTCTAATTAAATAAGGTTTACTTGAAAACTTGCGAATTAATTTAAATCGATATCACACACCGCATTTATTACGTTTTACATGAAGAACATAAATATGTTGCAAGAGAAATCAACCCAATTGAAGAAAAATTGGAAAAAGACTTGATCTTGAATTGAATTGATGATGAATAGTATAAAACTTGTTCTTCAATTAGTTCGCATTCTTAAGTTGCTTTAAAATAGTGCTAACTATGTCCCTAAGACTCCTAATAGCCTAAAATATGTGCCAAAATTCATTCCAAGTGGTTTAATTAGACTCAAATTACTCTAGCAAAAATCTTGGAAGAGATAAAAAAAATCCCGCCTGGGACCGAACCCATTGACCAAACCGAACCCACGAGGAAAAGCCGGTTCACTGACTGAATCGAATTGGTCGAAGGTTCTTCCTCAACCTTTTCATTTTCTTCTTCATTGTAGTTTTGCCCCCGAATTTTCTTCTCAACTTCAAATGGTCATAACATCTTCATCATAGCTCAAATTGAGGTGTCGTTTTCCCACTATTATCGTGACTTCAATCTCTTCAACTTTTCTATTAACCCTTCCTTTGAGTTCTGACTGAAAAATTACCGATTTTCCCTTAACTTTCCTTTATCGTAATTCTTTTACCGTTTTAACTTTTCTCTTCCATCCAATAGTACAATTTACCAGTAAAACCTAAGAGAAATACACAAAACATGAAATACTCGCTAAATAGGTTAGTAGCACAAATATGAGATAAATTCAGGATAAATGCAATATTCGGGACCATAAAAATATCAAAATTAAGGGGATAAATATGCAATATTTATGTCTAATCAAATCCCCCTAACTTAAAATATTGCTAGTCCCAAGCAATGTAAAAGAATATGAATTAGCGTCTAAGAAAACTTCTACACAACTAAAGGATAAAATACATTTTTTGCCGGCAAGCGATTGCATTTCGTATCCCACAAGCCGTTAAACCCCTAGGTTACCTTAGTAGGACGAGTGGTGTCTCGTGAGGGTTTGCAATGAATTTACTCACAAAATTTGTTTTGTACCACATGGTATGACTCGAAGAAAATATCAAAATAATTAAAAATCATATAATTTAAATTCCAAAAAAATAATCATAACAAATTTTTATTCAATAAATCTCATTTCATAGTGTATGTGTGAAGCCAAAAATTAACCGCTAACTTCCATAGATTGATTATTGCGTTTCTATTTGAAAGTTTGTTTTGATTTAATTTCTCATGGGATGCCCTCACAAACGAGTCACTCGGATAATGAATTTTTCTCTCAGTGTGTGTGAAATTAAGAGTAAATATAATGGACACGAGCTCTTGCACACAATTTGAAAGATGAGAATTTTATGGTGAATACGATCTCATGAACGGAATACGGTCATTGAAAAATGGAAAAACATCATTCTTTATTCACATCGTTTTGTCTTTTTATTATCTTTTTATATTTTTATCTCTCCACATAATAATTGACTTCGTTATTCGGACTCGGTGAAGACTTTTTCGGGTTTATGGTATTTGGAGTAATAATGGGAATGTTGAGAAATTTTCAGAGTTGTAAAATTTTCTTATGAAATGTCTGTTTTCTGGCTTTTGCTCATTTTTCCTTTTCTCTTCATTTTCCTTCTATTTTTACCTTTTTGTTTAGCCTTTTGCTATTTTTTTTGCCCTTTTATGTACTGTATGGACCTGATTTATTAATTTTTCGATTTTCATAACTTCAGGCTCATTTGAATTTTTCGGATTAACAAACGAAAAGGAATATCATTTTTACGCTTAAGTTGTCTTCAAAAGGATATTTTTCATTACTTTTTATGGCTAATATTTTTGGATGAACAAATAATGGCCTAGCTTCATATGTCCTAATTACTAATCAAGTTACCATATGCATCTCGAGATTTATTTTATTTTTGAGATATTTTTAGTGCATTTTGAAAATAATATTTTTACTCGTTTTTCATAACCGATCAAACAAAGATTTAGAGATCAATGACAAATTATCATCACTGAAAGGAATTTTTTTAAGTTATTTTTAACTCGGATTGATTTAATTACTCAAAAATGAAATGAGGATAGGCACAAAAATTCTCATCGGGTCAAAATAGTTGTACTTATTCGTGTAAGTCGTCAAGTTTCGCTCAATTTTCATTTTTGGTCAATTTCGACTTAGTGCAACGGATTTTTACAAATTGAGACTTCAAACAAAAAAATTAGAGATATTTTTTAGGATTTCAAATTTCAATTTTTATTTAATTTGAAAAAAAATATTTTTGACTTTTATTTCAAAATTTTCCAATTTTTTTTGGAGTTTTTGACATTTTTTAAATTTATTTGGGCTTTTTTGAAGTTTAAAAAATGCACATGTACCCCCATAACTTAGACTTTTACATTGTCCTCAATGAAAAGGACTAAAATCTAAATAATACAAGAAATATTACAAATTATAAAACAAACAAAATTTAAAATGCAAATAGACATATATAAACTCAAACACAATCGCATTAACAAGAGATAGAAATTTTACATAGTTTTTTTTAAAGATACAATGATGAAAATAAAGAAACTACTGAATAAAAGATCAAGTTAATTCCTCTCTTGCTAAAATGCACTTGGCTCACTCCTAAACACTCTATGCACTCACACGACTCAAAAATAGAACAAAACTTAACCCATACGCATTGGGGGTGCGACGACCTCACTTTGAAAACCTATGCATTCCCATATACGGGGTCCAACAATAGAATTGCCTCCACCTCCCCCAAATCATAAATAAAAAATCTTAACAATTAGGAGTCAACCCAATAGACAAAGTATACACATGGAGACACATAATGAATGTAGTGAGCGAAATTATCGAGATGCACATTCACATTACAGCATAAATGGTCAAACTTATCATATTGAAATTTTGAATGACACATTAACCCTAGATTTCTCTCGAAGCCGAGAATGAATAAATCGAGCTCCAAAATGGATGATACTCTAGTCATGCCCTCGGTTTCATCCAAAAATTCAAACGGCACGAGTGGATGTGGTGAATGAAAATGCGATATGGCAAAATATGAAGAATCGGGTGGAAATGCTCGAATGATTTTTTTCACCATCTCATCACCTATAGATAAAACCTCATGTTATAGCATGCTTTCTAAAGGCTCGGGTGCACGTTCACAAATAAGGAATTGATATATCCTAGTATTCCAGTCGCTTTCATCTAAGTGACCAAATGAGTCCAATAATGATTAGACTTCCATAGTGAGACCCTATCAACCGATCTGAATTCTTTTTCAAAATTTTCAAGACTTATATTCAACTACAAAATCAGGTGGCCAAGCTCGTAAATCGATTGGGTCACTATCCTGTGGGGTAGCGATGTCGTTTACTTCTTGAATGTACTTAACTTCATTCTCACCTAGCATCTCCCTTATCACATGCATCAAACTCCGAATATTCTCTCTTGCTCTCGATAGCCATCACTAAACACGCCTCACGTTAATCCTCAAATTTTTACCTTCAAATTGTTCATATACTACCTCCTCGATAATATTCGTGTCATGTAAATCGTCCTCATCACCTGCTTTCTTGGTGATGTTGAAGATATTTATTTCAAGTGTTATATTCTCAAACTTAAGTTGCATTTGCCCATCACACGTGTGAATCAATGCATTAGTCGTGGCTAAGAAAGGGTGACCAAGAATAGCGAAAACATGATGACTCGATGGGGAGGAGGGCTCCGTGTCCCAAATGACAAAATCTACTGGGAAGTCGAAAGTGTTAACTAGGACGATCATATTCTCAACTACCCCACAAGGTACCTTTACAGAGTGATCCGCAAGTTAGAGAGTAATTTTCGTGGGCTTAAGATCTCCCAAATCATGCATCCTATAGATGAAATAGTGTAGAATGTTGACACTCTCCCATAAATTTAATAAATCTCTCTTAATTTTATTATCTCTAATAATGCACGAAATGGTGGGGCACACAAATCTTTATAGTTGGGTGGGATATCACTCAGTAATATTGAACTCATATTATGTGTTAAGAAAACCTTCTTCTTTACCTTTAATTTACGTTTCACCGTGAGCAAGTCCTTTAAGAACTTAACATACGCAAGAATTTACTTGTTAGCCTCAAGAAAAGATAGGTTTAGCTTCACTTGCTTTAGAACCTCTAGAATGTCATCATGGGAGGCCCCTTTAGGATGAGGGACCAACCATTGATGGTATGATATAGCTATAGGGGTTTCACTACCACCTGGGGATTAACAATGTCTTCTTTTTCACTCTCTTCCAAGGGGGAATCTTCAGCCTCTTGTATGCCGGGTGAAACCTCCTTGTCTTTTTGCACGTCGTGTGGAAAAGGTGACAAGTCAACAACTATTCCACTATGTAGGGTGGTTATTGTTTGCATTGCTCTTTCATTTTCATTGGGAGTAGATCTCACATATTTTTTACCTTAAGGAGGTCGTTGGCCTTGGGCGAAAAACTTTCCCTTATCTTTGACATTTAGAGAGGATTGCAACTTAAAAAGCGATGCCTTTAAGTCGGCAAAATTTTGAGCATTTTAGGCATTTATCACTGACTGAGTTTGCATGAATTGAGCAAAAGTGTCCTCGAAACTCTTCCAATATGGGATCACATAAGGCGCAGGAGGAGGTACTTGCACGTGTGGCACTTGGTGGTAATTAAAACATTAATATTTATAAGAAAAGCATTAACTTTTAAGATAATAAAAGAAGTTAAGAAGTTATAGGGTATTACAATCTATCCTCCTTAAAAAATTCCATCCTCGAAAATTTAATAAATCCAAATATCAAAAGAAATAAATCCTCAATAAGAGGTGCATAAATTAGAGTTTTCAAAAGGGCGAGGACTTGTTCATTATTGTTATATTATTAACTAAACAAAACTTCAGAAGCTATAATCACATAAGTGGATTAGAGAAAGCTTGGAGATGAGAAATCAAAGGGATCCAATAGATAGTTCTTCAATCTTCAAACCTAAGGCAAGAATTTTCTTGTAACCTTATTATAATCATTCATTGATTTATAATATTTGTTCTTCCATGTTTTAATTGAGATTTTGAGGTAGATTAAGATTGATTTTTTTATAAAATAATCACGTGTTAATTTGAGATACCTCAGATTAATTTGAGATAAATCTATTGTTGAGAAAGTAATAATTTTGATGATTAAATAAAAACATGTTGGGCGAAATCGAATTTGAACCATGTTAGAATCCATGTTTAGGGTTGTAGTTACTTTTTAATCGAATTCATATTTAATAAATATTAAATTGAAAGAGATTAGGGATTTATAAATTATTCTTGAGGAATTTTGGATTAATTTGATTAGTGATGGAAATCATGTAGAAAATCCTTGTTTATGATTAGAAACTATTATGATTCATGCCCTTAGATGCTACTTTAGGTTCTGGTATGATGGGAATTCGACTGGAGACCTTAGTGGGGCTTTAACGGACGGTTTTGAGGAGTTTGGGGACTGATTTTCATGTTAGGGATGAAACACGTCTTTCTTGTTCGAACGACATACCTTCCTCATTCAAATGACTTTGAAAATTTATACGCATTGTGCATAATCAAAATATGAAGGCGTGGATGCTAGTTTCGTATTTTTTTGGATTTGATGTGTTTTTAACTAAATGGTGAGCGAGACCAAATGTTAGATTTGGCAATTTTAGTTGGGACTTTCCTTTAGGATTACTACACCTAATTTAGTGAAGGATCGGACTTAGGTAAAGCTAAATAGGTTAGAGAAAACCTTAGTACTATTTTTATTCTATATGAGATAGGATTAGGCAATGCGAGAGGGAGCAGTATCTTATAGTGTAAATATGCGTTGGGTTCGGAGAGTGACTAGCTCCAGAATTTTAAGTGGGTGACTCTAGTCTTGAGAATTTATAAGTCGTACGATAAATTAGTAAGTAAACGAGGGGATGAAATTATATGTTACGAGATAACGTATCTAAATGTATAGTCAGACACTCACAGTTTAGAGATGCATTCAACTAGGAGTTGATCATGATAAGGTTTGAGAATTAATAAGCCTAGAGATGTGATAATCAATCCGACGATTGAGGATTAGGATGTTTTAGGTACGTTTTAGAGTATGAGTTATCCCGCTGGTACGTACATATATATATATATATATATATATATATATATACACGTGTGTGTGCGCGCGCGCGCGCGTGTGTTTATATTTATGTAAACATACCCGGACTCCTGGGAATCAATCGGTTGGGGGTGCGTACGTTGGACACGGGGTTGCGCGACTCGATGATTGAAGCATGATGGCGTCGAAAGTCTCCTAGATTACGCATAGGAGTCATCGCTTCATGATAAGAGAAGATTGGTTAGCTGGATCCATCCAAAGGGTTTTGGTGTGGGCCTCGGTGGTGTACTGCGTGGTGATCTCCTCATTGCTTATATGTATTTTGTTTAAGTTAGATAAGTGAGGGACTCCTACGATTTTAGTATGGGACCTATCGGTGGTGTACTGCGTGATAATCGAGCCATTACTTATGTGTGTTTTATTTAAGTTCGATAAATAAGGGACTCTTACGAACTTGCTAGTAAAAGTACAAGATTATCTCCAAGGTGGTGGTCTTCATGTGATGCAATATTTAAATGAGATATAGTTTTATATAGTTTAGTGATGGACAAATAATAATGAACCTTATGTCACGTTAAATACTTGGTATGATTGACTTGTATTAGTTGAGGGCGGCATTACATGGGTTAGTGTTCAGGTGTATTCTCACATATGTAGTTAATTACATCTTGCATAATAGTTAGCTATTATTTATGTCATGTTAAATATATCATGTGATTTCCTTGTAATTCTTTATGGATGACATTGTGGAGGGTAGTTTAAATATTATAGTTTAGAGATGAACACTTTAAGTAATAAATGTTAAAACATAGAGAAGTGTTAAAACACAAAGAATGTAATAATATAATATATGCTTGGGCATTGGGGTACAATCCTAATTTGGTAGTCAGTTGTATTCCTTGATAATTATTCATTGAAATAAGTTATGTTAGTCTAGAGATAGACTTTTTGTAAAATTATGACTTAAGGGTTAGTACATGCATGTAGTATTGCACTTGGTTGAGGGGTGATGTACTTATTGAATGTGAGAGCCGACGTGTGGCATGCATTGCGAAACAATTTTATGATTATCTTCTAATGTCGAAAGTTAACTCTTGCACACTTTTGGGCTCTTACCCAAATTATAAAAAAAAATATTTTTTAGGTTTACTTAGACAGGATTAGTAGGGCTGGAGGAAGCTCGGACTTGCAGTTCTACCTTGCATAGAAGATTTCAGTCCCTTGATTCTAGCATAAGTTGCTATTTATTTTAGTTTCAGTTATTTTCTTTTCAGAGTCTTGTATGAGCATAAGCCTGAATTTATTATTCAATCAGTTTTTTTCAAAGTCATGATATTTAGATATTTCATATGCCTGTTGGGTTGAGCCTTATTTATTTATGAGATTTTTTTCCATTTTAGTTTATTTGCATGCGTGGATGGTTTAAGTACAATCTTTAATTTCTGGTTTGATGCTGAGAATGATATATATTATTTGATACACCCCATCTTTGGCGTATTAGCATGACTGACTGTTACGTGAAAAATGTGGATTGTCACAGATACCCCTAGATTTTATTAATTAAAAGGAGAAATAACCTCTCCTGAGTGGCATTACAAGCTTTAGAGAGAAATGAAAATAATAAAAAGTTAAGTGTATAACCAAATGAGTTAACTTTATGAAGCAAAAAAATATGGGAATTTATATGTATTCCCATTACAAAGAATTTAAAAAATAAATCTAATACTAGGTACACTAAGTTTATCAATATTAAACAGTTCTATAATCCTTACAGGAAGAGCTTAAAAGTAGCTGAAAACATTTCAACTTTGAGAAGAAGATGCAAAAGAAGTTAGTCCATCAGCCACACTATTTGATTGGCGCCAAATGTGAGAGAACTGAAATGATCATTGCTTAACCATATCTTGAATTTGATCTATCAACAATATAATTCTCCAAGGTGGTTTCCATACTTCCTTATTCTTATAAATAATATGTTTTGAGTCTGATTCAACCAAAATATTGGGAAAACTCAACTCAATACACTTCTCCATACCTATCTTTATAGCAGTTGCTTCAATATATAAACTACTTTGTTGCCCTAAGTACATTGAAATGGCAATAATGAACTTAATATTTGAGTCTCAAATAACTCCACTTGCACCATTATGCCCCAAATTCCCCATTGAAGCTCCATCAACATTCAATTTATTAAAAGGACAATTAAGCTTAATCCACCTTGTCAGTAAGAAAGACTCATGCTTAACTGATACTTTCAATTGAAATTTTCAGATGAGGAATTAATCTTCTTCTTTGTTCATACTATTGAACTTCACTGTTAGAGAAATACTCAAAAGAATATTATTAATATTCGAGATGACTTCCTCCAATCTCATTGGATCCTCATAAAAAAGCTTTGTTTTTGGCTTTCCACAACTCCCATAAAATGATTAAAGGGGAATTCATGAACAAATATCGAAGATAATCTCTTTTAGGCATCATGATACACCATGACATTAGCATAGCCATACAATTATTACCGTTTAAAGAGATACCCATAAAAAAGCTTTGTTTTTCATAACTTTATTAGCATGTGAAACATAACCAAAACTATAAATGAATTTATACGATAAACCGAACTACCCTTCACAGAAAAATCCTCGGGATACATCATAAAACCCCCTTCTAATACTAATTTGAAAATTATTCATCGTACGGTGGTCTAAGTCCAGTTACTTAATTAATTAAAAAAATTAATTTATCCTTTAAACAATTCGTACTAAAAACCATTTGAATAATTATTTGTTGCGATAAGAGACGATTCAATTTTACTCAGATTTTTTTTGACATGAAATAAAATTACATGTTAATTAAATCCAATTAAATTATTATGGTTCATTTTAACATTTACCCAATTAATTAAAGAGGATATAAAAATATGCCCTTACAATAACGACCCTCCTGTTTCGCTGGCTTAATAAGACACGCGAATGACTCGTTCTCAAGTCAGACAACTGTGCCCATTTTTATCTGTTTGGTTGAGGAGGATTAGGCCGATTAGTTTCCTAAAATGTCTGAACTACCTATCAGCACAAAGGTTATTGATGATCCAAATGATCAGAATTCCCCTCATCAATATTTTTAAGTGAAATGATTTTATTGCATTCTATTTTGACGATTTACGATTTTTTTGAATTTTAAGGATTCTCCAATCACAAAAATGACATATTTTTTGTTTTAATATATTTATTGCTTTATTTTGTATATCATCTTAATATAATGCAAGTCATTTAACTTTTTTATTTTCGGATCAATGTTTTTGCTTTATTTTTTTTACCATTATATTTTTCGTACTTCACATGTTTTTAATGGCGGGACGAAATTCCATTATATTATTGCACATTGATACTTTATAATCTAATATATGAATGTAATGCTTTAACATTTACACATTTTAACACAATAGACACGACCAAACAGAGTTATTAAGAGTAACAAATGCCTTTCTGCCATTCGTCTTATGCGTCTTTTATATTTTGAGTTTCAAATAAAGATTTTACCTTAATGAAAATCTCTCCATGTATTGGTTTTGAGTTTATAATTTTTTATTTGATTAGCTTTAACTTCTTTTATTTATATTGTTAACAAATATAATAATATTCTTGCGCAATTTGCATGCTTTGTTTGTTTCTTTTAAGAATTATAAAATTTTGGTGCGACTTATCTAAAGCGAATTCATAAAATAACCGTCTTATCCTAAAAAATTTCAAATCGAGTCTAGCAGATAATTATTGTCGATTTCACTATAATTACAAGGTATTTCTAGCCCCCGATATCTCGAACAACTTAAACTAAATATATAAATTAATTAATAAATTTGATATCCTTTCTCTCTCTTTATTCAATTCTTTCTTTTACTGAATAAAGTAGAATACATCTTGCCTTGTGTAGTTAGAGATAATCCCAAATCTGATGTAGAACTTCCACCTTCTCTTGTAATCACCAAGATTTCCTCTCTAATTGGTTCTTCCTTAGCCTCCAAGCTATATGTCTCTCTAGTCTCCCACTAGGATTAAAGTTTTGTATAACATATTGAAATTGGGATAGTAAAATTTTCAAAATTTTAATTAAGTCCATATTATCTTTAGTTTATGAGCCCCCACACCATTCCCAAATAACTCCAAACATGCCCCAATGGGTTACTAAACCCATATATCTAATTCCCCATCTTTTAACACTATTCGAGTCTTTAAATAACCCCATAAGTCACACTCAAAATTATAACCAAACATGAATTATTCCTATAAATCAAATCACACATATTGACACAAAAATTATCTATATTAACTTATTATGAAAATTTTAAATTAATTTTATGCTAAAAATTTATCCAATTTAATTTATAGAAATTTTATTTAATTTATTGTGTTCAATTTAAATGAATTAAGCCAGATAATTATTATTTTAAAACTCTTGATATTTCAGATTATGCATGGAACTGATTGTGAATTCAATTTGATCATTTTATAGATGAAATACCTTATAACCACAGACCATTTATGATTTTTGTTGATTTGTTACGTACATTTTGGGGAAATAATTTTTTTAGGGGTTTTAAAGATTTTCTACAATTTGATTTTGGAGGAGACGAAAGGTCGAAGACGTAGAATGGTTAAATCAAGGTTCTAATTCAGAAAATTACAAGGAGCACACATTTATATATATATATGAGGGAGTTAAGAGTTTCTTTTATTTAGTTCTGGAGCAAAGAATCCAAATACTGAGAATGTATTGATAAAGAAGATGATGATAATTTTCGAAATTAAGTACTAAATACATTTATAAAGTTTAAATCAATCATGCGAGTGTATTTAATATTTTATCACATTGCGTGTATAAAATAACATGACAATTTATGTTTAATCCCTTAAAAATAAATACATTTTGCATTTAGTCCACTTAATTTTTTGTGTTAATTTTTTTTACACTTTTTAGTGTTTAAGATAAGAAATATTAATTGTGAGTGTTTTATATGGTGAAAAACTATTAGTTTAAAATAAAAAACTTGAAATAAGCATTAATTAAAAAAATGGCAAGTGACTTGCGAGAGTATTATCATACAAAGTTGACTAGTCAATATAAACGGTGCAAGTGATGATACCAGAAATGGTATCACCAGGTCGCAGACGTATGAAGCTCAAACATGTATACAACAATGGCAATAATCACACAATAATTCAACAAAGAAGGAGATGAGGTGAAGAAGATAAACACCAGGATTTAAGTGGTTCGACCAGAGCCTACATCCACTGTGTGTGTGAGTGAAATCCACTAGTAAATATGGCTCTAATGGTTTGGTTACAACACAAGCTTTCTCTCTCTCACTCTCTTCTATATACAAATGAGCTGAGTTTTAGCCAGGCTTTCAATTAATTGATCATTTACAATTAAGAAGATGGAATATATATATATATATATATATATATATATATATATATATATATATATATATATATATATATATATATATATATATATATAATGCTTAGGGGGTATAGTGTATCCCCTAAGCATGTTGTATGCATGAACGTTTTGCTCTCATCCAATCCAGTGTGGACATCTGGCCCTATTACATGTAGGTCATGATGACTAAATATTCCCTCACGTGAGGGGATGATCTGGTAGTAACGGTTTTGCCCACGTGTGGTCTGTGTCCCACACGTATTGCTCCATGCGTCTCTCAAACCACACACTCATCCTCGGCCAGTATGCTTGAACCGAGGTTGTCGATCAAGGAGTTGGCGATATCATTGTGCTGTAAAGATAGGTCAGGTTGGCCGTAGTTTTGTATTCACTTGAGGACGAGGTCGAGGATTCACACCAGGCTGAGGGCCCACACATCGATTGCTGGATAGCTGGTGTTCGGCTTATCATTGAGGCCGAGGCTGATGGTGACCTCAGGTACGACCCAGGGATGAGGTAAGACTTAGCTTAATTGATGCGTCGTCATAGGTCGAGTATACTATTAGCTATGACGAAGGTATATTCTGGCATATCAATCACCCCCCAACCCTTAGCCATTGATGTTATGAGATGAATGAGGGGTGGTATTGCTTCCTCGGCAGACAAGTTGATGAGGTTTCAAATTGACACTTGTTAATCATCATGTGTTGCATCCCCCAAGAATGACGGTTGTCAGGCGTGTTTAGGTCATCGTGCCCTAATGATGGTATACATTGGGAACCGCGCGCCGTTTCGTTCATTGTGCAAAAATCATTATGAGATATTTAAACTTTGAGAATATTTTTATTTTCTCTTTATTCTCCGCGCTCTCTTTCTCTCTAGCTTCTGCCATTTCTGTTTTCAGGCGAGGTATTTAGAGCTTACACCGAGGTCTTATCTTCTCTTCCACCTGCAGGTAACTTTTTCTTGCCAATCTCTATCATTTTCATGCATTGTTGCATGATGTTTATGGCTTTTCTCCACTATTGGCAATAGGGGTGTGGATCGGTTCGAAACCGATCTATTTGGATCAAACCGAATCCAATCCAATCCAATTAAAATCGGTTTTTATATTTTGCAATCCAATCAAAACCGATATTGAGTTAAAATCCAATCCAATCCAATTGTAATTGGATTGGATCGTTTTTTTTAATCGGTTTCGAGTATCTGATTTGGGTCCCATTTTTTTCGTAGTTGGATTGGATTTGGATTTGGATTTGGATTTGGATTTGGATCCAATCCAATTAACTGAGCCAATTGGATCCAATCCAATCCAATTTAATCCATTTCTTAGTTGATAAACTGTAATTCCAATTAATAAATAATAAACTAGAATTTAATAAATAATAAACTTGATTTTTTAAAACCAAATAATAAAGATACTCAAACCATTAACTGTCAAAAGATACTCAAACCATTAAGTGTAGAAAATACTCAAACCATTAAACTGTTGGTGACATCTTTGTGTTAATGAAATGAAAAAACCTAAAATCAAACCATTAAAATCAAACCATCAAACCATTAAACTGCTAATGAAATGAAAAGCCCTAAAATCAAACCATAAAAATCGAGCCCCATTTTTGTGTGTGTGATTGTGTGTGTGTGTGTGTGTGTGTATATATATATATATATATATATATATATAAAATACATAGAGCACTGTATGGATTTCTTAATCCTATTTCATGGGTATAGCAGGTGGTAAATGGGGCGCACTATATGGATTTCTTAATCTTATTTCATGGGTATAGCAGGTGGTAAATGGGGCTCGATTTTTCATTGCTATATATATATATATATATATATATATATATATATATATATATATAGAGAGAGAGAGAGAGAGAGAGAGAGAGAGAGTAAAAGAAAAAAATTACCGTCGGTGTAAGGGGGAAAAAATCAGATCAGCGTGGCGGTAAGGGGGAGGAGATCAGATCAGTGCCATCGCTGTGGGAGATCAGATCAGCGCCGCAGGTGAGGAAATGAGAGGAAAAGAAAGGGAAGGGAAAGAAAGGGAAGGGAGATCGGCGCCGTAGGTGAGAGGAAAAATGAGAGGAAATGTGAGAATGAAATCGGGTAGGGTTTTTTAAAAAATAATATATATATTGGGGTATTAAATCGGGTGGTTATTAAATCGGGTGGGTATTCGGTATTTTTTTAACCACATTCATTTTAATTGGTTCGGTTCGGTTTTGCTAATTGGTTTTTCATCCAAGAACCGAAACTGATCCAATTAAATCGATTTTTGAAAATTAAAATCCAATCCAATCCAATCCAATCCAATCCAATTGAGGTCGGTTTTGTAGCTGGATTGGATTGGATTGGATCGGTCGATTTAATCGGTTTGGTTTGAATTTTGCACACCCCTAGTTGGCAAATGTTAGACTAAGCATTTATTAAAAAATGTTCGAGGGACTATTTGATGTATGCCCAAGGTTCTAAAAAACGCGGGGGGTGATTGAGGCGTGGAGGCCAAGCCTTAAGCCTTAGAAGCGTAGGCAGGCCTAGGAGGCGTTTAGGCCTTCTTAATATATTTTAATATTTTTTAACCATAACAAGGCTATTAAAATACAAAAATTGCACATATCATAAAAATATGTCTGAATATATGCAAATTAAAATACTATCTGATTATTTTGGATAAGATAATGGTCCGGTTTGTAAACAAATTCTTTAAAAGGCGACATCGTTTCACTAAGGCATTGTTGTTTTTAGAAAAAAGTGCGCCGTAAGGGTTTTACCAAGAATAAGGCGTGAAAAGCGTAAGGCGAGCCGTTTCTCCCAAGCCTTAAGCCTAGGCGGGTTTTTTAGAACAGTGTGTATGTCCCAATAATAAATATAAAAAATGATCAAATACCAAAAAGTCCCTCTAATATTTTTTAATATACATTTAGTCGAAGCATTTTATTTTGTTCCAAAAAGTCTCATTTAACTAATATTCTTTTATTTTTAAAGGTCCGTGCTAGCGGCACGGTGAATGACTTTTTAAAATAAAATAAAAAAGTTTGGACTAAACGTATATTAAAATATTTTCGAAAAACTATTTGATATATACTTTAATAATAAATATAAAAAATCCAAATGTATATTTGTGATTTATTAATAATAAATTGACACCCTCATCAATATTTTTGAGGAAGTGGTATTTTAAAATTTGTGTTAAAAATAAGAAGATTTTGATGCGACTCATCTAAAATGAAGTCATAACGCAGTCGCCTTGTACGACTGTCCCAAAAATTTCCAAGTCCAAGCCAGCAGACAACTACTATCGATCTCACTGTAAATTCCAACGCATTTCCAGCCCCCTCTGTATCCCCGGACAAGTTTAAAATATTAAATAAACAAACAAATAAATAAATATCCTCTCTCTCTCTCTCTCTCAACATTTTAACGAAAAGCAAAGGCTTTCCCTCTCTCTCTCTCTCTGTATCTGTGCAAAGCCGTTGCTTCCGAAAGATCTGCTTTACTCCATCAACCCGATCAGGTCAGTTTCTAAACTCCGATACAAATATATTTGTTTATGTGTTAGTTGAAGTTGTATTAGTATAGATCTGATGGTACACAAGTTCGAATTTCGATTGATGCTGTGATATTTTAATTTAATTTTAGGATCTGTAAGTAATTGTGTTGTGTTGTGTTGTGAGTTAGGGTTTTGATTGGTTTCTGGAGTAGGAAATGGCAAATCGAATCAAGGAAGATGAGAGAAATGAAAGAATTATACGGAATCTTCTCAAACTATCTGATAATCGGAGGTGTATCAACTGCAACAGTTTGGTATGTTTAACAATCTTCTTTTCTTTCGGTGCTCGCCTTTTATTTTGAATTCAACTTTAGTATATGCAATTGATAATAATTTGAATGATTTTGTTATTTTTTTCCTAGGCTAGTCAAAAAAGTTAGTTAGCATACTCTCCCTTGCTTAGTTGTGAAAAAGTTATTGTGTAGGGTCCATTGAAAAATGAACCAATAACTTTTGGACAACTAAGCACAGTATGATTTGAGGTACATGTAGAATTATTCTTTGATCTTTGATATGGAAAATGCATTTTTTTTAAACTGGTGTTTGCACTAAGAACTCATACTAGTATAGTGTTTTGAAGATAATTTGAAGAATAACAGTTGATATAGTAGAATTTTGTTAAAATAGAAGGGGAGGAATGGTAGCCGCATCATATATTTTTTACTATTATGTAATCTTGGGTTGAGGCGGTGGGGTGGGGGGAGGGGGATTGGAGGCGGTAGGTGCAAGTTTACTTGTAAAGCGTTATGATGTTATGAATGCTAATATCATGAATTTTGAAGCAGCATCGTATTAGGCCAGTGAAGTTGTGCAATTTTTCTTCACATAAAATACTGTTATTCTTTTTTATATATCGACACAACATACAAAATAGTCAAGGTCTCCAATTTCTGTTCAATGCATCGTATGATGAATCAAATTTAAATTTTGCTACCTTTGCTCTTAGAGAAATCCTTCCTTGGGGAATTCACGCCACATGAGAAATACTGGAAGTGTACTTGTGAATCTCTCATTGATATGAGATTCTTTTTAAGTGCCATATGCTTGTTAGGGATAAATCCACCAAAAATGTATTCAAGGCTACTGCATCTAATGTTTAAAACTAAACTTTATCTAGTCTTTTTTTTTTTTTTTTTTTTTTTTTATTACTGAGAGATTTACCTATGATCAAGAGTTAACTTCAAATTAAACATATTTGAACTTGTAAAATATCTCCTATTTGGTTTTGGGTCAAAGCGGATTCATGCAAGGGTATCTTAACAATAATAAATTTCGATATGAAAGAGTTTATTACATATCCGTCGCATAAATAAATCGGCTTGGATTAATAACATGTCTTATCATACTGAATTCTATGTAGCCCATTTAGGATCTGTTACAAGCCTATCCATGCCTTGGTATGTCCAACGCAATTACTTATGCTTTGAGATTCCATGTAATAATAGGAAACTAAGAGGCTCTGACAAGTTACCATGATGTAAGCTTTATTAATTAATCCAACAATATCAACAATTAGTAAATTCTTTTAGTTTATGTGATAGAATGTATTGAGCAGATACAAGAGTTATATAACTCTTTTATAGAAAATGGACCAGTGATTAATCAATTGTATGCATGTTGATAACTTGGCTGTTCTCACAAAAGAGTTAAAAGCTAAAAAATCTCTTAACTCCATTGATAAGCCTCATCTGTATACATATATGAAAAAGTATGTGTATAGGGATTTAAATCAGATTAATTTCTTAACTAATTACGCGTCTAAAAACAAATTTTCGTTTGAATTGAACCAATTATAATTTTACCAAATAAAACTAATTTCTTAAATCAGATTAATTTCTTAACTAATTACGCGTCTAAAAACAAATTTTCGTTTTAATTGAACCAATTATAATTGTACCAAATAAAACTAGCGATCCCATTATCATGCGGGTGATGCAATTAAAAAATGCAACAAGTAAAGAGCATGCAACCATAAGAACAGGATTTAGAGTGGAAAACCTCGCGGAAAAACTATTGTCGCACCCAACTCTTTCACTAGCATGTCAAACTTACTTTTCCAACCATGAAGTCTCAATTCACGCATTCTGCTCTAATGCCTTTGCATGTACTAGCAATTAGTTGCTTCATGTTGGACCCAACTTTCACAACTCACAGGACTTGATATCCATCAATGTACGATCTGCTCACATGTTTAATACGTGCTATCCAATCGACACGATTGCTTTTGCTAAAATTTTGTTTATAATGGGAATGAGTTCATTTAGGACATATTTGTTATTTTAGTATTTATTATTAGTTTTTCTTTTATTTTAGTTCTTTTATTTCCTTTTATATCTTTTAATTGGTTTCAAAGCATTTTGGGGACTAATTAGGCATTTTTTTTGTAAATAGTTGCCCTTTTTAATTTTTTAGGTAATTACTTGGCTGTCAAGTAATTCCCCCCATATAAATTCCCTTGTACTTCTCATTTGGAGATAGGTTCCATCTTGAATATAAGTTGTTTGTTTCTCACTCTAGAAATTGTATTCGTTTTGTTTTTTTGCCATTGACGTGTAGTTTACGTTAAAAATTGGTATCAAAGTGGGTGTTGCTCCGACATTAGTGTATTGGTGTGTAGATTATCAACAAATCGTAAGCTACATTTTCAATGGCTCTGAAGAAATCCAAACAACAGCAAGAGGAGATTCAAGAATTCAGAGAAAGCATTCAAGAACTCAACAAGAAATTTGATGCCCTCTTCCAACTCCTCTCCAAAAAAATCCACGGTGATTCCAGCCATTTCGGCCTCGACGAAACAGACGAACTATGTGGAAATGGGTCCTTTCAAAAAAACCTAACGTCCGGCCTACGTGGAAATACTGAACCTTGCTGCGCAAATTAAAGAATCCCAAACTAGGGGTGGCAATTCGGGTCAACGGGTCGTGTTTCGGGACGACACGACACGATTTTTTCCGATACGACACGGCACGACACGAATTCGTGTTTTTTTTAGTTGACACGAACACGATCCGAATAAAAAAGGGGAAAGTACTCTTAGGTCCCTCACGAACAAATTTTAAACACTTGAGTAATTTTGACAAATTTTAAACACTTAGGTCCACTAATTCTCTTCTTGTAGAAGTCCACGCTAGTGGCATAACAAGTGGACGTAATTGTAAATTGTCCTTAAATGTTTAAAAATTGTTACCAAGGGACCTAATTGTAAATTGCCCAATAAAAAATAACACGGCACGACATGACACGACACGACACGAATACCAGAATTTCTTAAATTTCACGCCTAAAAAACACGATAACACGACACGACTCATAATTTAGACACGAACACGACACGACTTCGTGTAAAAAAAAATACGACACGAACACGACATATCGTGTCAATTTCGGGTCGTTTCTAAAATTGCCACCCCTACCCCGAACCAGGAAAATTTCGACCTCATCGGCTGTCTAGGCGGCCCATGCGATCAGACTCCATTCGCCGACCCGTGTGGATAGACTCTATTTCAAGAAAACTTAACTTCTTGCATTTCTTGCCTAAATTTTTTGGATTTTTTGCAAGTAGGTACGCGATCACGTATGAGGGCGCCTCCTGTTTCAAATTGAAGAATTCATGGAAGGAGGCCTAACCGCATTGCCGCTTACCCTTCAAGTTCGAGGACGGACTTTTTTGAGGTCGGGGATAATGATGGGAATGAGTTCACATTAGGACATATTTGTTATTTTAGTATTTGCTATTAGTTTTTCTTTTATTTTAGTTTTTTTATTTCCTTTTATATCTTTTAATTGGTCTCCAAGCATGTTTGGGACTAATTAGACATTTTTTTGTTAATAGTTGTCCTTTTTAGTCTTTTAGGTAATTACTTGGCTAGCAAGTAATCCCCCCCATATAAATACTCTTGTACTCCTCATTTGGAGACACTTTCATTTTGGAATTTAGATATAAGACTTTCAAGGATTTATAAGCCGAAATATTCTTTCGAAAGCATGGAAGATAAGATTACACTATCACGAAAAGCTATCACAAAACCTTTTAGGTTTTGTAAAAAAACAGGGATGCTACATTCAGCAATCAATGTTTTAAAAGGCACGAGGCGTAGTTGAGGCGTTTTGTCTCCGTGAGGGGAGGTGTAAGCCTCGATTTTTTTCCACAAAAGTCACTAAAAATAACGAGGAACAAATTAATGTATCATATCTATCATGAAAACAAACGATGTGTTTGTAATCCTTATCCGGCAATTACACCTTCTTCCCGTATTTCCAAGCGAGATCCTTCCTATTTGACATAGTGACAACTCACTACAATAATACAAATTTTGTGTTAGCAAAAAAAAAACAGAATATATACATATATATATATATATATATATATATATATTTTTTTTTATATATATAGCACAAAAAATATAAAAAACCAAATAGGCGCAGATAATATAAGGAATAGAGGGTATTGACCTTCGGTTTGGTGTAACAGAGATGATCGGAGGACGGAAAATCAAAGCCGATTAAAATCGAGGTTTTTTCCCTTCGGTTTTGTGCAACAAAGACAATCAGTGGTCTTTGAGAGCAAATTGGTTAGGGTTTTTGGGTTTGAGCTTCAGACGAGGGGTTTTGGTTTTGAAACGCACATTTTTTTAAGCTATTTGACCACTTCTACCCTTACTTAGGACAAAAAAAGAGGCGTACACCTCGAGGCGCATTGCCTTAAGGCGGACGCCTCATCCACAAAAGGCGTATGCCTCAGAATACACAGAATAGGCGTAAGCCTTAGATATGCCTTCCATCGCCTCGCCTCGAGGCGCGCCTCAAATCGCCTTTTAAAACATTGTCAGCAATTGCCCTTCGTAACTGTTAAATACATATTGGTTAACAAAACACATTTCCCAAGAAAAAGTTGCCCTTGTTCGAACCAGGGGAATCCTCTTTTGAACGAGGTCTTCATTTAAGGGGACCTTATGCGAAGAAGGTTTCTTACGAGGGTTTTGGAAGTATTTCGAAGTCCTCGTTTGAAGTTGTAAATTCTTACCAGACCTCCGATGGTCTTATATTGTCCGGTCCGTTAGCCCTTTGTCACGGTGCTTTGTCTTCATCTTCAATGATCTTAAATTACAACTAAAAAGACGATTCACAATTTCAACCTCGACTTTTGTTCCGGAAAGAATAAAACCTAAACAAAAAACAATAATGTATATTCTTGTCCATACATTATATGTATGTCCAAGTTAAGAATACACTTCTAATAAAGTGTAAGGCTCAAATGCAGGGGCATGTAGCACTGATAATATGTCAAGGCCATGTAAAAGTTCACTTAGCTTTGTTTGCACCTAACTCTGGTAACCATGGTTTCTAAAAAAAAATACATTTTTTTCACAAGCATAGCATCCTTCTAAAAAAGAATTAGATCTTCCCCTCCTCGTTTTTGCTGTATAAAAAGGCCTTCTCAAATCGATTAATTTCAATTCTTGTGCATCATCTTCAAATCAGACTTTTGTGGCCATCGTTCCTTTCTTTGGGATAAGGGGAGAGTT
Source organism: Sambucus nigra (assembly GCA_949130495.1). NCBI lineage: Eukaryota > Viridiplantae > Streptophyta > Magnoliopsida > Dipsacales > Adoxaceae > Sambucus > Sambucus nigra. Next base: position 359,634,616 of record OX422211.1, on the reverse strand, counting down.
GGTAAAAAATGGTGGGAGGGAGTCTACCTCCGGAGGGATTTTCCTTTAGCAAAGAATTTTCAATCCAGGGAAAAGTTTTGTTTAGGTTTGATGAGAAAGATATCTACTGTTCCTAATTTGGTGAAGTGTTTGATTCTTAACATTCTAATACGGAGTCTAAGATTTTGCACCAGACAAACTTTGTAGGCTTGGAAAATCCTTTGGGAGATGTAATGTTGAATTTTAAAAACATTTTGGGCATTCTCAGCTTAAAAATTGTATTAATTGAAAATGAAAACAATAAAATAAAAGGGTGGGTTAGAACTCGAAAGTAAGGAAAAATAAAGGCCAAGATTATCAAGAAATTTGAGATGTAGAATAAACTATGATGGGAAAAGTATGAGGAAGTTTTGGGGAGGGTCACATGGTAATACGTGAAGAGATTGTGAAGAGACTGTGAGGAAGTGTTGGTGAGTGCTACATGTTAATAAATTAGTAAATTCGTGGAATGCAAGGTGGCGGGGTTTGGAAAACGAAGTGGAATTAATAAAATAATTTTTTATAAAAAAAATCCAGGCATGATGGTACTTCTAAAAACTAAAAAAGAAAAGAAAAAAATTATTCAGAACTTGTCATGGCTTTGTGTGGAGTTAGATTTAGGGTGGTCTTTTTGCTATTTATAAGGAGAGCTATGGTGATGTGACAAGTAGGAGAGGAGGGAGGGGAGTTAGATCGGAGGGAAGGATTTATCTTCTACTTTTATTTTGTTAATTTTAATTATCTCTAGGTTGCTGGAGGATAGGATTCATCTTCTACTTTTGTTTTGTTAATTTTATAATTATCTCTCGGTTATTAGATTTGATTAACTAACTCTTTGTTTATCTCTTAGTTAGTTAGATGGTAGATTAAAGACTTTTTTTTCTCTATAAATAAGGCCTTTGACCCCCATTTTTAATCATTCAATTATTAATGAAAGTTTAAAGTTACTTTGTGTTCAAATTAGTCGCGTCCGTCACATGACCACCCAGGCTCCTTGGATCCCGACGGTGGCCATCCGTTTGCAACTTGACACCTTGTCCCCGTGTCCCGCCTCCCGCGAAACAAGGAAGCGATATCGTTGCCTTCGCGCCCTGCTTAGGTTTTGTCCCTTTTCTTTTTTGGCCTATGGCTTCGACCCCTGGCGCTGACGGCATTCGCTGAATCATTTTTCAGCATCACCACCCCTTAGTGACCTCGTACGAACTCTTGCCGTACCTCTTGACTATATGGGGAGCCCTATCGGGGTCCTCACAACCCATCAACCCTTAACGTTCCGCAAACCATTGATCTGCACTTTCCGACACCTTCCTGGTGTCGCCGACCTGTAATGACCCTCGGCCGTAGGGCCACTAAGGAATTGGATCTATGACACAACCAGTGTTTAATGAGAATTGTTTACTTGGATCTGGATTATATTTTAAGTCCTAATTATCCGATTATTTAATGGATAGGTGACAGATCTAGCCTAATTCGATCCGTGTAGGACCCTATCTGATCAAGTATGTTATATAATATAAGTTTATATTTATTTATGTATCCATAATAACAGATAAATATAAATATATATTCAATTCTATAATACAAAAGGACTATAAAAAATATATATTTATATTTGTTCTTGGGAGGACGTGTGGTTGAATAGCGTTTAACTTAAATCTTTGTTTCCAAAGATCGTTTAGAATATCTTTGAATCACAACATGCCTATCACTTCTTTGGCCTCGTTAGATTCATCCAACATTGCATCCTGAAACCTTTCTTTCAATTGAAATCTCAACAATTGTAAACCCTAAAACCTCGGAAATAGCAGCCTTGTTGGGTAAAATTGAGGGAGTTGGATTGTCTCTGGGTTTGATGGAAGAGCATGGAAATTTAATGGGGGATATTCTCTTACAAATCAATATTTCCAGCATATGTTGAATTCATCACTCTCTTCACGTTTCCCCTTTAAATATATATGGGCAACAAAGATTCCAATGCTCATGGTAAGGTTAATAGTTGTGATCTTTTGCAATTGAGAAGGCCGAAAAAAGGCACCTCATCCTGTAGGAAGACGAGGATGACGAGGGAGAGATCCTTGATCATTTGCTCCTACATTGTCGTTTCTCGTCTTTTCTTTGGGGCAAGTATTTAGTGAGCTCAACATTTTGTGTGTGTGCAGTACTATGGAAAATCGTGGATCTTATGACAATGGACATTTTTTCTCGGAAGAGTAGATTCCAAAGCTAAAAAGCCTGGGAAACTGAGCATTCCTTGTGCTAATATGGGTAGTTTGTCCAAAAAAGGAACATTAGAATATTTGAAGATAAAGGAGTTGAAAAGGAATGGATTTGAGAAAAGATAATATTCTTGGCTTCCTTATGAGCATTTGGCCTGAAACAGATTCTATTGTCCTCTCTGTTATTGGGTTGGGATAAGGTCTCCAAATAATGCAGATTTCTACTCTGGACATCTATTTGGTGGTGGTTTGATGGTGTGAGGGTCTGTTTTTATGTAGTTCGTATCTTTTGTCCTTTGAGTTGTATTTGCTATCTTTTCTTTTGTTGTTTATGGACTTCTTATTGATCCTCTTTTTGTATTTATCTTTATCATCAATAAATAGCTTTTTTTTTATAAAAGTAAATAAATATAAATATTCATTTACTAATATAATACTTAAATGTAATATACATGTTTATATATATCAAACAAAAATGTAATATATTATATATGTTAATTAAAAACTAAGAAATAAAGTGGGAATATATAAAAATATACATAAATGGATATATCCGAATCCGAACCGATCTGATTTGGTTAAGAATTGACTCCAGATATCTGCATTTGACATCTCCAGAGCCCGAATCCAAATCTTGATCTGATTAACCGTTAAAATTGATGTGAATTACCCCTGATCCGAACCAGATTTGACCGTTTACAGGCCTAAGTTCTAACCCTTGCTAGGGCCATGCTCGCCCTGTCGGAACACTGCCTTACCATTGAGCCATGGGGAGTCGAGCAACATTGAAAGCTGGTCACTGGCCTCTGACCAATTTTGCCGCCATTCAGCCCTCAGCGAGTCACCCACTATCTTCTCTTTGCCCACCTAGCCTGTAACCAAGCCTTATGTACACACTTTGTTGCAAATCCTTAAAACCAAAGGGGTTTACAAAACTCACCCCCTGAAATTTAAACCCAAGGGAAACCCCCTCACCTCATTTTCCAAAATCTCATTTTGGACCTCCAAATCCAAACAACCACTGACGTTAATGAGGTCCCGTTGGAGTTGGAAAATTGCGGATCAACCCCTCAAATCAATTTCTTTGTAGAATCGGTCCCAAAAATTTCCCCAACTGATTTTGCGGGAGTGGATTGTTTTAATCTAGTCCCTAAACGACATTTGTTGCGGGGACTTAATTTTTGGGATGGCTCATGTGACGTGGTTTCCAACCGTTCCAACTTTTAATCTAGAAATTTATTAGAAGCATCCCTTTAAATGGTTTCGTCATCTCCAATTTTTAAATATCCTTTAAATGACGCACTCCAATTTTTATTTCTACTTGAAAAGAGTTTTAGACTTGGCAAGAATGTACATCTCACACAATTACTCTCGTGTAGTTACCTATGAACCTTGAACTTTCCCCCATAAATGAATAGAAATCGACACCGAGCTCCAGATGCGAATTGGGAACTCTAATCTCCTCCTTGGAATCAACGCTACGCCTCAACTCCTCTAATGAATTGAAGCGCCTCCAATTTTAGATTTAGGAGAAGTAGATCATGCAATTCGAAGTGTACTTGATTGAATTGAATAGGCTAATGAAGATATGAAACAAAATCACTCTTAATTCACTCATAAATATCAAGTTATAGATCTACGTTTGAATAGTTTTGGAGGGAACACGTGAATTTTTTGTAAAAGAGAAGCAAGGATAGCTCTCAACCTCGAAAATAAACTCATAGATCTACGTTTGAATAGTTTGGAGGGAACACGTGAATTTTGTGTAAAAGAGAAGTAATGATAGCTCTCAACCTCGAGAATAAACTCATTGAGGTTTTTCAATTGTGAGGTTTTAAGATATATTTAAATGGGAGGAAAAATGATCTATTTATAGCAACTTGTCAAAATTCAGCTCTGCCGTGCATGCGAACGGTTGACTTTTGCCTTGCGCAAGATTTCATGCAGTGCTAAAATCGTGGCAAGCATGTACCCCGGGGCAAAATAAAGCCGTGTGAACGGTCCGTGTGCATGAGTCCAATTTGGACCGTGCGAATGGTTAAAGGCCGAATTTTCAAATAGCTTTTAACTAACACTAAGATTGATGCAGGAGCATAAGGATATACTTGTAATTTTCCTTTATTCTTTATTTCCCCCTTTTTTAGTCTCTTAGTATAAATAGCTATTGAGGCCCTCATTGTATTACTTTTTGACCATTTGAGATTAAGAGACTAGAGAGAGAAATAATAGAACCTCTTTCATTTTCCATGTTGTTGTTTTGTAGTTAACTTCTTTATTTTACGCTTTCGCACCATAATTTGCATCAAATTGATATTCGAGCGAGGTTTGTTCTTCGATCAATCATGCTTATTGAATATTGGGACTCAAATTGGATTCACCTGAATGGATTTCGATCAAACCCTAGTTCTACAAACTCTAACCCCAAAGACATTCAAGAAGGCACCACCATGAAGGGTGGCACCCCAGAGGCACAAGACACCAATCGAAAATTCCAAAACCCACAAAAAAAGGTTGCCACTGCCCTGCGACAGTTCAACCATCCCCGCCTGACTACACCGACCTTCACTCAACCCAAAACCCTCCAATTCAGGCCTCGACTATTCCCCAACCAACCGGAACCCTCCACCTCTTGTCGGAAACTTCCACCGATCCTTCCAATCCTTATACAACCATTCCCAAGCGGCGGAATCTTGTTGGAAACCCAACTGACATGATCACTTCTCTTGAGTGATAACTGCCAGACCCAAATTCAAGGCCACTGACTCAAGATGTGGCCCAAGAAGGACCGCAAGGCTGTACCGAATTGACTGAAACCCTAAGTGAGAACTCCAAATTAGAAATTAAACCAAACATTGACTCCAATTCAAACCCTATTCCATTTCCCCATCACAAATCCAATTCCAAATCATCTTTACCCCCTTCAAAAAGCCCTAATACCGTATACAAAGGGTGCGACTCTTTGGGCAAGCTACTTATCCCACTCAATGTGCCCTTAGTTGCAGCACAATTCATTTGCCGTCAACGAGACTCTTTTTGCCATTCTCAATCAAGACTTGCTGGCGTCTCTACTGCTTATACTCATACCGTTATGATTACGACTTCGGTGGATACTCAGGCATCTCCCTAGCGATGACACGTGAATTCGAATGAGCATTTTTTTTACTCGTTGCAGCACGAAGGGTAGGTTATGCACATTGATCATAGACGGGGGAGCCAGTGATAACTTGATTGCGCAAGAGATGGTAGATAAACTAAAGCTTCTCACGGAGTTATTAGCTACACCATGCCGTATTGGGTGGTTGGGTAGCGGAGCCACACTTGCCCCTAGCCGACAGTGTCGAGTATCTTTTTCCATTGGGGACTATCATGACGAGGTTTTGTGCACCGTTGTTGACATGCGGGTATGCCACTTGCTTTTAGGGAGGCCATGGCAGTTTGACTATAGTAGTATGCATGATGGTTGAGCCAACACTTACTCTTTTACATATGGAGGGCGAAACTTTCTACTTCGCCCCATGCGGCCGTTTCCGATGACTCGACCCTTGGCCCTACTTGTTTCCCATGAGTTAGCCACCGAAGCCGCGGAGACGGCGGTGTGTTATGCCTTTATTAGTTCCATCACCACTCCGGAGGCATTCGTTCCGTCGTGTGTTCAACGTTTATTGGATTCTTATAGTGATGTGTGCACTCCCCCAGACGGGCTTCCTCCCCTTCGGGGCATACCACATGCGATTGATTTCATCCCAGAGGCGCAGCTCCCCAACCTTTACCACTATCGCATGCCCCCTATAGAGCACGCAGAGCTACAGCGGCAGGTCACCGAGTTGTGTGACAAGGGGTATATATGGGAGAGCATGTCTCCTTGTGCGGTCCCGGCACTTCTAGCACCTAAGAAGGTCGGGAGTTGACGTATGTGCGTGGATAGCCGTGCCATTAATAAGATCCCGTTGAAGTATCGGTTGTCAATTTCCCGGCTCGAGGATATGTTGGATCAACTCCATGGTGTGACGATATTCTCCAAGTTGGACTTGAAGAGTGGGTATCACTAGATACGCATGAGGCCGGTTGATCTGGGTGTGCCCCACCAGGTTGATCTGGGTGTGCCTATGTTTATATAGTAAAGAACTAAGTCTTTTTTGTTTCCAACGAATGCTTGTCGTCCAGACCTCCCCTCTCCTTTCCTCGGAATGTCTATTTTTCTGCCAGATGTGACTCGGTCAGAGTAGATCGTACTTGACCTTAAGTTCAGGATTGCCCTTCAATCAACATGCATGAGGCCGGGTGATGAATGGAAGACAACCTTTAAGACCAAGGATGGACTTTATGAGTGAACTGTAATGCCTTTTGGTCTATCCAATGCCCTATCCACGTTCATGCGGGTAATGGCTCAGATTTTGCGCCCATGCTTGGGCAAGTTTTGTGGTGTATTTTGATGATATCTTGATTTATAGCCGGTCTGAGGAGGAGCACTTGCGATATGTGACTCAGGTTCTGGAGGTTTTACGAGCTGAACGTTTTTTCCTCACGTTGAAAAAATGTGCTTTTATGATTCCATCTGTGACTTTTTTGGGATATGTAGTATCGGGTGATGGCGCTCGGGTGGATGACGCCAAGATTCAGGCGATCATGGATTGGCCCACCCCCACTTCGATGACGCAAGTTCGTAGTTTTCATGGCCTTGCGGGGGTGTTCAATCGACATTTCATTGCAGGGCTCAGCACTATCATGGCTCCACTCACTTCTTCGACAGTTGAGTTCAGATGGACTAAGGAGGCTGATCGGGCCTTTACATGCATCAAGGAGTTGATGACAACTGTTCCTATCCTTTCTTTGCCAGACTTTGATTAGTTGTTTATGTTTTGCAATGCTTGCAAGATTGGGGTGGGCGTTGTCTTGAGTCAGAATGGGAAGCCCATTGCGCTTTTTAGCCAGAAATTGAGGGGAGCGGCCCTCCAGTATTCTACGTATGACTTGGAGTTTTATGCTATTGTGAAAGCCGTGAAGTTTTGGTCACCCTACCTCCTACACAAGGAGTTTGTGATCAAATCGGACCATGAGCACATGCGATTCCTTCATAGCCAGCGGCGTGTTAGTGACCAACACGCCAAGTGGGCAGCCTACCTTCAGCGTTATACCTTCCACTTTCAGTACAAGCCTGGGAAGGAGAACATGGTAGCGGATGTACTTAGCCGACGTGCTCATGCATTAGTGACCTTGCGGAGTCAGGTTTTTGGGTTCGATGAGATTTGTGACCTTTATCCGATCGATGTGGAGTTAGGGCCCATTTATGCCACTTGCTAGCAGGGTAATGGCGCATCAGGCGAGTACTTATTACAAGACAGGTTTTTGCACCGGGGGGCAGCTTTGTGTATTCCTTCTTCCTCTTTGCGAGAGAAGATTATTTATGAGGTTCATGGCGGTGGTTTAGCAGGTCACCTGGTGCAGGTCCGCACCCACGCCTTGTTACGATACCGATTTTATTGGCCCACCATGTGACGGGATACTGATGCCTTCATCCGCCGTTGTTATACTTGTCAGACGGCCAAGGGCCAACACTCCAATGCAAGATTGTACACTCCCCTGTTGATACCTGAGTGGCCGTGGCAAGATGTTTCGATGGATTTCATTGTTGGCCTCCCCCGTACTTCCAGTGGACATGATTCTATTATAGTGGTCGTTGACAGATTCTCCAAGATGTCGCATTTCATTCCGTGTTCTCGTACGACTGACGCTTCTCATGTAGCAATCTTGTACTTTCACGAGATCGTTCGCTTGCACGACGTTCCCCATAGCATTACTTCCGATCGCGATGTCCGCTTTATAGGACATTTCTGGCGGACATTATGGCGTTTACTTCAGACGGAGTTACAGTTTTTCACTGTCTTTCATCCCCAGACAGACGGCCAGACAAAAGTGGTCAATAGAAGTGTGGGAGATCTTTTGCGTTGTTTGACGTCTGAGCACCCCCGTAAGTGGGATCTGGTGAGTGTTCAAGCCGAATTTGCTTTCAATAACGCCGTGAACCATTTTACCAGTTTCTCTCCTTTCTAGATTGTATTAGGCCAGTCCCTCACTATGCTTATTGACCTCGTCAAGCTTTTGCTGACGGTTACTACATGCCCTTCTCTTGCGGAGTTTGCAACCCATTTGATTTTCGTACAGGTTGATGTCCGTTCTCGCCTCCAGTCCATTTACGCTTCTTATAAAGAGGCGGCTGATGCGCATCGCCGTTTCATTTCATACTAGCCCGGTGATTTGGTCATGGTGTACCTCCAGAAATCACGGCGTGTCGGCAAAAACAACAAGCTTCTTATGCGTCGTTTTGGGCCATTTCCTATTGTTCGTGCTTGTGGGCCGAATGCATATGAGGTTGATCTTCCTCCGGAGTTTGGCATGCATCATACATTTAATGTGGCAGACCTTTCTCCTTTTCGGGGTATCCATCCTCATCCCATCCCCTTTCCATCTTCACTGTCTCAACCAGTACATTCTCATGTTGATCGTATTGAGGGCATACTTGACTCCGCCTTTGTCTCCGCCTTTGTCTCCTTTGCCTCGGGTGATTACACACGCTCCTTGGTCCGTTGGGTTGGCCGTCCAACGACCGAGGACTCTTGGATCACTGAGGCGACCTTACAGCATGTTGACCCAGACTTCCTTCACCAGTCTGCCTATATGGATTCCTCTCGGGGGGGGGGGGGATGATGCAGGAGCATAGGGATACACTTGTCTTTTTCCTTTATTCTTTATTTTCCCTTTTTTTTAGCCTCTTTAGTATAAATAGCTATTGAGGCTCTCATTGTATTACTTTTTGACCATTTGAGATTAAGAGACTAGAGAGAGATAATAGAATCTCCTACATTTTCCATGTTGTTGTTGTTGTGTAGTTAACTTCTTTATTTTACGCTTCCACACCTTAATTTGCATAAAAAATTAAAGACCAACTCCCAAAAATGCTTTTCACAATACCTTTGAGTATAAAGCACACGTCCATCCAATTTTCAAAAACACTCTCATTTTGGAAAAAAATCGTGCACGTGTGTAGCCATATATCAATTAACAAAACTACTAAAAGGATATAATCTTCAACGCATATGCAACGGAAGTCTTGTGATCGATCGTTGAGCGGCTTGCATGATCTTCAATCTTCAAAGGTCCATCTAAGACAAATGAATGCGTATCACTCAAATGTTTCAAGTCTATACGACTCCAATGACTCAAATATTTTGTCACAGAATGTAGCCAACTTATCAATATATACAATACAAAATTTTACATTTTCACATTTCAAGATGATTTGGCCAGCCGTTAACTGTATTGAAGTTCTCAGAGGTTTTCTTGCCTCGTGGCACATGAAAAAGTTTACGGGAGAAAGGAGAACATAGTTCAAATGCTAATTTGCTTCCCGATTGTCTTTTCAAGGAAAATGATGAGAATTTGTTTTGACCTGTGGCCCCTTTTCTTCATTTCTCTCAAAGTATTTAAAGGACTGAGTATATTGGGTGCCGTACCTAGCAACTTGGCAGATTTGATGCTAATGGATATGGAAGTGTTCAGAAATCGTCCTAAGTCAATTGTCTTTTGAGATGTATTGTTTGGAACTGTGTGGAATGAAAGAAATAATAGAATTTTTAAAGGAATAGCCAAGGAAGAAAAACGACAGTGAGAAATCATTAAATTCAAGGCATCTCTATGATCATCTTCCACGAACCTATTCAAAGAACTTCCCCCCAACCCAACCCCCCAAACAAGTTATTACTACAACTGAGTAGCCAAAGCACTTTGATTTGTGCAATTTGCTAAGGGTTGGTCAGAGTGGATGGGGGATGGGGGATGCTGGAAATTTGTTTAGGCTAAGACATCTCTATGATCATCTTCCATGAAGTCATTCGTATTATTAGCAATGTTGTCAACAAAACTTGGTCCTTAAGATCTCTCCTTATAATTTCCTCCCAAGATAGTTTTGGACGGGCCACTTGTCTTTTACCTTCTATCTCGATTAGTCTTCCTCTTATTACTTGTGCAACCAGTGACCTATGCAATACATGTGCATACCATGTAGGCCTACTTCTCTTATCTTATCACTAATGGGAGATACTCCTAACTTTTCTTTATCATAATGGTTTTTAACATTTTCTCTTCTAGTTACCCCCATCATCCAACGTAGTATCATCATCTCATGCTTTTGTGTTTTTCTTTAATGCCCAACATTCTGATCCATATAAAGTAGCTAGCCTAATGACAGTTTTATAAAGCGCACACATAAGCACTTTGAACATACTCCCCCACAAAACCATGGCTAGGCTACTATCAATTTTCTGTTTTTTGGTTTCTTGAAACATGACTAAATCTGGGTTTTCTTTGAATAAAATTTATTGTATTAATTATCTTTTCTTTTTAGGTCTCACCCCCCTAACATTCCGCTGTACAATTTTCATTTTTTCAACAAAGATTTCCCCAGACTCTTCCATGCACTCTGCCAGAAACTTAAATCTTTTACTTCTCTTTGGCCTTTTGTTTTTCCTAACGCCGGACCCCTTATATTGTTTATTATCTATTGGAATTGCTTTTAACTTTAGAATATCCAAATTGCTTTTAATTTAATCATTGTCTCTCCCAACAATTGGGGGCTTCTTTGTTCAAAAAGAACCCTCTGATGCAGAGTCTCAGACTCCACCATGAGACTTTTTTAGCTCGTGATTTTTCTTAACAAATTCACATTTGACTCATTATTCTCCCTGGCACATATATTCCTAGAAACCGAGAGTTCTTTTCTAACGTGATATTCTTTTCCTCCTCCCTCGTAAATGTTTCTTGCTCACACCCTCGAAAAGGCTCTATGGTCAATGACTTTTGATCATTAGAGAGGAATTGCACCATTACCCAAAGCACATGGACAACCAAATTCACAAGACGTGGGAATTGGCTCGATTCTCAGGGTGGAACGGTCAATACATGATTTATTCCAAGTGCTTCTTGTTGCTCGAAGAATTCCTCCACCCCAACGCTCGATACATCCATGAGAGAATCTTTACCGGTAGCTATATCCTCTTCGTTGCAGTCACTATCCCCCGCCTTTAAAAATTTGTGGACATCTTCCATATCATCCCATTTCTTCCCTTTCATCCCATCCAGGCCATTTCTCTGGAGAATTCGGAACCTAGATTGTTTGAATCTTCCGTGCTTATATAGCAAACATCCCACCGATTTGGCTCTATAATGGCCCATTATTTTGTTGCCAGCTGGTTCAGACCCAAAAATCTGAGGATCAACCTCTCTCACTGGACTCTTCCACTACTGTTTCCAAAGCAGCCATTGCACAACCTTTGATGAATCTGGAGTTGCATTTGCAGCAGATATACACCCACCCCCTTGTTTCCCCAGCCTCACCAGCTCCCTTGGAAAATTTGGTAGGATTCTTAGTTCTCTCCACTTCAGCTCCACTGGATACAATGTTGGCCTACTGTTTTTCTGTGCACTCCACTCTTCACTGAAGTTACACATCAGATGACTTTTCATCAAGAAGTTCTGACTTCTGTTCCTTGTTACATGCCATGGAACGCTGGTTTTCCAATGATGGTACCCTTTACATTTTACAACTGATACTATTCCCATCTCCTGCATCCCCTGTTAACCGAGAGAGCTTGTCGATAACTGTTGGATTTTAGGCCCTTTCGTTGTGTACTAGTAGTTGAAAAAAGAAATAAAAAGATAAAAGGGATCACAACTCCAAAGAGCTTCTCATAATATTGTGTGTAACACATCCTAGTTTGTTGAGTTGGATATTTGTGCAATTTTTTTTTGTAGGCCCTTGTAATCGTTTTTGCATGTTTTTGTTGAATGTTTATCTTCTGGAAATCTTTGGGAATGTATATTTTTGCTTAATTGATGTTATAATTCTGAATTTGAATTACTGATTTCTAGTTGTTTCTTTAAATTTCCAAATCAATATAGATTTCCTGGTCACTCTTCTCCCTTGATCTTATATTTCTTGCATAACTAGGATAGAGATATCGGGGGTAATATTTTTATTTATTGGATAAAAAGCTCAATAAACTCTTCAAATTAAATTCAAGAATATTTGAAGTTGGATTCCTTAAATTTACTATAATAGCTTTGAACTTGATGTTTCTATGAGTGATTGGAAGGAGTTTAAGGAAATAAGAGAACCTGAATTTCAGTGAACAAGAATACAGAATGATATAAATTGAATTCTTGACAATGTCCATGAAAGCAAATAGTTTAGAATATTTCTCTACGAGAAAACATCTAACGATGTTAAAATACTTGATTTACTTCTCATTTTATTAGAAAGATGTTTGTGTTATATTGCACCATGGTTTCGAGTCTATCTCCTTTTTTGGTTTGTTTTCTTTTTCTTCTTTTCTAGATAAGGATAAGATTTGAAATGATAAATCAATATTGATGTTGATTGTGGAGTTCTAATTCCATGGTGTTCATATTTATCCAGTCTTCTTGACTTGTACAAATAACTTATGGTTTGTAAGATAACATGTTTCCTGCCAAACAGGGACCTCAGTATGTTTGCACAAACTTCTCGACATTTGTTTGCACAACTTGTAGTGGAATACAGTAAGTGTTAATTTTTTTTTACGCAAATACACAATATATTAAGGGGAGGTGTAAAAAATCCATTTAACTATGCAGTATTTGCCCCCCACCCCCACCCAAAAGAAAAAAAAAAATTCTGGATTTATACTATAGTTAATGGTAAAGCCATTTGAACTATGCAATTTGCTGCGAAGACACCCTTTTAAGGATCTCTTAGCCATGTTTAAGTGACACGTTGGGGGCCTTTTGCCACAAAATGCACATTTCATTTTTTTCCTGCACGCAAAATAGGTATGCTGGGGTGTGGAGGGTGTTTTTTTATAATTCCCTATATATGTACATATATAGGGAATTATAAAAAAACACCCTCCACACCCCAGCATATATATATGGCAAGAGTGAAAAATAAATAAAAAATAAAATTAAATATGTTACACAAAAGTTCCCATTAACTTCTTCATTGAATTAAATTTCTAAATATTTTCAGCCGTGAGTTTACGCATAGAGTGAAATCAGTATCAATGGCAAAATTTACCTCACAAGAAGTTAGTGCCCTTCAAGGAGGGGGGAATGCGGTATGAATACATACTTTCACAAGCATATGCTTAATGTTATCCCCGTTTCTTATTTATTTATGAACTATTTTAGTTGGATGTGATAGACTTATTTGTCCTTTTACATTTGCAGAGCGCAAAGGAAATTTATTTAAAGGAGTGGGATCCACAGCGCCAATCTGTTCCTGATAGCAGGTTAGTGATTACGCATGTTATGTTTTTTATGTTTTTCAATTCAACTTTAGTGTTGATTCATTTGTTTGCTGCAGTAATGTTGAGAAACTTCGGGACTTCATTAAGCATGTTTATGTGGATAGAAGATATACTGGTGAGAGAAGCTCTGACAAGCCTCCAAGGGTGAAGATGGTAGGATACCCCATCATTTCTAAAACGATCATTGATAATATGTGACCTAAATGAACATACTAAGGATCCAAATAAAGGAAAAAATGCGGCAGCAATGCATAGATTAACGTGGCTTGTCTGTTACTTGTGTTTTCCATTTTTAGATGTTTAACACGTGCTGTAGGAACGCGTTATCAATATTTTAAAAAAATATGTGTCTATGCATAATTGAGGCCTGGTTCAACTTACACTTGGTGTAAGTTGAGAAACCTACAAATTTTTATTAACTTTTTCCAGAATCATATCTCATCAATCCAATCGTAAGATATATTTTTTTATTGCGTTTAATATCGAATCAATCAGATGATAGTTGAATTATGAATCTGGAAAAAAGTTATCAAAGAGTGCAATTTCTTATTCTCGCAAGAAGTTTAAGTTGAACCTGACCTGTCCCGTATATGTGTAGTATATTTCTGAGAGATTAACCAACACCGAAGGCGATTTGTCTATTTGTCTTGAGAGATTGACTAAGATCGAAAGTGGTCTGCCTTTACTAGTACTTAGAATAGAATTTACAAGGATTATGTCCTCATTAATAAGTGATGTGGCTATTCCAGGCTTACAGAATTATCCAGTTTCATTGTTTTCTAATTTGGTATAAAGATCTGTATTCATATCATACAGGGGGAAACAGAGGACTTCAGTGAAAACAGGAAGCCAGATCCATATCAGGGTGGTTCCAGAAGTCCACCATATGAGGATACATATGAACAACGTCGTCACAGTGACAGGCCCAGTTCTGGTGGGAGAAGTGATGACAGGAATTACAGAAATAATTATGACGAAAGAAGAAGTCCAGGATCTGATAGTGATTTCAGGAGTCCCGTCCGAACAGAGATAGTGAATGACTGGCGGCGAGATGACAGATTTGGAAATGGAAGGGGATCTGAAGATAATAACAGAATCTCTGAAGGAGGTTCTAAGCTTGAGGGTAGGTCACCTGACCGTCAAAGAGATCTGGATATATCCAGCCCCCCTATAATTCGCCCTGTTAGAGATATTTTGGGAGATAATGTATCTCCCCTTCGGATTATTGAACCTCCAAAAGGCGATGATCGCAGATCAGCCGATACTTCAGCACGCACGCAGGTGAGGATTCACCAATAGACTGAATGTCTTTCTTTAATTCTTGCGTCTTGAAGCCATGATATTGTATTTTTAAGTTGGTCGGTTGTTACTTATAAATAGTACTAGATAACATTTTAGTTTTATTTTATTTTCATGCTGGTTTAACTTTTGTACAATATGTTGGCTATTGTGCATTATCTGATGTGTAAGTTTTGGTATGCATACATCTCATCTTGTTGTGAGGTATGTTATGTGATCTAAAGGGTGGAGTCAATTCATTGACTCCACAAATACAACTGAAGGAAATTAAGGTTTTCCTCATTCTCATTCATTCCTTAATATACATTTCCATCACAGAAGAGAGATTATAATCTATATATAGGAACAAATAGACTTTCTGGTTAAGCAATCTTAAAGAAGTAAAGTACTAAAATACCTGTAATACTAAGGGAATATCTCCAAGGCCATTCCTTATTCTACCTAAAATAAAGCAACATAGTACAATAATAAAATACAATTAATATATTCGTGGAACCAATTAATACAATTAATAAAATACAATTAATATATACATTTAATATATTCGTACAATAATAAAATAACAAAGATAAAATACAATTAAAGTACAATAATAAATTTAGTATAGAATTACCTATAAAAAAATGGAACCCTCCTTCCCCACCCCTTGTGTATGGGTGCACTCATTAAAGAAGATGGGCAGCTGCCAACCTTATTATTTTGTGAAATGAAAAATTAGGTAATAAAGAATGGATAATATTTTTTAAAGATATAGCTGTTGACCCCCTAACCAGGGTTTAAAATGTAATGAGAAGAATGCTTTTTAAAATTATTTTGTTTCAAGTCTGATGAGAATACATTGTTGGTATATGTTTTTTTGTATATACATGGACAGTGGCGGAGCCAGAAATTTGTTTTGGGCAGGTCACTGCTGTGTACAAAGCATTACCAATGGTGGGGGTTTGGCGGTGGGAGCCCCCTAGACAAATTTTTTGAGGGTTATTTTTATTTTTTATTTTACAAATAGTCAATTGAGAATTTGCACTTTTAGATTATAACTCAAATAAAATAAGAGAAAATATCTTGATATCTATCATTTCTCACCTTTTGTTACTAAACGAACATTCGTCATATAATTGTCCAATTTAAGAAGTTACTTTACAAAAATTCAGAATAATTACCTCAATGGAGACAACCACAAGGTCCACAATAGCAATTCTATTCAAAGAATTATTCTAAATTAGCAATTCACTACCACAAGTTGTAAAATCCTAATCACCAACCAAATGAAACTTGAAAATATTAAATAAATCAAACCCGTAAAGTAAACAACAACAAAATTAATTTAATTTAAACCCCTAACCTAAACAACGACAAAATCAATCCAAGTAATTCAAGTAAGATAAAACATGTAACAAGCCTAAGTTTAAAACATGTAAGCGTTTGAGGCTTATGCCTCGAGGCTCGCCTGGAGGTGAGGCGGGCAAAAAATGCCTCGAGGCTTAAGCCTCAGGGTTGAATTTGAGGCTTACGCCTTAATGCGCCTCGAGGCTTACGCCTCGGTGCGCCTCACGCCTGGCCTCGCGCCTTTTTGCTGAGGCGCGAAAAAAAAAAACTCTTTTCTTTTTTTGTTTTAATACTACACTTAACTTGTACTATTTACTATTGTAAATTGAGAGAAATTTTAAAAAAATAACCAATATGTTGATGAAACTTAAAAAACTGATTTTGTCAATTTGATTTTGTTCGAAATAAATGTACTAAATTAACTTCAATATGATTTTTTTTTTAAGTTTTCTGTTTTTTGGTTTTCAACTTAGATTAATATGTTATCTTTAACTAAACTGAATATATATTAAGAAACTAATATATTTTAAAGGTTGCTGTTTTTTAAATAAACTTAGGCTGATTTGTTTTATAATTTTTTTAATAAAATTGCTGTTTTTTTAATCTTAGGTTGAAAATCAATGTTTTTTAATAGATTTGCTTTTTAAGTTGCATTGATTAATTTACTGTCATATTATGAATGAAGCTAAAAAAATGAGTTTTCCAATATGATTTTGCATTGATTAATTTATTGTCATATTGTAAAATAACCAATATGTTAAAATTGATTTTCTCAAATTACTTTTTTTTTTTAAAAGTTATCTCGGGGGAACAAAAAAGTGTCAAAACTATGTGAGAAAGTCCTCACGGATGTTTTTTTTTTGTAGTTTTATTTTATATTTCTTTGTTATTTTATTTTTATGGTTTTATTAGTATTTTTTTAATATTATTTTTCTTTTTTTTTTCCTTTTCGGTGAGGCTTACGCCTCTCCTTTCGCCTTTTTAAACACTGCCCAAAACACAAAACATTATGTTCTAAAAAAAGAAAAATATCACACACTCACAAACAAAGGCGGTTTGGGAGGGGGGGGGGGGTAAGTGGGGCCTGGGCCTGCAAAAGTTTCCCAAATTTTTTTAACAGGTGTTAATTTCTTGTGAGAGATAGAGGTTACGTAAAAATAAAAGATGATTGTTACTAAGTAGGCCCCCACAAAAGCTCCAAACTTTTGAAACTAAAACTAGGAAATGTGACTGGTGGAGTTAAACGTGGCTGATGGAGTTTACAAAAGGACAAAATTGACTTTTTAATATTTAGGTTTAAAAAACAAACCCAAATAGCATCTATAAAGAAGACACTGACGGCCAACAAAAGAAAGGAGAAATTTCAATTCAAACAAACCCAAATACATACAACAAAAGAAAGGAGAAATTTCAAGAAGACACTGACGGCCACTGGAAGAAAAAATCATCTTCTTGTAGGTTTTTTTTTCCTTTTCTTTTCACTTTCCTTTTGGTTTGCATCTTCAAGATTCATTTTTTTAAAATTTTATTCTTTCCTTAAATAAAAAAAACAAAACAATAAAAAGCAAAAGATGATTTTTGTAAATGCTTAGTGTTTAATAAATTACTAGTATTGTTAATAAAAACAGATTTGTTTAGTTTTTTTAACAGTTTTAATTTTGTTTGGAAACAAATATTTTTCTCATTTTTTTTCTTCTGATTAATAGGAGTTTTCTTTATGTTGTATTATTTGTTTTGTGTCTCTTAATTAGAATATGATTCGATTAGACGTTTATTGAAAAAATCTTTACAAGTTAGTAAAATTGTTGTTCCTTGTGTATTAATTTTTTGACAGTTCATTATGGTCAAGAGAACAACTATTGATTCATTTTTCAAGAAAAATGATGTTGAAAAATTAGATGTTAGTGCACCGACTTCTACCGAACAACCCACCTCTAACGTTGAAGCTTCACAACCAGAACATTGACCCCTCTAAGGTTTCCAAAATCAGCTCGATTGAAAAAGGTCCAAATTCTTTCGAACGTGATCTGGGATTACGCCAACAAATATGGGAGTATCCATATAATCAACATGATGAACTCCGACGAGCTTACTTTAAAGCCGGTTCATATCAACATCTTTTTTCACAATATCCATTTAATGAAGATAAACATCCTCGCCAATTTCAAGCTTCTTGGTTCAAAATGTTTCCAAATTGGTTGGAATATTCTCCAATTACCGATGGGATCTATTGTCTTTCTTGCTGCCTTTTTACCAAACCATTGAGTCACCCTGGGTCTAGTGCATTCATGGGGGAGGGATTTCGTTCATGGAAGAAAGTTAATTGTGGTGTCAATTGTGCTCTTTTAAATCATGTTGGTAGAGATCCAAATTTGTTGCACAAGAATGCTGTGAAGTGTTGCCATGATCTCATTAACCAATCGCAACATATTGAGAAGATTGTTGAAAAACAATCTTCTGAAATTGTAAAAAACAATAGATTGAAATTGAAGACTTCAATAAATCACATTTCAAGCTTGTGCTTTTAGAGGTCATGATGCTATATACATTTCTCATGCGATTCAAAAGGAAATTTAACAAATCTATGCAGGTAAAATTCAGGAAGAAATTAATGATGCTAAATTTTGTATTATTGTGGACGAGTCCCGGGATGAAGCAAAAACGGAGCAAATGACCATTGTTCTCAGATTTGTCGATAAAGATGGATTTATACCGGAGTGATTTTTTGATTTGATTCATGTAGTTGATTCCATGTCATTGACTTTGAAGAAAGAAATATCACTTGTCCTTTCTGATAATAATAATCTTAGTATACAGAATATGCGAGGTCAAGGATATGATGGTGCTATGCGTGGAGAACGGAATGGGTTGCAAGCCCTTTTTTTTTTAAATGAGTGCCCTTTTGCATACTATATTCATTGTCTTGCTCATCGTCTACAATTAGCACTTGTGGCTGCTTCGTGAGAGGTTTTTCCCGTTCATCAATTTTTTAATTATTTTCCCCTCATTGTTAATGCATTTGGTTCCTCTTGTAAACGAAATGATCAATTGAAAATTGCTCAAGTGGAAGAAATTGCAAAAAAACTTGCCATTGAAGAAGTTGAGTCCGGTAAAGGTTTAAATGAAATTGGCACTTTAAAACGGGCCGGAGATACCCGATGGAGCTCTCATTTGGGATCTCTTCGTAGCTTGATATCTATGTTTGATGCAACTCGTTCAGTCTTGAAAAATGTTATTGCCGATGGAACAAGTTATGTTCAACGTGGAGATGCAGATGGAGTTTATGATTTGATCACTTCTTTTGAATTCATATTTTCCTTGCATCTCATGAGAGAGATCATGGGGATTAGTGATGATCTTTGCCAAGCCTTACAACGTAAATCCCAAGATATAGTGAATGCAATGCATTTGGTATCAAGAACAAAATCTTTTATGCGAACGTTGAGAGAAGATGGGTGGGATCCCTTTATAAAGTGAAATCATATTGTGAAAAGCGGGTGTATGATAAAAATTCCTAATATGATCGTTATAGTGGTGGTCGGGGTAGATCTCGGGAAAGGGACATTACAATTAAGCATCATTTTCGGTTTGAAGTGTTTACTGTTGCGATAGATTCTCAAATACAAGAATTGAATCATAGATTTAAAGAAGATGTGGTGGAGTTGCTTATTTTGAGCACGATAATTGACCTTTATGATTCTTATAAGTCATTCAACATTGATGATATTTGCGAACTTGCAAAAAATTCTATCCTACCGACTTCAATGAACAAGAGAATTTGTGTTTGAGGTCTCAACTAGAGCATTATGAACTCGACATTCGTAGAAATACTGAGCTACAAAGGGTGTCTCTGAGCTAGCCAAGTTTTGGCGAAAACAAAAAAAGCAACAAAATATCCCCTTGTTGATAGGTTGATTCACCTAGTGTTAACTCTCCCCGTTTCAGCCGCAACAACTGAAAATGCATTTTCGGCCATGAGTCTCGTTAAGACTAAGCTACAGAACATGATGGAGGTTGACTTTCTTGCAAATTATTTGATTACATATATCGAGAAAGAAATTGCTCGAGATTTTAAAGTTGATGACATTATAGATGACTTTTATGAAATGAAGGAACGTCGATCACAATTTGCGATGCCAAAAATTCCTATGTAGGTAGGGTCATTTTTTTTAATTATCCGTGTCAATGGTGTTTATGTTAATAAAGATCTACGTAATGAATTTTTAGGATTATTTATTCATTTGCTTTTCTTATTCATATTTATATTTTGTTTACTTAATGTTTTGGCCCCCCCAATATTAAATTCCTGGATCCGCCACTGCCCACAAATTCTCATAAGCACCACGCCAACACCAGTCACCAGTCCATGTTGGATCGATTATATATATATATATATATATATATATATATAGAGAGAGAGAGAGAGAGAGAGAGAGAGGTGTTTCCGTTTGCAAATGGGGGTAAGGCTTTGGCTTTTAAATGTCGACAGATAGAAAAGGGTGCGGAGAGTTTTGATAGGGTGAGGGGTTTTAGGTGGGTCTTTTTTAGTTGGATATTATAAAAGTTTACCCTGTGTTTTTAAGCATACACATGCCCTTGTGGTGATTTTTAAATGTATATTTAAGATCACTGTAATATCGTTTGTAGAAGTTAGTAAAAAATGTGGTTTTGTCCTTAATAATAGTGAAAACGTTGGGGTTCGTTATACTTTTCTCCCACCTATAAAATATTTAGGTCTGAAGTCGTCTCAAAATTATTTGCTTCCGACACTATTCTTATTTGAACTTGATACGAGCCATTTTGAATGTCTTTGCATCAGTTAACTATTTTAAACTGTACACTCCCGTGATTGTCTTGTTGTGAGATACTGTCCATATAGCCTCATTGTTTGTGAATCCATTGGTACTATGTTTTGTGTCCATTTACAAGTTTCTTTTCATTTTCCATATATTTTGTTGTAGTTGTCCATCAAATACTTAAAAATTTTGAACTAAATGTTTGCAGAGAACTGCATCTTCCAGTAGTTTGGCGTCCTCTAATGGGAACCCTGCCGAACTTAGAACGGAAACTTCATTAATTGATTTCGATGATATTCCTGAGCCTCCTTTAAGTGCTGCAGTGCCACAAACACAACAGACTGCCACATCTACATCATCAAATGACAACTGGGCAAATTTTGATTCAGTAACGGAAGTACAAGTATCTAAAGCTCCTTCGAATGCCAATTTACTGGAGTCTGTACTTTCAGAACTGACGGTAACTGCACCTGTGTCGTATAATAATCCCCTAGTTACACCCACGGGGAACATATCGGTGCCACCTTTTGGCAGTGGTGCTCCCGCAGTCTCAACAGCAAGCAACTCAATGGCGTTTCCCCATGGTGGTGCTCCCTCCGGACAAACATTTGATGCCTTTGGTAATATTGCTGATAGAGGGCAGTGGCATGCCGTCCATCCTCAGCAACCTACCGTTCATCCTCAGCAACCTTTTTTATTCCCTATGGCCCATAGTCAGCCTCCTGCTCAACCATTTACTTCGGCAGTTGGTGGAGCTTCAAGCAACCAGGTGTGCAGTGTAGAGTGGCTTTATTCCTCCACTCTTGTTATATGTATGAGATAATTACTGTGACCTTCCTGTTTTTATTTTTTTTTATTTTTAAGTTTGTTACCCTCCCCCCCCCGTTGTTTTGGAACTTACAACACCTCTCACATTAGGACTTGATTAGGACTTGGTAAGTGTTGAGTATATGAAGTTCCACAACAGGATTCTAAAGCCTTTCATCATAATACATACGATCTTGGCCACTCCACCCAATGCCAATCGATTACGGTTTTACTCTGAATTTAACATGTTAATAGAGCAATCTAGACCCCACAGATCAAGTACTCCACATAACCCATATAACCGTTCAAATGTTTGGTTAATTCACGACACACGTGAGGGGGTTGAGAATATATATATCTGAAATCAGGGAAGCAACTCTTGTAAAACAAGTCCTCATTTCGAATAGGTTTTGGGTTTGATTCTTCAAACTTTAATATGTTGAGAATATATATCCTACATCGGGAAATTACAGAGATTTTTACAACAATACATAGGATACTATAGGCTCTTGACGCCAATTGCTTTTGGGTTGGATGCTTTATAACTCTAATTTTGTATTAGAGCATGCTAGCCCAGTAGCCCAAACAATCTACATGACACAATATAATTCATCAACATGTTAAGCTCAAATGATGCCACGCATGAGGGGATTGTTGAGAATTTAAAGTCCATATTGGGAATCTAAATCCTTGTATCACCATATATAAGATCCTTGTGCATCCCCCATTGGCAATTGGTTATGGGCTGGATATTCCATAGTTAATAGTAAGAATGACCTTCACTCACATTTGGATTTGTAAAAGTGACCTCCCTCTGTTTGTGAATTCATTTTTATCACACATGAAGATTCATAAGAGGTTAAAATTGATTCTTAGACATAAGTGTTTTCAAAATGGATCGAGAATAATGTCAATATATAATGTGAACATAGTGGTGGTCATTGTAGTTTCCCAAGGGGAAATCTGTGTAGTTAACGTAAAACATGGGGTAGGTTTAGTGGTCCTGTTTCTTTCTTAAAATATGTTGTTGTTTATTCTATTCTCTTCTTTGAATCTTTGTGCAGCCATGGAATTCATTACTTACCCCAAACATGCAAGGGCCTTCTAGTGCACTAGCCTCGCATCCACCTCAAGTTGTTTCAAGACCTGCTGTACAAGTCACTTCTGGACTTGTTGCACAACCAACCCATGTGGAACTTAGACCTACTGCAAAAAAAGAGCTGCCTGAGGTAACGGGGTTATTTTAGGATTGGGCTCCTTGAGAGTCCTGATATAACTTTACCGTGTAAAGTTCTGAACTTCTTAACCATTCATTCTAAAATAAATATTGGAGATAGGCCACATCACTGGCAGTTTTTGAAATTAGAAAAATAATGTTTAGTCCCTGAAAAATTATCTTATTAAATTTTGAACCCACCTTATTTTAAAAGTAGCAGAAAGCCCAATAGTAACACTATCAACATGGTAGTAAGGTATGACACGTGAAACTGATGTGGCAGTGCCACATTAGTTCTACCTGTCATGTTAGTGTCGGTGATGATTACAATGAATGCAAGCTAGTGAGGTGACTGAGGTCACCAAAAACGCTGACGTAACACTGCCACATCATCACCGACATTGACGCAACACTGTCACGTCATCACTGGTGCTGGCTCAACTGTGCCACATCATTATCGCTGCACAAAACAGTAGTACTTCATCAGCATCCACATCATCCACCTATGCTGTTGTGGCAATGCCCCATGTCCCACAATGACTAAGAATTAAAGTCACTATTCTGAACTATAGTCACTGGTTAGGGATGATGACCAATTGTTTTAAACAAATGTGGGACTAATTTATATTATGGGTGGGCCTTTTTCAGATGCCACTCTAAAATTTAACCACCCTTATCTCAACCTTTTATTTGAAATAAATGACAGAGATCACAACTCCACGCTGTAACAATAACTCCAGAGGAGCCGTTTCCATTATTTTATCGTCTTTCATCCCTTGTGAGAATGTTGGTTTTATTCACGGTTTTCTGTATCTGAGAGTTAGTTATAATTTGTCTACAGGATTTATTTGCTACAAATTATTCGCCCCACCCTGCGACAATTCCAGGCTGGCAAAATGGTCCACCTCATGGTATTGGGTTCAACATGCAATACAACATGTCGGCGGTACTCTTCAACCAACATATTATGTCATGACTTGGTTTGGTTCGGTTTCACAGTTTTACTTGTGTAATCATTAGTATGTCACATGACATGTATTCTTGTTTGTTCGAACAGTCTGTGCCAACTTTCCCTCAGTTGTCAAAATCGACAAATCCATTTGATTTTAACAACGATCCATCTCCCGTTCAAGCTCCAACGGTATGCGCTTTTATATATTTGTTTTTATCTTGCAGCATTTTATTTTAAAATTAAATGAAAAGTGGTTATTCACTTCAAAACGTGCACTAAAAAGTTTAGTGTACTCTTTTGCTGCTCGAGTCTTGAAGGCATGTTTAATCTGGTTCGAAAAATTGAACCAGGAAAAGAAACAAGAAATGGATTTATGGAGAACTTGATATTCATCCGAGATATCATTGATTGAAAATGTCTGTTTGACATTAAACAATTGGAATGTATGATCTCACCCTTGCTAATAGCTGATACCTGCTAAATCTGACAACCCTTGCTAATAGCTGAAAGCTGCTCAATCTGACAATTTGACATTTTGGTCTTCATAGTCAATAACACATCAATGCTTTTTGTCACAGTCCAAAATTTAAAATTATGCAAGTGAAGTGCAAATTATAATTAAAAAAACCTTGACTCTGCATGTTTTGCAAGAGAGCCCAACTATTTTTTGTAAAAGAAAAAAGAAAGATCCGGACTATCCATTTTGTTGCAAAAGCCCCATGTGTTGCTTAGAATCATTAATTTTTCTCTAAGAATCCAGCAATGTATGTGCAGAAAACTGCAATGTTGAGGGTATTTTTTATGCAAAAAATCATGTGTGGGGTTGGGGGTTCAAACAAAGAAAAAAAGAAAAGAAAAAGAAAAGTGCATAGTTCAGGAGCAGCTTTGCACTTTCTCCAATTCTGCAAAAGTTTGTTATTTTCCTCCATTGGGTTCAGCAGTAGAATGCATAGGGAAAAAAATCTTATGAAACTAAATAGCTGATTGAATTTTAAATAATGTTATGTTCCCCTATGTTGTAGTTTCCTTCAATGGCATCACTTCAAGGGGCTTTGCCAAACATCAGTACACCTTCACAAACATGGATGCCACCCCAGTCATCTCATCCATTGGCAATGCCTTCCCAGGCACCGTCTTATGCACCGGCAATGCCTCTTGGTAATACAACATTATGTTTCTTCTAGACCACATTATTAAGGTATTTGTTACGTATTTTTTCTGAAAATTGCTTAAAATTTTCCAGGTTCATACATGGGGCAACAAGTACCCCCCAACATGTCACTCAGGTAACTTCTATTTTCTCATATCTTTTCTAGGATGAAATTAATAAGTATTAGGAAGGGACTGCAAATTACAAAGTTGAATCTAACCTGTCAACTATAAAAAAACTGCCCCCAAGTCTACTATCGGAAGCCTCTACTTGAGCCCAAAGCCCAAGATACAGGTGTCAGGAAGCCAATGCCAAGTATCATGTTCCACTATAGGTAATAAAAAACTAGATTCCGAGTGAACTCAAATAGACTTATGTATGCTAGTCAAAAGAGACAGGCGACCTTGTGAGTGATTAAATAGGGGAGCAATAATAAAAATGAAAGAAATGAGACTTCTATTAACACAATCATATCACTGGCCGAAAATACCATAAACAACTGAATAATAAAACAATAACCAAATTGAAAAACAAGTGCCATCCTTAATGGCAAGAATTTGAAACTGATGATCAGTAACAAGATAGGAAATTAAAACAAGAAACATGTTCACCAACCATATAGGACTTAAATTTATGTATCTGAAGATGATTTAACCATTGAGATTAATTTGTGACATGTTATGCATTAGGCTTGTCAACTGATACAGAATTACAGATCCACTAATTAAGAAAGTTATCGGATCAGAGCATATAAAACTATAATTTTTTTGTGGTGTAACAATAATTGTGAAATAAATATAATAAACGGTTAACATAAGAAATAGTGAAGATATAATATTTTAATGTATTTATGGGTAAATTACAGCAAACCCCGAAGCTATATTGGTTTATGGGTCGGTCCTGACAATAGACATTCTAGTCTTTTGACCCCGTGACAAGTAACCCGACATTTTTGGGTTTTCTGTGTTTTTGGCTTGTGTCAAGTCTAAAAGATCCTCATCAATTATTAAACTTTTACTAGAGACGAAAATACCCTTAATTTGAGTGACAAATTTGCTCTACATCCCCAATTGAAGTAAACTTATTCTCTAACAACTTATATATCACTTCCAAACAAATTTAGTCAAATAACCCAAGAATAATTCTAATTCACCTTTCTAATTGCACTATCCTTCAGGTTTAGCAACCATCATCATTAGATACCATCAAAGCCACCACTGCATCTCAAACACCAAGCAATCCACTACGAGAGTATAGAAGAACAGTATATATAAACACATCGACGTCAAACCAGATTCAACGACTTTATCCTTTATCCTTCAGGTTTTGGAGCATTGATTCTAGGATTCTTAAACAAAATTTTAGGTTTTCGGGACTGGAAATTGGGGGTTTCAAACCTTTTCAAGCAAAGATGTATGACATTTCGCTTATAAATATACATAATTGAGGTTTTTATACCATGGATAAAGGTTCTGTTAGATTTTAACATTTTGGAATCTTACGACGCTGAAACGGATTTGCTATTTTTATGTATACTGGATTACAAACATTGTTGCTTTCTTTCTTTACACTTCTATAGGAAACATTGCCTATATTTATACTGATATATATATATATATATATATACTAAATTGTCGAGCAAAGACTATGGTTTCGATCTATATTTATACACATTCTGGATTCAGGGACTGTTGTGTTTGTGAATGTGTTCAAGCTTGAAGATGAATGTGTGGTGTTGATTTTAGTGGTATGGCAGTGATGTTTGATATGATTTGTAATCATTAAATTTCTGGAATCTGACCCATTAGTTAATGTGGGGAAGTCATAGAGGGGGAAGCAGAAGCATTTCAAGGCTAAGAAGAGTATTTCGTTAATTGTGCAATCCAGAATATCTGGTGACAGGGTATCTCGGTAATCTTATAGTGAAAAATATGGAAATCCTGAAATGTTGGGTTATTTGTCATGGGCCAAAAGATTAGAGGTTTATTGTTGGGGTTTTAGATCAGGAGGCAACAAGATATAGTTAAGGGGGTTTATAGTAATTTACCTTTGATATAATTATTTGCTTTACAAAATCATATTGGATTTTTAATGGATTGATTGGATTATTACGGATTCATTACCGATTCCAATCTGATTATCAGGTTATCGAATTACAAAATACTAAATCCCTATTTGAATAAATAGGTTGGATTTTGATTAAGATCCGATTCATTGATGGACCTATTATGCATTGGTAGTTGTTTGGAATGAGTTTTTTTTTAACCTCTTGCAGGCCACTAGGTTTTGGCATTGAGCAGGCTGCGTATGGCTCCTTTAATCCAAATCAGCAGCAAAGTGGGATATATTCGGCACCTGCTAACCCGAATACTTTCTCATCTGCTGGAGGAAACCCGTTTGGATAGATAAAAAAACTGATGCTTTTCTGACCTTATTTAGGAAAAGCATCATCTTGTTGCTTCCTGTGGAATCATTTGTTGGAAATTTTTGGTTGCTTTCGTGTTGTAGATTAAAAGGCTAAAAGATCCACAGTCAATTGTTTTAAGTTTTGTTACATCCCTACTTGTGTTAAGTCTTGGTTTTCTTCATCAACTGTGTAAAATTGTATCGTTTTTAGCTTCAATTTCTGGTTTCCTTTTTTATTTTTTTTTAATTTGTATTATTGTACATTTTTCTTCCTTATTCTGGCGAGTCCTCTTAGAGTGTAATTTTATAAGACAAGTAGGAGCACATTTTGTATTGCTAGTAATGTTAATATTGATGTTGGTATCCGTATACTGTAATGTATGTTGTCGACTATGTTTTGAAGTTACTATGTGGTTACCACTTATTCAATTTGTATTTGTACTTCTTTTGCCTCCTAAATGTAACATTAATGCATTGGATTTTGGGTAACTTTGCCGTAGTAATTACTTCTTTCATTTCAGACAATTATATATATATATATATATATATATATATATATATATATATATTAGCGGATGCCTGTGCCAAGGACACGGCGATAAATTTGCTCCCGTGATAAAATACTGTGCTAAATTTGCCACCCGGCCAAAAAAAAGCCTTAAAAAATAAAATAAAATAAAAAAGATTTAAAAAATAATTAAATTTAATATAATAATATATATTTTAATAGCATGTATTTAAAAAATAATAATATATATATAATAGTATATATAATAGTATAATAGTATATAATAACTTTTAGCATGATATTTTATATATGTACATGTGTATGCATGTTTGCAACACAAAATATCATGCTTAAAAAGGTAAAATATCATCCATATATTTTGTCCCATCAATAATAGAGCGGATCAAGTGAGGTCTTCCAGTTTGAGGTTTGAGGATCCTGAATAAGGTTTATTTTTTTAAAATAGTAAAAAAAATATTTTGGAGCTGATTTTTTTCCTGTGATTTTTAAACATGTCAGTAGGACCATAAAAAAATAATCAGTTCAAAATGATTTTTTTTACTATTTTAAAAAAATCGGTCAAATTTTGTCAGTTTTTAACAGCTTAAAAATAACTTAAAAACTGACACAGTTTGATCGATTTTTTTAAAATAGTAAAAAAAATCATTTTGCTCTGATTATTTTTTTATGGAGAGAGCGAGAGGTTCTTAAGTGAATCAAAATAATAAATATTTAATGATCCTAACAAGACATAAAAAAAGAATCCTTAATGCCTTTTAATTGATTCGTGCCAGCGACAATGGACACGAGTTGAAACATACAACGCTTCCACAATCACCTACCTCACAATCACTTCAATGTATATAAATATATAGAGTGAGGGACATGAGAGTAAATACATGATATAATTAGTGAGATAAAGATTAATGAGATTTGGAAAAACATATAATCAGTGAGATTAACCTTTAACAAAAAAGTTAGAATCACACCCATGAGTGATCCTCCGAACAAACTAACGCTAATACACTCCCAAAAAATCGGAGGATTAATTTAATAACATCCACGATCAAAGGGGAAAAAGAAAACTACAACTAAGATACATTAATCAGTTATCAAATGACGAATAAGTTGAAGATGGTTACATATAAGCTGTTATGTACCTTTGCTAATTTTCAAACCCATAATTGGTGGCAGATGGGTTGGGTGGGGGTGATTTAAAAAATAACCCGTGTCGCACGTGTGTCCGTTACTGCTAGTGCGGATCAATCACAACAAGGAATTTAGGGTTATTTTTTAATATTTTATTAGGTTCAGTAAAAAGTTTATTATTTTGGTTCACTTAAGAACCCCCCTCTCTCTCTCTCTCTCTCTATATATATATATATATATATATATATATATATATATATATATATAGAGAGAGAGAGAGAGAGAGAGAGAGAGAGAGGCAGGTTCCTGTGCACACTAAGTTTGCACATTACCTTTTATATATAGTAAAAAAAATATTTTTGAGTTGATTTTTTTTGTGTGATATTATAACATTTCAACGGACTCACATAAAAAAAATTAGCTCAAAAAAACTTTTTTTGCTATTTTTAAAAAATCGGTCAAACTTTCGCAGTTTTTAAGCCCTTTAAAAACTGCGAAAGTTTGACCGATTTTTTAAAAATAGCAAAAAAAATTTTTTTGAGCTAATTTTTTTTATGTGAGTCTGTTGAAATGTTATAATATCATATAAAAAAATTGGTGTGCGCCAGCACTAAGTTTGCACACTTTTAAAAGGTAATGTGCAAACTTAGTGTGCATAGGAGCCTACCTCTCTCTCTCTCTCTCTCTCTCTATATATATATATATATATATATATATATATATATATATATATATATTGTGTATTTTAAAATTAAAAATCCTTGAAAAAATCTATTCATCCACCCTTTTCTCTCAAGTTCGGTCTTCTTTGGGTCATCAAATTTATATCTTACTAATTCTCACTTCCCCATCTTTTCTCACTTTCTATCTAAATGATTTCATATACATCGATGTTTTCTTGTGATTAATATGATGAAGACGGAACTACATTTATTAATAATGAGCTTTTCTTTGTATTCAATCGTAACTCCATGTTCAAGAATCTAGTAGCAAGAACTTAAATCCTGGATGAGAAGATGTTCAAAATTTTTTATGCTTGTTGATTCATAACATATTTTTAAGTTAAAACACACCCACGTGTGCACGCTTCCTTAAGGATTTTACTCTCTACCAAATTTAATAAGAAAATCTGTCATTTATTTTTTGAAATAATGATCAAAATTTTCGATTGTAAAAAATGAACATATATTTTGATTTTCATTTCACCACTAAATGATTGAACTTTTTGATATAATTTGGTGGAGGTGATATGGAGATCATCTTAAAAAATTTGGTTGATCTTTTTTAGCCATTTTCACTTAAAGTGGAAGGTTTGTAGATTCTTAAACTTATAAAAGCCCTTTTAAAAGTCTCAAATTGTATATAAGTAGCTATTGAGATCCCACCATTAGAAAATTGTGTGATGACTTTTAGGCTGTAGAGTGTGGCGAGGTCACGTATGTCATTAGATCTTATAACATAACATCCTATATTTTTCACGTGCCTGGCGGTTAACCTATATACCGAAGACGGGAGACGTTAAACAATTTATACCATTTTGCGCATCAACGATAAATAGCAAAAGTATATGAAAGATGGGAATGAAGCGAGATGATAAATTTGAGTCTTCAAAATGAATTAATAAAGCTAAATAAGTCTCCACAATAATGAATGTCTCAAAAACCGACTGAGATAATAACTTTGGAACCCATCATGGGACAATAAATAAAATCTACGAAATAAATAAACTGGAATGTCAAGCTGAAATGAAATACTGAATGCAATAAACATCCTACATCTAAGTATAGATAATTGGATGTTTAGTTCAATGCAAGCTTGTCTGCTAATCCCCACTGCTCTCGCTTAGGAACACCTAAAAAGATTAAAAAAATATTGCGAGCTATACCACATATTTGAAAGAAATAACTTACTTTATTTGAACAATATTAAATGTGATTCATTCAAGTCTCACTTTATCCCTATCGACACTCACACCCAAAATACCTCGCCTCACCTCACCTCTATCAAGGAATATCCTGACCATATGACAATCCAATACCAAACAATGTAAGGATTCAAGTTCCAAGACGAATTGTGTGGCTAGAATTCTAAACCATCGTAGCGGCCCTGAAGAGTATCCATATACGACATGATATCCAAATAGGTTAAGTCCCACTCAGACCAACTGTCACGCTGCACAGTACATACATAAGCTCTACTCATTACCAAGATAACCACGATACTACCAAACGTCTCGGTGAACCATACCCACATATAGTCTAACTAATTTCTCATACAATACCCTTACCAACTAACTCTCACCAGCATAGTTATAAGACTCATCGTCCCTAATAAGTCACACCCGTAGCTATCCTATTATACACAACACACGTAAATACTAAGCTTAATAACAATGGCTACAAATCACTACCTAGTGTTACAACATGATATCATAAACACCAATTATAAGATAAGTTCTACATGTATACATAGTATCCGTATATTGCATTGTATCCTATAAGTATGCATATCATAGTAACCGTACAAGCACAATCGAATATCCTCATAGAAATTATGCCTATCGTCGGACTAGCTATACATATAAGAGCAATCGAAAGGCGTCAGTTCCCTTACTTTGTGTATCTACCAACCCAATTACTAGACGGGTCCATCTTTTTATGTCTTTTTTACGTGAGATAATTTACAAGCAAACGTAAGATTGAAATATAGACCTATACGCAATCTGCATCATCAGTCAAGGGCGTAGTACCTTATCCCGTAAACCATACCATCCAAGTATTCACACATATATGTCCCCATATATCACACGAAGCATACAATATACCGATATACGTATATAAATATGATTTATAATCATGACTGTTTGTAACGGGCTATACTTCCCTCTATATAGCCTCATTCCCATAATTATATATATACCCAAATAAAATATAGGAACAACTAATATAGTATAGCAGAGCAACCAATTTCAAAGTTGACCTTATATTAGAGAAATTTTTGGAACCCTTGAGGCCCAAATCCTTATCTGTGTTCAGTACCAAAGTTGACGTCAACCCTCTCCCTTAATTAGCTTTCTTTTTTTAGGAAGCAAGAGATAGCTCGACCATTTATTTCATTTATTGATCTATTTTTCAAAATGACAATTGTTCCTTGCTATATGAGAATTAACTTAACGATTTCGATCTCTTTCTCGTGAGTGGAAATAATATTTGAATCATACTACAATATATGATCATGAAATGAACAAAGCCTAATTACTTGTGAGTATGAACAATGAATGTTCACGAACAAAATTCAATCACTCCTGAGCCCAACTCTACGATAAGTGAATAGAATATCCAAATCAAAACCCTTTTGAAAGTCCTAAATAAAAACTATAATTTTTTTTGCATTTTTTGTGTACATCCATACCCATGAATGTAATTAGCCACCGTTCGCATAATGACCCAATTGAGCGACCCTTGCTCACCGAGCCCAAAACAACGTTATATTACGAAAATTGGCCCAAAAGTACCAGGTAGTAATCAACATTTTCCTAACTAATAAACAATCCAAATATATTTCCTAAGGGTTCCTAAACATGTTTCTAACAGTATTTAGTGATGAACAATATCAAATCTATCATTATAAGGGCTTAATCATCAATTTCTGCATATTCTTTATATAGGTTCAACTTAATTTCAGGATCAATCATTTAACAATAGGTTTAGATAATAAAACTTTAAATTACATATGTGAATCATCATTATAGATTAATCATACCACAAATCTAAACATTTTAGGCATTAAACATGATTAAATCTAATTTCTTCCATGATATAATGTAAGATTCGATCCTAGCATATGGTTAACTAATTTATATACAATATAATATAATGGAGTATCTTTGGACATCTCATTATGTCACGTGTTAACATTTGAATCCTTCACTTTTATTACTCTCATCAATCTCTCTTCCTTTATTTATTTACTACATTTTCTCTCCTTTCATTTCTCTCTCTAATTTTATTATTCTAACTTATAATTGTCCCTTTATTTATCTCTTTTTTCTCTACAAGTCATTTATCTCTCTTCTTACGTCAAATGATTATTTCCCCACATTGCTTTTTATTTATGCTGAATTTTTTAAAATTAATTATTTATTCACATTTTGTTCGTTCCCTTTATTTAAACCATCTACGCATCGAGCAGATATGAATATTAGGTTAAATAATATTAATAATTGTTCGTAAATGAACTACAAGTAATCTTTAGCAAATCAAATCACTCGCTTGAAATATATAGACTGAGTCCTTTGTTAAGACCCTTTAGTTGATTATCTTGCTCTCCAAGTATCTCCTTTACAGGCTAGGGTTTTGACTTATGTGATGATATGTTAATTGTAACACCCCAAGACTTTTGAGACTGAGAAATTTAATTTTGGGAAAATTAAATTTAATTAAATTGGAGAATTTTAAAATTTGGGAATTTAAGTCCAAAAATAGAGAACGTTTCAAAGTATTCCGGATGATATTTTTGAGGATACCATCGATCCCGGAAGGGTCGAGATAGTCAAAATGACTATCATTGGGTTTTATTTCGGCTCCGGAATGTTTTAAGTTATTTTGGCTCGAATTGGAGTAAACGAGTCATTTAAAGTGTGTATTAACATTTAAAACTGGGTTTGTTGTTTTTAAAGGATTTAAGGCTTACGGATGAAGCCTTCTCAAATAGAGAAAGAGAGAAAGAAAAAGGAAGAAAGAAAGAAGAAGGAAAAGAAGAGAGAGAGGAAGAAAAGCTTGGAGATTTCCGGCCCTACCGCGACATCGAGGACGATTCAACCTCTACAAACCTGAGGCAAGTGTTTAATCTTGCTAAATAGCTATTTGTGTATTTCATTTCATAAATTGTGGGGTAAAGAATGGTTTTTGGGTATTAATGTCAAAACCTAGATTTTAGGTTTAAATCTTGAAATCAATGATTAAATATGGAATTAATGACATAGAAATGATTGGGATCAACTTTGGGTTGGTTAATGGGTTTAAAATCATGATTTGATGAAGGAATGGGGGTTGGAATGAGAAATTTAGGGTTTAGAATTCGTGGGTTTTGAAGAAACAGATGAAACCTTCAAAAAATTGCAGGTCCGAATCGATTCGCCCCCTCTAGCGAATCGATTCGGTTTGGTAAAATTGGCAGGTCTGCATTGACCGAATCGATTCGGACCCCAAGACGAATCGATTCGGCCTATTGCAGAAGCCCAGGTCTTTGGACCCGAATCGATTCGCCTTGGAGGCCGAATCGATTCGCTAGTCCGAATCGATTCGGAACAGGGCCGAATCGATTCGGAAACAGGGCATTTTGAGGTATTTTTCTCCATAGTGATTTCAAACCCTTTTTGGTTGGGTTTATTGATTTGGGGCCTTCTCTTATGATGTAAGAGATATGTTCTTGGAGACACATAAGGAGTTTCTCACACATTAGAGTTTTGGGGACTCCTTAGGGTAATTTGGGAGAAATGTATCCATGTATGTATTTGGAGTTATGTATAGAGATTTTGGGGGAAAACCTTTGGGATTGGGAATCCTAATTGTGGATTAAAAGTAAGTGTAGATATGATGGGAGGCTAAGAACTCTTAGAGAGATCTTAGATTAGGGTATTCACAAAAGTGATCGAACCATAGTCGAAATCGAGGGAAATGAGATTATTTGATGATTGAAAGAATGAGCTTGAGGCTGATAGACTATTAGTTATATGTATATCGATAGTCAAAATGATTACTAGATTCTTTAATGTACTCGGAGATATAGATGATATGTGTAGTGAAAGATTCCTACACAAACTCTTGGGTGATAGCCCTAATGTTGAATATATATAGGTATAGATATATACATATGGTTTTGGGAGACTATTCATCATAGGAAAATGATCGAATATGTTTCAAGTATGGGATTATATTCACGTATCGAGGTAAATTAAAGGAACTGTGGTGACGGCTTGTATATTGAGGACTATGTATACTTATAGCCAGGTATATATATATCTTATACATATGAACGAGAATTAGTTTATATATATAGATAAGGATATGTGAATATGTGTTGATATATATATATATCTGTATGTATATAGATATATGGATATCTTTATGTTGTGGACATACATGGTATGGATATTTAAACCGTATATGATGGTTTATTTACTTGATTATATGATTGGATCATATGGATTATATATATTATGCATGTAAATGATATATATACTAAATTGGTTAAGCATACCCCGCTCATGCTATCATTGGGAAGTTGCGCGCGTAGAGGGTGAGCATCCTGGCTAGAAAAGCAGGGTGTGGATATTCCCCAGGTCATAGTCGTCCCGTGTGTTACTATATGATATATATATTTATTTTGGGATGAGACGTGATGGGTATGTTTCGTCTCATTGCCGATTTGGAGCTATGACCGCTTCCCGGGACGTCGTGTGCGTGAGTTTACCACGAGATGGGTGTCGTTTAGTCCCACCATGGTGGCCCCAGTTTTGCTACGTGAGCCGGGCACTGGGAAGATGATAGCATTGATGCAGTTTATCGGCGATATATATAGCCAGGTATATTATGTGCATGGCCTTGTACATCATATGTAGTATGTACACTTGGCTATTGGATTGATGATGATATATATACGGTTAGAAATAAATACCTATATATATACATATTTATATATATATCCTATAGATGAAAGGATATGGACTTTTATGAAGTACATCTTAGATGATTATGGTGTACTAGTTTGATGGGGGTTGATGTATCGCACATAAGGTATTATTTCGATTACATCATCCCAAGGATATTATTGGAGGTTCTTTTGATTTATCTTATTTGTTTTCTTTCTTTTCTTTTCTTTCTTTCTTTTTTTAGGAGTTATAGTTAGTAGTAATGGTAGTATTAACTTGTATGTTGAGGATTATGGATCTCTAGGATCGACATTGCCCAGGAGTAGTGTAACGAGGTGGTTCCTTGTTTGGATTTCGCTTTGCGAGACACCTCACGCACGAAACGCAGTGCCATGTCGAGATTTGAGAGAAGTAATTCCATAGGTGGCATCACGGATCTCTGGTCTTGACCTTGTCAGGAGTAGTGTAACGGGGCGGTTCCTTGTTTGGATTTCGCTTTGCGAGACTCCCCACGCACGAAACGTAGTACAATTTTTGGGATTAGAGAGAAGTCTTGCCAATATTCCATGTGCATATTATTAAGTATATTAATTCTTACGTTTTTAGCCTATATAGGTATATATATATATATATATATATATATATATATATATATATATATATATATATATATATATGTGTGTATGTATATATATATATGTGTGTATGTATAGGGGTAATGCTTTAGGAATTATGATAATTATAATTCATGAGATTATTAATTGGAATTCATTAAGCCTTTTATGGCATAATTGTTGTGATCATAATCTAATAGGATTAGAAATGGGTGGATCCTTAGATTATGACGGGAAGGTAGCTCTCGTGGATATAGGCTAGGCCTGATAAGTTAGGTTGTCCTAAAATCAATGGGGGTAATTTAACTAAAATTTGATGACGCGAATAGGTGCGCGCCTTTAGATGAGAGGTGAGTTGGGGTTCCACGAGAGTGCGGTCTCACTTATTTATGAAATAATGTACACCGGTATTTATTATGCACGGTTAACACACTTGCTAAATATTTTACACATTCGGGGCTCTGACCCGTTTACTTTTCTCTCCTGCTTGTATATATATATGTATTTCCACAGGTATCCTACCGCATGGATGCCGGATGACTTTCTATCCAGAGTCTTGGGAGCCGTGACAGGTGCGGACTGTTGCGGGATGTTTCATGTAGCCGCTTCCTACTTCTTTAAAATTCTAGGTAGGATTCATGTTGTATATCGGGTTCGTACCCAGGGGATATTTATATATATGTTTATATTCATTCCATTTCAGTTATTGTATTTGCTGTGATCCGACAGCTTATTCGGGTCTACTTTTTGTAGTACATTCGGTTGTATTTAATTGTTTCATTTTATTTATTATAGTTCTTTCCTGCATCTCTCCTATTCATTAGTAGTTTCATAGTGTGGGGTTGTTGTATGTTGCAAGTTTTAATTTTTTTTATAACATCTCGCTTATATGATTTCGGGTAGTTAGTCCTATATTATATAGTACCGTTAGTTGATGTTGAGACTGGACCATCTGGAATTCCTGATTTAATATAGTATAGGGCTGGCCACCCGTTATTATTTTAAGCGGGGTGTTACATTAATAATGAGGTTTAATTCTGAATTCAACCTTTAATTCCCTCAAGTTTCGTATGGGCCTCATTTAAGATATCTACATAAGCCCCAAAGACTACTTATATGCTCCCAAAACTCAACCCAAAGAGTTATTCAACCTTGGGGACCAATCCGACACATTAAAGACACCACTCGGGGACTTAGTGTCGCTTAGATCCGAGTCTAATAGTACACAATCTCAATACAAAAATAAATGACAACACTATTATTAATATACGAGGTGATCATATTTAATTTAAATTCTCCATATATATTAAATATAACATGGCATCAATAATTTCAATAAATTACACAACCCCTATACAAACGAGAAACTTTGAAATAATTATTAAATACCCAATTTATTCATTAATTGAAAATACGAGGTATTACAGTTTCTTCCTCAGAATTCACTACATCCCTATCCTCCTAATGTCTAAATGAACAGTGAATTCAGGTAACATTATATGGAAAATACCATAACCTAATAAATCAAGTTCACTTATGCATAATAACTATCGACCCATTATGTCGCTAATCCCATGAACGGGCTAACAAATATTCCATATTCCATAACTCTATATGCACTATACCTAACCGACCACATTGAAAAAATGGCAGGCTATTGGATTCAAATCTCAATACCTAGTAGGAACTCATACGTTGAACGAATAATCTAAACAAGGATACCCACGTGTATGCTCGTAGCTTAACTTTTTGAATGCTGAATCCATTATCTTACGGAATCTTCAAACATGACCACCTTAACCTATTTACCTTTGACAAGTTATGCAACACCACCTATTTTCCAGGCATTGTGTGGCCAAAACTCAACGCCGAATATAGGTTTTGTCAAACAATTTATATCAATCTATGCATTTAAGTGTAACTGAAGAAACTAAAACCATTCACAACAGTATATAATGATGTGAATGAAAAGATAACTGATACAAGTCTCCAATAACCGAATTAATAAAACAGAATTCTACTAGATAACTGAATTAAATAAATCTCCATAATATAAGTTCTTAATAAGAGTCCAAAGATTAAAGACCAAATCTGGAACTTGCCGCGACCTATAATAAAAATCTTCGAACAATAAACCAAAATGTACAACATCAAACTATATAATAAATTTGATAAAAGTAACTCCTCCTTTAATAACTGGATATGGATAACCCTGCAATTGGTCTGCTGATATATGCTCCTGCAATTACTGAGTACCTAAAAAGGTTTTTTAGGAAATAGTGGGGATTAGACTCCACAATTAAGAAAGAAATATCTTCCATTATGCAAAATATTAAATGCGACTCATTTACGTCTCATGACATCTTATCAATACTCACATCCAAAATAACTCACCTAACCTGTCCTAAGGTAGTCACATCCATACTTGCCAATCCTACTCAAGTAAAAACTAACAACATAAACATCCAATTCCCAAGAATATATATGTAACCTTCAGAACTCGTAACTCGTAATACAACATAATATCATCACCGATAATAATATACTAAAATTACTATCCACTCACGGTATCCTCACCTCACATAATGTCCAAATAGATTAAGACCTTCAATACAAACTAACTACCTTTATACACAGTACCCGCGTTAGCTCTCCTTATTGCTAAGATAACAATTATACTACTAAATATCTTAGTCTATCGTACCCATCACTGGTATAAGTTCTATAATATCAATACGACTTATCCTATCATTGGCCTAACTACCCAACCATCCACTATACAAATAACTATTGAGTTCCATAAAACTATCTACAAGATATCACTATAAGAATACAATTAACGTAACTCTAACTACACAATAAGAGTAATAAACCATATCTAGTACCCATATAGTACCTTATAACCAATAAGTAACAACGTCACAATAAGAGGAGTAGCATAATTAAAATCCTCATAAACATACGTCCACCATCAGAACATATATATATATATATATATATATATAGGCTCTAACCTTCGAGAACCTCTCTCGTGCCTCCATTGGGTCAATTCGTATGAAGACCCACCCTAATGCATAATAGAAAATATACACAAAAAGAAAATGATAAATAACTATGCCATCACACCACCATTTAATCACATACCAAGATTATTTGATGGATCGACCTCCTCTGTATTCCACTCTCAAGATAGTTTACCAACAATCGCGTTGGATTAGGATATAGACCTATAAACAACCCGAGTCATCAGCAGGTTGGTAATACTCGATCCCACAAATAATTCCATTAAACCCCCACCAATAGATTCCCCATGAACACACACACACCACCTCATAGTATGTCCATAAATATCACACAAGCATATATCATCCAATACATATGTAAAAATATAGTATATCATCCTAACCGTACACATAGAACTAAACGCCCCCCAAATATAGCCTCAATACGGAAGCATAATTTCCTCAAATACATATCGGATCATTATCATAATAACCCAACTATAGACTTATGAAAGTCCACTAGTCCAACCAAAATCCTCGTATCAAAACCCTAGCCAAGACCAAGACAAATTAGCAAACTACCAAAGCTGCAAACGCGACCAGAAAGGGCGCGATCATAGGTTTAAACCTTGAACCCCCAAAACGGCGTCGTAATATAAAACAACCTAAAAACTAACCCAAATGGATTTTGTAACATACCACATTGACATGTATGGTCTTTCTACCTTCATGACCGTCCCAAAGCATCTTAAAATCATCTCTAATGACTATTATTCAAGTTTCTAACATTATATGATCACAAACTAGATTAAATTCATCAAAATATGGGTTAATCTTAACTTACAACATGTGTTTTATATGGGTCACTCTTAAATACATGAATAATCATTAAAACATATTTTAATCATCAAAGTCTCTTTTTGAAACATGAATCATCATATTAAATCCATTCTACATCATAACTAAACAATTCTAATCGATTTATAATAGTAAAACTAAGGGTTTTCTATTAATATACATGATATCTCAACTTGACATGTGATTAATCCCAATATGATTTACCAAAGCAATTAAAGTTGCAGGATATACAAAATGGTCTAAACAAAAGACAATTTTTAATTTATTTAAATTAAATATTCAATTTAAATAGAATTAACCCTAAGCACCAATTATAAACGAAAGTTGTGTTAAACAGATTAACTAATTTTATCTTTAACCTAAACATGCATCTAGGTGAGTGCATGATTAAAAAAGTAAATTGATATACATAAGTGTGGTCTCGTCTACACCACACCTAGAAAGAATGACCCGTACAGACTCATCCCTCAGAAGAGACCAATGCTATCACCTTAGCCTACATGAGTGGTCTCGTTCCACAGTTGTCTCGTCTACAGTGGACTCGTCTGAATGACACCCATTCTACCTACCAGGCTCTCTAGCCTCATTCAGAAGGAAAACCAAACTCACCTACACCAACATGGGTGCTAGCCTCAGACGACACCAACATTACAGGACAATAACCTCAGCATGAGAGCAGTGCATCGGTTGCAGATTACCACCCTAACTCGTCTCCGCCCACAGCAAGGAGTAGGGCCTTATACAGTCTTGGCTAGGCTGAGACCTCCTACCTTTAATATGTTTTCACAAGCATGGAAATCATGACAAGGGCATTTCAAGCATATCTAAACCGTTATTAAAGATTAATAACCCACCTGGGAGAATATTCTTCATGATGACCTTACTTTATGCACATATAGTTGGCACTCTCTCATTGGCCACGACCTTAGCTGGGCATGATACATATGCTTGGGGTGACATTGTGCACCCCCAACCTATATAATACACACTATGTCTTTTTTATCTGGATCGACTTCTAAAAACCCTACTGTTACTTTGCAGAATTGAGTTTAGAGAGAGAGGTCTTGAGTGTGTATCCTCTATGGCCATTTGTGCCTCGTTATAGTGAAATCAGTCTTATACTCTTTATAGTGGACGTAGGACAAGGAAGAACCAATTAAATACTTGTGTTCATCTATATTCTCTTTCATCAATTCTATTAATTTGCTATCTTATTAGATCTGTGCAAGACCTCTCCAGGGTGAATCCATTGTATGATATTAGTATCATCAATTTAGCGCTGTCTGTGGGAACGTTATTATTATTATTCTCATCTTTATCTTGTATCTTTCTCTGTTCTTTGGTTATGATTCAAGTCCACCATTGTTGGATCTGAATCACCATTGAAAGAGCTTGGGTGGAGGAGTTCATCAACTTTTTATTTATTTCATCCAATTTTCTGGGTTTTTTGATCCTTCGTTATTGTTGTTGCCCTCTCTCATCATTGATGTCTTCTGATCCACCGTCAAACCCCGAGTTTGGTTCTTTCCAACCACCCCCTAAGTTTGAGATGGCCGACATAACGACGTCATTAAGGTCTTTTGTGTCCAAATAATAGGCCATGTAAAACCAGTTTTTGGCGTTCAACTAAGACATCATGAGCCGGATCCTAGAAGACTCGATCGTAAATCTCATCACGCCAGTCTCTATGAGAGGTGTTGTGCCACTAGCAACCGGGGGACCACCCCCATCTCCAAACACAGAGGTTTAATACGATCTGAAGAGAAGATAGATCCTAAACCCCCATCGTTTCAGCCTCGACAAGGAGGTACAAGGTGAACCGGTGGATGTGGCATGTGAGGAGGAGTATTATTGGGACTACTGATAAGCACCCAAAACTGTATAATTTATACCCCGAATAGACGTACTTTAGTTGCTAATTCTCGACTATATAGGTCTTATGCGCTTAATTGTTCAATATGCAGGTTTAATTGCAGTTGCGGTGTCAAAAGCTATATTTGAAGGTAATTTGCATTAAAAAGGAGCTAATTACCAACTCCGTAACCTTACCCGGCCTAAGCCTAGCGTAAACCTACCCTAAACCCTGTGTGTGTTTTGTTTGTGTCTTTTTATCATTTTTAGATTTTTAGTTTGCATTATTTTATTTTTAGGATTTATTTTTAATTTATTTATGATTTTTAAGTTTTATTTACTATTTTTATATTTTATTAGTATAATTTTATTTTATTTTGATTTTTATTAACTTTTAGTTTAGTCTTATTTTATTAGGATTCGTTTTAGGAGTTTATTTTTAGTTTATTAGATTTTATATTTTAGGACTTTTTGTTTTCATATTTTATTAGATTTTTCATTTCTTATTTCTTTTGTTTTATTATTTTAGTTTTAATAGCTTAGGATTTTATTTTCTTAAGTTTTAATATTTTTATTTTTATTTTTTTATTTAGGTTTTATTTTGGGTCAATTATTAAATAGTCCCTACTATAAATATATATTTTTAAAAAAGGACACATATTTTTAGTTTAACCCATTTAGTCCCTCAAGCACTCAATATCCTCTTATTTTTAGAGCTCCGCGCCAGCGGCACTCCCTCTCCAAAATATGTGGCAAATGACTTTTTGAGTTAAAATAATTTTTTTTTGACTAAATGGGTATTAAAAAATGTCCGAGGGACTATTTGGTATATGTCCCTTTTATTTTATATTTTTTTAAGGGTCCAAATTAAACACTCACACACATTAAACCTACTCACCCACACTCTTCTACCCTACACCCTCATCCACACTAACACATCCTAACCCATCTTCAACCTCCATCACCCCACTCCTTCTCTCTCCTCTAAACCCCATAACCAAACTCCACCACTTACACCTGCTGTCCACCTCATCAAACCGGAACTACCAATTCGGTCAGACCCGTGAGCAGCCCTGACCCACGATGACACAAACCGATATCAACCCCGGTGCTCGCCACAACAAGCCTCCAAACTAACCGGACCTACAACCCTTGAAACCGCCAGCGACGACACCGACGGATCCCCAAATCCCCCATCGCCGGACCTTACCCCGACCCATCTGCCCGCCGGCGGCACCCCTCAACCTCCGATCTCTACCTCACCTCTTCGGCGCACCATCCTCGCCACCCAAGTCCGCCTCCGGTGACTCCCCACGGCGAGCCCTTCGTTCCCGCTG
The DNA here is from genome assembly GCA_949130495.1 of Sambucus nigra. Taxonomy (NCBI): domain Eukaryota; kingdom Viridiplantae; phylum Streptophyta; class Magnoliopsida; order Dipsacales; family Adoxaceae; genus Sambucus; species Sambucus nigra. Next base: position 359,591,120 of record OX422211.1, on the reverse strand, counting down.
ATCCAGCTCAGGCCCGCCACTACCACTGCTAAACGCTGGCGGCCAGCCACATCCGGCAGCGCCCCAGCCCTAACCCGCCGTCACCAACCGCCCCAGCGGTCATCCCTACTACACTCCATCTAACTCGCCACCATGCCTAACCTTTAATCCATTCAAACCCAAACCCTTCTTCAACCAAGACCCATTACCCATTTTCAAAGCCAAAAACGTCACCTGCCAATTTCTAAACCAACAACCAAAACCAAAGACCAAAATTAAAACAAAACCCATGTGCCACTTAAACCCTATTTTACCCTTTTATGCAAATACCCCCAATTACCTATTCTAACCCAACTTCCCATAAATACCCTCACCCATATCAGATTTTTATATCCTCTCAACCCACATGTTCCTCTCACCATTTTCATGCACACTCATGTCAATTATCCAATATACCCCTACCCTCTATGTCCACCATATAAATTGAAGACTTGAGCCATTTGCAAAGAAGATCTCAAAATTAGTTTTAAGCTTGGTGTGATAAAATTCTCTCCACCCCTCTATGTTGAGTATTTGCATTTTTAGCAAATACCTCAATATAGAGGTGTGTAGTGAAAATTATCTCTAGGATAAATTTCACCCCATCCCTCTATTATGAATTTTTGCATTTTTAGCAATTAATTCAAAATAGATTGATGTAATTGAATTTATTCCTTATGGGAGGTAAATTCTAATCCATTTCTTTATGTTGAGATTTTGCATTTTTAGCAATTATCTCAATATAAAATAATGATCTGGATTTTATTTCTTTGGGTGAGTTCTAATGTACAATTTTATAATGTTAGGATTTGCATTTTTAGCAAATCTCTTTTATTATTTAATTGTCCATTATGAATTCATCCACTATCCTTTTTATTTTTAGTTTGTAATTTTTAGTTTAGATTCAATAAATACATGAGTGAGGTGATTGAGTGATTTTTGATGTATAATTGAGAGATTGTTGATGTAATTAAAGATTCCATTCCAATTCAAGGATTAAATGGGTTTGATCTATTCCTCTCTTTACTTTTATTTTAATCCTCACATGCTTTCAATTGTTTATCTTATATTTTTGGATGATGATTAATGATGGCTAATCTCCAATTTATAAGATGAGATTTTGAAGCCCTCATGAGTCCAATTTTGTTAGTTTACTTATTAGGACAATTTTGTTTATCTCATTTTTCTTAAATTGGCTTTTACTTCTTAAGTAGTAGTTATAAAAATGAGTATAGTTAGTTAGTAGGTTTCAAAAAAAAAAAATCCCTTGAAAAATCCATAAAAATATAAAAAGTAAAAAAATATCTAATAAAATACAAATGAATCTATATATGTCCTCTACAATTTTGTGTTTCACCCTTAGATGTGGATTGATACCTCACTTACCGCTATATTCTAGTTTTGTTTTACTTTTATAGGCTGGTGAAGATTTTTGATGGAAAAGAAGTTGCACAACGACAAATACACTATAGATCAGCAACAGTTCTTTTTATCAAATGGCGCCGTTGCCGGGGATATAAAAAGTTAAAGTTATCAAATGGCGCTGTTGCCATTCTTGGGATTGTGATGCTCGGAGCGGATTTCAAACTTGTAGTTCATTTATTTTTCGCGCTTTCTTATTTTTTTGTACCATTTTTATATTTTTAGAAGGCTTGTATTAGGATTTCTATTCTTGGCTTGTATTGCGGTGCGTAGAGACACCTTTATTTTATTTTCCATTTAAAAATTGTAATAATCGTAGACAAGCGTGATAGGAAAACCGGACAAGGTAGAGAGAGGGCGTCCAAAGGCGAGGATTTAGAAGCCTCTCTACCTTGGGTCGGTAGGACTCCCGGGGACGACTGAGATAGGCGTGATCTCCCCTCGGTCGACTCAAAATTTTCGGCACCCCGCGGCCTAAAAATCGTGGGAGGTACATTTCTTGAACACTCGCGCCTCTCCTGTTAGCGAGTTAATTCTTTTGTGTGTTTTTTGTGCTCTTACTTGATTTTATTCTCGCATTTATTTTCGAATGGTGTGATGAATTAATTGACTAAGACCTACACCCGATCACTCACGAGAAGGGATTTCATCACCCGACTCACTCGCTTACCTTTGTGTGTTACTCTAGCCATCACTAAATTTAAAATCAATCAACTAGGTACCCCACTAGGAGAATAAATTTTGCAAAGGCGATCACTCATATAAATTCCGTGATTTTTTATCGCCTGCAAACTTAATTAAAATTTTACTACCCTTTCACTAAATTCAAAGATAAAAATTGGCTATGTGCTAGTTAGGAAAATTTCTTGACTTGTGTGTGGGTCCAATTCATTTTTCGATAGTCGGATTTCGGTGAGTTCGTCAATTCAAAGAGTCCATATTTTTCCCCACCTTTTCTTCCAAAAAATCCAAAAATATTTTCTTCCTTTATTTTTTTTTTAGAAAAATCCAAAAATATTTTCTTTCCTTTTGAAAAAAAAAATCCAAAAATAGTTTTTCCCACTATTTTCTTCCAAAAAATCCAAAAATATTTTCTTCCTTTCATTCTCTAAAAATCCCAAAAATATTTCCTTTCCTTTTCAAATTATTCAAAAACCACAATAAAAATAAAAAATAAAATCTTGAAAATAAAAAAATAAGGCCATGATCGGTGTTTCTTCAGTTTTGTTTGGGGTGATTTTCATCACCCCAATTTTTCTGTTGCCCTGCGCCATCATAGATCCTATCCTTAGGGTGAGATTCCATCGGTCTGGCTGAAGGCATTAAACTTAGCGCTACCGGGAGGCAGCCCGCATTTCTTGTACTAGTCTCATCCTGTTTGGGGGTGGCGTTTTACATCACCCAATGTTCTATCATGCTTATAGACTTGTACATTTTTTTTATCTCAATTTTTCTTTAGGTTTCTTCTTGGCTTCATCTGTTCACTTCATTAGCGGTTGATTCTGGTAAACTCTTTCCTACCTTATGCTCTCAATTTTAAAAATCATTTTACTTAATATCGAGGACGATGTTCCTTTTTGTTTGGGGGTGGGAAATTTTATCAAAATCGTGCCTCTTTTGAATTTTTTTGAGTTTTAAACCTGATTTTTTTAAAATTTCGTGCAGTTTCTTTCATCTCACTCATTGATGTGAATTTTCAATCATCCATCTTTCTAAGTCTAGGAATCAAGCTAGAGAATATTTTTTCTAAATAGCTTATGTAATACGTAACAAGGCATGTTGCACCATGAATTTCTAGACTCAACAAAATTTGCGCACTTGTCATGTCAATACGGTTTAGAGTTGAGGAGTACTACAATTCTAAAGAGAACCTTAAGGATCACTAGTGGAGACTTTAGCCCGTGAGATTCGTGCCTTTCACCTTTCAGAGAGTCTTACGCAATCTCCGAGTCACAAGTTGATTCAACTTTCTTTGGGTTCGCACTTTAACTGTTGTATGATCTCATTATCTTTCATAAATTTTGGCTTGATTACTGAGAATGATATCGCTTTCGAGTTGTAAGAAATGCGTGTCTTGATATTTGTCCCGATCACCAAATGTTCATCCATACACCTACCACTTTTCCATTTCACATCCATTTTTCACCCATACACTTCACACATTACATTCCCATGCTTTTCCATATTTCATATATATTCCCCTCACCATCCATATATTTCCCCACACCATCACTCCCCACTCCATTCATATACCATCCATCATCATTTTGAGAAAAAGAGTGTGATTTCAAATGTTAAATGTCTTCAGTGTTGGTTTGAATAGAGAGAGACAAAAAAAAATATATAGAATTTTTTTTAGCAAAAATAGAAAAAAAAAGAAACAGAGAAAAAGAAAAGAAAAAAAAAGAGAAAAAAGAATGAAAAAAAAGAGAAAGAAAAACAGAGAGTTAGTAGTTAGTAGTTAATTTTGAAATAAAGACATTTGTGCGTAAAGTGTATACACTATTCTCACATATTTATCCATTTCCCATCGCATTACACATCCATCATATTATCCATCATATCACTATCCTACCTACCTCATCCCATCCATCCTACCTATCATATCCTTCTCATCCCATTTCATTCCCCCTCATCCATTATCATCCATATATTCCCCTAGGTGTTCGGGCAAATGAAAATCAACGTGGTGAATAACTCGACGTTCTCACTATAGTGATTAGTATTCTTTCATGAGATCACTTTTCTTTCAAATTATTCGTTCTTTCTTATGTGTGTGAGACGTTTGAACTTGCTTACATTTACTCACCTCCTCACACACAAGAGCAATACACTGACCCTAATCTCGAGAGTTCGTTTGAGAGAGATATATCCGTGAGATTTGAAGTTGAAGCGTTGATTCCGAATAGGCAATCTAGGAATTACTCTTATGATTCTCGACTCGTTTTGACGGATTCACACTACACACGTTGCGTTCTAGAAAGGATGTGCCTTGAGTATTTACTTAGCTAAACTTTTTACACATTCTAGCTTGTATTTCTCAAAATCATTTCTCTCATGATGGATTGTGTGATTATTCTACATCTAATAAGAGATTGACTGCCTTTCAATAAATTTTTGCAAAATAAGAATTTTGTGGGTATATTCCCTGCAAACCCCGACGAGACACAACTCATCCTGTAGGGCAACCTATAGGTTTAAAGACTTGTTGCATATGCTAAGTGCAATCGCAAGTGCCCGCGAAAGTGGTACACTTTTGGTTTCTTATCTTTATCTTTCTCTCTATCTTATTGCTCGAGGACTAGCAACGCTCTGTTTGGGGGTGGTGTGATAAGCACCCAAAACTGTATAATTTATATCCCGAATAGACGTACTTTAGTTGCTAATTCTCGACAATATAGGTCTTATGCGCTTAATTGTTCAATATGCAGGTTTAATTGCAGTTGCGGTGTCAAAAGCTACATTTCAAGGCAATTTGCGTTAAAAATGAGCTAATTACCAACCCTGTAACCTTACCCGAGCCTAAGCCTAGCGTAAACCTACCCTAAACCCTGTGTGTATTTTGTTTGTATCTTTTTATCATTTTTAGATTTTTAGTTTGCATTATTTTATTTTTAGGATTTATTTTTAATTCATTTATGATTTTTAAGTTTTATTTACTATTTTTATATTTTATTAGTATAATTTTATTTTATTTTGATTTTTATTAGCTTTTAGTTTAGTCTTATTTTATTAGGATTCGTTTTAGGAGTTTATTTTTAGTTTATTAGATTTTATATTTTAGGACTTTTTGTTTTCATATTTTATTTATTTTGTTTTATTATTTTAGTTTTTAATTTAGGATTTTATTTTCTTAAGTTTTAATATTTTTATTTTTTTAGTTAGGTTTTATTTTATATTTTTTTAAGGGTGCAAATTAAACACTCACACACATTAAACCTACTCACCCACACTCTTCTAACCTACTCCCTCATCCACACTAACACAACCTAACCCATCTTCAACCTCCATCACCCCACTCCTTCTCTCTCCTCTAAACCCCATAACCAAACTCCACCACTTACACCTGCTGTCCACCTCATCAACCCGGAACCACCAATCCGGTCAGACCCGTGAGCAGCCACTACACCAAAAACAGTAATCTGGCACGGTTTTGAACTGTGCTAAAATCAGGTGTTCCAAAATGGCCATTTTTTCTGGCATGATTTTAAAGTGTGCCAGATTTGGCCAAACAGGAACACTTCTGGCACACTTTAAAACCGTGTCAGAATTTGATACTTCTGGCACACTTTTGGCACACTTTATAACTGTACCAGATTGAGTACATTTGATACTCTTTTGGCACAGTTCAAAACCGTGCCAAAATTTGATACACTTTTGGCACAGTTCTGAACTGTGCCAAATTTCTAGATCAAAGAAAAAAAAATTAAATATAAATAATATTACCCAAAAAAATCAGCAACATTTTCACTATTTTTCGTACTTGTTTTAGAATAACAAAAATTCAATAATAATATAAAACCGGCATGGCAAAAATAGTTCAACAACAATACAAATAGTTCGCAACAACACTAATACACATCCAGACAATAAGTCCACTAAAAATTAATGGCTCAAATTCCATTAATAGAAATTTCATGTCAATACATATGAAATTCATCTCAATACATGAGGAAATTTGAATTTTATCTCAATTCATATTAATATAAAATCCATGTTACTACATATGAAATTCATCTAAAATTTTGCGATCTTCTCTTCAAGAAGCACTAACGTGTTTAACTCCTCATTTATCAAGCATTGGTTAGCCTCTACATGCAAAACCATCGAACTTCCAATGAGTTCCAACCTATAAAAGAAATAAACAAAAAAGAGTAATTAATTCTTATCATTTGATAAGATTAAAGGCTAACAATTTAATAGAGACTAACATATATTCTTTCAATCACACAAGATCTGAAATATAGTGCATAATTCAGTTAATTAGTAATAAGCCCATTAATATACTAACTAATTAATAATTAAAATTGTTATTAATTACTTAGACTAACGAATCAAACCAAAATAATAATTCCAACATACTAACAACTAAACTAATTAACTAATCTATTGAAAAAAATTAACTAAAAATTTCAGCATACTGATCAGATCTATTGAAAAAAGTAATTAATCAGATCTATTGAAAAAAATAACATACTTTAAGAAATGTGCTGCCACTGCACTGCTTGGTGGATGAAAAGAGGGTGAGATGGGGTACTATTTGCTTGCCACAACAAGAAGGGGGATTTTCAGCTAGAGACTTGAATTCAGTAGCAGCAGCAGCTAATTTCAAGTTGACTTGGAACTTCAAGGAAGGTAAGAGCCTTTGGGCCCAATTCATGCAGAGGAAATATTCTAATTTGGCTTCCCTAAATGGCTCTCTGACTTTCAAAAGAATTAAGTCAGTTTGGGAGAGGGTGGATTCAAACTCATTCTAGGTGGACAATGATTTAGTGTGGAAACCTACAATCAGTGGCAAGTTTAGCTTTGCTTCAGCTTATGATCAAATTAGACCTCATAAATTATCCTCCTTGGTCTTTAAATTCATTTGGAACTCCAAGATTCCTCATAATATGTTTGTCTTCATATGGAAAGTTCTTTCAAATGTGTTCCAGTTGATAATCTAATCCAAAATATTGGAGTTAGGATGGCCTCTAGATGTCACTGCTGCCAATTTGCTAAAGAAAGTCTCAACCATCTTTTCATCTCAGGTACAATAGCTTCTAAAACTTGGGAGGTTTTCAATAGACTTATGGGAATCAACCAACCAAATTCAATTCATGGCACGATAATTCAATGGTGGCTTAACATAGGAAAATCTCAGATGTCTAAGTGGCTCTACAAGGTAATTCCAATCAACATCATTTGGGAAATTTGTCTTAGCAGAAATAAACCTAAATTTGATGCAAAGCCAATGAAATATAACTTTATAGTGCAACATATAATTTTTAGAAATTCAAACCTCACTAATGTCGTTGGTTTTAGAGAAGTAGAAACTGAAATCAGCCAAGAAGTTTTGAATTTTTTCAGAATCAAAATGCCTCAAAACTCCTCTAGAATCAGAATTAATGCGCAATGGGAGAGACAAATAAATGGTAGATTCAGGCTTAATGTTTCAGCAAGTAAGAGTCATCAATCATCTATGGGATCAAGGCAATCTTATTTGGGCTTATTCAAACTTTATAGCTACTAGATCCATCTTAGAAGCTCAAGTCCAAGCTATTCAAGAAGGTATTAGAATTTTAATTGACAAGAACATTGATCATATAGACCTGGAAGTGGATTCTACTCTTATGGTTGACATTTTTTCTTGTTCATCTAATCTTATAGATATACAATCTTTCATCAAGAATCATCAAATGCTAATCAGTTGCTGCACTAAAGAAGGGGTAAAGTAGCAGGTTTTCTATCTTAATATGGAGAAGAATCAAAATTTTCTAAGACTTTTTTTACATTAGATGATCTTCCTTGAAATATTAAGGTGGTAGTTAAGTTAGATTGTTCAAAAACTCCTTTTCTTAGGAATATCTTATGTTGTTGGTTTCTATTTGTAGTATGTACAGACACCTAGAGATGGCTTTTCTCTATTCTTATTAATAAATTTCTTTTTTCATTAAAAAAAGTTCGAAAATCAAATATGATAACTTATAATGACTGCAGGGAGGAGTGAGGGAGATATCAATGGAGGTGAAGGGGACAAGGTGAAAAGAATATTATGTGTATTTGATTGAAGTTGTGCCAGTGTTCACTTTTTATGAGCTTTGTTAAGGGTTTCTTTTGGGGGATTTAGCTTGTCTTTTATTTGTGATTTTTCCCTTTGAGTTTTACAGGATTTTTTCGTATATGCTTAAATTTACTCATCCAAAAAAGTATCTATAAATTAAGATAAAAAATAGGTCGTTAGAAACATTATAACGTACAAATGTCCACCACAGATTATGGAATTTTCGAATTTGAACCTCTTTAAATGTACTGTAAAGAAAAAAACACAAGATCGAGAAAGTTTCAATACTTCACGATGACTGCTATTCAGTGAGAAATAATTCCACAAGTTCAGGACCAATATCAAGTAAGAAAATAAAAACTAGTATGGTCCTTACTCATTCTCTCGTTACCATACGTTTTTCTTAATATAAAAGTTGACTACACATCCTGAATGCCTAAACAATGGGGTTTCAAAGATATGGTAATTAGATATCATATATAAAAATATGGTGTTTGTATATAAACAAGGAAGAAATACATTATATGAAATGCAGATATATATTCAAATAAGAATAAGGCAAGCTTTTTTAATGTAGTTATCATATACTTACTAGTAGTGAGGTTATCCCAGTTACCTACTTTGGTCCATATTTGTTTAGCTGAATCTGTCTGCAAGTGGGTAAGCCAAGCATCAACAACAACAATAGAAGATCAGTTAATGTTTTTGCATCAAAATATTATAAAAGTACCATAAAAAGGACCATGGATGATGACTATTAATGTACATGTACAGTTACCACTATATTCAGTATCTTTTCTTTGAAAGTTTTGTCCATATAAATGTGAATCATTACAAGATATGGGTGAAAATCATTAGTAGATTATTTATGTTATTAAGAATATGTTCCACTGGCACGAGACATATATTTCGATGTGATGCCTTCTATGTACCACCAAGTGAAGTGGGAAAATGAAAATCATTTTCGAATAAGAATTACCTTCTCAAGAGTATAATCTTGCATAGTTTCACAAAGCCCATCCAAGAGCTCGCTAACTCTGTTTAAAAAAATATTCATGAACTATATCAAAAAGAAGAAAATCGCAAAACGTTTGAAGAACATGATATGATTGTGGTTCCATGAATAAAGACAGAAGATTGAGCAAGCTTGAAGTCCAACTTCTTTCTTTGTGATTAGTATGTTGATTATTACAATCAAAGCTTTGTTCGATTGGTTAATACTTAGCAGTGATGCTAAACCATGGTGAGTGCTGGTTCTAAATATTAGAAAGGTGAAAAATTGTAGAATAAGAGTTTATTCTTTTATACCATAATCTGTAAGTGTTAGTGTAAGCATATAAAGTATGCAAGGAATTCAAAATGAAATGCATGATATTTACATTGTTACATGGGATTGGGGTTGGTTACCATCCAATGTAGAATATGATAATCAATAAGGGTAATTGAAAAAATAGAACATATAAAAGGCACTAACCCATGCTTCATGTTCTCACTCTCCCTCCTTCCATCACCCCCCCAACACAACACACGCACATAAAAAAATGGACTTGATTTTCTACTTGAAAGTTACCCAAGGCAGTAGTTCGAACATAAAAGGCTTCATGAGTATGGTGCCCATTCTCCAATAATGATACTAATACAGTTGGCATAGTGGAATAAATACGCAATAGTCTTCTTCGTCTCCTAATCGTCAACTTTTTAAGATTACAGTCCGTGGGGCTGCCATTTAAAACGCGGTCGAAAACGATGAACAGTGAAATGTAGGGACCTGATGATCTGCAAGAGAGAAATGTAGGGACTTGAACAAAATCACCATTAAACAAAGGATATCATAGATAGAAAACTGATGGATGTTATACAAAATGTTCATTTATGAAACTCACAATCAACACAACACTCAAAATTGGGGGACGACGCTATACAAAATTAGGGGATGCCGCTATACACTAATTAGAATGACATCTCATGCAATACGAAAACAAACAAAATTAAGAACTATATTTCACTCAACATATATTAAATATATTAGAGAATCAATGTGAAACTAATAATGGTGAGGTTCACACTAATTATCCAAAGTGAAAAAAATGCATAGATAAAAAAAATGGATGCCAAACATATAGCATATCTTTTTTTTATAAACAGGTGCCAAGCATATAGCATATCTTACCAGTAAAAGAGTTGAAGTTCATTGTACTTATCTTTCCCACCACATAAAAAATAAACGTCGTCTTTATAGCAACTGACTGGTCCATGATAGCATAAATAAGATCGAGACTAATTTTACCCATTGATAGCATAAATAAGCACTGATGTTCTTAAACATTCACATGATTTTCGATGATACACAGTGTTATGGGAAATTTGCCAATATCAAACGGCTATGGCCATTGTAGCTAAGGCGACAATACATCGGGGGGTTGTGAAAACAGCTATGGCCACGCCATCACTGCGATCATCCCTTTTCTAGAAACTCCCTCTTTGAAAGGCTTCATGTAGTCCTTGAGGGACTCGTGGTTCTGTTACTTCATGTTTAGAAGGTAGGTGGTGGGGTTGAGATGGTTTCTCCCACATATGAAATTAACTACAAATAGTATGTCGTGCTCTTTGAAAGATGTGATGGATGGTGGGGAGTTGATTATACCATTGTGATGGATGGTGGTAAAAATGTAATTTATAGATAATGGCCAAAACACCAATACCATACGGTCACCACCGAAGGGAATTTAAATAGAGTTAAAACAACACGTATTAAAGGCAGCGCATTGCAATATTGAAGAAGACGCACTCATTTAGAGATATAAATCAAGATCTTTAGTGTGAAGATATTCAAAAACCTAGAAAAAGATCATTCATATATAAAAAATCCTAAACGAAAAACAACAATTAACAATGAGAAAACATATCACTGCTTTCATCCGTCAATAACCCACAACACCACCCGCAATATGAATAATATAGTAATGTAAGAGCAACAGACTCATCATTCAAAGATAACAAAATGGATTTCAACTCCGAGGTAAAAACATGGATATAGAGAAACATATCCATGCTTTGATAAAAAAATATATTTAATTAGAATGTTATAATGCAATAAACTCACAACAATTATGGCGGTAAAATGTGACAAATCTGAATTTTGTTCTTATAGAGAAACTCAGTTTTGTATCCAATATCAACAAATTCAACCTTACATTATTACATCAAACGATTTAGAAGCTGCTAAGTTATTCTAATTCTTGTAGCTATTGCACCCTAAGTATGAACCTAAAGGAAAGCGCTAAGAAAAATGTACGCCTATCTGATGGATATTAGAGATAATGAAAACAAAAAAAATTATGAATCGCTATTTCTCATGATAAAAGTATTGCTAAAAAATAAATACATTTAAAAAAACAAAAAAACTGAAGTGGTAAACAAACACCTCATAAACGCCATACTATAGTAACTGACTCTTGATATTAGCATCCATGTAGATAAAGCATTGAATTTCTTGTTAATGAATCACAACTTGAAAACAAATTTGAAGTTGTAATACATATTTAGTAATTCCAATTTCAAAATGCTTAAACATCTCAAACCTGGAAATTGGAAAATGTAAAAGAAAGTAACGTAGTCATGTGAGATACTTCATTATTGAATCACAATGAATGAGATATTCTCAAACTGAAATTAGCCCAAAAAAATATCATGGAAAAAGATAAAAATCTCGAGACATTCACAAAAGTATGTTAACGACACTTTATGGGTTCCAAAACATACAAAAATTACTTCAAAACAGAGCCAATAACTACATGTAGGTACACAAAGACATGTATGGATATAAGGCATCATCTTCATAAATTTCTCACCTTTAAAATGTGAAGACAATTCATACCGATATAAAGCACTGGTCAAGAATCTAGAAAGGTGGAAGAGATGTTTGTTTCAGTTCCAAAACATGCACTCACAGGCTCTGCATCAAACAAAAAAAGACTTAGAAAAATGATTTACCAATAGTTTTGCCAAATAGTGGAAAACAATGAAGAGAGAGGATCGTACCTTTCTTTTTGCCCATCTATTTTGCCCTCATGTTCTTCCAAAAATGCATATTGAGTTAGATCCATCAAAAAAATTAATAACGAAATAATTAAGAATTTCCATATATAATCAATTCAAGATCCCAAAACAATGAATGTCACTCATCATTTTCAAAGAATTATATAGAAGAAATGAAAAACAAACCTCATAAATGACATATAGGTCAAGTAATTTATGAAGAGCAACCATATTGTACAAATCTCCTTTGAAACCTAAAATTCAACAACATACTAGCATAATCAAAATCGAAAGTAGAAAATACCCAAAATAGAATTTGAAACCTTGATGAAACAAAGAATCAAAATCACTAATCGAAATGCAATAAAGTCTAAAAAAACAGGGAAAAAAATCAAGTCTATTTAAAACCTAAATGCAACAAAGAATTGAAAAAAGTAAGAAAGTATAAAGAAAGCCCTAATATAAAAAATACCTTATTTTTTCTTAGTTCTAAATAAAAATAACCACCATATCACCATCCACATAACTAAACCTCAATAAATCTGCCCTGATTCAAAATTGAGCAATAAAGTTAGAGAGATATATATAGAGAGAGAACGAGAGAGAGAGATGAACCGAGAGAAATCGAAGCAGAGGATGAGAAGGTGAACGGGAAACCACAAAGGTAGAGTAATGGTTTTTTTATGGTGTTTTATATTTTAGTAAAGTGTACTTAATTTTGGCACACTTTAAAAAGTGCCAAATTTTGGCACTGCTTTAAAGTGTGCCAGATTGTCATTAAACTGTGACAAAATTTGGCACAGTTTTAAACTGTGCCAGCTTTTTAATATCAGGGTGTGCCAAGTTGCTGTTTTTGGTGTAGTGAGCCCAGACCCACGATGACAAAAACCGATATCAACCCCGGTGCTCGCCACAAAAAACCTCCAAACTAACCGGACCTACAACCATTGAAACCGCCAGCGACGACACCGGCGGACCCCCAAATCACCCATTGCCCGACCTTACCCCGACCCATCTACCCGCTGGCGGCACCCCTCAACCTCCGATCTTTACCTCACCTCGCCGGCGCACCATCCTCGCCACCCAAGTCCGCCTCCGGCGACTCCCCACGGCGAGCCCCTCATTCCCGCTGATCCAGCTCAGGCCCGCCACTACCACTGCTAAACGCCGGCGACCAGCCACATCCGGCTGCACCCCAGCCCTAACCCGCCGTCACCAACCGCCCCAGCGGTCATCCCTACTACACCCCATCTAACCCGCCACCATGCCTAACCTTGAATCCTTTCAAACCCAAACCATTGTTCAACCAAGACCCATTACCCATTTTCAAAGCCAAAAACGTCACCTGCCAATTGCTAAACCAACAACCAAAACCAAAGACCAAAATTAAACAAAACCCATGTGCCACTTAAACCCTCTTTTACCCTTTTACCCAAATACCCCCAACTACCTATTCTAACCCAACTTCCTATAAATACCCTCACCCATATCAGATTTTTATATCCTCTCAACCCACATGCTCATCTCATCATTTCCGTGCACACTCATGTCAATTATCCAATATACCCCTAGCCTCCATGTGCACCATATAAATTGAAGACTTGGACTATTTGCAAAGAAGATATCAAAATTAGTTTGAAGCTTGGTGTGATAAAATTCTCTCCACCCCTCTATGTTGAGTATTTGCATTTTTAGCAAATACCTCAATATAGAGGTGTGCAGTGAAAATTATCTCTAGGATAAATTTCACCCCACCCCTCTATTATGAATTTTTGCATTTTTAGCAATTAATTAAAAATAGATTGATGTAGTTGAATTTATTCCTTATGGGAGGTAGATTCTAATACATTCCTTTATGTTGAGATTTTGCATTTTTAGCAATTATCTCAATATAAAGTAATGATCTAGAATTTATTTCTTTGGGTGAGTTCTAATGTACAATTTTATAATGTTAGGATTTGCATTTTTAGCAAATCTCTTTTATTATTTAATTGTCCATTATGAATTCATCCACTATCCTTTTTATTTTTAGTTTGCAATTTTTAGTTTAGATTCAATAAATACACGAGTGTGGTGATTGAGTGATTTTTGATGTATAATTGAGAGATTGTTGATGTAATTGAAGATTCCATTCCAATTCAAGGATTAAATGGGTTTGATCTATTCCTCTCTTTACTTTTATTTTAATCCTCACATGCTTTCAATTGTTTATCTTATAGTTTTGGATGATGATTAATGAGGGCTAATCTCCCATTTATGGGATGAGATTTTGAAGCCCTCAGGAGTCCAATTTATTACTTTACTTATTAGGACAATTTTGTTTATATCACTTTTCTTAAATTAGCTTTTAGTTCTTAATTAGTAGTTATAAAAATTAGTATAGTTAGTTAGTAGGTTTCAAAAAAAAAAAATCCCTTGAAAAATCCATTAAAATATAAAAAGTAAAAAAATATAAAAAAATATCTAATAAAATACAAATGAATCTATATATGTCCTCTCCAATTTTGTGTTTCACCCTTAGATGTGGATTGATACCTCACTTACCGCTATATTCTAGTTTTGTTTTAATTTTATAGGTTGGTGAAGAATTTTGATGGAAAAGAAGTTGCACAACGACAAATACACTATAGATAAGCAAGAGTTCTTTTTATCAACTGCGCAAGCAGTATGAGATGACATATATGCCGTACTGCTAGGTGAAATCCCTCCTCCTAATCATCATGATAAAAGCATTCAATACACCACCAAAGTCTTAGGAGGGACGCTACATTCATAAGGCTTACCAGAGGGTCAACATTTGATCGTCTTAATCCAAGAGGACATTATAGCCGAGACATCATCCCAGATAATATCTGTGGGATAAGGATCACTGATCGTATCAACCAAGCTCAATTGAGATACCACCTAGACCAGAGGGAGTGTCGATAGGTGAATATTGTACAAAGAGATCCAAATATAGGATTCACCTGCAGGGTTATCTCTGAGGTGGACGAATCAGGTGATAATGTTACTGAAGACGGAAAGCCTTGGAACAGCTCAGTCCAGAGGCTGGCGGATAAGATAGACTATCTCATTAAAAGCCGAGACCCTAATCATAGGGGATATATGGAGGGTAATCCTTTTAATCCCAGTATTGTCAGTTATTAGACACCCGACAAGTTCAAATCGCTAGTGGTAACACCCAGGTATAATGGAATCACCAACCCTGTTCATCACATAGAGATGCATCAGTCAGTAGACGACATTTATTCTACTCTAAATGAGATGATATATAAGACATTTTCTATCACTCTTACTAGTTCTGACTATGTGTGGTATATAGAATTTTAAATAGTTGACTGAAAAATTTATCCATAACTTTTATTTCGACATGAAGCCTGCAAAATGTGTGACTCACCTGTTGAACATAAGGAAAGGAAGTAATGAGCTGTTGAGAAATTTCATATCTCGGTTCAACAAGGAGAACTTATAGATTGAGAACTATAAGGAAATCATTATTCTGACAACCCTCATCAGGGGATCCACTAGGGGAAACTCTATTGGAACCTCTGATCCTCCAAAATCCATTACAGAACTTCTGGCTAAGGCTGGAAGTATCATGAATGCGAAGGAAGCTATGGAGACCAAGAGAGGAGACCAAAAAGAGATAGGTGACAGCAAATCTGGACATGGCTGAGATAAGGAAAATAATAAAGAGGGGAAGAAGAAGTCAAAAGATGATAACTTTGTAAAGTACATCCAACTAAATATTGTACTCAATCTCATCCTGAATGAGATCAAATATGATAAAGAACTTTGATGGCCAGAGAAACTAAGAGATCCTGCCCACAAGAGGGACAAAAGCAAGTGACGTGAGTTCCATCAGGATCACGAACACACAACTGATAAATGCTTTGCTCTGAAGGATGAGATTGAGGAATTATTAAAGCAAAGAAAGATGAGAAAGCACGTCGATAAGGGTGAAATCCGAGACGATAACAGGAAGAGATATTCCTCGTCTGAGGAAGATAAGCTAAAGAAGAAGGAAGTTCAAGTGAACTAGAATGACCAAGGGTCGGACGACGACGAAGAGGACGACCCAGATCTTCCATCAAAACCTGGCGCGATTAAAGGTGACCTACACATGATCCCATTTCATATTAGAATGATCTCAGGGGGAATGGAAATGGAGGAATGGAGTCGGTCGACATAAAGGATTACATTATTAAAGCTAATTTCGACCAAAAGGAGTTCACAATAACTTGAAAAAATTAAAAGGAAAGTCGGGCATGCTAAAGAAAGTAGATATGGAGTGTCTCGTAGTAGGGTTCTTCAGGCTAGATTTTAAGGTGATTCTAACCCCACACGATGACCCACTCATCGTAAGCACACGAGTTCATGGTTATAATGTGTCTCGTATCTTGGTGGATGGGGGAGGCTCAGCCGATGTCATGTTTTAGGATTACTTCAAAGGTTTGAAACTTAGTAAGAAGATTCCCACCCCATATCATCATCCACAAATTGGATTCAACGGTGAAAAGGTGCACCCATTGGGAATGTTTAAAATGGATGTCTGCATGGGTACCTAGCCAAGATGCTTGACAAGAGTGATAATTTTTTTTGTGATAGATGAGAATGTGTTCTCTATTTATAACATCATTCTGGGGAGAGTAACTTAAAATAATTCAAAACTGTGCCATCCATTGTACATCAGATGATGGAATTCTTGACTCCTTATGGAGTAGGGGATGTCAATGGTGATCAAGTGGAAGCACACGAGTGTTACTTTACCTCGGCAAAAGAAAGAGAAGCCCATAAAAGAAAAATCACCTCTTATAACATTGACACTCTTGACCCAAGAGATAAACTAAAACTGAAAAAGGGAGAGCCTGCGAAAGAGGTAGAATCCATCATCCTTAATGAGGACAAACCGAAAAAGGGTCCAAATCGGCTCGTCCCTTGAACCCTCATTGAAAAAAGATCTGGTTAAATTATTGCGAAAAGGCAGAGTATCTTTACATGGAGTTACAATGACATGCTGGGAATTGACCCTAATGTCATCTGTCACAGACTTGATGTGGATGATAGGGTAAAACCGGTAAAGAAGATTAAGCGAACTTTTGGTAGAGATAAATATGAAGTCATCCAAGAATAAGAGAAAAAGCTACACATAACATACTTCATTAAAGAAGTTCAGTATCCAAAATGGTTATCTAATATCGTCATGGTGCCAAAGAAGAATGACAAATGGAGATTTGTGTACACTTCACAGATCTTAATAAGGCCTGCGAAAAGACTATTTCCCTTTGCTGAGAATCGAAGAGGGTGGATGACACCGTGGGGCTTGGACTCATGAGATTCATGGATGATTAGCCTATTAACAGATCTCTATGTTTAAGAGTGATGTCGAGAAAACATCTTTCATTATTGATAAAGGAACCTACTGCTACAAGATGATGCCGTTTGGCTTAAAGAACGTAGAAGCTACTTACCAAAAGATCATTAACAAAATGTTTAAAGATTAGATCGAAAGGATGATGGAATTCTATATTGACGATAAAATTGATAAAGAGTCTGAAGGTCGAGAATCATGTTAGAGATCTGGAAAGGGCTTTTGACACCACAGATCGCTACATAATGAAGCTAAATTGCGCCAAGTGTGTGTTCGGTGTCAGGACAAGAAATATTTTGGGTTTTATAGTTAATCAAAGGGTCATTGAGGCTAACCCAACCAAGATAAAAACACTAATTGACATGAAAATCCCAAGGAACACCAAAGATATCCAAAGATAGACAGGCCGAGCTGTTGCGCTTAATAGATTTATCTCGTGAGAAATCGATAAGTGTCTGCCTTTTTTAAAGATTTTGAGGAAAGTGTTTGTTTGGGATGAAGAATACGAGAGAGAGTTCAAGGAGCTAAAATCCTATTTAGACTCACCAATGGTTCCGTCTCAACCCATTTAGGTGAAAAGCTATATTTATACTTGGTGGTCTCAGAGTCGTCTCTGAGCGTGGTAATTGTTACAAACGATAATATAACTCAAAAATTGGTGTATTATAATTGCAAATCACCACAAGGGGAAGAGACGAGGTGACCCAAAATGGAAAAACTTGCATACGCTCTAATAAATGCATCAAGAAAGATGAAGTCCTATTTTCATTCTCATATGATGGTAGTGCTAAACGACACACCTCTCTAATTAATAATTCTTAAATCTGAAAAATCGGGTAGGCTAATGGCTTGGTCGTTTGAGTTAGGTGAGATTAGTATCATCCATTAGACAAGAAATGAAATTAAGGTGCAGGCTTTAGCAATTTTTGTAAAAGAGTTCACTTGGGAGTTAACAGACGAGACCAAAATGGAAACACAAGTTGAAGGGTCAGAATAAGATGATAACTTAGAACCAAGAACATACGAGAATGTGACAACCAACGCTGCAGTTTGTGTTCCGAGGCCGAATTTATTGCTTAAGAATAATGTCCTTTCTAAAGGACCTTTCTCATCAGATATTCCAGTCTGGAGTTTGTTTGATGATGGCTCGTTCTGTGTAACTGGTAATGGGACTGGGTTTATTTTGTCGGCTCCAGACGAGATTGATATTGAGTATGCTATGAGGTTTAACTTTAAAGAAAATGAAGCTGAGTATAAATCCTTGTAAGTAGGACTTGTACTTGCAAAGGCCTTAGGTGTTGCCTAACTTCTTCCCCTAGCAATTCACAGTTGACGGTGAACTATATTTTAAGAGTCTATAAGGCGAAAGATAAACAAATGACCAAATACTTGCAAAGATTGAAGATGACACTAACGAACTTCCAAGGGGTAAAGATGAAGATAATCGCAAGAAGTGAGAATGGAAGAGAAGACTCCCTTGTAAGGCTTGTGTCGGCCACAAGAGCAAAAATCTTCATAACAGTTCCAAGAATTCTCCTAGAGCCGAGCACCGAGCGAGAAGAAGCCAAAACCAAAAAATGCTTTAACATGAACTTAGGACCATCTTGTACAGACCCAATCATTGAGTACTTGAAGGATGGAAATCTCCCCAAAAGTAAAGCCTAAAGAAGAAAGGTGTGATACCGAGCTGCCAAGTTCACTATCATGGGAGACGTATTGTACAAAAGAGTTTATCTTCTCCCACTCTTAAGGTGTGTGAGCCCAACATAAATAAGTTATGTGCTCAAAGATGTGCATGAGGGGATCTTCATGAGCCATATCGGAAGACGATCGTTAATAAATTGAATTGTCACTCACGGTTACTATTGTCTGAATTTAGCCAAAGACGCAGTCGAGTACTTTCTCAAATGAAATAAGTTTTAGCGCTTTACCAACATAACTCCCCTACCATCAACCATTTTCTCCTATCTTGGCCCCATGTCCCTTTGCGATACGGGGAATCAATTTGGTCGGCCCATTACCAGGAGCTAAGGGGAAATTTTATTTTTTGATTGTCGCGATTGATTATTTTCTAAAATGGGTAGAGACAGAAGTCATGGTAACTATCCCTAAAGAGAAGTGTTTTAGATTCATTTAGAGAAATATCACCTACCGATATGGACTCCCAAACACTCAGATATTCGACAACAAAAAGTAGTTCTAGAATAAATACTTATTTTCCTACTGTGGCAGGGTCGGCATAAATTAGTTCTTCTCAGCACCAGGCCGACCACAAGCAAATGGAAAAACTGACGTGATGAACCGAATGATATTGGATGGGGCAAAGAATAAGTTAAAAAATGTAAATGGAAAATGAGTTGACGAACTTCACAATGTATTATGGGCATATCGAATGACTTAAAGGATGTCGACATGGTAGACACCTTTTGTGCTAGCATATGGGTCGGAGGCAGTCATCACAACAAAAATTGGGTTGCCAAGTCACAGACTCGAAACGTACGACCCTGAACTGAACTTAAAAGATAAAAGAATTTATTTGGACCTCATTGAAGAACTCAGGGAAGATGTAATTATAAGGCAGTCGACCTACCAACAAAGAGATGCAAAGTTCTACAATAAGAGGGTCAAAGCTCACCAATCAAAGTTAAAGATATCGTACTTAAGAAAGTCACACAAAAAGCTAACAAACTTCACCCTAATTGGCATGGACCACACAGAGTCTCAGAGGGAGTGGTCCCATACACTAATCAGATGGAAAATCTAGAAGGAGAGGCATTCGCCAATCCATGGAATGCCAATCATTTGAATAAGTACTCTCAGTGAAAAAATATGAATGTAATAGATTGGGAGCTTTCGTCTCAAATGTAATCAAATATTGTGGAGAGAAATATGAATGAAATAAAGTATCGTCTGGAGTTGTGCAATTATATTTCTGTTTATCATACTATGAATGTAAATCTCTCTCTCGGCGATACGAGAGTGTTTGGAGTCTCATCTCCTAAATATATCTCAATTAAAACTCTGAGAACATTGATTAAATTCCCCCTTGAGGTACGGGAGATTATATAATTATAGTGGTTAGGAATCCAAGAGATGGAATGACTTTATATATGCAAGCATTTACATCTGTATATAATAAATAAGATAGTTGATATTCATGGGTATGTATAAAGTAACTGTTGACGACTCTACACAAATGGATTTTGATATTATTGATGATTTATATTCTTTAGGTTAGTCGGCCAGTTGGCGGACCAACTGTCTCGGGAGATGATCAAGTAAGTAAGTACTGTGAAGATTGCCACGTAGGAGAACAAATGTCCATTTCTCATTTGTCCATGTAGATGAATAAATTTTACATACAAAAGAAAGTAAAATGTAAATCTCCCTTGGCGGTACGAGAATGTTTGGAGTCTCATCTTCTAAACTTATCCCAATGAAAACCTTTAGAGGTAGGAAGATTAAACATCATTATTGTTATGGTGAGACTTAACATCATTTTTTATTGTGAAAGTAAAATGTAAATCTCTCTCTCGATAGTACGAGAGTGTTTGGACTCTCGTCTCCTGAACATATCTCAATGAAAACCCTGAGAGGTGGGAAAATTACACATCAGTATTTTTGTTGTGAAACTTAACATCATTTTTATGGTAAAAGTAAAATGTAAATCTCTCTCTGTCTTTCTCTGTCTGTCTCTCTCTCTCTCCCTCCCTCTCGGTGATAAAAGAGTGTTTAGAGTATCGTCTCTTAAATATATCTCAATGAAAACCCTGAGAGGTGGGAAAATTAAACGTAATTCTTTTTATAATGAGACTTAACATCATTTTTTATGCTAAAAGTAAAATGTAAATTAATCTCTCAGCGGTACAAGAGTGCTTGTAGTCTCTTCTCCTAAACATATCTCAATAAAGGTGGAAAAATTGAACATCCTTATAATTATGGTGAGACATAACATAATTTTTTTGGTGAAAGTAAAATGTAAATCTCTCTCTCGACAGTAATAGAGTGTTTAGAGTCTCGTCTCCTAAACATATCTCAATGAAAACCCTGAAAGGTGGGATAATTAAACATCATTATTGTTATGGTGATACATTACAACATTTTTTTATGGTGAAAGTGAAATTTAAATATCTCTCTTGGCATAACGATAGTGTTTGGAGTCTCGTCTCATAAATATATCTCAATGAAAACCTTGAGAGGTGGGGAAGTTAAACATCATTATTATTATAGTGAGACTTAACATCATGTTTTATGGTGGAAGTAAAAAAGTAGACACTATACATGAACACATAATGAAGAAAGAAAAGTATATTAATAGGAAAAATTCACCAAAAAAACCCAACAGAGGGGTGCTAAGAATTAAAGTTAACAATTGTTAATCCCAAAAATGGTACGATTATAACATTTACAATAATAAAGTGGGTATCAAAGACCACAGGCACTCACCTAAGAAGTAGAAATATAATAACTTAAGTCTCGGCCGCCAAGCCATCAGCAACTATGGCTTCAGGAACAACCAATTCCTCTTGGACAGTGGTAGTGGTGTCTTGGTTGCTAGCCTGGTCCTCTTCCTAAGAAATCTTGGTCATCTCATCCCTAGAAACCTTGGCCTTTATGACCCCTATTTTGTCAATCTTGGCCTGAATTTTTTGAAGGGGCAATAATACTTTTTGACCGACCACTTCTCGGTACATCAAAATGAGGTCAAGAAATTAATTGACCACTCGTATGCAAGCAGTCTTAGTCTCCTGTCTAATTACTGGACAACATAGCCCATAAAATCTTTACTCTCCTTAAACTCGACAACAACCGACTCACTGCCAATTTTTGAATGCTCCTTTTTGAACTCGTCCCGCTGCTTTAAAGTATCTTTACACCCTTTCATTTTCACTTTATACTTTTCCTTTAAAGTAGCAAGATGCTCCCTGTAATGTTCCTAGAGTTTTTGTGTATCGTCCTCATGGGTGGCCTTTTGGATTTTTTTGCATGTCAGCTAACTTAGATGCAACCTGCTTAGCCAACTAGACCTTGGGCTCAAACTTCAGCACCCACAAATGAAGGCGCTGGCAGGAAATAACATACAATAATAAAGAGATACGAGAAGCAAAAGTTGACACTAAACAAGAAAAATAGAGGACAAGATAACACTTATAAAAAGGATAAAAATAAAGTGGAACTTATTACTGGGTGACCTTGTAAAGGGAGAATCCTGAAACCCTGCTGCTACTTTAAGACTAAAAATATCTAAGGCGATAGCCTCCTAAACCTTAGTCTAACTCCTAAGAAGGAAATTGGGGTTCAGTTCCAGCTGAGTGGGATGTGCCACAACCGACACATATTATTAGAGATGGGGACACTGGGTGTATGTGTTTGTCTAAGAACCTTTGATTTCTTTTGATGAGGAGGAGCATTTACAAACCCACTGACCTCCTTCCTTTTTTGTGAGTTCTCGATTGTGCTAGGGAAAACTGTTATATCTTTTTGCCTAGGAGCTGTCGAATAGGTAGTCTTGCCTTACAGCCTGGCCAAGATATTACCGATCAATAGAGAGAGCCGCCATCTCCCAAACGTCATCAGGTGTGTTCTCTAGACAATCTGCAAAATGATAAATATTAACTGTCAGTATTGATTTTGATTAAATAAGATGACAATGAAAGTTAGAAAATTTTTAAGGATTCTTACGAAGAGACTCTAATGGGTATGAACCCATCCCAGCAAATTGAGGATTTCAGGTTTTATCATATTCTCTAAGGAAATCAAACCATCAATTTCCTTGAGTTTATCTATCCTCTCACTATTTATCATACTCAAACTAGGATTAACATTGGTCAAAATAGTGATCCTGTTCCACTTATGGGGTGCCTTGATTTATCTGAGATCCAATGACTCATCGTCTTCGAACTCCCAAAGACCCGAGTCAAAGAAATACCGAGACTTCCAATCATGGATGGAAGTCTAGTTCATATGCAATAGCTTACGATCTATCTTTTGAGTGACTAAATGGTAATATAAGGGAATCGATTTAGTGGTGATATTCGAGTTGCATGCTCGAAAGACATTTGGTGGTAAGTCCTCCTTATAATAAAGCTTTTAGAGAATGGTCGACCCCATGAGGATTCTCTAAGAATTAGAGGACAACTTAATAGGGGAAACACCGATAGCTGAAAGAATCGCCCTGATGGCTGAAGGAAAAGGAAGGTGAAAGACAACATTAAGTATTTATTTGTAGATGATAATATCATATTTATTTTTGATGTTGCAAGACCTCTCGTCCTCATCTATCACCCTCATGCGCATGGATAAGTTGATGCCATACATGTGTTCCCAGATAATAAAATCAGTCTCGTGGATGTCACTTAAGTAAGATGAGGTGACACTTGTAATAATTTTAAAGAGCTCATCCTTTTCCTCCTCAAAAATAGGAGTTTTTCTACAAGGATCTCGGCTTAGAAACTCTACCTCAGTCATGCCAGTCAAAGGTTGGGGCATTTTTTTTGGGGGGGAGGAATGTTATATCCTGTTTCGTCGTTAGAGATGTCATAGACTGGGGGCTCAAGATCCCCATATCGACGAGACGAAGTAGTTGGGTGACCCCTATTGCTTGATTTAGTAAATTCCTTTACCTCGGCCACGTCAAGAGGAGGAACTGTTACCCTCATTAAATCTTCAAATGAGTTTGAGCCAGAGTCTGCAATGTCATCAAGAAGTCCCAAGCGCTCAGAGAGGATGTAATCCTTGGAAGATGACGACATGCTGTCACTACTAATGTTGATAACACTTAGATTTTCTCTAAGTTTAGTGTTGTAGGGTGGGAAGTTGGTTAGACACAAGGGAGAGGATATACCTTCCAGATAGGGGTGGCAATTTTTGACACGACACGATAACCCGACACGAACTCGACACGAAGTTAGCGGGTTAGGGTTGGCGATTTCTTGACACGAACCCGAATATGACACGACCTGCCAACACGAATAATAAACGGGTTGGTTTAGTGTCAAACACGTATAACTCGAAAATGACATGAATAGACCCGCTTAACTCGTATTTTATGGAGAATATATTAGATAATTTATATATCTTGATAGGCATTCTATAAAATTCATGGAGAATAAGATGATAAATTATTTATATGTTGAAAGAAGTTGAAATTAATGAAATTTAAGTTATTGTAGGCTATGATTGCTATGATTGGTTAAGAGAGAATAAAAAAATTATTTTATATTTTACTTAATGGGTTATGCGGGTCAACCCGAACACGAAACGATAATAATTAGGTCAAGTTAGTGTTTGCTCATCTGACACGATTAGTTAAATGGGTCAGGTTAGGGTTGACTAATACTTGACACGAACCCGACATGACACGACTCGAACACGACACGATGCACACGAATTGCCACCCCTACTTCCAGAGGCGTCAAATACCTCTCTCGATTAAGATTGACCTTGCCTTTTTCCCCCTCTCGACGGACATGATCGCAAAGACGACGTAACTCTACCTAAGTCTCGTATAGACCTAAGTATATTAACAAACTACTATTTAAATGGTTTCTGATAATACAAATATAGCACCCTACCACAGAAGATACAAGTCGCGACCCTCATCATCATAATATGCGGCCTCTGCTGAAATTGGAGTGCGGCCCAACCTCGTACGGGGCGCGACCTCCTCACCAAGGAGTGAGGTAACAATCAACGTGCCGCGGACCCACACAATCCAGGGTCCGAAACCTTATTCTTTTGCTAGAGGACGCGGTGCTTAGGTTGTTGGCCTTATGAGCCGCATCCCTCTCCATCCTAACTCCAGACTTCATGCATCACGTGCTCATAGTACGTGAACATATCTCTTATAAATAGAGGTCCACACCTCGAAATGGGGGATCGATTCCACACACACCCGAGGCAGGTTCTAAAGTACCGATTCTATCTACACAACCTCAGCATACAGTTTGAGGACTGTTCATCCACATCGCAGCTACCTCTCCGGCACACCGGAATCCTCAGTCATCATGTATTCTCCTTTATTCTCATACTTGTACGCCTCTTTAGGCATGATTATATTGTACAATACCGAACATATAATGAGAATGGAGCACCACAGTGGATGTAGGCCTATTTTAGAGGCTGAACCACTATATATCTTGTTTTCTCTCTACTTACTTTCCTTACTTATTCATTACATACTTTACTCTTGACTTGATGATATGAGAACGACTTGTGGACAATTTCTCGTACCATCAGTTTCTAAGGCTAGAAGGATCAAACGGTAAAAATGATGAGTTTTGAGGAAGAACACTCAAGAACGCTCAAGAACTAAGAACACATAAGATGGCAGCCTACACTAAAAAAGTCACTGGAGAACCCAAAACGATCCTAAAGTTTTCTTAAAAATGAAAATTTCTAAACAAAAGCCTAAATAACCACCTCCAACACCTGATATACCTACAATTACCACAAAAGCACCACAGAGGGAGGTATAGACCCAAGAAATCTCGCAGAAAAATGAGAAATGAAAAATTAAGAAAACAACATTGGAGAAGAGTGAAAAGACGATTAGGAGTACCTGGAAGAGAAAGGGATGACCTGAAAACAAAGGAAGACACCTGAGAAGACGATCAAAGGAAGGTTCAAAGGTAGAAGTCTAGAGAAAGAAAATAGGGGAGCATTTTTACTCTAGTATAACAAATGGCAAAAATGGATGACCCCACCTAAACCAAACATATTTAAACTCAAATGGGAGTAATGATTTGTCATGATTACTAAGGCCTAGAATGATTCAAAGGCTGCGTGCGTAGGCCAGACGCATCTGGGACGTTGCATCACCATTGTCACAACCAAGGAATCATCAACAACCGGCTAATATCTCATAGTGGATGAGACCTAAGCACACAGGGTAGACATGACCGTTACATCTGACGACCTAGCCACTGTGTCCAAAAGGTATGAATGACAACTAATAGATAACTAGGCCATTAAAGTCATGGTCTAAAAACTGTACATTAGGATGAGACGAGGTGCCTATAAGAGTTATTTTGCAGCCATAGAATATCACACTTAGACCTAAACCAGCTACTGACGTCAAAGGCTAAGGTTTAAGGGGTAATTGATATATGCAAGTGTGGTCTCATCCAAATGGCACCCATGAAGAATGACTACTATAGAATCATCCCTCCGACGAGACTAATTCTCTCACCATAGCCTACATGAAGGTCTTATCCCACAGTGGTCTTATTCATAGTGGACTCATCTGAATGACACCTAGGTAACCAACTAGACTCCATAATCTCGTCTCATAGAGGAGACTGTGACACCCCGCCTAACTAAATATCCGGTGATCAGTCCTTTATATAATTATAACCAAGGTGAACGATTGGTTCATTTTTAGCATCACTGTCGTAAAAATAACTTTTCAAATTAAACACCCTAAATAATTTAAACTAAGTGACAAAACCATTTTTTCTAAGACATCAATTCCAAATTTAATTTAAAACCAACATTTTAAACTTTTCATGATCCATAGTTTAAGAATAACACAACAACTAGAGTGAAAAAGATAATCCAAGCAATTTAAGCATTCAACTAATTAATTTCAACTTTAAAGCTTCAAAGGAAAACATCCTAACAGTAATAATCCCCAAAGTATAAATACTGGAAGTAAACGAATCACAATCTCTGATAAAACCAACTGAATAATGGAAAAAGGGAGACACATGCCGAACTGGATAAAATAGAGCTAGAAGTGGAATCAATAATGAAGTCGTCTAAGCAAGAGGCCTGCAACTCCCACCTAAGCTGCAGCTCATTCCTTCCAAAGGATCCTATGCAAGACGCCCCTGTGGCTGGGCACCTGTAATATATACATATATATACACAAGAGAGAAGAGAAAATAGGAAACGGGTCAGAGCCCGATTGTAAAACAGTTTAAAATTTAGTTAGCAAGTATTTAAAATGCTTACCGGCTAATGCAACAATCATATTAGTATGCGGCACACTCTTGAGGAATTCTCACCTCTCTTCTAATGTGCACACCTACCGCACTATTTATCCCAACAGTTTCGCTTTTCTTTAAATTCTCATATTGTTTCATGCCGAAAATTACTAGTGCTAAGATAGTAAATTTCTAAAAGCAAAGTTTTCACATAATTCTCATTTTATTATAAAATTACTCAGTGTTGCCTCGAACTTTTAACACACTTATAAATATCAGAATATTGATTCATTATTCAACGACTTTTAATCACAGTAGAAAGTTTCCCAATTTAAATTCTCTCTCTCTCTCTCTCTCTATATATATATATATATACATACTATCGACACCCCACATAATTTTATGGTGCTGGCATACTCTGCTATCAAGTCATCATATCACTGTACTAAGGGAAATACTCGTTCGGAATCACTCTCGAACTGTATTAACACAAAACACATACAAATTGAGGCGAAGCATAGTTCCAAGTCACTAAGAGGTCAAGACATACCCTCACGTCACTTAAGACCGTCTGACTATCGATCCAATAACCTGTACTAAGGATTCCTATGTTCTAGGGTACGAGTCAATATCCCCCATAAAGGTCCCATCGAGATAAGACTGTCCCGGCGTGGTAACCTCAGTGATAGCAAGTAACGCGGACATGATTTTTACACGTATATAATATATGCACAAACACAGTCACATAGGTATACTACCATTCCCATTTCTAATTTAGGTACACCCACGACCCATAATTATGATATTTATTCTTATTGCACATTACTAGATTATCCCGTATAACGGTTCGTCTCTTTTGTTCTTATTTTTGGGATTATTCCAAACTTACTTCGTAACACTAGTGAAATCCTATCTCCCTAAGTGTAATTTCAGTAGGTACTCTTTTGTTTTACGACGTAACTTCCTTACGAGTCTCATCCTCTAGACACATGTTCCCATTATTCCTTAAGTGTAAAACACCTCCGTTAAATGTAAATCGCGTCTTACATTAAAGGTTCCATTTTTATAAGGTCCTACTGGTCTTCTTGATATTCCAAAATGTTCTAACAATAATTTTCAAGGATTTTTATTCATTTCAGTTGGAACAACCTATTTAAAAAGGGGAATGTGAGTTTTCCAGGAGGGTTCATCGATCGATGGCAGGGGCTCGATTGATCGATGCATCGATCGATCGATGCACTTAGGTCGATCGATCGATCAAGCAGTTTTGGTGAAACTGCAGAAATACCAGTTATGGAATTGCTATTCCAAAATTATCCAAATCATCATATTTGATTTCCAAACTTCCAATAAATTATACCACAAGTGTTATATTCCCAAATAATGAATATTCTACGTAAGACATGCGGGTTTTCATCAATTACAACGAATTAAAAGGGCCAAAATCCCTAAAATAACAAAAACCCTAATATTTTCTTTAATTTAGTTCTTCCCATTCTTTTCCTAGATTTTCTACTCCTAACTCAATGAAATTTAGTGGTTCAACCTCCACATATGAATTGGATTTCAGAATACATTTTTACCTCTACAACATGCAAATTAGAGTCTCCCATACATGCTTTTTTTCACAAGAACTAGTCCTAATCAACCCTAGACTAATATCGTTGAAGCATTAACTAAAATATAGCAAGATAGATACTTGCCTGTAAATATTTGGCTCAAATTTGTAAAAAATATTGGTGTGGTTGTGATCCCCGTTGCGCGATCTAAAGTTTGGTGGCGACAGCGGTGCAAACGGTGGAGTTCTTGGCCTAGAACTCCTTGGAAAGCTTCTCCTCTTCCTCTCCAATGGCCGTCTTTGGTTCTTGGTTATTCTCACCCTAGAAAACAACTCCTACAATCTGATATAACCTCAGAAAATTCGTGGGTTTCCGTTCCCAAAAATACGAAATGTCTAAAACGCACTCTCGGGATGTTAATTAGGCCTAGAAACGCCCCGAGACCCAAACTAAACCCCTGAGTACATTATTTTGACTATTTCGACCCTTCCGGACACATTAACGTACTCAAAATGACCATACGGGTGACTTATAATTCATTCACTTTTAATAGTTCGAATTAAATCCCGACACGACATAGGCGCGTCCCAATAAATTTCCAAAATTATCAAATTAGATTCTCGCGATAATTTTACTTAATTCAATTACACCTCTTACTTTACCCATAAAGTAACTTACAACGAAATTCCAATAATTACTAACTCTCATCACGCTAGTAAGTTTTTAAATGATTTTCCGGATTAATATTAAATTAATATCTCCAATTAAATTTAATAAATCCCCAAAATTTAAAAGTCATAAAATACGGGGTATTACAGAGACCAACCTCACTTACATTAACATAGGTGTCGATCTTAGATGACACCAACATTACATGACAACAGCCTCAGTCTGAGAGGGGTGCATCGATCGCAGATGACCACCTTGACTTGTCTCGGCCCGTAATAAGGAGCAAAGCCTTCTACAGTTTCGACTAGGTTGAGGCCTTCTACCTCCGATGCATTTTCACAAGCATGGAAAGCACAACAAGGGCATTACAGGCATATCTATACAAACCATTATTGAAGATCAACATTCCAGGTGCGAGAATTGTAAAAGAAGGTTAAAATCGCTTAAAAAGGTCTTATACCAATTTGAGAATGCTGTGTGATATCAATTATATGTAGATTCGTAAATTTATAATTTTAAAATTATTTAACTAGATGCCAATTTTTAATCCAAATTAATTAAACCCTAACACATGCATATGGATGTATAAATCATGCCATAAAAAAATAAATATAAATTGCAGACAGAGATTTAAAAAAAAACCTTTTGGGTAAAACCTTTTATTTCACTATGAAAAGTAAATCATAACTTACATACACAATGAAGTCTGCAATGAATATATGCAGACACTCAAATAGGCCTCGAACTAGAATCAACAATGGATCAACCGTTGTGAACCCACAAGAACACACAATTTTGTCTTCAGGAAGGAACACCCTCAAGCACTCCCAAAGA
This sequence comes from Sambucus nigra, assembly GCA_949130495.1. Classification (NCBI taxonomy): domain Eukaryota; kingdom Viridiplantae; phylum Streptophyta; class Magnoliopsida; order Dipsacales; family Adoxaceae; genus Sambucus; species Sambucus nigra. The sequence continues at coordinate 359,560,520 of OX422211.1, read as the reverse complement.
TCATAGTCGTAGTCAGTCGACACCTTCCTCTAGTGCTACCAAATCGGTAATAGAGAGATCTTCCCTATAAGAGAAACTCTATCAAAGTTATATCTTGGGTTCCAAAATTGATTCACTAAAGCTATTGGGATGATTTTTGAATCAAAATAAAGTTAAAACACCTCAAAAAGTGAGAAGACCAAAATTCTGCGAAAGCCATTTTCGTAGAATGAAAAACTCAGGTCTTCTGAAGAAAAATGGACTCAAAACATTGCTATTTATAAAAAAATGGAGTCAGCACTGTTGCTCGAACGAAAATATCATGTCGCTCGAATGACATGTTATTTCACTTGAAGCGAGTTCACACGACATATCAAACGACTTCAGAAAACCAAAACAGTAGCATGTGGTTTGATAAAACTCTTTAAGCGAACTTCTCCCGAGCCTTTGCGCGACATAGCCTACCACTTGTAGTTGTCGTTTGATTATTTTTTCATGTCGTTTGAAGGACATTGACATGTCGTTTGAACGACATCAGTGAAAAATAAATTTTATTAAAACTCTGCCTCGGGACTTAGAAAAAATTATTCTGACAAAAAATGACTCCTTAGATGTTTAATTTTTTTTTTATAAAAATTATCCCAGCACTTTAAATGAACCATAAAGGGACTTCAACATAATCTTATCAAAATCTATCTCGCAAAGGCTTCTGTGTTGAAGAATATTGATATTCAGATCCGACTTGATGCATGATTGAACATGAACTTTTCTTTGATGGTTGTAGAACTATACGACATAATCTAACGTAAAACGGAACATGTAATATTTGTCCTTACAAATCTCCCCTAAGTCTATTCCGGTACAAAATCAAAACATCCGAAATATCAAAGCAAATGTCCTATACAAATCCAATACCCTCCCATGAACCCAAAACTGAAAAGGTACTAAAAATGTAAGTCTTAAACTGCCTTAAAAATCTTCAACTTGAAATCTTCAATTCTCCAACTTTTCTTTATCATCATCAGGGTGTGCAAAATATGATCCTCAAATTTTGTACCTACACACATGAGATAAGAAACAAATACCTTCATGACATATTAATTTTGAAATGAGATAAACATAAATCAAAACAATAATCAAATCTCAAATCTCCCCCATAATTCAAACTCCCCCATTAAAAAATCATAATTCGTTCTCCCTCATTTTATTTGTTTGAAATAGACAAGGAAAATAACAAATAAAAATAATAATGGAATGTCACGAAAGGCAAAGAAAATCAACTACGATCATCAAGGATATACTCATAGGCATTCACCAACTATTTTTTGATTTTTTAATTTTTTCAAAAATGCAAAAATAATCACACACCATGAATTTACATTAAGACAACCAAATCGTGGAAAAATAATGAATGGGTGTGAATATATTCAATAGGTAAATCAACTAAAACATACATTACAAATTTGCATGATGAATATGGACACTCCTAACGATTGAACTTCACAATCATCCTTTGGTGTAAACATTATTGAATTCAAATGACATTGAACTAATCAAATCAACAAATCAAAGTCTAAAATGATTTTCACACCAAAAACGTCTAAAACTATGTAATGCTTTTTCAAGATTTTGTTTGGATGTGAAAACCCATTGATTTATTTCCAACCAAACTCCATCAAATATACATTTCATTTTCAAGTTCTTTTGAGGTTTCTATTTTTTTTTTCAACTTAGAGAAATCCTATTGGCCCTCTTTTGGCATATGATTATTTATTGCATTAATTGTTTTGGGTTCTTTTGAATGGTGGTTTTCATGATGTCGTTATTATTCACTCGCAGTCTTTTCCCGTATTCACTCATCATTTTTTCATATTAAACAAATTCCTCACGAGCAATGGTTCTTACATGCACAACTTTTATTGCCAAGTTTTATCACATATAGTTCATTTTAAAGACATGATTAAGATGGAAATACTTCGACCAACATGTGATAGACAAGAATAATAATCAAACAAATTCATGCAAGTGTGCATTAAAGGAAATCATGAGTCAAACAAGTAGAAAGTAGTCTCAATTATCATCATATTAATGACTCCAAATATTATAAAGCACATGAATGAAATGATGTATCGTCTCAAAACACTATCAAATAGTCACATGAATATGGAATGACGTTGTGACTTGGCCATCCTAAATGTCCATTCATAAATGGGGTAAACAAAATACAAAACTCTTTTTGTCTTTTTTCAAAAATTTCATCAACTTTTTGGCTTTTTCAATTTTTTTCTCAAAAAAACAAAAAAAATTTAAAATTTTTCCAATTTTTTTTTAAAAAAAAGATCTTTTTGGTTTTTTGAAAAAATGTATCAACAATGGAAAATATAAATACAATAGTGGTACACACTATCAATTGGCATATAATATCATCACGAAAATCAGTATATGCTAGCAAACAAGTCTAAACCTCAACCATTAGGTGCGGTGTAGTTTTTCAAAGATGGTGACATCCTATGAAAAATATTCATCAATTCATATGAAGTCTTGACCAAAAACTTAAATTTCTCCCTAATATGTTCAAACTCTCTCATGTAATCATTCGGAGCAGCATGTGTGGGTGCATGTGTCGTATCTTATGCGGAAAAAATTTGTGCGACACATTACCCAACTTAAAAAAAAATTCCTAAGGTGTGCTCTTTTTTTGCAATGGGGGCAAACATACACGGGCCTAGGAACACTTCTCACGAAACATATAGGATGCACTCTCCTATCGTGTAATGGACACCTAGGTGGATTGTGTTGAGATCCATAAGTATCTATCACAAACTCGAGAACCGGCTCGGGTGAAATGTGAGAAGTGGATGCACGGTCAAGACCTATTCCTAGTCACTAAACATTATCCAAAGCGGGATCGAGGAGCATCTTTCCTACCTTCTTAGATGTGTCCTCTAAAGTTACTTTTACTTCTCTATCACGTTCAATATCTCTCTCTAGTTGCGATACACGGACTTCAAGTTTACTCTTTTCCCCACCTACGACGATCAACTTCTCACTCAAAGTAACCTTCACCTTCTCGAGTAGACTCGCCGACACCTTAAATACCCTCAAAATCTCTCTCTCTCTCTCTCTCTCTCTCTCTCTCTCTCTCTCTCTCTCTCTCTCTCCCCCCCCCCCCCTCCCTCCATCCTTCCTTCCAAATCTAACACCTTAATACCTAATTTATTTTTTAACCTTTTCGACTTCAAGGTCTCGACGTATAAATCTTTAAACACAATTTGGATCTCACTTTCATTCGTTTCCACACTCACTTTCAGCCTCACTCTGACACGAAACACTCAAATCATCATCGGGGCTCTCACTTGCACAAGTATCCTCATCATCGTGGGACAAACTAGGTGTGATCATATGACCAGCTAAAAATTCAACATGCATCCCATGTGAAGATTCATTCCCGAAATCTTTGACTTCTTCCTCACTATCATTAAGAGTGGTTGGCATGGCAATTTTCTTGCCCTTGGTCTTTAGCCCAGTGGGACACTGAAATGACTTATGTCCCTTAATTTCACATTCAAAACATCTCTCTTCTTCCTCTTTCTCTTTCTCTTTTTCACCTCTTTGGCCTCTTCTTTCTTTTTATTTTTCTCAAAAAGTCTTTTATTGGAAGATTTTTTTTTCGAAAAATTTGAGAATCTTTTTAGAATTTTTAGAAAGCATGACCATATCATCAAAATCAAACTCTCCCTCAGATTCGAAATCATAAACTCTCATTTTATTTTTCTTCTTTCTCTTGGAAACTTCCTCCCTCTTTATAGACTGGGCTTTAAGTGCTATCCCTCTATCCTTAGGCTTGACAGTGTCGGGAAACATGTCATTTTCATATATCTGGAGGTCTCCTACCGGTTCTTCTAAATTAAGATTGCCCAAATTTCCTAAGGAATTCAAAACAGTTACTTTTGGGATAAAACATTTAGGTAATGATCTTAAAATCTTTTTAACCACTCCTGTATCGAGAATGTGCTCACCAAGATTGAAACTAGTGTTGACAATATCTGACAAACATGCATAAAACTCAAAAAAACACTCATATTCAAGCATGATAATTGTTTCAAATTGAGAAGTTAAATTTTGCAATTTACATTCTTTCTCTATAGCCGTGCCTTTATGGGTAAGTTGAAAAACATCCCAAGCCTCTTTTGACATGGTACACGTCATGATGCGTCAGAACTCATCAGGGGTGACTACTCTAGAAATTTCACTTCACCCACGATAATTAAAAGTGCTCCATTTAAATTCATCCTCAGTCCAATCTGTCATATGATTAGGATTGGTGACGTTATTAGCGGTGACAGTGGGAGGTGTCCACCCTCTTTAACAAATAACCCAAGTTCGCTCATCGATTGCTTTTAAATGAGATTTTATGCGGGCTTTCCAATAGGCATAATTAGACCTGTCAAAAATTGGAAACTGATTATATAAGTTTTCATTTGGAAACATGGCGAAATCTCAAAATCATATTTAAAAAAAATTATATCACAAATTTTTTCGAAAAAAAGGATTTCATGATAATTTAATGAAACCTGCTCTGATACCAATTTTTAAAAGAAGGTAAAGATCGCTTAACAAGCTCTTATACTAATTTGAGAATGCTGTGTGATATCGATTATATGTGGATTCACAAATTTCAACTTTAAACTTATTTAACTAGATGTCAATATTTAATCCAAATTAATTAAACCCTACTACATGCATCTAGATGTATAAATCACGCCATCTCAAAATAGATATAAATTACTGACACAGAGATTTCAGGAAAAAACCCTTTTGGTTAAATCATTTTATTTCACTATTAAATGTAAATCTTAATTTATATATATAATGAAATCTTCAATGAATGTCTGCAGACACTCACATAGGCCTCGACTTAGAATTAGCAATGGATAAACCACAGTGAACGCACAAGAACACATAGCTTCGCCTTCAGTAAGGAACACCCTCAAGCACTCTCAATGACCGCAGTATTAGTCAGCCATCACCTCCCTCAAGTGGTACCAAATCACCAATAGAGATATCTTCCCTATAAGAGAAACTCTAGAAAAATTATATCTTGGGTTCCAAAATTGATTCATTAAAGCTATTTGGATGATTTGTGTATCAAAACAAAGTTAAAACACCTCAAAAAGTGAGAAGAGACAAATTCTGCAAAAGTAATTTTCATAGAATGAAAAACTCAAATCTTCTGAAGAAAAATGGACTCAAAACACTGCTATTTATAAAAAAATTGAGTCAGCGCTGTCGCTCGAACAACATGTTATGTCGCTTGAAGCAACTTTGCATGACATATCAAACGAATTTAGAAAACTAAAACAGTAGCATATCGTTTGATAAAACTCTTCAAGCGAACTTTTCACGAGCTTTCGCGCGACATAGCCTGTCGCTTGAAGCAGTCGTTTGAACGAAAATGACGAGTCATTTGAACGACATCAGTGAAAAATGAATTTTATTAAAACTCTATCTCAGGACTTAGAAAAAAATATTTTGACCAACAATGATGCCTCAGATGTTTAAAAACATTTATAAAAATTATCCCAATACTTTAAATGAACCATTAGAGGACTTAAATACAACTTTGTCAAAATCTACATCGCAGAGGCTTCTTTGTTGAAGAATGTTGATATTCGGATCCGTCTTGATGAATGATTGAACTTGAACTTTTCTTCGATGGTTGTAGCGGTATATGACATACTCTAATATAAAACGGACTATATAAAATATGTCCTTACAAATCTCCCCCCATGTCTATACCGGTACAAAATAAAAACATCCGAATTATCAAATCAAATGTCCTTTACAAATCTAACACCTTACCAAGAACCCAAAGATGAAAAGATACTAAAAATGCAACTCTTAAACTTTCTTCAAAGATCTTCAACTTGAAATCTTCAAATCTCCAACTTTTCTTTGTCATCATCAGGGTGTACAAAATATGATCCCCAAATTTTGTACCTATACACATGAGACAAGAAACAAATACCTTCGTGACGTATCAAGTTTGAAATGAGATAAACATAAATTAAAATAAATATCAAATCTCAAATCTCCCCCATAATTCAAACTCCCCCATTAAAAAATCATAATTCGTTCTCCCCCATTTTATTTGTCCGAAATAGACAAGGAAAAGAATAAATAAAAATAAGCATGGAGTGTCACGACAAGCAAAGAAAATCAACTATGATCATCAAGGATATACTCAAAGGCATTCACCAACTATTTTTAATTTTTCAATGTTTTCAAAAATGCAAAAATACTTTACAAAAAAAACTTCACACATCGTGAATTTACATTAAGATAACTAAATCGTGGAAACATAATGAATGGGTGTGAACATATTCAATAGGTAAATCAACTCAAACGTACATAACAAATGTGCAAGATGAATATGGATACTCCTAGCAAATGAACTTCACAATCATCCTTAGGTGTAAAAATTATTGAATTCAAATGACATTGACTTAATCAAATCAACAAATCAAAGTCTAAAATAATTTTCACACCAATAATGTCTAAAACTATGTAACGCCTTTTCAGGACTTTGTCAGGATGTGCAAACCCGTTGATTTATTTCTAACCAAACTCCCTTAAATATATATTTCCTTTTCAAGTTATTTTGAGGTTTCTATTTTTTTTCAACGTAGAGAGATCCTATCGGCCCTCTTTTGGCATATGATTATTTTTATTGTGTTAATTTTTTTTCGGGCTCTTTTAAATGGTGGTTTTCACGACGTGATTATTATTCACTCGAAACCCTTTCTTGTGTTTACTCATCATATTTTCATATTAAACAAATTCCTCACGGGCAACGGTTCTTACATGCACAACTTTCATTGTCAAGTTTTATTGCATATGGTTTGTTTAAAAGGCAGGATTGAGATGGAAACACTTTGACCAACACGTGATAGACAAGCACAATAGTCAAACAAATCCGTGCATGTGTGCATTAATGGAAATCATGAGTCAAACATTAGAAAGTAATATCAATTCTCATCTTAATGACTCCAAACATTACAAAGCACATGAATGAAATGATGAATCGTCTCCAAACACTATGAAATTATCACATGGATATGGAATGACATTGTGACTTGGTCATCCTAAATGTCCATTCATAAATGGTGTAAACAAAATAAAAAACTCTTTTTGTTGTTTTCCAAAATATATATCAAAATAGAATCTTTTTGGCTTTTAAAATTTTTTTCTCAAAAACTAGAAAACATTTTATATTTTTCCAAAATTTTTCAAAAACAAAAGCTTTTTTATTTTTCAAAAAAATATATCGACAATGAAAAATATAAATATAAAAGTGGTACACACTAGAAATAGGCATAAAATATCATCAAGAAAATCATCCTATGCTAGCAAACAAATATAAACCTCAACCACTAGGTGCGGTGGAGTTTTCCAAAGATAGTGACATACTATGAAAAACATCCATCAATTCATGTGAAGTCTTGACCAAAAACTTAACTTTTTCCCTAATATGTACAAACTCTCTCATGTAATCATCCGGAGCTTCATGTGTGGGTGCATGTGTCATAGCTTAACGTGAAAAAAAATTATGCGACATATTATCCAACTTAAAACGAAATTCCCTAGGGTGTCCTCTCTTTTTACAATGGGTGCAAACATACACAGGCCTAGGAACACTTCTCACAAAACGTCTAGGATACTCTCCCCTAACAGGTAACGGATGCCTAGGTGGGTTATGTTGAGAGCCGTAAGGATCTATCACAAACTTGAGAACTGACTCAGGTGTAACGTGAGAAGTGGACGCACTGTCATGACCTATTCCGAGTCTCTCAACAATACCCAAAGTGGGACCGATGGTCATCTTTCCTACTTTCTTATATGTGTCCTCTAAAGTGAACTTTAACTCCTAGGCACATTCAAGATCTCTCTCTAATTATGACACACGGGCTTCAAGTTCACTCTTTTCCATGCCTACTTTGATCAATTGCTCACTTAAAGTATCCTTTACCTTCTCGAGTTGACTCTCTGACGCCTAAAATCCCTTCAAAATATCTTTCCCTCTCTCAAAATCTAACACCCTAAGACCTAATTCGTTATTCAACTTTTTCGTTTTTAAGGTCTCGGCATAAAATCTTTAAATGCAACTTGGAGCTCACTTTCACCTTCGCTTCCACACTCACTTTCACCCTTACTCTCACACGAAGCACTCAAATTATCATCAGGGCTCATGTGCACAAGTATGCTCATCATCGTGGGACAAACTAGGTGTGCTCATGTGACAAGCTTAAACTGCAACACAAATCCCATGTGAAGATTCATCCCCTGAATCCTTTACTTCTTCCTAACTATCTCTAATGGCAATCTTCTCGCCCTTTCTCTATAGCCTAGTGGGACATTCAAACTCCTTATACCCCTTACCCTCAAATTCAAAATATATCTCTTCTTCCTGTTTCTCTTTCTCGTTCTCACCGCTTTTTTTGACCTCTTCTTTCTTTTTTTTCCTCAAAAAATCTTTTATTGGAAAAAATTTCTTCTGAAAATTTGAAAAACTGTTTCAAATTTTTAGAAAGCTTGGCCACTTCATCAAAATCAAACTCGCCCTCAGGATCAAAATCGCAAACTCTCACTTTATTTTTCCTCTCTCTTGGACACTTCCTCACTCTTCCTAGACTGAGATTTAAGTGCTATCCCTCTATCCTTAGGTTTGACAGTGTCAGGAAACATGTCAATTTCATATGTCTAGAGGTCTCCTACCAATTCTTCTAACTTAAGATTGCTCAAATTTCCTAAGGAATTTAAAACAATTACTTTCAGGATAAAACGTTTAGGCAACGATCTCAAAATCATTTTAACCACTCGTGCATCAGGGTAGTGCTCATTAAGATTGAAATTAGTTTTGACAATATTAGACAAACGTGCATAAAACTCATCAAAACACTCAGATTCAAGCATGGTAATTGTTTCAAATTGAGTAGTTAAATTTTGCAATTTAGACTCTTTCACTACAGTCTTGCCTTCATGGGTAAGTTGTAAAATATTGATAAGCCCCCAAAAGTGTATATTTTATACCCCAAATAAACGTATTTTGATAGCTAATTCTCGACAAATTGGGTCTTATGCACGTAATTGTCTATTATGCAGGCTTGATTGCAGTTGCGGTTTTAAAAGCTCTATTTTAAGGCAATTTGCTGCAAGAAAGGGCTACATCACCTCTCCCATAAACCTAACCTAGCCCTGACCTAACCTAAACCTACCCGAGCCCCGTGTGTGTCGAGTTTGTGTTTTTAGATGTTTTATTTGAATCGTTTTAATTTTTTGGACTCATTTTAGATTTACTTAGAATTTATTTATATATTTTTAGGATATATTTGCTATTTTTTATATTTCTTTTAATTTAGTGTAGTTTTATTTTGATTTTCTAGTTTTTATTTTATTTTTATTAGGATAAGTTTTTTTAGGAATTTATTTTTTTGCTTTATTAGATTTATTTTTTTAGTTTTTATAGATTATTAATTTTTATTTTTCTTTTCTTTTTATTTAGAGTCTTTTTAGTTTAATAGGTTTTATTATTTTTATTTTTATTTTCTTTTTAGTTGGATTTTTTTAGTTAAGATTTTATTTTTATTATTTATTATTTATTTTTTTAGTTTAGATAATTTTAATTGTTACTTCTTTTTTAAGGTACAAACACACATACCTCCATACACCTTCAACACACTCAAACATAACTCACATACCTACACAACCTATCCTACACTTCACACACACCTAATCCTACCCCATCATCATCTTTAACCTCCATCACCACCACACTCTCTCTCCTCCATCATAACCAAACCAATCTCCTACAACCACCCGTAACCTCTGCCTAGACCCGTACCCATAAGCTCGATCCACAACAAACCCAGCACCACAAATCGGTCCCGAGCTGCCTCCCTTATCCCCCATTTTTGAAATCCAACCCGCAACCCAATACGATCAGTAGCCAAATCTCCAACCTGATTTCGATTGCATAACCTCAAACCGGAGCCTTCCCCGATCCAAACCCATTCCCTTGCCCCGGTTCTGTCCCGATGACTCTCTTCCCCCAACAACTCATACCCACTTCCATCTTAACCACTAACCCACTAACTCGAGATCCATCTCTACCCTTAAACCCACCTGAAAATCCCTAAAAAACTGACGTTGACCACCATTCCAAAATTCGTCCTATTCATCTTCCGAACCAACCTACCTTATCCAAACCACTTCAACCAAATCCCAACCTCCATAGCGAACAACCCTGTTCGACCCGAACTCAAAACCCTTCCCCTGCTTCCAACCCTCAACTCTGAACCCTTCTCATATCCATTTCGTCCCAGACCCGATTTCTAACCCAATCAAAACCCATTTTTCCATTCACCCAAAACCCATTTTCATCCAACCCCATTCTCACACCATACACGACTTCTACCTGTCAACACCAAGGTAAAAACCAAAGACCATAAAACCCCAATGTGTTAAATTCCATTTTCCTAAGATACCCTCAAATGTCCCTCACACCTCATTAAACCCTCATTCACAATCAAAACTCCTAACTTACCCTTAACACCTCTCCCACATGCACACTAGTGCATAATTTCCAAAAATAACCCTTTCACACCTCTCATCCCATATGCACCTTTCTTGCCCAAAATGCCCCTAGCCTCTTGCAGATTATAAAAGTTAAGAAGAAGATCCCCAAAGAAGAGAATTTTAGAGTTAGCTTAGAGAGAAAGTTAGAAATAATATTTTTTTCGTTTAAGAATTTATTTTATTTTATTTTTATAGATTTAAATTGAGTGAAATAATTGTAATGAAATTCAAGTTGAGTATGAATTTTTCATTTATATTTTTACTGATCACTCAACTAGAGGGTTGTATGCTTCTCATTCAAAGATTTGAGTTCAATTGGATGCAAAGAGATTTGGTTTGATTGTTCTCATCTCTACACTTATTTTATTGTCTTTGTTCGTATCATGTTTCATATTATGTTAGTCTAGAAACTCCTTTCAAGGGGTGGGATGAACCCTTATTTTATGTTATCTCAATTAATTAGTATGTTTATTTGAAATTGCCTTTGAATGTTAATTTTGATCCTTCACCTTTTAATTTACGCCTCGAGAGAGGGTAAATGATTTTGGAGAGAAAATCGAAATTCGAGATATAATACCCATTTTAGAATCGAACTAGAGATAGGGGTTTCTTAAGTGTGGTATTATCCCTTGAATTTTTACTCTAAATTTTATTTTCTTTGATTTATATGAATTTTGATGAATTGATCCTAGCGGGTAGTTTAGTAAAAGGAGTGTAGATCTAATTTTTAGAGTTGTGGGGGTTTGAACTTAATTTTCTAAAATGTTTGTGTAAAATTGCATTTCTAACGAGAGTTGACTTGTAATTTCAATACTAACTTGGGAGTTTCAAATGAGTAAATTAATTTATTAGAATAACTAAAATTTGTGGTGTAATCCCATTCCTTGATTGTTCTCATATTTATTTCCTCACTTCGTCTCTTATTTTTGTGTTCGATTTTATTCGTCATTTTTCATCACACTTTTTAGCATTGTTTTTTACATTTTCCTTCTGGTTTTATTTACTTGTTCTCATTTAGTTTAATTAACATCGTCACAAAATTGTTTCAATATTAAAAAAGTTAAAAAAATTAGAAAAATTGAAAAGTCCAAAAAGAAATTAAATAAAAAATGAATTACATCTTGCGTCTCTCACATGTTTCATCCTTAAATTAGGATTGACACCCTTACTTACCTCTACACTTTGGTTTTATTATATTTTTGTAGGTAATTGAAGGTTTTGATTAACTTGGCTTCAACAACGACGACACGACACACACATAACGAATCAAGTAATTAAATGGCGCCGTTGTCGATATTTGGAGTTTGAAGCACTTGTGAAGATTTTAGAGTGTAGTTCATTTGTTCTATATTTTTTTTTCTTTTTTTTCCTTTTTAGTATCGTTTTCATTTTATTAGAAGGAATGTATTAGGATTATATTATTTTTCTTGTATTACGGTTTTTTCATTTAAATTTGTAATAAAACAAAGAAAAACGTGATAGGACAATCGGACAAGGTAGAGAGAGGGCGTCCAAGGCGAGGAATTAGAGGCCTCTCTACTTTGGGTCAGTAGGAATCCCGGGGCTGACTGAGATAGGCGATATCTCCCCTCGTTTGACTCAAATTTTTCATTACCCCTCGGTGTAAAAATTGTGGGAGGAACATTTCTAAACCCTCGCGCCTCTCCTGTTAGCGAGTCAATTTTTGTATATGTCTACGTGCATTTACTTGATTTTTATTATCGCATTTATTTTTGAATATGTGTGATGAATTAATCATTTAAGACCTACACCAGGTCATTCATGAGACGGGATTTCATCACCCGACTCACTCGCTTACCATTTGTGTGCCACCTTAGCTATCATTAATTTTAAAATAAATCCACTACCTAGCCCACTAGGAGAACATTTTGCAAAGGCAATCACTAAGATAATATCTGTAATTTTTATCGCATGCGAACTTTACTAAAATTTGACTACCCCTTTCAATAATTTTTAAGATAAGAATTGTCTATGTGTTAGTTAGGATTTATCCTTGACTTATGTGTGTCCACTTCAATCTTTTGGTAGTCGGTTTTAGTGAGGTCGTCAAATTCAAAGAGTCCTAATATTTTGTCCCGTCTTTTCCTCCAAAAAATCTAAGACTATATATTTTTTCCTCATCTTTTCTTCTAACACAAAATTCAATTTTTTTTTTCTTTCCTACTTTTTCTCTCCAAAAATCCAAAAATATTTTCTTCCTTTATTTTTATAAATATGAAAAAAACATTTTCTTCCTTTCATTCTCTAAAAATCACAAAAATATTTCCTTTCTTTTTTTAAAATATTCAAAAACCACAAAAAAGGTCGTGATTGGTGTTTTTTCATCCTCACCGTTGTCAATTTTATCTACTAAGACTGACGCTTCAATCTTGTTTGGGGGTGATTTTCATCACCCGATTTTTCTGCCACCCCGTTCGATCTTAATTCTTATCTTTCGGGTGAGTTATGTTCGGTCTGGCTGAAGACATTAAACTTAGAGCTATTGGGAGGCAACCCGTGATTTCTGAGAATGAGTCTCATTGAGGGTGGTGTGTTACCATGTTTATAGACTTGTATGCTTTTTATTTTTGTTTTATTTTTTTATCTTATCACTTATTCAGGTTCATCTTGGCTTCATCTGTCCACTTCATTAGCGGTTGATTCTGGTAATCTCTTTCCTACCTCCTGCTCTCAATTTTAAAAATTATTTTACTTAACATCGAGGATAATGTTCCTTTTTGTTTGGGGGTGGGGAGTTTTATCAAAATCCTCCCTCTTTTGAATTTTTTTAATTTTTAAAGCCTGATTTTTAAATTTTTGACCAACTTCTTTCGTCTCATTCATTGACGTGAATTTTCTATCGTCCATCTTTTAAGTCTAGGAATCAAGATAGAGGATTTATTTTTTCTAAATAGCTTATGTAATACGTTCCAAGACATTTTGCACCATGAATTTCTAGACTCAAAAAAATTTATGCACATATCACGTCACTATGGTTTAGAGTTGTAGAGTACTACAATTCTCAAGAGAACCTTAAGGATCACTAGTGATGACTTTAGCTTGTGAGATTTGTGCCTTTCATCTTTCAGAGTGTTTTACGCAATCTCCGAGTCAGAAGTTGATTCAACTTCTTTTGGGTCCGCACTTTAAATCGTTGTATGATCTCATTATTTTTCATTAAAATTTTTTGGCTTGATCACTGAGAACTACATCACTTTCGAGTTGTAAGAAACATGTGCCTTGAAATTTGTCCCGATCACTAGATTTTCATCCATTCACTTCGCTCATTACATCCCCATATTCTTCCACATTCCCACATTTTCCCCACACCACCCATTCATCATCTTTCATTTTTGAGAAAAAGAGTGTTCCGAGATGTAAAATGTCTTAAGTGTTGAGAGTAAAAAAAAGAGAAAAAAATAGAAAAAAAGAAAAAAAAGAAGAAAAAGAAATAGAAAATTCGAAAAAAAAGAAGAAAAGAAAAGGAAAAAAAGAGAGTTGTAGTCAAGTTCTTGTAAAATAAAGACATTTGTTCTTTATGTATAGAACACTCTTATTGCATCCATCTTTCATCCATCATCCATACATCATCCATCCTATCGTACTTACCTCATCTTATTCCATCCTTCCCATTTCATTTCCCCCTCACCCATAATCATTCATATTCCCCTAGGTGTTCGGGTAAATGAGAGTCAACGTGGTGAATAACTCGATGTTCTCACTATAGTGATTAGGATTCTTTCATGAGATCATTTTTCTTTCTAAATGTTCTTTCTTTCTTATATGTATGTGAGACATTTGACCTTGTTTACATTTATTCACCTCTTCACACACAAGTGCGATACACTTACCCCAATATCGTGAGTTCGTTTGAGAGCTCTATATCCAGTGAAATTTTAAAGTTGAAGCGTTGATTCCGAAAAGGCAATCTAGGAATTATTCTTATGATACTCGACCCGTTTTGACTTATTCACACCACTCCCGTTGAGTTTTAGGAAGGATGTGCCTTGAGTATTTACTTAGCTAAACTTTTTAAATACTTCTAGCGTATTCCTCAAAATATTTATCTCATGTGCAATTATTCTACATCTAATAAGATATTGACTGTCGTTTGCAAATAAAGAATTTTATGGGTATATTCCTTACAAACCCTCACGAGAAAAAACTCGTCTTGTTGGGCAACCTATAGGTTTAAAAACTTGTTGCATATGCTAAGTGCAATCGCATGTGCCCTCAAAAGTGGTACACTTTTGGTTTTTATCTTTCTTTCTCTTTATATTTGCCCAAGGACTAGCAATGTTTTATTTGGGGTAATGTGATAAGCAACCAAAAGTGTATATTTTATACCCCAAATAGACGTATTTTAATGGCTAATTCTCGACAAGTTGGCTGTAAAAGGTGTAAGGACATATTTTTAATAAGTCCGTCACAATTAATTATGTCGTATACCGCTACAAGTCGTCGAAGAATTGAAGAAGTTTTCATCTACAAAAGACGAATCCGAATTACAAGTGGTCTTCAACATTTAAGCCCAACAATATGACATTTGGTAAGATAATGTTTAAAAGTTTCATTTACATTTCATATTAAAGTGTTGGGATATTTTTTAACAAATATTTTTTCTTAAGATTTTGTTCTCGGACACCTTTCCGTAGAAAAATCAGTACTAATTCATAAAAAATCAGAAAAATATGAAACTGGCGGCCACGCGTTTGTATCAAAATTTTCTAGGGGAACGCGTTGAATCTTGTTCGAACGACCTTCTTATGTCGTTCGAACAACATAGACATCTCGTTTGAACGAGATAGCTATGTCGTTCGAATGAGATCACTTTTTGGCTGACACGCTACTATCTCTTTGACCGACTCAATCTTGTTATAAAAAGGCGGCCAGGCCTTGATTTTGACGCAGAGAAGAGTTTAAAACCCTTAGAAACTTTTGTTTGGTTTATCTGCCATAACTCTCGATAACATTTATTTGGCAGAATGGTTTCTTCTCCCATTTAAGGGTTCAAATAATTATTGTTTTGTTTACAATTCACAACAAATCCCAATTACTTTTATGTGAGTTGTTTTGTGGAACCCCAGAACATATTTTGTTATTTGTTCATACTTTCTGGGGTGAGCTCTACGACAGCTGCGTGCTATTGTGGAGGGAGACCTTATAAAGTTCACTCTTGTGGAGAAGCCGTTTTTCTTCTTCATTGCTGCCCTCCTGTAAAGGGAAAGTTCCAGCCGAGACACCGAAACCGACACTTGCGGGTATTTCTTATGTCGCACTTTTTTCATTGTAATCCGTGTAAGCCGTTTTCTTACAAATTATAGTGAAATAAAAGGTTTTGCCCTTCGGGAAATTTTCCTGAATATTTGTGTCACATGCTTTATTTATTTATGGGTTGACACACGCACTTGTAGATGCATATTTTGGGGATGGATTAATTTGGTTTAAAAATATACACTAATTAAATAAGTGTGCCAAATTAGAAAATTGTGAATTTAATCAATTATCACACAGTCACGAACTCTTCATAAGGGCTAAATCACCTCTCCCGTAACCCTAACCTAGCCTTGACCTAGCCTAAACCTACCCGAGTCCAGTGTGTGTCGAGTTTGTATTTTTAGATTTTTTATTTGAGTCGTTTTAATTTCTGGATCAAATATCAAAAAGTCCCTCAAATATTTTTGAATACACATTTAGTCTAAGACTTTTTATTTTGTTCCAAAATGTCCCTCAAACACCCATTTAACCAATATTCTCTTATTTTTAAAGTCCGCGCTCGCGCATGTTGAGGGGAATTTTGGAATAAATAAAAAAGCTTGGACTAAACATGTATTAAAAATGTTCAAGGTACTATTTCGTATATGCCCCTTAATTTTTTGGATTTATTCAGATTTTTTTTATATATTTTTATGATTTATTTGCTATTTCTTTTTATTTAGTGTAGTTTTATTTTGATTTTGATTTTCTAGTTTTTAGTTTTTATTTTATTTTTATTAGGATAAGTTTTTTTTAGGAATTTATTTTTTTAATTTTATTATATTTATTTTTTTGTTTTTATAGATTGTTAATTTTTATTTTTCTTTTCTTTTTATTTAAAGTCTTTTTAGCTTAATAGGTTTTATTATTTTTATTTTTATTTTCTTTTTAGTTGGATTTTTTTAGTTAGGATTTTATTTTTATTATTTAGTTTAGATAATTTTAATTTTTACTTATTTTTTAAGGTACAAAGAACCCCCCTCCATACATCTAAAACACACTCAAACATAACTCACACACCCACACACACTATCCTACACCTCACACACACTTAATCCTACCCCATCATCATCTTCAACCTCCATCACCACCACACTCTCTCTCCTCCACCATAACCAAACCAATCTCCTACACAACCACCTCTATAGCAGCAACCCATCAATCCCAACCCGACCCTGCACCTGCAGCCCCGGATCGCGACGCTATCTCTAACCCAAAATCCGCCCTAATCAGCCTACCCGAATCCTCCTAAATCCAACCTGAGTTCGACCCCTTAACTCGGAGAAACCCCACTGACAACCGAACCAAGCCAACCCTCCATTCCAACTAGGCAAACCCAACTCGAAAACCCCATACCCTTTATTCCACCGACCCTATACCCATACCCGGATGCGAGCCCAAATCGAACCCACTGCCCATTGACTTCCATTCTCGGATTATCTCAAACAGCCTTAACCCGCTGCAAAACCCATCCTACCCAAGCCCATTTCTAAGCCATCTCAACCCACAAGACCAAATCGTGTTTGCTTCTGCCAAAGTCCCAAGTCAGCGAATAAACAAAGCTAAAGTCAATAACCCCACATGTGTTTAAAGCTCTTTACCCTTTTGTCCAAAATACCCTCAAATCCCCCATAACCTCATCGCCCCCATATCAAATCAAATTTTTACCTCACCCAACACACATGCACAATTACCTTACCCAATTTGCCCTTAGCTCCATGTTTGCCATGTATAAATTGAAGACTTGGTGTCATTTGAGAACGATCCTCATTTTAGTTTTTAACTTTGTGTGATAAATTCTCCTCCACCCCTCTATAAAGTGTATTTGCATTTTTAACAAATATCTCAATATAGAGTGGCTGGTAGAATTTATCTCTTGGACGAGTTCCACTTTTCCCCTCTATAAAGAATTTTTCATTTTTAGCAACTATCTCAATTTAGAGTGATGTGGTTGAATTCATCCCTTTTGGAAGTAACTTATTCTCCATTACTTTATGGCGAGTATTTATATTTTTAGCAAATATCTCAACATAAAGTGATGATGTAGAATTTATTTCCTTGGATGAATTCTAATATACAATTTTATAATTTGAGGATTTGCATTTTAGCAAATCTCTATTATTATTTATGAGTCCATTATGAATTCATCCATTGTATATTGTAATTAGTTTTTATTTTTTTATTTTAGAATAAAATATTTTAGTGAGGGATTGTAATTGAGGAATTTTGGTGTGTAATTGAAGAGTTTCTCTAATTCAAGACAAATGGGTTTGATCTATTCCTCTTGAATTTCTCTTGACTTAATTCTTGCATGTTTTTATTCGTTTATTCTATGTTTTGGATGATGATTAATGAGGGAAAATCTTCCATTCATGGGATGAATTTTGAAGTCCTCATGAGTCCAATTTAGTTAGTCCACTTGTTAGCACAATTTTTTTTATCTCATTTTTTTATATTAGCTTCTACACCTTAGTTATTGCTTTAAAAAAATTAGTATAGTTAGTTAATTAATAATCCCTTGAAAAATCATAAAAAAATATATAAAAAGCAAAAATAGAAAAATTAAAAAAATAATAAAATACAAATGAATCTACATATGTCCTTATTTATTTTGTGCTTCATCCTTAGATTTGGATCGACTCCCTTACTTACCCTATGCATATTTTTGAGTTTATTTGTAGTTTCAAAGGATTTTGATGGAAAAGGAGTTGTAGCAACGATACTTACATAAGAGACGCCTTTTCTTTTCTATCAAACATCCCATGCTTCTTTGGACATGGTGCACATCATGATGCGCCCCGACTCGTTAGGGGTGACGCCTCTAAAATTGCACTTAGCCCACGAGAATTAACAGTGCTCCATTTAAATTCATCCTCAGTCTAGTCAGTCACATGCTTAAGATTGGTGACATTATTAGCGGTGATAGTGGGAGGAGTCCACAAATTTTCATAAACATCCCAAACTCACTCATATATTGCTTTTAAATGAGATTTCACGTAGGCTTTCCAATAGGCATAATTAGACTTGTCAAAAACTGGCAACCTATTATATAAGCGTTCATTCGGAAACATTGCGAAATCACTAAATCTGATTTTTTGAAAAATAAATAAATAAATAATATCATATATGTTTTCGAAAAAGGGAGTTCAAACTAATTTGATGAAACCTGCTCTGATACCAATTTGTACAAGAAGGTAAAGATCGCTTAACAAGCTCTTATACTAATTTGAGAATGTCGTGTGATATCGATTATATGTGGATTTACAAATTTCCAATTTTAAACTTATTTAACTAGATGTCAATTTTTAATCCATATCAATTAAACCATAATACATGCATCTAGATGTATAAATCATGCCATCACAAAATAAATATAAATTACTGACACATAGATTTCAAGAAAAAACCCTTTTGGGTAAAACATTTTATTTCACTATGAAAAGTAAATCGCAACTTACATACACAATGAAATAAATAATGAATATCTGCAGACACTCACAAAGGTCTCGATCTAGAATCAACAATGCATCAACAATAGCGAATCCACAAGAACACGCAACTCTGTCTTCAATAAGGAACACCCCCAAGCACTCCCAATGACTCCAATCGTAGTCCGCCAGCACCTCCCTCAAGTGGTACTAAATCAATAGTAGAGATATCTTCCTTACAAGAAAAACTCTAGAAAAATTGTATTTTGGTTCCAAAATTTATTCACTAAAGCTATTGAGATGATTTGTGAATCAAACTAAAGTTAAAAAACCTCAAAAAGTGAGAAGACAAAAATTCTGCAAAAGAAGTTTTCGTAGAATGAAAAAATCAGGTCTTCTGAAGCAAACTGGACTCAAAACACCGCTATTTATAAAAATTGAGTTGGCGCTGTTGCTCGAACGAAAATAGCATGTCGCTAGAATGACAGGTTATGTCCCTTGAAGCGACTTTGCGCGACTGATTAAACAACTTTAGAAAACTAAAACAGTAGCATGTCGTTTGATAAAACTCTTCAGGCAAACTTCTCGAGAGCCTTCGCGCGACATAGCCTGTCGCTTAAAGCTTTTATTCAAACGACTTTTTTATGTTGTTTGAACGACATCAGCGAAAAATAAATTTTATTAAAACTTCGCCTCATGACTTAGAAAAAATTATTTTGAATAATTTTTTTTGCCTCAGATGCTTAAAAACATTTTATAAAAATGATCCCAACACTTTAAATGAACCAATAAGGGACTTAAACATAACCTTACCAAAATCTATCTCGCAGAAGCTTCTTTGTTAAAGAATGTCGATGTTTGGATCCGTCTTGATGCATGATTGAACTTGAACTTTTCTTCGACGGTTATAATAGTATACGACATACTCTAATGTGAAACGGACTGTATAAAATATGTCCGTATAAATCTCCCCTATGTCTATGCCAGTGCAAAATAAAAACATTCGAATTACCAAATAAAATGTCATATACAAATCTAATACCCTCCCATGAACCCAAAATTGAAAGGTACTAAAAATGTAAGTCTTAAACTTTCTTACAAAATCTTCAGCTTGAAATATTCAAATCTCCAACTTTTCTTTATCATCAAGGTGTTCAAAATATGATCCTCAAATTTTGTACCTACACACATGAGATAAGAAACAAATACCTTTATGACGTATCGAGTATAAAATGAGATAAACATAAATCAAAACAAATATCAAATCTCAAATCACCCCCATAATTCAAACTCCCCAATTAAAAAATCATAATTCGTTCTCCCCCTTTTTATTTGTCCGAAATAGACAAGGAAAGAATGGAGTGTCACGACAAGCAAAGCAAATCAACTACGATCATCAAGGTTATACTCAAAGGAATTCACCAACTATTTTTGACTTTTTAATTTTTTCAAAACTTCAAAAATAATTTACAAAAAAAAATATCACCCATTATGAAATTACACTAAGATAACCAAATCGTGAAAATGGAATGAATGGGTGTAAACATATTCAATAGGTAAATCAACTCAAATATACATAACAAATGTGCACGATGAATATGGATACTCCTAATGAATGAACTTCATAATCATCCTTAGGTGTAAAAATTATTGAATTCAAATGACATTGACTTAATCAAATCATGAAATCAAAGTCTAAAAGGATTTCTACACCAATAACATCTAAAACTATGTAACGCTTTTTCAAGACTTTGCCAGGACGTGCAAACCCGTTGATTTATTTCCAACCAAACTCCCTCAAATATATATTTCCTTTTCAAGTTCTTTTGAGGTTTCTATTTTTTTTCAACCCATTGGCATATAATTATTTTCATTGCCTTAATTATTTTTTCGGGCTCTTTTAAACGTGTAACAACCCTCGATTTTTGGAGACTGAGAAATTAAATTTTGGGAAAATAAAATTTAATTAAATTGGAGAATTTCAAAATTTGGGAATTGAGGCCCAAAAATAGAGAATATTTCAAAGTATTCCGGATGATATTTTTGAGGGTACCATTGATTCTGGAAGTGTCGAGATAGTCAAAATGACTGTCATTGGGTTTTATTTCGGCTCCGGAATGCTTTTAAGTTATTTTGGCTCGAATTGGAGTAAACGAGTCATTTAAAGTGTGTATTAACATTTAACATTGGGTTTATTGTTTTAAGGGATTTAAGGCTTACGGATCAAGCCTTTCTCATTTTGAGAAAGAGAGAAAAAGCCCTAGAGAGAGAGGAAGAAAGGAAAGAAGAAGAAAGGAAGAGAAAGAGGAAGAAAAGCTTGGGGATTTCCGGCCCAACCGCGACATCGAGGACGATCCAACCTCTACAAATCTGAGGCAAGTGTTTAATCTTGCTAAATAGCTATTGTGTATTTCATTTCATAATTTGTGGGGTAAAAGAATTGGATTTTTGGGTATTAACATCAAAACCTAGATTTTTAGGTTTAATCTTGAAATCAATGTTTAAATATGGATTTAATGGATTAGAAATGGTTGGGATCAACTTTGGGTTGATTAATGGGCTTAAAATCATGATTTGATGAAAGTTTGGGGATTAGAATGGAAGTTTTAGGGTATTAATTTCGTGGGTTTGCTGATAAAGGGAAATCGGCCAGCTTATCTGGTATGGCCGGTCGACCGCGGTCTGGGGACCGGTCGATCGCGCCTTAAGGAAAATGCCTACTGCATTTCTTCGTAGGCAAAATTGTGACTCGCGGTCGACCGGGGGTCTGGGACCGGTCGACCGGTCCCCTGTTTTTAGCCCAAAACTTGGATTTCTCCTCCCCCTTTTCTTTTGGAGTTTATTCTTAGGGGCTTCCTTAATGGGTTATTTTATGGGTTTCCTAAGATGACTTCTAGCCCTTTTTGGTTGGGTTTGTTGATTTGGGGTTCTCTCTTATAAAGTAAGAGATATTTTTTGGTGACTTATAGGGGGTCTCTCACTTAGTATCCGATAGTGGGAACTTCTTGGAATCATTGGATAAGGAATATCCATGTATGTTGTGAAATTCCTAGGCCGACATTTATGTCAAATCCTTATAAGGATAGGATATGGTTAAGATATAATTTGGGGTCAAATGAAGAGAGTGGTTGCATACTCTTTAAGAGTGAGGGGTCTCACATCCTTAGAAATGTTTAGTCTAAGGAAAAATTGATAACTAAATAGGAGTAAGGGTTACCGAGACTTATTCGAACCATAGGTGACATTGGGAACGCTTTGGGATCGTACTATCGACTAGAATAAGCGGTAGCATAAATTCTAGTAGGATTAGTTTACACGTAATCATGGGGATATGACCACTGAGATTCCAATACTTGAAATGAGGTTGGAATAAATTGAGGTTTTAGACTATTAAGTCATGTGTGTGACTATGGTTAAATGGTACTAAAGGTAATTATGTACTTTTGGATATGGATGAAATGTGTAGTGATGGATTCCTACACAAACTCTTGGGTGATAACCCTAATGTTGAATATATATGTATAGATATATACATATGGTTTTGGGAGACTATTCATCATAGGAATAATGATTGAATATGTTTCAAGTGAGGGATTGTATTCACATATCGAGGTACATTTAATGGAAATTGTGGTGACGGCTTGTATATTGAGGATTATGTATACTTATAGCCGGGTTTATATATATCTTATACATATGAACGAGAATTAGTTTGTATATATAATGGTATAGCGATGTGTGAATATATGTACATATATCTATGCATGAATATGAATATATGGATATATTTATGTTGTGGATATACATGGTATGGATATTTAAACCGTATATGATGGTTTACTATATTGGATCATATGATGGGATCATATGGATGTATGTATATTGCGCATGTGAGCGATATATATACTTATGTGGTTAATCATACCCCGCTCATGCTATCATTGGGAAGTTTCCACGCAGAGGGTGAGAATCCTGGCATATAGAGCTGGGTGTGGATATTCCCCAGGTCATAGTCGTCCCTTGTGTTATTATACAATAGATATATGTTTTGGGATGAGACATGGTGGGTATGTCTCGTCTCATTGCCGGTTGGAACTATGATCGCTTCCCGGGACGTCGTGTGTGTGTGTTATCATGAGGTGGGTGTCGTTGATCCCTACCAGGTGGTCCCCAGTTGTTACGTGAGCCGGACTCTGGGAAGATGATAGCATTAATGCAGTTTTATCGGCGCTATATATTTAGCCTGGTATTATATGTGCATGGCCTTTGTACATCATATATGGTATGTACACTTGGTCATGGGTATGGATGATGGCATGTATATATATATGGTGAGAATAAAATACCTATATATATATTTATATATCCTAGATGAAAGGATATGGTATTTCTATGGGGTACATCTTGGATGATTATGGTGTACCAGATTATTTGGGGTTGATGTATCGCATTTAAGGAATACTTCGGTTACATCATCCCAAGGATATTATTGGAGATTTTTAGTTGTTTTCATATTGTAGTTTAAAAGTTTAGTAGTTATGGTAATATTATATCGTATGTTAAGAATTATGGATCTCTAGGATCGACATTGTCCAGGAGTAGTGTAACGAGGTGGTTCCTTGTTTGGATTTCGCTTTGCGAGACACCTCACGCACGAAACGCAGTGCAATGTCGAGATTTGAGAGAAGTAATTACATATATGACATAATGGATCTCTAGTCGTGACATTGTCAGGAGTAGTGTAACGGGGCGGTTCCTTGTTTGGATTTCGCTTTGCGAGACTCCCCACGCACGAAACGTAG
The DNA here is from genome assembly GCA_949130495.1 of Sambucus nigra. Classification (NCBI taxonomy): domain Eukaryota; kingdom Viridiplantae; phylum Streptophyta; class Magnoliopsida; order Dipsacales; family Adoxaceae; genus Sambucus; species Sambucus nigra. The sequence goes on along the minus strand of OX422211.1, from coordinate 359,536,420 downwards.
TACAATTTTGAGATTAGAGAGAAGTTTTGCCATTAATCCATGTGCATGATATTTAGAAATAAATTCTTATATTTAAGCCTATATATATGTGTATATATATATATATATATATATATATATATATATATATATATATATATATATATATATAGGGGTAACGTATTAAGAATTATAATTCATGAAATTATAAATCGGAATCCTTTAAGCCTATTATGGCATAATTGTTGTAATCATAATCTAGTAGGATTAGAAAGGGTGGATCCTTAGATTTTGTCGGGAAAGTAGCTCTCGTGGGTATAGGATGGGCTTATGATAAGTTAGGTTATCCTAATAATATGGGGTAATTTAACTAAAACTTGAGGACGCGAATAGGTGCGCGCCTTTAGATGAGAGGTGATTTGGGGTTCCACGAGAGTGCGGTTCCACTTTAATTATGAAATAAGTGCACCGATAATTATTATGCACGGTTAACACACTTGCTAAATATTTTTCACAATCGGGGCTCTGACCCGTTTACTTTTCTCTCCTACTTGTATATATATATATTATTACCACAGGTATCCTACCGCATGGATGCCGGATGACCTTCTATCCAGAGTCTTGGGAGCCGTGACAGGTGCGGACTGTTGCGGGATGTTTCATATAGCCGCTTCCTACTTCTTTAAAATTCTAGGTAGGATTCATGTTGTACATCGGGTTTGTACCCAAGGGATATTTATATACATGTTTATACCTATTCCATTTCAGTTATTGTATTGGCTGTGACCCGACAGCTTATTCGGGTCTATTTTTCTGTAGTACATTCGGTTGTATTTATTTATTTCATTTTATTTCTAGCATTTCCTTTATCTTAGTTCCTTCATGCATCTTTCTTTTCTTTTGGTGGTGTTATAGTATTAGTTGGTTGGTTGTTGCACATTTTATTTATATTTTAACATCCCGCTTATATGATATCGGGTAGTTAGTCCTATATTATATAGTACCGACAGTTGATGTTGAGACTGGATCATCTGAAACTCCTGACTTAATATAGTATAGGGCTGGCCACCCGTTATTATTTTAGGCGGGTTGTGACAAAACGGTGGCTTTTACGACATTATTATTATTCACTCGTAGTATTTTCCCTTGTTCACTCATCAATTTTTCATATTAAACTTGCACAACTTTCATTGTCAAGTATTATCACATATGGTTCATTTTAAAGACATGATTGAGATGGAAACACATCGACCAACATGTGATAGACAAACCCAATGATCAAACAAATCCGTGCAAGTTTGCATTAAAAAAAATCATGAGTTAAACATATAGAAAATAATCTCAATTCTCATGTTTATGACTACAAACATTATAAAGTACATGAATGGAATGATGTATCGTCACAAAACACTATCAAATAATCACATGGATATGGAATGATGTTGTGACTTGGACATCCTAAATGGTGTAATAAAAATACAAAACTCTTTTTGTCCTTTTCCAAAAATTTTATCAAAATATAACCGTTTTAGATTTTTTAATATTTTTTCTCAAACAAAATAGAAAATCTTTTTGTATTTTTCCAAAAGTTTCCAAAAAAAAATCTTTTTGGTTTTTTGAAAAAAATATATCAACAATGGAAAATATAAATATAAAAGTGGCACACTAGGCATAAAATATCATCATGAAAATCATCCTATGCTAGCAAACAAGTCTAAACCTCAATCGTTAGGTGCGGTGGAGTTTTCAAAAGATGGTGTCATCCTATGAAAATCATCCATCAAGTTATGTGAAAGCTTAACAAAAAACTTAACTAGAACCCTAATATATGAAAACTCCCTCATGTAATCATCATGAGCATTAGGTGTGGGTGCATGTGTTATAGTTTTACGTGGCAAAATTTTTTGCGACACATTACCCAACTTAAAACAAAATTCCCCAAGGTGTCCTCTCTTTTTACAATGGGTGTAAATATACACAGGCCTAGGAATACTTCTCACAAAACATCTAGTACGTGCTCTCTTATCGGGTAACAGACGGTTAGGTTGGTTGTGTCTAGAGCCATAAGGATCTATCACAAACTCGGAAACTGGATCGAGTGCAACTTGAGAAGTGGACTCACCATCATGACCTATTCCTAGTCTCTCAACATTACCTAAAGAGGGACCGAGGAGAGTTTTTCCTACCTTCTTAGATGTGTCCTCTAAATTGACCTTTACCTCCCGGGCACGTTCAAGATCTCTCTCCAATTTTGACACACGGAATTCAAGTTCGCTTTTTTCCTGACCTAAGATGATCAACTTCTCACTCAAAGTAACCTTCACCATAAGACGCCTCAAATCCCCTAAAATCTCTCTCTCTCTCTCTCTCTCTCTAACACCCTAGGGTCTACATCATTATTCAACTTTTTCGTCTTTAAGGTCTCGACGTATAAATATCTAGACGCAATTTGGGGCTCACTTTCACCCTCACTCTCACATGAAACACTCAAATCATCATCGGGGTTCTCATGTGCACAAGTATCCTCATCATCATGGGACAAACTAGGTGTGCCCACATGGCTAGCTAAAAATGCAACACACATCCCATGTGAAGATTCATCCCTGAAATCCTTCACTTCTTCCTCACTATTGCTAAGAGTGGATGGCATGGAAATATTATTGCACATTCTCTTTGGCCTAGTGGGACACTCAAATGCCTTATTCCCCTTATACTCACATTAAAAACATATCTATTCTTCCTCTTTCTCTTTCTCTTTCTCATCGCTTTCTTTGGCCTCTTCTTTCTTTTTATTTTTCTTAAAAAAAATTTTATTGGAAGAATTTTCTTTGGAAAATTTGAGAAACTTTTCAAAAATTTTAGAAAGCTTGCCCACATCATCAAAATTAAACTCATCCTCAGTCTCGAAATCACAAACTCTCACTTTCTTTTTCTTTTCTCTCTTGGACACTTCCTTACTTTTCCTAGACTAGGATTTAAGTTCTATCCCTTTATCCTTAGACTTGACAGTGTCATGAAACATTTCAATTTCATATGTCTAGAGGTCTCCTACCAATTTTTCTAACTTAAGATTGCTCAAATTTCCCAATGAATTCAAAACAATTACTTTTAGGATAAAAACGTTTGGGCAACGATCTCAAAATATTTTTATCCACTCGTGCATCAGGAATGTGCTCACCAAGATTGAAAGTAGTGTTGAAATATCAGACAAACATGAATAAAACTCATCAAAACACTCAGATTCAAGCATAATAATTGTTTCAAATTTAGTAGTTAAAATTTTCAATTTAGACTCTTTCACTATAGCCATGCCTTTATGGGTAAGTTGCAAAACATCCCAAGCTTCTTTTGACATGGTGCACATCATTATGCGTCGAAACTCGACAGGGGTGACTACTCCAAAATTTGCACTAGCCCACGGTAATTAAAAGTGCTCCATTTAAATTCATCCTCAGTCTGGTCAGTCACAGGCTTAAGATTGGTGACATTATTAGTGACACCTTTTTCTTTTATTCTATTCGGGTTGCTAACTCAACGGTAGAGTACTCGGCTTTTAAGTGCAGTTAGGATCTTTTACCATTTTGATGAAGCGAGGGATTCGTCCATACCATCGGTAAAGTTTGGAAGACCACGACTGATCCTCAAAGGGAATAAATGAAAAAAATAGCATGTCGTATCAATGAAGGGATCTGAGAATATTTCATTCTTTCCGGATCGGTACAAAACGACAGTGGGAGGTGTCCACCCTGTAAGGACATAAATTTTCAATTGAGTCTTAATGTTGTTTTGGCTCAATTTCAGAAAAAATGTTTGAGTCATGGGATAAAATACTTGACCATAATTCAAGCCTATGACATAATAGAGTTGAAGACGTAGCAGCCAAGACTTATAAAGGTTCATCATTGTCGAGTTTCAAGTGCTATGTTTCTATGTCATCAACATCATATTCCATAGTCTCCAAAGGTATGAATTCATTTCTATATCTATATAGGGAGACTTGGAATAAGTTTATATTGGGTGTACTTTTATTTTAAACTGAGGATTGTTTTCAGAAGGTTTCTTTAAAACTTTAAAATAAAGTTTTTGGGCTAAAAATTGAATTTTAAGCTTTCTATTTTTTCGTTCGAACAAGAATTTTGTTCGAACGAGGTTTGACAATGACTTGCTACTAGAACTTCGTTATATAGTTCGTTCGAACGAAATGTCGTTCGAACAAAAATGTCGTTCGAACGAGATTTCGACGTGAACAATTTTTGGCAGTTTTTTGGCACTTTCCCACTACTTTGTCCCACTATTCTTTCACAGAATTTAATGACTTCGGGAACAAAATTTTTCAAAGAACTTTTTCCATCTCCTAGAGAGGGTTTAAAAGATTAATTCTTTCATAAAAAGTTCCCTTGGTGTTTGTTATCCAAATTGATATATTCAAAGAACAAAACCAAGTTTACACACAATTGTTTGTGTTAATCCAAGTTTCTATCTATATATATATATATATACATCTTGCTTGGAGAGTTTGTTTGGCACCGAATTCATCTCTACCATAAAAGAGAGTTTGGGTTTGCTTCTACATCCCACAAAGAAGAAGCTTGTTTGCTGTGACATATCCGCTTGAAGAAAGGCTCCTTGTTCGGGTGACGGTGACCAGAAAATGTCCGATCAGTGGATTCCGAGACCGCGGTGGAGCTCCGTGGTTATTCTCTAGGCAGAGTTGTGTATAAGAAGAAGTGTCGGGGCTTGGACGGAGTCAAGTCGAGTGTTGTAAGTCTTTCGTGTCTTGTACTTGTAAAACCATACTTTTATGAATTTGTGGCTAGGGCCATCCAAGGTTTTTTCCCGTTGTGGGTTTTTCCTCGTACATCGCGGCGTAGTGATTGCATAATTCACCTAGAATACATGCTTAGGTAAAAAGATAAAGTTGGTTTAAATCACTACTTACATAATTTGGTGCTTAAATTAATTTGGGTATATTTTAATTTAATTAAAGTCATTATTTTAATTTGATAAAATTTGGTTTGGCCTAAATTTGCTAAAATGGATTAAATATTTTGTTAGGAAAATTTCTAGGACTTGGGTTAAATTAGTTTAAGTGAAAAATTCATTTGTTAATTAATTTAATTTCACTTTAAGTTGTGTTTAACTTTAATTTCAAAAGAAATTAAATCTAGTTAATTTGTTTAATTGAACCATCTCGCTTCCGCATCTTTAAAAGGAGATTGAAATTAACTTTTTGTTTAAGTTTTAAAATTGGGGGCTATCGCGTTTTCACACCCTCTTTAACAAACAACCCAAATTCGCTCATCGATTGATTTTAAATGAGAGTTCATGCGGGCTTTCCAATAGGCATAATTAGACCTGTCAAATACTTGAAACAGATTATATAAGTTTTCATTCGGAAACATTGCGAAATCTCAAAATCAGATTTTTCAGAAAAATCAATATCACAATTTTTTTTCGAAAAAAGGATCTCACCGTAATTTGGTGAAACCATCTCTCATACCAATTTGTAAAGAAGGTAAAGATAGCTTAAAAAGCTCTTATACCAATTTGAGAATGCTGTGTGATATCGATTATATGTGAATTCAAAAATTTCCAATTTTAAACTTATTTAACTAGATGTCAATTTTTAATCCAAATGAATTAAACCCTAACACATGCATCTAGATGTATTAATCATTCCATCACAAAATAATTATAAATTGCTGACACACAGATTTCAGGAAAAAACCCTTTTGGGTAATTTTTTTTATTTCACTATGAAAAGTAAATCGCAACTTACAAATAGATGGAAATCTGCAATGAATATCCACAGACACGCACATAAGCCTTAGCATAGAATCAGCAATGGATCAACCTCAGCAAACTCATAAGAAAACGCATCTCTGCCTTCAGTAAGGAACACCCTCAAGCACTCCCAGTCATAGTCAGTCAGCACCTCCCTCAAGTGGTACCAAATTAGCAGTAGAGAGATCTTCCCTACAAGAAAAACTCTAGTAAAATTTTATCTTGGGGCCCAAAATTGATTCACTAAATCCATTGGGATGATTTATGAATTAAAACAAATTTAAAACTCCTCAAAGCATGAGAAGATAGATATTTTACAAAAGAAGTTTTTGTAGAATGAAAAACTCAGGTCTTTTGAAGCAAAATGGACTCAAAACACTGCTATTTATAAAAAAATTGAGTCAGCGCTTCCGCTCGAACGAAAACAACCTATCGCTTGAACAATATGTTATGTCGCTTGAAGCGTCTTCGCGCGACATACCAAATGAGTTCAAAAACCTAAAACAGTAGACTGCCACTTGAAGCTGTCATTTAAACGACTTTTTCATGTCGTTTGAACGAAATTGACATGTTGTTTGAACGACATCAACGAAAAATAAATTTTATTAAAACTCCACCTCAAGACTTAGAAAAAATTACTTTAACGAAAAATGACGCCTCAGATGTTTAAAAACATTTTATGAAAATTATCCCAACACTTTAAATGAACCATTAAGGGAATTAAACACAACCTTATCAAAATCTATATCGTAGAGGCTTCTTTGTTGAAGAATGTTGATATTCGAATCTGTCTTGATGCATGATTGAACTTGAACTTTTCTTCGACGGTTGTAGCGGTATATGACATACTCTAATATAAAGCGGACTATGTAAAATATGGCCTTATCGGAGTATTGATCATGATGAATTTACTTTATGCACACATAACTAACACTCTCTAATTGTCCACGACCTCAGCTTGGCATGGGACACATTCTGGGGTGATATTGTGCACCCCTGGCTTATATAAGACACACTATGTCCTCTTCATTTGGTTTGACTTGTAAAAACCCTACCGTTACTCAGTGGAATTGAGTTTTGAGAGGAAAAGTTTGAGTGTGTTTCTTAAATGGCCATTTGTGCCTTATTACAGTGAAATCAGTGTCATACTCTTTTACAGTGGATATAGGCAAAAGGCGAACCACTTAAACACTTGTGTTCATCTCTAGTCTCTCTCATCTCTTCTGTTAATTTTCTTATTAATTGATATCTTTTTATATATGAGCAAGACCTCTCTTCGGGGTGAATCCATTGTATGATATCAGTATCAACATAAATTAACAACAAAATAAAGGATTCAAACCATGCGAGTTATAATTACACAACTTATTGCTCGTTCTCACTCTAGGTTTCTACAGGTTTAGCTACATGAACATCACATATTAAAGTCTTGGGTGGGGTCCACCCTCTAATAACCTCTTGCCATACCCTCTCATATATCGACTAAAGTGATGATGTCATATATGCCTCACAGTATGTATAATTAGACCCAACAAACATAGGTGGTCTAGAAAGGACCTTATAGTGCCCCAACCTGGATTTATGGGGTACTCATGGTCAACCTGGTCTGACCTGAGTGTAAGGTGTGAAGTGTGATGATACAACCTATATAATGTTAGTTTTATTTAATTAGCATTTCACTTATTTATCATGCAATTCCAATTTACATCAATTTATATGAGGGACCCTTGGGAAGAATCCCTAGAATCCAAGCATACAGAGCTACTAACATAAAATTAAAAGGGATACTTACATATACAACGCTCTCAAAATACGAAATCGCACCCAACCTCTCGTAACAAAGATGAGGGAATGAGACGAATGCCCAGTGGAAAAATAAAACAATGCAATAAAAAACCGAACGTCAAAAAATAGACTCTAACACATTATGTCTCTGTGCACATGCAAGTATATATATATATATATATATATACACTAGTAAATGCCCGTGCCTGAAGGCACGATGAAAATTTCCAAAGTACGCAATTGCAAAACGATAAAAAATTCCAAAATATATAACCAAAATTGCAAAAATTTCATTCTGCAAAAAAAATGTATAATTTTAAAAAAACTGGTCTTAATATTTTTTATTTATAGGATTATCCACCTTTTTTTAACAAATAATAAATAGTCCAACAACTTATATGCAGAGTTGAATCAACTACCACATGACATAATCAGAATATGTAAAAAATTGACAAAACAACTTTAGACGAACCAAATCCGCCAATGAAAAACGATCGACCTGATTTAATTTTAATACAAATAAGTTAAAAAAATTTAAAAATGGACAAAATTTCCTTTGTTTATAGGACTATCCACTTGTTGAAGATATAAAAAAATATTTCTACAACCAAATAAACAGTCACTCATGGACCTTGTATAAACTACATCACTTATTTCACAATATTCTATATAAACCCCATGTAGTGCAAAACCTAATAATTTAAAAAAAAATGGGCAAATTTTTTTTTGTTTACAGGACTATCCACCTGTTTAAGGTATAATAAAAAAAACTTCAATGAAGGAATAAATAGTGACTCGTACGTCACCTATCTAACAATATTCCAATACAAACGACAATATAACCAAACTCTTTGAACATCCAACAATTAAATATCATTATATAACTAAAGTATCCATATTAATTGTACAAAAAACAAATATATCGGAATATATTTCTTAAGACTCGAAGGACAAACGATCTATTTGAATAAAAAGAATTGTACATTCAATCTAGCTACACCGTTTTGCGATGGTTCCAACTGTAAAAGTAAAGAGATGAGAAGATGTCAATTTCTTTCAACCAAAAGGAACAAAACATAGAGAATGACTAAAAACAACTAATAAAAAGTAACGATCAAAATACAGAGGCAAAATAAACCTTAATATTTGTAACTTACCAAATAGATCTTTTGCGTCATTAATGTGTCGAGCTCTTCAATCTCCTGCAATTAATTAACATAAAGAGAAAATATACTAAAAACAACGTTTAACTTAGAATCATAAAACAATTCCAAATATATAAGCACACACACTAATCAAATGTAATATTTAAATTTGGATTCGTAATTTTTATTATTTTTACATAAAAGCATCAATAAAACTTGTATTAAAACAGGGCAATGGTGATTTCTAACTAAAACATGCAATGGTTATAACGTAATTTTTTACATAAAAGCATGAATAAAACTGATTGCTTTTGATTTTTTTACAAAAAAGCATCAATAAAGTTTGGTTCAACATAAAACCATGGTAGTTTGGTCGCCCGCCAACGATGAAATCTAATAGCCTTTTCTTGGCGATGGCTCATGCTCTGGTGAATTAAAGGTTTTGTTTAAGCATTCTTTGGTACTATTCCAGTTGAGTACCTTGTTCCGGATTTCAGTACCCTTCAGAGTACATTGATGTCATAGATCTCCAAATCTTGCATCCCTTTTTTATTTTGAAGTAGATTAAAACAAAAAATAAAGAGAAATGGGGCATATATGTTACAGTGTTCTCTCGGTTTGCTCCATCCCCGAAAAATCCACATAAACCCAGCTACTCCAGTATAAAGTGTCTAATAAAATATTAACTATAAATAAAATAGAATAAAAAATTGAGTATATATGTGTTTGGGTGTAGTATATATATAAACTTTATATGGTATATAAAACAATCCAAGTAACAGTTCTAAGATAACCAAAATAGTGTTCTGAGTAAGATTACCCCGGCGTACTGCTTACAGGGTCCAGAACTGTGCCATATAGTGTACCATGCACTAAAGCTATCCAGGTTCCCGGTTAAATTTCTATATATATTGTGAGGTTTGGAAGTGAACTGGGATCTCAAGGAGTGTTGTAGTTCATTGATATCTAGACCCAAAGGTGGAGGTTCGATCCAAATTCATCCGTAAGGCGCTACTTTCTGTCACCCGATGCCCCGAGTTAGCTTTAGTCTTCTCAATTCTTCTCGCAATCAAATGATTTGTGTCGCGCGATTTATATGTCGCCACCTCCTGAGGTCCAAAACCACATGAGAAAATCTGTGTCGCTTTAATCCACTTTAGATAATTTAATTAGAATAATACAGGTATTCGAACAACTTTGATTCCTAACAGTGTCCTGATTCGATGTAAAAGAATACTGAACCATCTGCAAATTATTATCAACGTTTATCCCGCGCCAACACCACGACCTCGTGCAACATAGAACTTTGCTCAAATTTCTTGCATCACGTGAGTCAGATTTTCGAATCTGCTTGAGAAATCTTCCTTCGAATCTTGAACCATCGTTGAATCTTTTAGCTGCTTTGATAGCCACAATCCTAGTGTATGTATTTTTCTTCTAAAGATTTCTACCTCATATTGAGCACCGAAAGATTACATCCTCGTCGATCGCCTATGAAATCACTTGAATAAAAAGCCTGCAATTTTTGAGAATCAAAAGCCTGCATTTTTATCAATCCATTTGGTTGTAAATTGGCAACGAAAAAGTGGTACGGGTTGAGTTTCTTGGGTGATCAATACTTCATGTAGAAATGTTGTGTAGTTACTTCTAGACATGTTGTGCTCAATTGTGTACTTACTTCTAGACATGAGGATTTCAGTTAAAAAAAATAAAGACATGTTAAAAAAATCAGCAGAATGCAATCAGTTGTGCAGAATCAGTTGTGCAATCAGTTGTGTAGAATCAAATAGATTGTGCAGATCAGAATGAAATCAAACAAATGCAATCAGTGCCGCATAATCAAAAAATAGGATGGCATAATTCAATATATGGAATAGAAACATTAGTACCCCAAGTTAAAATGAAATAGGGAATAACAACAATAGTACCACAGTTATATAAAATCCAATAAGGATGTTCCCGACTCCCATGACACCGATGACCAGAGCTGCACCCATGAACTGAATGCATTTTGTGATTTTTGCTCTTTACCTTCACCACCAATTCATTTAAAATGTGTGAAAGAGGCTACAAATGGTTAAACAAACTAATTACAATAATTTATCATTCAACAACTGGTTACAAAAGCTTATTCCTTCTTTCGATATTGTCGTCCAATACCCGGAGCTGGGACAGGTCGTCCAACTTCAAAGTGATTAGCGGAAGAAAGTTTCAACCTTCCCTGTTCAAAATACATATTTTTTTTATTTTCAGTGGTGATGCCATATTTATGTAAATATTAGAATACTAACTTGAGGCTGCTGCTCAAAAATTTACTGAGATAGATTCCTCTTGGCCAAAACTCATCGCTTTGTAATGAGTTTTGATCTAATATTCCTCCGATTTTGATTTTGGCAGATTTGTAAAACGGAATATTAGATCAGAATATTTGATCTCAAAATGTTATTGAGATAGACTTCTCTTGTCCAAAAGACAATATTAGATCAGATATATAAAAAAATACCTAATATTCCATCGATTTTGAGTTCGGCCAATTTGCAAGAGAGATCCCATCTCAATCGTCTTTGAGTTATGCCAATCATAGTTGGTTGTAACCCGAAAGATAAAAGTAACCCCATTTCGAATATGTGCATACACAGAAAAATTAAGGGACTACATTCTTATGGTTAAATTCCGATATATAAAAAAAATAGCATACATAAACTAAGAGTGATAATAAGTTTTGTGGCCACTAAATCAAATGTTTAAGCATCTATTTTACATAAGTAAAAATAGAAGCTTGATATGAAACAGGACACCGAAACAAAGAGACTTGATATGCAGCAGAGCAACCTGGTAGTACCTTCCTCGGATGACCGTGAATTCCAATTGACAATTTGAAGCTCAGTTGAGCTTTTTGCAGAACACCTGCCATGTACCTGCAAATGTAATAATCTTTATATTCACCAACAACAAACTTAGTGGTTGAGTCTGCTGCATTCACTTAATCAAATGTGGTGTCCAACTACCATTCTAACTGCACAGTAGTTTAGATAAATAAAATATAAATTAGTTCAAATGCCTAACTTCCCACATATAAATTATTAGATCATTGAAAGGAGAAAATACAATTATTCAAGATAAAATTGAAAACATAAAGAAAAGAAAAAATTATGGTCAAAACACGAAAATATACCAAAAAAACTACTTATTATACCCAAAGAAACATACATTAGCCACCTGAAGAGTATGAAACACAATTAAGAATTTTGAAGAGTATGCAACAGAAATGCAAATTTCAAAATGCGACACACAATAATTTAAGACACTGAACAAACACGAAAAAAATAACAAATTTAGTACAAAAAGAAGTTGTGAACAAATAATTTAAGACACCCCCACCCCGCGTATAGTTTTGGACTATACTCCACCCCCAGTACAGGTATGCCCCTTTTCTTTGTTTTTTCTTGAACCATTTGACCTCTTGGATGGATGGCCTCTGTTTGGTCAGGCCTTGGAGGAGCTTTCGGTTGCTATGGCTGCTATGATCTCTCCCACACTCAAGCTTGGTCTCCCAAGAAGACACTTACTTGGACCTGCAATATAACTAATTTTGGGACTGATGGCAAAGAGGGACCTCTCTTGGTTGTAACTGATGCACTGGATGGTTTATTTTCTGCTGCAGCATGTCTAAGGAGAGGCTTCAGGTGAGCATTTCTTTTTAGCAGTAAGAATGGATGATAAAGCAACAATTGCAGCTGCTCTTTATGAATTTCATCCTCAAAACCTAGAAGAATTGCAATAGGTTTTGTCATAGACCCAGGAGTTAACTTCAATGCGGAGTTTAATTTAGCTAAAGGATTCAACTCTTTGAGTTGGTCCTCCCTAATTTGAACTGTTGGTCTTATCCTCCACGGTGTGGCCTGCCCCGAAGTGTAACATATCCTTCTTCTGGAAACTCAACAAATTAAATTAGACTTACTTCAACATAATTTTGATTCTTGTCCTTATATTTTCGCAATTAGACGTGCATAAGTTGCCACCCAATCTGACCTGAAAGGGGGCCCGTCTTCCTCTATAGTAAGAGGGTAGTATCCCTTCATTCATAGCATGGTTACTTCCAGATAGTATATCTGTATAGAAATTGTGAAAGCTTAGAAATTGTAACCATACTAACATTTTAACATAACAAAAATAAAAAAGAAATTCCAAATCAGTTCCAAGTATATTTCTACCATCTCCAAGTATAAAAAACCATACTAATATTTCAAGAATACTAACATTTCAAGCAAATATCTTCGTAATGCATCTCTTAGTAATGCCAACATATAGCCCTGAACCTAGACAAAGTAGTATGAGAAGTTAATAGACACTATATAGCCCTGAACCTAGACAAAAATGACAGTTAATAATGACCAAACTTAAAACATGAGGGGATTAATACTGAAAGTGGTCCTACGTAAAAGAATAAAATAAAAAGTGTCTATGCTCAGTGAATATATCAAAAATATAATGGTACAGACTTTTTCTATCATAAAAAAATCATAATCAAAATGCGAGTACCAAAACGTTAAATCACACATTTTTTAAATCAACAAACATTTAGAGAGGATGAGAATCCAAAACATTATATCTGAAGTATGTATTAGATCTTAACCAAGAAAAAACATTATATATTAGATCTGAAGTACCAAAGTAAAACACAAATTCAATAAAAATTAACTTCCTTAAGCTAAAGCATAAAATCTAAACCTAACAATGTTTTCATAATTTGACATGAACATAGCTCAACTGGATTAACTTATGGTAGTCAAAGCCAACTTCTACGACAACCAATGAAAGTGGAAATGCATCATTTGCAGGCAATCGAAGAAAAAAACTCAAAAAATAAAGACAATCGGGTTTTAAAAGTATCAACATTAAACCTAAAATCAAAATGTATGAGGGAAAAAACCTAATCACCTAATGAGCCAAATACATGTTTTTAACTCTCCCATTTTTAAAACACCAAATCCCCCAAAAAACATGTTTCCAAGTTCCTAAGAACCAAATCCCTGATTTTGCCCCTAATTAAATTTGAAATCAAGAACAAAAAAAGTTAGAAACGAAGCCTATACCTATGATTCGGAGTGTGAAATCCAGTTAGTGGAGGAACGATTATGGATTTAGTGAGAGATAGAGGTATGGTTTCATGATGGTGGGTTTGGAGAGAGAGAAAGATATTCTGATTGTGTTAAAGTTAAATGGCTTTGCTCTCTGGGCGGGATACGTGAAATGTTTAGGCGGGATAATTAATTTGGAGAGTTAATCTCGGCCTTTGATTTGGTAAGGGGGAGATGTGGTCAAATCTCAACCCTTATTGTGCTTTTACATTTTTTCCAATTCAAAAACCATTCCATCTTATTTTATATATATATATATATACGTACACACTTTAGTGCATGAAACCATTTTTATTACAAAATAATTTATTCCGATTAGTTTGCCTTAATATATATATATATATATATATATATATATATATATATATATATACGTACACACTTTAGTGCATGAAACCATTTTTATTACAAAATAATTTATTCCGATTAGTTTGCCTTAATCTTGTAAAAGAACCCCTTTTTACTTTACTTGACATTTATTTATTGATTTAACACACCGATCAAATACTCTGAACAAATACCTTTTTATTTCAGGAAAGGCACTTGAAGACTGTGTGATAATTGATTAAATTCGCAAATTTCTACGATGGAACACTTATTTAATTAGTGTCTATTTTTAAACCAAATTAATCCAGCCCCTAAACATGCATCTGAAAGTGCGTGTATCAACCCATAAATAAATAAAGCATGTGACACAAATATTCAGGAAAAATCTCCAAAGGGGCAAAACCTTTTGTTTCACTATAATTTTGTAAGAAAACGGCTTACACGGATTACAATGAAATAGGGTGACATACGAAATACCGGCAGGTGTCGGTTCCGATGTCGGCGGTTGGAACTTTCCCTTTCCAGGAGGGCAGCAATGAAGAAGAGAAATGGCTTCTCCACAAGATGTGAACTTTATAAGGACTCCCTCCATAATAGCACGCAGCTGTCGGTTGAAGAGATCCCCCCACAAAGTATGAACAAAAACAAAATATGTTCTTGGGTTCCACAAAACAATTCACACAAAAGTAATTGGGATTTTGTGAATTAAAAATAAAATATTTTAACCCTTAAAATTATTGGAGAAAAACTTTCTGCCAAAAGGTATTTAATTAAAACTGGGCAGATACACAAAAGTTTCAAAAAGATAAAACACTTTAAAGCTGAAACTGTTCTCCACGAAATACAAAGGCTGGCATATCTCTTTTATAGGAAAATTGAGTCGGTCAAAGGATCAAGATGAAGTCAGACGTATCAGCCAAAAGCAGGGTCGTTCGAACGAGAACCCCATCTCGTTTGAACGAGATCGCGTGTCGTTTGAACGACTACGCGCGACATCCCATGTCGTTCGAACGAGATTGAGATCTCCCTTGAACGATCTTGGTGTCGAAATTGAGGTACGTTTATTGTTGTAGCAGATTTTCACAAATAATTATAAAACCTCTTTAAAAAAAAAACATTTATAAAAACAATTTTTATAACAAAGTTTATTTAAAACCCTTTTAAAAATATCCCAACACTCTTAATATGAAATGTAAATGAAACTTTAAAACAATATCTTACCAAAGTTCATATTGTTGGGATTGAATGTTGAAGGCAACTGGTAATTCGGATCTGTCTTTTGTAGATGCAATCTTCACAATTCTTCGACGACTTGTAGTGGTATACGACATAATTAATTGTGACGTGTAACAGCCCGCCTAATGGGATACCGGGCGATCACTCCTATATCAAATTATAACATGAGTTACATATGGATCATTCTTAGCATCACTGTCGAAAATCCATTTAATTACTAATATCCTATTAGGCGAGCGTTAAAAACTTTTACTTAACTACTCTTTTTAAACAATTAATATGAAACATCCACAAGTTAATGCGTAAATGAAACTAAAATGAAAATGAAATGAAATAAAATAACCGAACACTCGGTTCAAATATACAACCATATCGAATATCGGGCAAAGAATAAATAAAATCAGTTGGACCATTGGCCCGAATGTTTGTACAATACCTCCTATCTAGAGTGCAAGAAAAGAAGCGTCTAACGAGAACCCGCAAGCATCCACAGCTGCTGCAGCAGACGTCTGACTCGAAAGAATTTCCATCCAGGCGCCCCTGTGTCTGGACACCTATATATATATATATATATATATATATATATATATATATATATATATATATATATATATATATATATATATATATATATATATATATATATATATATATATATATATATATATATATATATATATATATATATATAGAAAGGAGAGTAGATAGACGGGTCAGAGCCCGAATTTTGAAAATATTTTGCAAGTTCATAAATGCTTTATTTTTAGAAAAAAATAGTTTAATCTCATATTTAAATTGGTATCGCACTCCCATGAGATACCCCTCACCTCTCCTCTAGTAGTGCACTCCTAGCGCATCCCTCTAAAACATCCTAGTCAAGCTACCCTGCTAGACTAGTCTATCACCCAACCACTATCAACCCTAGATAGTCCAAGCAATGTACTAAGGGCTAAACTTCACCCCAGTCTCAACGCTATGCCATGTTCGTGCGTGGGGTGTCTCGCAAAGCGAAATCCAAACAAGGAACCCCCCGATAAACTACTACGCGGCACGGTCGATCGTCGAGATCCGCCAGTCCCTCAGTACAAAAAGATATATATAAATATATATACCATAAGAATTTATAATAAAAGAGCACTAAGGATTAAACTTCTCCCCAGTCTCAACACACTACCATATTCGTGCGTGGGGTGTCTCGCGAAGCGAAATCCAAACAAGGAACCCCCCCAATACACTACTATGCGGCAAGGTTGATCATTGGGATCCATTAGACCCTCAGTACTAGATTCATCCATATATACATATTCATATTTTACCATAACCATCCGGATCTATCTCCCGGACTGAGGATTCATATACAAAGTATTTATCAATACTTATTATTTTTATCTCAAAACCTCCCATTTCCCTTCTCATATCCAGGAAATGTATTTAAAAGCCAATTCATTATCATGAATTGATTTAACAAATCATATACCTTTTTAAAAGCCAATTTTATTATCATAAAAATGCTTTTCCTTTATATGTCATCCCATTTCCCTTTTTATACTCAGGAAATGTACCCCAAAGCCATTTTCATTATCATGAAAATGCTTTGATCAAATCATGCTTCCACATCCCTTCTTCCATCCGGGAGTGTTACCGAAGCCAAACATTTATCCCATTTCCCTTTTTATACTCAGGAAATGTAAATTAAAGCCAATTTATTATCATAAATTTCTTTAATAAAACTAAGACCGCCCCTCCGGGTTTCCCCACTGGACGCGCCCCTAAATGGCTATCATCTTCCAGGGCCTATCTATACAAGACAACCTGGGAACCTACCAACGTCGGGAAGCGGCCATATTGCTTGCGGGAAAGTCAGGACCACACCCGGAATCCCCTAACCAGCGCAGTAATACAAATGCCCATATGACATAGGGAATATATCCACCCTGCTCAATAGCCTGGGGGCTTCACCACAACGCACGCAACTTCCCTTATGATAGCAATTTAGGGAGGTGTGTAATCCATATTTTACCAATTATGAAAAACATTTCTCTTTCCATTTTGAAAATATTCATTTTTATATTTTCAAAATCATTTACATCATAATATATATATATATATATATATATATATATACATACATAAATCACGCAGTATATACATATCCTATATATTCCTCCTAGAATATATAACCGGCCGTAATGGCCTATATCATCTAGCGATGATCATAATCCCAAAGATTCCCTCCAGGAATCATAATCATGCATTTATATAAGCATGATACTAAACCCAAAGTATTCCCAAGCATTCATTAAATCCATACCCCAGATCGTACACTAAATTAATCCGAGGTTCCTTATTTCATCCTGGGGTTTATTCACCCTCAATACCATTATCTAGGAGTCCTAATGTGATATCTAGAATCCTCGATAATAATCTCCAAAACCATAGTTTAAATCTACCTAAACTTTAAAAGGAGAAAACCTTAAAATTTTTCCAGGACCGAATCGATTCGGCCTGCCCGAATCGATTCGCTGGCCACCGAATCGATCCGCCCTGTTCGAATCGATTCGAAATGGTTCTACTTTCAAACTGTCTCTTACCGAATCGATTCGGCCTGTCCGAATCGATTCGGCTTGTCCGAAAATCCTAAATCTGCTTAGGGTTTTATATATAACCCAAAACCTCTCATCAAGTCCTTTAGAGGTCCTAACACTCTATATGAGAACCCCCAATATTTATCTCTAAATAATTCTAGTCTTAATTTCTGACTAACTATTTTGATCTCGGATAGCTTTCCGTAGAAAAATCACTATAAATCCAAAAAAAATCAGAAAAATACACGGTCGGCGCCCACACGATCGCGTCGAAGAGATATACAAATTTTATTTTTTGACCAAGAGCCGAATCGATTCGTATCAGGCCAAATCGGTTCAGTTAGCACGCAGGCCACTATTCATCATCTTCAAAAAATTTCCAAACCTCCATTATTCTCCATTTTTGTTGTTTCTAAGCTCAGCCAACAACTCAATAAACATCTAATCTAGGTTTTACAACCAACCCAACAATTAATTTGGGGTATTAACCCATATCTCTTGGATTTGAACCCTAAATCCTTAAAACCTAGTTTTTGGTATTTCTCCCATTTCAATTCCATTTTATACTCCATTAACATGATTTTAATACTAGAAATCATTAAGAGTTTACATTTCATCAATTTGTAAACTCATATCCAACTTTTACCAATTTTATTTTAAGGGTTCTAATCCTAAAATCATGTTTATACCAAATGTGATATGAGATAATTGCACAAAATGAAATAAAGCAAGTAAACACTTGCCTGGGGGATGAAATCCGACGACCTCGAGCCGAATCCCGGGAGTTTGGCCGGAGTTTCCCCCTTTCTCCTCTTTTCTCTCCTCCTCTCTCTCTTCTCTCTCTTTTCTTTCCTTCTTTCTCTTTTTCTCCCACTCTCCCTCTTTATAAAGAAAGAAAAAGGGTTTAAACCCTTAAAACCCAAAAACGACTCGTTTACCCAATTACGAGTTACTTTTACCTCTAAAATTACCCGAAACTTAATTTCGACAATCGGACACTCTTTTTCGACTATCTCGGACATTCCGAGACTCATGGCACAGTCAAAATTTCCATCCGAGGTACTTGACCGCAAATCACTATTCTAACCCAAAATAATTAATTGCGGTCTTCTACTCAAAATCTTACTTCTTTTGTCGCTATACTCCACGACGACATATAATTAAAATATAGCGACCTATATAGTCCCAAAAGAAATTACGATACCCATCGAAAATCATTAAATCCTCAAAAATCCCAAAAATTACTATTTCGAGAAATTCTCCAAATTCCAAATTATGCATAATTATGGAATTTAATTGTCTCCAAAACGGCGGGTTGTTACATACTCCCCCCTTTACAACGAAATTTCGTCCTCGAAATTCAGATATATCTAGGATCACTACAAATCCTAAACCTCAAGGGGAACGACACTAACCCAACGGTTCCTAACCAAGTACTACGCAGCTACCGCGATCATAAAGTGACTGTAATACGTCACTTAATACCCATCCTCTAAAATACCTCTTGGCATGAATTTCAACCTTATATACTACGCCCATCCTATTTCGGGTGATACATAAGACTACCTTACCAAGGTGCCCATACACCTTTCCAACTTGTGCACATCTGCACATCCGTAGTGAGCGTCTGACACGTAACACTCTCTCCCAATAAGGGTCTCCTTTCCTCGGTGTAATACTCATCTATGGGTCCTCCCGGCCCGCGAAATTTCAATCCTCCTAACCTCAGCGCCGCTAACTCTAGCGAACTGTAATACCCCGTATTTTTATGCTATATTAATTTGGGTATTTATTAAAGTTAATGTTAATGAATTATTTAATAAAAATTCGGAAATTAATTATGTTATAATTATTAACGTGACGAGAGTTATTAATTATGGGAAATTTGTTGAATATTACTAATGAGCAAAGTAATATATGTTATTGATTATATTGAATGTCACGAGTGAATAAAATGACAATTTTGGAAATTTGAATCGGGACACGCCCGTGTCACGTCGGGACTAAATTTTGTTAAATAAAAAGTGAATACTTTATAAGTTGTTTGTATGGTCATTTTGAGTGCGCCAACGCGTCCGGAAGGGTCGAGATAGTCAGAAAAGTGTACCCGGGGATGTAGTTTGGGTCTCGGGGCATTTTTAGGCCTAATTAGTACCCCGGGAGGGCATTTTAGTCATTTTACATATTTGGGTAATTAAACCCACGAATTTCAGCAACCTATATCAGCCATATAGGTTAGTCATTTAGGGTTAAAATATTCAGAAAAACCTAGTACGGCCATTGGAGAAGAGAGGGAAAGCTCTCAAGGCAATTCAAGGACAAAAAGTCACCGGTTTGCACCGTCGCCACCACCAACGCGTAGATCGCGAGAAGAGGAACGCAACCATACCAAAATCAGCCGTAAATCAGAATACCAGAAATTCCAGGCAAGTGTTTAACTTGCTATTTTCGTTGGTGCAATCTTCATATTAGTTTAGGAATGATTAGGGATGAATTATGTAGAAGAAAACCCAATTTGTGATAGGAAAAAGCATGTAGTATTGATTATATGAAAATTCTGGAATCCTTACCATGTAGAGGAATATAACCCACAAAATTTTGATGATATATTAGAAGGAAATTCAGGTAAAAACATATTAGAACCATGATTAAGAAAAACTCTAGAGTTCTTGATGATTAGATGAGATTTTGGGTTAATTATCCATGTTTAATGTTAGATATACACATGCTTTACGTTGAAAATATCTGGTATATTGATATAATGTTAGTAGTAGGATTTTTGGGACGTTTATGGTTTTGGATGAAGAAAATTGGTGGAACCCGTAACTGCAATTCTGCAGATTTTCGCAGACCTGTTTGATCGATCGATCGAGCATAGAGTTTCGATCTATCGAAGGTTCGATCGATCGAGCCCCAAACCTCGATCGATCGACCCCTCCTGGCGGATTACTATTTCCCTTTGTAAATGATTTAAAAATTGAATTGTCGTGATAAAATTCTTTGGCATTCTTAGTATAATGATTTGGGAGACATAGAGGACCAGTAGGGCGTATAAATAAATGTTGGGATCATTAATATTCGACGAGAATGGTATTTATGGTATGTTTACTGTTGGGCTAGTAATTGATACATTAAAGGGTGAGGCGCGTAAGAGAGTTACGTTGAAATGTAATAATGACACCTACTGAATTTTCTACTTAGAAGAATAAAGTCCACGAGTGTCACGAAATAAGTGAGAAAACCCTTCGAGGTAAGGTTAGAGATGAAACCTTATACGTAATACTAATAATGTGAAATTAAGCATAAATGTTGTAATTATGGGTGACGAGAGGAACCTATATTAAAATGATAAAAGTGGTATTTTTATATGATTGTGTGTACATATATTATATACATGTGAAAATCATGCCCACGCTACTTGCTATCCCTGAGGTTTTCGCGCCGGGACAGTCTTATCTCGATGGGACCTTTATGGGGGATATTGACTTGTACCCTAGAATATAGATATACTTGGTACAGGCTATCGGAATGATAGTTCAGACGGTCCTAAGAGACGCAGGCATGTGCCATCCTCTTAGAGACTTGGAATCTATTCTTCGCCTCATCTTGTTTGTGTATAGGTATCCTTGGTACAGGCTATCACAGTGATAGTTCAGACGGTCCTACGAGACTTGGAATCTATACTTCGTCTCAATTTTGTTTGAGTATGTGTTAATACAATTCGAGAGTGATTCCGAATTTGTATTCCCCTTAATGTGTGATATGGGGTTTGGATAGTTGAGTATGCCTGCACTTTAGTTTTATTTGGGGTGTTGATATGATATATATATTCTGTGAGTATATATATATATATATATGGAATTATGAAATCTGGAACTGTCTACTGAAATGTGATATGTAGGACATGGTTGATGACTCAATTATAAATACTTGTTTTGAGAAAGTATAATATGTCACTGGAAAACTTTATTGATTTTATAAAGTTAAATTGCAGAACTTTGGTTGCTTCTTGAGTAATCCTTTTCAAAATGGAATTGTTAAATTTTGAATCTTACGAGTAATCTAAGATAAGTTAAATTATTGGGAAGGTTAGTATGATAATATGATAAGATAAACCGTTGGGAAGGTTAGTACGATAGGCGTGCACATTAGAAGAGAGGTGAGAATTTCTCAAGAGAGTGTCGCTCTAATATGTTGTTGCATTGGCCTGTATCAATTTAAATACTTGCTAAACGTATTTTAAATCAAACACACTTTCGGGCTCTGACCCATTTCTCTCTCTCTCTCTCTCTCTCTCTCTCTCTTGTATATATATGTATGTATTACAGGTGCCCAGCCACAGGGGAGTCTTGCTTAGGATCTCTTGGAAGGAACGCGCTGCAGCTTAGGTGGGAGTTGCAGGTCTCTTGATTAGACGACTTCGTTCATTCGAATCCACTCTTAGTACTTTCACTAGTTGAGCAAGTGTAGCTCTTTCCATTATTTCATTGTTATTGGGACTTTTGTATTTCAGTTATTTCCGGTATTGTTACTATGGGATTTATTCAGATTGGATGTATGACTTTATATTTCACATGTTGACATTCGATTTACGAATGTTTTAAATTAATTGGATTGTGTTCCAGGTTTATTGTGGTGTGATTCTAAATTGTTGAAATGTTGTTAATAAAATAAATAAATCATTTTTCTTTAAATAAAATTTGGGAAGTTATGTGTAAAAATGGTTTTGACACTTAGCTTAATTATTTAGGGTGTTAAATTGGAAAATTTATTTTTATCGACAGTGATGCTGAGAATGAACCAACTGTTTACCTTGATTTAATTTAATAAAGGAGTGATCGCCCGGTATTTAATTAGGCGGGGTGTCACAGGTGGTATCAGAGCATCAGGTTCTAGTGTCCATAGGATCTGTACGGCTTATTTCACTTTCAGCTTAACGTTGTTGCTATAGAGCCCTATTTTTAGGATTTTTGTACTCTTGCTTTTACGTTTAAGTATTCAGCTATTTGAAATTTGATAATAACTGTAGACTAATAAACTTGTTCACGTTTCAGATGCCTCCGAGACGTGCTCCGAAAGATAGGCGTGCCCAGGCCGAGCAACCAGCAGCTCCGGCACCAGGCACAATGAATGCAAATGAAGTAGCCACCATTGTTGCTCAGGCGATGAATGCCGCGATAGCGGTGATTCAGCAGGCTCCCCCCCAGGTTCAGGCAGTGGCGCCAGTACCAGCACAGCTTCCGTCTGCATGGGAGAGGGTTCGGGATGCTTTTTATAAAGCGCATCCCCCTGAGTTCTCTGGTAGCTCCGATATTGTCACAGTTAGCCAATGGAAGAAAGACATCCAGCGGCATCTCCGTATGTATGAGTGCACTGACGTTCAAAAGAAGTTATTGGCTTCCTTTAAGCTGGTGGGAGCCACATTGCAGTGGTGGGAGTCCACTACCACATTGGAGGAGAGGGACACGATCCCTATTCAGTTGTTCTGGGAGCGGTTTGACCGCAAGTATTTTCCACCCGCCGTTCAGACTGAGATGACGCGAAGATTACTAAATCTGAAGCAGGAGAATCTTACTGTAGCTGAGTATGAGGAGGAGTTCAGGAGACTTCTCACCATTGTGCCAGATGATGCACCTACTGAGAGCAAGAGGATTATGTTGTTTGTCGACGGGTTAGCTTGGAGGATCCGTCAGCACCTTATTGGGAACTTATCTCTGAGTACTTTCACTGATGTACTCAATGCAGCGTTGCTACATTGCCAGGATCACTGCTTCCATCTGCAGGGAAGCAAGAGAGAAGGAGAGTCCAGCCAGCAGGGCAGGACCGGGGGTAATAGTGCCAGTGGGGCACCAGCTCATGGACAGACTCGTCAGCACGAGCAGAGTTCCCATCATGGGGACCCTGCTAAGCGATTCCGTTCAGGTGATTCTAGGCAGGGATATGGGGGCTATAGGCAGGGCCAGTACCGACAGCAGGGTCAACAACAGGGCCATCAGGGCCAACAGCATGCACATCAGGACCAACAGGGCCAGTGGCGTGGAGGTAACGGCCAACAGGGCCGTGGACAGTAGGGTCAGAGGGGAGGAAACTTCAAGGGCCGATGTTTTGGGTGCGGTAAACATGGCCATAGGCGTCAGGATTGCACAGAGGGCGATAGGGCCCCACAGCAGCAGGGAGCCCATAATGAGCCACAGAGGCCACTATTTCCACCTGCCCTCCCAGCTCCAGCCCAGGTGCCAGCCCTACCAGCCATTCCAGCAGCTCCAGTGCAGCAGGGGCAATTACAGTATGGACGTGTCTATAACATCCACCAGGCAGCAGCTCCACAGGCACCGCCCACGATTGAGGGTATGTTTCCTATCCATGGTACTATGGGTCGAGTTTTGTTTGATACGGGGGCAACACATTGTTTTATAGCTACGCATTTTGCGTAGGCCTTAGGGTTGTTAGCCACAGCAGAGAGCACAGTGACATGTGTGGACTCACCACTGGGGAGTGGGTCACTTATTTTCTTTATATGCCGGGGAGTGGGGGTAGAGATCGGTAGTTTGGTATTACCTGCGGACATGTTAGTCTTAGACATGCACGAGCATGATGTGATTATTGGTATGGATTGGCTCACAGCTTATAGATCCATGATTGATTGCTTCGGTGGGAGCATTATTTTTGCCATTCCGGGGCAAGAGATGTTTGTAGTGGCGATGCCTCGCCCAGAGGGAGGCTCGACCTCTCATTTGTATTACATAGAGGAGGATGCCTCTAAGGAGGTCGTGATTCCCTTAGATTCGATCCCAGTTGTCAGGGAGTATTCTGATGTGTTCTAGGAGATACCAGGCCTACCCCCCAGTCGATAGATAGACTTCGTTATAGACTTATTGCCAGATACGAGACCTATAGCACGCGCACCGTACCGTATGGCTCCGGCAGAGATGCGGGAGCTAAGGGATCAGATAGAGCAGCTGTTAGGTCAGGGCTTCATTCACAGAAGTACCTCACCTTGGGGCGCTCCAGTGTTGTTTGTGAAGAAGAGAGATGGTTCACTGAGATTGTGTGTGGACTACCGGGAGCTGAACAAGGTCACGATACAGAATAAGTATCCGTTGCCTCAAATCGATGATCTGTTCGACCAGTTGAGGGGAGCAACTTTCTTTTCGAAGATAGACCTGAGGTCGGGGTACCATCAGTTACGTATTAGAGAGCAGGATGTCTCGAAGACTGCTTTCTTGTCGAGATATGGGTCCTATGAGTTCAGGGTAATGCCGTTCGGACTCACAAATGCCCCAGCCGTTTTCATGGGCTTGATGAACCGAGTATTCAGAGAGTTCTTGGATTAGTTTTTCATCGTCTTCATAGATGACATCTTGATATATTCACACTCCGAGGAGGAGCATGCCGAGCACTTGAGGCAGGTTCTTCAGACTCTATGAGAGCATCAGTTGTATGCTAAGTACGAGAAGTGTGGATTCTGGTTGCGAGAGGTACAGTTCTTGGGCCATGTTGTTTCTGAGCAGGGGATAGCAGTTGACCCGAGAAAAGTGTCAGCGGTGAGGGAGTGGGGACAGCCCAAGACACCGACGGAAGTGCGTAGTTTCTTGGGGTTAGTCGGATATTACAGGAGATTCATTTGGGGATTCTCCAAAATAGCGGGTCCATTGACGAATCTGACTCGTAAGGGAGTACCATATGTGTGGGATGACGCTTGTCAGTTGGCTTTCGACGAGCTGAAGGACAAGACTACTTCAGCGCCAGTCCTTGCGTTACCGAAGCCGGGTGTGGAGTACCTGGTTTACACCGATGCGTCCTTACGGGGACTTGGGGGAGTACTTCAGCAGGAAGAGAAGGCTATATATTTTTGCTTCCCGCAAACTTAAGCCGCATGAGAAGAATTACCCCATCCACGACCTGGAGTTAACAGCGGTCGTCTTTGCATTGAGGATATGGAGGCACTATTTGTTGGGAGAGAAATTCCGTTTGTTCACAGACCATAAGTCACTGCAGTACCTGTTCACTCAGCGAGAGCTGAATATGCATCAGCGCAGGTGGTTAGAGTTTGTGAAAGACTATCAGTTCGGAATACAGTACCATCCGGGGAAGGCCAACGTAGTTGCTGATGCGTTGAGCTGTAGATCGGTAGACGATGTAGCGGACGTCTGGAAAGCAAAGTGGAAGGAGTTAGGCCACCGGGACGTAGTAGCACGTTCTTTCATATCCGTTATGTCAGTGACACCCAAGATTGTTACGAGGGTGATACAGGCACAGACCACAGACCCGTTTTGCCAGGAGAAGATTGTGCGACTTCTAGCCGAGGGTGCTGAGTCCTATTCTGTTAGTTTTGATGGAGGTTTGCGATTTAATGGGAGATTGGTGGTTCCAGAAGGAGCAAAATTACGTCATGCAGTGATGACTCATTCTCATGGGTCCCGATTTGCAGTACATCCGGGAGGCGATAAGATGTACCAGGATATGAGGAGACAATACTGGTGGAGTGGGATGAAGAAGGACATCGCCGAGTTCGTGTCCAAGTGTTCTACCTGCCAACTGGTAAAGGTGGACCACCAGAAACCGTCAGGATTGCTTCAGCCATTGGAAGTACCCGCGTGGAAGTGGGAGAGTATTTCCATGGATTTTATTACAGGGTTGCCTACATCACAGCGGGGCCACGATTCTATCTGGGTGATTGTAGACCGTTTGACCAAGGTGGCTCATTTTCTGCCGGTGCGGACAGATTATACCATGGGTCAGTATGCTCAGTTGTTCATCGCTGAGATTTTCAGATTACACGGGGTGCCCCTGAATATTGTGTCAGATAGAGACAAGATTTTCGTGTCACGTTTTTGGGAAAGCTTTCAGGAGGCTATGGGTACTGAGTTGAGGTTGAGTTCAGCTTACCACCCACAGACAGATGGACAGACAGAGCGTACTAATCAAATGTTAGAGGATATGCTACGCATGTGTGTTCTCGATTTTGGAGGAGGTTGGGAGCCACATCTTCCACTGGTAGAGTTTGCTTATAATAACTCGTATCAGTTCACGATTGGCATGGCTCCATTTGAGGCTTTGTATGGCAGGCCTTGTCGTTCACCAACTTGTTGGCTCGAAGTGGGGGATAACAAGTTGCTAGGACCAGAGGTGATTCAGGAGACCTCCACGAGGATTGATATGATCAGGAGTCGTATTCGGGTAGCCCAGGACAGGCAGAAGAGCTACGCCGATGCGAAACGGTTCTTTCGGGAGTTTAGGGTGGGGGACCAAGTGTTATTGCGTGTA
Organism: Sambucus nigra; assembly: GCA_949130495.1. Lineage (NCBI taxonomy): Eukaryota > Viridiplantae > Streptophyta > Magnoliopsida > Dipsacales > Adoxaceae > Sambucus > Sambucus nigra. The sequence continues at coordinate 359,509,171 of OX422211.1, read as the reverse complement.
TCTCCTATGAAGGGAGTGATGAGGTTCGGGAAGAAGGGGAAGTTGGCTCCGAGGTACTGGGACCATTTCCCATCATCGAGAGGATTGGGCCGGTTGCATACAGGTTGGGACTGCCAGAACATTTACATCGCATCCACGATGTATTCCACATCTCGTCGTTGAGACGATATTTTCGGGATGATATGGCCCATACTCACGTTACGATAGATGAGATCGACTTACAGCCTGATAGCTCTTACGAGGAGAGACCAGTGGCTATTAAGGACTATAGTGAGAGGAGATTGAGGTCGAAGATAGTTCCACTTGTGCGGGTCCAGTGGGAGCATCATAATGTGGAGGAATCCACTTAGGAGCGCGAGGCAGATATGCGCGAGAGATATCCAGAATTGTATTTTACCAGGTATGCCTTATTTTTCGAATTTCGGGACGAAATTCCGTTATTAGGGGGGAAGTGTGTAATACCCCGTATTTTTATGCTATATTAATTTGGGGATTTATTAAAGTTAATGTGAATGAATTATTTAATAAAAATCCGAAAATTAATTATGTTATAATTATTAACGTGACGAGAGTTAGTAATTATGGGAAATTTATTGAATATTACTAATGAGCAAAGTAATATATGTTATTGATTATATTGAATGTCACGAGTGAATAAAATGACAATTTTGGAAATTTGAATCGGGACGCGCCCGTGTCGCGTCGGGACTAAATTTTGTTAAATAAAAAGTGAATATTTTTTAAGTTGTTCGTATGGTCATTTTGAGTGCACCAACGCGTCCGGAAGGGTCGATATAGTCAGAAAAGTGTACCCGGGGGTGTAGTTTGGGTCTCGGGGCGTTTTTAGGCCTAATTAGTACCCCGGGAGGGCATTTTAGTCATTTTACATATTTGGGTAATTAAACCCACGAATTTCAGCAACCTATATCAGCCATCTAGGTTAGTCATTTAGGGTTAGAATATTCAGAAAAACCTAGTACGACCATTGGAGAAGAGAGGGAAAGCTCTCAAGGCAATTCAAGGCAAAAAAGTCACCGGTTTGCACCGCCGCCACCACCAACGCGTAGATCGCGAGAAGAGGAACGCAACCATACCAAAATCAGCCGGAAATCAGAATACCAGAAATCCCAGGCAAGTGTTTAACTTGCTATTTTCGTTGGTGCAATCTTCATATTAGTTTAGGAATGATTAGGGATGAATTATGTAGAAGAAAACCCAATTTGTGATAGGAAAAGGCATGTAGTATTGATTATATGAAAATTATGGAATCCTTACCATGTAGAGGAATATAACACACGAAATTTTGATGATATATTAGAAGGAAATTCTGGTAAAAACAGATTAGAACCATGATTAAGAAAAAACTCTAGGGTTCTTGATGATTAGATGAGATTTTGGGTTAATTATCCATGTTTAATGTTAGATATACACATGCTTTACGTTGAAAACATCTGGTATATTGATATAATGTTAGTAGTAGGATTTTTGGGACGTTTAGAATGGAAAAACATGGTTTTGGATGAAGAAAATTGGTAGAACCCGTAACTGCAATTCTGCAGATTTTCGCAGACCTGTTTGATCGATCGATCGAGCATAGAGCTTCGATCGATCGAAGGTTCGATCGATCGAGCCCCAAACCTCGATCGATCGACCCCTCCTGGCGGACTACTATTTCCCTTTGTAAATGATTTAAAAATTGAATTGTCGTGATAAAATTCTTTGGCATTCTTAGTATAATGATTTGGGAGACATAGAGGACTAGTAGGGCGTATAAATAAATGTTGGGATCATTAATATTCGACGAGAATGGTATTTATGGGATGTTTACTGTAGGGTTAGTAAATTGATACATTAAAGGGTGAGGCGCGTAAGAGAGTTACGTTGAAACGTAATAATGACACCTACTGAATTTTCTACTTAGAAGAATAAAGTCCACGAGTGTCACGAAATAAGTGAGAAAACCCTTCGAGGTAAGGTTAGAGATGAAACCTTATACGTAATACTAATAATGTGAAATTAATGATAAATGTTGTAATTATGGGTGATGAGAGGAACCTATATTAAAATGATAAAAGTGGTATTTTTTTATGATTGTGTGTACATATATTATATACATGTGAAAATCATGCCCACGCTACTTGCTATCCCTGAGGTTTTCGCACTGGGGCAGTCTTATCTCGATGGGACCTTTATGGGGGATATTGACTTGTACCCTAGAATATAGATATCCTTGGTACAGGCTATCGGATTGATAGTTCAGACGGTCCTAAGAGACGCAGGCATGTGCTATCCTCTTAGAGACTTGGAATCTATTCTTCGCCTCATCTTGTTTGTGTATAGGTATCCTTGGTACAGGCTATCGCAGTGATAGTTCAAACGGTCCTACGAGACTTGGAATCTATACTTCGTCTCAATTTTGTTTGAGTATGTGTTAATACAATTCGAGAGTGATTCCGAATTTGTATTCCCCTTAATGTGTGATATGGGGTTTGGATAGTAGAGTATGCCCGCACCATAGTTTTATTTGGGGTGCTGTTATGATATATATATTCTGTGAGTAGATATTTATATATATATATATATATGGAATTATGAAATCTGGAACTATCTACTGAAATGTGATATGTAGGACATGGTTGATGACTCAATTATAAATACTTGTTTTGAGAAAGTATAATATGTCACTGGAAAACTTTATTGATTTTATAAAGTTAAATTGCAGAACTTTGGTTACTTCTTGAGTAATCCTTTTCAAAATGGAATTGTTAAATTTTGAATCTTACGAGTAATCTAAGATAAGTTAAATTATTGGGAAGGTTAGTATGATAATATGATAAGATAAACCGTTGGGAAGGTTAGTACGATAGGTGTGCACATTAGAAGAGAGGTGAGAATTTCTCAAGAGAGTGTCGCTCTAATATGTTGTTGCATTGGCCTGTATCAATTTAAATACTTGCTAAACGTATTTTAAATCAAACACACTTTCGGGCTCTGACCCATTTCTCTCTCTCTCTCTCTCTCTCTCTCTCTCTCTCTCTCTCTCTCTCTCTCTCTATCTTGTATATATATGTATGTATTACAGGTGCCCAGCCACAGGGGCGTCTTGCTTAGGATCTCTTGGAAGGAACGCGCTGCAGCTTAGGTGGGAGTTGCAGGTCTCTTGATTAGACGACTTCGTTCATTCGGATCCACTCTTAGTACTTTCACTAGTTGAGCATGTGTAGCTCTTTCCATTATTTCATTGTTATTGGGACTTTTGTATTTCAGTTATTTCCGGTATTGTTACTATGGGATTTATTCAGATTGGATGTATGACTTTATATTTCGCATGTTGACATTCGATTTACGAATGTTTTAAATTAATTGGATTGTGTTCCAGGTTTATTGTGGTGTGATTCTAAATTGTTGAAATGTTGTTAATAAAATAAATAAATCATTTTTCTTTAAATAAAATTTGGAAAGTTATGTGTAAAAATGGTTTTGACACTTAGCTTAATTATTTAGGGTGTTAAATTGGAAAATTTATTTTTATCGACAGTGATGCTGAGAATGAACCAACTGTTTACCTTGATTTAATTTAATAAATGAGTGATCGCCCGGTATTTAATTAGGCAGGGTGTCACACGAACTTACATCCTAGAAATGCTATGATCTATGCGTTACCCTACCTAAGCGAAACGAGTATCCTAATTATATCCCTAGTGCCCAAGGCCTCTCTCAACTCCCGACATTTGCTTGGTTTCGTGCGTGGGACGTCTCGCCAAAGCGAAATCCAGACAAGGAACCCTCCCGTTACACTACTCCCTCGCGTTGTCGGTTATCGAGATATAACGATTTAAGGCACACCAGCGGGACGTCCTAAATCTTACTAAACTAACCTACAAATGCATTCCTTCTATCTTATCCTTTCGCCCATACGAAAGGAAACCTAACTAATCAAAGTGCCTACTCTCTGTAGGAACACTTCTTATATCACACCGATCACAGATTTCCTCCAAATTTGCCTTCTTATTAAGGCCTAGCTATTATCCTCAACTCAATTTCTCTAGGTCCTACTCCACCCAACTACTTGTGGCGAGAGGACCAATTTAGTGCTTTTCCATAGCACAATATTTCCATAAGCATACCATCATCACAGGGCTCATAGTCTATAGTGGTTCATCCACACTATAAGACTAACCCCCATCCTTGCATCCTATAACAGCTCTCCACGCCTGACGCCGTTAAGAGTCATGTGTGGAGTGTCTCGTAAAGCGAAATCCAAACAAGTAACCCCTCCACACATTAAAACTTGACTTCGTCGGTCACGGAGTCCCGTTATTTCAGACATGCAACCGGGATAATCCTATCCCTTATCAACAAAAGGTGGTCTGAACTCCTATCTCTAACTAAGAGTCACACCACCCAGCGCTCGCACTAATTCTAAGTCCTTGCGCAAACCAGCACTGAGCTAAATATTACAACTCAACAATGATCATGTGGGCCTTAAATTATATCTATAAGGTTGCCACATATACCAACCAAAATAAGGAAGCCTCTACTCATCGAGGTCCCATCAATCCATAATAATAAAGTTGAACTCAACCTTTATCAAGGTGAGACACCACAATAATAACCTGTTCCCTCCAGGAACCATGGGCACGATAGACTTGCCATCATTAGCCTTCTATCGCTCCGATATACCATATACCTCATACGTATATATACAAAATATAAACACCCGCCTTTATGACGAGTGAAAGAAAACAAAATTCCGCTATCGCGAAAAACACATAAACCTACATTATTATGTTATCGAGACCAAATATAGAGCTCAAATTACACACACGAGTCTAGGGCTATCGGACGCCACAACTTCATCTAGCCACACCTCTTACTAGAATTTCTTAACTCTAGGCCCCATCTGGGCACCCTAACCGTGTCCTTTATTCCTACCGGGAAAGGACTAATCGTGTGGCTCCGCACTCCACAATACCATTTTCATCGCTGGTCTTCCTGACCATCATGGAGTTGTCAACACCATCTGACTCTATAGCCTCGCTCCTTACAATCACCCTACTAATCCTCTTAACTCCTTTGTTAAAAGGAAATTCCACCACCGGTTCACACAATCCTAGAACGAGCACGCAAAGGATTACTAAAATCTTCTAATATGGCAGGAGAACGAAATCTCACAAGAAAAATCAACAATTTTATTCCTGGGGGCTCTATATCAAATCGAGAGCAACGCAGAAAGCGTAGTACGTCCGCACAGATTCCTAAGGACACTAGAAACTGATGCTCTGATACCATCTATAACAACCCGCCTAATGGGATACCGGGCGATCACTCCTATATCAAATTATAACAAGAGTTACATATGGATCATTCTTAGCATCACTGTCGAAAATCCATTTAATTACTAATATCCTATTAGGCGAGCGTTAAAAACTTTTACTTAACTACTCTTTTTAAACAATTAATATGAAACATCCACAAGTTAATGCGTAAATGAAACTGAAATGAAAATGAAATGAAATAAAATAACCGAACACTCGGTTCAAATATACAACCATATCGAATATCGGGCAAAGAATAAATAAAATCAGTTGGACCATTGGCCCGAATGTTTGTACAATACCTCCTATCTAGAGTGCAAGAAAAGAAGCGTCTACCGAGAACCCGCAAGCATCCACAGCTGCTGCAGCAGCCGTCTGACTCGAAAGAATTTCCATCCAGGCGCCCCTATGTCTGGACACCTATATATATATATAATATAAAAAAAGAAAGGAGAGTAGATAGACGGGTCAGAGCCCGAATTTTGAAAATATTTTGCAAGTGCATAAATGCTTTATTTTTAGAAAAAAATAGTTTAATCTCATATTTAAATTGGTATCGCACTCCCATGAGATACCCCTCACCTCTCCTCTAGTAGTGCACTCCTAGCGCATCCCTCTAAAACATCCTAGTCAAGCTACCCTGCTAGACTAGTCTATCACCCAACCACTATCAACCCTAGATAGTCCAAGAAATGTACTAAGGGCTAAACTTCACCCCAGTCTCAACGCTATGCCATGTTCGTGCGTGGGGTGTCTCGCAAAGCGAAATCCAAACAAGGAACCCCCCGATACACTACTACGCGGCACGGTCGATCGTCGAGATCCGCCAGTCCCTCAGTACAGAAAGATATATATAAATATATATACCATAAGAATTTATAATATAAGAGCACTAAGGATTAAACTTCTCCCCAGTCTCAACACACTGCCATATTCGTGCGTGGGGTGTCTCGCGAAGCGAAATCCAAACAAGGAACCCCCCGATACACTACTATGCGGCAAGGTCGATCATCGGGATCCATTAGACCCTCGATACTCGATTCATCCATATATACATATTCATATTTTACCATAACCATCCGGATCTATCTCCCGGACTGAGGATTCATATACAAAGTATTTATCAATACTTATTATTTTTATCTCAAAACCTCCCATTTCCCTTCTCATATCCAGGAAATGTATTTAAAAGCCAATTCATTATCATGAATTGCTTTAACAAATCATATACCTTTTTAAAAGTCAATTTTATTATCATAAAAATGCTTTTCCTTTATATGTCATCCCATTTCCCTTTTTATACTCAGGAAATGTACCCCAAAGCCATTTCCATTATCATGAAAATGCTTTGATCAAATCATGCTTCCACATCCCTTCTTCCATCTGGGAGTGTTACCGAAGCCAAAACTTTATCCCATTTCCCTTTTTATACTCAGGAAATGTAAATTAAAGCCAATTTATTATCATAAATTGCTTTAATAAAACTAAGACCGCCCCTCCGGGTTTCCCCACTGGACGCGCCCCTAAATGGCTATCATCTTCCAGGGCCTATCTATACAAGACAACCTGGGAACCTACCAACGTCGGGAAGCGGCCATATTGCCTGCGAAAAAGTCAGGACCACACCCGGAATCCCCTAACCAGCGCAGTAATACAAATGCCCATATGGCCTAGGGACTATATCCACCCTGCTCAATAGCCAGGGGGCTTCACCACAACGCACGCAATTTCCCTTATGATAGCGATTTAGGGAGGTGTGTAATCCATATTTTATCAATTATGAAAAACATTTCTCTTTCCATTTTGAAAATATTCATTTTTATATTTTCAAAATCATTTACATCATAACATATATGTATACATACCTAAATCACACAGTATATACATATCCTATATATTCCTCCTAGAATATATAACCGGCCATAATGGCCTATATCATCTAGCGACGACCATAATCCCAAAGATTCCCTCCAGGAATCATAATCATGCATTTATATAAGCATGATACTAAACCCAAAGTATTCCCAAGCATTCATTAAATCCATACCCCAGATTGTACACTAAATTAATCCGAGGTTCCTTATTTCATCCCGGGGTTTATTAACCCTCAATACCATTATCTAGGAGTCCTAATGTGATATCTAGAATCCTCGATAATAATCTCCAAAACCATAGTTTAAATCTACCTAAACTTTAAAAGGAGAAAACCTTAAAATTTTTCCAGGACCGAATCGATTCGGCCTGCCTGAATCGATTCGGCTTGTCCGAAAATCCTAAATCTGCTTAAGGTTTTATATATTACCCAAAACCCAAAGTTTTACTCTCTCATCAAGTCCTTTAGAGGTCCTAACACTCTATATGAGAACCCCCAATATTTATCTCTAAATAATTCTAGTCTTAATTTCTGACTAACTATTTTGATCTCGGACAGCTTTCCGTAGAAAAATCACTATAAATCCTAAAAAAATCAAAAAAATACGCGGTCGGCGCCCACGCGACCGCGTCGAAGAGATATACAAATTTAATTTTTTGACCAAGAGCCGAATCGATTCGTATCAGGCCGAATCGATTCGGTTAACACGCAGGCCACTATTCATCATCTTCAAAAAATTTCCAAACCTCCATTATTCTCCATTTTTGTTGTTTCTAACCTCAACCAACAACTCAATAAACATCTAATCTAGGTTTTACAACCAACACAATAATTAATTTAGGGTATTAACCCATATCATTTAGATTTGAACCCTAAATCCTTAAAACCTAGTTTTTGGTATTTCTCCCATTTCAATTCCATTTTATACTCCATTAACATGATTTTAATACTAGAAATCATTAAGAGTTTACATTTCATCAATTTGTAAACTCATATCCAACTTTTACCAATTTTATTTTAAGGGTTCTAACCCTAAAATCATGTTTTTACCAAATGTGATATGAGATAATTGCACAAAATGAAATAAAGCAAGTAAACACTTGCCTGGATGATGAAATCCGACGACCTCGAGCCGAATCCCGCGGAGTTTGGCCGGAGTTTCCCCCTTTCTCCTCTTTTCTCTCCACCTCTCTCTCTTCTCTCTCTTTTCTTTCCTTCTTTCTCTTTTTCTCCCACTCTCCCTCTTTATAAAGAAAGAAAAAGGGTTTAAACCCTTAAAACCCAAAAACGACTCGTTTACCCAATTACGAGTTACTTTTACCTCTAAAATTACCCAAAACTTAATTTCGACAATCGGACACTCTTTTACGACTATCTCGGACATTCCGAGACTCATGGCACAGTCGAAATTTCCATCCGAGGTACTTGACCGCAAATCACTATTCTAACCCAAAATAATTAAGTGCGGTCTTCTACTCAAAATTTTACCTCTTTTGTCGCTATACTCCACGGCGACATATAATTAAAATATAGCGACCTATATAGTCCCAAAAGAAATTACGATACCCATCGAAAATCATTAAATCCTCAAAAATCCCAAAAATTACTATTTCGAGAAATTCTCCAAATTCCAAATTATGCTTAATTATGGAATTTAATTGTCTCCAAAAGGGCGGGTTGTTACATGACGGACTTATTAAAAATATGTCCTTACAAATCTCCCCCTATGTCTATGCCGGTACATACATAAAAACATCCGAATTATCAAAAACCAAAATGCCTATACAAATCTACCCTCCCATGAATCCCAAAACTGAAAAGGTAAAATTTGCAAGTTCTCAAATTTTTCTTCAACATCAACACTCTCAAAGTTTTTCTCATCAGGGTCTGCAACATCATGATCTTCAATCTTTGTACCTACACACATGAGATAAAGCAAAAACCTTCGTGACGCATCGAGTTTGAAATGTTATAGGAATAAAGCATTAATAATCAAATCTCCCCCATAATGTAAGAACTCCCCCATGACTGATAATTCTTTCTCCCCCTTTTTATGATGTCCCCAAATAGACAGATAAGAAGAAAAATAAAAAACATGGAGTGTCACGATAAAATTCATAGCAAACAAGGATCAAGCTACGCGCATGCAAAGGAGTATCTCACAAATTTCACAAACTATTTTTGGATTTTTCAATTTTTTATACAAAAATAAGATACCACTTTGAAAAATATAATACAACAATCACACAGTGGATTTAAACTCAAACAACCAAGTCATGGAAACGAAATGAATGGGTGTGAACACATTCGATAGGTAAATCAACTCAATCAATCATATGTGCACGATGAATACGTGTACCCCTAACGAATGAACAACAAAAGAATCCTTAGGTGTGAAAATTTGTTGAATTTAGATGACATCGTCTTATGAAAATCAACGAATCAAAGTCAAGTGATTTCCACACCAATAACGTCCAAAACTATTTAGCGCTTTTTCAAGATTTTCAAGGACGTGCAAACCCGTTATAAAATCTCCAACCAAACTCCCTCATATATATTTTCTTTTAGAGGTAATCTAAATTCTCAAACTGTGGAGAATTGGTGCAAAAACCTAAATGGCCCATAATTGGCATGAATTTCTTTTTATTGCCTTTAAATTTTTTCGGGCTCTTCTAAACCTCTTTGGATCCCGGATAATAAAATTCCTCAATTTTTTAGGTCCAAATTAACGGTGGCTTAGTATTCGCAAAGGCAAAGTGAACCTTTCGCAACCCTTCCCCGTTTTTAAATGAAGCACACAAACTCGCAAAACGGTTCCTATATGCACAATTTCCTTATCAAAATTTATCGCGCTTGGTTCATTTTAAGGGAAAGATTGAAGTGAAAACACCCAATCAACATGTGATAAGACAAGCACAATAATCAAACAAATCCGTGCATGTATGCAATAAAGGAAACATGAGTCAAACATGTAGGAAGTAACACTTAATTACATTTTAATGACTCCAAACATTATAAAGCACAAGGACGAATTGACCTATTGCCTCAAAACACTATCAAATAGTCACATATAAAATGGAATGATGTTGTGACTCGGTCATCCTAAGTGTCCATCCATAAACGGTGCAAACAAAATACAAAAATCTTTTTGGATTTTCTCAAAATTTTTGTCAAAATAAAATCTTTTTGTATTTTTCAGAAGCAAAAATCTACACAAAAAGTACATGTCACAACGCTAGCAAAAATATATCAAAAAGCATAACTAGCGTATGACAAACATGCAAACACAATCATCTATATGATATGGCAAGAGAAGAATCATGGGCAAGCAAATGAGAATCACCTATTCTAAAATCTAGTGTATCCAAAAGTGATTTCCTAACCCAAATAGATGTGAAACGTCGTGTAGGGGATTTGGGAACCACGGGAACACTAGACATAAACTTCCTAGGACATTTTCCAATATCAAAATAAAAACTTCTAAGGTGACCTTTCCTACCACAATATGAACATGTGTAAACGGGTGGAACGACACCTATGGGTTGACCTTTTCTAACATCCTTGAAATTGGTTGACCCTCTAAAATAAATAATAGTTTTGGCTTTAGCATTATAAGCATGAGAATAAGATGAGCCATTACCATCACTATCAAACCTACTTGAGTCTGTCAAATTATTTTTTAACTTCAAAATTTTTGACTCAAGCAAAGAATTAGACTCTTCCAAAGACAGGGATTTCTTTTAAAATTTTCAATTAAACTTAACAGTTTATCACGCTCCCCCTCAATTAAAACAAACTTATTCCTAAGAGTCTTTTCACGTGCCGTAAAATCATCGATTAATTTTTTATCCTCGATGGCACAAACGGGAACCCTAGAATTTTTTAAGTCCTTCAATTCATTCTCTAAAACTAGGACTTTATCATCACTTTTCTTTTTGGCAATTTTCAAAGAATCAAAATCAATACACAAATTACCAAAGTGCTCACGACAAATATCAGTTTGAGTTTGAAACGCTTGCAAATATTCAATCTTACTTTTAAAGAGATAATTTTCTTTTTCCAAAACTTTAATTCTTTTGCAAAGTTTTAAATTCAAACTTTTTAATTTTTCAGCACGGTCGTGGACTTTTTCAAGAATAGGCTCCTCATTAAATGGGCGTACCATTGAAAAAATTGCGATTTTTCACAAAACTGATTTAAAAAAAAAAAATCAATATCACACGATTTTGCGAAAAATAGGAATACGCGATAAATTAGCGTAACCCGCTCTGATACCAATTTGACGACATGAGAAGTCAAATTGTATCAAAAAATAAATCCTTGAAAAAAACAGGATCACGCTATAAATTAGCGTAACCCGCTCTGATACCAATTTGAAAAATGCGAGACTGTGTGATAATTGATTAAATTCGCAAATTTCTACGATGGCACACTTATTTAATTAGTCTCTATTTTTAAACCAAATTAATCCAGTCCCTAAACATGCATCTAAAAGTGCGTGTGTCAACCCATAAATAAATAAAGCATGTGACACAAATATTCAGGAAAACTCCCCAAAGGGGCAAAACCTTTTATTTCACTATAATTTTGTAAGAAAACGGCTTACACGGATTACTATGAAATAGGGTGACATACGAAATACCCGCAGGTATCGGTTCCGATGTCGGCGGCTGAAACTTTTCCTTTCCAGGAGGGCAGCAGTGAAGAAGAGAAACGGCTTCTCCACAAGATGTGAGCTTTATAAGGACTCCCTCCACAATAGCACGCGGCTGTCGGTTGTAGAGCTCTCCCCACAAAGTATGAACAAAAACAAAATATGTTCTTGGGTTCCACAAAACAATTCACACAAAAGTAATTGGGATTTTGTGAATTAGAAATAAAATATTTGAACCCTTAAAATTATTGGAGAAAAACTTTCTGCCAAAAGGTATTGAATTAAAACTAGGCAGGTATACAAAAGTTTCAAGAAGATAAAACACTTTAAAGCTGAAACTGTTCTCCATGAAATACAAAGGCTGGCAGACCTCTTTTATAGGAAAATTGAGTCGGTCAAAGGATCAGGATGAAGTCAAACGTGTCAGCCAAAAGCAGGGTCGTTCGAACGAGAACCCCATCTCGTTTGAACGAGATCGTGTATCGTTTGAACGACTACGCGCGACATCCCATGTCGTTCGAACGAGATTGAGATCTCGCTTGAACGACCTTAGCGTCGAAATCGAGGTACGTTTACTGCTGTAGCAGATTTTCACGAACAATTATAAAACCTCTTTAAAAAAAAAACATTTATAAAAACAATTTTTATAACAAAGTTTATTTAAAACCCTTTTAAAAATATCCCAACACTCTTAATATGAAATGTAAATGAAACTTTAAAACAATATCTTACCAAAGTTCATATTGTTGGGGTTGAATGTTGAAGGCAACTAGTAATTCGGATCTGTCTTTTGTAGATGCAATCTTCACAATTCTTCGACGACTTGTAGCGGTATACGACATAATTAATTGTGACGGACTTATTAAAAATATGTCCTTACAACACTTCTTTTTATCGAAATTACCCTTTGTACACACCAAATTTACCTTAGTATTTTCCCTAAAATCACCTTTTAACACACGCAAGTACCGTGTTACAAAATACTTATTTTTCATTGAAAACCTTTCATAAAAATACTCTTGTGTTAATTATGGGACCTCTTTAGGTTATTTAATTACCCATTTAATGACTTCACTTTACCATTCCTTTTACTTATTGGACATTAGTTAATTTTCTTACATTACTTGTCCACATTATCCTTTAATTGGAACATTTATTAATTTTACTCAAGTTAGGTTGTCATTTATTATATTTGCCATAAAACCACTTTCTTGGCATGTTTCACTTTCATGATCTTTTTCTCGTAATCCTCCAAATAATCGAGTACTTTAACAGGCTCTACGCCACCGGCTACGCTGCCGTATGCTCTGGCCAGGGTTTTTGAATTTTTCACCCTAGGGCTCTGGGCCCTTCTTAATTCTTTTTCGGTCTCATCCGTGTCCATATTAATGTGTTTTAAGATATATCAAATGTTCACATTATTCCATTTTTACCAGTCGAAGTCAAAACCTTGAGTTTTACCCCACCTTGTGTTACACTTTAAAAATCACCATTTCTTGTCCTTTATAATCTTACATTGATTTTATCCCAGAAATCACTTTCATTTAGAACTATTTGTGTAACCTCATTTCCAATATCTTGATTTCGTAAAATTGTTCCACTTTGTGTAAAATTTCCATTTTACCCATTTATTTCCAAACTTGTATTTTTCTTATTTTACTAAAAATATTACTAAGTTTCACATACCAACTTCTCAATATTTTTACTTATTAACATTCATTTCACACTTTAGAGTTAACACCCTTTTAAAGTTGGAAATCTCTTTATTTCATTACTTTCTTTACTTAAAAAACCCCTTTGGTATTTTGGAGACTACATTACAGGAAAACATCATTTCCCCCTCATTTTTACATGTTGTCTAGAAATACCCACTTACCACATTTCTATACTTTTTAACACACTTTAAGAGCAGAAAATTTTATTTTCTTTATTTCATATTTAAACCCAATGAAACCTTCATTAAGCTTATTTATATGCTCATCATCAAAATTCTACAAGTTTATATACACGAGGGAATGGATTTTAAGTCCAAAAATCCTATTAAATGGGTTTAACACATGGTTCATTCTAGAAATTTCATAATATTTGTATAAATATGCTTTTCAAGATCAAAGGCATTTTTTTCTTCAAAAATTGAGTAAATGTCTCTATATATAAAAATCCCAATTCGAGTATGAAAATATGGAGATATTTATTTTTAAAATGTTTTCAATAAGAGAAATATCGTTTCAAAAATTTTATTCCATAAAATGTTTAGATATCAGGATTTTTGAAATATATCATTTTCCTCAAAACTATTGGAATCGTTTAAAAATTATTTTTCACAAAATCATAAGAAATAACTTTCTTAAATCATATATGCATCCTAGTCTTACAAATTCTAACTATAGAATCAATGCCATGAAAAAAACAGAGTTCTTAAGCTAAGAGTAGAGATTCCCACCTCAAATAATCTCCAACAATGGTGGATGAAGTGTAAACGAAGATGTCAACCTCACAGCTCCTAAGGTGGACTTAAAGAGGTTGCCTAGCTCCACAGGGTTGTCTTATTGAAAGCAACATGAACCCCCCTTCAAACTCAATAATTTCTTCTTCATCTTCTCTCCAAAATCCCCCAATAACACCACCAAAATTCATAACTTTTCCCAAAATTGGTGTAGATGGGTTTATAAGGCTTAGATATGTGGGAAACTATGAAGTACATGGGTAGTTTAAAGTGGAGGTGGTGGTGCTAGGGTGGTTTATTGTGTAGGGACTCTTAAGAGCTAGAGTGAGTAGATCTAGAGATAGATAGATAGATAAATAGAGAGAGAGAGCAAATCTGATTGGAATATCCCAAATGAATAAAAGATTCACTTAAATACCCCACAAACTCTAAGGGTTTAATTCTCTAAATGTCCCTTGACTCAACCTTTTATCCATTGGTCCATTAAGAATTTATCCAAAGTTTTGATGTGAGTCATTAAGAGCTCGAGACGTCATCCAATTCGACGATCCATGTTGTGACAGCACATTAAAATGTGTTGAATTTCAAAATTTTGTCCGATCGTTTGAACAACATTGAGACTCATTCGAACGAGATCCCCTCTCATTCGAATGAGAGATCTAACGAGGTATAAACATGGCAAAATTATAGGGTTAAAATGGACGTGAGTTGTACCTCGTTCTAATGGAAAACACCCTCTCATTCTAACGATGGTGTATCTCGTTCGAACGCAAGAATTCTAATGAGATTTCAGAAAGCGAGGGAAATCAAACGATAATGGATTTTGTTTGAATGACTGCCAAAAATCTCAATATTAACTTTTAGGCCATTAAAACTCTAAATAAATTGTGTCAGGGCCACTAAGTTACCCAAATTTGACTTATGGACCAACTCATCAAGCCCAGAGCCTAATTGGTCATACCAAGTGATCGAAGTCGTGGGTCAGGTGTTGTATTCTTCCCTCCTTAGGTAATTTTATCCTCAAAATTATCAATCCATCAATTCCTTAAATTTTTGGGGTTATGAACTCTTATTCTAAGTCATAGAAGTCCTCAATCACTAATAAGTCATCATATGCCCTTTCACAAGGGGATGTCACCAAGGAACTCAACATGAAACATGTTCCAACGCTCACCTTCAGGCTAGCCCTTAAAATTACAAAACAGTCCTCGAGTCTCCACTTACTCAATCATCGTTCAATAAAGTCGTAAGGCTTATTTGCTAATACCCAAAGTAAACCTACACCTTTATTAGTGAAACAATCTCAAGTGATCGACACTCATCTAAGAGTAGACGACATACAACTAATCTCCCAATCAATTATCATAATTGTTTTAATTTTTTGGACTACATATCCCGAGTATCCTCAAATTCTCAAGCCTTCCTGACCAAGAAAATTTAGTTAAACTTGATACTAACCTCTTATAACTAGTCACTCGCTCCAGGGAACGACATACCAACTAAGTCAAAAATTGTGCATCTAAATAACAACCTTCCACAAAATCCTTCCATGCACTTCCTGGGATAATTCTAGGCATTTAACTATGGAATACTCACTCTAGTATTACACCAATCCACTCATTGTGGAAAAATAACACCGTGTGCTATGTTTTCTCGAGTTGTGACACTATAAGGTGTCCTTAAATCATTATCTTTCCCTTTATACCCAGAGCCGCTAATTGCCATGTTGGTCAATCCATAATATCATTAATCTTAAAGAAAATAAATACTTCTAGCAAACTGTGTGGACGAATGCGCAACCACAGGTACACAAAACCTTGTGCAATACAAAATGATACTTTAGACAAGGGTGCACCTAGTTACTGAGATGCCTTGACCATTCCAAGTCCAATCACACTCTACTTAGCCAACCTGCACCGTATCATAACATGATACAATCTCCAACTACCATAACCGAGGGGACACAGTCTTCGACTACCAAAATTGAAGGAACATAATGAGTTAGGGAGAATGAACAACCGTTCTGAGAGAATTCCATTCGCACATAATGGACTATGGTTTACGAAGGGGAGCCTACGCCACACGCTTTGAAGTTTATGACTCCTCCTAAACTTTCTTATTAGATCCTAAATTTTCCACACATCCTTGCTCGAGTCACCAACCGTGATGAATCGGATCACGAACCATTAATCCCTATGAGACGAAAACAACACAGGAACCTATTATCCCTTGGGAAGTCCATGCTGGGCTTCCCTCCTTATGAGTGACGCCTCCCTCTTTCATCTCCTGCCAATACTAACCATTCTAGTTGATGAGTGGTAAACCCCTTTGTCAATGCCGACTTTATCATTTCTCAAGTCACCGTGATGTCGCGACCAACTTATCACGCCAAGGTCAATATTATCTTTATTGTACCATGATCATATCCCGGACAACTCCCCAGATAGTACCCCACTAAGAGAAACATTCATCTTATTATAAACTCTATTGACATATGGTCGTCAATGTGCCTATCTCCAGATTCTACCCAATCAAATTTAGGTGATGGACATACCGATCGCCATTAACACTATAGGGATAGAAAGTACTACATATGTCCACGTTTCCTAATCTGTATAAGTCTATCAAGACATTCCTAGAAATAATCCTTGTCCTTCTAGGTATATTCTAACTTAAAGTGTCGACACATATCGATATCCTAATCATGCTTCGATATTCCTTTCGGGGTGCTAATTTCATGTCTTTAACATGACATCATCAATCTAAGTCCCAAATGCATTTCCTAGTACTCCTTAAAATTAAGTACTACACTTTCCACACTAGTCATTCTATGACAATTGAGCATCACTCCCAATCATCACACAAGCTTTTATTTTACCTTAGAAGGTCATATCACCCATTTGTTCAAATTCAAATGATAATACCAAGGATGTACACTATTCGACTCTATAAAATTTGATTGATAACCTGACATCATCACATGACCCTTAATATGATCATCATTAGAACACTAGCACTCCATGATTTCGAATTTGACAGGTTCCCAAAGGGTACCAACCTGACAAGATTTCATCACCTTTGATCCTCTTATCGTAGGTTGATACGGCGAAAATATTGCGTATTTCACCCATTAACCTACGCGTTATTAGCCCCTTCGCGTACCTTAAATCCTATATTTATGTTCGTTAACCAGACACCTCATATTTGTGTGTGTGTGTGTGTGTGTATATATATTCTTTGCAGGGGTTAATTGAGTTTTTATAGCTATTAAAGTGCTTAGCGTGAAGTTTCGTCTCTTTTCGGTGAAATTACGTCGACATTTGCAGCTTCAGGGGCATTTTAGTAATTTCATCATTCGAATTTTAATCCCAAATGCTTCACAGAAGTTGAATCCCTTTGATTTCTCTTCACGTGGGCGCCAATGATGCATGAATTCGAGTTGTATCGAAGGAGTTATGGCAGTTTTAGGATGGTTTTGACTTCAAAAGCACACTCAAGGTAACATTCAAGGGAATTTTCGTCATTTCATAATTTGGTTTTTTGGCTTAATGTATGCTTGGATGTTGTGTCCCTCTGAGTTATCTCCGTGTAGCCTCTGATTGTGCCTAATTTTGAATTATAACCAAGAAGTTACGACATTTTTAGTAAAGTTGGACAAAGCAGAGAATTGCAGATTGTCATGTGTGAATCGATGCGTACAAGTCTGAATCGATTCGATTTGGCACCAGAACCTACATTTTTATTTCCCCTATTTTCGAATCGATTCGGTTCCTTCAGAATCGATTCGGTCCCCTGTTTTTCCAGCTTTCTTATTTACTAGTTTTCCACTTGGGTTTTGTATGTAATAACTTTCTCTCAATTTTGAGAGGTTATATTCATTTTAACTTAGATTCAAGGGTTTGTAAGGGGATCACTTCACCCTCCTCCCCATTTTCTTTGGGTATTTGCCAATTTTGTAAGTTATTATTATTATTTGGTAAAACAAGGAAATACAACTAATGAAGATGATGAATAGTAATAATAACTTACAAAATGGGCAAATACCCAAAGAAAATGGGGAGGAGGGTGAAGATCTCCCCTTACAAACCCTTGAGTCTAAGTTAAAATGAATGTATCATCTCAAAATTGAGAGAAAGTTATTACATACAAAACCTAAGTGGTAAACTAGTAAATAAGAAAGCTGGAAAAATAGGGGATCGAATCGATTCGGAAGGATCCAAATCGATTCGAAAATAGGGTAAATAAAAACGTAGGTTCTGGTGCCAAATCGAATCGATTCGGGCTTTTACGAATCGATTCGCACCTGACAGTCTGAAATTCTCATCTTTGTCAAACTTTACAAAAAATGCCGTAACTTCTTCGTTATAACTCAAAATTAGGCGCGCTCAAAGGCTACGCGAAGATAACTCAGAGTGCTATAACATCCATGGAGACATTAGGCCAAAAACCCAAATTGTGAAATGATGAAAATGCCCTTGAATATGCCCTTGAGTGTGCTTTTGAAGTCAAAATCATCCTAAAAATGCCATAACTCCTTCGATACAACTCGGATTCATGCACCGTTAGTGCCCACGCGAAGAGAAATCAAAAGGATTCAACTTCGTGAAGAGTTAAGGGTTAAAACTCGAATGGTGAAATTACTAAAATGCCCCCGAAGCTGTAAATGTTGATGAAATTTCACCGAAAAGCGACGAAACTTCATGCTAAGCACTTTAATACCTACTAAAACTCAATTAAACCCTTAAAAGTGTATATATATATATATATATATATATATCCAAATTCGAGGTTGTCTGGTTAACGATCATAAATATAGGATTTAAGGTACATGAGGAGGCTAATAACGCGTAGGTTAATCGGTGAAATACGCAATATTTCCATCGTGTCATAGGTATGCCCAATTGATTTCTCAATATCCACATCTTTTCCATTAGGTACTCACTAAGGTACTACCAAATAAGTCTCCACCTATGGTGTGCTTTAACCGTTGAACCACTCTAGGCATCAAAATAAGTCGATTTCTATTCCTCGATGATGCCACACACAATCAATCTCAAGGACACTCCAAGGACACTCCAAGGACCTCCTTAAATCATACCCACATTAAAATCACCTCGCATTTCGTCATCACTTAGGCTGCTAGAACGGGTCACGGTATTTAGATAAGAATCACATTCCCTTTTTGTTTGAAACTCTGGCATAGGTTTAACCTTTGGATCTCTCCTCGAGATCCAATAAAGGTTTGAAAACCTTCTTCCAAACAATTGATGCCATAAACCACATAATGACACTACTAAGACTTTTGACATGATATAGGACGTCGTACACAACCTATAAGCCTCTGAGTCCATACTATCAATGTCACTAGGGATCCTATTCCTCAAAAGTTGCATCATATTCTCTAAAACCATATCATGGAAGACTATCTAGGGTTCACTCTTACATCACTTCAACCCATCATTGTTAAACACGTAACATACTAACCACTAATGGACAGTAACTCTCATCATAGCTTACGAGATACAACTTTCAATCGATAATTACCAAGGCCCTTACCTATAATGATAGTACCCTATCAGCTATGGCTGAGTACACATCCCCAAGCGATGACTAACATGGGTCTACATGGCCACTGAATAGTCAAATGCTTATGACATTACACTACCCCTAAGATCAATTTTTCCTAGTCACATCATCATTATCAACTACCCGTAAGTACCTAACCAAGGAACCTAATTCATCCTTATCATAAAGTCAATATTCCCAAGACATGACACTCTAGTCACCTATCCTCCAGATTTGGCTTTACATAATTCATGTCACTAATTCAGCGAACGTTATTTACCTTTGTTAACACCTAAGCAGGCCTCTCACATCATCAAGGGTTTACACAAAAGCACCCCACACTAAAAAATGCAGTGTCACCACTATTGGCTTGCAGAGACACTTGCAAATTAATAACATGTCTGGATCAGAAGAGCGAAGGCTATTAATGACAACTAACTTGGACACACATTGTCTGTCGTGATAATCTCCTTAACTTTATCGTAGAGAACACAAATTGAAACCATCATCTGTCTAGCGTGACCGAAACAAAACTAACATTGACATCGAAAGATCCACTACTTACCTCACCACAAGTAAGAACCATCGCCCGAATTCAAATCATTTTTCCAAAAAACTTATTATATTTTAAGCAATTAAAGGGGCTACAAAAGACAAAAGCCTTTGCATTAAAATCCATGATTTATTATGAAAAGAACCTAAAAGGATTATAGTCACATAAAAACAGAAGTGCCAGGCCATTTAGTTTGAACATTGATGCTTCATTACAAATGAGCATTAATTTCTTCAAAATAATTGAGAGCATTACTGCTATATGTGACATTTTAAGTCAAAGATCAACGGGTTTGCACAAACTATAAAAATCTCGAAAAAAACATTACATAGTTTTAGGCATCATTGGTGTAAAAATCACTTGCGGTATTGATTTTTTGATTAGCTTAAGCCAATTTCATATGAGTTCATAATTTTTTACACCTAAAGTAGACGCTGAGATCATTCGTTAATGGTATCTCATTCTTTCATGCACATGTGTTATGCTTGTCTACGTTTATTAACCTATGAAATATGTTCACACCCCTACATTTTTTTCCATGATTCGGGTATTTTTATGTTAATTCACGGTGTGTTGTTTTTGTAAAATTATGTACTTGAAATTTTTGAAAAATTTCAAAAAAAGGTTGTTGAAGCCTTTGAGATTATTATTACATGTGCGTTATATATATCTTTTGTGATGATATTTCCTTCACATTCGTGATTCTTTGGTTTAGTGATTGTGTTTTTACTCCTTTTTCTATTACAAACAAAAAGGGGGAGACTTGATAAGTTTAATTTATGGGGGAGAACTTAATTACGAGTTTTATCTCTATTTTAAACTCTATGCGCATTGTTGTATGTAAAAATTATCCCCCCATGTAAATCAATGAATAACAGACACTTGTCATTATATGTGGCCATTTATCTATCTTGATCAGCATCAGAGGAACCTAGTAGGCTGGAAGGCCGACCAACTCTAGAATTTGAACCATCAGGAATAACAAAAGTTACTCGGCTGGAACGATGATCAACACTGAATACCAAGAGTCATATTTATTGTATACAGATGTAAATGCCTAGAAATATAAAGGCATTCCATCCCTAGTGTTCATTAATATAAAGTTTCCCTTAGCTCAAGGGTACAATTTCAATCATTATCAAGAACATCATACTGAGTTATTGTAGTCAACATAAATAAAACTAACAGTGGATGTAAGCTTTATTCATAGTCGAACCGCTTTAAAAATCTTTGTCACTTGTGTATTTCATTAGATTTATCTTATTTTCATGATTATAAAATTATATCACATTCCATTTTTAGATATCAATAGATTGTCACCGTCTATGGGAATAGGTGCTGGTCATTGTTCTCTACCTCATATATTTCTTTCTTCATTCTTTGGTTTGAAGAACGATTGTTGTTACTGAAAGTAGCTTGGCAGCTGGAGGAAATAATACAGATATTTCTGCTCCCTCTAGTAAGACATACCTCCAGAAGATCCTATTCAATTTGGCTAAATGAAAGGAAGCTATGCAAGAGTCAGTCAGACAATTGTCTCGTACGATACAAGATGAATCTTCTAATTTTAGGAGAGACATGCCACCTCCACTAACCAAAAATGAAAGGAGTTACTATTATTGGTATTCTCATGACATCTCATGATCAACGGATTACTACGACGATAGATATTTTCCAAAGAGAGGCCCACTGTGCTAGAGAGGCTGAGTAGGGAATCTTCTTTTGATCGCCTAGGTCCCCGAGTAACCAAGGGTCATCATAGAGATAAAGAACATCACCATGAGCATAGAGAAGGGTCTGTGAGATCTAGAACTAATATGAGAGTCTTTGTGTATGCCGAGCAAACTTCTCAGGAGGATAGTTTAGCACATAGGCACATCAAAGCCAAAAAATCTGATTATGTCAAATCTAAAGCAGAAGAGCATTCTTGAAAGGGATCCGTGCAGTGACTGGAAGATCGACTGGGGGAAATAGCAAAAAAAAAACTCCTTTGCAAAGGGGTTT
Organism: Sambucus nigra; assembly: GCA_949130495.1. Taxonomy (NCBI): domain Eukaryota; kingdom Viridiplantae; phylum Streptophyta; class Magnoliopsida; order Dipsacales; family Adoxaceae; genus Sambucus; species Sambucus nigra. The sequence goes on along the minus strand of OX422211.1, from coordinate 359,486,758 downwards.
TATTAAAGGCTCACCTTTTGTCCAAGCTATTATGGACTACCCCACACCTTCCAAATTCAAGCAACTGGTTGTCACTCCTAAATATGATGAAAAAATTGATCTAGTCTTACACATTGAGAGATATCAAGATTCTACTGACATTTATTCTATCCTCGATGAAATGAGGTGCAGGGCTTTCTCCACTTCCATCACAGGTTTAGCCTAAATATGGTACAACAATTTGCCTAGAGGTAAAATTTCCAGTTTTCATCAATTGGCCAAATTATTCATTGATAACTTTTGCTTTGGGGACAAGTCGATTAAGATTGTTACTCACCTCTTGATCGTGCACTAAAAACCCAAAGAGATCACTTGGGATTATATCACACGGTTTAATAATAAGAAGCTAGAAGTGGTGGATTATGAGGAAAAAATATTATTACAGCCCTAATGAGTGGGTTACTAGAAAAAGATCTCTACTACACCTTGGAAAAAAACCCACAAAAGACTGTGACAAAGTTGATGTCTAAGACTGGAAAATTAACATCTAGGAAGCTGTGGTAGCAAAAGAAGCACCAGAAGAAAAATTGAGGGACAAAATAATAATTCGTTCAAGAAAGATAAAAAAGATAAGAAGTCTAACAAGATTAAGAATTTCGATGAGTCTACTCCCTTTACTAAGGGTGTTCACCCCATCCTGGAAGAAATTAGGGTAATAAGGATTTGAACTGGCTTGGAAAACTGAGGAAGCCTCCCAACAAGATAGACACGTCCAAGTATTGTGATTTTCATCGCGATCATGGACACACCACTTATAGTTACATAGCCCTTAAGAATAAAGTTGAAACTCTTATTCGACAAGGAAGGTTAGGGCAATTTGTTGATCGAAATGGTAATCGAGATACAAAAAGAAGATTTGAATCACTCAACTGAGGAAAAGATGGCACCAAAAGGGCACGTAACAATAACTATGAGGATGACCCCGACCAGTTGAAGAAGCCTGACGAGTTAGAAATGAATATAGGTATGATTTCCTTTGGTTGTCATTTTATCACAGGAGGAGATACCGGGGGAGGAGATGGAGTTTTTGAAATGAAGGATTACTTAAATTAGGCCAAATCTTACCCCACTAATAGGCAGATTGATATGCCCGAGTTGAGTGATGGTCGACCTAGAAAAGTCAACAAAGACAAATTGGTGATCAACTTTTCCTAAGAATATTTGAGTGGGGTACTTTATCCTCATGATGATCTGTTAGTCATCACTTGTAGAGTTCACTTTGGCAGAGTGTCTAGAGTTTTGATCGATAATGGGAGTTCAGCTGATGCAATGTTCTATAACTATTTCCAAAGCTTAGGATTACGAGACAGTAAGTTGTAATCGTATCACAGACCTCTGATAGGATTTTCTGGTGAAAGGGCATATTCCCTGGGAACTGTCAAGCTGGACGTATTGGTCAACACTTGGCCGATGAGCAAGATGGAACGAATTCTCTTCTTCGTACTGGACAAAAATGTACCTTCATCTTACAATATAATCCTTGGATGGATAGGGCTAAAGTAACTAAAGGTTATTCCATCTATTATGCATCAATGCATGGAGTTCTTTACCGACTATGGAGTCGGTGTAATAAATGGTAATCAAATGGAAGAATGGGAATGCTATTATACCTCGACTGACTAACAAGATATAAAGAGGGTTAAAACTACTTTCCACATTGACACTTTGGATCCTCGTAAACAGAAAGACTTGGTGAAAGGACAGGACATGAAAAAACAAAAACTATTATGCTAGATGATGAGAAACCAGAAAGGACCACCTAGATTGGCATAAGGATAACACTCCTATTAAATAGGAATTAATTGTACTCCTTAGAGATATGAATAATGTATTCACCTGAAGTCATAAGGATATGCCATGGATTGATCCCAACTTTATCTGCCATGAACTCAATATTTATAAAGATTCTAGACCGATTTAAATATAATCATACAGTTTTCATACCAGAGAGGAATATGACAGTCCAAGAAGAGGTGGAGAAACTACAAAAAACACAGTTTATTGAGGATGTTAAATATTCGATCTGGTTGGCCAATGTAGTAATGGTCAAGAAGAATAATAATAAATGACGAATGTGTGTGAATATTCTGATCTTAATAAAGCATGCCCAAAAGATCACTTTTCCTTTATAAATGATTGGTGAATTGGTAGATGCCACATCAGGTCATGAATTGGTCGGCATCATAACAAGATTAAGATGAAGCCATAGGATAAGGAGAGCACATCCTTCATCACCATTCGAGGAATTTATTGCTACAATCTGATGCCCTTTGGGGCCAAGAACGCTGGAGAAACGTAACAGAGGTTGGTAAACAAAATCTTTAAAGCTCAAATTGGCAAGAACATAGAGACGTGTATAGATGATATGCTCACCAAAAGCAAGTTTGCTGCTGACCACATTGCTGATTTGGACCAAACACTTGACCAGCTAGAAAAACATCAAATGAAGCTCAGTCCGATCAAGTGCATATTCAAAGTACATGAAGGTACGTTTTTAGGATATATTATGAACCAACATGGAATTGAAGACAACCTTGATAAAATAAATTTTTTTACTAGATATGTAATCACCAGCTAGTAACAAAGATGTGTAAAAGTTGACAGGAAGAGTAGATTCCCTAAATCATTTCATATCAAGGGATATTGACAAATGTCTTCCATTCTTCAATGTGGTTAAAAAGACCTTTGAATGGAATGACGCATGTGAGAAAGCTTTTTTGTACTTGGAGAATTACTTGGGTTCTCTCCCACTACTCTCCTGACCAGTTTTGGGTGAGAAGTTGTACTTATATTTGGCTATTTTAGAGTATGCTGTAAGTTCAACCTTGATCCGATTAGAGGAAGGCGTTCAAAAGCCAGTGCATTACACCAGTAAAGCTTTTCGAAGAGCCGAGATTAGATACTCACGCTTGGAAAAGTTGGATTTTGTACTCATTAAAGCATCTACAAGAATGAGATCACATGTTCAAGCCTATACCATTATAGTATACACTGACTTACCCCTATGACAAGCTTGGCATAAGCTTGAAAAGTCAGAAAGGCTAATGTCTTGGGTGTTTGAACTGGGAGAGTATGAAATTATGTACAAGCCAAGAACTTCATGAAAAGGGAAATCAGTGGTAGATTTCATAGCAGAATGCACTTATGAAGAGGTACCCAAAACACTAAGTTTATCGAGCTGACTTTTTCGAAAGAGATCTTAACTCAAAGGCAAACTAAGACGGTTGCTGACCAACCAAAATCATTAGCTGTTCAAGAAAGAGCTCTCCAACTAGATAAGCAAAGCTGGAAGGTTTTCAAATATGGAGTATTAATGGATGAAGACTTCAATAGTGATGTCTCGATTTGGAAATTATCCATAGATGGTTCTTCGTACATGATAAAAAGTGGTGATGGATTCATCCTTAATACTCTAAATGACTTGGACATAGAATATGCATTGAAATTTCAATTTTAGACTTCCAAAAATGAAGATGAATACAAAGCATTGATTACTGGTTTAGAGCTAGCCTCATCACTAGGTGCCGAGCAAGTGATAGTGCGCACTGATTCTCAACTTATTATCCATCAGTCACTTGAAATATATTGAGTTAAAGGGGAAATAATTGTAAGATACTTAAATAGTACCAAGGAAGTAATTACTCATTTCCTTCAGTCAAGATGGTCCTAATTCCATGAGTGGATAATGCCCGAGCAAATGATCTTTATCGACTAGCCATAACAACACCAATGGAACCCAGAAGAACCATCCCTGTGGAGATTTTTACTAGCACGAGCATCGATGAGGAAGAAATCAAAATCATTTTTATAGAATTGGAGCCTTCCTGGATGGATCCAATCAGTGAATATATTGAGAAGGGACCGTTACCAGCTGACCAAAAGGAAGCAAGGAAATTGAGATATAAGGCAACTAACTACATTCTGAAGAAATTATATTATGTATAGTAGGAGATATATAGTCTCTTGACTTTATTGTGTCCATCTAACTGAAGTAAAAGATCTGATTAAATAGGTTCATGAAGGCTCTTTTGGTGCTCATTTAGCTGAAAGATCTTTGGTACAAAGGGTAGCCATGAAAGGCTACTATTGGCCAATAATGAAAGCAGACTATGTTTTATTTGCTAGGAGGTTTGACAAGTGCCAAAGGTTTGCTACTATTCATAGAAAACGAGGTGCTTCCCTAACTCATATTACTTTTTCTTGGCCTTTTTCTAGTTAGGGGATATACTTGGTCAGGCAATTGCCCACCACCAAAGTAAGGTTCAAGTATTTAGTCGTCGCAGTTGATTACTTCATCAAATGGTTGGAGTATGAGCCCTTGATTGATATGCCCTATAAAAGAGTGTTTTAGTTCATAAGGAAGCATATCATATGTCATTATGGAATGCCCTATACTTTTATCACTAATCATGGTACCCAATTTGATAATGAAGAGTTTGAGGAGTATTGCATCAGATTTAAAGTACATAAACTACATTCAGCACTTGGACATCCATAATGCAATGGTCAAATAGAAATCACTAATAAAACTTTGCTCGATGGATTGAATAAGCGCTTGGATGATGCCAAGGGTAATTGGATCAATGAATATTACAATGTTCTTTGGGATTATAGAACTACACAAAGAACTGCAACATGAGAGACTCCCTATATACTGCTTTTGACAGTGAAGCAATGGTACCAACTGAAATATGTCTACAAACACACAGGGTGATGAATTTTGATTTCCTCAAGAGTGATCTAATGAGGCGATTATATTTGGACATGGTCGAAGAAGTCAGAGAAGATGCTGCAATTTGGATGGCTGTTACCAACAAAGGACTTCTAGGTTCTATAATCGGTGCATCAAGCTGACCAACTTAAGATAGGGAGATCTGGTACTAAAGAAGGTGATTTAGAAGAACAAAAAGTTGTATCCCAACTCACATGGTCCTTTGTAACACCCCATAGATTATTAAACCGGAATTAATTTAAATTAATTAGAAATTCAGAGAAATAAATTTTTTGGATTTAATTAGTTTTAGCAATTTAAAATTTTAGATTTTGTTTATGGAAAATATGATATTAATCAGAATTAAAATCGGGGGTGAAATTGGGTTTTTATACAAAAATATAGTTTTTAGGGCATTCTTGGGCACCTGACCAGACCGAATCGATTCGGCCTGGAGTGCGAATCAATTCAAAATGGTCAGTGTTAGCAGGTTTGAGGATTTTTAATAGCTTGAGTTAATTAAAACTCCTAATCTTTTCCCATATCAAAATAACTCATATTGGTGAAAATGTATGGAAGGGGAAAGGGAGTCAAGGGTTTGGGTAAGGGAGGAGAAAAGCGTCACAGAAAGGTTTTGAGAGATAATATCCAGAGTATCAACAAGACAGCCATCCGATGCCTTGCATTGAGGGGAGGAGTTAAGAGGATCAACGATCTCATCTACGAGAAGACACGTGGAGTCCTCAAGATCTTTCTTAAAAACGTCATCTGTGATGCCGTTACCTACACCGAGCATGTCAGGCGCAAGACTATCACGACCATGGATGTTTTATATGCCCTCAAGAGGCAAAGCAGGACCATTTACGAATTTGGGGGGTGATTTTATCATTTTGAATTGTACATGGTGCAGTTTGTTAGGCCTATGTTTCAAAGTATGTTCAAATCCTTTGAATGTATTATATTTTCATCTCTCTTGGATCTTTTAGTGAAATATGTTAGTTAATTTCTATCTAAAAAGAAATAAATAAAAAATAACTCGGGTTTAGACTTTTTAATCACTTTTTCACATAATTTTCAACCAGAAACCTTCTATATTTTTATTCCCTTTCATCTACAATTGATGCCCAAAATTTAATCAAGATTCAACTCAAGTTTTGAAGGATTAATTAATGTTTTCTCAATATTGTACAAGAATGATATGATTGAAAGAAAAAGATATCACATTTGATTTGTTGCATTCTTCTTATTCTGAGCTATCCAATTGTGATATATATACTATCATTTCAAAATATATATCTAATTACTGCAAGTTCCTATCCATATACGTATATGCCTTCTCTTTTGACTTGAATAGGTATCTATTTTCTGAAAACCTTGGAATGTCGAGAGATTAAATCTTATTTAGCTTTTAGCTGACGTTGTATAACTAACGATTTTTCAAGAAATAATTAGACTGGAGGATGGAGTGTAGAAGGACTATGTTGAAGATCTAGCTTAAGGAGCTCTTTTGTTATACTTTTAAATATAACGTTTGTTTTTAGGAGATAGAGCATGTTTGGCTCTTTAGTAATAAGTTTTTAATTTTGGCATAAGTTGTAATCCGTTAATACTTTAATATATATGAAGTTCCCTTTTAGAAAGCTCTGATGACATAATTCCATTTTTTTCATTAGTTTACGATTCATGACCATGTGGATGTATTTCCGTTGCATTTATTTTAAGAAATATTTTAAGTCCATAACATTGAATGCTTTGGTGGCATGCCAAGACACTCATTCCCTGCTACTATTGGGTTGGGGTCGTGACAAAGGGGTATACTTTCTATATATGCACAACCTTTTCAAGTTTTAATAGATCCTGGTTCTACCCATTCATTTGTGTCTTTACGTTTTGTTAATCACTTTCCTAATATTCCCGAACCCTTGAATCATAACATACACGTTTCTACTCCTTCTGGTGATTTATTGATGGGTACATTAGTATATAAATCTTGCCCTATAGATGTCAGTAGTCATAAACTATTTGTCGATTTGATAGTTTTAGACATAAGAGATTTTGAAGTCATTTTGGGAATGGATTGGTTAGCATCATATCATGCTAATGTAGATTATTTTGAGAAGAGAGTTACTTTCCAAATTCCTAACCAACCAAAATTCAGTTTTGAAGGAACTGACGTCCTATCTCCCATATGTATTGTCTCTGCAATGCAAGCCTATAGTTTTCTTAAGAAAGGATGTCAAGGATTTCTTGCAAGTGTTATTGATTTGCAAATGAAGGATCCTAGTTTAGAAGAGATCAGTATAGCTAAACATTTCCAGATGTTTTTTCGGATGATTTACCCAGTCTACCTCCTACTAGAGAAATAAAGTTTACGATTGACCTTCTTCCTGGAGCTATACCAATCTCAAAATCACCTTATCGCATGTCACCTTTAGAATTAAGGGAATTAAAAGTTCAATTACAAGATCTATTAGACAAAGGTTTTATTAGACCAAGTATATCCCCTTGGGGTGCTCTAGTGTTATTTGTTAAAAAAGAAGGATGGGACGATGAGGTTATGTATAGATTATCGTGAACTAAACAAGGTAACCATTAAGAATAAATACCCCTTACCTCGTATAGATGATTTGTTTGACCAACTACAAGGTGTACAAGTATTTTCTAAGATTGACCTTAGGTCAAGATATCACCAATTGAAGATTAAGGAAGATGATATTTTGAAATCAGCTGTTCGTACTAGATATGGTCACTACGAATTTCTTGTGATGCCATTTGGACTTACTAATGCACCAGTCATTTTTATGGATATGATGAATAGAGTGTTTAGGAAATATTTGGATCAATGTACGGTTGTTTTCATTGATGACATCCTTATTTATTCCAAGAGTATTGAAGAATACGAGAAGCATTTAGAGATAGTATTACAAATCCTTTGGAAGGAGAAATTATATGCAAAATTAAAGAAGTGTGAGTTTTGGTTGCCTAGCGTTTCTTTTCTAGGACATGTCATTTCCAAATAGGGACTGTCGGTTGACCCTCAAAAGATCGAGGCTATACTAGATTGGCTTAGACCAACTAATGTAACAGAGATTCGTAGTTTCTTTGGATTAGCAGGTTATTATTGAAGATTTGTTGAAGGATTTTCTAGCATTGCCAAACCTCTATCCAGGTTAACACAAAAGAAGGTAAAAAATGAATTGTCTGAGGAAGTTGAGAATAGTTTCAAGAACTTAAGAATCGATTAGTAACTGCCCCAATTTTGACTATTCCTTTAGGGACAGGAGGATTGGTGATTTACAGTGATGCTTCAAAAAATGGTTTGGGATGTGTGCTAATGAAAAATGGGAAAGTAGTAGCTTATGCCTCGAGACAATTAAAACCACATGAACAAAATTATCCAACCCATGACTTAGAATTAGCTGCTATAATTTTTGCTCTTAAGATTTGGAGACACTATTTATATGGTGAGACTTGTGAGATTTATACCGATCATAAGAGTTTAAAATATATATTTACATAGAAAGAATTGAACATGAGACAAAGGAGGTGGTTAGAATTGATGAAGGATTATGATTTAAATATTCATTATCACATAGGGAAAGCAAATGTAGTAGCTGATGCTTTAAGTAGGAAGTCTACAACAAATTTAGCATGTCTCATTACAAATCAGGAACCTTTGTTAGCGGATTTGAGAAGTATGGAGATAGATGTACGTATTTATAGCAAAGGAGGAATAATCGCAACCTTACAAGTATAACCCACGTTGATGGATAGGATCAAAATTGCATAAGTAAATGACCCATAACTGAAAAAGATCAGAGAAGAGGTTATTAAAGGGAAGAGATTTGAATTTGTGATACGGGATTATATATTGAGGTTTGGAAATAGGGTGTGTGTTCCACGTGATGCCCAACTAAAGAGGAAAAATTTTGGAGGAAATTCATTGCTCGAGATTTACATTTCATCCTGGAAATACCAAGATTTATAGAGATCTTCGAGAAGTGTTTTGGTGGAACAATATGAAAAGGGAGATAGCAGAATTTACATCTCACTGTTTGGTTTGTCAACAAGTAAAAGCTGTACATCAGAAACCATCAGGATTGTTACAACCTCTGCCTATCCCTGAATGGAAATGGGAACATATTACCATGGATTTTATGACAGGTTTACCAAGGAGTTCAAATGGTAATGATTCTATTTGGGTAATTATTGATAGGTTAACTAAATCTGCTCATTTTCTTGCCATTAAGATTACCCATTCATTGGAAAAGTTAGCCAAGTTGTATATACGGGAAATTATTAGGCTTCATGGAACCCCAATTTCAATTGTTTCTGATCGTGACCCTAGATTTGTTTATCGCTTTTGGAAAAGCCTACAAGCAGATATGGGAACAAAATTGAATTTCAGCACCGCCTTTCTTCCTCAAACAGATGGACAATCTGAGAGAACCATTCAAACCTTAGAGGATATGCTTAGGGGGCCTGTGTACTTAATTTGAAGGGGAATTGGGATGATCATTTACCATTAGTGGAGTTTGCCTATAATAATAGTCACCAAGCAAGTATTCAAATGGATCCATATGAAGAACTATATGGTAGAAGGTGTCGTTCTCCCGCATGTTGGGTAGAAGTTGGAGAAAGAAAATTTTTGGACCAGAATTGATTCATATCACAACAGAGAAAGTGAAATTGATACAAGACTGGCTTCGAATCGCTCAAAGCCATCAAAAGAGTTATTTTGACAATATACACTGACAATTAGAATTTCAAAAAGGAGATTATGTGTTCTTGCGAGTATTGCCTTCAAAGGGAGTAATACGATTCGGGAAGAAAGGTAAGTTCAGCCCAAGATACATAGGACCTTTTGAAATCCTTGAAAATATAGGAGCTGTTGCGTATAAAATAGCCTTACCACCTGAACTCTCTAGTGTGCATAATGTGTTTCACATATCAAGGATAAAGAAATATGTCCCAGATCCAACACATATCTTAAGTCACGAACCTCTTCAAGTTAGAGAAGATTTGTCATACATTGAGCATCCGGTAAAAATTTTGGACCGTAAAGATCAAATATTTCGGACCAAGATAATTCCACTAGTAAAAGTATTATGGCAAAATCATTCAGTTGAAGAAGCAACGTGGGAGCAGGAAGATGAAATAAAGACGAGATATCCATACTTGTTTGTAAATTAATACGAGTCAAGTTTGGGGACCAAACTTTTTATAAGGAGGGTAGGATGTAATGACCCCAGTTTTATGTGCTCATATGTATATAGTTCGTTTTTACACTCCTGTGTTACTTACTATCTTATAAATGTTGTATTATTAGATATGTGGTGTTATTGGCTATCAATATAACAAACCCCATTTTTAAATATGAAGAATCAATCATAAATAGGATCAAATCGAAGTCTTATGAAATATCTTAAGGTATATAATAAGTTTTGGGGTAGAAAATATAATTTTATGAGACTTGAGGGACTTAAATAAAAATATAAAAAGGGTCATTTTGTAAATAAAATATTTTCAAGGACCTTTAAGAAATATTGAAAATATATAGTGTGAAATTACCAAACTACCCTTCATGTGTGAAATGACCCTTATACCCTTATCACCTTTCCACCACGTGCTGGTCACCTCCACCTTACACATGTCGTCTTCAGAGAGAAAGCTAAAACACTTGTCATCATTTGGTGATGTTAAGACTGCAAGACCACCCCGGAATACGACACCCAAACGATGACTTGCCACCATAAATGCCTGATCACCTAGACACATGTCAACACCGTAATACTTTTAAAAACCCATAAATAGGGCCTTAGGGTTCATTTTAAACTCACACCAATTCCTTGAGAATTATAGTAAGAAAGAGTGATAGAAAGCTTGAGAAATATCTTAAGAAGGAGTTCTATAATTTCGAAGAAAGAATTCATTTCGTAGATTAATGTGTGATCCAAGAATCAATATCTATATTTTCGAGCCTCTATTTTAAAAAATGACCAAGAGAAGATCATATATGGGAACTAGTGATTCGAGTATTGAAGGACTGGAAGGTTCATTCAAGGCGATCGAAAGTCTAGCAAAGATTGTGGAGCATTAGGTAAATAATGGAGTACCAAGGAATCCCGAACTAAGTAAATGTACTATTGAACAGTTCAAGAAGTTAATTCCTCCATCTTTTAAAGGTACTCCTAACCCCACTGAAGCAGAAGTTGGGTGATGCAAATAGAAAAGATACTCGATGTTCTTAAGTGTACTGATGAACAAAGAGTATCATTTGGAACGTTTATGTTAGAAGGTGAAGCCGAACATTGGTGAATAATGACTAAGAGAATATACGAGGAAAGAATAATCCCATAGGTTAGAATGATTTTCTAGTGATATTATACGAGAAATACTTTCCTAAAACGGTACAAGACCAGAAAGCAGCCGACTTCATGAGTTTAGTTCAAGGAAATATGACGGTTAGTCAATACGAGGTGAAGTTTACCGAGTTATCCCGTTTTGCACCTCATGTTGTGATAACCGATACTTTAAAGGTTAAGAAGTTTGAACGCGGGTTAAGGTTGAATATTCGAAGTCCAATTTCCATCCAAAAGTTGACATCATATACTGACGTGGTGACTAGAGCAACGATAGCTGAGAAGGACAGTGAAGAATATAATCAGATTAGAGAAGGAAAGAGGAAGTTTGGGGAATAAAGAGGAAAGAACCCCAATAATAAACCCTTTAGGACTATACCCAATACATGGCGACCTTTTGTGAACAAACCCTTTAATGATGATAGATGCCAACGATGTGGTAATATTCATAGAGGGCAACCATGTTACCTGGAAACATGAAATTACTTTTGGTGTGGCCAAAAGGGACATAAAATGAGAGATTTCCCTAACAAAGGGAAGGCGCCAACAAAGACTTTTAATGACAATAAAGATCATGGCAAACAAGGTAGAATTTCTAATCTTTCTGATGCAAAGGCTTCTAATGCAGTAGTGTCAGATTAACGTGTGATCCAAGACTCAATATCTATATTTTCGAGCCTCTATTTTAGGTGAGTACTCTATGTCATTTCTTGCACATTTGAATTATATGATATTATGCAAACTATGTATTTTGTGAAATGCTTTTATTCTCAAAATGCATTTGATACTGATGATTGATTCATTTGTGATATGTTTATATCTCTCCATATAGACATACTGATTGAAATGAGTATTGAAAATGAGATTGAATATTGGAAATAAGATTCGGCCTAAGGGATCTCTTTACTGACTGACCTTTCCAGCTGGGTTATCGTTGTTGTGCCCTAAATAAGGCGTTGTGATGAACATATTCGATTGACCCTCAACTACCGGGGTATAATAAGGTAGAAGAACACGGTATTAGAGTGTACTTGGCCATTAAAATGATATGATTGAAAGAAAAAGATATCACATTTGATTTGTTGCATTCTTCTTATTCTGAGCTATCCAATTGTGATATATATACTATCATTTCAAAATATATATCTAATTGCTGCAAGTTCTTATCCATATACGTATATGCCTTCTCTTTTGACTTGAATAGGTATCTATTTTCTGAAAACCTTGGAATGTCGAGAGACGAAATCTTATTCATCTTTTAGCTGACGTTGTATAAATAACAATTTTCAGGAAATAATTAGACTGGTGGATGGAGTGTAGAAGGAATATGTTGAAGATGTAGCTTAAGGAGCTCATTTGTTATACTTTTAAATATAACGTTTGTTTTTAGTAGATAGAGCATGTTTGGCTCTTTAGTAATAAGTTTTTAATTTTGTCATAAGTTGTAATCCGTTCATACTTTAATATATATGAAGTTACCTTTTAGAAAGATCTGATGACGTAATTCCATTTTTTCATTAGTTTACGATTCATGACCATGTGAATGTATTTCCGTTGCATTTATTTTAAGAAATATTTTAAGTCCATAACATTGAATGCCTTGGTGGCATGTTAAGACACTCATTCCCTTCTACTATTGGGTTGGGGTCGTGACATTTGCAGCCCTCAATCCTGGCCTATTCCATGTGCTTATCCAAGTAAGTTATGGCCTCATCATACCCATCCAACCAAATAGCTCTGGGTTGCTTATGAAAATGTAAAGTAAGTCGGTCCACATGATCTTGAAGCTTCTTGATGGACTTATCTTTTTCCTTGAGCTTAAGAGCTTTTTTGGCCAGAGTTTCTTGGTTCTCTCCTCCTCAACAGTTGGCCAAACTATTGTACATTGCCCTGGGATTTGACTAGGCTTAGTTTTCTTTTTTCGAAAAGATTCCAACTCCTCTAACAACTTGGCATTTTTTGTCTCCAAAAATGAAACCTCTTCATCCGGACCACTGGTGGTTGATTTCTTCAAATTGCCAAGTTTATTCCTCAATACATTATTTTATTTCTCCAACATGGCAGCAATTGATCACGCATTCTCTAATTCTTGGTTCAAGGCTAATTCCTTCGTATTCAGGGAAAAATGATGTCTTGTAACTTCTTATCAAAGCCTCAACCTTCACTCAAGGACTTATACATAGCCTCATAGTCAGAATGATGTAGTGCCTTGGAAAGTTTATGATCCTCCTGAATCTTCTCAGTCATCTCATAATAATTAATATTTTTTCACAACTTTGTCCAAAAGGCAATGAATATGGATATAAGACTCCTTTACTTAATCGTAGACATATGAGCATAGCAACCCTGATAAATCTTCCTCGAACAAAGGAATATAGCCAGCCTCTAATAGATTTTTTCATTGCCTAAGTAGGTTACTATAGAATATTTTTTCCAGGTTAATCATACATCGCCTTGAAATGAACAAAGTTATCTGAAAGTAGAAGACATTCGAGGGGAATAAAGATTAGGAATGAGCATATACGCTTATTAAAGAGAAAGTAACCACCACACATATTCTTATGATTATCGTCAATAATGAGGGAAACGACATTTACACTAATGTATTATTTTACAAGGTTTAGGATGTGTGCCTACGCCTCTAGGCAGCTATTAACTCACCAATTACTCAGTGCATTATTTGGAGCTCATAATAATTGTTTTTTCACTGAAGCTATGAAGATTCTACCTATATGGAGAAAAATTCGAAATCTACTCCAATCACAAAATCCAAAAATACATATTTACACAAAATACCTCAACTTACGACAATGAAGGTAGGTAGAAATTATGAAATACTATGACTCCAATATCATCCCATGAAAGGAAATATTATAAAAGACTCCATAAGTTGGATATCTTGTGGAAAGATCAACACAATGATGATGCACTTATATAAGATGATTGAGACCTTAGGAGATTAAATTTTTTTTATTCTAACAAAAAGGAAACATGACATGCCTATCATATATGATAATGCAATCAACCATTCAATAAGAAATATTCCAGTTACAGAAGAAAGACTTGAAGCTTGAAGATTTTTGGAGATGACATGCCAGCAATGAAAAAAATAAAGGAATGGACTTTTCAAGAAGACTATTGATTATTGTTCCAAGGAAGAATTTGCATACACAATAATCATCACTTATAAAGGAACTTATTGATATGGCATATCACTATCAATTCATCATACACCTAAGAAGCATAAAGATGCATCGTGACATAAACCGACATTATTCGTGGAACAAAATTATAAGAGGGTAATGTAATTAGGGCCTATAAATGATGATTAATAGGGAGGTGGGACCTGCGCATACGAAAGATGATTAATAAGGAGGCAAGACCAGTGCATACGAAAATGTAAAGAAATATTTTACATAGTCCTTTTTACATCCTGTACGTCGTATCCCTTTACAACTGTCAAAGGAATTCACGTTCATATGTTCAAGAAGATGAATATGATTATCATGCAACTTTGTTTACTTCACGACTTCAACGTTCCATGTTATGAAGATATGAAGATTAAAGGAAGAAGAAATTTTCGTTTTGAAAAGTGAACCAGATTGGTCAAAATTGAACCGGTTCGGTTTTTGCTAGATATTTGGTCTCGGTACTGGAAAAGTGAATCGACTTGCTTTTTATAAAGACCAAACCAAACTGGTTCAATGCACCACCCCAGTTTTCTATTTTTCCTATAGATACCTATTTAGAGAGGTTTTTTTATTAAGCATTTTTGAGAACATTTTTGAGAGACATACTGCTACAAGTCTTCAATTTTTACCGGTAAACCACATGTTTTGATTCACACAAAACTTCCTAATTACTTTTGTAAATCATCTTTGGAATCCAAACAATTCTTTGGTAAAGTTTCTCTTGTAAAGAGGTTAAATCTACGGCTGATGACTGCGTGTCATTCAGGAGTATTCGTGGGTGTTCCTTACTAATTTGAGTTGCATGTTCTTATGGGCTGCTGCGGTTGATCCATTGATGAATTTAAGATGCGTGTCTATGAGAGCATCTGTGTGATATTGATTGCAGATTTCATTGTGTATGTAAGGTGCAGTTTATTTTACATAGTGAAATAAAAAGGTTTTCCTTTTTAAGTTTTTTTTCTTCTGAAATCTGTGAGTTAGCAATTTATTTATGATTTTACCCACCTAGATGTATGCTTTAGGGTTGAATTAAATTGGTTTAAAAATTGACTCTAATTAAATAAGTTTAAATTGGAAATTTGTGAAATTGTTTAAATCGATATCAAACTGCATTATCAAACTTTTATAAGAGTAGGTTTCACTAATTTATTGTGAAGTCCTATTTTCTGCAAAATTTTTGTGTTATTGATTTTTTTAAAAAAAATGTTTTTGAAAAAATCACAATTTTTTTGTTGGACCACTTATATAATCAGATGCCCTCCTTGATGGCACAAGTCACAATTTTGATTATTTAAAGAGTTTGAATTTGACATTTGCGAAAAGAATTAAAGTTTTAGAAATAAAAAATTCACGTTTTGTATCCTCTATGGATCTTTTTCCATATAGTTCAAAATCAAAGAGACTTTTATCGTGAGAAATTTGTTTCCTTAGACCCCGACTTTAGAAATTTAGAATTATCCAAAAAGGAGAGTGATGATAGTGTCCTATGTTTAGAAAAATCATTGGAGTACTTTAAAAATTCTAGGGTTTTTATTTGTGCCAATTAGGATAAAAATATTTTAGTCGATGAGTTTGGGGCATGTGAGGTGACTCTTAGGGATAAGTGTTCATATTTTAAGGGAGAATGTGATAACCTTCTAGGAATAATTGAAAATTTAGAGAAGGACTTCTTAAAATTGTAAGCGTCTAATTCTTTACTTGAGTAAAAAATTTTGGAGTCTAAAAATGATTTGACTGACTCGAGTAGTGTTGGTAGCAATAGTAATGGATCATACATTCCTAATACTTCCATTGTTAAAGCCAATACCACTATTTTTTTTAGAGGGTCAACATATCCCAAGGATGTTCGAAATGGTCAACAAATAGGTCGCGTTCCACCTGTTTTCACATGTTCACATTGAGGTAGGAAAGGTCCAATTAGGCCTTTCTGTTTTGATATTAAAAAAAGTCCTAAGAAGTTAAAGTCTAGTGTTCACTTGCTTCAATAAATCCGTCACGTTAGATACACATCGGTTTGGCTTAGGAAATCACTTTTAGCGGCACTAGATGGTATACTAGTTGATTCCCATTTGCTTGCATATGAATATTCTCTTGCTATATCATATAGATGATTGTGTTTGCGTGGTTTGGTTCTCATACACTAGTTGTTCTTCTAGATAAATGTTAGCTAGTGTCATGACACCTGTACTTTATGTATTAGATTTTTGTTTTTTAAATATTTTGGAAAAATACAAAAAGATTTTCTAATTTTTGAGAAAAGTTGACAAATCCAAAAAGAGTTTTGTGTTTGGTTTTGCACCCTTTATGAATAGACATTTATAATGACCAAGTCACAATTTCATTCCATATCCATATGACCTTTTGATAGAGTTTTAATGCGCATCATAATTTCATTTATGTTCTTTGTAATGTTTGGAGTCATTGAGATGTGATTAGTTGTTACTTCTTACATGTTTCACTCATGAGTTCCTTTATTGCACACTTTCACAGATTTGTTTGATTATTTTAATTGTCTATCACATGTTGGTCGAAGTGTTTTCATCTCAATCTTCTCTTCTAAACGAACAAAATGAGATAAAACTTGATAATGAAAGTAGTGCATGTAAGAACTGTTGCCCGTGAGGATTAGTTTAAAATTTAAGAAAATATGAGTGCATGGGAAAAGGGCTCAAGAGTACAAAATTAACTCGTCGTGAAAGTCACCGTTTAAAAGAGCCCTAGAAAAATTTAAAGGCAATTAAAAGATAAATATGACAAAAATGGGCCAATAGTATTTCTCTAAAGAGAGAATTTAGTTCGATCACCTCTAAAGAAATAAGCGCATTATTATTTATGAGGGAGTTTGGATGGAATTGAACAATAGGTTTGCACGTCCTTGAAAGTCATGAAAAAGCATTACATAGTTTTAGACGTTATTGGTGTGAAAATCATGCTTGACTTTGATTTGCCGATTTGATTAAGACGATGTCATCTAAATTCACATTTCGACACCTAAGGACGATTTTGAGATTCATTAATTAGGATTACACATATTCATCATGCGCATATATGATGTTTGATTACTTTTATTTGCCTATTGAATTGTTCACACTCATTCATTCTGTTTCCATGATTTGGTTATCTTAGTGTAAATTCACGGTGTGTGGTTTTCGTTACAATAATTTTTTTGCTTCGAAATTTTTTGAACATTAAAAAAATAGTTTGTGGAAGCTTTTGAGTTACTCCTTTGATTGAGTGTAGTTTGATTCATATTTTCTTTTCTTTTCATGACACTCTATGTTTATTTTATTTATTATTTTCCTTGTCTATTTCAAATAAATAAAAAGGGAGATAACGAATTATGATGTTATGAGGGAGTTTGTAGTATGGGGGAGATTTGATTTTCGATGATTGATTTGTTCTTATAAAATTTCAAACTCGATATGTCACGAAGGTATTTGCTTCTTGTCTCATGTAACTAGGTACAAAATTAAAAATGATTATTTTGCACATCCTTGTGATGACAAAGAAAAATATTTGCAGATTTTAAGTTGAAGTTATTTTTGAAGCAAGTTTAAAGATGCAAGTCTTAACATCTTTAATACCTTTTCACTTTTGGGTTCACAGGAGGGTATTATATTTGTATAGTAATTTTGATATGATAATTCAGATATTTTTAGTTTGTACCATCATATACATAGGGGGAGATTTGTAAGGACATATTTTACATAGTCCTGTTTATATCATGTATGTCGTATCCCATTACAATCGTCAAAGGAATTCACGTTCAAGAAGACGGATGCGATTATCATGCAACTTCGTTTAATTCACAACTTCAACATTCCATGTTATGAAGATATGAAGATTAAAGGAAGAAGAAATTCTGGTTTTGAAAAGTGAACAAGTTCGGTCAAAAGTGAACCGGTTCGATTTTCGCTAGATGTTTGGTCTGGGTACTGGAAAACTGAATCGGTTCTCTTTTTATAAATATCAAACCAAACCGGTTCGGTGCACCGCCTCAGTATTCTATTTTTCCTATAAATTCCTATTTAGAGAGGGTTAACTATTAAGACTTTTTTAGAACATTTTTGAGAGACGTACTACTACAAGTATTCAATTTCTAACGGCCAAACACATGTTTTGAACCACACAAAACTTCCCAATTACATTTGTGAATCATGTTTGGAAGCCAAACGATTCTTTGGTAAAGTTTCTCTTGTAGAGAGCGTAAATCTATGGCTGACGACTGCGTGCCACTTAGGATTACTTACGGGTGTTCCTTGCTGATTTGGACTGCGTGTTCTTGTGGGCTTCTACGGTTGATCCATTGCTGACTCTAGACTGCATGTCTATATGAGTGTATGCGTGATATTCATTACATATTTCATTGTGTATGTAAGCTGCGATTTATTTTACATAGTGAAACAAAAAGGTTTTTCCTTTTGTTTTTTGTCTTCTGAAATCTATGAGTTTGAAATTTATTTATGATGGTTTGATTTTACCCACCTAGATGTATGTTTTAGGGCTGAATCAAATTGGTCTAACTCCAATTAAATAAGTTTAAATTGGAAATTTGTGAAATTATTTAAATCGATATCACACTGCATTATCAGAAAGACTTCTCTAAGGTAATAATAAATAAGAACTTGAAATAAATGAAATAAATTTTCTGCAATAATGAATTAAGCTTTTATCCCAAAAGAATGCCAATCAGTAAGAGTTGTAGTTTTTTGAGAGAAGTAAGAAATTCAATAAATATGAGAGATGTAATGCGTCGACCCAGATTTATGGGTTACCCATGTTCAACGTAGTCCGACCCAAGCTTAAGGTGTGATGTACAATGAGACAACTTATATAATATTGCTAGACCAACTTTATTTAATTTAACGTTTCACTTATTTAGTATGTAAATCCAATTTAAATCAATCTATCTAAGGGACCTGTGGGAAGCATCCCTGCAATTCGAGCACACAAAGATACCAACGTAAAAGTAAAAAGGATACATACCTGTACAACGCTCTTAAAATGAGAAACCGCAACCAACCTCTCGTAACAAAGACAAGGGAATGAGCCGAATGCCCAGTGGAAAGTACAATGTGCAATATATAATCGAATGGCAGAAAGGAGACTCTAACACATTAAATCTACGCACACACGCAACTACCTTATATATACATACATATATTTACCTAAATGCATGAAACCATTTTTATTCCGAAACGTTACTTACCCCGATTAATTCTTGTAAAAACATTTCCCTTTTACTTGACTTGCATTTATTTCTTGATCTAATAGATCAGATAAAATACTTTAAATAATAACCCTTTGTTTAAGGAAAAGAATTTTTGTGACCAAATTTACCCCTTTATTCATACCAATTTACATTAGTATTTTCATTGAAATCACCTTTCAAGACATGCAAGCACCATGGTAGAAAATACTTATTTTTCCTTAAAAACCATTCATAAACACACCCTTGTGTTAATTATGGGTTAAGCATGTTTAGGTTTCTTAACTACCCATTTAATCACTTCACTTTATCATT
The DNA here is from genome assembly GCA_949130495.1 of Sambucus nigra. Lineage (NCBI taxonomy): Eukaryota > Viridiplantae > Streptophyta > Magnoliopsida > Dipsacales > Adoxaceae > Sambucus > Sambucus nigra. Next base: position 359,466,931 of record OX422211.1, on the reverse strand, counting down.
CCTTACTTTATGGACATTAATTAGATCTCGCATTTACTTGTCCACTTTATCCTTTACCAGGATATTTATTAATTCATTCAAGTGAGGTTGTCTTTTCTCATATTCATCCCACAACCAATTTATTGACATGTTTAATTTTTTATTACCTTTTTCCTAAAATCTTCCAATATTCGCATAATTTAACGGGCACCACACCGTGTGCTTTATTTCCATATGCTCTAGCCAGTGATTTTGGGTCTTTCATCCAGGCCTCCAGAACCTCCTTAATTATTCCGGTGTCATTCGAGTCCATATAAATGTATTATAACACATTACAAATTTTCATAATATTCCATTTTTCCTTTGCCGATCAAATCCATAACTCGGGATTTCACCCAACTTTTGTTACACTTTAAATTAATCATATCTAGTTCTTTAGACCCTTACATTGATTTTATCCTGAAAGTTAAGTTCATTTTGTCCCATTTTGTGTAACAACTCTTCTAAATTTCTTTCATTAAAATATTCAAGTTTACGTAAAGTTACCATTTTACCCATTTGCTTCCAATCGTGTCCTTTTTCTCCTTTTTACAAATGTTATTTCATAACATTGTAAAGTTGCCCACATTAACTTCTCAAATGTCTTTAATTCATTAACACATGTTTAACACTTTTGAGTAATATACTTCTCAAGTTGAAAACCTATTTTTTTTCATTACTTTCTTTCTTTAAGAAGTCATTGAACATTTAAAGAATACTTTATAAGAAAACACCATTTTCCTTTATTAACACATGTAGTCTTGAAACCTTACACTTATCACACTTTTAACAGACTTTAAGGGATAAAATTTCTATTTATTTCATGTTTAAAACTAATGAAACCTTCATCAAACTTGTTTATATAATCATCATCAAACGCTACAAGTTTATATGCACGAGAAGATGGATTTTAAATCCAAATATCCTATTGAATGGGTCTAACATTGGTTCATTCTAGAAAATTCACAATATTGACAAAAACATACTTTTCAGGCTAAAAAATATTTGTATTTCTCCGAAACTTGTGTAAATGTCTATTTATACAATAATCCCAATTTTTATAAGAAAACTTTGAAAGTATTTGTTCATAAAACACTCCCAACATATTTATTCCATAGAAATGTTTAAACACCTACCTTCCTTGAAACATATCACTTTTCCAAAATCATTGAAACCCTTTGTAACCCATTTTTACAAATCTTAAGAAATATCATTCGTAAATCACACATGCAGGATCAAATACTAAGAACATATAGTCTTAAACTTAAAGCATAGAGTTTTTCCTAACTTAATGGAGCTCCAAAATGGCAGGCTGAAGATAAAAGAAGATGGCAACCTCCTACATCCTAAGGTGGCCTAAAAGAGGTTGCCTAGGTCCACAAATATTGCCTCCATGAAAGCTCTAAGTGAATCCCCCATTCAAACTCCATTAATCTCCAATTATTCTTTGTAGAAATCCCCTAACAACATCACCAAATTTTGTAGCTTTGCTTAACTATGGAGGAAATGGGTGCACCCTAGTGTTTGGAGGCGATGAAACGGTGTGGCTATGTGGGAAAATGGTTGTAGAAGAAAATGAGTCTTCACACTTGGAGAGAGAGGGGAAATGTGTGGAAAATGGTGGGGGAAACCACCCTCACTCTCTCCTCTTCTGACCTCAAACAAGCCCAACAAAACCCTTTGAAAATCAACCCCAACACTTAAACCCCAATTTTGATCATCTGGATTCACCAGGAGTCAACACATCATCGATCCAAGGGACCAAAATGCGAAAGCACAAATGGGAAACCCAAGTTTAAAGATTTTTGAACAGGTCATTCGAACAAGAATGAGACCTCGTTCGAACAAGATTTGGATCTCGTTCGAACAGTCCTCAAACGACATTTTAATGAGGTTGGAAATCTAATTCGGGGACATCTCATTAGATCTTCGTTAGAACCCAACTTCGAACGACTTGCATTTTTCAATTGAAACAACATCATCCTCTTTCGAATGAGATAAGGACCTTGTTTGAATGACCCACGGAATCATTTGAACCAAAAATTGTCCTAAAATTCCCAATAACTTCCAATAATTATTTTTTAGGCCAAATGAATAATTGAATATATATAAAATGCCCATATATTAATGATAAAAAATCCCAAGGGTTTCCTATGATTATAATTTACACGGGAAAGATAATAATTTATTGAGCGAGGGTATTATATGCTTCCCTCCTTAGGAAATTTCATCCCCGTAATTATCTGTTCGCCAATTCCTCAAATCCATGGGATTTACAACCCGTTATTCTAAGTCATTAATCCTCCAATACTAAATCATCGAAGTCCTAAATAGCTAATATTACATCATACGCTCTTTCACAGGGGTTGTATTAAAGGGTTCATCATGAAACATGCTCGAACATTCACCGTTATGCTAATCATCAACGTCACATAACTGTCCTCGAGTCTTCATTCACTTGATGATCATGCTCAATCAAGTACTAAGACTACCTTACTAATACCCAAAGCACACCAGTGCCCCGACTGGGTAATTGCCTCCAGTGATCAACACTCACCCAACTTTAAACTGTAATATAACCAACATTAGATTCATCATCAAAAACCATTTGTAATTTTAAGACCACACATCCACCGTCTCGATGAATCCTCGATTCATCTTGACTACATAATTTTGATTAAGCTTGATACTAACTTCATGTCACTAATTATTCATTCGGAGGACCAACACACCGATTAAATCATCATTGTGCACGAGACTAACACCTTTTGAATGTTTCCTTATGAACCTAGTATCACTCTAGGCGCCTAAATATGGAACACATACTTGAGTATTATGACGATCCACTCACCGTGGAAAAATAACATTGTATGGTAAGTTTCCTCGACAGCTAACACTATACATTGTCCTCAAGTCATCATCCAGCTTTTTATACCCAGACCCACTGACGACCATACCGACCAACCATAAGGTTGCTAATTATAAGGCGAATGGACACTATAAGCAAACTATGAGGCTGAAGTGCAGCCACCTATAGACATAACTTTGTGCCATAACAAGGAGGCCTTAGGCAAGGGCGCTCCCAGCTACTGATCCACATTGACCCTGTCAGGTCCACCCGGATTCTACTGGACAAATCACGCCGTACCATAATATGGTACCAATTTGAGCTACCATAGTCACGAGAATATTAATCCTTGATTACCAAAATTGAAAGGGACACAAGAATCAGAAGGAACAAATAATTATTTTGAGGAAATACCATTCGCATGCAATGGGCTGTGGTCTATGAAAGACGAACCCAAGCCACATACTTCAAAGTTTATAACTCCTCCTGGATGTTCTCATTAGGTACTAACCTAGTCACACACCTTGGCTCGGGTCACCAACAATGATGAATCGAATAACTACCATTCATTCTTACCAGACGAAATCTATATAAAACAATGGTCCTCAGGGAATCCAAACAATATCTTCCCTCCTTAGGGGGTAGGGATTTCCCTTTTTAACTCCTTGACATATATGAACCACTCTGGTTAGCGAATGCCTAATGCCTTTGTCAATGCCAACCTTGTCCACCTCTCTAGTGACATCGCGAGCAGCCTAATACGCTTAGGTTATTGTCGATATTATCCTACCATGACCGTGTCCCAAATTCTACTTAGGTAGTACCCTGTTGAGCGAAACATTCACCTTATAATAAACTTTGCCTGTACTAGGTCGTCGCTAATCTTACCTTCAGGTTCTACCTAGAATGAATTTACCCAATGGTCAATCCCGCCACCATAAGCATTCTAAGTGTAGGAAGTACCATACATGGCTATATCTCCCAATTCGTGCTGGTTTGGCAAGATGTACCAAAAACTAGTCCCTCCCTTGCTAAGGTTAGTCTAACTTATGCAGTCGATGCATGTCGATACCCTAATAATGCTTCGATATCCCCTTTGGGTACTATGCCGTCGTCAATCTAAGTCCCGAATTCATTTCTTAATACTCCTCAAAATCAAGTATTACACTACCTACACTAGTCATCCCAAGACACCATAATCACATGCCTAATCACAACACAAGATCCCAATACCTCATAGAGGGTCACATCACCCATTTATGACAATTCGAATGGCAGTATTCGGCACGTACATTATTTGACTCTTCTTAAACTTTGACCAATATCCTAAGATCATCACACGAGTCTCAACATCATTTTCATTAGAACTATAATACTCCATGATATTAAATTTGATTCATTACCTAAGGACGCCAAGAATGACCCCATAAAAGTCATCAAAATCGAATAAGATCTCATCACTTATGAGACTCGCCCAATGTAAGTGCAGCCTACTGATTTCCCAACATTCATTTCCAATGACTGTTAGATACTCACCCAAATAATAGCCTACAAGTCTCTAACACGGTGAACTACAATCACTGAACCCCTCAAAGTGCCACATCAAATCTATTCCCATTCTCAAGGATGCTTGTCACTAAGTCCCAATGACACTATAATGACCTCTTTAAATCATACTCACACCTAAATTGCCTCGCATCCAGCTATTACTTGAGCCTCTAAAATGGGCTACGGTATCGAGATAGATAATCTTGATTCCTCTTTTGATTGAAGCTCTGACATAGGTCTAATATATTACTCTCTCCTCGAGCTCTCATGGAGGTCCGAAAACTCCCTTATAAATGGCTATTTCCATAAGTCACATACCGAATCACAAACTGACACTAATAAGGATTTTGGCAGGATACAGGACGTCTCATAAAACTTATAAACCACAAGGTCTACATCATCGATATAACTAAAGATCCTTTTCCTCAAAATTGCAGCATATGTTCTAGACCCTATCATGGAAGACTGTATATAGTTCACTCATAAGTAACTTTCATCACCATTATTGCCTTCACAATCATACTTACCTCAATTTTTCCATAACTCTCATCATAACTTGTGAGGCACAACATTCAATCAACAGCCACAAAGGCACTCATTTAAAATAATAGTGTCTTACTAACTCAGACCGAGTATATATCCCCAAGGATCGAGTTTGCCTAATCACATCATCGGCTTTAATTAATCAAAAGTACCTAACTAGGGAACTTAACGCTTCTATATCACTACACCAAAAAGGCTAAATTATCACATCTCACTACACCAAAATGCTCATTTAGTAACACACTATTTTTTTGATTAGTAACACTACTATGTCGTTACTTTTGCTCATATTAAATTATCGTTACTAATCATAAATAAGTGTTACTAATATTAGTTCCTTTTTTAAAAGAAATTGTTTTCTTAAAAACATCAGGTAAATATGCCCCAACTTCAAAGAGACCCCGATTCCAAACGAGGCCCGCTTGAAATCACCTACCAAAGCCCTATATTTATTCTCCAAACGGACCTGCCAAAACCTAGGGTTTGGAATCTCCTACCATTTTCTCAAAATCTCCTACCATCTACAATCGCAGTATGAAATCTCCTACAACCGCGTTTTGTTCACTCGAAATCACCTGTTCAGCAAAACCTAGAGATTTCACCCGTTCAACAAAATCATCTGTTCAACAAAACCTAGAGATTTCAATGCACCTTTTCTGTAAGATTTCACCTATTCAGTAAGATTACCTGCTGAAATATATATGAAATCTCCTTGATGTTTTTTCTATTTGAGCCAAAAAATATGTGTGGTATGAAATATGTTTCTTTGACTGATGCTCTACATTCTTTGGATTCGGTAATTTTTACATATTTTAGGCTTCGATAATTTTTACATAATATATATTTAGGCTTCGGTAATTTTTACATTCTTTGATTGATGCTTTAGGTTTTAGGCTTTAGGTTTAGGTTTGATTCTGTTTATTTTAGGCTTTAGGTAATTTTTACACCCCTAAGTAATCGTTTATTTTAGACTTAAGGTTTGATTATGTTTCTTGATTGTAGAGCGATGTTGATATTACCTATTGTTTTGTATCGTAATCACCTCGGAGTGGTATGAAATATGTTTGAGAAAAAATGCGTGTTTTTTTTGGTCACATACATTAAAAAAGACCTCAATTAACTTCACATTATATTACACGGTTTAACAACTGTAAATGCTACATATTCTTACATTTTGATAAAGTGTATCATGTAAGTTCAAAGGTGAACACTATCTTTTATATAAATTAATGATGTTTTGCAATATTATATTCTGTTATGATTTTGTAACATTTAGTTGACGGAGCCTTCCAAAAAAGGGGCCAAAGTTCAACACGAGTGTAAATTTTGAATGTTCATTTATTTGTTATCTTTCGGTGCTCATACTTGATTATCGTTTCTCTGAAGTTTATGATTAAATGTTATTTATCACATCTTGAACGGTGGGCTGAATCGACGAGTGATTATGAGATCTTGAGGAAGGAACTTCGAAATGAAAAAGATGTTGCCGAATGTTTGTTCCATGCTGAAGTTGCATTGAATAAATCTCTAGGGGAAGTTCATAATTTAAAGTTTGGTGGTGAAGTTGAGTTAATATTAGGTCTGGAGCAGTTTAGGACTTCCATATCCTCACCCGGTCAGTCTTCTAGTATTTATATCTCTCTACTAATTTCATTATCATTCATTATAATTCCTTAATGATTTTATTATTAAAATTACAGGCCCTTTTGTGGTTCATTTCAAAGTGACATACAATATGCAATGCAAGCAAATATCTCCATTTTACAACACACTATGCAACCAATATCCATCCATAATTTTTCTCAATTTGTATTGTACCAACATGAGGAGTTGCAGAGAATGAATCTTGAATTGGATTCATTTAAGGAAAAGATAAAAGAGATTCAAGAGAATCTCAAACTCAACAAGCAACTTCTTTACTTGGTCGACAACATCGTTGAGGTATTATTACTTTCTTTCTTATGGAAATCAAATTAGGGTTTTATTTTCTACTATTTAGTTGCCTATATATGGAAATTCATGTATAAACATAAACATGAGGAGGGAAATATGTATAAAAATTAGTCTCATTAAATAAAAGTCTTATTGGACTATAACTATTTAATCATTAATGGAATTTTGTGACCTTTAGTTCATATTAATCTTAGTAGCTGGAAGAATTAATAAAAATGTCAAACAATTTGATTTATTTCATATGAAATATGTGTTTTATGCACTATGAATGTGCTATGTCTAAAAAATATGCACATAATGAAACAACCTACACAAATTTATCTCTAGACAAGGATGATGAGGCGCATAGATAACCATATAACAGATAAGTCAGAGTAATGGAGTTGGAGTAATTAACTTACAAGAAGATAATATAAATTGAATAACTCTATGTTATGTTTCCTTAGTCCGCGACCCCTATCCTTCGAATGCCCATGGCCCTCAACAGTAATCCCCCTGGTCCATCATAGTCATTGTAACCACTCGATTTTTGTTGCATATTAGGAACATGATACTCGCCTCTTCTATGCCCATAATAACCACAATGGGAGTAACAATGGGAGTAGGAGCTTAACCAAAACTCCCCTTCTCATTCTCATTCTCAACAAATGGACCTCTCAGAATTAGCTAAGAAACGAGGCCTTTCCGAACAAAAGCACATCATTCGTAGAGATCCTTAGATTCGTCGCCTCTGCGACATTCAATTCGATTCCTCCATCACCGGAGTCGTAAGAACTTTTACCATTTTTCTTATTTTTTTAATTTGTTCAATATTATCAATTGCTTACTGTTGATGTAAAAAATTAGATCACTCTAATAATTCAATCACAGATAAATAAATGAGACAAAAGATTTTTAAGTGGTTCAGCCTTATAGAATTGGCCTACGTCCACTGTTGTTTTATTGCTGAGTGATTGGGAATTCTCGATTACAAGAAATTCCGTTCCAGATTCGATCCCCTTACAATGAGGATTGTAGAATGTATTTATAGCCCTGAGGCTGTAATGTGAAAGGGTAATACATTAAATGATATACATATGAAAGGGTAGTACTTTTAATGCCCCTCTTTACGTGTGCGTCTGAATGATAAGCATTTAATGAATCAGTTGAACTGTTGGTTATCCAGCTATTAATGCTTTGTTCGAGATGCAGCTCAGACCGCCTAAGCTTCTCGGTACTCAAGAGTTCCTCGGAGAGGTCTGTTCCTCCGAGCGTATGAGTTCCTCGGAGTAACATGGTTCCTCGGAGCGTGTGATCATCTCGGAAGTGCTTGTTGTTGCCATGTAGATAGCCACGTGTCTTCATATGATTGGTCCAAGTCAGCAGATTAAATTTGGTATCAACAGAAGCCCCCAATGTTTCATAGTTCAAAATTTGAGGAGTATGGAACATTCTTTCTCGGAATATGGTAGCTTTAAATAGTCTTCCTGATTTTTAGGAGCATTTCCCTTGTATTTATTTCTTCTTCCCAATTCGTAGAATCATGCTTTTTTGTACTTTTCTGCATGCTTCGATTCCCGCATCACTTTTCGTCTTTTTAGCCGTTGTTGTCCGCTTTGATTCCCGCGCCACTTTTCATCTTTTTAGCAGCCGGTAACGTAATCATCCTTTTTTGTAATCATTACTTCACCATTTCCCAAGGCAAGGTATTTAAACTTCACAGACACTCCCATCATCTTCTACCTTTTCAAATTTTCATCTTTGAGTTTTACGTCTTCTCTTCCTACTCTCTTGTACGTTCATCCTTTTCGTCGTTCGTTGTCAGCAGATCCATTCTTTTCCTGTAAGATCTTCTTCCTTCTTCTTTATTTCTTTATTCACCATGGTTTACCCTGTTGAGTCTCTTGAGAAGTTTCGTTCTGATTTCTCCATTCCCTCTTGGGTTGTCTTGGAAGAGCTTTCTGAGCCTTCTAATTACTTCCATTTGGCTGAGGGACATTGGTTCCCCAGTCTATTTTTTGCTGAGTGTGGATTTTCTTTTCCACCAAATTCCTTGTGTCTGGAATTTGTCAGTACTTTGACGTTGTTCCTGCACGAATAGCCCCCAACACATGGAGAATAGTTAATGGGGTGCATAGGTTAAATCAAGTGCATGGAACTCGTATAGGAATTCAAGAAATCATGTACTGCTATAGATGGGCAGTTAATGATAATATTTATTATTTAAAAATTAGATTTTTAAATAGAGCCTTAGTAGTCAATCTCCCTGATGCCAATAGGGATTATTTTGAACACGGGGTTGTCATAAAAAATTGGCAACACTCTCCATTAACTGGAGATGAAGTTTACCAGGGTCCCAAATGCCCCCCTTATGGCAATGGGATAGGTTATCTTTTTTTCATTTTATTTATTTTAAAATCATGTTTCTTTTGTGTTTGATAAAATGTGCCACTGATAACAAATGTTTATTTATTTGCAGTTGATAGCAATAGAAAGTGTCCAAAAGAAGCAAATGTCAATATAAGGCATTTGAAACTTATCTGGAGTCTGCATCAAAGTGTTGCCGACGAACACATTAGATCAGCTTCGTATCTGCTCCAGTACAAGAGCTACACCACTTTTTTCACTGCTCGTCCAGTGATAAGTGAGTCAGAGCCAGTACCAGCCTCCACCAGTTCATCGCCAGAATCCCATATTCCTTTAAGTGAAAGGATGAAGAAGAGAAAACCTCCTACCCTGTTTGAGAAGACTGCCTCCGGTTCTAGGGAGGCAAAAAGGAGTAGGATTGATGTCCTAAAGGAGGGGACAAAGAAGACTGATGCAGCTCCTCCAGCTGCTCCTGCTAAAATTGCCGAGAAGGTTGCTGAGAAGCCCGCAGTGGCTCCGAGCAGGTCTGCTGCTCCTGGAGAGGTGATTGTGATATCACCGACCAAGGGTTCTTCCTTGGTTAAATCTGTACCTGTTCCCCCAAGGAGGCTAAAGAAGGGCTCCTCGGTCAATTTGGCTGATACCACCACTCAGCCCCCAGCTGTTGGGACTGGAGTTCCCACTTTTGTTCCCCCGAGCTCTGACATGAGCTCGATAAAGTCTTTGATCATTCCCGAGGTTCAAGGTACTGAAGAAAACGTTAGTCGGGATATGGTTACCTCACTAGCTGCTCGTCACCTTGCTTCTGTAAGTTTCTTTACTTAGAATTTTTTATATTTCCTTTGTCATTTATGTTTCTAACTTGCTTTCTTTTTCTGTTCAAAGTTGACGAGCTGCTTTAATATAATCCTGAAGAAGGATGAAACGATTAAGGCTTCTTGCTCCTTGTCCAGTGTAGAAGGCGCTCTGAAAGAAGCTACCAAGTCTCTGACAGATTCTCGCCAGAAATATGCTGATGACAAAGCTGTCTGGGAGAAGAAACTTGCCTCCTCCGAGCAAGAAAAAGTTCGAACTGTTGATGCCTCTAAGGATTTGGAGAAGAAAAATAATGCCTTGGAAAAGGTAAATAAAGAGCTCGAAGAGAAGCTCAAAGCTGCTGGAGATCTTGAAGATAAGCTCAGGGTTGCTGAGGAAAGGTTGGGCCAGCTTCAAGAAGTAGGTCGGCAGAGGGAGGAAGCAGAAAATAAATTGAAGCCTGCTGAGAACCTACTGTCCGAGAAACTTTGCTCGGAGAAGCTGAAGAGAAAAGCTGCTGTGAAGAAGTCCTTCAGCTCTGGCTGGGACAAGGGGTGGAATAAGGGGTTGGCTGCCATGGTGTCGCAAGTAGACTATGGTAGCCTTAAATACTTTAGGGATGGATGGGTTCTGCCCTTCAGGAAATGAAGGTCGACGAGTCCTCCAAGCTCTTCCAGAGACACATCCCTGGTCCCCCTCCAACTCCAGAATAAGAATTAGAAAAGGACGAAGCTACCTCTGAAGAGTCTTCGATGGTGATGGGAGATCATGCCCTAGCCATTCAGCCTACTGCCGAGGAAGATCAACAAATCGTTTCTTCCTCCGAGCAACTGCCTACTCTCCCCGAGCAACCATATCTTCCCTCCGAGCAACCCACCTCTTCATCCCAGCCTTCCGAGAAGGTTTTGGGAGATAAGGAAAAGGTGTAGTGTTGTTCGGGTTTCTCTTTATTGTCTTTCTCTTTATCAAATGTAACCCAGAATATGTAACTCTGAACTATGATCTAATAAAATTTGAACTTTTTTTCATACTATTATTTATCTTTCATTCATACTCTGCTTATTCTTCTTATTGATGATTTCTCTTCTTTCTCTGCTAGTTTTTGGCCAGGATGGAATTGCTATCTGCTCATGACACAAAGTTACTGCAACAATGCAATGAGTACTTTAAGGCTGGTCACACAGACTTGAGTGATGCACAAGTTGCCGACATCCTTGGTCATAATGCTTCAGAACAGGCAGTTGAAGCATATCAGTACCTGAAGTGTCTACTTGACCGAGCAGTGGCCAATGATGTGGCTTACTATGAAATGATCGAGGATCTCCAGTGTACCCTCGAAGACCTTCAGAATCAATACAAGGAATCAACTTCCCTGTTGCATGAGGGGTACGAAAAGAAGTACAAGCTGATCATGGCTGACAAGGGCTACGAGAAGCTTTTTGCTGGGTAAGATCTGAGGGAGAGAACTTTGAAGGGTGAGGTCGAGGAATGCAGACAGATTGACAAGTTGCTGGAGCAAGAGAACAACAACTTGCAAAAAGAGCTATCACAATTGAAGTCTGCAGCCTCCACTTCTAGTGCCTTGATCCCAGTGACCGACGAGGGATTCTCGTTCCTAGAGGTTGAGAATGCCAAGTTGAGGGACGAGTTGGAGACTTTGAAGAGTTCTGGAACCTCTACATATTCTCACGGTCGAGCAAGAGCTCCTCGGGTATAAGGAAGAGCAGCTCGGGTTCTTGTTGAGGAACAGAGAACTCAGTCTGCGTTAGAGAACCAAGCTTTCCAATTAATGGCGAAGAACCAGGCTTTGTCTGATATGTCAAAGAAAATTAGGGACTTGGAAAAACAGCTCTCTGCACAGAAGTCAGTCTTGGAGAATAAGGAGCTTTTCATCAAGAATCTCCACGAGCAGCTAGAAAAGCTAACATATCAATTCCACAAACAGCCCAGGGAGTTCTGGATGGCTGGATATAACGAAGCACTATTCCACTTGGACGATCGTATCCATAATGCCAACAATGAGGGCTACAAGCAAGGCTGGCTGAATGCCTTAGGTGTGTTGAAGCTCGAACAAGGTCATTATCTGTGGGATTACCATGATCCTGGGTTGCTCAACTTGCCTGTGCCACCATACAATTTGGAGATGAATTGGATCCCTGCTCGGGCCATTCCTCGGAGCTTAATTTCAAAGTATCTCGATGACTACAATCTACATTCTCAAATTGAGGTATCTCGTCCCGAGCATCTCTTAGATCGACCATCCGTGATGAATGTTAGGATGTTGAAGGATCTTAACTTCATCAACTCTCCTCTGTCTTTAAATGATCCGCCTGCTAGCGAGGAACCTGTGTCAAAAGCAGAGGGGAAGAGACCAGTAGAATAGGAATTTTTGATGTAATAGTTAGTATACATGTCAATGTAACTTTAATTTCATTATCAATGTAATTTATTTTGAATTTAATGAAAGACTTTCATTTTGTTTGCAAATTTTGATTGCTATTGTCTTGTAGTTGTCAAACACTTTATATTTATGCATATCTGTTAAAAAGATAACAATATTGTTGTTTGTCGACCAATTCAGTAATAATTAAAAGGTTTTAATTTTCAATAATATTGCTCAATCACTTAATAATAAAGTCACGAGTATAAAAAATGTTTAAAATTTTTCCAACCAACCAAGGTCGTTAAATTATGCTTGTCGACCAACTACAGTTAGTGGGTTTTTATCCCCCGACCAGCCATACTTGGTAGATTTTTCTCTTCAATGTTTTCGACCAACCAAGGTCGGTAAATTTTCTTTGTCGACCAACTATAGTTGGTGGGTTTTTATCCCCGACCAGCCATAGTTAGCAACTTTTGCACTTTTTGGAATAATCTTACCTCCCGACCAACATAAGTTGGCATTTTCGAGAATACATGTACCTTCCGACCAACATAAGTTGGCATTTGCGAGAATATTTTGTTTCCTAGCCAAACATGTTGGCATTTTTAGGAATATTTCGTTTCCTAGCCAAACAGGTTGGCATTTTTAGGAATATTTCGTTGGTATTTTTAGGAATATTTCGTTTCCTAGCCAAACAGGTTGGCATTTTTAGGAATATTTCGTTTCCTAGCCAAACAGGTTGGCATTTTTAGGAATATATTGTTTCCTAACGAACCGAAGTTGGCATTTTTAGGAATATTTTGTTTCCTAACCAACCGAGGTTGGCATTTTTAGGAATATATTGTTTCCTAACCAACCGAAGTTGGCATTTTTAGGAATATTTTGTTTCCTAACCAACCGAAGTTGGCATTTTTAGGAATATTTTGTTTCCTAACCAACCGAAGTTGGCATTTTTAGGAATATTTTGCTGAGCAGTCTGAGCTTTGCCGAGTTTTGCCGAGCAGTGTGTAGCACTAGTATTCCCCGAAAAATTCTCAATAAAAAGGACAGACTTTGGCAGAATATCTTCGTTTTATTCATACTGATGGAACTGCGTTACATATACATTACTGATAGTACTTGTGCAGATGTTCTGCGTTCCATGCATTCTTAAACTCCTCGCCTTCTAGAGTTTCTATTCGATAAGTTCCTGGTCGAACAACTTCTGTAACTCGGTATGGTCCATGCCAATTTGCCTCCAGTTTATTGTGCTTTTGAATTACTTTCTTCAGCACATAGTCTCCTTCTTTCATGTCGCACTTCTTCACCCTTTTGTTGTAGAACAGAGTTGTTCGTTGCTGGTAAGCAACATTTCTAATGGTTGCTTCTTCTCTAACTTCCTCGAGCATGTTTAAATCCAGTCTTCTCATTAAGTCGCTGACAGGGGAATTGAAATTCAGTACCCTGTGTGTTGGGAGGCCTAACTCGGCAGGTATGACAGCTTCACTTCCAAACGCCAGCATGTATGGTGATTCTCCAGTTGCTACTCGGGGAGTAGTTCCGTAAGCCCAAAGTACTGATTGTAGCTCATTGATCCAGTTTTCTTTTGCATCATCCAATCGTTTTTTAAAACAGTTCAGCAGTGTTCTGTTTGTCACTTCAGTTTGTCCATTGCTTTGAGGATGGCCTGGTGCTGAATGAACCTTCAAAATGTTTGACTGATGACAATAGGTGGCAAATGGCTCGTTATCAAATTGTGTTCCATGGTCTATGATGAAGGCATGAGGTAGACCATATCGACAAATGATGTTCTTCCAAACAAATTGGTACACCTTCTCGTACGTCATGTCAATGAGTGGCTCAGCTTCTACCCACTTAGTAAAATAATCCACTGCAACGACGAGGTACTTGAACCTTCCTCGGGTCGTTGGCAATGGGCCAACCAAATCAATTCCCCACATGGCAAATGGCCAAGGGGAAGTTATGGGTGTCACCAATGCTTGTGGAGTTCTTCGGATGGAGGAGAAGCACTGGCACTTATCACACTTCTTGGCATAGTCTATACAATCAGCCCTCATCATCGGCCAGTAGTATCCCTGCATCATCACCCTTTGCAAAAGCGTCCGACCTGCTACATGTGCTCCACAAGACCCTTCATGGATTTCTTCAATCAATTCTTTCACCTCGGAGGGAAGTACGCATCTCTGCAAACCTGCCATAATTCCTCGTCTATATAAAACACCATTAGTTAATACATACTGAGCAGTTTTAAACTTCAATTTCTTGGCTGCGAGCTTGTCAATTGGCAATTCTCCCTCCTCGATATACGCCCTGATGGGATCCATCCAAGATGGTCCTAAATCAAGGGTGATAAAGTTCATCGTAAGATCTTCATCTATACTCCGACCAGCTAACACTTCAATTGGGATTATTCGTCGTAGCTCGGTGCAAGTAGCTGATGCTAGTTAAGCTAGGGCATCTGCTCTCGCATTCTCCATTCTTGGTATTCTGACCAGCTGAATAGCTGCAAATTCTGACACCAGCTCCTTTGCCTTTGCATGATATCTGATCATTAATTATCCTCTAACTGCATATACTCCCATCATTTGGTTTACAATCAACTGAGAGTCACTGAAGATCACAACCTGTTGCGCCTCCATAATTTTTGCCAAATTAAGCCCTGCAATCATGGCCTCATATTCAGCCTCATTATTGGAAGCCTTGCTCCTCATCGATCATCTTTTCTTGCCCTTTTACCAACCGGAGTTGGTCTGAGCTCAAATTTAATGATCCTGTAACATCCACTTGCCCTTTTACCAACCGAAGTTGGTCTGAGCTAGTGTTTGTCGATCCTGTAACATCCACAGGTTGATCAGCGAGCAACTCTTGTTCCTCGTCCGGAGTCCTCACAACTATCTCTGCATCACATCCTGTAACATCCACACGCCCTTTTACCAATCAGAATTGGTCTGAGCTTGTGTTTGTCGATCCTGTAACATCCACAGGTTGATCAGTGAGCAACTCTTATTCCTCGTCCGGAGTCCTCACAACTATCTCTGCATCACATCCTGTAACATCCACACGCCCTTTTACCAATCGGAATTGGTCTGAGCTTGTGTTTGTCGATCCTGTAACATCCACAGGTTGATCAACGAGCAACTCTTGCTCCTCGGGGGTATCAGGATAGGTGAACTCCGCTATAAAGTCTGCTACAGCCTGCCCTTTTAGCAATGATCTGGGTTTATAAATTATATCATATTCACCGAGCTCTATTGCCCAGTACATCAATCTCCCTGATTTTTCTGGCTTATGAAGGGATTGTCTCAATGGCGCATCGATATATACTACTATAGTGTGAGCCTGGAAGTATGGCCTCATTCTCCTACTCGCCTCAATCAGTGCCAGTGCCAATTTATCCAGCCTTGGATATCTAATTTCTGCTCCTCGGAAAGCCTTACTTGTGTAGTAAATTGGCTTTTGTATTCCATTCTCCACTCTGATCAACGCCGAGCTAACTGCATTCTCGGACACTGCAAGGTACAAATACAATTTTTCTCCCATCACCGTCCTGGACAACAGTGGAGGTGCTCCCAAGTGTTTCTTCAAGTCTTGAAAAGCCTTCTCACATTCATCATTCCACTCAAAAGTCTTTCTGAGTGTCTTGAAGAATAGGAGACATCTATCAGTTGCTCGTGACACAAATCTGTTGAGTGCCGCTACTCGTCCTGTGAGACTCTGTACTTCCTTCTTCGTCGTGGGAGATCGCAGCCCTAATAGAGCTTTGATCTTTTCAGGATTTGCTTCAATGCCTCGTTGATTGACAATGTACCCGAGAAATATGCTTTCTCGTACTCTAATGATGCACTTCATCGGGTTCAGCTTCATTTGATATTTATCTAGTTGATCAAAAGTTTGACTTAAGTCAACTGGATGATCGACAACTTTCTTGCTTTTCGTCAGCATATCGTCGACATAGACTTCCATATTGTCACTGATTTGTTCAGCAAAGACCTTGTTCATCAGCCTCTGATATGTCGCACCTGCATTTTTCAAACCAAAAGGCATAACATTATAACAATAAGTTCCCCTAGGGGTAATGAAAGAAGTACTCTCCCTGTTTTCAGGTTTCATTTTGATCTGATTGTAACCAGAATAAGCATCCATGAAGCTCAGTAACTCATGTCCCGAGGTAGCATCCACCAGTTGATCAATTAGGGGCAATGGAAAGTGATCCTTTGGGCATGCTTTGTTGAGGTCGGTGAAGTCTACACACATCCTCCACTTGTTATTCTTCTTCTTTACCATCACCACACTAGCTAACCAATCTGGATATTTAACATCTTCAATCAAACAAGCTTTCTGGAGCTTCTCGACTTCCTCCTGTATAGCTTGATTCTTCTCGGGACTGAATACTCTCCGTCTCTGCTTCACAGGCTTGATTTCCTTATTCACATTGAGCTCGTGACATAAGAAGTTTGGGTCTATCCCAGGCATATCTTCATGACTCCATGCAAAAGTTTGTCTTCTGCTTCTAAGGAAAGTTATCAATTCTTGTTTTAATGAGGCTTCCAACGATGAACCTATTTGAGTAGTTCGCTCAGGGTGCTCGTCGTCCATAATGATGTTTTCAGTAGCTTCCACCACTTGACCTTTCACGAGTTGCGACTCATCTCGAGGATCCAATGTTTCAATTTCTGAACCTTCATCCACTTGATAGGTAGTAGTCTTTTTCTTTGATTCTTCCAGTTCCTCTTGCTCGGCAGATGAATAATAGCATTCCCGAGCTACTCTCTGATCACCTTTCACAACTCCTACTCCAAAATTTGTTGGAAATTTTAGGCACTGATGCACTGTAGATGGTACAGCCTCGAACTTCTTCAACCCTACTCTTCCCATGATGATATTGTATGATGATTGGACATTATTATCCATCACGAAGAAACGTATTCTTTCTGTTCGACAAGTAGGCCACGTACCAATGAATATATCCAAGTTGATCGTCCCAAGTGGAAATACTTTCTCGCCAGCAAAACCGATGAGGGGTCTGTGGTAAGGCTCCAGTTGAGATAGCTTTAGATTTGAACTATCGAAACACGAGTAGAACATAATGTCTGCCGAGCTACCATTATCGACCAGCACTCTTAAAATCATTACCTCCTTCATTCTCATCTTGATCACCAGTGGATCATCATGAGGATATAAAACACCTGCAAGGTCATTTTTTGAAAAACTGATGACCAATTTCTCCTTGTTCACCTTTCTCGGGCGATCTTCCTCAGCTAGATTTATTCGTTGAATGTACGAGGAAGCTTGAGCCTCATCGAGGTAAGCTTTTCTTTCTGCAGTAAGGTCTCCTCCTCCTGCATCTCCTCCTGTAATAATATTACAATCAAATGACCCAAAGCGTATTGAAAATACCTCTCGTTTTGGCTGCCTTGGTTTCTTAGGAAGATCGGGGTCATCCTCTGGATCAACTTCATGGTTTCTCGTCTTGTTCTCCTCTGCTCGACGAGGAGATCTAGATCTCTCTCTAGTTCGGTCGTTTTTTCTTCTTTCGCCTCCCCGATCAACATACTTTTCTAGCTTTCCTCGTCGGATGAGTGTTTCAATCTCATTATGAAGAGCTATGCAATTTTTAGTCATATGTCCATGATCCTTGCGGAACTCGCAATACTCTTCCCTATTCCTCGTGTCAGGGTCTGCCTTCATTTTCTTTGGCCAGTTTAACTCCTCGCTGTTCTTAATTTCTTCCAGGACGTGGTTGATATTCACCTTCAAGGGTGTGTAATTATCAAATTTTCTCAAGACCTCCCATGGCGACCTATTTTTGGATTGTTTGTCACCACCATTGTTCTTATGTTCTTTCTTCTTAGCTTTATCACCTTCCACCTTGGCTTCTTTAGCGTCCATATTCTTCTTCGCAGACATAACCTCCTCGGCATTCATAATCTTGGACGCTTTTCCCATCAGGTCCGACATGGTTCGAGGTGGATCTTTGGCCAAAGTGTAGTACAACTTGTTTGGCAGCAGTCCACTCATCAAAGCGGTAATCGCTGTCTTCTCCTCATAATCAATGACTTTGAGTTTCTTGTTATTAAAATGAGTTATATAATCTCTGATACTCTCACCAGCTTTTTATCTAACATTTAACAAATGTGCTACTCGTTTAACTGGCTTTGCGCCAAAGCAGAAATTCCCAATGAATAACTCGGTCAGTTGAAGAAAAGTTGAAATCTTACCCCGAGGAAGATTATTATACCATATCTGAGCAGATCCGGTAAGAGTTCCCGATAATGACCTTCATCTCATCTCATCTGGGGCAGCATAGATGTCGGCAGCAACTTGATGTTGTTTTATATGAAGGACAGGGTCAGTTTTCCCATCATACTTGTGAGTCACAACTGGTGCTTTGAACTTTGATGGTGTTGGAAAATCAACAATATCCTGGACAAAAGGTGTTCCTCGAACAAAGGTTCGTTGTAGAGGGTTCTTGGCCCTAGCCATTTCCCCTAATCTATCCTCCAGCCTCTGAATAGATCCTTTCCATGCATCATTTCCTTCCTCGGGCCTATTGGTTCGAGCAAATGATCGCGTTGAAGTGGCTTCCTGGGATTTATCTTGACGAGCAGCTGGTCGCGACTGGGAAGATCCTTCCCTTAAATCTGATGGTCGTCGAAAGCTCCTCGACGCTACATTAAGAGGACTTTTGTTCCTCCTAGGGCCTAATCGGTCGAAAGGAGAAACCCTACTTAATCTTTCCAATGCGCTGGTCCTTTCTGGGGAGAGGGTGACACGTTGTTCAGTATCCGTGGCTCGCACTGATGAAGTTTGTCCAGGTTGATAAGAAAAATCTTCAGATTCCTCATTGCGATATGAATCAGTACGCCTAGTACGCGAACAAGGCGCACGGGTATTTCTTTGAATGCTTCATGGTCCGGAATGGTCTGATGCACCGCCATGGAGGGTTTGGATAAGTTGTCGCATTGTTTCTTGCATGACGGTCTAGCCCTGAGCCAGATTTGCCATTATTCCAGTCAGATCTAGAATAATTGGTGGAGCAGACGGATTAAAAGGGGTTCCAGCATTTCGATTGCTAGATTCAGGAATATCAACCATTGGTAATGGATTGTTTTTTATGAGAAAACGATATTACCAGTCATTTCCCACAGACGGCGCCAATCTGTTGATGTAAAAAATTAGATCACTCTAATAATTCAATCACAGATAAATAAATGAGACAAAAGATTTTTAAGTGGTTCAGCCTTATAGAATTGGCCTACGTCCACTGTTGTTTTATTGCTGAGTGTTTGGGAATTCTCGATTACAAGAAATTTCATTCCAGATTCGATCCCCTTAGAATGAGGATTGTACAATGTATTTATAGCCCTGAGGCTGTAAGGTGAAAGGGTAATACATTAAATGATATACATATGAAAGGGTAATATTTTTAATCACAGATAAATAAATGAGACAAAAGATTTTTAAGTGGTTCAGCCTTATAGAATTGGCCTACGTCCACTGTTGTTTTATTGCTGAGTGTTTAGCAATTCTCGATTACAAGAAATTCCGTTCCAGATTCGGTCCCTTTACAATGAGGATTGTACAATGTATTTATAGCCCTGAGACTGTAATGTGAAAGGGTAATACATTAAATGATATACATATGAAAGGGTAATACTTTTAATGCCATTCTTTGCGTGTGCGTCTGAATGATAAGCATTTAATGAATCAGTTGAACTGTTGGTTATCCAGCTATTAATGCTTTGTTCGAGATGCAGCTCGGACCGCCTGAGTTGCTCGGACCGCCTAAGCTTCTCGGTACTCAAGAGTTCCTCGGAGAGGTCTGTTCCTCGGAGCGTATGAGTTCCTCGGAGTAACATGGTTCTTCGGAGCGTGTGATCATCTCGAAAGTGCTTGTTGTTGCCATGTAGATAGCCACGTGTCTTCATATGATTGGTCCAAGTCAGCAGATTAAATTTGGTATCAACACTTACTTTTTTTTTTTTTTTTGCAGTGGGAGATTTGCAAGGCTATTATATGCCTAGAGATTGCCGTTACTCGCGCCGATGTAATATTTGATCGTTAGAATGACACAAAATTGAGTGGAATGTTTGAAAAGTCTTACAACATATCTTTTAATTTGAAGATAAATGTTGTGAAGCAAGATATCAACCTACGTTGGCTTCACAAGGCAAGTTAATGCCACTTGTTCTAGATTTCTATCTATTTTAATGCTAAGACAATAGTACACTTACTATGACTTTGTCTCTATTTATTACGTTTCAACTTCTTTTTTAACATGTCTTGTGATAGTCTCTTTTTTCAAAAATAAATTTATACTCTGTTATGTCCCAAATCAATAGTTGTTATTTTGTATCTAAATTTATTCTCTTAAATATAATGAATACTTTTGAATGCAAAAGGATTATTGTTATGCTCCATATGGATAATTTTGTACTGTCGCCTAATTATATAGTATAAGAAACAAGGCTACTAATTTGTGATCGAAAGCAGGATTACTAACATGTGACATGTGGAGTATTCATCGCCAATGGGTAGGGAAGGAACACCAAATTGTTCATCCTGTGGTGACATACCTTATACTAAGTAACAATTCTGTTGTCATGGATGATAACCATGATTATTTTTTACTTTCCAATTTATAATTGAATATTTTGTGATGTCAAAATATTTCTTCTCTTGCCTAGGATCTATGGAGAACTTGGGGCCTTGGTGCACCTTGCTCCATAAACAACTATGCCCTCCTTGAACATTAGCAATTTTCTCACTATGATCTGAAATTTTCTATAAATTCCTCATGTTCCAAGCATATACTTTTGTTTATGGAGGTAATCAAATTCTGAGGAGGGGTGAGAAGTAAAGGTTGGCTCAACGTGGAGGGGATCATCAAAGAGCATTCTTTTTATGATGGAAATATAGAAAAAAGGGGTTGCGGAAGAAATGTAGTAATATTTAATAGATGATCGAGATGTAATAGCAAAGACCTTTTCAGCATAAACTCCCATGTAAAAGTCCCACCACTGTGTCACTTTTATATGCAACACCATTATGGCACCTTCACAGCCATTAGGAATTTCAATTAATATCTATATTATATAGTTCTTTTTGCTTTAATTTAATTTTGTTGGCTATGCCAGTTAATTCTCAACTGCCATATACTACTTTCCCAACTCGTCTTAGATATGATTTTGAAAAAGTGTATTTCCAATATTTTGTTTTCTAATTAAACAAATTGCAGGTTACAGCTTAGTGAATCTTGTTCTTTCACTAAGTTTAAGGTCAATGGTCAATGGTTCACGTGGATAAACTATGATAAATTCCATGATTTGGTTGGTAACTTCTCTTTATATTGAATGTGTTCCGAAAGGCATTATATATCATACTAGCATGAAGGCCACGCGATGCGTGGCCGAATTTATGTAAACTGTATTCTTTTTGCTATGGTATTCTTTTTTATACACTCCACTAATTTAAAATGAAAAAGATAACATACTTGATTTTGGGAGCTTCATCTATGGTTGTCCCAACTTAAAAACTAAAATCGACACAAAAAATCAAATAACTCTAAGTCGTAAGAGATGATTTGAAAAAATAACTCATTTACAAATTATATATTGCTATTGAAATTATAAATTTGATTGTAAAAATGACTAAAATAATGAAAATGACAAAAAATAAAAATAAAATCATAGGTCCCTGTAGTGTTCCGGCCATGAATGCTTTGCGTTCACAGGTAAAAAGTTACTTTCACCACCAACAAATTATGGAGTGTTTTGGGTTGTGTTTTTTTTCCTTTGGCTAATCCTTTAATGGATGGTTCATATATTAAAGGGGAGAAAGAAGAGGAAGAGGAAAAGGAAGAGGTTGTTCTTGAAAAACTAAAAATGGAGTACATTGAATAGGAAGTTGATTAGACGGACTAAATTCATTGTATTGAAGTGTAGAGAAAGATGTTGTTGGATTTCGGTAGGAGGAAAATAAATGAGTCTTGAAAATCTGCCTTGGAAATGTAAACGGTGGAAGAGAAGAGAGGAGAGGTGATTTGAGGAGGAGAGATGTATATTTATGTCAATGCCAGGTGTCATCATTAATACATCTGCCACGTGTCAGCCTCACACGATTTGCATTTATTTTAATGCCACGTGTCATCCTCAGAAGATTTCGGTCTATAGTTTTTATATAGTTATATAGATGTACCATTTTCTATTTTTTGTGGTGTTAAAATTTTCATTATCCTACATGGAAATACAGGTTGCTTCTGGAAATCCTTTTAGCAACAAGTACTACATGGCCCCATCACCATCTTGGACTGTATATGGAGCAGAGGAAGGTGGTTTCGATCCGAAGCTGTATATGGAACAGAGGAAGGGGGTTTCGATCCGAAGCAATTAAGGTTTAGGAAGGAATGGCATCACAAGTCAGCTAAGTGATTGACCAGGCGTGTTTGATATTTTTATTGCAAACTTATGGCGCAGTTTTGAAGGTGATGATTCCGTAATTTTGTTTATCAAAATCAGATACACGTTGAGTTATTCTGGAGAACAATTTTATTCTACCGATGTTGAGTTATTCTGTAAGACAGTTCAACGCGTTGAGTGTTGACTTTTGCTAGTCCTCAAATATTTCAATGTCCACAGTAAGTAACACGTAGTACAGTTTTATGTATTATTCGTAACTTGTGAAGATTTTTTTATTGACTTTTGCTAGTTAAACTAATTTTTTCTGTTAATTGGAAAAAATATCTTCCAATAATTCACGGGCATTAATGCAATCATGTTTTACGTATCATTACTATTCGACAGATTAGGATTTGGAATTGTTCCGCTCTCTACTCGTCCGTCATAACAGGGGCCGTCAATGTGATCTCCACTGTTGTGTCCATCTACACAGTTGACAAAGTGGGACGCACGTTCCTCCTTCTAAAAGCTGGTGTCCAAATGTTTTTCACCGAGGTATTTGTTTTATCATGATTCCTAATTAATATATTGTTACATTGTCAAACATAAGTTTATTAATTGTTTTCCCAGTTGTTTTTTGTTTCCTTTAGCAAATTTAGCTAATAGATATTTTATTTTTTCAAACATAAGTTTAACAATGTTTTTAGAGTGAGTGTCTTTCTGTATGCGTGTGAAACTATATGTGCATTCGGTGTGTATTGTGAATCTGTTTGTATGCCTGTGAAGTTGTACGCGCAACGTGTGTTTGTGAAACAGGGTTAGTTATGCCAAAAAAAAATTGAATTTGTGTTAGAAACCGTATGTGTTGTGTGCTAATGTGAAAGTGTGATATTATAAGTTCACATATTTGTTTATATGTGAAATTTCCTACTTTTAAGTGCTGATGTGAAAGTGTGATATTATAAGTTCACATACTTGTGCAATTAATTTTGGTGGTGGATAATTTTTTGTACAAAATTAATTTTGTATGACTAAATGTTGATATTATAACTAATATGATAATTTTATTTTGTTTGACAGAAGGTCATTTTTGGATCTTCATCAACTGTTGGTACACTTTATATATTGTGATTAAAAAAAAATCACGTCAAAGAGTTTTATGGAGAAATCGAAAAATAGAATCATAAATTAATTTTAAGTCTACTGCTCAAAATTAAATTATTACCTCATATGATTATCGCAAAATATGAACCTCATGCATGAATACCAAATAATTACTGCACAATAAAAATAAACAATATTACCTCAATCGTTTATAAATTCGTCGTAGACGATTCTTGGGTTGAGTCGCGGACTAGGTCGCTCTCTTTAAGACGTTTCGCGGCTCTACCCTCTTTGTGCAGGTAGTCTACAGTCACGCCGTCCCCAGGATAAAACAAACCCAAAATCACTTCTGTATCATATCACCATGCACCGTGGTTATATGTCTTCTAACACCCATTCCAAATTAATTGCTCAATTCTACAATTTCAGTTTGGGGAGACAAACTGTTCTAAAATTTTTATGAAAGAACATTTATGAGTTTCTCTTTTATCTCAACCAAATATTTTGCTCAATATCAAGGCTTGAGCTAATAATTTTTTTTTTTTGTTCTTTTCTTGCTCTTAAGAAACTTGAGCTCTCAAACTTTCTCAAAAACTCTCTATGCCATTTTGGCCGGATGAGCCTCTTTTTAATGGGAAGTGGCTAGTGGGTACACAAGTGGCTTAGTGGGTATAAAAGTGGTTGAATTTTTCGGGCAAAAAAATTGGAAGTAGTGGGTATTGTTGGTCTCCCACTTGTTTAAGTGGGTATAGTGGGTGCATAATATCTCCCAATTGTGTATTAAAATACATTCTGTCAACAATCCCCCACTTGGATTTTAAAACACTCTCATCAGAAACAATCCCCCACTAGTAAATTTTGAAAATTTATTGAGCAATAATAATTAATAGAATTGTGCATAAGCAAAGGTGTCTTTCGATTTGAACCTTTACGTAGTAAAGATGATTCAGATTATACTAGAGTAACTCGTAGTTTTGAACTCTATCTCTGACAACATCCCACACACAACCCTACTTGGGTGTAGTCCTCAAGCCAGCACGTTACGGCCATGTGCTTTTATCCCAGTATGTGAACGCTCTAGGGAATTTGCCCAAAATTACCATAGGAAGCGGCCATACTTCCACATCCACATAGGTGAGTCTATCAAGGATATTCCTGTAGCTAGGTACCCCACTCAAAATAGAGCTATAGATCATCATTAAGAGTTATAATTAACTCAACCTTAACTCGCTTCAGGATATCATGCTCCATAGAGATGGACTCGGAGTAAAACTCCGTAACTAATAATTATCATGATTCAACCCATATCATTGTGACTTGTTATTACCCTTTGAACCTATTTCTTGGGATCTCCAGTCTATAGGTTGGGTTACCACCACAAATGATTCAATATCAACGGGCTTTAGTCCGATCCCTTTCTAGATGTTAAAAACACCTTCTCCTGCACTAGTTCTTTCATTAAAGGACAAGTCAGGTTCTATTCTCATCAGTCCAATCATAATCCACACACACAACTCATTAGTTTTAAATTCTAAAACTATGTTGTGATTACGACATATTTATCGTTCTTGCCGTTATGATAACGGTTCTAATATTTTACAATAGCCATGGATCTATTGTTGTGAATAAAATGACTGTGTCAATCTCTACCATAAATGGTATCTTATAATAGATTTTTTTAACCTTTCATTTACTCACCAGCCATAGCCAATGGTATCACCATATACTCCATCATTAATTAAGCCAATAATTAATATATCTAGGAGTTCCAAAAAATAGCATCATAATATGTGTTAAACACATATCCATTATTAATTCAGAATCAATTCTAGGTTCGTGATTTTATCAAAACACATAACCTTTCTCAATAGCATAAGAATGCACCTCTTTTTTTTTTTTTTTAATTATAAACCTTCGTAGTACTCCAACAAAAAATAATTCCAAGTCAACTGTATTTAGTAGCTCAGTTGAGACTACTTAAGATGTTCGCATATTCATCTTTTCTTATCACTATATATAGTGTTCTTATACTTGGATCATGTGGAGTACAAGATGGTTCATATTAAGCATATATCTAATAAATAGATATTCTTGTATTTCAATGTACTCGATCAATTAATTGATCCATATAGCCTTGTAATATTAACAAGTACTATTCTTGTTTCATTGAAACTCTTTATGCTAACACTTTGACTTAGCATGAATTTGGTTTTCTACGTAAAAAAATATTATAACTAAATATTAGCTAATCATTCTTGCACAATAAATAAGAGTGCATTCATATTTCAACATGCTTAGTGTTAAACACGATTCATAAATTATTCTCAATTCATTCTCATTTGATAATTTATCAAAATAACATGCCATTTATTGGTGCCTTTCATATTAATTTTCCAACTTCAAGTTGGTCCATGTAAGTTGCCTTACATAGGCCACCATTCGAAAAACACTATTATATATATTTAGTTTTTAACTCAACATCATATATAATATCAATAGCATTCAAAATAAATGAAGCTTCTTCATTTACATGAGAATATTTTAACATGCATCATGTATAACTAAGTTATATTGATGAATTTCGACTATTAAACAAAGCTTATATTCATAAATGATAATTGTCTCAATATTCCTTCAAATTGTGTGTATACACCTCTTTATCTTAAAGTTATAAGATAAGTCAATTATAACTGATTTCTAGTTTATTCCAAGGAATTCAATCAATCATTTATGACATGACTTCTCTAAGGATTTTTCAAATCCTTTTCAATAACATAAGCAAGCTTTTATTTTTAACTCACAACTCAAAAAATAATCAAAGTTTCAGATTCTATTAAATGTTCTTCAAATATAGTTGAGAGGTACTCGATTGAGTGCCCCCACTATTCTCTAGGTATAGCAATTAGAAGCAACATATAATGTGCCCCCACTATATCTTCAATTCATAAAATAAAATCTAAACTTGTGAGTTTCAACATTAAATAAGAATTAATCTTATTTCTTAAATAAATACATGCTTAATGTCTTCATGTATAGCCGAATAAAAAAAAAAAATACATGTTCATTTATTTTAGTCATAAATTCAGATTTTCATGTGTCTAAAAGTTACATATAGATACAATCTATTTCATAAAAAATTATAATATACAATTTTTCACAATGTATACGATAATACTCCGTATTAGAGTTTAAACCTCTATTCCAAATCAAAGCATACGGTCAAAATAATTTTACCCAACTAAATTATTTCTACACGCGTATGAAGCACACCAAATTGATTCCAACATAGCAGAATACAATTTTATTCTATACATTTTCCAACTCATATAAATGAATAAATATAAGGAATTATTCATATAAAATTGT
Organism: Sambucus nigra; assembly: GCA_949130495.1. Classification (NCBI taxonomy): domain Eukaryota; kingdom Viridiplantae; phylum Streptophyta; class Magnoliopsida; order Dipsacales; family Adoxaceae; genus Sambucus; species Sambucus nigra. The sequence goes on along the minus strand of OX422211.1, from coordinate 359,439,630 downwards.
AACGGTTGCACTCCAAACTCAAATATTGTATAAGTCCTTATACAATTTCTTTGAAATTCATCTTCTATAAATTTGAGTCCAAATTTTTCTAAGTACTTCATAAATCCTTGAAAAAGAAATTTATAAAGGCTTCAAAATATTTTGAATCCGTTGGGAACACGACATGATACATTTTTTCAAAAAAATGTTATCCAAAATATTTGTTCAAACGGAAAAACTTCAAGTTTGAAATTTCACCACGACCAAACCGCTTATTGAAATTTATAAAATTTTTCAGAATTCATCCTTTATGAGTCTCGTCTTATCCAAAATTGGAATCACTCAAAAATATTAAGTACAAGTGAAGATAAACTTATTTTACTACAAGATGACCAAAAAATTCAGCATCGCGCATCCCATTTGTAAAAATCATCATAAAAGATATACAACTCTTTTTTCATAAATTCCAAAGCCCAATATTTATAATCTCAACATACTACATGCATGCCAAAATTCACGAAATTTCAGTCTATATATCATCAAAAAACTGAGATGATATTCCAACAGAATTCATAACAAAAATTAAAATTTTTTTTTTTTTTTTTTCATCATCGATCACTTTAGTATGGTTGAAAAATATCAACTACACTTTTACATAAATACTTCAAAAAATATTTGAACATATTTCTTTTATAGTAAACATAGCGCAAAACACAAATGTTTATTATATACCCTTCGAATCCATATAACAAATGTTCATTTGTTTTCATATAACAAATTTTCATTTGCTTCCAAATATCAAATTTTTTAATTTGATTCCATATAACAAATTTTCATTTGTTTCCAAATATCAAAATTTTAATTTGATTCCAAATATCAAATTTTCATTTGATTCAATATAACAAATTTTCATTTGTTTCCAAATATCAAATTTTTTAATTTGATTCCATATAACAACTTTTAATTTATTTTGTTAACCACAAGTGGCTCAAAATAAATTGTCCAAAAAACCAATATACAATTTCATTTCCAATAATAACATCTTATGTGAAATAATATTTCACATTCATAACTAGAAAATAGGATTGACCTATTTAAAATTTTTCATGGAGGGGTTCATTTTTGTTCAAATTATAATTTCTCACGAAATTATTGATCGATTTCGAATTGACCAAAAATACTGAAATTTATATATCTACTTCACAAAATATAACATTTAGGAAGTTCAGGGGCTAAACGGTCATTTCTAGAGGTAAAAGGTCAAAATTATAATTTCTAAACATAGAAACTTAGTTGGCCTTTTTTCATTTCGACATCATAAAAATAATCATATATGCCCATAAGATTTATTTTCCGGTCTCCATGGTAGGCAAAAAACGTCTTAAAATTGTTGGTACACTTTATATATTGTGATTAAAAAAAAATCACGTCAAAGAGTTTTATGGAGAAATCGAAAAATAGAATCATAAATTAATTTTAAGTCTACTGCTCAAAATTAAATTATTACCTCATATGATTATCGCAAAATATGAACCTCATGCATGAATACCAAATAATTACTGCACAATAAAAATAAACAATATTACCTCAATCGTTTATAAATTCGTCGTAGACGATTCTTGGGTTGAGTCGCGGACTAGGTCGCTCTCTTTAAGACGTTTCGCGGCTCTACCCTCTTTGTGCAGGTAGTCTACAGTCACGCCGTCCCCAGGATAAAACAAACCCAAAATCACTTCTGTATCATATCACCATGCACCGTGGTTATATGTCTTCTAACACCCATTCCAAATTAATTGCTCAATTCTACAATTTCAGTTTGGGGAGACAAACTGTTCTAAAATTTTTATGAAAGAACATTTATGAGTTTCTCTTTTATCTCAACCAAATATTTTGCTCAATATCAAGGCTTGAGCTAATAATTTTTTTTTTTGTTCTTTTCTTGCTCTTAAGAAACTTGAGCTCTCAAACTTTCTCAAAAACTCTCTATGCCATTTTGGCCGGATGAGCCTCTTTTTAATGGGAAGTGGCTAGTGGGTACACAAGTGGCTTAGTGGGTATAAAAGTGGTTGAATTTTTCGGGCAAAAAAATTGGAAGTAGTGGGTATTGTTGGTCTCCCACTTGTTTAAGTGGGTATAGTGGGTGCATAATATCTCCCAATTGTGTATTAAAATACATTCTGTCAACAACTTTCGAGGGTTGCATGGTGCGGCATTGATGGCGATGATAATAGAACGAAAGTTTATTGTCAACAACAACGGAATTCTTTTTTATATTTTATTTTATTGGTTAGAATACAAAAATATCTCATTTGGGGATGATTGTATTAGGATGTTATATTGGATGCTTTTATTAAAATAATTTAACTTTCAGGGCGATTGTATTACGATGTATCATTTGCTTGGTTTAAGTTTCTTTTGTAAATAAAGAGTGGAGGCTTAAATAAATGTAAATGTTGAATACAAAGCCCTTATTTTTGTAGACTATTTTTGTATATGTTCTCACGATTTAAATAGTTGTAATACCCCGTATTTTTGTGGCTTTTAAAATTGGGGATTTATTAAATTTAATTGAGATATTAATTTAATATTAATTCAGAAATTTATTTTTAATATTTACTAGCGTGATGTGAGTTAGTAATTACAGGAAATTTGTTGAATATTACTGGATGAGTAAAGTAATATATGAGATTGATTTTATTAATATTGTCACAAGTGAATAAAATGGCAAATATGAAAATTAAGTCGGGACGCGCCTGTATCGTATCGGAACTAAATTATTATTATAAAAGTGAATAAACTATAAGTCGCCCATATGGTCATTTTGAGTTCGCCAAATTGTCCAGAAGGGTCGAGATAGTCAAAAAAGTGTACCCGGGGGTTTAGTTTGGGTCTCGGGGGGTTTTTAGGCCTAATTGACATCCCGGGAGGGTATTATAAACATTTGGTATTTTTGAGTAATTAAACCCACGAATTTTCTTAGTATATATTAGCCATTTGGAGTTGTCTCTTAGGGTTAACAAACACAAAACCTAAGCCCAACCATTAGAGAAGAAGGTGAAGAGATTAGAGAAGAAGGTGAATATTTTCCAAACAATCCAAGGCCTAGAACTCACCCGATTGCACCGCCACCACCACCAAAATGTAGATCGCATGAGGAGGAACACAACCATATATTTTTCATCAACAAACAAGACCCTTGAATCCCAGGAAAGTATCTATCTTGATGATTTCTAGCTGGTATTCCTCCCATGTTAGTCTAGGAATGAAAATCATATGTTTTAATTGAAGAATTATATGTTTTGGAAGAGAATTTATATGTGTTGTAGGGAGAATCCGCATAGTCTGAAATCGTGATCATAAGTAGAGGATTACCCACAAATTTATTATGATATTTGGGAAGAAAATCTGGATTAAAATAGAGGTGTGTGATTATTCATGCAAAATTTGGTTTTATTAATAAATCTGAGATTAAACCCTTTTTTGATTGATTCGTTGAGGATTTATTGATGTTGTTACGTTAGAACTTGTTTATATACATTGCTTATATATTTGGATAACTTAGTTGGGAGTTTGGGATAAAATTATAGAGGTTTGAAGGGTTAGAATGGTAGAACCCGTAGGTTGAAAATTAAACAAAAATTTAGCAAGAACTGCTTAATCGATCGATCGATCGATTGACCACATTCCTCGATCGATCGATCCCTTCTGAAAAACTGCATGTTTTTCCCCCATTTTCTTTAATTCGGATAAAATACGTGGGAACCCCTAAATATCTTTTAAATCGTATAATGGGTTATGAAAAGGACCAATAGGGTCTAAGTAGACTCCGTTGAGTGAAATTAATATGGGATGAAATTTTGGGTTAACGGGGAGTTATTCATGCATTGGAAATTGTGTGTACATTTACTAAAAGATTGAGACTCGTGAAAGATTTAGACTAGAAGGTAAGTGAGGGTATACCTGCTGAAATTATACTTAGTGAGAGAGAACACTTCGAGAGAAGAGAAGTAAGTATGAAATAAATTACAAATGAGAATAAAAGAGACAAATCCGTTATGCGAGATAATTGAGTAATTTGTTCTAAGAACAGATAATTATAATTATGGGTCGTGGGCGCACCTAATTTGAAAAATGTGAATATTTATATATATGACTGTGTGACTGTGCATATATTATGTATCTGTGTAAAAATCATACCCGGGTACTTGCTATCAAGGAGGTTTCCACGTCGGGACATCCTTATCTCGATTGGACCTTTATGAGGGATATTGACTTGTACCCTAGAACATAGGATTCCTTGGTACAGACTATCTGAGAATGATAGTCAGACGGTTCTAAGAGACGTTAGGTGTATATGCAGACCTCTTAGTGACTTGGAACTATGCTTCGCCTCCATTTGTATATGTATTGTGTTAATACAGTTCGAGAGTGATTCCGAACTAGTATTTCCCTTAGTATGAGTGAAACGGGAACTTGATAGTAGAGTATGCCAGCACCATAGATTTATGTGGGGTGCCGATAGTATATATATATTATATGAGTGATTGATATATATATATATATATATGGAAACTTTATACTGTGTGTATAAGTAGTTAAGTAATGAATAAATGCTTCAGCTTTATAACAAGTGTTCGTACATTTTGTAACGGTAACTAAGTGGTTCTAAGAAATGTAAGAATATGGAAGAGAATGGTCTTCTAAAACTAAATATTATGGCCTTAGTATTTCTTGGGATAGAACTTTATGGGAGAAGAAGTTAGATAGGCTTATGTGATCAGTAGTACGGTAGGCGTGCACACTAGATGAGATGTGAGAATTCTCAAGAGAGTGTCACGCCCTAACATGGTGGTTATATTAGCCAGTAAGCGTTTTAAATACTTGCTAAACTATTTTTAAAAACAGTTTTACATTCCGGCTATGACCCATTTTCTGTCATTTCTTTCTCTCTTGTATATATATGTATGTATTACAGATGTCCAGCTATAGGGGCGTCCTGCACAGGTTCTTTGGATTGGATGTTTTGTAGCTTATGTGGAAGTTGCAGGCCTTTGCTTTAGAAGACCTCTTCATTGATTCAGTTCCTACTTTAGGTCTTCATAGTTAGGGCATGTGTCGCCCGATTTCCTATTTCGTTTGGATTTGTCAGAGATTTGGGTTCGTTTATATTTCTAGTATTCAATACTCCTTGGGGGTTAACTATTGTAAGGATGATTTCATTTATGGTTCTTAACCTTGGTTTGGATTATATAGATGGTTTAATTCTTGTGTGTTAATTTCCATACTTAGTATTAATGTATTCTTAAACTGTTGGTTATTAATAAAGGTTTTCATATTGGAATTTAATAAAATGAAAATAAGACTTTAAATTGTTTTAACACTTAGCTTAATTATTTAGGGTGTTCAAATTGGAAATATTATTTTACGACAGTGATGCTCAGAATGAACCAACTATTCACCTTGACATTAATTTAATAAAGGACTGATCACCCGATATTTAATTAGGCGGGGTGTTACAGGTAGTATCAGAGCATCAGGTTCTAGTGTCTTTTAGGATCTGTGCGGCTTATTATGCTTCCAGCGTAGCTTTTTTTGATATTGAGCCCTATGTTTAGGATTGTTGATTTCGTTGGTGAGATTTCGTTCTCCTGCTATCATGTATATATCAGTGAATCTTATTTACGTTCGAGCGTGTTTGAACAATGAAGTATGTCAGATGAGGGCCATTAGGCGAGTTGCAGGAGGCAGGGCTTAGTGAGGTCGAAAAGTATATTCGAGGATGATGACCGTAGTCGAAGTCACCCCTATTAGGTCAAGAGAGGCCAGGCATGTAAAGGCGGCTAGGACGCAGCCTACGATTTCCAAAGGCTTCTATAATCAAAAGGGAAGACAAATCAGACTTACCCAATGTGGTACGCTTGGGAGAGGGTCAAATGGAAAAAAATTGAGGAGAGTTATTAGTGAAAAGTTCCTTGTTTCCGTACAAATGTGGGAGGAGAGGTAGTTTTTCTGTCAAGAGACGCACTAGAAGAGTATAGGTTATGGATGGTGGAGCCAACGTATTTCAATAAACGACTATGCTAGGTAATAATGTATCGGTGGGGTCCTTATTTGGATTTTGCTTGGCAAGACATCCCACACATGAAACTTAGCATAAGGTTGGAAGTAAAGAGATGTTTGGTCATTAGTCCATGAGTCTAGTACCTCGGTCGTCATAAGAAATGGTAATTATGAATGTAAGTCAGAGTTAGGTGACGATTTAAGGCCAGTGGAGCCAGTTGTGTGGTAAGGAAACATTGAAAGTTTTGTTTTATCATCCAATCGAAGGGTGGAATGATAATAAAGAGGTTTGAGAGTACCTAAGTGGTGTAACCACGTTGTGTCACAAGGGACACAGAGAATTGGGTGTTATGTGTGAAGCGAGGTGATTAAAGATTAGTGGAATCACGTGAAAGTAATTTTGAATTCATGGTGCTCATTTCATTTCCACAACAGATGTGTCTAGCAAGTGACGTTTAGTACAATGCGTTCCGTGGAAGCACTCGTACCTGTTTATTGTGGACAAACTCCTTATTGAAATTTGGTGTGGAAAAACCTTAACTATTTTCCCTCTGGATGTTTGGAGGTGAGTGGATAATCAGGATTTTTGATGGGCCGAGTTAGAGTCTGATGACTGTGGTGGAATTACCACCGCTGTTTTAGGTGACTTTTGAATGTCGGACGAGTTACGTTGCCGAGAATCGAGATTTGAAGAACTGACAAGAGTGGTCAAATGTTCTCATGGTTTCTCTCAAAAAGGGAGTTTTGCGTTTAGATAAATACGAGTAATAGTTACGTAGTGAAGTGCAACCTCCCAATAATATTGAGACAATAGGGGCCAATGATGTGTAGTCTCTTCTTATGCGAATAACCACTGATTGGCGCACAATGTGAAGAGCCGTTATTAAGGTGTGACTCTATAACTGATAGTGTTGAGAGTGTTAAATAAGCTTATTGTGAGGCAGGGAGGACTATAGAAATTCGCCTTACCTGAAAGTCCGTTTTGAGTACTGATAAAGTATCCAGATCTATTTTTACCAGGCATACCTTATTTTTTTAATTTCGGTACGAAATTCCATTATTAGGGGGGAAGTATGTAATACCCCGTATTTTTTATGGCTTCTAAAATTGGGGATTTATTAAATTTATTTGAGATATTAATTTAATATTAATTCATAAATTTATTTTTAATATTTACTAGCGTGATGTGAGTTAGTAATTACAGGAAATTTGTTGAATATTAATGGATGAGTAAATTAATATACGAGATTGATTTTATTAATATTGTCATGAGTGAATAAAATGGCAAATATGGAAATTAAGTCGGGACGCGCCTGTGTCGTGTCGGAACTAAATTACTATTATAAAAGTGAGTAAATTATAAGTCGCTCATATGGTCATTTCGAGTGTGCCAAATTGTCCGTGAGGATCGAGATAGTCAGAAAAGTGTACTCGGGGGGTTTAGTTTGGGTCTCAGGGCATTTTTAGGCCTAATTGACATCCCGGGAGGGTATTATAGACATTTTGTATTTTTGGGTAATTAAACCCACGAATTTTCTTAGTATATATTAGCCATTTGGAGTTGTCTCTCAGGGTTAACAAGCACAAAACCTAAGCCCAACAATTAGAGAAGAAGGTGAAGAGATTAGAGAAGAAGGTGAAGAGTTTCCAAGCAATCTAAGGCCTAGAACTCATCCGATTGCATCGCCACCACCACCAAAATGTAGATCGCACGAGGAGGAGCACAACCATATATTTTTCATCAACAAATCAAGCCCTTGAATCCCATGTAAGTATCTATCTTGCTGATTTCTAGTTGGTATTCCTTCCATGTTAGTCTAGGAATGAAAATCATATGTTTTAATTGAAGAATTATATGTTTTGGAAGAGAATTTATATGTGTTGTAAGGAGAATCCATATAGTCTAAAATCGTGATCATATGTAGAGGATTACCCATGAATTTATTATGATATTTGGGAAGAAAATATGGATTAAAATAGAGGTTTGTGATTATTCAAGAAAAATTTGGTTTTATAAATAAATATGAGATTAAACCCCTTTTTGATTGATTCGTTGAGGATTTATTTAAGTTGTTATGTTAGAACTTGTTTATATACATTGCTTATACATTTGGATAACTTGGTTGGGAGTTTGGGATGAAATTATAGAGGTTTGGAGGGGTTAGAATGGTTGAACCCGTAGGTTGAAAATTGCAGAAAACTAGGCAAGAACTGCTTGATCGATCAATCGAACAAGAGCATCGATCGATCGACGATCGATTGATCGACCCCATTCCTTGATCGATTGATACCTCCTGGAAAACTGCATGTTTTTCCCCTTTTTGTTTAATTCGGATAAAATACGTAGGAACCCTTGAAAATCTTTTAAATAGTATAATGGGTTATGAAGATGACCAACAGGGTCTAAGTAGACTCCGTTGAGTGAAATTAATATGGGATGAAATTTTGGGTTAACAGGGAGTTATTCATACATTGGAAATTGTGTGTACGTTTACTAAAAGATTGAGACTCGTGAAAGATTTAGACTAGAAGGTAAGTGAGGGTATACCTACTGAAATTATACTTAGTGAGAGAGAATACTTCGAGAGATGAGAAGTATGAAATAAATTACAAATGAGAATAAAAGAGACAAATCCGTTATGCGAGATAATTGAGTAATTTGTGCTAAGAACGTATAATTATAATTATGGGTCGTGGGCGCACCTAATTTGGAAAATGTGAATACTTATATATATGACTGTGTGACTGTGCATATATTATGTATCTTTGAAAAAATCATACCCGGGCTACTTACTATCAAGGAGGTTTCCGCTCCGGGACAGTCTTATCTCGATTGGACCTTTATGGGGGATATTGACTTCTACCCTAGAACATAGGATTCCTTGGTACAGGCTATATGAGAATGATAGTTAGACGATCCTAAGAGACGTGAGGGGTATGTGCTGACCTCTTAATGACTTGGAACTATGCTTCGCCTCCATTTGTATGTGTATTGTGTTAATACAGTTTGAGAGTGATTCCAAACTAGTATTTCCCTTAATATGAGTGAAACGGGGACTTGATAGCAGAGTATGCCAGCACCATAGATTTATGTGAGGTGCCAATAGCATATATATATTATATGAGTGATATATATATATATATATATATATATATATATATATATATATATATATATATATATACATGCTTATATATGAAAACTTTATACTGTGTGTGTAAGTAGTTAAGTAATGAATAAATGCTTCAGCTTTAAAACAAGTGTTCGTAAATTTTGTAATGGTAACTAAGTGGTTCTAAGCAACGTAAGAATATGGAAGAGAATGATCTTCTAAAACTAAATATTATGGCCTTAGTACTTCTCGAGATAGAGCTTTATGGGAGGATAAGTTAGATAGACTTATGTGATCAGTAGTAGGGTAGGCGTGCACACTAGATGAGAAGTGAGAATTCTCAAGAGAGTGTTGCGCACTAACATGGTGGTTATATTAGCCAGTAAGCATTTTCAATACTTGCTAAACTATTTTTAATAACTGTTTTACATTCGGGATTTGATCCGTTTTCTATCATTTCTTTCTCTCTGGTATACATATGTATGTATTACAGGTGCCTAGCCACAGGGGCGTCTTGCATAGGTTCTTTGGATTGGATGCGATGTAGCTTATGTGGAAGTTACAGGCCTCTGCTTTAGAAGACCCCTTCATTGATTCAATTCCTACTTTAGTTCTTCATAGTTAGGGTATGTGTCGCCCGATTTCCTATTCCGTTTGGATTTGTCAGAGATTTGTGTTCGTTTATATTTCTAGTATTCAGTACTCCTTAGGGGTTAACTATTGTAAGGATGATTTCATTTATGGTTCTTAAGCTTGGTTTGGATTATATAGATGGTTTAATTCTTGTGTTTTAATTCCCATCCTTAGTATTTATGGATTCTTAAACTGTTGGTTATTAATAAAGGTTTTCATATTGGAATTTAATAAAATGAAAATAAGTCTTTAAATTGTTTTAACACTTAGCTTAATTATTTAGGGTGTTCAAATTGGAAATATTATTTTACGACAGTGATGCTCAGAATGAACCAACCGTTCACCTTGATGTTAATTTAATAAAGGGATGATCACCCGATATTTAATTAGGTGGGGTGTTACAGGTGGTATCAGAGCATCAGGTTCTATTGTCTTTTAGGATCTGTGCGGCTTATTATGCTTCCAGCATATCTTTCTTTGATATAGAGCCCTATGTTTAGGATTGTTGATTTCTTTGGTGAGATTTCATTCTCTTGCTATCATGTATATATCAGTGAATCTTATTTACATTTTGGCGTGTTCAAACAATGAAGTATGGCAGATGAGGACCGTTGGGCGAGTAGAGGGAGGCAAGGCTTAGTGAGGTCGGAAAGTATATTCGAGGATGATGATCGTAGTTGAAGTCACCCCTATTAAGTCACGAGAGGCCAGGAAAGTAAGGACGGCTAGGACGCAGCCTACGATTTCCAAAGGCTTGTATAATCAAAAGGGAAGACGAATCAGACTCACCCAATATGGTACGCTTGGGAGAGGCTCAAATGGAAAAAAACTTGAGGAGAGTTATTAGTGAAAAGTTCCTTGTTTGAGTACAAATGTGGGAGGAGAGGTAGTGTTTCGGTCAAGAGACGCACTAGAAGAGTATAGGTTATGGACGGTGGACCCAACATATTTCAATAAACGACTATGCTAAGTAGTAGTGTATCTGGGCGGGGGGTTACTTGTTTGTATTTCTCGTTGCGAGACAACCCACGTATGAAACTTAGCGTAAGGTTGGAAGTAGAGAGATGTTTGGTCATTAGTCCATGAGTCTAGTACCTCGGTCGTTATAAGAAACGGTAATTATGAATGTAAGTTAGAGTTGGGTGACGATTTAAGGCCGGTGGAGCCAGTTGTGTGGTAAGGAAACATTGAATGTTTTGTTTTATCACCCAATCAAAGGGTGGAATGATAATAAAGAGGTTTGAGAGTACCCAAGTGGTGTAACCACGTTGTGTCACAACGGAAACATAGAATTGGGTGTTATGTGTGAAGCGAGGTGATTAAAGATTAGTGGAATCACGTGAAAGTAATTTTGAATTGATGGTGATCATTTCATTTCCACAACGGATGTGTCTAGCAAGTGACGTTTAGTACAATAGAATTTCGTTGAAGCACTCGTACCTGTTTATTGTGGGCAAACTTCTTTTGAAATTTGGTGTGGAAAAACCTTAACTATTCTCTCTCTAGATGTTTGGAGGTGAGTGGATAATCAAGATTTTTGATGGGTCGAGTTAGAGTCTGATGACTGTGGTGGAATTACCACGACTGTTTTAGGTGACTTTTGAATGTCGAACGAGTTACGTTGCCGAGAATCGAGATTTGAAGAACTGACAAGAGTGGTCAAATGTTCGCATAGTTTCTCTCAAAAAGGGAGTTTTGCGTTTAGATAAATACGAGTAATAATTACGTAGTGAGGTGCGACCTCCCAATAATATTGAGACAATGGGGGCCAATGATGTGTACTCTCGTCTTATGCGAATAACAACGGATTGGAGCACAATGTGAAGTGCCGTTATTAAGGCGTGACTCTATAAATGATAGTGTTGAGAGTTTTAAATAAGCTTATTGTGAGGCGGGGAGGACTATAGAAATTCGCCTTGCCTGAAAGTCCATTTTGAGTAGTGATAAAGTATCTAGATCTATATTTACTAGGCATACCTTATTTTTCGACTTTCGGGACGAAATTCCATTAGGGGGGAAGTATGTAATACCCCGTATTTTTTATTGCTTTTAAAATTGGGGATTTATTAAATTTAATTGAGATATTAATTTAATATTAATCCGAAAATTTATTTTTAATATTTACTAGCGTGATGTGAGTTAGTAATTACTGGAAATTTGTTGAATATTACTGGATGAGTAAAGTAATATACGAGATTGATTTTATTAATATTGTCACAAGTGAATAAAATGGCAAATATGGAAATTAAGTCGGGACGCGCCTGCGTTGTGTCGGAACTAAATTATTATTATAAAAGTGAATAGATTATAAGTGTTTATAAACTGAAAAATAAACGTCTCCTACATTAAACATGGTTTTAAGAGATACTGTTATTAGTAGATATCTTTATACTAAAACCTCAGAGATCTAGTAATCATCAAGCAGAATAAACACAAGCTAATATTTAGGTACCATCTCTCCAATAAAATGTTGAAGTTACTTCTAAACAAGAGTTATCATATATGACAACCCGCGATCCGAGATAAGGGGTGGCCAGCCCGATATTCAAACGTAACAGGAATCATGGATGGATATCATTCTTAGCATCACAAAATATAAACTGAGTATACGGGAAAACCACCCAATAAGTCAGAAAACGGGTTGCCAAAAAGTTTAGAAATTTAAAACCAGTTAAGAAAATTAAATTTAAACAACCCAAATCTGATAAGCAAGTGGAATTCCACAAGAATATGTATAATACAACTAAGACGAATGTATACAAAAGGACCGAATAAGCTGTCGATCCACAGCAACATACAACGAAGTACCACAATTTAAATATTTTACATAATACATTCATTAAACAACTACAAAAGTTTGGGCCACACGCCCGATGAAAAGACCCGATCATATCTAGAATACAAAGATGAGAGCGTCTAATATAATTTCCTGTAATAACCCGCAAAATCTTACAGCTCGTCGAAAGCAAAGGAATGGGAACATCAAAACTGGCGTCCTTGCGGGGGAGCACCTGAGCGGATACAATCATATACACAACAAGGAAAGTAAACCGATCAGGGCCGGGTTTTATATAATCACCAGAAGAAATAAAAAGCATGATAGAAATGAACAGTTATGCATGAATGATAAGGATGATAAATTTACATTACAATTTAACTAAATGATGAAATGAAATATCTTTTACATAAAAGAAAGAAAAGTAATAACTTAAATTTAAAACCTTTCTTCATTTATCAAATTTCCATTACCTTTTTGTATTCCTTAATAGGAATAAAACCATTTATTAACTTCCATAGTTAATTATCTTACCATTTCATCTTTCCATTCCTTAATAGGAATACCATTAATATCAAGTGCACTTTATGGCACATATTTCATTAATCTCATTCTCGTGCTCTTTATGGAACGTATCCATGCTCTTTATGGCATATAACCATCAAGTCCCACTTGATGCAGAAAAGTTATATTCATATAAATATAACGATTCTAAGACCGCCCCTCCGAGTTTCCCCACTGGGCGCGCCCCTAAATGACCATCATCTTCCAGGGCCTATCTATACAAGACAACCTGGGATCATAACGCAACGTCGGGAAGTGGCCATATGCCTGCGGAAAAGTCAGGACCACACCAGAAATCCCCTAACCAGTGCAGAAAAACATATAAAAACCCCGCATATGGCCTAGGACTATATCCACCCTGCATTCACTAGCCAGGGGACATCACCAAGCGCGCGAACTTCCCTTATGATGTCATTTAGAGAGGTGTGTATGAGTAAATTAACATTTACCATTTTAATCTCATTTTCATTTTCAATTACCATTACCAAATTTCCATTTCCATTATCCATGTATTTGGTTCATTTTATTCGAACCTATCATTATTAAACAACTGGGTTCATTTTATTTGAACTAATCATCATTAACACAATTTGGGTCCATTTTAGTTGAACCTATCATCTTTAAGCATTTGGGTTCATTATGCGAACCTAATTCCCCTCGAATATCGTCATTAATATTCCTCAAATTACAAGTCCCGACTAAATCTCCAAATGATCATTATGATCCTACAAGTCCCCAAAGTTCATAAAATTTTGATAAGCCCTTAAGTCTCCAAACATGGGCCTACAACCCATATCTTCCTATTAAGAAGTAACCAAAAGAGTGATGCCTAAACATCACTTTGGATCACCCCCCCCCCCCCCTTTGGACTTAACCCCAAGTGAAATCCATTCCACTCTAGGGTGACAACCAGACTCAACTAGGACTCCAAAAGACAAAGTTTACTTCATTCAAGAAAATTCATAAGTCCCTATGAAAAGAAAAGATTTAAAAGCAAAAGTAAAATTTTGGGAAGAAAACAGGGGATCGGTCGATCGGTTCCAAGACCGCGGTCGATCGCGTCTCAAGTTTTTGCCTAAGTAGAAAAGCAGAAAGATCACTTAGGCAGGGCCGGTCGACCGGTAAGGGGGACGCGGTCAACCATGCCTCAACGTTTTTTCCTTTGAAAGAAAGCAGTGTACCCTCTCCCGAAGGCCCGGTTGACCGGTCTGAGAACCGAGGTCGACCGGTCATTGCAGACCTAGACCAAAACTCTCTATTTCTTCTTCCAACAACCAAAGCACATATCATTAAATGGAACTAATACACCACAAATATGTCTAATTACGATCATTTATAATATTAATCATCCAAATCAATTTCCAAGGGTTAATACCCATAAATCCAACAAAACCCTAAAATGATTAAACACAACAAATTCATAACTATCACAACTAATTACTCTCCTTAATTCATATAATAGCAAGTAGATAACTTGCCTTGATCTTGCAAATTCATATTTGATTTGGTGTAGACAACCATCCAAGCACCAATCTCTAAATCTCTCTCTTTTTCTCCAAAGCTCTCTTCTTTCTCCTTTCTCTCTCTAGGTTAACAATTGTGTGTTAAGAGAAAAAGAGAAAAATAATGAGGTTAGCAAGACTAAATCGGACCATTAGTCTAAAATTTCCAACTTTAATGACTAATACGCGATAAACTGATACGCACTACACATTTAAGCTATAACCAGTCAAAAGTGCTCGAAATACCAAAATGAAATATGGCACTTATTTTGATTGTCTCGCACCTACCGGGACTAACTACACCCTCCAAATTATCATTTGGAAATTTTATAACTCATTTTAAGTTCTGGTTTCTCATTAAACCAAAATGTCATTTTATATCTTATGACACCATAAATCACCACATGGATATTTTTACCTACTCATCAGGGAAACATACAACATTTCAGTAAATATTAACCTTTCTCATATTTAATTAATATTTACTCAACATCCATCATTTTATAATTAACTACTCATAGTAAATAAATATAAAATATGCTATCAAACGTGAGGGTTGTTACATCATAAGGCAAAGAAAGCATAACAACAAGCTAAAAATCACAAGTAATAGAAGGAACTACCCTAATTTATTTAGGAGTTTTTCAAAAATTAAACCGGAAAGAATATCCATTAGCCTCACAATACTTGGTAACTCTAGTTTTGCTAAACTTACCTCCCCCATAATTGAATAATTCTAAGGGTTCGGTGGTGTTTAAGTCCTTAACCTTCTCGTGAGGAGACTTAGTGATTTTCTCAATTTTTCAAGCATCGCAAACATTAGTTAGACATTTCTTTGACATTAAAAAATCCATTTGAGGTCTCAAGTCACAAGTCCTAATCCAAATAGACAAAGTTTTAAAATGGTTTTGTGCCTTTGGGAATTTAGGATAAAATTTATCTTTCGAAAATATTTTTTTGTTAACATGAGGCCTAGACTTATTGAAGAAATGATTCCTACTATTATTAGTGCGCTGCCTAGGAAAATTTGTAAATCGCATCATGTTTCGGTTGTGACTTTTAAAATGTTTACCTTTCTTGCGATTACTGAATGGTAGTGTTTTCCCTATACAGGCTTATCATATTTACTACGAATAATTGACTTAGGAGGTCTATAGAGTCTCTTGGCGGGGGGCAATATTTTGACGCGAATGATCCTACAAAGTTCTCGATGAAATTATCAATGTCACTTTCATAATCAATTTGAATTAAAACTTGTTTTCCTTTAGCCTTTTAAGACAACTTACTATCCAACGGAAGATCCATATCTTCTAGGGCTTTTACAAAGAAGATTGGTATATTTGGATCAACTTTTTCAATAGGACCCTCGTATCCAAGCCCACTAGTATCGCCGTTATAACGTTGTTTAGTAAGAAGTTGGTCAAGGTCAAAACATTTTATATCACGACTACGACACATTTTGAAAGCTGTTTCACAAACTTGTTCGGATTTTTCAACTTGCAAAAGCGTTGCATCATATTTTTCTTCTAACGAAGAAAAAATTTCATTTAAAGTTGTAATATGAAATTTAAAATCAAGTGACTGTTTTTCAAAGTCAGTTTTGATATTTCTCATTTTAATGGAATTTTGTTAAACGATCATATATTGATTCTATAAGGTCTCACTAAGAATTTTAACCAAATTCGATAATTCTTGTCTATTTTGCAAAGTCCTGACATACAATTCCGAGTAATCATCGTAGCCAGCAAAATTTTTGTAAGGACACAAATTTCCAATTGAGTCCTTTATTATTTTGGCTCAATTCCGGACAAAAACGTTTGAGTCATAGGATAGAGTATATTGATCATCCTCCAAGCCTATGACATGTTTTATTGAAGACGTAGCGGCTAAGTGTATAAAGCTTCATCAAAATACCGAGTTTACGTGCCTCGTTTCTACGTCATCAATAGTGGTTTCATGCTCCTAAGGTATGAATGCATTTATGTATATATAGGAGTTTGGAACAAGTTTTTATTGGGTGTTAGGTTTTTAAAACTGTGTTTCGTTTTCAGATGTTTTTCTATTAAAACTTATATATAAAGTATAAAATGTTTCTGGGCTTAAAAAGAATTTTTGAACATTCTGTGAGTTCGTTCGATATGTCGTTCGACCGAGTTTTTCGTTCGAACCAGATGTCGTTCGAACGAGTTTGCCAACGAGTTCCCTGTATAAGTCTTTGAAATGTCGTTCGATATGTCATTCGAACGAACCTTATGTTCGAACGAGATATCCAACGAGATTTCTAACGAGTTCAATTTGGAACTACGTTAGAAGTCTCGTTCGAATGAGATTTCGTTCGAACGAGATGTCAGGCGGGAACAATTTTTGACAGTTTTTTCTCCCACTACCCCACTTGTTTCTTAACTGATTTGTCTCAGACTTTATTATCTGTGGGAAACCATTTTTCTAAGATATCTTTTTCATATCCTTCTAACTTCTAGAGAGTGTTTTGAGAGCAAAAACATAAAGAGAAAAAGATCATGCTTTGAGTGTTATTTTTCAAGAGAAAATCTTCTATCACTCTAATTTTACACCCATATTTGTTTCTTACAAGTTCATATATACATATCAATTGCTTGGAGCATTTTGGCACCGGTTTATCTCTACAACAATAAGAAGAGAAGTTTGGCCTTGTTTGCTCGGAAATTTAGAAAATTTCTTAAATTTAACAAAGATAAATTTAAAAATGATTTTAAGAAATTGAAACTTCTAAGCATGACAAAGTTGAGAAGATCCCTAAATCTATTAATGAACAACTAAATAGGGACGAGTCTAATAGGTGTTTTGGTTGTGAGGGTTATGGCCATAAGGCTTCTGAGTGCCCCACTAAACTAAGGAAAGAGGGTAAACGACCCATTTCATATAATGCGACCCTTAGTGATAGTGATAAGGAAGAGGGACCCGATTCCCCCACTAAGCCTAATTTTGTGGCTTTTATGGCCAGTCATGTGAGTGATAGTGAGAACTCATCGATTGATGAAACGTTAACACATGACACTTCCAAGGTCATAATTTATGATTCTCTTATTTTTTATGATTGTGAGAGTGGAGAAGAAAGAGAGAGTGAAAATGAAGAAGAGGTTAATGTGAGTGAACTTTAAAATTCTTTTCAAGAATTATATAAAGAATCAATTAAGTTAAAAAGAGATAATTTGCAGTTAGAAGCTAGTTTAAAAGAGCGTGTCAAGGTAATTGATGATAGTTTGTTGGTAGAAGACCTTAGGACATGTGAGAGGACTCTTTGAGAGAATCTTGAATATGTAGAAGGCGAGAGAGATAGCCGTAGGGGTCTAATAGAATTCTTGAAAAATGAGCTTCTTGCTTTTGAAGAGCGAAATGTTTTATTAGAGTCAAACATTTTAGAATTGCAAAATAAATTAAAAGACTCTAGTAATGTCAAATTTGATTTGGAGTGTCGTTCGGAAAAATTAGATAAAATCTTAGGAACGGTCCAAATTAAAAATAACATGTGTGGTTTAGGCTTCAATACTTGTAATGAATCTACTCATAAAGTCAAAACCAATGTTTTAGGAGAATCCACTAGGAAAGCATTTCGCGATCATCCCTTAGGTACCAAATTTTGACGTAATTTTACTTGTACTCATTGTGGTCGAAAAGGTCATCTTAGGAAATTTTGTTTTGATCTTAAATGAATTCCTAAAAAATCCCAACGTAAAGTAACCAAGGTAGTTAAAGTTTCTACACCCCAAGATTGTCATCCGTCATTAATTTGGGTTAGGAAATTCGACTTGGTTGCCTTGCAAAATAGGGTGTTTGATTCTCATTTACTTTCACATGTTTCCTCCCTTGCTAAATCTAAAGGATGAATGTGTTAGTGCTTGCATACTTTAGCTTTTGTACTTCATGCTATATTCACATGCTAAATGTATGCTTGTTTAATCATTTTCTAGTCATTACTTTATATCATATCACATGCTAGAATAATGATTTTTGTTTATCTTTTGTATTTTATTTCTTCATTTTGTTTGCATTAAATAAAAAATACAAAAATATTTTTGTTTATCATTTGAAGTTTTTATCTCTTGATAATTTAAGCTTAATTAAAAGTTCAAATGATTTTTGTTTGTCTTTTGAGTATATATTTTTTATTTTTGGTTAAAAATTTCAAAAAACTCAAAAAGATTTTATGTTGTGTGTATTTTAGTTTGACACACTTTATGTGGCATATACTTGTGTTTGAATCCCATCTTTTACGCTCCCATGTGTCTAGAACTTTTGGTTTAGATTGTCAATCCTTAAAATGTTCTTTATCATATTTTTATGGAGTAGTTGGATTTTGTATTGATTAAATGGATTATATTTTTATATATGCCTCTATTCACACATGCACAATATCATTTGAAATTTTAATGTCACATGTTATATTTGAGCTTTATGAGGTGTTCTCCTACCAATCTTTTCATCTACATATTTATGACCTAGGAGGACTAGTGCATGTCAAAATCCGTTGCACGTGAGCTTGTGAGATATAAAAAATTATATATATAAATGTGCACGGGGAAGGGCTCCGAAAAGAATAATAATCCTTTGCGATTGTAAGCCACCGTTTGAAATGGACCTAAAAGAAATACATGGTCCAAAGGCCTAAAAATAGAAAATGGCACTAAAAGAAAAAATAATTGCCGAGGCCTATATTTGATTGATATATTCATTCAATATAAAAGGATATATATATGATTCTTGAGGGAGTTTGGATGGTATATCAACGGTTTGCACAATGTCCATTTATCCTAGTAGTCTTTATTGTCATGACTCTATTTGGTTTGTAGAATCATCAAAATTCTAGGCTTATATGCATTGTGTATGTTTGCTCATTGAGTTAAATTTATATTGTCACATGAGGTTATATTCAAATGTGATGAAGTTTGCAATCAATTGAGAACTCCGTGAACATGTTTTAAGTGATTGGGTCTAAATTTAATCGTTACTAGTTCACACCCCAACACTTCCATTTCCATATGATACATTTTTGCCATACGAGTGTGAAAGACTCCTATTATATTTTGTGTGTGTCATTTGTGTGTTTATATCTATATATGTGTACTTGAGTCTCTTTGATATATATTATGCATACATATATTTGATATTTTTGTTTAGTCTTTGCTTTGATTTCTAATCCATATATGCTTTAATTCATGCTTAATAATTTATATATCATATTGGTATCATTT
This sequence comes from Sambucus nigra, assembly GCA_949130495.1. Classification (NCBI taxonomy): domain Eukaryota; kingdom Viridiplantae; phylum Streptophyta; class Magnoliopsida; order Dipsacales; family Adoxaceae; genus Sambucus; species Sambucus nigra. The sequence continues at coordinate 359,419,772 of OX422211.1, read as the reverse complement.
TATTGCATTCTAGTTGGTATCCGATGTTATTGTTTGGATTAGTTTAACTTTTGTTGCCCATATGATTTAACGTTCTCATCACTATATGCACAATTACATGTTTTAGCTTGTTATCCCATTCTTTTATCCCTTGCTTAGTTTAGAGGGTGTATATGCTTTATTTGGGGGAGATAAGTTACTATTTTAATTCTTTAGCCTTCATCTATTCCTGGACAAAAAGGGGGAGAATGATAGGGGGAGAAAGGTTATCTAAACATTTTTCTAAGTAGGTCATTTGTTGACGTCTTTCTAAGTATGTCATTTGTTTGATAAATGGCAGAATTAATTTAGGGGGAGTAATTATTTAATTGCATATTTAATTGCATTTAATATTTTGATATTCCCTATGCGTTTGATAGTTTGCTTAAGTGTGCATGAATACTTCAAAATGACAACATTCAACATCGGCAAAGATATTGATCCTTGGGTTGTTTGAGTCAAGCATTGTATTTTTATTTTGGGCGGGACATTATTTTTTAGCCTAGTGAGCTTGACGGCTCTTTAGGATTTTTGTTGGTTTTTGTACCGGAATAGCCAAAGGGGGAGATTTGTAAGGACACAAATTTCCAATTGAGTCCTTTATTATTTTGGCTCAATTCCGGACAAAAATGTTTGAGTCATAGGATAGAGTGTATTGATCATCCTCCAAGCCTATGACATGTTTTGTTGAAGACGTAGCGGCCAAGTGTATAAAGCTTCATCAAAATGTCGAGTTTACATGCCTCGTTTCTACGTCATCAATAGTGGTTTTGTGCTCCCAAGGTATGAATGCATTTATGTATATATAGGAGCTTGGAACAAGTTTTTATTGGGTGTTAGGTTTTTAAATCTGTGTTTCGTTTTCAGATGTTTTTCTATTAAAACTTATATATAAAGTATAAAATGTTTCTGGGCTTAAAAAGAATTTTTGAACATTCTGTGAGTTCGTTCGATATGTCGTTCGAACGAGTTTTTCGTTCGAACCAGATGTCGTTCGAACGAGTTTGCCAACGAGTTCCCAGTATAAGCCTTTAAAATGTCGTTCGATATGTTATTCGAACTAACCTTATGTTCGAACGAGATATCCAACGAGATTTCTAACAAGTTCAATCTGGAACTACGTTAGAAGTCTCATTCGAACGAGATTTCGTTCGAACAAAATGTCGTTCGAACGAGATGTCAGGCAGGAACAGTTTTTGTCAGTTTTTGATAGTTTTTTCTCCCACTTCCCCACTTGTTTCTTAACTGATTTTTCTCAAACTTTATTATGTGCGGGAAACCATTTTTTTAAGATATCTTTTTCATATCCTTTTAACTTCTAGAGAGTGTTTTGAGAGCAAAAACATAAAGAGAAAAAGATCATGCTTTGAGTGTTATTTTTCAAGAGAAAATCTTCTATCACTCTAGTTTTACACCCATATTTGTTTCTTCCAAGTTCATATATACATATCAATTGCTTGGAGCATTTTGGCACCGGTTTATCTCTACACCAATAAGAAGAGAAGTTTGGGTTTTCTTCTACATCCCTCAAAGAAGAAGACGTTTTCGTGATTTATCCACTTGGATAAAGGCTCCTAGTTCGGGTGACGGAGACCGCATAAAGTACGATCGGTGGATTCTGAGACCGCGGTGGAGCTCCGTGGTTATTCGCTAGGAAGGGGTATTTACAAGAAGGAGCGTCGAGGCTTGAGAGGGGTCGAGTCGTGTGATGTAAGTCTTTTGTCTTGTAATTGTAAATTTCGTACTTAGTGGATTTGAGGCTAGGGCCGCCCGAGGTTGTTTCCCGTTGTGGGTTTTTTCTCGTACATCGCGGCGTAGTGGATTAATTATTTATTTTATCCTTTGCAAAATCACCTAGAACGCATGCTTAAGTAAAAAGATAAAATTGGTTTAATTTAATTACTACATGTTTAATTTGGTGCTTAATTAATATTGAATAATGTTTAGTTAATTAATTCAAGACAATTAATTTAATTGTTAAAATTGGTTTGGCCTAACTTGATAGCATTGCAAAATATGACTTACGCAAATTTCTAGAACTTGGGTTAATTAATGGTGTTTAAGTGAAATCAAATAGTTTATGTGTATTTATATTAGTGTGTGTTTAAGTTAATTTCACTTGGTTGAAATTTAATTTGAAATAGAAATTAAAATATGTTTGTTTGTTTAGATTGAACCATCACATCGCTTTCACATTTATTGTAAAAAGGAAATATGTTTTCATAAGAACTTAAAATTCTTCAATTTTCATGATCATTAGTGTCCGTGTGAGTAGTGTTGCTATCGCCAGATTTAGTATCATATAAAGAACGTTTAGCATCAAACAAAGCAGTTATCTCAAGCATATAAGGTTGTCTAGCTAACAAAGAGTTATCAACATCAATCAAATCAAGTACTTCATCATAATCAGACTCATTTTCAGAATCAGTCATTCCAGCTAAGTACACGTCTCTCCAACAGTCATAAACTTCTCCCAAAAATGTAAGGCAATTTGATTAAAAATTTCCTTGGTTATCTTCTGATTCAGAATGAGAAAAGTCATCCCAAGTTTTAGTTATGTACGCCTTGTGTTGTTTAGAATGCTTGGAATGTGGCCTATACCTACACTCAGCAATAAAGTGACCGAGTTTCCCACAATTGTGAAAAGCCAAATCAGATTTATCAATCTTACTACTTCTACGATCATAATCATAAGTTTGCTTTGATGTTCTATTATGGTGCATGGTGAACTGACTTGATTGAGTATTAACTTGTGTACGTATCTTAGCAACAACATTTTTGTGCTCCAAAAGTTTTTTAAATTGTGAAGGCATAACAACAAGTTGATTGTCAAAGTCAACAATTTCATCTGATACCACATCAGAGTCATCATCCGACTCAGATTGTTGTTTAACTACCTTATGTTTATTTTTATTAGGATATGAAGTTTTAAACGAAACTTTAGAAGTATTGGTCAACTCATTCTTAGCATAAGATGTGAGAGTCTTCCTAAAGGCTAATTCAAGCTCCATAGTTCTCAATTTAGAGCTTAGCAATTCAGTTGTGAGAGATGGATAATTAATCTCTTCAATGATATGACATTTATAATCAAATCTAGGGGAAAGGGACCTCATAATTTTAGAACACACATCTTTATCCGAATATTCAATACCATTCGCATGCAATTGACCAGTGATATCAGCTAAACGCATATAAAAATCATCAAATGGTTCATTCTAATTCATAACTAGTATATTGTACTGTTGAACTAACAATTGTGTTTTACATTGCTTTACTCCATCGCCACCCTAGTGTGAAATTACTAAAGTATCCTAAACATCTTTACTTGTAGTACACTGACATATACATTTCAATTCATTTTCACTCACACTCATGAAAATCTCATTTTTGCCCTTATTGTTCAAATTGCTTATGTTTTTTTAATCAACACTTAATTCAGATGTTCTAAGTTTTCTAAAAATAGCGCTACCTTCTTCTATAGGAGTGGTGGGGTTCCTATTATCATTTTTAATTAAATCCCAAACATCATCTACTATTTTTCCTTGAATGAATGTTATCATTCTAATTTTCCAATATGGAAAATTTGTGCCATTGAAAATAGGAGGTATACTGAAATTTCCTAACCTAAGAAACTGATTAAAATCTTCCATTAAAACTAAGGAAAAAGATTTTGACAATAGTTTTGAAAATGGATCTTTTTAAAGTTAGCTTTGATACCACTTGAAAGAATCGATGATGCGTAAAAAGACTGTGCGTGAAAGTAACGATTGTTGAGTAAATGCAATTTACCTACGAGTTTTACCAGTTATTCTTGGAGGGACCAATTCAAACTTTTCTTGAATTATTAACTTTAAGAAAATGGATTTTAACTTTGCAAAGTCAATTAAAAGTCCAAATTATTATCTTTGTTAAATCTAGGTGATTTACAAACGAATAATATATTCAATTTTTAGGCGGATTTCTAATTATTTAAACCTACTTTTTTTGTGTAAGGTGATATACAAAAAATGTAAAACACGCGGTATTTATTTAACGTCGCAAAAATCCTTCCCTGGAAAAAACGACGGACTCTCCTAAGAGTCAACCTAGTCTACTTCCACTAAAACCAAACGAAATAGGAACAATTATACAATCTTGCAACAAGACTCAAAGCAAGATAAATCAGAACAAGCTATTACCTATCTCGAACAAGCTTCTCTCCGCTCTGGTTGCTCTTCCTCAATTATCCTCACTATACAGCTCTTGTTCACTTTGTTTTCTTCATGTCTTATCCTCCCCTCTAGCTTCCTTAGCTGAGGTTGGCTCGGTGCATATTGTATCCTAGTTCTTAGTGAAGTATTTGTGTGCTATCCTAGATGACACACCTACTCTTAATGATACAACCGAATGCAAGGCAACAATTTTCTTATCTCCTAAATATATTAACAAGTCTTATGTTCAAGATCTTCTAAGTCAACCTATCTTGACTTAGGATTTCCAAAACTCTTTTTCTCAATTAATTTGAACACTCAGATTTGTCAAAATATTTACAGAATATCAATGTCTAAGTGAGAAGTGTTTTAGTGAGTGATTTTTGAGTGATATGCAAATATATGTTCCTGAAATCACTTCAAATATTAAACACTCATAAAAGTGTAACAATACACAGAAATAACATGACTTCAAATATATTCAATAAAATCATGAACTCAAATATACACAACTTATTTTTTAGAAAATTAATATTAGATTAATTCAGGGTTTAATCTAATAACCTAGTCAAGACTATTTTTTACAAATATTTCACATTAGTCCAAAACAGTCTTAAACAGTAAAAAAAATAATATTTAGTCCAGATATTAAAATGAGGCCTAGAATTATTGAAGAAATGATTCCTATTATTATAATAGTGCGATGCCTAGGAAAATTTGTAAATCGCATCACGTTTCGGTTCTGACTTTTAAAATGTGTAGCTTTCTTGTGATTACTAAGGCATTCCCAGTTTTGGTGACCAAAAACATCACAGCTAGTATAAAATTTACTAAAAGTAGGTTGGTCTGAATAGTAGTGTTTTCCCTCTACAAGCTTATCAGATTTACTACGAATAATTGACTTAGGTACATTTAATTCAACATATGCATGGGAAATATGTAGGACCATATACTCCTCCTAAATCGGTTCAAAATTTATCTGGCATAGTCTAATCCCATTGAAAGTGTCAGTTTTTATGTGGTGATTGTTAAAAAATCTTCTTTCAACTAATGATAAAATTAAATGTAACTGTTGTGTTAGTTCAGCAGAAGAAATCATAGATCATATATTTGGGTATGGAGAAGTACCTACAAGTGTTTGGGGAAAATTATTTCTAGAGTATGTGGTCAAGAAAACATCGGGAGGAGTCAGAAGCATCCTTTTTCAATGGTGGTTTCATGGGAATAAAGCAGATCCAGTGATTAATTTTCTTGTTCCAGCCTTAACTTGTTGGTGCTTATGGTTGCACATAAACAAATGTAGGTATGATAATGGTTCTTCAAATGCTAAAGTTGTATTGTATCAGGTTAAATATCTAAAAACCCTTTATAGTCCAAGGAAGATTCCTCAATCAGGTATAGCAAGGATACAAGTCAGATGGATCCCTCCCCCTTCAGGTGTTTTAAAGCTTAATATTGATGGTAGTGCGATAGGGAACCCAGGCAAAGGAGGGATAGGAGGTATCCTAAGAAATCAGAAAGGTGAAATGTTGTGGGATTTTAGTGCTCTAATTGGGGTAGTTTCTAACACGGAAGTAGAGCTTTTGGCGATGAAGAGTGAAGCGGATTTTCTAAAGGACCTGGAGCAGTATGAAGAAATTATAGAGAGTGACTCTAAAGTTCTTATAGATATTCTTCAAGGAAAGGCTCAAATTACATGGAAAATAGCTTGGTCTATTAATATCATAAAAAATCTTCTAAAGGATATCAAGTACTCTCTTCAGTATTCTCATAGGGAAGCAAATTAAGTGGCTAATTTTTTGGCAAAAAGAGGTAGTATCAATGAAGAAGAAGTTTTCTCCCATTCAACAAGGGAGTTTCCAAAATAATTAAAGGGGCTGATTAAAGTTGATTCATGGGGCCTTCCAAATTTTAAGTATATCTAAGTGTAAATGGAGTTTTATATCCTCAATGTTAGGATAAAAGCTAGATTTAATTTGTTCATTTTGTCCATATATTCTTGTAAGGGCTCTCTATTATAAAGAGCCTAATTTATGTTTAAGTCAGGATAGTAGTATTCACGAGGATATGTCATGTAAGCTACGAAGTAGAGGCATGTTCTACTGATTATGCCACCTGGAGAGGCTATTTCTCTATTCATCAATAAAACTTATGGGGGTACCGTCCCTCTTCATAAAAAAAAGGTCTATAGAGTCTCTTATCAAGGGGGTAATATTTTGACGCAAACGATCCTATAAAGTTCTCAGTGAAATTATCAATGTCACTTTCATAATCACTTTCAATTAAAACTTATTTTCCTTTAGCCTTTTCAGACAACTTACTATCCAACGGAAGATCCATATCTTCTTGGACTTTTACAAAGAAGATTGGCCTATTTGGATCAACTTTTTCAATAGGACCCTCATATCCAAACACTCTAGTATGGCCATTATAACGTTGTTTAGCAAGCAGTTGGTGAAGGTCAAAACATTCTATATCACGACTACGACACATTTTGAAAGCTGTTTCACAAACTTGTTTGGAATTTTCAACTTACAAAAGCGCTACATCATATTTTTCTTCTAACGAAGACAAATTTTCATTTAAAGTCATAATCTGAAATTTAAAACCAAGTGACTGTTTTTCAAAGTCAGTTTTGATATTGCTCATTTTAATGGAATTTGTTTGAACGATCTTATATTGATTCTCTAAGGTCTCACTAAGAATTTTAACCAAATTCGATAATTCTTGTCTATTTTGCGAAGTCCCGACATACAATTCCGAGTAATCATCATAGACAACAAACTTTTCAGGATCATTAGTGTCCGTGTGAGTAGTGTTGCTATCGTCAGATTTAGTATCATATAAAGAACGTTTAGCATCAAACGAAATAGTTATTTCAAGCATAGAAGGTTGTCTAGCTAACAAAGATTTATCAGCATCAATAAAATCAAGTACTTGATCATAATTAGACTCATCTTCAGAATCAAATGGTTCATTATTATTCATAACTAGCATATTGTATTGTTGAACCAACAGTTGCATTTTAAATTACTTTACTCCATCACCACGCTCGTGGGCAATTACTAAAGTATCCCAAACATCTTTACTTTTAGTGCACTGATATATACATTTCAATTCATTTTCACCGACACTCATGAAAATCGCATTTTTTCCCTTATTGTTGAAATTGCTTATGTTTTTCTGATCAGCACTTAATTCAGATGTTCTAAGTTTTCTAAAAATAGAGCTACATTCTACTACAGGAGTGGTTGGGTGCCTATAACTATTTTTAATTAAATCCCAAACATCATCTCCTATTTTGCCTTGAATGAATGCTATCATTCTAATTTTCCAATAAGGAAATTTTGTGCCATCGAAAATAGGAGGTCTATTGAAATTTCCTAACCTATGAAACTCACTAGAATCTTCCATTAAAACAAGGTAAAAAGAGTTTGACAACAGTTTTGAAAACGGATATTTTTAAGGTCTAGCTTTGATAACACATGAAAGAACCGATGATGTGCAAAAAGACTATGTGCGGAAGTAACGATTGTTGAGTAAACACAATTTACCTACGAGTTTTACTAGTTATTCTAGGAGGGACCAATTCAAACTTTTCTTGAATTATTAACTTTAAGAAAACAATTTTAGGTTTGTAAAGTCAATTAAAATTCCAAATTATTATCTTTGTTAAATCTCGATGATTTACAAACTAATAATATATTCAGTTTTTAGGCGAGTTTCTAATTATTTAAACCTACTTTTTTGTGTACGCTGATATGCGAAAAATGTAAAGCACACGGTATTTATTTAACGTTGCAAAAACCCTTCCTCGGGAAAAATGACGAACTCTCCTAAGAGTCAACCTAGTGTACTTCCACTAAAACCAAATGAAATAGGAACGATTATACAAGCATGCAATAAGACTCAAAGCAAGATAAATCAGAACAAGCTATTACCTATCTCGAACAAGCTTCTCTCTACTCCGGTTGCTCTTTCGCAATTATCCTCACTATGCATCTCTTGTTCACTTTCCTTTCTTCATGTCTTTACCTCCCCTCTAGCTTCCTTCGCTGAGGTTGGTTCGGTGCATATTGTGTTCTAGTTCTTAGTGAAGTATTTGTGTACTATCCTAGATGACACACCCATACTTAATGATACAATCTAATGCAATGCAATAATTTTCTTATCTCCTAAATATCTTACCAAGTCTTATGTTCAAGATCTTCTAAGTCAACCTATCTTGACTTAGGCTTTCCAAAATTCTTTTTCTCAATTAATTTGAACAATCAGATTTGTCAAAATATTTACAGAATATCAATGTCTAAGTGAGAAGTGTTCTAGTGAGTGATTTCTAAGTGATATGCGAATATATGTTCCTGAAATCACTTCAAAGATTAAACACTCATAAAAGTGTAACAATACACAGAAATAACACGACTTCAAATATATTCAATAAAATCACGAAGTCAAAAATACATAACTTATTTTTTAGAAAATTAATATTAGATTAATTCAGGGTTTAATCTAATAACCTAGTCAAGACTATTTTTACAAATATTTCACATTAGTCCGAAACAGTCTTAAACAGTCAACAAAAATAATATTTAGTCCAGATATTAAATTTAGGCCTAGACTTATTAAAGAAATGATTCCTATTATAATTAGTGCGATGCCTAGGAAAATTTTTAAATTGCATCACGTTTCGGTTGTGACTTTTAAAATGTGTACCTTTCTTGTGATTACTAAGGCATTCCCAGTTTTGGTGACTAAAAACATCACACCTAGTATAAAATTTACTAGAAGTAGGTTGGTCTGAATGGTAGTGTTTTCCCTCTACAAGCTTAACAGATATACTACGAATAATTGACTTAGGAGGTCTATAGAGTCTCTTAGAAGGGGGGTAATATTTTGACGCGAATGGTCCTATAAAGTTCTCAGTGAAATTATCAATGTCACTTTCATAATCAATTTCAATTAAAACTTATTTTCCTTTAGCCTTTTCAGATAACTTACTATCCAACGGAAGATCCATAACTTCTTGGGCTTTTACAAAGAAGATTGGTCTATTTGGATCAAATTTTTCAATAGGACTCTCATATCTAAACCCTTTAGTATGGACATTATAACGTTGTTTAGCAAGAAGTTGGTCAAGGTCAAAATATTTCATATCACGACTACGACACATTTTGAAAGCTGTTTCACAAACTTGTTTGGATTTTTCAACTTGCAAAAGCGCTACATCATATTTTTCTTCTAACGAAGACAAATTTTCATTTAAAGTCGTAATCTGAAATTTAAAATCAAGTGACAGTTTTTCAAAGTCAGTTTTGATATTGCTCATTTTAATGGAATTTTGTTGAAAGATCTTATATTGGTTCTCTAAGGTCTCACTAAGCATTTTAACCAAATTCGATAATTCTTGTCTATTTTGCGAAGTCCTGACATACAATTCCGAGTAATCATCATAGACAACAAACTTTTCAGGCTCATTAGTGTCTGTGTGAGTAGTGTTGTTATCGTCAGATTTAGTACCATATAAAGCACGTTTAGTATCAAACGAAGTAGTTATTTCAAGCATAGAAGGCTGTCTAGCTAACAAAACTTTATCAGCATCAATAAAATCAAGTACTTCATCATAATTAGGCTCATCTTTAGAATCTGTCATTCCTGCTAAGTACACGTCTCTGCAACAGTCATAAAGTTCTCCAAAAATTGCAATGCAATTTGAATCAGAATTTCCTTGGTTATCTTTCGATTCAGAATCAGAAGAGTCATCCCAAGTTTTAATTATGTACGCCTTGTGTTGTTTAGAATGCTTGGACTGTGGCCTAGACCTACAGTCAGCAATAAAGTGACCGAGTTTCCCACAATTAGGACCAGCCAATTCAGATTTATCAATCTTACTACTTCTACGATCATAATCAGAAGTTTTCTTTGATGTTCGATTATGGTGTCGGGTGAACTGACTTGATTGATTATTAACTTGTGTACATCTCTTAGTAACAATATTTTTGTGCTCCAAAAGTTTATTAAATTACGAGTGCATAACAGCAAGTTGATTGTCAATCTTACCAATTTCATCCGATTCCACATCAGAGTCATCATCCGACTCAGATTGTTGTTTAACTACCTTATGTTTATTTTTATTAGGATAGGAAGTTTCAAAAGAAACTTTAGAAGTATTGGTCAACTCATTCTTATCATAAGATGTGAGAGTCTTCCTAAAGGCTAACTCAAGCTCCATAGTTCTTAATTTAGAGCTTAGCAATTCAGGCGTGAAAGATGGATCATTAATCTCTTCAATGATATAACATTTATGATCAAATCTAGGGCAAGGGACCTAAGAATTTTAGAACACACATCTTTATCCCAATATTCAATACCATTCGCATGCAATTAGGAAATGATATCAGTCAAACGCATATAAAAATCATCAAATGGTTCATTATCATTCATAACTAGCATATCGTATTGTTGAACCAATAGTAGCGTTTTATATTAATTTACTCCATCGCCACGCTCGTGTGCAATTACTAAAGTATCACAAACATCTTTACTTGTAGTGCACTGACATATACATTTCAATTCATTTTCACTCACACTCATGAAAATCGCATTTTTGCCCTTATTGTTGAAATTGCTTATGTTTTTCTAATCAACACTTAATTAAAATGTTCTAAGTTTTCTAAAAATAGTGCTACCTTCTCCTACAGGAGTGGTTGGGTGCCTATAACCATTTTTATTTAAATCCCAAACATCATCTCCTCTTTTTCCTTGAATGAATGCTACCATTCTAATTTCCCAATATGGAAATTTTGTGCCATCGAAAATAGGAGATCTATTGAATTTTCCTAACCTAAGAAACTCACTAGAATCTTCCATTAAAACAAGGTAAAAAGAGTTTGACAACATTTTTGAAAACGGATATTTTTAAAGTCTAGCTTTGATAACACTTGAAAGAACCGATGATGCGCAAGAAGACTATGTGCGGAAGTAACGATTGTTGAGTAAGCGCAAATTATCTACGAGTTTTACCAGTTATTGTTGGAGGGACCAATTCAAACTTTTCTTAAATTATTAACGTTAAAAAAATAAATTTAGGTTTGTAAAGTAAATTAAAATTCCAAATTATTATCTTTGTTAAATCTCGGTGATTTACAAACTAATAATATATTCAGTTTTAAGGCGGGTTTCTAATTATTTAAACCTACTTTTTTGTGTAAGCTGATATGCGAAAAATGTAAAGCACGGAGTATTTATTTAACGTCGCAAAAACCCTTCCCCGAGAAAAATGACGAACTCTCCTAAGAGTCAACCTAGTCTACTTCCACTAAAACCAAATGAAATAGGAACGATTATACAAGCATGCAATAAGACTCAAAGCAAGAAAAATCAGAACAAGCTATTACCTATCTCGAACAAGCTTCTCTCTACTCTGGTTGCTCTTCCGCAATTATCCTCATTATGCATCTCTTGTTCACTTTCCTTTCTTCACGTCTTAACCTCCCCTCTAGCTTCCTTAGCTGAGGTCGGCTCGGTGCATATTGTGTCCTAGTTCTTAGTGAAGTATTTGTGTACTATCCTAGATGGCACACCCATACTTAATGATACAACCGAATGCAATGCAACAATATTCTTATCTCCTAAATATCTTAACAAGTCTTATGTTCAAAATCTTCTAAGTCAACCTATCTTGACCTAGGCTTTCTAAAAATTTTTTTCTCAATTAATTTGAACAATCAAATTTGTCAAAATATTTACAAAATATCAATGTCTAAGTGAGAAGTGTTCTAGTGAGTGATTTCTAAGTGATATTCAAATATATGTTCCTGAAATCACTTCAAAGATTAAACACTCATAAAAGTGTAACAATACACAGAAACAACACGACTACAAATATATTCAATAAAATCACGAAGTCAAATATACACAACTTATTTTTTAGAAAATTAATATTAGATTAATTCAGGATTTAATCTAATAACCTAATCAAGACTATTTTATAAATATTTCAAATTAGTCCAAAACAGTCTTAAACAGTCAACAAAAATAATATTTTGTCTAGATATTAAAATTTATTCTCAAATTAGTCCTCAATAAATTTTAGGTTTAACTCTCCAAACCTCAAATAAGATATATCTGAATATTAACAAATTTTTCTGAAAAATATGTTTTAAAACGAAATGTTTAAAAACATACAAGAACTTAGAAACAAGATTCAAACATAATATTCGCACACAAAAATTAATTTCGTAAATCAAGTGTGTTGTGTTCAAATATTAGAAGAGTAGTGCTATGAGTCCCAAATAACTCCCCCAAAACTTTTTCAAAAAATAATTAATATGGTGCCCTAGCGGGATCCCATAACACAAGGCAATACTTAATAGACATGTGAGAGAGTAAGTGAAATCCACATCAGATTTTGAGGAAATATTGGAGAAGATTTTTGTACTCATATCATTATTCATATTAGAAAACATATAATGATGAGAGAAACTCTTACCACTAATATTTTCCCTTGAAAAAATCATATGTGAAGATTTAAAATGAAAGGTGTCCAATATTCATTTGAGTTTTGAACAGAAATTAATATTTGAAGATAACAAAAATTATTCTGATTTATACTCTCTCTCTCTCTCATGAAAAAATTTGACAGAATTTGAGCACAAAATTAATTTTTTTGGACTCCAAATAATGAGACCCAAAGAATTCTATTTATAGAGTAGTGAGGTGTGTGCCGATTGGTGTAAAACATATACACATGAATTGTAAAAAGAACACCCACAACCATAGATAATATCTGATCTGACGCTCCTCATAGAAACAACAATGAGTGCATTTAAAAATTGACACGTGGAGTGCAAGCTGTAACCAACTAATAAACAAAAACCAAAATTGTTTTTTTCCCTCTAAAATGTTACCCTTGTAAAAGAAATAAAGCGACGTTGTTTATAAGTAACTGACAAAACCAGTTTCGGTTTTAAGAACAAACCATGGGCATAAAACAAGGTCTGGTCTCTAAAAGGCACGGCGATGTCGTTTTGGATTCCAGCTATAAAGCACTTGCAAATATTTTCGTTTCAAATGATGGGAACGACAACATTTATATAAAAGTCTAGCTAAATGTTTTCGATTTAACATCGTAGGCTAGTGGGCTGGGTTCGTTTTAAGGAGTACGATGTCGTTTTTAAAATAAGGGGCCAGCTAAGAAAATCGTTTGGTCAAATCTATAATTGGCCTAAGGCCAAGACAACGATCCTATATCTGCTCAGGTACAATCAGTGTACAATTGGAGGTTTACAAATACATAATATATATATATATATATATATACTAATGTCTGTAGGACCTGATTTGGAACATCCAACCAACACTTAAGGCATAACTCCTAATGTTAAATCGTGAACAGGTGTAAGTCTCATGAACAAGAAATAGCCTAAGGGTAAAATCAATAATCAGTTAAAGAGGGACATCTGGCCAGATTTTGTTGCCATGCATATATATAATAGTATACATACATAAACTAGTAAATTTACAAATGTGTATTGACACGAATTGTACACATTAATTCTATAAAAAAACTGTTTAATGACATATTATCCAAATTATTTTTAAACAGTTTAAAAAAACTTCTTTTTAATCATACATACTAACAAACACAAATTATTTAGCGGGAAAAAAATATTACAACTTTTAAAATTTTAATTCAAAAATTGATTTTTACAAAAATATTTAATCTCATAACATTTCAAAATAAATTTTAAACAGTCTTAAAAATTCATTTTGACTAATCCCTACACTATCATAAGGTGTGATAAATGAGATGCAAATGCAGTGTCGTGTCGTGTAGTGCACTCTATGTGAAGTGTGTAATAAACTCCTATGAGCCAAAGAGAGTATGGGAATTTCCTCTTCTAGAATGTCGGACTGAGTCGATAGCTCATTTGATGTAGACAGCCATAGAGCTTGGCGTAGGAAGGCGAGACACAATCCTAATTAAAAAAATATTTTGTCAAAATTCAAGTCCAACTAGCTGAAGGTTTATATAGCTAAAGCACGGAAAGTAAACCCTAGGAGTGATCTATGTAGGTGTGTATATGTTAGGAGGGGGGGGGGGGGGGGGGGGGGGTGTTGTTAAGAGTCAAAATTTGGGGTCTGATTTAGGAGTGAAGAAAGTTAGGGTTTGAGGTCAAGTTGGAAATTAAATTTTGTATGTGTATTTTTTATAATTTTTATTGAAAGGTTTACATGAATTATTGTATGTGTGTATGCATGTGTGAATTTGTGTGTGTGATAGAATGGCATTGTAGAAAGTGTGTGTGAATTATTTCATGGATTGATCGTAACGAGTAAATAGACGATTCGATGTGCCCCGACCTTATAACATGAATTGCACTGGTATTGATATTGAATTTGAATTTGAATGGAATTAAATTTTGATATTCAATTTGAATTGAATTGACTTGGTATAAATTGAAATTTAATTTGAATTGGTATTGATATTGGTATGAATTGGTTATAAATTGAAATTGAATTTCAATTGGTATTAGTATAAATTGGTATAAATTAAAATTAAAATTGAATTTGAATTGGTATTGATATTGGTATAAGTTTTAGTTCTTATGCGTACTTTAAATTAAATTAAACACATTTTAAATTACATAGTTAAATGAAATCTCTCGAATTGTTATAAGACATAATTAAATGAAACATACTTTAAATTACATATAGTGCGCATAGATACTAGCCTTCTAGTTCTTATGCGTACACATTCAAAAGTCCTTAGACCCGTTCAAGAGTCATTACCCTGTAACGAGATCTCTCGAATTGTTACTTATGGGAAAAGTTCTACAATCGTATCTTAATGTTCTCTGGGTACATACTAGATAATGCGATGTTAAGTGTTATTTCAATTGATAAATTGAAATAACACTCACACTTGCAAATCTATGTCGTGTACTTGGAGAACTATGGGGATATGCTGCCGAAGTTTTCTCAAATTGGAACAACGTGCATGAGTTGTTAAGTATATTACAGAAATATGCCGTCCTGAATGGGATAAGACCACTCACCTTTTAGAGGAGGTGGAGGAAATAAGAATTAATATTATAAATTGAATTTTAATTTTAATTTCAAATTAAAATTGAATTTGAATTTGAATTTGAATTTGAATGCACAAATAAATTTACATTAAGTCAACTTCTTATATAACACTTGCTTCGGCGGGTGCATGCCTGCATGTTTTCTCATTTGAATGCATGACATAACGATTCTGTAGCATTTATAACTAATTTAAATTACATATAGCATGCATAGAAACTAGCCTTCTAGTTCTTATGCGTACGCATTCAATAGATGATTGTTTATACTAATGGGAACTAAATGTTCACACTTTTGTTTATAATAACCCACGAATATATGCTTCTTATCCATAATAGGTGATTGTTTGTAGTAGATGTGACGGGATATCCTAAATACAAAGAGTGGATGGGTGAGACAAATAGATTAGGGGATGTTTTTCGCAGAGGTGCTAATGAATTTGTGAAATATGCAAAGAGATGTCATAATGATGAAGAGTTTCCGTGTCCGTGTCCGTGTGCTAGGTGTAAGAATGGTAAGGTGTTTGAGTAGAAAATAGTTGAGCTACATTTATTAAGATGGGGTATGCAAGATAGTTATCAAATTTGGATTTTTCACTGGGAATCAAAAGTTCCTTTTGTCCCCGAGCAACCTTCACAACAACCTTTAATAAGTAGGATATATGTACAAGGGGAGGGTGATAATGTATATCATAATATGCTAGAGGATTTAGTCGATGATGCGTATGGAGTTCATAAAGTGGAAGAGAATAAGATTATTGACGATGTACAAGGTTCAAGTGTTCATGATGATATCAGGATATACCTTGAGGATAATTACCGAAGTTTAAAATTTAAGGCAACCCAGTCGTTATACTCTGGCTGTGAGAAAAATCAAATAACTCTACATGCCATGGTTGGTTTTCATAGTTTGAAGACCCAATATGGTTTGTCTAGCAATATCGTGACAAGAATTTTGAATTGGGTGAAGGGCTTTGTGAACGAAAATGTTATTTATCCATAATTTATTATATTAGTTTAATTAATGTACATTTTAGTTTAACTTAATATATTGATTTTGATGATTCCAAACATATTTTTATTAGGTTATTCTATAGATATTTATTATTGTATAATCTTGCCTCGACTCTACTCAACGACATATCCGAGTAAAGGTATTCACGTATGTTGCACATTTACACTTGACACATTAAACACTCATGTATATATTAATTCAGATTATGTGATTGATTGTCTAAGTTTTCCTTTTCCTTATAAAAGTGAAATTATATTTTTGCTAAAAATAATTTTTAGAAATTGAATTGATATACTGAATTTTCAAACAAAATTTTAATCAATTTTGAAAGTTCATTTTTTTTTTAATCAATTCGTAAGCGTTGAGATATTTTAATATTGTTAAAATATTGTCCTACTTGTACTTGGACTCTAAATTGAAATATTAGACCAGCGTGTCTGATCATACCCACTCACCTTGATTCACGTGCACTGCTCAAAAGATTCATTTCTGATAACACGCCAACTCTGGCCGAAATAATCAGTTGAACTTCTGTGGAAAGAAATTTGTTTGGTCAAAAAATCCTTTACCCCTTGTACTTGACGTGACCCATTGAGTACATGCCATGTCATTCATGTTGAATCTCCCTTAGCCACTCATTCATTGGGTATAGCAAAGCTACGACCTCACAGTCCACAAAGTAAGTTTAGCTCATTTATGAGCCTTGAAACCTTTCATATATTTACATTGTTTAGTCTGAAAATCCATTAATATATATACTTCAGTCCGAATTATTCTTAACGTGAATATCTGTTTCGGAAATCTCCTTTTTATATATATATGTTTTTCAGTCCGAAATTTCTTATAAATATCTGTCGGAAATCTCTTATATATATATCAGTCAGAGATTTTATATATATATATATATATATATATATCCGTTCAAAATGTTTTTATATATATATCTGTTCGGATGTCTTTATTTTGTCAGGCCATATTTTATGTCTACTAGCTTGGGCTATCTTTCATACCTACTCACCCTTTGAACCTGATGTGACCGTATGATATGAGTTCTCTGCCTTGACAATTGCGTTGGAAATCTCTTGGCCACCCACTCAATCTGCCTTTTAAAGGCTACGACATCATTGTCTGCAAAAAAAATGTACTTTAATCTATATATCCTTTAAACATTAGATATTTCCATTTGCGTGTGGACTAATATTTTTGCAGATCCAAATATACTCAAATGAGGATACTGAGAAGATAAAAAATGAATATCTGCATATCAGACTTGAAGATCATTTTGAAACAACACCATCTCAGAAAATCAGGAGCATTAAATGCTCAAAATGCATGTGTCTAACAGCTAGTTTTCTGAAGACACATTTAAAGTTTTGAAGAGCTGCATTGAAGACAACAGACTTGAATGAAAATATGAGAAAGACTTATTGAGAGAATTTATTTTACTACTCTGCTACACATTCAAGAGAGCAATTAATTTTATCATCTGCTCAATCATTGAAGAAGAAGACTTGTGCCTACTTCAACATCATTTATTGAAGTCTCAGAAACTCAGATTACAAATTGTATTTTAAGGAGTTTCAGTATTTTACCTTGTACTACAAAAATTCAGATTTGTTGTGAAGCTTTGTTGAAGCTTCGGTTTGTACCGGTGATTGGTTCCTACCCGCAAGTGGGCCACGGGGTTTGAAGCTCGGTGTTAGCTTGCAAACAGTTGTACGCGATGGTTTGATACTACCCGCAAGTGGATCAGGTTTAGTGAAGCGCAAAGGAGATGGGGGCTCTAGGCGCGTGGACGTAGGCCGGGATTTGACTGAACCACGTTAAATTTCGGTGTCATTTATTTTCCGCACTTTTATTTATTTATTTGCACATGCTTGCTTGAGTTAATATTTTCAGCACACTATCTTGCAAGTAAATTAATTCCGAAATTTGACTAAATTAATTTTAAGGTTAAAATAATTATTTTTGAATTAAATAATTAATTTTAGAATATCACTTAATATTATATACGAAAATTAATTTAATATTCCTAGAGTGTTAAAATCTGCATTTTTAGTTGTTTAAATTAATTGGTTACATTTATTTGATATTGTTGGATTTATTCTTTGTAATTTTATTAATCTGAAAATTGTCAAAGCATTATAAATTAAATATTCTTTTGAAATTTTAATTTGATTTAAAGTTTGTAAAAACTCAATTCACCCCCCCTCTTGAGTATAATCTGGGCAACAATTGGTATCAGAGCTAGTGCTCTTCTTATTTTTAGATTTTACAATCTTAGAGTTAAATATCCATGGAAAACTTTAATGTTTCATCTCTTGGTGAGGGTCAATCAATAAATAGACCTCCTTTATTTTCAGGAAATAATTATAGCTATTGGAAAAATATAATGAAAAATTTTATTCAATCAAATGATTATGCTGTTTGGAGAGTTATTATAAATGGTCCTAATATCCCCATGAAAGTTGTTAATGATGAAAATGTTCCTAAAGAAGAAAATGAATGGAATGATGCTGATATTAGGAAAATTCAAATAAATGCTAAAGCTATGAATATTTTGCATTGTGCACTTGATGTAAATGAGTATGACAGAATTTGTTGTTGTGAATCTGCTAAAGAAATTTGGGATAGACTAGAAGTCACATATGAAGGAACTAGTCAAGTTAAAAAAGATAAAATTAGTATGCTTGTTCATAATTATGAGTTATTTAAGATGATGTCTGATGAATCTATTTCTGGTGTGTTCACTAGGTTCACTAATATTATTAATGGCCTTAAATCTCTTGGCAAATCTTATACTGACTCTAAATTAGTGAGTAATATTCTCAGGTCACTACCATCTGCTTATATGACAAAGAAGCTAGCAATCAAAGAAGCTATACGAGAAAGACCTATCTCTCTTGATGAATTATTGGGTTCCTTAATCACCCATGAAATGGAACTTAAGGAATTTGTTGAAGATGAGAAACCAAAAGCAAACAAAATTATTGCTCTCAAATCTTTAGGCAAAAATATAGAAAGTGAAGATGATGATGATGATGATAATATTTTCCTATTGGCTAAAAATTTCAAAAAATATCTCAATTCTAAAAAGAAAGCCAAGGATAGGAGAAAGAAACATTTTTCAAAAGAGTTCAATGATGATCATCAATCCAAATTTGAATCAAGATGTTATCATTGTGATGAAGTTGGACACATTAAGCCTAATTGTTCAAAATATAAGAAAGGGAAGAAGGCATTGAAAGCCACAACATGGAGTGACTCCGACACAAGCTCTTCCGATGAAGATTCGAATGAAAATGAAGTTGCTCATCTATGTTACATGGCAATGGAAAATGGGGTACACTCTAACCCTAACTCTAGTGATAGTGATAATGATGAAGTTGATGATTATGAAGTTTTACAAAATGTTTTTGATGAATTATGTGAAAGTTTTGAAGAACTTAAAAATAGATATATTAAACTTAAGAAGTCTCATTCATTAGTTTCAACTAAATATGATTATATGTCAAATGATTTTGATGAATTGAAATTAGAAAATGAATCTTTGAAAAATGAAATTAAATCCTTGAAAAAGGAAAAATCTGTTATTGTCAATACTCCTCTTGAAATTGAAAATATTGAGTTAAAAAGGGAGATTGAATATTTAAAGAAATCATTAGATACTTTCACGAAAGGAAATGAATATTTTCATAAAATTGTTGAGACACAAAGGATTCGATTTAATAATAATGGTATAGGATATGATGAAGGAAATGAGAAAAAGACTTATTCCAATTTATTCAAATTTGATGCCTCATCTAGTCTACCTAACTATTTATGCACTTATTGTGGTAGACACACACATTTTTCAGATTTGTGTCCATATAAATTTAGAAAAAGAAAATTTGCATGGATTCCCAAAGGAACCAAGATGTATACTAACCCTTATGGACCTAACACATTTTGGGTACCAAAAGAGAAAATTTTCAAAGTTGTGTAGGTTGCATTTTGAGATGGAATGTGGATTTTCAAGGCATATGATTTGGTCATATTACAAATTTCAAATATCATTGCCTAATGTCGGAAATGCCACACTTGGAAGAAGTTTCTTGAATATATCTTTGGTATTGGTAAGGTGGTAATGAACACTATTCATAAATTTAAAATCATATATTTTTGTTGATGATTTATTTTATGATATATTTCCATGCATAGAATATTTGTTATATCATATGAGATTGTTGATAATTTAGTATTCACATGTAAATTTGTATATTTATTATTCTTGATGATTTTAGGTTATATGACACATACACCTGATTTTGATGATAATTTTTTTAAAGTAAAAATTCATAATCTTTTGAATTACATCTTGACATATTTTTGTGAATAATAAGATTGGATCAATTCATGCTTTTATTGAATATAAATCTGAAACGAAAATGTCCTTTTAAAATTTATTAGTCATATGCGCTACATGTTAATATTGTAACATTCACTTGTTGATTTTTGATGATATGGTCATATTAATCTCTATGAGTTAGTTTTATTGCATTCTACATGATTAATGTCATTGTTCGAATATTTGTAACATTCACGATGAATATTTTTTTTAGTTGGTAATATTTGTGTTATGCATGTTTGAATTGAGAAACCACATGATCAACAATTGGTATCATTTGTGAGACTTTTCAAAAATGATTTTATGAAGTCATTTTTTTTTAACAATATTTTATCTCATGAAAAAGATGCACATTATTTGTTATATGCATATATGCCTTCATTGGTATCCCTTAGGGGGAGATAAAAGTTTATTGAAATTTGTTCAAAAAATGCTTGATCATAACTTTGATATATTATTATGGATTTTGTAATTCAGTTGATTATTCCGAGAATTTTAGCTCGTATCTTGAAAACGGCAAAGCTTGAGCAAAATGCTATATATTTTTTTGCTATTTCTAACTCATGTTATGTGCTTAATTCAAATTATTTGAAAACATCGAGTTATGAAATGTTTATTTGTTGTGCACTTGAAAGTTTACATCATGATGATTTATACAATAATTGATATTGCGCCTACTGAAAATTTATACATTGCAATTTTATTACATCAGTGAGAGAGTTAATTATGCACATTGATAAATCTCTCGTATTTGCACCATTTGAGAACATTGAGTTATGATCTCTATTTTTTACATAAAAAGTTGTTCCGAGAAATCATTGTGTGCAATGCACGGTTTGTGTGTGATTACAACAATTTGTGACTTATGCATTATTTGATGATATTATTGTCAATTTATAAATTCAAATACATGCTATGAATATTTATGATGAATCTATGTTGACACATGTGCGTACTGAAAATTTTATGCCCTTTGAGATTTATGATAGAATCCCTTGCACGAATTATTTTTGATAGGGGGAGCTTCGCCCTTTTTTATCCGTGACACTCGATTTATATTAAAATATTTTTTTTGATAATGTCAAAGGGGGAGAAATATTTATGATTCACTATTTGTGCTTAACATTTCATTTTATGAATATATGTGAATCATTGTTTGTCATCATCAAAAAGGGGGATATTGTTAACGAAAATGTTATTTATCCCTAATTTATTATATTAGTTTAATTAATGTACATTTTAGTTTAACTTAATATATTGATTTTGATGATTCCAAACATATTTTTATTAGGTTATTCTATAGATATTTATTATTGTATAATCTTGCCTCGACTCTACTCAACGACATATCCGAGTAAAGGTATTCACGTATGTTGCACATTTACACTTGACACATTAAACACTCATGTATATATTAATTCAGATTATGTGATTGATTGTCTAAGTTTTCCTTTTCCTTATAAAAGTGAAATTATATTTTTGCTAGAAATAATTTTTAGAAATTGAATTGATATACTGAATTTTCAAAAACAAAATTTTAATCAATTTTGAAAGTTTAAATATTTTTTTTAATCAATTCGTAAGCGCTGAGATATTTTAATATTGTTAAAATATTGTCCTACTTGTACTTGGACTCTAAATTGAAATATTAGACCAGCGTGTCCGATCATACCCACTCACCTTGATTCACGTGCACTGCTCAAAAGATTCATTTCTGATAACACGCCAACTCTGGCCGAAATAATCAGTTGAACTTCTGTGGAAAGAAATTTGTTTGGTCAAAAAATCCTTTACCCCTTGTACTTGACGTGACCGTTTGAGTACATGCCATGTCATTCATGTTGAATCTCCCTTAGCCACTCATTCATTGGGTCTAGCAAAGCTACGACCTCACAGTCCACAAAGTAAGTTTAGCTCGTTTATGAGCCTTGGAACCTTTCATATATTTACATTGTTTAGTTCGAAAATCCATTAATATATATACTTCAGTACGAATTATTCTTAACGTGAATATCTGTTCGGAAATCTCCTTTTTATATATATATGTTTTTCAGTCCGAAATTTCTTATAAATATCTGTCGGAAATCTCTTATATATATATCAGTCAGAGATTTATTTTTTTTATATATATATCCGTTCAAAATGTTTATATATATATATATATATATATATATATATATATATATATATATATATATATATATATATATATATATATATATGTTCGGATGTCTTTATTTTGTCAGACCATATTTTATGTCTACTAGCTTGGGCTATCTTTCATACCTATTCACCCTTTGTACCTGATGTGACCGTATGATATGAGTTCTCTGCCTTGACAATTGCGTTGGAAATCTCTTGGCCACCAACTCAATCTTCCTTTCAAAGGCTACGACATCATTGTCTGCAAAAAAAATGTACTTTAATCTATATATCCTTTACACATTAGATATTTCCATTTGCGTGTGGACTAATATTTTTGCAGATCCAAATATACTCAAATGAGGATACTGAGAAGATAAAAAATGAATATCTGCATATCAGACTTGAAGATCATTTTGAAACAACACCATCTCAGAAAATCAGGAGCATTAAATGCTCAAAATGCATGTGTCTAACAGCTAGTTTTCTGAAGACACATTTAAAGCTTTGAAGAGCTGCATTGAAGACAACAGACTTGAATGAAAATATGAGAAAGACTTATTGAGAGAATTTATTTTACTACTCAGCTACACATTCAAGAGAGAAATTAATTTTATCATCTGCTCAATCATTGAAGAAGAAGACTTGTGCCTACTTCAACATCATTTATTGAAGTCTCAGAAACTCAGATTATAAATTGTATTTTAAGGAGTTTCAGTATTTTACCTTGTACTACAAAAATTCAGATTTGTTGTGAAGCTTTGTTGAAGCTTCGGTTTGTACCGGTGATTGGTTCCTACCCGCAAGTGGGCGGGTTTGAAGCTCGGTGTTAGCCTGCAAACAGTTATACGCGGTGGTTTGATCCTACCCGCAAGTGGATCAGGTTTAGTGAAACGCAAAGGAGACGGGGGCTCTAGGCGCGTGGACGTAGGCCGGGATTTGGCTGAACCACGTTAAATTTCGGTGTCATTTATTTTCCGCACTTTTATTTATTTATTTGCACATGCTTGCTTGAGTTAATATTTCAGCATACTATCTTGCAAATAAATTAATTCCGAAATTTGACTAAATTAATTTTAAGGTTAAAATAATTATTTTTGAATTAAATAATTAATTTCATAATATCACTTAATATTATATACGAAATTAATTTAATATTCCTAGAGTGTTAAAATCTGCATTTCTAGTTGTTTAAATTAATTGGTTACATTTATTTGATATTGTTGGATTTATTCTTTGTAATTTTATTAATCTGAAAATTGTCAAAGCATTATAAATTAAATATTCTTTTGAAATTTTAATTTGATTTAAAGTTTGTAAAAACTCAATTCACCCCCCCCCCCTCTTGAGTATAGTCTGGGCAACATGCTTGTTACCCAAAACGAATACGCTTCCAAACATCTATCCTATTATGAAAAATAGTTTGAAAGGTTTGGGAATGAAGTATAAATCAATTCATGCTTGTGTGTATGAATGCATACTATACCAAAAGGAGTATAAAAATCTCGATTGGTGTCCAATATGCAATGAACTTAGATATGTCCAATCTACTGGCAAAGAAGGCACAAGCTCAAAAGTGCCTCAAAAAGTGTTGAAATATTTTTTCGTTGGGCCTAGATTAAAGAGGTTTTTCACAGTACCACAGATAGCAGAAGCAATGACATGGTATGACAGGGCAAAAGCAGGGGATAATCTCATGCATTATCATATTGATTATACACCTTGGAAGAGGTTGAATTTTGGGTATCTCGATTTTTCTCGAGAACACTGTAACATTCGATTGGAAATATCAATAGATGGTTTCAATCCATTTGGAAATCTAAGCGCCAATCAGAGTGTATGGATAGTGATCCTAGCCCCGCTCAACCTCCCTCCTTTACAATGTATGAGACCTGAATTTTTTATGTTGCCTTTGTTGATACCTAGGCCAAGGGCACCAAGTGAGGATATCAATGTCTACCTGGATTCTTTGGTAGAAGAATTAAATGAGTTGTGGGAAGAGGGTGTGCACACATTTGACTCTTTTAGAAAAGAAAAGTTTACGTTGAAAGCTATGTTGATGTAGGAAATTCATGATTTTCTAGCTTATGGGAATTATTCGGTTGTGTAGTACATGGTTATTTGGGTGTCCTATTTGCGAAGAGGATACTGAATCTTTTTCTCTCTCTTATAGCTCAAAAAATGTATACCATTTCCATAGGAGGTTTTCACCCCCCACTCATAGTTTTAGATTTGAGAAAGGTTATAATTTTTTACCAGGCAGGGTTGAACATAGGCTACCATCGAGAAAACTTTCAGGTTCAGAAATTGAAAGTAAATCTTCTAATTATGGTCCTAATATTCCAAGTAAGAATATTAAATTTAAGAATGTTAACCATAAAAGGTACCAACTGGGAATGAAACTGAGATAAGAAATGAATGGTCTAGGAGGTCAATTTTATTTGACTTGCCTTATTGGAAGAATAACCCGGTGCACCATTTATTGGATGTGATGCATGCGGAGAAGAACATCGCTAAATATATTATGGGCACATGCCTTGGGGGGAGTCATTCAAATGATGGAGAAAATGCATGAAAAGACCTTAAAGAGTTGGAACTTAATCCACAACTATGGTTGAAAGAAGATAGTATGGGATGGACAATAATTCCCCTTAGTGCGTTTACTTTGACGAGTGAGGAAAGGAAGGTTCTTTTAGACATAATATATAATTTGAAGGTTCCATCTAATTTTTCATTCAACCTGTAAAGGATTATGAATTATGCTACCCATGCAATTGGTTCCTTTATTGTTTAAGCACTATTTCTCCAAGCACAAGGATTTGGGAGGGATATTATGAAAATTAGTATATGCTTCTCACTTTTATGTGAGAAGGTAGTCAATCGAGATCACATAGTGGCCGCAAAATTGGCGGTGACCGAAGCGATTTATGTGTTGGAGAAGTACTTTCCCCCATTTTTCTTTGATATAAGTGTTCACTTGTTGGTACAACTATACTACGAGACACTTTTTGCGGCCCAGTTAGATTGATAAAAGTTTTCAAATATTACGTCAAGAATACACGATGTATTAAAGGATCAATTGTAGAGGAATACATCACAATGGAGTCATCAATCTACACTCATAAATAAATGACTGGCTCAACCATTATGGATGGCATTGTTGTGTTCGTTGATGAGGGTGGTCATGTGATGATCAAACTAGTGAAATAAATGAGTTTGCAACATGAACAAGTAGATCGTTATCTATTTGACACACATGAAGATGTTTAAGAATGGAAAAGGTAAGTTTAAATTATTTTAACTTTTACATTATTTTAATTTTTATACATGATTAATTCTGTAATACGTTCATCACGATCTATGCAGAAAATATGAAGCCCATGAGAATAATAAAAGATGAAAAACAATGGCACAATCAGACAACGAATTTAGACTGTGATTGTCACACGAGGTAATTATAATTAAAATGACTGTTATTAAATATCACATCACAAGAAATCTTTACAACTAACCTAATTAATTTATCTACATTCTCAGCTCTTAAAGACGGGTGATGCGACATCAAGGCTTGCTCATCTAGCCACTGGACCCTTGTTCATGGCACAAGAATACAAAAAGTATCGATTGAATGGTTACATATTTGGTGTAAGGGTGTACGAGAAAAATACAAATGTACAAAACTTAGGCATTTCATACAAGGCTCTTACTTTCTTTCAACTGAGCGCGAAAGGTAAAAACCTCGTTAAAGCCGAAATGACTTACTACGGTGAAATTCAAAATATATTTGAATTGGACTATGTAAGCTTCAAAGAGGTTGTATTTTACTCTTATTGGGTAAAAGTTGAGGATAAAAATGCTTATAAAGTTAATCCTGGCACCAATTTGATCATGGTCGACTTATCCAAGTTAAAGAGCAACAAACACGTGAACGATGAGCCGTTTATTTGTGCTTTTCAAAAAGTTAATCAAGTGTTTTACTCAGAGTATATCAACAACGAGTCGTGATCAATCGTCTTACATGCGCCAAAGTGTTTAAACAATAATGTGGATGACTTGGTTGCTCCTACCGAATATCAATCCATTTTTTATGATACCCCGATTTTGAAACAATTTTTAGATTTGTAATAAGTATTCCAATTATTTATAATGACCAGTGGATGTATTATTCTAGTGCTTTATTATTATCGAACGATAATTTAATGCTTTTTATTCATTTTTACTTAATCATTTTAATGCTTGTAATAACTAGTGGGTGTATTCCTCTAGTGCTTTGTTATTTCTGGGGGGGGGGGGGGGGGGAGGGGGAGGGTAGTGTGTAAATTTAATTTGGTATTGGTATAAATTGAAATCGATATAAATTGTTATTGATATTGGTATAAATTGAAATTGATATCGTATGTATTGTTATTTTCGGATTTGAGCATTAATTTAAAGTCCATATACATGTTTGTACTAATAATAACAATTTTTGCAGAAAATGTCTTCATCCCAGCATGGTAGCGGAGGCGATGAGGGCTCCTCGGCCAGTAGGACCCAAAATGGGACAAATTGGGGTCCGTCATCGACAATAAGACGAAATTATTGACTAGATCGCCAGAGTTACTGAAGGTGATCATTGGTCCGGGGTACACTGATTGGAGGTCCGTGCCTAACGAGCTCAAGATTAGCATCTGGGGGCACTATAGGTTGTGTATTTATATTTATAAGCATCTAACATTTACTTTATTTTTGGTCTATTTTTGTTTGACAAGAACAATTCGGCCTGCCCCCACATACCCGCGACTCCACGTTGGAACAATTGAAGGATCAATACAAGACGTGGAAGAAGAATAGACGGGCATGATGTGCAACCCGCTTATCAAAATAAGAGGTGGCCAGCCCGATACTCCAATATTAACAGGAATCATAGATGGTCCATTCTTAGCATCACCGAAAATATAATAAGCATATGAGATAACCACCCATAATTTTGGAAAACGGATTATCAAAACATTATTTGTAAATTGAAATAAAAGCATTTAAACAACCCAAATGTGAAAAGAAGGTGGATAAAATCTACAAGAATTAAACTGAATAGTACATATATATCACACAATAATCGAATAAGTTGTTGGTTGACAGTCTCTAACAATATGGTACACCGAATAATAAAGTATAACATCACATCTATAATACAATTACAAAACTTGGATAACACGCCCGAATGAGTAACCAATCATAACTAGATTACAAAAGAAAATGGAAGCGTCTACATCAAAATATCCCGTAACATTCGCAAGGTGTTACAGCTCCAAGACACTGGAATAGGAAAGTCCGTACGGGCATCCTTGCGGCGGAGCACCTGAGCGAATATAAGATTCATGCACAATAAGAAATATAAAAGGGTCAGGGCCCAATTTTATATAATCACCAGATGAATAAAGAGTACGACAATTATGACCAAATAATCATCACTGATAATGATAAGAATCTACCTACTCAATCTTAGAGCATAAACTAAGGCAATTAGAATGACCATAAATTTAATTCAGTTATATAAGAGGATATGAATAAATATTATTAACTAAGAATCACCATCCTTTATACACTATTTCATTTCATCGTTCCGTATCTCATTAGGAAACGTAATCAAAGCCATTTAGCTCGTAGAGCTCTTTATCATAAATAAAGTCCCACTTGAATAAGAATAGTTATATTAAACCATATATAACGATTCTAAGACCGTCCTTCCGAGTTTCCCCACTAGACGCGCCCCTAAATAGCTATCATCTTTCAGGGCCTATTGCACAAGATAACCTGGGCATCCTACAACGCAACGTCGGGAAGTGGCCATATACCTTCGACAGTGAGTCATAACCACACCCGAAATTACCTCACTTTGAACAATAAATACACAATACATAATAACCGATCCTATGGACGAGGACTATATTCACCTTGCATTCATTAGCCAGAAGACTGCACCTTATGCGCGTACATTAGTTATGATAGCATTTAGAGAGGTGTGTTTATGTAAATTATCAGTTACAGTTTTATTTCGATTTTAATATATACATTACGTTATATCCGAGACCATAACCGTTTATGGTCACCATTATAAACTTCACATTTACTAAATTCCCCAAATTAATCCCCGAGAAATCATGACGTTTCTAAAAGCCACCAAGTCTAGTATACCTCAGTTGAGTCTCTAAAATCCCCCGATATACAATCCCATATATACTACTCTCCATCTAACTTGTAAAAGGAAGAAAATACCATATCATCTATCTAGAAATCCCCGGAATAAGCCCCATGTAATCCCTTTCTAATCTAGGGTAGTTCCCTTACTAATATAAGACTCTAGGACACTAAGTTTACTTCATAAAAGAAGGTTCCTAAGTTCTAAGCCTAAAATAAAAGGGTTAAAATTAAGTTAGAAAAATAACTCAAAATAGGAGGATTTCGAATCGATTCGCCCTAAAGCCGAATCGATTCTCCTCAAGCAGCGAATTGATTCGCCCAAAAGAGAATCAATTCGGATGGAGAAACCAACATTCTGTCTCAGGCCAAATCAATTCGGCCTTAACCCGAATCGATTCGGGTTCCCAGACCTGTAGCCTCCCCCTTAGGGAATCAATTCGCAAAAAGGGTGAATCGATTCGCCCTGGCAAATTTGCCAAGAATGGGGATACGGGTTATGAACCCTAGTTTACCCAAATTCCATTTCTCCTCCATTTATACACACATCAACCACCATTAATCTAACAAAAACCATCCTACATGAATACTAACTCCTATTCTCCACATAACATCTATTTTAACTATGATTAGGGGCTCAAACACCAAAAAATCCTTAAATTCCATATTTGTTTAATTGATTCCAATACATAACTATTAATACAATTTATTCATCTCAAATCATATATTAGCAACTAAGAAACTTTCCTTAAGGTTGCAATCTCAAATTTCCTTTGGTAGCAATAACTCCAAGCTTCAATCATCACTTCTCTTCCTTTTCTTCTCTTTTTCTCCATAATTATCTTCTTCTCTCTTTCTCTCTTGGTTTAGTGAATACACATATAAGAAAATAGAAGGGTTTACAAGAATTAAACATTCCTCTATCCTTAATTCCCATCTTAATTTGTTAATACCTCATTAAAATGACTCGTAACTACACATTTTCGTCATAACTAGTCAAAAGTGCCTGAAACCCAAAAATACAATATGGCACTTATTTTGACTATTTTGACTATTTTGGGACTCACCGCACACTCTAAATTGGCATTCGTAAAATATTTAAATCATTTCAAGTTCCGACTTCATTTAAACTATAAATGTCATTTAAAACACACGACAATATAAAACGTAATAGGGTGATATTTACATACACGTAACAGTAAATATACAAAAATATAGTAAATATTCTTTATTAACTCACATAATTGATATTTACTCCATCATCCATTATTTTATATAATTACTTCACATAGTAAATTAATATGAAATAAATTTCTCAAAAGTAAGGGTTATTACATACTCTCCCCTTATGAGGGAATTTTCCCCTCAAAATTCAAGCGTACCTTGCAAAAAGAGATGTGGATACTTTTCCCGCATATCGTCCTCACGCTCCCACGTTGATTCCTCGACGTTGTGATGACCCCATTGAACCCGAACTAAGGTCACCACTCGAGATCTCAGTCTTCGCTCCCCGTGCTCTAAGATTGCAACTGGTTGTTCCTCGTACAAAATATCGGGTTGCAATTCGATATCATCCAAATGAATATGCCAATGAGCTCCTTCACACCTCTTGTGCTTTTTCAAAGATGAAACATGAAACACATCATGAATTTGTTGTAAGTGTTCCGGTAAGGCAAGTTGATACGCCACTGGGCCTACCTTGTTAATAATGGGAAAAGGTCCGACATAGTGCGGTGCAAGCTTTCCTTTCTTCCCAAATCGCTTTATACCTTTCATTGGCGATACTCGCACCAAGACTTGATCTCTAACCTCCAACTCCACATGCCTTCTATTTGCATCGGCATAACTCTTTTGACAATCTTGAGCTACTTGGATGCAATTATGAATAAGTTCAATCTTCGAAGAAGTGTCCTGGATCATTTCAGGTCCAAGAAATTTATTATCCCCTACTTCCAACCAACAAGTAGGTGATCTACATGGCCTACCATAAAGTGCTTCATAGGGTGCCATCCCAATAATGAATTGGTACGAATTATTATAAGCAAATTCGACCAAAGGGAGATATTGTTCCCAACCACCTTTGAAATCAAGCACACACATTTGGAGCATGTCCTCCAACATTTAGTTGACTCTTTCTGTCTGCCCATCTATTGAGGGTGATAAGAGGTGCTCAACTTCAATTCGGTTCCCACAACTTCTAGGAAACTTCGCTAAAAATGGGAAACACAAATTTTGTCTCGATTGGAGACTATAATTATGGGCACCCCGTGGAGTCTAACAACCTCCACAATAAATAGCCGGGCATAATGAGCAGCATTGTAATTTGTGCATACGGGTAGAAAATGTGCTGACTTGGTCAAACGATCGACAATCACCCAAATAGAATCGTGACCGCTTTGTGATGTTGGCAATCCCGTGATGAAATCCATTGAGATGCTTTCCAATTTCCATACCGGTATTTCCAAGGGTTGTAACAAACCCGTTGGTCTTTGATGATCTACCTTCACCAGTTGACAAGTAGTGCATTGGGAAACAAATTAAGAAATGTCCCGTTTCATGCCTGGCCACCAATATTGACGGCGCATGTCTTGTTACATTTTGTCCCCACCAGAATGCACTGTAAACTTAGATCCATGAGATTTTGTCAGCACGGCCCGTCTTAAATCCCCTTCGTCCGGGACAATGAGTCTCCTGTGGAAATGCACCCCACCCTCAGAACTTATAGAGTAGGATTCTTCTCCCCCGATCAACAATTCGCGTATACGGTCCTGACAACCTTTGTCCCTTCCTTGAGATTCAACAACCTTTTCCACTATCGTAGGCGTAACGGTCAACACCGACATAAACGCTCTAGAAACCGCATCTTCTTAGCTAAGTTCCCTCCATTTAGCTTTCCATATCTGCACTAACTGCCCCCCGGGTTTCCAACTCAATGCATCCGCCACCACATTCGCCTTGCCCGGGTGATAATAAATATCAAATTGGTAGTCTTTCACAAATTCTAACCATCGGCGTTGTCGCATATTTAAGTCTTTCTGTGAAAACAATTATTGTAACGATATGTGGTCCGTGAAAAGATTAAATTTCTCCCCCACGAGATAATGCCTCCAAATCTTCAAGGAAAAAACTACTGCAGCAAGTTCCAAATCATGCATCGGATAATTCTTTTCATGGGGCTTTAGCTTGCGAGAAGCATAAGCAATAGCCCACTGCTCTTGTTATAGTACACCTCCCAATCCTTGTAGAGATGCATCTGCAAAGACCAAATATTCTAATCCTGGCCTTGGTAACGCAAGGACTGGAGCAAAGGTCAACTTATCTTTGAGCTCATCAAAAGCTAACTGATAAGAATCGTCCCAAACAAACCTCACCCCTTTTCGGGTTAAATTTATCAAAGGGCTAGCAATTTTAGAAAAACCCTTGATAAATCTGCAGTAATAACCAGCCAAACCCAGAAAACTACGAATCTCGGTAGGTGTCGAGGGCTGACCCCATTCCCTCACCGCAATAACTTTACTCGGGTCTACTGAAATACCTTGGGCGATTACAATGTGACCCAGAAACTGTACTTCCTGTAGCCAAAAGCCACACTTTTCGAATTTAGCATAAAACTGATGATCCCTCAACGTCTGCAGGACCAACTGTAAATGAGTAGCATGATCGGCTTTTGTTTGAGAATACACTATAATGTCATCAATGAACACGATCACAAACTAGTCCAGGAAGTCTCGAAACACTCTATTCATAAGGTCCATAAACACGGTGGGGGCATTGATTAGTCCGAAAGGCATAACCAGAAATTCGTAGGACCCATATCTAGTTAGGAAAGCAGTTTTGGACACATCCTGCTCTCGTATCCGCAACTGGTGATATCCCGTCCTCAAATCTATTTTAGAGAAGAACGACACTCCCCTAAGTTGATCAAACAAATCATCAATTCGAGGTAGTGGGTATTTGTTTCGGATGGTGACTTTATTCAACTCCCTGTAGTCAACACACAACCAGATAGAACCGTCTATTTTCTTCACAAATAACACCGGAGCACCCCACGGTAATGAACTTCGCCTAATAAACCCTTGTTCTAACAAGTTCTGAATCTGATCTCTTAACTCCCTCATCTCAACAACAGCCATACGGTACGGGGCTCTAGCAATCGGTCGCGTTCCTGGTGCTAAATCAATCACAAACTCAATTTCCCTACTTGGAGGCAAACCCAGTATTTCTCAAAAAACATCTTGGAAATCTCTAACAATCGGAATTGAATCTAAGGAAACGACTACATCCCGAGGAGTCTCCTCCGCGATACAGTACAAGTAAGTGCTAGAACCTCCCTCCGGACGAGGCATAGCCACTTAAAACGTTTCTTTCTCCGGAATGGTAAAAACTATACTTTTCCCATAACAATTAACTATCGCACGATACTTTACTAGTCATTCCATACCCAGGATTACATCATACCCGACCATATCAAGGACGAGAAAATCGGCCTCAAAACATAACTTACCAAGATTTATTTCTACTTGTTTACAAACAAAGAAAATGAGTGAACCATCACCCATAGAAGGTTCAACACTAGTGAAGGTATTTTCTGCAGATTTAATTAACTCCGTAGACTGAGCAAAGCTTCTAGAAATAAATGAGTGTGTCGCACCCGTATCAAACAATACACGACCCATATGCCCCTGAATGAGAAACTTACCCTCAATAGCTGGCGGCGCTGGCGGGACTTGAGGAAGCATAGCGTCCTGAATGTGGTAGACACAACCATACTATAATTGTCCCTGTTGAGGAGGGATGACTGGATTAGGCACTTGTGGCAGTAACTGGGCGTGTGGATGCTGTGGAATCCTAAGAAGCTGTCCCCTAATCAAATGCAGACACGCCTTCTTGAAATGACTTGAATCTCCACATTGAAAGCATCGACCCGCCATATTCTCCTAATTTCGGCCTCGATTATTTCTAAACTTCCCAAAGCCTTGGCCTGGATGACCTCTACCCCCATTACCACCCCGACCTGCTTGATACTGGGCACCCTGATCGTGACTAATATTACTGGCACCAACATTAAATCCACCAAAATGCTGGCCTTTAGACAAGTCCCCTAGTTGTGTGTCCCTTTCTTTTTGTTTATTTCCCATAGATTGGGATGAGGGTAATGCTCCTCCTGCCCCATTGCCTCCGGGTTTACCCGCTTGCCCCAAAACTGAAACCTTCTTACTACTTTGAACATACAACCGATGTTCTTGACAATGGAGGAACGTCGCATTAATCACATCCCCAAAAGTCTGTAAAGGTGGATTGCCCAACAAGTGTTGTCGTATCCTCCAGTGTAAACCGCCAATAAATTTGGATATCCTCCTCTCCTCCGGAGTCACCTCATCCGGCACAAAACTAGCCAACCGAGTGAATTCCTCTTCATACTCCACAACTGAACGCTCACCTTGCACTATATCTTGAAGTCTTCTCCTCATCTCCCTTTGAATTGCGGGAGGAAAACACTTTCGATCAAACAAAACCCAAAATTCATTTATAGTCATAGTATCTCGTTGTTCTGGCGAGGTCATCGATTCCCACCAATGTAATGCAGCTCCAACGAGTTTAAAAGTATAAAGGATTTATTTTCTTTCCTCACTACACTCCACCATGCGAAGATGGCGTTGCATATCCTTTTTTCCATTGATTAGCTACTATGACGTTAGAACCTCCTTGAAACTCTGGGGGATGGCCATTTAAAAAGGATTCTCTAACTCTCTCCCACGGAGAAGGTCCCGTAAGGGCTTGTACCTCCTGAGCTCGTGGTTATTGGGCTTATGGAAATTGCTGAACTATGGCAGTCATCGCAGCATTCACCGCTTGGGCCATAATATTTTCTACTTCGGCAGCATTTATAGTTCCTTGCTGTGGTGGTGGAGGACCTACCTCCTCTTCTACAACTCTATTTCTTTTAGCGGGACGACCTCTCTTAGGCGACATCTGATACAAGGAAACAATAGAATTAGAAGACTATTTCTAACAATCCATTTTGCAGAAGATCGCAAACATAGGCAACAAAATAGTCCTAACATTAAGCTCTATATCAAAGAACACTACGGTAGAACGTGACAAGTCCGCATAGATCCTAAAGAATCTAGAACCTGATGCTATGATACCATCTGTGACAACCCGCTTATCAAAATAAGAGGTGGCCAGCCCGATACTCTAATATTAACAGGAATCATAGATGGTCCATTCTTAGAATCACCAAAAATATAATAAGCATACGAGATAACCACCTATAATTTTCGAAAACGGATTGTCAAAACATTATTTGTAAATTAAAATAAAAGAATTTAAACAACCTAAATTTGAAAAGAAGGTGGATAAAATCTACAAGAATTAAACTAAACAGTACATATATATCACACAATAACCGAATAAGCTGTCGGTTAACTATCTCTAACAATATGGTTACACCGAATAATAAAGTATAACATCACATCTATAATACAATTACAAAACTTGGGCAACACGCTCGAATGAGTAACCAATCATAACTAGATTACAAAAGAATATGGAAGCGTCTACATCAAAATATCCTGTAACATCTGCAAGGTGTTACAGCTCCAAGACACTAGATTATGAAAGTCAGTACGGGCGTCCTTGCGACGGAGCACCTGGGCGAATATAAGATTCATGCACAACAATAAATATGAACGGGTCAGGGCTCGATTTTATATAATCACTAGATGAATAAAGAGTATGACAGTTATGAGCAAATAATCATCGCTGATAATGATAAGAATCCACCTACTCAATCTTAGAGCATAAACTAAGGCAATTAGAATGACCATAATTTTAATTCAGTTATACAAGAGGATATGAATAAATATTATTAATAAGAATCACCATCCTTTATACACTATTTCATTTCATCATTCCGTATCTCATTAGGAAAAGTATTCAAAGACATTTAGTTCTTAGAGCACTTTATCATAAATCAAGTCCCACTTGAATAAGAATAGTTATATTAAACCATATATAACAATTCTAAGACCGTCCTTTCGAGTTTCCCCATTGGACGCACCCCTAAATAGATATCATCTTCCAGGGCCTATCACACAAGACAACCTGGGCATCCTACAACGTAACGTCGGGAAGTGGTCATATACCTTCGACAGTGAGTCATAACCACACCCGAAATTACCTCACTTCGAACAATAAATACACAATACATAATAACCGATCCTATGGCCGAGGACTATATTCACCCTGCATTCATTAGCCATGGGAATTCTCCTCATGCGTGTACTTCCCTTATGATAGCATTTAGAGAGGTGTGTTTATGTAAATTATCATTTATAATTTTATTCCCATTTTAATATATACATTATGTTATATCCGAGACCATAACCATTTAAGGTCACCATTATAAACTTCACATTTACTAAATTCCGCAAATTAATCCCCGAGAAATCATTATGTTTCTAAAAGCCACCAAGTCTAGTGTACCTCAGTCGAGTCTCTAAAATCCCCCGATATACAATCTTACATCTCTTACTCTCCATCTAACTTGTAAAAGGAAGAAAATACCTTATCATCTATCTAGAAATCCCCAGAATAAGCCCCATCTAATCCCTTTCTAATCTAGGGTAGTTACCTTACTAATATAAGACTTTAGGACACTAATTTTACTTCATAAAAGAATATTCCTAAGTTGCCTAAAAGAAAAGGGTTAAAATTGAGTTAGAAAAATAACTCAAAACAACAGGATTTCGAATCGATTCGCCCTAGGGCCGAATCGATTCACCCCAAGTAGCGAATCGATTCACCCAAAAGCGAATCGATTCTAATGGAGAAACCAACATTTTGTCTCAGGCCGAATCAATTCGGCCTTAAACCGAATCGATTCGGGTTTCCAGACCTGTAGCCTCCCCTTAGCGAATCGATTCGCCCTGGCGAATTTGCCAAGAATGGGTCGACGGGTTATGAACCCTAGTTTACCCAAATTCCATTTCTCCTCCATTTCTACACACATCAAACACCATTAATCTAACCAAAACCATCCTATATGAATACTAGCTCCTATTCTCCACACAACATCTATTTTAACTATGATTAGGGGCTCAAACACCACAAAATCCTTAAATTTCATATTTGTTCAATTGATTCCAATACATAACTATTAATACAATTTATTCATCTCAAATCATATATTAGCAAGTAAGAAACTTTCCTTAAGGTTGCAATCTCAGATTTCCTTTGGTAGCAATAACTCCAAGCTTCAATCTTCACTTCTCTTCCTTTTCTTCTCTTTTTATCCACAATTATCTTCTTCTCACTTTCTCTCTTGGTTTAGTGAATACACACATAAGAAAATAGAAGGGTTTACAAGACTTAAACGTGCCTCTATCCTTAATTCCCATCTTAATTTGTTAATACCTCATTAAAATGACTCGTAACTACACATTTTAGTCATAACCAGTCAAAAGTGCCCAGAACCCAAAAATACAATATGACACTTATTTTGACTATCTCGACTATTTCGGGACTCACCGCACCCTCTAAATTGGTATTCGAAAAATATCTAAATCATTTCAAGTTTCGACTTCATTTAAACTATAAATGCCGTTTAAAGCACACGACAATATAAAACGTAAGAGGATGATATTTACATACACGTAACAGTAAATATGCAACAATCTAGTAAATATTTTTTATTAACTCACTTAATTGATATTTACTCTATCATCCATTATTTTATATAATTACTTCACACAGTAAATTAATATGAAATAAATTTCTCAAAAGTAAGGATTATTACACATGATACTTTGGGAAGACCTGGGAGTTCAGTCTGAGAGTACGTGACATCATCCCCTCGAAGGAGCCGATATCATTAGCGCAGTGGTAAAAGTTTGTCGACAATGAGATTGATGAGTGGTAATTGGCATCTCACCAATCTGGGAGGAAAAATCGGGCGAAAAAGTTGGACGTGCATCACTCCGGGCGGGCATCTTACATCGAGGTGGAGCACAAGATGAAAAGCTTTTATTTTTCTTTAATTTTAGTCTTATGTTATTCTAATTTAGAACTACTTTGCATTACTTACTAATTATGCATTATTTTATTTCAGGAGACGAGGAGTGGCTCTGGGGGTAGGCCACATAGGCTCGATGCCTATGTGGAAATTTGAACGAAGAAGGGCAAGGACAAGGCGGTGGCCTTGAGCATCGCAGCCATGATTGTAAGTTATAAATTTTTAATTTTTTTAATTAATTAATTAACTAATCGTGTACTTTTTATCATTTTAGGCAAAGCTTAAAGAAGTGCATGAGTCGCAGTCTGATGCTGACAAAGCATCTTTAACTGCAGATGCACTCAACCAAGTGCTAGGTGAGAATCGCAAGGGGAGGACTAGGGGATAAGCTCGCGGCTAGGGAAGTTGAGGATCATCGGAGTAGAGATAAGCAACACGGGGTTGGCACATAAAGTGGACACCCATGACGATAAGCTATTAAGGTTAGAGGCGACGGTCCTAGATGTGTACGCTTTTATGAAGAGTTAGTTGGGGAAGGGGAAGGAAAAGGAGAAGGAGGTAGAGGTCGATAAGGACGTTAATACTTCATTGATGATAGACACGAACTCACTACCATATGTTTCGTTTCCCATCTTGACTCGTGCTGAGTAGCCCATGTCAATAATTGGTTGGCAGAGCGTGTTTCTACTCGACATATATTATGGGGAACAAATATCGAGGGGGTGAGGGAACCGTCCTTCCTGCCAGATATGGTGGTTCATGGAAGTCCCCTCCAAGAAATTGAGGCAAGGGTGATCGTCACACATGTGGTATCCGAAAAGGATAACTTACCTCCATGGTTGCGCAAACAGTGCGACGTTCAGCGAATTAATGGGGTTGTCAATGCATTTATCGTGTGGCCTTACTTCCTCCTCAAACCCGTTCAAGACCCCGTGCCATGACACTATTTATATATTTTTTATTTGGATATTAGATATTTGTATTTGTATTTCTATTTTATTTGTTGGTTTGGATATGGCTATTTGTATTTCTATTTTATTTGGATATGGATTATATGCCATGATTTGGTACATATTGGTTTGGTACATTATTTATATTTTATTTGGATATACGCTGTTTGGACATGTATAATTTTGCTATAATAAGTACAAATATACTGCTGGGCAGTGGCAATGGCCATACTGCCCAATTTTTTTTTTTTTAAATTTTGCCTAGAATTATCACGGTCAAAGATCTTGACAAAGAAACTTGTCATGGATTTGTCACGGTGTTTGATCATGACAATTTTTTTAGGTTTTGTCATGGGCTTGTCACGGTATTTGACTGTGACAAAACTTGTCAAGGTCAAAGACCATGACAAGATCGTGTCAAGTCCATGATAAAGGCAGTTTTTACCCCGAGATTTTTCACGATAAAAAACCCTGACAAGCTTGACTTGTCACGGTTTTAGAGCTTGATAAGTTTACAGTTTTGGTGTTGTGTATCTTAATAAACACCGCACAATCATGACACTCTAGTCACCTAGTTTTTACAGTTGACTTTATGTCATCTATGTCCCTAACTTGATGGACATCATTTAGCTTTATTAACATCTCAACAGACCTCTCACGTCATTAAGTGTTAACACGCAAGCACCTCACATTAAAAATCGCGGTGTAGACACTATTGGTTGGCATAAACACTCGTAAATTACTAGCATATTTACGTCAAAAACTCGAAAGTGATTGATGATAATTAACTTGGTCGTATGCCACTTGTCAATGAATTACTCATTGTTCTGATCTCTTTGACCCCATTGTCGAGAACACGAATTGAAATCGTCACCATTTTAGCTTGACCGACCCAAAACCAACACCGACGTTGAAAAATCTACTACCGACCTTACCACGTTACTCCCGAAAAGAACCTCAAACCTAGAGATCTGATACCTTTTGTAACGCCCTGTCCTGGATTTATGGATCACTGGTGGTCAACCCGGTCCGAGTTGAGTGTTAGATGTGAAGTGCAATGAGAAAAACTACATAATGTTTCTACTCCAGTTTAATTTAATTTAATGTTTCACTTATTTAGCATGCGAATCCAATTTAAATCATTCTACATGAGGGACCCACGGGAGGCATCCCCCAAACCTGAGCATACAGAGCTACTAAGATAAAAGTAAAAAGTTACTTACCTGTACGATACTCTCAAATGCAGAACCCCACCCAACCTGTCATAACAAAGATGAGCGAATGAGCTTAATGCTCAGTGCTAAGTACAATCATGAAATATAGAATCAAATGGAAGAAAGGAGACTCTAACAAATTATATCTACGTGCACATGCAACTACCTTGTATATGAATACATATATACTTAAATGCATGAAACTATATTTATTCCAAAACATTACTTTCCCTGATTAATTCACCTTAATCTTGTAAAACAATTTCCCTTTTACTTGACTTTTCATTAATTTCTTGTTTTAACAAACCCGGTAAAATACTTTAAACAATAATCCTTTGTTTAAGGAAAAATATTTTTGTCACCGAATTTACCTCTTTATTCATATAAATTCACATTAGTACTTTTATTGAAAATAAACTTTCAATACATGTTAGCACCGTGTTAGAAAATACTCATTTTTTCTTGAAAACCATTCATAAACTCACCTTTGCGTTAATTATGGGTTAAACCTATTTAGGTTTCTTAACTACCTATCTAATCACTTCACTTTACCATTTCTTACTTTATGAACATTAATTAGATCTCCCATTTACTTGTTCACTTTATCCTTTACCGGGATATTTATTAATTCATTCAAGTTAGGTTGTCTTTTCTCATATTCATCCCACAACCCATTTCTTAACATGTTTCACTTTTCATTATCTTTTTCTCGGAATCTTCCAGTATTCACATAATTTAACAGGCACCACACCATGTACATTGTTTCCATGATCTAGCCAGTGATTTTAGATCTTTCACCCAGAGGCTCCGGGCCCTCCATAATTATTCTGACATCATCCAAGTACAAATTAATTTGTTTTAACATCCAATTCCCACATTATTCCACTTTTCCTTTACCAATCGAAGCCAAAACTCAGGGTTTCACCCCAACTTGTGTTACACTTTAAATTAATCATCCCTTGTCCTTTAGACCCTTACATTGATTATATCCCGAAAATCAAGTTCATTTAGGACCATTTTGTGTAACACCTCTTCCAACATTTTTATTTCATAAAAATGTTCCACTTTAGGTAAAATTTCCATTTTACCCATTTGCTTTTAAACTTGTCCTTTTGTCCATTTTACAAGTGTTATTTCCCAAAACATTGTTAAGTTTCCCACATTAACTTCTCAAATGTCTTTAATTCATTGACACATGTTTAACTTTTTTTATGTAATATACTTCTTAAGTTGGATACCTCTTTATTTCATCACTTTCTTTCTTTAAGAGATCAATGAACATTTTAAGACTACTTTATAAAAAAACACCATTTTTATTTATTAACATATGTAGTCTTGAAACCTTACACTTATCACACTTTTAACACATTTTAAAGGCTGCAGTTTTTATTTCTTTATTTCGTGTTTAAACCTAAGAAAACCTTCATCAAACCTCTAGACTCATAATCACATTCTACAAGTTTATATGCATGAGAAGATGGATTTTAAGTCCACAAATCCTATTGAATGAGTCTAACATATGTTTCATTTTAGAAATTTCACAATATTAATAAAAATATACTTTTCACGCTGAAAGACATTAATATATCTCCAAAACTTGTGTAAATGTCTATTTATATAATAATCCCATTTTTTCAAGAAAACTTTGTAAGTATTTGTTAATAAAATACTCCCAACATTTTTATTCCATAAAAATGTTTAAACACCGAGCTTCGTTGAAACATATCGTTTTGCCCACAATCATTGAAACCCTTTGTAAACCCATTTTCACAAATCTTAAGAAATATCATTCTTAAATCATACATGCGTCATACTCTTAAACTCTACATGCAAGATAAATTACTATGAACATAGATTCTTAAACTTAAAGAGTAGAGTTTTTCCCACCTTAATGGAGCTCCAAAGTGGTAAAATGAAGATAAAAGAAGATGACATCCTCCCACCTCCTAAGGTGGACTCAAATAGGTTCCTTAGGTCCATAAAGCTTGCCTCCATGCAAGCTATAAATAAAATCCCTTTCCAAACTCCATTAATATTCTATTCTCCTTCCTCAAAACCACCCAACCAACATGCCCAAATTGTATAGATTTTCTCAACTATTGAGGAATGGGCGTACACTAGTGTTTGGAGGTGATGGCAAGGTGTAACAATGTGAGAAAATGGTTGGAGAAGAAGATGAGTCTTCACACTTAGAGAGAGAGATGGGAAATTAGCTGAAAATGGTGAGGGGAACCCACCCTTACTCTATACTCTTCTAACCCACCAACAACACCAACAAAGCCCTTTTAAAATCAACCCTCAACACTTAATCCCAATTTTGATCATCTAGGTTCACCAAGAGTCAACAGATCATCGATCCAATGGCCCCAAATTCAACAGCACATAAGGGCATCCTGATTAAAAAGATTTCTGAATAGGTTGTTCGAACTAGAATGGGAGATCATTCATATGAGATTTGGATATTGTTCAATCAATCTTCGAACGACCTTGGATATCTAATATGGGGAGATCGTTAGATATTCATTATTACCCAACTTTGAATGACTTGCGTTTTTCATTTGAACTAACATTGTCCTCGTTCGAAAGAGACAAGGGGCTCATTCGAATGACCCTCATAATCGTTTGAACCATAAAATCTCCTAAAATTCCCAATAACTTCCAAGTAATGTAATTAAGACCAAATGAATAATTGAATATAAATATAAATCTCATATATTAACGATCGAAATCCCAAGGGTTTCCTATGATTACCATTTACATGGGAAAGATAATAAAATACTGGGCGTGAGTATTACATTCTTCCACCCTTAGAAAATTTCATCCCCTTAATAATCGATCCGCAAATTCCTCAAATCCATGGGGTATACCAACTCTTATTTTAAGTCATAGATATCCTCCAAGACTAAATTATTGAAGACCTCAATAGCTAAGATGACATCATATGCTTTTTCACAGAGGTTGTCACCAAGGGTTCATCAAGCAACATGCTCTAACGTTCATCATCATGCTAACCGTCCATGTCATATAACCGTCCTCGAATCTCTACTCATGATTAATTAAGGCCTAAGACTACCTTGCTAATACCCAAAGCATACCGGTGATGCTAGCGAGTAACACCCTCTAGTGATCAACACTCACTCAAGGTCAAACCGTAATACAACCAACATCAGATTCATCATCAAGAACTATTTTTAATTTTAGGACCACACATTTCGCATCTCCACAAATCCTCAGGTCATCCTGACTACATAATTTTGCTGAATCTTAATACTAACTTCACGTCGCTAATTACTCATTACAACGAGCAACACATTAACTAAATCATCATCTTGCACCAGACTGACACCTTTCGAAGGTTCCCCTATGAACCTAATATCACTCTAGGCGTCTAACTATGGAACACATACCCGAGTATTACGCCAATCCACTAATTGTGGAAAAAAACATTGTGTGTTATGTTTCCTTGAAACCTAGAATTATACAATCTCCTCAAGTCATCATCTTGCTTTTTATACCAAGGGCCACTGACTGTCATACTAACCAACCAAAAGGTTGCTAATTCTAAGGCAAATCCACGCCACATACTTTGAAGTCTCCAATACCTCCTGAACGCTCTCATTAGGTACTAACCTAGTCATACACACTGGATTGGGTCACCAACCATGATGAATTAGATAACCACCATTCATTCTTACCAGATGAAGGTAACTTAAAAAACTATGGGCCTTTGGGAAGCCAAATAATGGCTTCCCTCCTTAGGGTCAAGTCTTATCATTTTTTCCTCCTTGACATATATGAACCACTTCGATTGGCGATTACCTAATGCCTTTGTCAATGCCGACCTTGTCGACTTCTCTAGTGACATTGTGACTAGCCTAATACAGTCAAGTCATTACTGACATTACCAAACCATGATCATGTCTCGGTTTCTCATTAGTAAGTACCCTATTAATAAAAACATTCACCTTATAATAACCTTTGCCTACACTAGGTCATCGCTCAGCTTACCTCGAGGTTTTACCCAAATTAAATTTACGTGATGGCCACTCCAGTGCCATCATCATTCTAAGGGTAGTAAGTACCATACAAGACTATATCTCATAATTCGTGCCGATTTGACTAGATATTCTAAGAACTAGTCCCTCCCTTACTAGGGTTATTTTAACTTATGCATTCGATGCATGCCGATACCCTAATCAGGATTAGATATCCATCTTGGGTGCCATGACATAGTCAATCTAAGACCTAAATGCATTTTTAAGTACCCTTCAGAATCAAGTATTAATTTACCTACACTAGTCATCTCAGGACACCTTAGTTTCATGCCCAATGACAACAAAAGCTCCAAATCTCCTTAGAAGGTTACATCACAGTACCCGGCACGTGCATTATTTGACTCTCTTTGAACTTTGACCAATATTCTGAGGTCGTCACACGATTATCAACATCACTATCATTGGAATGCTAATGCTCCATGATACTGAATTTGATTCGTTCCTAAAGTACGC
Source organism: Sambucus nigra (assembly GCA_949130495.1). Taxonomy (NCBI): domain Eukaryota; kingdom Viridiplantae; phylum Streptophyta; class Magnoliopsida; order Dipsacales; family Adoxaceae; genus Sambucus; species Sambucus nigra. Next base: position 359,375,068 of record OX422211.1, on the reverse strand, counting down.
TAAGCATACCCCACGTAAAAGTCATCAAATCGCAATAAGGTATCATCATCTATATAACTCTATCATTGTCTGACACCCTGCCAAATAAAATAACGGGCGATCACTCCATATCAAATTAAAATAGGAGTCCCATATGGATCATTCTTAGCATCACTGTCGAAAATCCATTTAATTACTAATAACCTATTAGGCTGGCGTCAAAATTTTACTTAACTACTCTTTTTAAACAACTACTAAATTAAAACATCCACACAGTTTATATGAATGAAACTAAAATAAAATAAAATAACCGAACACTCGGTTCAAATATGATACAACCATATCGAATGCCGCGCTAAAAGGCGGTAAAAGAACAAATAAATGCAGCTGGGTTGTTAGCCCGAATGTTTATACAGTACCTCCTATCTAGAGTACAAGAATAGAAGCGTCTACGGTAAACCTGCACGCATCCACAACTGCTGCGGCAGACGTCTGACTCGAAGGAAGTGTCATCCAGGCGTCCCTGTGTCTGGACACCTATATATATATATATATATATATATATATATATATATATATATATATATATATATATATATATATATATATATAAAGTAGATAAACGGGTCAGAGCCCGAGTTTGAAAAATATTTAGCAAGTGCATAAATGCCTTATTTTTAAGAAAAAGGTTTTATCTCATATTTAAATTTGGTATCGAACTCCCATGAGCTACCCCTCACCTCTCTTCTAATAGTGCACAACTAGCGCATCCCTCTAAACATCCTAGTCAAGCTACACTGCCTAACTAAACCGTCACCCATCTTCTAACCACCCTAGTGATTCCAAGTACTAAGAGCTAAACTTCTCCCCAGTTTTAACACTATGCCATGTTCATGCGTGGAGTGTCTCGCAGAGCGAAATCCAAACAAGGAACCCCCCGATACACTACTACGCGGCAAGGTCGATCGTCGGGATCCATTAGACCCTCAGCACACGAAAGATATATAAATATATACATATATGCACCATATAAGAAATCCCAATATTAGAGCACTAAGGGTTAAACTTCTCCCCAGACTCAACACTAAGCCAAGTTCGTGCGTGGGGTGTCTCGCAGAGCGAAATCCAAACAAGGAACCCCCCCGATACACTACTACGCGGCAATGTCGATCGTCGAGATCCATTAGACCCTCAGTACTCAATTTATACATATTCATTTTTATATATGTATCATGTTACACTTTCGGATATATCTCCCGGAATGAGAATTCACTTACAACATGTTTACAAATTTCATTTTCATTTTCTTTATATATCAAAACTTTCCATTTCCTCTCTTCTATCCAGGAAAGGTATTTAAAAGCCAATTTTATTATCATAAAAATTCTTTTCATCTCATATGCTCCCATTTCCCTTCATCCATCCAGGAAATGTAATTGAAGCCAAATCATTTATCCCATTTCCATTCATCCATCCAGGAAATATATTTAAAGCCAATTTATTATCATAAATTGCTTTAACATCAATAATGTCCAACATTATTGAAAATAGTTATATATCATATCATATAACGCATCTAAGATCGCATGTCCGGGTTTCCCCACTGTGCGCACCCCTAAATGACTATCATCTTCCAGGTCCTATCATTAAGACAACCTGGGATCCTACAACGTAAGACATCGTGAAGTGGCCATATGCCTGCGAGAGAGTCATAACCACACCCAGAATTACCTCACCATCAGAGAAAACATACAATAATCGCTCATATGGCCTAGGACTATATCCACCCTGCATTCATTAGCCAGGGGGCTTCACCTCACGCGCGAACTTCCCTTATGATAGGATTTAGAGAGGTGTGTATACATAAATGATCATTTATGAAAATCATTTCTTTTCCATTTTGAAAACATTAACTTTTACATTCATAAAACCATTTATACTTATTCATTAAGTACAAAGTCTTAAACCATGCATTTCTTATTCTTAAACCTTGGGTATAGTATTCATACTATATATTCCTCCTTGAATATATATAAATGGCCATAATTGCCAATCACATCTAGCGATGACCAATAATTCCAAAGATTCTCTCAAAGAATCATAATCATGCATTCATATACGCATGATACTATACCCAAGGTATTTCCTCACTCTGATAAATAATACATACCTTATTCCCATCTAAGGATTTATTGGATATCTCCAATTCATCCTAATAATCTCATAGGATTCCCTCAACCATCACCAACATAATTATGTTATTCCGCATGTATAATCATATAGTCCACAATAGCCACTAAAACTATCCCAATTGATGTTCGTCCCCGAACACCCTTAAATTATATAGGTTGTGGATTTCTTTTTCACGAACCCAAGGACTACATCATATCCAAATAATAATCTAGAGGCCCCCACTCTATATTTAGGAACCCCTAATATTTATCTCCAAACAATTCTAGCCTTAATTCTCCCAATATCAGGTTTGATTTCTAACTAACGATTTTGATCTCGGACAACTTTCCGTAGAAAAATCACTATAAATCCAAAAAAAATTAGAAAAATACGCGGTCAGCGTCCACGCGACCGTATCGAAAATATATACAATTTCTATTTTTTGACCAAGAGCCGAATCGATTCTCCTCTAAGCTGAATTGATTCGGCAAGCACGCTGGCTACTGTTCATCGTCTTCTCCGAGACTGTTTCGGCCATTAAAGTTTCTCCCAAGCTTTTGTCTCCTCTCCCGACAGCCTACAACCTCAACCAACAACATATACACATATAACAAGGGTTCTGAACATCTTATAACCCGAAACCAAAAATTAATTTTGATTAAATCTTAAGTTCCTCGAATTAAAATATTATTGGGGTTTATTCGTTTTAACTCCCGAAAACCCGTTTTATCCACGAAAACCCAACCCAAAATATTTAGGGTTTGTTAATACCAAAATACGATATGAGATTTATGCTCAAAAGTAAATAAAGCAAGTAAACACTTGCCTCGTGGATAAAATTCGACGATCCCGAGTCAAGTCCGACAGAGTTTGGCCCGAAATCTTCTTTTTCTCTCCACTTTTATCCTTCCTCTCTCTCTTCTCTCTTTTCTTTCTATTCTCTCCCTCTCACCCTCCTTATATAGGGAGAAAAGGGTTTGGACCCCTTAAAACCCAAAAAAGACTCGTTTACTCAAATTCGAGCCCTTTTAACTCTAAAATTCCCCGAAACTCAATTTCGACAATCGTACACTCTTTTCCGATTATCTCGGCCATTTCGAGACTCACGATGCAGTCGATATTTCCATCCAAGGTACTTGGACGCAATCCACTATTTTAACCCATGGCATTTCATCGCGGGTTTTCTAATTAAAACCTTACCTTTTGTCACTTTACTCAACTGCGACATATAATTAATATACTTCGACATATTTAATCCCAAAAGTAAACATACCATCCATTGAAAATCATCTAATCCTCGAAAATCCCAAAAATCACTATTTCGAGAAATTCCTCAAAATTCTAATTTACACCCAATTATGGAATTTAATCATCTCCAAAAAAGATGGGTTATTACATACTTCCCCCCTTACAATGGAATTTCGTCCTCGAAATTCAGATTTAACCTACACCACCAAACTATGATCACCAATTCCACTACGTCTTAGTACCTCCAAAAATCAAAAGGTGCTAACACGATGGTCCCTTACCATATTCCACCTACCTCAAGGTGTACTCAACCATAATAGCTTCACCATAAGCTCATCTAACTTCCCTCCTGGTAACGCACAACAACGAAGTTCCATCTCTCATACTCCAAACTTATCGTGATCGCCTCACGGCATAAACCCCAACTTTATATACCACGCCCCTTCTATTTTAGGCGGTATATAAACTGTTGTCAATTTATAAAATACCGCAAGTGCACGGGCTATTATAGAATAGCGAGTGTAAGTACGGGTCGAACCCACGAGGATTTGTCAATTTTAATTATTAAAAGAATTGCAACTGTCCAACTAGATCAAATGGGTAGAGAATAATTATAAATTATACAAAATAAAAGCAACTACGATAAATGAGAGTAACGCAAGAGATTTGTAAACAATTAGGAAATAATTAGGATTCGGGGTCCATTTATCACGTAACTAATATTGCACACTAATTTAATGTTGCCATTCCCTTTTTATAACTCAAATTAAACCGACTCTCGCCGTGTTTAATTCGGAAAATAGGACGGTTATGATCAAAATATTTTTAACGTCTCTAATAGACGGCTAAAATCCCTATTCCCTTAGAAAATACAAGTTTTAAAATTCGCAAATGTATTTAAGCATGGACTATCAAAACAATCAAAGTGCAAGCATAATCCATCAAAAATTACTATTTTTAAATCTCAAAACTTGATTTGACAAAACAATCTTGAAGGTTCTAAAACACACTCTCGTGTCGCTTTAAAATGAATACCGAATCTTTAATAACAATTAAAACAAGTAGGGAATAAACAACGATAAAATTAACGTGACAATATTAGCTAACTATGATAAACTTCACCCTACTCCTAATATAAGAATCAAGCTACCATAATGAAAGAGAAATTGCAAGAATGAGTAGAGATCTTCATTAAAAAAACCAAACTTACAAATAGTTCTCTCACAACAATCTTGAATCCTCTAAAAAAATGATAAAAACTTGGCCCTCAAATTGATTACAATCACTCAAAGTTGCTCCCCGAAATCCTCCACGAAAGTCCTCTCTAATTGTCTCCAATTGTCTCCGAAATTATGATCCCAAGGGTCCTTTTTATAGGACAAGTGGTGAGGTATTTGAGTTGTGGTGGGACTCTTTCTGATTGGCCGAATAGTGTTGGTAGCTATCTCTCCACCTCTTTAATCTTTGGATCGTGATAAGGGACGGAATTTCCCCCCACTCGAAAACTCTTATATTTTGTTGTTGAACACGCATGCCGAGTTTCGTCCAAATCGGAGAATAAAAATTTCCGACTTTTTTACGATTTCACAAGTGTAAAAATAGCATTTTTTCGAACGACCGTAAAAATCAGCTTTTTCGCGCCTTTTTTGAATTGATCATCAATTTGCACCAATTTCCATCATTATCTGCAAAAATTTCACTAGGCAACTTTTTTCACAAATTAGCACAAGAATATTATAAAATTATCGAAGTGCCCATTTTTGACTTAAAATTGACATTTTAACTATGAATTCAATCATTCTCGCATTTTTTTCCCTCTTTTTAACAAAACAGTCCTAGGAACTTATTAAATACACTAAAATGGGACTAACAAAGTATAAATTTGGGTATAAAATATACAAAATAATGCACTCATCATAAACCAACTTATTAAGGTGCCCATACACCTTTTTAACCTGTGCACATCTACACATCCATTGTGAATGTTTGACACGTAACACTCTCTCTAAATAAGGGTCTCCTTTCCTCGGTGTAATACTCACATATGGGTCCTCCCAACCCGCAAAATTCAACTCTCCTTACATCGGCGCCACTAACTCTATTGGACTTACATCCTAATAATGCTATGGTCTATGCGTTACCCTACCTATGGGAAACGATTATAATCCTAATTGTGTCCCTAGTGCCCAAGGCCTCTCTCAACTTCCGACATTTGCTTGGTTTCATGAGTGGGACGTCTCGCAAAGCGAAATCCAAACAAGGAACCCTCCCGTTACACTACTCCCTCGCGTTGTCGATCATCGAGATATAGCGACCTAAGGCACACCAGCGGGATGTCCTAAATCCTACCTCACTAACCTACAGATGCATATCTACTATTCTATCCTTCCACATATACGGAAAGGAAATCTAACTAATCGATGTGCCCACTCTCTACGAAAGCGTCATGAACATCATACCCAAAACATATTTCCTTAAAATTTTCCTTTTCATTAGGGCCTGACTATAATCCTCAAATCAATTTCTCTAAGTCCTACTCCACCCACCCACTTGTGGAGAGAGGACCACTTTAGTGCTTTTCTATAGCACATATATTTCCATAAGCATACCATCATCACATGGCTCGTAGTCTATAGTGTTTCATTCACACTATATGACTTACCAACAAAACCAACATCCTCTCATCCTATAACATCTCTCCACTCTCGACGTCGTTAAGGTTCATGCGTGAAGCGAAATCCAAACAAGGAACCCCTCCACACACTACTACTTAACTTCGTCGGTCATGGAGGTCCGTTATTTTCGAATATGCAACCAGGATAATCCTATTCCCTCTTTTAACCCAATGTGGTATGAACTCCCGTCTCTATCCAGGAGCCATACCACTAAGCTCTCGCACCCCACTCAGCCCTTGCGCAATCAATAATGAGCTTAAACTCACAGCTCAACAATCAGCCCTACATACCTTAAATCACATCTATAAGGTCGCCACATACTCAAATCACGATAATGAAACCTCTACTCATCGAAGTTCCATCTATCCATAATAATAAAGGCAAACTCAACATGTATCCAGGTGAGATATCGCAACAACCACCCGTTCCACCCTGAAACTGCGGACACGATAGTCTTGCCATCCTTGTCCTGCTATCGCTCCGAACAACGAAGAATATAATATACTCATAATATTACCATACTAGTATAAACATATAAGACGAGTATTATAAACCAGATATATATTTATTTAAAATATCAACACCCACTTTTATAGCGAATGAAGAAAAATAAAGCTCCGCTATCACGGAAAACACATAGGCCTACATTATATTATGTTATCGAGAATGCCACAAAACTCAAATTACACACACGAGTCTAGGGCTAACGAACACCACGACTTTATCTAGCTACGCCAATCATACCTCTTCCTTCTGAGGTGAAACTCATAACAATAACTTTGCCCGGTTCCTCATAATCATCTTACTAGCCCTCTTAACTTCTCTGTTAAAAGGAAACTCCACTACAAGATTCAATCCAATTTCAATAAATTCCCCGGGTGGATGTCCACCAATGGGGTCCTCGAACATACCCATTCTCCATAAGTGTTAGCAACACTTCTCTAGTGAGTCTATCATTCCTCGAAAGGACTCATTATTCATTGTACCTACCTCAACTCGGTACAAGGTTCGCTTCTCCATCTTACTCTTTATTCACTGTCGGCCTCTGGCCGATCCTTAGGTGAATAATCCAAAACTGCATTCTTCTCATTCCTTCTCAATCATGGGAACTCACGGTTACAACTATCCGTAAGATCCCTTTCGAATCCTTATCGTCATTGGGAAATTTAACTTTAGTACCACTCTCTACTACGGCGGTACTGCGGTATTCATAACTACTATACTTTAGTAGTCGTTGCAACAATCCTTAGCAAACATTATAAAGGAAGTGACCTCTACTACGGTCAACATCCCCGACTTCACCTACAGCTCCAAATGAGCCCCGCCTCCTGCTGTCATCCAAGCCTCGTACACGAATCTCGAACGAGCGTGCAAAAGATTTACATAATCTTATACTATAGCAGGAGAACGAAATCTCACAGAAGGCATCGACAATCCTAATCCTGAGGCTCTATAACAAATCGAGAGAAACACTGAAAGCGTAGTACATCCGCACAGATTCCTAAGGACACTAGAACCTGATGCTCTGATACCATCTGTGACACCCCGCCTAATAAAATAACGGGCGATCAGTCCATATTAAATTAAAATAGGAGTCTCATATGGATCATTCTTAGCATTACTGTCGAAAATCCATTTAATTACTAATAACCTATTAGGCTGGCATCAAAATTTTACTTAACTACTCTTTTTAAACAACTACTAAATTAAAACATCCACACAGTTTATATGAATGAAACTGAAATAAAATAAAATAACCGAACACTCGGTTCAAATATGATATAACCATATCGAATGCCGCGCTAAAAGGCGGTAAAAGAACAAATAAATGCAGTTGGGTTGTTAGCCCGAATATTTATACAATACCTCCTATCTAGAGTATAAGAATAGAAGCGTTTACGGTAAACCTGCATGCATCCACAACTGCTGCAGCAGACATCTGACTCGAAGAAAGTGTCATCCAGGCGTCCCTGTGTCTGGACACCTATATAATATATATATATATATATATATAGCAAGAGAGGTAAAAGTAGATAAACGGGTCAGAGCCCGAGTTTGAAAAATATTTAGCAAGTGCATAAATGCCTTATTTTTAAGAAAAAGGTTTTATCTCATATTTAAATTTGGTATCGCACTCCCATGAGATACCCCTCACCTCTCTTCTAATAGTGCACACCTAGCGCATCCCTCTAAACATCCTAGTCAAGTTACACTGCCTAACTAAACTGTCACCCATCTTCTAACCACCATAGTGATTCCAAGAACTAAGGCTAAACTTCTTCCCAGTCTTAACACTTTGCCATATTCGTGCGTGGGGTGTCTCGCAGAGAAAAATCCAAATAAGGAACCCCCGATACACTATTACGCGGCAAGGTCGATCGTCGGGATCCATTAGACCCTCAGCACACGAAAGATATATAAATATATACATATATGCACCATATAAGAAATCCCAATATTAGATCACTAAGGGTTAAACTTCTCCCCAGTCTCAACACTATGCTAAGTTCGTGCGTGGGGTATCTCTTAGAGCGAAATCCAAACAAGGAACCCCCCGATACACTACTGCGCGGCAAGGTCGATCGTCGAGATCCATTAGACCCTCAGTACTCAATTTATACATATTTATTTTTATATATGTATCATGTTACACTTACAGATATATCTCTCGGAATGAGAATTCATTTACAACATGTTTACAAATTTCATTTTCATTTTCTTTACATCTCAAAACTTTCCATTTCCTTTCTTCTATCCAGGAAAGGTATTTAAAAGCCAATTTTATTATCATAAAAATGCTTTTCATCTCATATGCTCCCATTTCCCTTCTTCCATCCAGGAAATGTATTTGAAGCCAAATCATTTATCCCATTTCTCTTCTTCCATCCATGAAATATATTTAAAGCCAATTTATTATCATAAATTGCTTTAACATCAATAATGTCCCACATTATTGAAAATAGTTATATATAATATCATATAACGCATCTAAGACTGCCCGTTCGGGTTTCCCCACTGTGCGCCCCCTAAATGACTATCATCTTCCAGGGCCTATCATCAAGATAACCTGGGATTCTACAACGTAGGATGTCGAAAAGCGGCCATATACCTGCGGAAGAGTCATAACCACACCCAGAATTACCTCACCATCGCAGAAAACATACAATAATCGCTCATATGGCCTAGGACTATATCCACCCTGCATTCATTAGCCAGGGGGCTTCACCTCATGCGCGAACTTCCCTTATGATAGCATTTAGAGCGGTGTGTATATATAAATTATCATTTATGAAAATCATTTCTTTTCCATTTTGAAAACATTCATTTTTACATTCATAAAACTATTTATACTTATTCATTTATACTTATTACCTTGTTCTCATACACAAGGAATATACTATATAATACACATCTGTATCATATTTTATATATATTTTAATCACATAGTATACATACTATATATTCCTCCACGAATATATATAAATGGCCATAATTGCCAATCACACCTCACAATGACCAATAATCCCAAAGATTCTCTCAAAGAATCATAATCATGCATTCATATACACATGATACTATACCCAAGGTATTTCCTCACTGTGATACATAATACATACCTTATTCACATCTAGGGATTTAGTGGATATCTCCATTTCATCCTAATAATCTCATAGTATTCCCTCAACCATCACCAACATAATTATGTTATTCCGCATGTATAATCATATAGGCCACAATAGCCACTAAAACTATCCCAATTGATGTTCGTCCCCGAACACCCTTAAATTAAATAGGTTGTGTATTTCTTTTCTAGGAACCCAAGGACTACATCATATCCAAATAATAATCTAGAGGTACCCACTCTATATTTAGGAACCCCTAATATTTATCTCCAAACAATTCTAACCTTAATTCTCCCAATATCAGGTTTGATTTCTAACTAACGATTTCGATCTCGGACAGCTTTCCGTAGAAAAATCACTATAAATCCAAAAAACATCAGTAAAATACGAGTCGGCGCCCACGTGACCATATCAAAAATATCTACAATTTCTATTTTTTGACCAAGAGCCGAATCAATTCTCCTCTAGGCCGAATCGATTCGGCAAGCACGCTGGCTACTGTTCATCGTCTTCTCCGAGACTGTTTCGGCCATTAAAGCTTCTCCCAAACTTTTTTCTCCTCTCCCGACAGCCTACAACCTCAACCAACAACATATACACATATAAAAAGGGTTCTAAACATCCTAGAATCCTAAACCAACAACTAATTTCGATTAAATCTTAAGTTCCTCGAATTGAAATATTATTGGGGTTTATTCATTTTAACTCCCGAAAACCCGTTTTATCCACGAAAACCCAACCTAAAATATTTAGGGTTTGTAAATAACAAACTACGATATGAGATTTATGCTCAAAAGTAAATAAAGCAAGTAAACACTTGCCTCATGGATAAAATCCGACGATCCCGAGTCGACTATCTCGGCCATTTCGAGACTCACGGCACAGTCGAAATTTTCATCTGAGGTACTTGACCGCAATCCACTATTTTAACCCATGGCATTTCATCGCGGGTTTTCTAATTAAAACCTTACCTTTTGTCGCTTTACTCAACTGCGACATATAATTAATATACTTCAACATATTTAATCCCAAAAGTAAACATACCATCCATTGAAAATCATCTAATCCTCGAAAATTCCAAAAATCACTATTTCGAGAAATTCCTCAAAATTTCAATTTACACCCAATTATGGAATTTAATCATCTCCAAAAAGGATGGGTTGTTACACATTGTAGGTGACGCTTACTAATTTCCCAATATTCATTTCATATGACTATTAATTACTCACCCAATTCTTAGACTATAAGTCTCTACACATGCTGAACTACAATCACTAACCCCTCAAGGTGTCACATAATATCGAATCCATTATCAAGGATGCTAAGTGCACTAAGTCCCAAGGACAATCCAAGGACCTCTTTAAATCTTACTCACACCAAAACTACTTCACATCCAGCCATTACTTGAGCCGCTAAAATGGTGTATAGTATCGAGATTAACAATCTTGATTCCCCTTTTGATAGAAGCTCTAGCATAGGTCTAACATATGACTCTCTCCTCAAGATCCCATGGAGGTTAAAAAACTCCCTTACAAACGACAGTTTCCATACGCCACATACCAAATCACAAACTGACACTAATAAGGATTTTGGCAGGATACAAGACAGTGCATACAACCTATAAAACTCCAGGTTTACATCACCAACATAAGTAAGTATCCTGTTCCTTAAAATTGCAGCATATCTTCTAGACCCTGTTATGGAAGAATGTCTAGAGTTCACTCCTAAGTCACTTTAATCATTATTATTGCCTTTGTAATCATACTTATCGCAATTTTCTCATAACTCTCATCATACCTTGCGAGGCACAACTTTCAATTAATAGCCACTAAGGCACTCACTTACAACAATAGTGTCATACCAGCTCAGACCATATATCTATCCCTAAGGATCGATTTCGTCTAATCACATCATCGAATTTAATTATTCAAAAGTACCTAACTAGGTAACTTAACACATCTTTATCGCAATCAGCACCGTGTAGTCATGACACTCTAGTCACCTTGTTTCTATAGTTGAGTTTACATTATCTATATCCCTTACTCGATGGATTTCATTTAGCTCTATTAAGATCTCAATAAACCTCTCACATCATCAAGGGTTGACACATAAGCAACTCACATTAAATACTACGGTGTCGCCACTATTGGCTCGCGTAAACTCTCATAAATTACTAACATATCCACATCAGAAGATCAGAAGTGAGTAATGACAACTAACTTGGTCATATGCCACTTGACATTGCATTATCCATTATGTTGATCTCTTTGATCCCACTATCGAGAAAACAAACTGAAACCATCACTATTCTAGTGTGACCGACCCAAAATAAAGACCGATGTTGAAAGATCCACTACCAACCTCACCATGTACTCCTGAACGGAACCTCGAACCTAGAGCTCTAATACCATTTGTAACGCCCCGACCCGGATTTATGGTTTACCCGTGGTCAACCCCATCCGACTCGAGCATTAGGTGTGATGTGGAATAAGATAACCTATATAATATTGCTAGTTCAGTTTTATTTTAATTTAACATTTTTTTTTCATGCGAATGCAGTTTAAATCATTCTATGCAAGGGACAGTGGGAGGCATCCCCAGAACCTGAGCATACAAATCTACTAACATAAAAGTAAAAAGGTTACTTACCTATACAACGCTCTTCAAATGCAAAACAACACCCAACCTTCCATAACAAAGACGAGGGAGTGAGCCAAATGACCAATGCCCAATGGGAAGTACAGCGATGCAATATAGAACCGAACGAAAGAAAAGAGTCTCTAACATATTATATCTATGCACATATGAAACTACCTTATATATACATAAATATATATACTTAAATGCATGAAACCATTTTGATTCCAAAATATTACTTGCCCTGATTAATTCACCTTAATCTTGTAAAAGCATTTTCGTTTTACTTGACTTGACATTTATTTCTTGATTTAACACACCCGGTTAAATACTTGAAACAATAACTCTTTGTTTAAGGAAAATCATTTCTGTCATCGAATTTACCCTTTATTCATACCAATTTAGTTAGTATTTTCATTGGAAATCACCTTTCAACACATGCATTCACCGTGTTAGAAAATACTTATTTTTCCTTGAAAACCTTTCATAAACACACCTTTGTGTTACTTATTGGTAGCCTGTTTAGGTTGCTTAATTACCCATTCACTTTACCATTCCTTACTTTATGGACATTAATTAAATTTCAAATTTACTTGTCCACTTTATCCTTTATTGAAACATATATTAATTCATTCAAGTCAGATTGTCTTTTCTCATATTCATCCCACAACCCATTTATTAACATGTTCCACTTTTCATTATCTTTTTCTAGGAATCTTCCGGCATCCTCATACTTTAATGAGCTCCATATCACTAGCTATGCTATCATATGCTCTAGCCAGTGATTTTGGATCTTTCACCCTAGGGCTCCGGGCCCCCTCCTTAATTATCCAAGTGTCATACAATTCCATATTAATGTTTTTTAACATTTTACAGTTGACCACATTATTTTACTTTTCCTTTACCGAACGAAGCCAAAATCTGGGGTTTTACCTCAACTTGTGTTACACTTTAAATTAATCATCTCTTGTATTGTATACCCTTTACATTGATTTTATCCCGAAAGTCATGTTTATTTATGACCATTTTGTGTAACACATCTTTAAATATTTTTATTTCATAAAAATGTTTCACTTTATGTAAAATTACCATTTTACCTATTTGCTTCCAAACTTGTTCGTTTCTCTATTTTACAAGTGTTAGTTTCCAAAATATTATTGAGTTTTCCACACTAACTTCTCAAATGTCTTTAATTCATTAACACATGTTTTTACACTTTTGAGTAACATCTTAAGTTGGAAACCTCTTTATTTCATCACTTTCTTTCTCTACGAAATCATTGAACACTTAAAGACTACTTTATAAGAAAGCAACATTTTCCTTTATTAACACATGTAGTCTTGAAATCTTACACTTATCACACGTTTAACACACTTTGAGGGTTTAAATTTATATTTCTTTATTTTATATTTAAACCCAATAAAACCTTCATCAAACTTGTTTATATGTTCATCATCAAAAACTATAAGTTTATATGCATGATAATATAGATTGTAAGTCCAAAAATTCTATTGAATGGGTCTAACTTTTGGTTCATTCTAGAAATTTCACAATACTAATAAAAACATACCTTTTAGGCTAAAAGGAATTTGTATTTTTCCAAAACTTGAGTAAATGTCTATTTATACAAAAATCCTATTTTTTACAAGAAAACTTTGAAAGTATTTATTTATAAAGCACTCCCAACATTTTTATTTCATAAAAATGTTTAAACACCAAGCTTCCTTGAAACATATCATTTCGCCTAAAATCATTGAAAACCTTTGTAAACTCATTTTCATAAATCATAAGAAATATCATTCTTAAATCATATATGCATCTTACTCTTAAACTTTACATGAAAGATCAAATACTAAGAACATAGAGTCTTAAACACAAATAGTAGAGTTTGTCTCACCTTAATGGAACTCCAAAACGGTAGGATGAAGATTTATGAAGATGGCAACTTCCCACCTCCTAAGGTGGCCTCAAAGAGGTTGCCCATCTCCATAAAGCTTGCCTCTATGAATGCTCCAAGCAACAACATCCCCAGGTTTTGTAGCTTTGCTCAACCATGGAGGAAATGGGTGTAAAATAGTGTTTGGAGGTGAAGGAAAGGTGTGGCTATATGGGAAAATGTTCGGATAAGAATATGAATCTTCACACTTAGAGAGAGGGGAAATGTACTGAAAATGGTGGGGGAATCCACCCTCTCTCTTTCCTCTTCTAACCCATATATAACCCCAACAAAACCCTTTTAAAATCAACCCTCAACACTTAAATCATGATGCAATAGTGACAAAAATGGTATATTATTGGTCAGTAACCCATCGATGTGAAAAAGTGTTATATGTACCATGTACTTTAGTACTGTGTAATAACTAAACATATATATTAAAACGAATATAAAACTGGTTGTGCAAGTATTAAATCTCACGAGTGACTTGGTTGGTCACATGCTACTTGTAACTTATGTAAGTACACTAACATTATTCATTTAAGTGACCCTTGAGATCTCTTCCCAGTTCATTTATGTCTTCTTACAAGTAACCTAAGTTTCCACTCCATTTATGTGGGTCTATACGAGTGACCCATGGGGTCTCTCTCTCTCTCTCGCTCTCTCTCTCTCTCTCTCTCTCTCTCTCTCTCTCTTTCTATTATAATTAAAATGTTTGATTTTTATCTTTTTCAACTAGTCTTACTTCTCATCCTCCAAACCAAGACTCCCAAAAAAAATACCATATGACTACTTTGGTGACCTTTGATCACTCGATCTCCATTTTCTTGACAAATGCAACCTCATAGTCTAACCTATTACGTAAAAAATAATAATAATTAATCCATGAACAAAGTGTTACTCTTGTACCCCTTTACAATATCCCTTTCATGATAGAGTCTCTCATTTTTGTTAATGAGAGAGTTATGTACAAAATTTCCTAAAATCTTTTGAACCAATATTCTGTCAACATTACTTTTGTATAGAATTATATGCTCCATCATGCTCATCTTTATCAATATGTTTAACTATTTCGTGGGATGCTACAAGTCACTTTAAGATGGGAAAAGGTAATTCATTAATGATTGCCTTTTTAAAATGACAATGCGACATTTTATCTTCTTCCCTATAAATACCCATCATCTCCAACCTTTTATTTTTTACTTTGCTTCCTTCACCCTAAAGTCGGGAAACCTTTGAAGTTCTTGATTTTTTTTCCTAACAAATAATTCGTCTTTCGTTCAAACCAAGTCCATTCAAATGGAATCTACAAAATCATCTTTTCTATGTTCATCCACACTCATCATCACCGTGATGATAAGTATTATGCCTATTGAGGTCCCTATTATTGTCAGCAGCATAGGAGTTTTAACAGTTCTTCTACTTTTGACACCACTAGGGTAGTTTCCACCATTACTACTACAAGAGAGGGTATTTGGCCATCCGACCACCATATTAGGAGTAATTGAACTGCTATTGTGACCAAGAACCAACCATGGTACATCGAGTCTCTATTAATACTTTTTAATTTATCATTTTGTCCCCTTCTTTGGGGAGGAAGACAACTTTATGAACTCTCTCAATAAGTTCATTGCTAAATCAGCACATTAGTCAATGAGAAATCCATTCCTAAGGACATAAAATCCTTTTAACTTTCCTCTTATTATCCTATATAGTATCCTAAGATTGATAATAGATAAATGGGATTTTTCTTTCTTGAATGTTAACTTTGACGTCTTCACTAGAGCCATAAAGAATGGTATATGCAAGGTGAGTATGTAATGTATGTAGGATCCTATATAGAGATTATTGAGAAAGTTGGTACCATTACTAGCCTAAAAAATGTTTTATAAAAAAAAATTCCAGTCCCCTCAACGCTTTGGTCTTTTAATGGAGTATGAATATGCAAACCTTTATCATAGGTAGGGTAGAGCTTACCATTATTCTAGAAGACATATATGAGTTAACTGGCTAGTTAGTTATAATCACTCAAATTTTCAGTGAGGTCTTTAAAGATCGCAAGGAGAAGGAATTATGCGAAAAACTAGAGGCGACTATGCCCAAATATGCCCACCATATTAGGTTTACTCATACTGGTGCGAGAAATAACATTTTTACCCAGTGGTAAAGATATTGGTTCAGAGAATTAAAGCTATTTAAAAAAAGGAGGTCTATAGAAGGTTTTCCAAGAGTCTCGATGGCCTAGGCATAAAGGCTTCAGGTCATTTGGCTGATTTTTTACACTTTTATTTTGAGGGTTTTTACTTTGTGGCATAGTGAGTGACTCTCCCTATGAGATAATCAGTTTCTCATATGTTCATTTATCAAGAGGGAGGTGGATTCTCCTCTCTGCTCTAACTTTTCGTAAACTTTATACTTATCTTGATCATACTCACATAGATATGGAGATATCACTTTGTCGTTTTGACGTTGTAAAATTTTTAAACACTTTTATTATGATGGCTTTCTTTTTGAGAAATTTCCAAATTGGGATCCTGAGCCTCATTCATTGGTTGGACATATTTCTCAGATTGTTATGTGGTGTAAGAAGGACCCAATAATCACACGTGATAATCTTCCCACTATAAAGTGTAACTTGGTTTGCTCATTGATAACGTCAAATATATTGAGTATTAAAGCTTACATATCTACTTTTCCTCAAGAAGCCTATATCGAGACAATACCAACATCTGAAAAGTTTTTGAGTAAACTTACATAGAAGGAAAATTAACATTCCAATCAAGTGATGAGACCTGACTTGAGGTCAATGATGCCTTTTTTTGTCAAACCACTTCTCAAGGAAATATCTACTTCGAAACACATTACCCCAGAGATGGAGAAACCAAGGGGAAATCCTATGAGAAAACACCAAAATTTAGATGTTTTAGACTTTGTGGATACATCAGAGGCAATACCATCTTTAGCATTCTACCCTATCCAAACTTGAGCAAGTAGGAAAAAGAAGAGAGTTATCAAATCTTCTAGAGCTACTATGTTGGCCAATTAAAGATCTAAAATTGACATTGATAGAGTTAATAAGACTTATCAAACATTGGTTGAACACGGGTATGACTCGCTTGAACCATAGGTTTCTCAACCACCTGTTATTTCTATTATGTCCCCCTCTATGGAAGGTATCAATGTTGCCTCCGAACTATTTTTAGAGAACAAAGAAATATGGGTGTAAGTTATCACTCGGAAGCATGCTATTTGAAAAGTTAATTGTTAATTATGGAATTATTTTTCTTATGATTATCATAGTTCTTCTTCAAATGAGATTAGATCAATCTTGAATGTTGAGGATTTTTTTTTCTAATACTTCATTCTTTACACTAGCTCATGAGAGGTATCTTATTGATCTTAAAGAAACCTCACTCATCCATTGCTAGGATGTGATAATTCCTTCCCCTAGGATATCCCACCATTGGGATTTTACCATATACACAGGTCCCTTGCTTAGGAATTATAAGTAATTTTCTTTGTTAACTTTTGTATTTATAGAACTTTTATATTTTGACTTGACAATTTGTTCTTTATTAATCTTGGTTGCTGCCTATAAATGATCGAGTTAGCTTTATTATAAGGATAAGTATTGACCCTTCATTCACCTCTTCAGATATTCATATTATTCATATTCTTTCTCAGGGAGAAAGGAACTTTATGCTTGTCACCTCTTTGAGCCTTTCTTATGAAATAAGTCAAATAATTTTCTTTTCTAATGTACCAAATTATTCTTTTTTGGCCTCGATTTCTAACTTTTACTTTTATTGTGATCAGATTTCAATTATATCCTCCACCTCTATGGTGGGTCCTTTAGGGGTTGCTACTGTAACCATTCTCATGTCCACCTCGGTTGCATTTTCTCAGGTATATTTTTCATGTATAAGCATATGTTATATCTTATATCTCCTTTCTATCTTCTGACTGACCTTGATACTCATTTGCAGGGTCCAATTTTGTCTGTCTTTACTTGTGCTGAAAATATTCCAATCTCCACGAGTATGGATCAATCAAACATGATCATTAGTAATGATTCTCTGGTGATAACAAAATACATATGTTTTCCATTCTGAATCATTCCATTTGTTTGTTCAAATCCATAAACCAAATATCCTAGATTACCTTTCCTCTTTTGACTAGTAGTCTTCTTGTTTTTGCTGTGATTGCACCTGTAGAAGGTCATTCATCTTCGACGAGTATCCCCTAACACCTATCAACATATCTTATTTGGTGAAGGTAATTAAGAATTTAATTATAAAAAATTATTGACATTGTTATTATCATGTTATTTGTAGTCATTAGATATATCCACGTTGTGCCTTTCAAGTGAGGTTTATTCCCTTAGAGTTAGATAAATATAACATAACTTCCACCTCCTTGTTGGAAAAATAACTTAGGATTGACATTTAAAATGCAAATTTTTTTTAGCCCTAAGATATTAAATTAATCATACATTGAAAGAAATCAAGAACTAAGTTTAAATATTAAACTTAGGGTTCCAAGAATATAATATCATAGAGAATCATGCTGTGATTTGTATAAGGAAATAGAGGATGGAGAAGATAAAGTTATTACTTCCTTTCAAAGTCTCCAAAAACCTTGTTAGAAAAATTCGGACGCCTCGAATCTTATAGTATATGATCCACCCAAAGTAAGACTTGTGTACGGAAACTCTTAGAGATGACACCATGGTGAAGTATAGGAGAATTTACATTCTCTCTCCTTAACATTCACAAAAACATGACTAGTGTTTTTCCTCTCCATTTCTAACCCTCCATAATGGACCATTGACTTAAAACCCTACCTTACACCAATATATATAGGTATGGGCTATGAGCTTTATAGTATTCTAGAGAGTTTTGATCCTACTACTTGGGTATTCGATAATACTAGGAATCCTAAAGAAATAATTAAATTAGTTTCTAAAAAAAATACTCAAAAATTCTAATTACAATAATTGTTATTATTTTCTTTCTTTATTTAATTACGTTTAACTCCACTAAATAATCTCATAATACTCCAATTTAATTATCTCTAAATCACTCGAAATAAAGAGGTCTTATTTACAAAGTTGATTATGGTACATAATATGATTCCCCATGTTAAATGTTCGATGTTCGTTTTGTCAAATAAATTTTCCATTAATCTATTTTAACCAACATCTAATAAATCTCCTTGAATCTCAAACTCAAATTATTTGCTACTCCACCAGGATTATAAAATAATCCACTGGCTAAGTTTTGTTGGTGGAAACAAAACGTATAAGTCTATTAATGGGGTATCATAATTCATCGTATCCCTTGGATGTAGATTCCTCCAAATTATCATCTTAGACCTCCTCACACAACTAGCACCCAATGTGCGGGAATCATTTGACCCGATATAAAATCATATCAAACCCATAACAATCAAAGTGACATTTGTGCAAGATATCTGTTCCTCATAATTCTCTATATTAAGAATCTTTGCAACTTTTGCAAATTATGTGAGATTACCCGAGCCTAATCAAGAAACCCTTAGCCTAAAATTTCTCTGATGGCCCTATTTAATACATTACTAGGATGTACTGATCACAATCCTCTATTGAACTATTTTATAAGTTCTCGAATCATCAGATAAGTTCCCGTAGTTTGAGATAAGCTACTAGAATTGAATCTCAACCATTTCTCCAGGATGTTAACTCCCTATCTAGATTGTGAATTATTCACTAGTGCTAGAATTGAAATTCAGATCTCCTTCTGATCAAGCCGAACCCATCTCACTAGAATTCCTACTCAGTACAATTGTGTGACATGTCTAAAATATATTTAAACCAAATATAAGGAATTCTTGTAACTATGATTCATATTTCAAAATGAACTAATACACCTATACTTAAAAGTAAATGCCATACCAGATTATAAGATTAAGACTCCAATAAGCTCCCACTTAATCTTAAATCCATGCATCTAATGCACAAACCATTACGCACCCCGTTTGATATTTCAAACTAAGTGAAGCCTACACTCAATGTGCTTAACCCTTTTATGGGTTATAATTTCTCGCTAACTTGCAATTGTACCACTCTAAACACTAAAGTGTAATAGATAATTTCACTTAAGAATCTCACCTAAGGTACTTAGGAAGTAACCGAGACATGTAGTCTCTTTAGTTACCTCTGAAGCGGAAATAACTCCAGCCTCCTTAGTAGAGTTAGCAATCCAAGACTACTTCACACTCCTCCAACATATAGCTCAACCTCCTTGGGTAAATATATATTTTGAGGTAAAAAATCTTGGAATCCTTCTCTTTCTAAAAGTCTAATATTTGTGCTGAAAAGGTACAAGATTATTAGACTGAAATCTATTGACCATACCAAAGGCATAATTTTTTTTGTCTTCGTACATAATTTAGATCATTCATAAGGTTTCCCACCGCTAAAGCATTAGGTACATTTCCATTCTTTCCATCTAATCAAGTTTCCTAAGACATTGACTCCCAGACATAGTGATTACATACTTGAAAAGAAACTATTTTCATGGAATTCTGATGTGAATATTGTGAATAAGATATCGATATAATTGACTTGGGATAAGGTAAACATCATTCGTCTATGATCCAGTAAAAGTTTGATCATAATGATGTGCCTAGCGTGTCCTAAGTTCTATATATTAAAATACTCGAATAACCATAGTATTATGCAATACAATAATCCCACATCGTTCCAGATTAGGAAAATATTATCCATAAATTGTACTAAGAAATACTACCATGTTTTGGTCATGCTTCTTATACTAACAAATATTACTCGGGCTTCATCAAAATCATAATTTGATTACCTGATAAAATTAAACGACCCAAGACCTTGATGTTAGCTTAAATCCATACATGGATGTCACAAGCTTACATCACTTATTTTTCCCTACTTCATACTATCTAGGTGTAAAGATAATTATTTAAGAACACAGTCTTGACGTTATAAGAATCCCGATAGACTTTAACATGGCTACAATAAGAAGGTCTGCTCATAGTCAATCCTTTTCTTTCAAAGTAAACCCTTCCGTAAGACTTTCCTAGAAGGTTTACACCTTCTCATCCATCTATCTTCTAAGTTCTTGTGTATCCACTTGTGTCCAATGATTTTATCCAATCATTAATAAGTCCCAAAACTTGATTTGAATACATTGAATCCTTTTTTGTATCCGTATTCATCAACTAAAGAAAAAATCCTTGTCTTGGAATGCATCGTTATAGTTACTACGACCCGATTCATGTTTAGTTGGGATCTCATCGAAATGATCACCCAAAACACTAACCAATGAGGATCTGTCCTGATGCTCCCACTAAGACGTGACACCACTTGCTATTCAATTTATGTGACACGTGTATCTTGATCATCGGTAATACTCCAACTACTATTAGGCAGTGTATTATCAATATCATGTTGTATTTCTTCCTTTATGGTTGGTCCAATAACATTGGTAATATGATGCTCCTTTCATTCTTATAAGACTAGCTACCCTTGGTCACTTTGTTTCTTATATAATCCTCTTTTAAGAATCGGGGATTGATGTAATCAACGACCTTATTTTTCTTAGAAATATGATATAAACTACCTTTAAAACCTCTAGGATACCAAACAAATAGATATACTGTAATACCCCGTATTTTTTATACATTATTTAATTATAGAAATTAATTATGCGTTCTTATTGTGACATGTGATGTCACTATTTATAATTATATGTGTTACATTATTCCTATTTTGAAATTGGATTTTATACACGGTAAAATATTAATTAGATATTTGAAGGCGGCTGTATATTATGGGAGACTATGAAATTATTGAAAATTTAGTATCGAGGGTTTCCTTCTTTGGATTATCCCCTCGGTGTTGGGTTTCAATGATCGTGAAGTGGTTTCCTATAATTCCATGTCGCACTAAATTAATAAATAATTAAATAATTTTCTTTCAGACTAATAATGATTAAATTGATGAAAATGACGAGTTAAATTAGTAATTGATTTATGTGATGTTTTGGGACGCATAAAATGTCCATTTTTGTCTGTGAGTACGGGTTTTAGGCCCACTGGGGCAGTATAGGACTTAGGTAAGGTTTTAGGCTCATTGTAGATTTTTTATCCCTTTTTTATGAGGCCCATATTTGTGTTAAAACTAATTTTGCGGGATTAAGGTTCTAAGTGGTCTTAGGGTTTTATAATCCATATTTCACAATTAGAGAAGCTCCCTAATGGCTAAATAGAAGGGACTTCAAGCGAAGAGGAGGAATTAAAGGGCTTTGGCATAATTTCAATACAATTGTGTTTGAGGGAAGTTTTTCAATAATTTTATTTTAATTACTTTTGTGCTAAAATATTTATATTCATTAAATTCAAATCATAATCTAATTAAAAATCTGATTTCTATTCATATAATTCATAATATTTGTAATTGAGTTTGAATTGAGAATTTAACCTTAATAGTCATAAGTATATAGTTGAGTTGAATAATGAAGAAACCTTTGGATTACAAAATTAATATTTGTAAATTGAGTAGATTAGTATATATCTCAATTATATTGGGTGATTTATTAAAACCCTTAAGTAATTTCATACTTGAGTAACTTTTGGAGAAAGGATTGTTAAGTTTGATTTATAAGTTCTTAGGTTATGATCATAACGGGTTTATATATCATAATAGGAGTTTTTTAAGTGTGATAACTTTAGAGTAAGTCATCCATGGTGGATTAGGGCTGGTAGGTTCGTATTTTGGGGCTAGAAGTTGAATGTAAGTTAAAAATCTGGGTTGCGGAGTCTGTGCGCATGACTGGTTGCTGCCATGAAAACGGAATCCAACGAATAGGATTTATTTCAATCCCACGATTGGTAGAAATGAAATCGTATATTTTTGAATTACGTATAAGTGGGCACTGGTTTCGTATTTTTTTTTATTTTTATTGAATTTATTATGAATATTTTACCGATAGTGCGCAAGGCTAAAATTCAAGGTTGGTGATTTTGGGTTTGGACTTTGTGTTATGTTCGGTTGGTTGGGGTTTTGATTTGGGATTACAATCTAATAAGTTGGGCTATTAATTCGAGAATAGATAGGATTTATGTATAATTGTTGATCCCCTTCAGTATAGGACAGCGTATGGAGTAAATTATGATGTAAATAGACAACTAGTGATTGTGTAGATCACCCGATAGTTTAGAATGTATTGATAAACCATTAAGTAATGTATTAATTGTATTATGAAAATGCTATTAAAGGTTGGGTTTGCAATATACTTACACTTGGAGATCCTTAGGAGATCGGTATAGTGTTATATATAATATATTATAGTTAATGTGTTTATTAGCTAATAATAATTAGAGACTTTATGTGTGAGACTAGATATTGGAATTTATATTTGTTTGCTTAGACCGATTGGGGAGGTTCATAATTATTTACTTATCTTGTGTATTATGTGAAATGTGTCAGTGTGAGTTATCTTGCGATATGTATTAGAGGGGATATCCTTACGGGGCACGAGCGACGTGACTATGTGGGTACCCTAATGCGAGATATGGGTTTTACCTTTGTCATTTTGCACTGGATATTACGTACTGAAATTCCTATTGTATCTTGCAGAGATGTACACGTGCTAATCCTTTCATATAGATTTTGGGTACGGGTATACATGACTAGTGTGAATGCATAGTAATTATCCCTAGCAGATTCTTTGATGGTTTTAGGTGTGGGATAACCTATAATTATGTCTAGTATGTGCAAGTGATCCCCAAAGGTGGTAGGAATAGGCCTTCTATATGTGAGGGCTTGCGAGTAGCTCATTTCGGATGTACATGGTATGGATCGCACTTTTATACGGATGTTAGATGTATATTTTTTTTTTGCTACTATATGAGATTATAAATTGTGGTACTAGAGATATTTGTATCGGTTTATGTGTTAAACTAGGAATGTACACCTTTATACTTACACACTTGAGATGTTTAGCGTAGAGTTTTTTTAGATCCCCTAATTATATTCAATCGATATGAATAATAATTAATCGTGGGATCTATTTGGCTTAGGTTTAGATGCATGAGATAACCAGGGTTGTAGGGTTGGGATAAACATAGAAATAACTAAAAGGCGAGAGGAAGATGCATAGTGATATTGTAGCCCAAATTCAGTTATAATCTTATTTTACATAAACTTGTTATTTATGTTGTTGTTATATCTATTTTTATACGTCTTAGGCTATTATTTCTGTCATAGACTTGGGTTTACGTTTTTGTTATATCTATTTATCTTAGGTTGTTGTTATATCTATTTTCTTACTCAATAGTTCTTTACTTATTGATATTGTTTGTTCAGTTTTATTTTTTCATTCATGCTGTGTATGTTACCAAATATTTCTTATTCCTTTGATTTTTGCATTAGATCCGATCGTTGAATGTTAGAATTTTACGGGGTGTCACACATACCTCTATCCTTAATTTTAACTTCTTTGGATCCTTCCACACCACAAGTGTTAGGCACCCCCAAATCCAAGCATGATATAAAATGAGCTTGCACGCATTGTAATGTTTTAAGGTTGTATGAAGAGACCGATTAAGAAGAAACTAAATTAGTATGTATATGTTCATCTCTTGTGAAGAATCCCAGCAAGAATGTTGCAGTTTGGAAAACCTACCATGGAACCTATTATACCTAAAAGAGCCTTATTCCTTCCTTTCCTCTACGCCATTTCGAAGAAGTATCGAGTACTTCAGCCTTAAGGATACCTAAAGAAAGATATTACCAATCTAATCTGCTAGATATAAAACTATCAAGCTCATGATGAGTGTAATCTCTTTCAGAGTATGGAGTATGATGGGGACTCTTCTCTTGGGGAATGATAAAATGTGAAGCTAACACATCCTTTGTGAGGATTACCTCGATACTTTGAATGAAGGATGTGAGAATTTAGGGATACTGGAAGTATACTAACATGTTCTCAAAGGAATAGCAAACCATCGTATCATTAGCCGAAGAGTCGGGGCTAAGAAAATGGGTGTGGAAAGGTATTAAATCTGCATCTCAAAAAATAAGCCTTCCTCCATCCTGTTGCAGACAACCTGGATAAAATTGTAACATTTGATTAATGATCACTTAACTATCCCAAGAGGTAAACACCTCTACGATCATATATTACAATTTGGATTAGTTTACTATGACCCAATTCGTGTTTACTTGGGATCTCATCAAAATGATCACCCAAAAACTAACCATTGAGGATTTGTCTTGATACTCCTACTAATATGTGACACCACTTACTATTCAGTATACGTGACACGTGTCTCTTGATCATCGATAATACTCCCACTACAATTAGGCAGTGTATTATCAATATCAAATTGTATTTCTCCGTGTATGGTTGGTCCAACAACATTGGTAATATGATGTTCCTTTATTTCTTGTAAGACTAGCTTACACTTGGGCACTTTCTTTCTTATATAATCCTCTTTTAAGAATCGAGCATTGATGTAATCAGTGGACTTATTTTTCATAGAAATGTGATATAAACTACCTTTATAACCTTTGGGATAGCCAACAAATAGATATACTGTAGTACCTCATATTTTTCGTATATTATTTAATTATAGAAATTAATTATGTGTGCTTATTGTGACATGTGATGTCACTATTTTATAATTATATGTGTTACATTATTCCTATTTTGAAATTGGATTTAATACACGGTAAAATATTAATTAGATATTTAAAGGTGGCTGTATATTATGGGAGACTCTGAAATTGTCAAAAATTTAGTATTGAGGATTTCCTTGTTTAGATTATCCCCTCGGTGTCGGGTTTTAAGAATTGTGAAGTAGTTTTCTATAATGCCATGTCGAACTAAATTAATAAATAATTAAATAATTTTCTTTCAAACTAATAATGATTGAATTAATAAAAATAACGAGTTAAATTAGTAATTGATTTATTCGATGATTTGGGTTGGTTTTGGGATGCGTAAAATGTCCATTTTTGTCTATAAGTACAGGTTTTGGGCCCACTGGGATAGTATAGGACTTAGGTAAGGTTTTAGGCTCATTGTAGATTTTTGATCCCTTTTTTATGAGGCCCCCCATATTTGGGTTAAAACTAATTTTGTGGGATTAAAGGTTCTAAGTGGTCATTAGAGTTTTATAATCCATATTTCACAATTAGAGAGGCTACCTAATTTCTAAATAAAATGGACTTCAAGCGAAGAGGAGTAATTAAAGGATTTGGCATAATTTCTTCACAATTGTGTTTGAGGTAGGTTTTTCTAGAATTTTATTTTAATTGCTTTTGTGATAGAATATTTCTATTCATTAAATTCTAAACATAGTCTAATTAAAAATTTGATTTCTATTCATCTAATTCATAATTTTTGTAATTGAGTTTGAATTGAGAATTTAACCTTATATACTTGAGTTGAATAATGA
The DNA here is from genome assembly GCA_949130495.1 of Sambucus nigra. Taxonomy (NCBI): domain Eukaryota; kingdom Viridiplantae; phylum Streptophyta; class Magnoliopsida; order Dipsacales; family Adoxaceae; genus Sambucus; species Sambucus nigra. The sequence goes on along the minus strand of OX422211.1, from coordinate 359,348,321 downwards.
AGAAACCCTTAGATTAAAAAATTAATATGTGTAAATTGGATAGATTAGTATATATCTCAATTATATTGGGTGATTTATTAAAACCCTTAAGTAATTTCATACTTGAGTTTTGGAGAAAAGATTGTTAAGTTCGATTTATAAGTTGTTAGGTTATGATCATAGCGGATTTATATATGATAATAGGAGTTATTGAAATGTGATAACTTTGAAGTAAGTCATCCATGGTGGATTAGGGCTGGTAGGTTCGTATTTTGGGGCTAGAAGTTGAACGTAAGTTGAAAAATCTGGGTTACGGAGTTTGTGCACATAACTTGTTGTTGCTATGCGAACGGAATCCAATGACTAGGATTTATTTAAATCGCACGGTTGGTAGAAATGTAATTGTGTATTTTTAAATTACGTATGAGTGGGAACTAGTTTCGTATTTTTTGGATAATTTTTGAATTTATTATGAATATTTTACCAATAGTGCGCAAGGCTAAAATTCTAGGTTGGTGATTTTGAGTTTGGACTTTGTATTATGTTCGGTTGGTTTGGGTTTTGATTAGGGAGTTGTTTTGGGATTACAATCTGATAAGTTGGGCTATTAATTCGAGAATATATAGGATTTATGTATAGTTGTTAAGAACCTTGAGTATAGGACTGAGTATGGGGATAAATTATGAGATAAATAGATAACTAGTGATTGTGTAGATCACCCGATAGTTTAGAATGTATTGATAAACCATTAAGTAAAGTAGTAGTTGTATTATGAGAATGCTATTAAAGGTTAGGTTTGCAATATACTTAGACTTGCAGATCCTTAGTAGACCGGTCTAGTGCTATATATAATATATTATAGTTAATGTGTGTATTAGCTAATAATAGTTAGAGACTTTATGTGTGAGGCTAGTGGTTAGGGTTATATTTGTTTGCTTAGCCCAATTGAGTAGTGTCGTACTTATTTACTTATCTTGTGTATTATGTGAAACATACCGGGTGCGAGTTATATGTAGTAGAGGGGACATCTTTAGGGGGCCTTAGGGGGCATGACCGCCGCGACTTTGTGGGTACCCTGATGCGAGAGATGGGTTTTACCTTTGTCATTTTGCCCTGGGTATTACGTACTTAAATTCCTATTGTATCTTGCAGAGATGTACCCGTGCTAATCCTTTCATATAGATTTTGGGTATGGGTATATATGACTGGTGTGAAGGCATAGTAACTACCCCTAGCAGAAGTTTTGATGGCTTTAGGTGTGGGATAACCTATAATTATGTCTAGTGTGTGCGAGTCATCCCCAAAGGTGGCAGGAATAAGCCTTCTTTATGTGAGGTCTTATGAATAGCTCATTTAGGATGTACATGCTATGGACCATACTTTTATGTGGATGTTAGATGTATAGATTTTTCTGCTAAAATATGAGATTATAAATTGTGGTATTAGAGATATTTGTATCGGTTTATGTGTTATACTAGGAATTTATTCCTTCATACTTATACACTTGAGATGTTTATTGTAGTGTTATTTTAGATCCACTAGTTATATTCAATTGAGATAAATAATAATTAATCGTGGGATCATTTTGGCTTAGGTTTAGATGCATGAGATGACCAGGGTTGCTAGGTTGGGATAAACATAGAAATAACTAAAATTGGATGCATAGTAATATTGTAGCCCAAATTCAGTTATAATCTTATTCTACATAAACTTGTTGTTTATGTCGTTGTTATATCTATTTTTATTAGTCTTAGGCTATTGTTTATGTCATGGACTTGGGTTATTTACGTTGCTGCTATATCTATTTGTCTTAGGTTGTTGTTTACGTTGTTGTTATATCTATTTTCTTATTCAATAGTTTTTTCTTCTTGATATTACTTGTTCAATTTTAGTTTTTCATTTATGTTGAGTCTGTTACCAAATATTTTTTATTTCTTTGATTTTTGCATTAGATCCGATTAATGAATTTATGAATTTTATGGGGTGTCACACATACCCCTATCCTTAATTTTAACTTCTTTGGATCCTTCCACACCACAAGTGTTAGTCACCCCTAAATCCAAACATGACATAAAATGAGCTTGCGCGCATTCTAATGTTTTAAGGTAGTATGAAGAGACCGATTAAGAGGAAACTAAATTAGTACATATATGTCCGGCTCTTGTGAAAAATCCTAACAAGAATACTGAAGTTCTGAAAACCTACCATGGAACCTATCAAACCTAAAAGAGCCTTATTCCTTCTTTTCCTCTATGCCATTTCAAAGAAGTAATGATTACTTCATCCGTAAGGATACCTAAAGAAAGATATTACCAATTCAATCTCCTAGATAGAAAACTAACAAGCTCATAATGAGTGTAATATCTTTCAGAGTATGGAGTATAATGGGGACTCTTGGGGAACAATAAAATGTGAAGCTAAAACATCCTTTATAAGGATGACCTCGATGACATGAACGAAGGACATAAGAATTGATGGATACTGAAAGTATATTAACATGTTCACATAGGAATAGAAAACCATGGTAGCATTAACCGAAGAGTCGGGGCTAAGAAGACGGGATGTGGAAAGGTATTAGATCTGCATATAAAAAAATAAGCCTTCCTACATCCTGTTGTAGATAACTTGGATAAAATCCTAACATCTGATTAATGATCACTTAACTATCCCAAGAATTAAACACCTCTACGATCATATAATAAAACCTTACCCATGCTCCGCCTTAGTCTCGCAGATTTTTAACTAATAAAAGTTTTCAGACTTTTGGTGAAGAAGATAAACACATTCACACATTAAGTAATCATCAATAAAATCTATGAATCACTCAAAACCACCTCTTGTACAAATAGTCATCGAATCAAACTAATTGAAATGAACAATTTCTAATACATCTTTGGCTCTTTAGCTTTGGGTCGTGCATGGTCCATTGGTCATTTTACCTTTTAAATGGGATTCAAGACTAGAAGTGCCTCCATCCCCAATGAACTCAATTATCCATTTTAAACAAGTCTTTAAATTCCTTTCATAATAAAATAACTTAAGTGTAACTGGCAAATGTTTGTATTTAGAAGGATATTTTCCCTTTAATGACCAGTCCATTAATTATCCGTATTTTTATTTAGTAGTCTTCGTGAGACAAACCTTTTAATGTATAAATTATTTCCAATATACAATAATAGAAAAAAGTTATCCAATTTTGGTAAAACAATTTTATTAAATCGATCGAATATCTATTCAAAACCATTTTAGAAAACTGAAACCAACTTTTCTAAAACCTAGGTACATTAAATAATTTGCTTACATTATCTTTATGCCATCACTATAGTCTATAAAAGACTTCCTATTACTACCTTATTCTAATTGCCCATAATTAGGAACATCTCTCTTTCAAGTAATTTTTCGATTACTTGGAACCTCTGCAATAAGCTCCTATCTTGATTTGTGGTTCTCAAGTTTATACACAAAATTACCATAGATAGGACCATAAATCATACATTTACTTTTAAGAGGTAAACCATTACCAAAGGGTTTCATGCCTACTACTTGTGTATTTATTCAAAAATCCCAATCCCAATTATAATAATTATTTCATTTCTCTATTTAATCGCGATTAACTCCCTTAAATAATTGTAACTACACTCCAATTTAGTTATCTCTAAATCACTCAGAATAAAGAGAGATTATTTTCAAAGTTGATTATGCTAAATTATATGATTCCCTATGTTAAGTGTCTGATACCCATTTGATAAATCAATTTTCTGCTAATCGATTTTAACTAACATCTAATTACTTTTCTTGATTCTCAAGCTTAACTTATTTGGTATTCCACTGGGATTATAAAATAATACAACAATCAAGTTTTACTGGTGGAAACAAAACATATATGTCTATTAAGGAGGTATTACAATCAATAGTATCCCCTAGATGCGGATTCATTCGAATTATGATCTCAAATCGACTCACACAATTGTCACCCAATCTGCGAGGATCAGTTGGCCTGATATAAAATCATATCACATCCATAACAATCAAAGTGACCTTTGTTCAAATCCTCATAATTCTCGAGATTAAGAATTTATTCACACTTTGCAAATAGTGTGACATTACCTAAGTTTAATCAATACAAGATTTAGACTAAAATCTCACTAGTGTCCCTGTTCAATACATTCCTAGGATGTACGGATTACAATTCTCTATTGAATTATCATACAAGTTCTCAAACCATCAGACAGGTTCTCGTAGTTCGAGATAAACTACTAGGATTGTATCACAATCATTTCGATAGGATATCAACTCCATATCTAGTTTGTGAATTATTCAATATTACATGAATCGAAATTATGATATTCTTATGATCAAGCCTAACCCAACACCAGGATTCTTACTAAGTATAATCGACCTACGTATTTACAATATATTTAAACCAAATATGAGGGATTCTCACAACTGTAATTCATACTTCATAATGAACTGACGTACCAATACTTAAAAGTAAACTTCATACCTTGTTTTACTAATAAAAACCCCCAAATTCCTTTACTCATTCGTGTAGCGAGGTTTGAGTATATTGTCTATTTATTTTTTCCTTCATATTCTTTTCGAGCATTGATAGTCTTATTCAACTTTTCTCGTTGTTATCATAATAGCATCACAATATCCTCTAGGTTAGGTAGTCCCAAATCGATGGAGCCCCAGGTACTTTTAGTACCTATCTTTTCCTTCTTTGCGGATACTTTGCAACTATTACCTGCTTAATTCAACATATTGTTTTATTATCAGGTTGGGGTTTCTGGAACCACCCTTGAGTTGGTTGCTCCACTTTCTCTAGATCCCCAGGTACTTTATATTTTTTACTACCTTTTTCTTTGCACATACTTTGCTATTGTTGCTCACTTAATTTAACATGTTTCTTTGTTGTCAATTTAAAATTGTTGCAACCATACTTAGGTTGAATGCTATGCTTTCTTTGAAGCCCCATAAACCTTTTTTATACCTTTTTCCTAAACTTGCTTGTTTCTTTTTCTTTTAGTCAAGCAATAATGAGACGGACCTGGGCATTATCATGTCTTAGAAACCTCAGTTATACTTGGAATTTTATTCTTTTAGAACGAAATATTTATTTGGTTCATATTCTTAAATTATCCCATTTTCTTAGGTGGAGAAGGTTGCTTATAGACCTTGTGTCTTTATTGACGACTTTTCTCCCAAGCAACATGTATGTATCTATACTTTCCATTATAAATTTACCTATAGATCTTTCATCTCTCTTTACTTTCCCCTTTATTACTTTACATAGAAAATAGAGAAAAGGAGAAAATCTACTCTTGCCTGTTAGACTTCCAGTAACTCATTCATATCCTTTTTAACTTTTTTCTGAATGCTTAGTCTCACTTTCCATGTATTATTTTTGTAATATCTCGAATATTTAGAAGTGGTTTGAACAGTACTTATGGTTAATTAGATTAAAATTGCACATTATACTATTTTATCATACAAGTTAGTGTCATATCAATGTGGAAAATGACACGTAAATATATGTCAATATGGAAAGGTTAACTGATATTGGTATGCATGTAAAGTGGATTAATTTACGTAATGCTAAAGATGGTCAAAATTTAGAAAATAGTTTTAAAGCATGAGATTTTAGGCTTGGATTAATTATTTTGATTTAGTCCATGGAAAAAGATTTACTTAATTATTTTATGTATTTTGGTGGAAGGGTATGTATGTTTAAATTGTGGATTTTTATATATGATTACATATATCCAAAGTATACATGTAAAGATATTAATATGAGTAATTTTGTTAGGCATGTAGGCTTTTGGCAAAGAATGAAAGTTGATGAAAAATGTTTGGTAAGGAACGGATAGGAAAATGTGTGCCAATAGAAGAGTGGACGCTGTGCAGGCCACGTGCCAGGTGCAAAGTATCAACCCCACTATGGGGGGGGGGGGTGGAACCCGTTATTACAGGTGTGATTTATCGCTATAGGGGAAGCCATTTAGTGGAAGGGGCGACAAGCCAATTGGGCAAAACGTGGCAGAAAAATCTCCATCAAGTCTATGACACTTAATTATTTATCTTAATAACTTATTATGAGTTCTCCAACATCTATGGAAATAACATTCCAATCAACACTGAAAGTGTGGAATCCCCTTAAATTTAAGGACTACTTGCAAATTAAGTTATGGTTTAAAGAAATTTCCAACTAAAAGCTCAATTCAAAATTAATTAAATTAAACTTCAAACTTAAATTTCTTCAAACTTAAAATTAAGTTAAACTAAAAGTGAAACTAAACTACTCAAACATATTAATTTCCACTTAACAAAATTAACTTAACCCAAGTCATAAAAATTTGCCTAACAATAAATATTAAAATTTTCAGTATAGGTCAAACCAAATTTAATCAAATTATATTCTGGAGTTGAATTAAATTAAACTTACCCAAATTATCAATTACCACCAATTATACTATAATTGTGATTTTTAAACCAAATTTTATCTTTTTAAACCTACGCATACATCTAAGTATTTTTGCAATATAAAATACAAATCACAATCACTACATGGAGATGTACGAGGAAAATCCAAACGGAAAAAACCTCAAACGACCCTTGCCTACAAATCCCCTAGATATGGTTTTACAATTACAAGGCAAAAGACTTACAAAACACGACTTAATTCTTTTCAAGCCTCGATGCTTCTTCTTGCAAATACCTCCGTCTAGTTGATAACCACTACATCCATCGCAGTCTTGTAGTTCACCAATAGAGGCACTACAATCATCAACCACACATGGTGACTCTCACCATGTGAGAAAGTCGCAACAAAAACAAGTTCTTATCCTTTGTGGGTAGAGAATAAACCCAAACTTCTCTTCTTGGTGGTGTAGAGAAAACCCGAGCCAAACAAACTCTCCAAGAAAAAATAATATGATGACATCATCTTTTCATCTTATGACAACTTATGTATGTCATAAGATGAAAAGATGATGTCATCATATTTTTTTCTCTTGCAATACCCATGTTATCCCTTAAAAATTTGACTTCCCACTCTTTTAATACACTCTAATTTATTTCCCCCTATTTTTCAAAATTTAAAAACAAGGGTAAAAAATGTAATTTTCTTCTCCAAAAGATCTTTCGTTTCTCTCTACCTCATACACGCATATTATTGCATATCACAAAAGCTTCCTCTCTCTAACCCATGTCTCTCTTCCATTTCCCTTGCTGTCGCCCCTTCCTATGCACCGCCTCTCATCCCTCCCATGCCATCGCCCTTGATCTCAAACGATACCACCCTTAGTGGTTTGGATTTTGGCTCAGGGTTTTATGAATTTTGTTTTTGATGTGTGGGAAGGAGATCCATTTAGGGTTTTGTCTTGATCTAACAACTTGGTTCTTTACTTTTCATGTTCTCAACTTCTCAAACCCAGATCAACCAATCCTCACTCTAGGTATGGCTATATTTGAAGGTTTATTTAATAATCATATTTGAACTTTTGTTAATGTTTACTTCGATTAATTTTAGGTTTTCCGAAATCCCCTGTTTTGAATCCATTGCCGAAAAATCCAACCCCATTACTGAACCCAAACTCATTGCTGAACACTCACCGGTCATTGTCTATGAGCAAAGAATGTACTGATGAGTTTCTTTAGGCTAAAATATCTTCTATAAGGTAATAATACTTGCTGCTGGGTATTTTTTTCATAAACCTTTATTACAGATTACATATTTGTTGGGTGTGTAGGGATTTCCTCTAACGTTGGATGTGCTGGATTTTTCTTCTCTATCAGTGAAGTGATTTTCAATGGTTATTCTAATGAAATGATATTTTTCTAGTAAAGTGATTTTTAGTACTTGGGAAATGAATATTGACCCGACTTTTTTTTATTGAAATTCCTTTTCATTTTAGTTTGGATATGTTCTAAAAATCTGTTTATTTCTTTTTGGTTGAAATAGTAAGCTGGGTGTATGAGTATAAATTATTTTTAAGCACAAAATATATCTTCTACTTTCGTATTTTTCTGTATTTGGTTAGAGAAATTGAATAACATTCTTCTACATTTTTTCTTAAAAAGTACCGAGAATGATAGTATCTCTCTCTCTCTCTCTCTGTGACACACAAACACACATAGATTATTAATGGTAATGATGATGTGTTTCTATCTTGATTTGTTTATTATATATACGGTTTGTATCTTAATTTGTTTTCACTTATATTTTACATTGATAATTCTCTAATATATTTTGTTTTTATCTAACATGATGCAACCTGAACTTATGGTCGTGTAGGTGTGAAGTATGAAGTATGAAAGGGACAATCAGGGTGCTTCAATCCGAAGTATGAATAGGAAAATTAACCTGCTTCGATCCAAAATAATAAAGCAGCCACTAGAAGAAGAGATCGAAGAAACATCAACCACCACCAATGGCAAGTCCTCACCTAAACCCAAGGTTCGATCAATTCAACCAAGGTCCCCGAGGTAGAAATCCATCTATTTCGGTGAGGTGAAGGCCCCATCAACATCTTGAAATAGAGCCCAGAAGGTTGGGTCCAAGACCAGCTCAAAGTCCTAATCAGGTCGAGGCATGTCCATTTGATTTTAACCTAAAAATGGAGAGCCCCATAACTCCTCACTGAAGTCTATCACCAAGATACGAGTCCAAAAGGTATTTATATATAATTTAAGGATAGACATAAATTTAAAATATAAGTAATTTCGTATTGTAACGATTGGCATAAACCTCATGCATATTGATCTGTTTTCTTGTTCTCAACTGGATAGGCAAAGCTTGAAACAAATCACCCCTTGATGGTTTCTTCTATACTATGAATATCTCTTATGAAAAAGAATATTCCCTCCAAATGACTCTTTTATTGTTGTAGAAATTTTAATGCTTTCTTTTTAGATTACAGATATGAATATTGGAAAGTGTCATTTGGACCAAAATAGAGCAAATATATGCATCACATATTGTCCACCAAAATAGTGCAAATGTTAAGTGCCTAAGACGGACTAATTACAAAACTTCCTTATTGCAATGATTAATATGCAGATGGCAAAGTATTTAGTCGGTCTCTACTGGCAAAGGTATGCTGCAATGCTTAATATTGGTAGTAAGTTACAATGCTTAATACTGGTACATGTAAGCTGCAATGCTTAATAACAGTTTGATGGCACATTTAGTCACATTTAGTCAGTCTCTACTGGCACATTTAGTCAGTTTGATAACAGTTTAATATTTGTACTGGCATATTTAGTCAGTCTCTACTGGCACATTTAGTCGGTCTCTACTGACACATTTAGCACACTCTTAATAACAGTTTGATGGAACATTTATTCGGTCTCTACTGGAAAAGGTAAGTTGTAATGCTTAAGGTAAGCTACAATTCTTAATAACAGTTTGATGTCTTCTGAGACACATGTGGATAATTTTAAATATCCTTCTATGTTTGATGACCATAATAGTGTGGTATTTACATTGGGTAACTTGACTAGATACTCTACTGATATGCAAGTGCATAAGTGCAAGACTTATTTGGAAACTATAGGTTATATAAATTATGATGGAAGGGATTAGCAGATTGGGAGTGATTCTTCTATTGAGGAATATATTCTTCATCTACAAAATGAAGAAAATTTGCATAAAGAGGATATAGATATTATTAAAAACTAGACTTATCGCCTCAAAGGATTCTCGAGTAACGAGGATTATTTAAAAATTTTATGGTATGTGTAGATTTAATGTGTAATTTATGTTTATTGAAGTTTCCAATCAATCTCTAGAAAGTCCAAACAGCAACGCATGCTTTGTTTATGTAAAAAAAATTAAAAACAAATCTTTTGTTCATGTCAAGGAGAAGGATTATGGTGTTATTTTTATTTAATATATACATATAATTTTACCTTTATTTTTGTGTTATTTGTTCTGGTTTTTCAAATACTAGACAATGTTATTTCAGTGTTTGAAGCAAAGACTAGCCATTTGTACTATATATTGACATTTACATTAGGATGACTTTTGTTGTTTGAACACATTTGTGTTATTTGAATGAATGGATCTTTTTCTATCCTACTTCTAGTTGACCTATTTTTACCTATTGAAGATTCAACAGAACTCTTGCCCATATTCAACAGTAGTTATGACCTGCTGCTACCTGCTGCTGCTCATTATCAACCTTTTTTTTGTCAAGTCTACGCTCCCGATATGTACACTCGCAATGAAACTTAAGGTTCCTTTTTTATGGTAGCCTAATTTTGGGTGTGTAAATATTATTTTAACAGGGAACTGGAGGAGGATTATATTCTGGAAAGCTTATGAGTATGAGATCTCAACATTCTGAGATCGATCACTCCAATATTTTCCGAACAGTTATTGTCATAATATTAACTTTGCAGATCAATATCAATAACATTAAATTGGGTGTTTAGTTTTAAAGCTCAATAACATACGAAGTTTAGTTTTATTTAAACTAAATCAATAAATATATTGCAGATCAATATCAATAACTATGTTAGTGATGTTTAAACTTTTTATGACTTTGGATCTAACTTTGCAGATCTAATTTTGTTTATTTGCAGAATATATTATGTGGATTTAGAAAACTTTGTATGTTATTGATTTGTAAACTGAAACGCTCAATTCTATATTTCATCCAACTTTAAACATATTTTTTTTTTCTGTTGGTACTTCGGTGTAAACACCCAATTTAAAGAGAAGAGATATTGATGTTATGGCAATCAACCAGATGATAAATTTACATTTGCGTCGCTATCTCCGCCACATCGGTGTATTATTATTTTTCTTTATTTACACTAAGATTTTTTTATTTAGATGGAGTGTTCTTTTAATTTAATTCTTTTTCGTTTTTCTCATCACGACTTTGTCCTCCATTTCAGTCCTATAAATGTTCACACTAGATGAATCTGAGAAAATGTTCCTTTTAAATTTCCTACTTTGTTTATAAGTTTAGAACCGTATGGTCATCGTAGTCATAATCAAGACTATTATATGCAGGGAATCATGATGATGATTGCTGGGTTCTTCTGGTTGCAGCCTGATCTTCCCAAGCCATTTTGGCGCTACCCAATTTCATACATAAGCTACGGGTCATGGTCACTACAGGTAATTCTACTAGAGTTTTCTGAATTTAGAAAATTTAAATTTTGATGTTGGTTTTCCAAAATTGTTCCTTTCTGATTTAATTTTTTCATGTGCTGATAAAAAATTCTGATGTTGGAAGTGCCTTATAAGGTGGATCTGGTGGTGTAATGTAGCATTTTGGTCATTTAAAGTGCTGTCAGTTAAAGTGATGGTGATGGACAACGGGCAGTGGAAAATAGTGCAGACTTTAGTGTTCACATTTTTTCTTTATTGCTTCTTATAGAGTTTAAGGCACAATGTTTATGTATGCTGTCATATATGTGTTTGTTGTTGTGTTCTTCCAACATGTTATTTTTACTCATTTGGTCAGGTATTAGTCATGTGTCGTATGATGTATATTGTTGTTTATGTATGAAATTTTTAGTAATTATGCATTTTTTGTTAAAAAATCTGTGCATAAGAAGATTGAGCAGGGTTGTTGACCTACGGTTCGATTTTATATTTTGTGATAGGTCACTTTATAATTTTTATGGACATTCGTTATCATTTCAAATTTTACAAAGTTAATGTTGTTTAGTATTGTTGTTGAGTATTGGTATTGTTGATGAATGTTTTTTTATTTCTTAAATAGGGTGGATAAAACTATAAACAAAGAAAATTTTGTCCAAATTTTTTAAATTGCCTACAATTATGGGTTGTAAAAAACTTTGACTTAATACATATGTACCACGGTGTATGTATGTATGTATTTAAAAAAACTTTAAAAAATTTCCCAATTTTTTAAAATTAATAGGTTTGTATCATATATTATTTAAAAATTATTAATTTATTGGGAATTAAATACGACATGGTCCTATCAACGATGTACTCTTTCAAAAATTAGTGTCGTGCCTTCAGGCATGGGCATAACCTAGTATATATATAAATATAGCTTGGCATTAAAAAAACATGGGTGTATGTCTGTTTTATAGAATTTTAATCCACAAATTTACACACAAAAAAACTTGAACTTTTGATAGAAACCTTTTACTCTCAAAGACAAGAATAATGTGTGTCAAAAGCATTTTTAAAAAGTCTTGTTCGTGTACTTTTTAATCAGGTAAAATAGGTAGGAAACGAAATGGGCAAGTGGGAAGTTATTAAAAAAATTGTCAGAAAACTACCCAGGTTGTTCTAACCAAACTTCTAACGAGATAACAGAGGAACGACTTGGAATCTCGTTTGAACGAGATCCAGTTTCATTCGAACCAAAATTTTAATAAGAAAACAGAAGCAAGTCGTGAGAATATCGTTCGAACAACTTGGGTTTCCATTCGAACGACATCCAATCTCGTTTGAACGAGATTTCAGAAATCTTAAAAACCCTTTTTATGCCCAAAGAAATCTTTTACGAAAAGTTCTGAAATATTTTTTTGATAAAAATAAAAATCATTCAAATATATTTTATATCATATACATCCATAAACTATTTTCCAAGCTCCTATATATATAGTGCATTCATACCTTTGGAGACTTTGAATCCTCAATTTTGATGACGTGAAACATGTGGCACAAAACTGTGACACCCCGCCTAATTAACCCCGGGTGATGAGTCCTTAATTAAGTTAGAACATGTTTCTTAGTTGGATCCTTCTAAGCATCACTGTCGCCTTTTTAATTACTAACCACCTAAGTGAGAAAATTAAACTGGTGCCAAGTTTTATCTTTCCTTAACTTAAATGAAACTCACGCGGAAGTAAAATAACACAATAATCACAATAATCTAAAACAACCATTCACAACTTATTAACTGACCTAATAAAGCATCGGCCCAAAAACCCAACAAATAGAAAATGAAGACAAGTAATCCATCTCAATATGACTGACAAGAATTTAAATGAACTGTGAGAGACATGCTCAAAATAGCTGATAAAAAGTCTCTATACTAGAAATGAAAGAGTGAGGCGTCTATCAAATCTCTCGCAACATCCACACATGCTGCAGCAACGGATCCCTGAAATAGAGTCAAGCCTGGCGTCCCTATGGCTGGACATCTAAAAGGTTTTTAAAATTTTTTATAGCAAGGGTTAGTACCCAAAAACATTTGAAAACATTTAGCAAATGATTAACTTGCAGTAATAAGTAAATATGCATGCTCTCCATATTTTAGTTAGTGTCGCACTCCCTTGAGGACATTCTCACCCATCCTATAATGTGCACTACTAACGCCTTAAACAAATTCACCTAGCTCTTCACCTCATGACTAGATAAATTATAACCCCTGACAACCACCCTACTCTTAACCGAGTATACCCTGAATTATGATTTTTAAGTTATTATAAACATCAACTTAATTAATCATTTCCTTTTTTAAATCCATATAATACTCACACCTGTTATACAAATAATACAACTCATACTTTGTATTAATTATTCCATATATAATTATTTACCTAATTATATATTTAGTCATAATGCAGTATTCACAACATACTGAAATAACATCTAATAATAATATTTCCCCCGAGTAAAGTTTCACCGGGTATAAATTCGCTAAAGTGCTATCCCACTAGGTGAAATCACATAACCTAGTTAACCCAAGTCAGAATCGCTCACTAACTTGGTTAATACATACATATTGGAGACGGTCATATTCTTTCCCTGAAAGTGAGATGCCCCTCATCCATATAACGGACGCTATGACATGGGATTATACTCACCCTACTCCTCAAGCTAGGGGATTCATCCACTATGCGCAACCTCCCCCGATAGCACTAGAGTATATAATAATAATATCTGTCACTGATATTGATGCGCACACCATATATATATATATATATATATATATATATATATACTATCACACACCACATATATATAAATATAACATATCCTGGTTATACCGTGTACTAAGTTCGTGATACAAGCCTATTCCATTTTATTATGAGTTTATGTCCCAACTCGAATTATTTATTAATTTGCACATTAATGTTCTTTGGTGTCGCCCCAACCAATATTCGGTCTTACTCTCGTGGCCCGAATTAAAACAATACCCGAGTCTATATTCCTGACTCTAAATTATTTAGCCTTCACCTAAATAAAATTTTCGTATCGGCATCGCCCTACCAATATCCCTGGACTTATCCACTAAGTCTGTATTTAAAAATTTGAATCGTAATTCCCAAGATTTTAACTCTAGTATATCACACCTAATTTCCTCCACATCTCGATTAATTTTAATCATGATGTGTCACACCAAATCGCCCTCAAATCCTAATTAATTTTTATTCACAATTAATTAGATTTAAACCCATGTTTTAATTACTCAACAATTAAGGCATGGTAGGATGTTTATTTAATGTCCCTACATATAAAGGCAAACTGGGCGAACTGTCAAAATTTCCGGACCATCGATCGATCGACCAGGTCCTCGTCTTCTCCAAGTTGGTTGTTTCAGCCATGGACGCACACCTCCAAACCCTAGTTTCTTCTACACTGAAAACCAAGCTTTTCCATCGACAATAGACATCAAAAACCATATGAGGAGCCTCTATAAAGTTCAACAACATCAGTAAATTCACTTTCTCTACTGTTTTTACAAATTGGGGTAAAATTACATTTAATCTTTTAACCCATTTAAACATCAATTCCTTGACCACAAATTCGTCTCTAATTCATCTGGGCTTACACATCTTACCAGATACAAATATACCACTCAGATTATATATGATTTTCTAATCATTTTGGCAATCAGATTCATGGTTTATAAAACCCCATGTTCATACCTCTTTAAATCCCAAAACGAATTTCTTTGATTACACACATCACATGAATATGAATTGAAATACACTTTACATGCTACAACAAGTTAACCACTTGCGTTAGGGTTCGTAGAGTCTGAATTTGGAATTGTGAGTGCCTAAGGTTGAAGATGACTCTTTTTGGCTCTCTTGTGATCCCCAAATTTGCCTTTGGCTGCTGTTAGGGTTTCCTAACCCTCTAAGTCTTCTCTTAAATCAATTCAGTCGTTCCCTTATTTATTTTATTTGTTTAATTAATCTTAATCCCATTTTTTGTCTAATGGGCCAAGCCCAAGTTACCCAAACGCCCCCGCGCAGTCCTGGTTATGCCTAAAAACGTCCCGTGATCCGTTTACTACCCCAGGGTACACTTTTTCGACTATCTCGTCCCATTCGGACCCAACTGTATACTCAGAATTGGCATTCGAATTAATTTATAAAAATCCTTATTTCACACCCAAATTAGTCTATACCGACTCCCGACTGAAATAAGTACATGTCCAGTCATAAATACTCAAAATGACGTAAATACATTATTACTATTTGCTTAGTAATTAAGTTTCCCTAAATATTAATCATTCACTCCCCAATTAATATTTAAATATAAATTACCATAATTAATTCAATTAAAATTACGACACACAAGAAATTTTGAATTCCTGAATTAATTAAATATTAAATGCATGAAAATATGGGGTGTTACATACTCCCCTCTACAAGAGAATTTCGCCTCCGAAATTAGGTCGTACCTGTGGTGAAAAGATATGGATATTGTTCCCTCATATCCTCCTCCCTCTCCCAGGTAGACTCGTCAACGTTGTAATGACCCCACGGTACTCTAACTAGTGGAACAACCTTGGATAGTAACTACCACTAACTACGGTCCAGAATAGCCACCGGTCTCTCCTCATATGAGATGTATAGCTGTAAATCAATTTCCTCTAGTGGAATGTGCCAGAAAGCCCTCTTGCTCCTGCGATATTTCTTCAGCGATGCCACATGGAACACGTCGTGTATCCGCTGAAGGTGCTCTGGAAATCCCATCCTGTAAGCTACTGGCCCCACCCTCTCGATAATAGGGAAGGGTCCCACGTACCTCGGTGCTAACTTACCCTTCTTATCGAACCTCATCACCCCTTTCATAGGGGACACCTAGACCAATACCTGATCTCCAACCTCTAACTTCACATGTATCCGTGAAGCATCAGTGTAACTCTTCTGCCTATCCTGAGCTATCCGAATCCTCCCTCGAATCAGCTCTATCTTGGCAGATGTCTCCTAAAAAATCTCCGGCCCCAATAGGTTGTTGTCCCCCACCTCTAACCAATAAGCGGGTGAACGACAAGGTCTCCCGTATAGTGCCTCGAATGGTGTCATACCGATCGTGAATTGATAAGAGTTGTTATACGCGAACTCTTCCAAAGGAAGATATTTCTCCCAACCTCCCCCAAAGTCTAATATGCACATTCTGAGCATATCTTCCAGCATCTGATTGACTCTCTCAGTCTGCCTGTCAGTCTGTGGGTGATAGTCTGTACTCAAACGTAACTCCGTGCCCATGGCCTCCTGAAAACTCTGCCAAAAGTGGGCCACAAAGATCTTGTCTCTGTCAGACACAATATTAATCGGTACCCCATGCAACTTAACAATCTCAGCTATGAATAGCTGCGCATAACACATCGTTTCAAAGTTTGTGCGAACCGACAGGAAGTGGGATACTTTGGTCAATCGATCTACAATGATCCATATGGAATTGTGACCCCTCTGCGATGCAGGTAACCCTGTAATAAAGTCCATGGAGATTCTCTCCCACTTCCACACGGGAATCTCCAGCGGCTGTAGCATCCCTGATGGTCTCTAATGGTCCACTTTCACAAGCTGACACGTGTCACATTTCGAAACAAACTCTGCTATGTCTCGTTTCATTCCTGGCCACCAATACTATCTCCTTATATCCTGGTACATCTTATCCCCACCGGGATGTACCGCGAATCTTGACCCATGAGACTCTGTCATCATAGCGTGCCTCAACTCCTCATCCTCTTGCACAATTAACCTTCCATTAAGGCGTAAGCCTCCTTTCGAGTAACCCTCTGCTCCCTCAGCTAGCAACTGGCTCACCCTATCCCGACAGACCTGATCCTCTGCCTGAGCCCTCACTACCCGAATAATGATCTCAGGTGTGATGGATAATGCTTACATGCAAGGCTTAGCTACATCATCCTCATATCGAAGCTCTCTCCACTTCTATTTTCAGACTTCTGATATTTCCCCAGTCGGTCTCCGACTCAATGCATCTGCTACCACATTAGCCTTACCAGGATGATACTGAATATCAAACTGGTAGTCCTTCACGAATTCTATCCATCTCCTCTGCCTCATATTCAGATCCTTCTGTGTGAAGAGATACTGAAGTGATTTGTGATCCGTGAATAATGTGAACTGCTCTCCCAGAAGATAATGTCTCCATATCCTCAAAGCAAAAATGACCGCTTCTAACTCCAGGTCGTGAGTGGGGTAATTTCTCTCGTGGGGCTTTAGCTTTCTGGACGCATAAGCTATAGCCCTTTCCTCCTGCTGAAGCACACCCCCAAGTCCCTGTAAGGACGCGTCAGTGTAAAATCGATATTCTAACCCTCCCTTCGGTAATGCAAGTACGAGTGCAGATGTCAACTTGTTCTTTAGCTCGTCGAAAGCTAATTAACAATGATCATTATAAGTGAAAGGTACCCCTTTCCAGGCCAGATTCGTCAAAAGGCCTGCAATCTTTGAGAATCCTTTGATGAATCGCCTGTAATAACTAGTCAATCCTAGAAAACTGTGCACCTCGGTCGGTGTCGTGGGCTGCCCCCACTCCCTCACCCCCGATACCTTACTTGGATCCACTGAAATACCCTGGTCTGACACCACGTGGCTTAGAAACTGAACCTCCCGTAGCCAAAATCCACACTTCCCTAATTTAGCATAGAGCTGGTGATTCTGCAATGTCTATAAAACTATACGCAGATGCTCTGCGTGCTCCTCCTTGGTGCGCGAGTAGATCAGGATGTCATCAATGAACACGATGACAAACTGATCGAGAAACTCCCTGAAAACCCTGTTCATGAGGTCCATGAACACTGCTGGTGCATTGGTGAGCCCGAATGGCATCACCCTGAACTCATAAGATCCATACCACGACAGGAAAGCGGTCTTAGGAACATCCTCCTCTCGGATACGTAGTTGATGATACCCTGACCTCAAGTCGACCTTAGAGAAGTAAGACACCCCTCTCAACTGGTCAAATAGATCATCAATCCTAGGCAATGGACACTTATTCCGTATCGTCGCCTTGTTCAGCTCTCTATAGTCCACGCATAAAAGTAGTGAGCCATTCCGCTTCTTTACAAACAACACCGGTGCACCCCACCACGATGTACTCCTTCGAATGAAACCTTGGCCCAGAAGCTGCTGAATCTGCTCTCTCAACTCACGCATCTCTGAAGGGGCCATACGGTATGGGGACTGAGCAATTGGCCTCGTCCCCGGTGCTAAATCAATTACAAATTCGATTTCCCTGCTAGGTGGCAACCCTGGTATCTCCTGGAACACATCCTCAAAGTCACTCACTACCGGGATTGAGTCCAACGGAATCGCCACCTCTTGTGAGGTTTCCTCCTCAATGTAATACATGTGCGTGCGTGACCCTCCCTCGGGTAACGACATTGATATAAAAAACATCTCCTATCCTGGAATGGAGAACACGATTGTCCTCTCGTAGCAGTCCACAGTCACCCGATAACCTGCCAACCAATCCATACCCAAAATGACATCGTACCCCTCCATATCTAACACCAAGAGGTCCGCTGCTAAACTAAGCCTCCCAATCAAAATGTCCACCCCCTTACAAATCGAGTGAATCGAAGTCCCGCTGCCTACTTGTGACTCACAACACATCCGAAGACTACCCGCGATCTCTAGTAACCCGACCCGTTTAGCAAAATTATATTTAATGAATGAATGTGATGCTCCCGTATAAAAAAGAATACTACCCTCATAACCATGAATGAGAAACATACCCTCAACTGCTGGTGGTGCTTGCTGTACTGGAGGATTGGGAACATCCAGGACGTTATACAAACACCCGTAGTGCATCTGCCCCTACTGCGGTGGGGTGGGTGGAGCTGGTGCTGCTGGCAGCATCTTCCCCCGTTGCCCCTGTTGGGCCTCCTGTTGATGACCTCTGCCCCTCTGTGGGCACTCCCTCTTGAAGTGTCCTGGCTAGCCACAGACAAAACGTCTCTGACCATCCCCCTGTCGTTGGCCCTATTGGCCCTGATGTGGCTGGCCCTGCTGGCCTCCCCCATTGTTCCCTTGGCCCTGACGGCCCTGAGGAACCTGCTGCTTCTAATTCTAGCCCGGCTGCCCCTGCCTGAACCCCTGACCTCCCAATCGGAACCCACCAGGCTTAAACTTCTTAACCTGATTCCCCTGTTGACTGTTAGTCTGCTGTTGAGTACCACTCGTGTCACCTCTAGTAACTGCCTTGCCCTGTTGGCTCGGCTCCCCTATTCTCTTGCTCCCCTTCGCATGGAAGCGATGATCCTGGAAATGTACAAGTACGGCATTAACGACATCTGTATAAGTCACTAACGCCAGATTCCCAATCAAATGTTGCCTGATCCGCCAGGCTAAGCCATCCATAAATCTTGATTTTTTCCGCTCCTCATCGCTCACCTCATTTGGCACAAATTTTGCTAAATGGGTGAACTCTTCCTCATAGTCTGCCATTGATCGGTCACCCTGTACTAAGTCACTGAATTTCTTTCTCATCTCAGCCTCTACCGCTGATGGAAAGTATTTGCGGTCGAACCGCACCCAGAACTCTGCTATCGTCATCAAATCTCGCTCCTCGACGGTGGTAACTGACTCCCACCACTGTAAGACTTCCCCCGACAGACGAAAGGTAGCAAGCATCTGTTTCTGCACCTTGGTACACTCCAGCATGCACAGATGGCGCTGAATGTTCTTCTTCCAGTCACAAGCCTCTACTACATCTGTGCTACCCCGAAACTCAGGTGGGTCACCCTTCTGAAAGGTCTCCCTAACTCAGTGCCAAGATGGTGGCCCCACTGGAGCCTGAACTGCTGGTGCCACTGGAGGCGGTGCCTGGGGCTGTGGAAAATGAGCTGCCATAGCTCGCATCGCTGTCTCGATCGCTTGGGCCATTATCACTGCCACCTGAGTAGTGGAAATATAGTCGGGTGGGGGTGGCGGTACCTGTGGCTCCTGATGAGCCTCCCTGAATTCATCCCTAGCCTCAGCCCTCTCCGCTCTCTGTCTCTTGGGTGGCATCTGAAATAGATTGAATTATATAATTACTCAATTTAGACAAAAATATTTACAACAGAAATACGATATCTCACAAGCGGAAAATGAATCAACAGTCCTAATAATAGGGCTCTATAACATTAGACTGCTACGCTGAAACGTAGTAAGCCACACAGATCCTAAGGACACTAGAACCTGATGCTCTGATACCATCTGTGACACCCCGCCTAATTAACCCCTGGTGATCAGTCCAAAATTAAGTTAGAACAGGTTTCTCAGTTGGATCATTCTTAGCATCACTGTCGCCTTTTTAATTACTAACCACCTAAGTGAGAAAATTAGACTGGTGCCAACTTTTATCTTTCCTTAACTTAAATGATACTCATGCAGAAGTAAAATAACACAATAATCACAATTATCTAACACAACCATTCACACCTTATTAACTAACCGAATAAACCATCGGCCCAAAAACCCAACAAATAGAAAATGAAGACAAGTAATCAATCTCAATATGACTGACAAGAATTTAAATGAACTATGAGCGACATGCTCAAAATAGCTGATAAGAAGTCTCTCTACTAGAAATGAAAGAATGAGGCGTCTATCAAATCTCCCGCAACATCCACATATGCTGCAGCAATAGATCCCTGAAATAGAGTCAAGCCTGGCGTCCCTGTGGCTGGAAACCTAAAAGGTTTTTTAATTTTTTATAGCAAGGGTTTGTATCCAAAAACATTTGAAAACATTTAGCAAATGATTAACTTGCAGTAATAAGTAAATATGCATGCTCTCCATATTTTAGTTAGTGCCGCACTCCCTTGAGGACATTCTTACCCCTCCTCTAATGTGCACTACTAACACCATAAATAAATTCACCTAGCTCTTCACCTCATGACTTGATAAATTATAACCCCTTACAACCACCCTACTGTTAACCGAGTATGCCTTGAATTATGATTTTTAAGTTATTATAAACATCAACTTAATTAATCATTTCCCTTTTTAAATCCATATAATACTCACACCTATTACACACATAATACAACTCATGCTTTGTATTAATTATCCCATATATAATTAGTTACCTAATTATATATTTAGTCATAATGCAGTATTCACAACATACTGAAATAACATCTAATAATAATATTTCCCCTGAGTAAAGTTTCACTGGGTATAAATTCTCTAAAGTGCTCTCCCACTAGGTGAAATCACATAACCTAGTTACCCCAAGTCAGAATCGCTCACTAACTTGGTTAATACATACATATTGGAGGCGGTCATATTCCTTCCCTGAAAGTGAGCTGCCCCTCACCCATATAACGGACGCTATGACCTGGGATTATACTCGCCCTACTCCTTAAGCTAGGGGATTCATCCACTATGCGCAACTTCCCCCTATAGCACTAGAGTATAAAATAATAATATCTATC
The DNA here is from genome assembly GCA_949130495.1 of Sambucus nigra. NCBI lineage: Eukaryota > Viridiplantae > Streptophyta > Magnoliopsida > Dipsacales > Adoxaceae > Sambucus > Sambucus nigra. The sequence goes on along the minus strand of OX422211.1, from coordinate 359,326,707 downwards.
ATTGATATTGATGCACACACCATATATATATACTATCACACACCGTATATATATATATAACATATCCCGGCTATACCGTGTACTAAGTCCGTGACACAAGCCTATTCCATTTTATTATGAGTTTATGGACCAACTCGAATTATTTATTAATTTGCACATTAATGTTCTTTGGTATCGCCCAACCAATATTCGGTCTTACTCTCCTGGCCCGAATTAAAACAACACCCGAGTCTATATTCCCGACTCTAAATTATTTAGCCTTCACCTAAATAAAATTTTCGTATCGGCATCGCCCCACCAATATCCCCGGACTTGTCCACTCAGTCCGTATTTAAAATTTTGAATCGTAATTCCCAAAATTTTAACTCTAGTATATCACACCTAATTTCCTCCACATCCTGATTAATTTTAATCATGATGTGTCACACCAAATCGCCCTCAAATCCTAATTAATTTTTATTCACAATTAATTAGATTTAAACCCATGTATTAATTACTCAACAATTAAGGCATGGTAGGATGTTTATTTAATTTCCCTACATATAAAGGCAAACTGGGCGAACTGTCAAAATTTCCGGACCATCGATCGATCGATGGTACACCTTCGATCGATCAGGTCCTCATCTTCCCCAAGTTGGTTGTTTCAGCCATGGATGCACGCCTCCAAACCCTAGTTTCCTCTAGACTGAAAACCAAGCTTTCCCATCGACAATAGACATCAAAAACCTTATGAGGAACCTCTATGAAGTCCAACAACATCAGTAAATTCACTTTCTCTACTGTTTTTACAAATTGGGGTAAAATTTCATTTAATCTTTTAACCTATTTAAACATCAATTCCTTGACCACAAATTCGTCTCTAATTCATCCGGGTTTACACATCTTACCAGATACAAATATACAACTCAGATTATATATGATTTTCTAATCAATTTATCAATCAGATTCATGGTTTATAAAACCCCATGTTCATACCCCTTTAAATCCCAAAACGAATTTCTTTGATTACACATATCACATGAATATGAATTGAAATACACTTTACATGCTACATCAAGTTAACCACTTGCGTTGGGGTTCGTAGAGTCTGAATTTGGAATTGTGAGTGCCCAAGGTTGAAGATAACTCTTTTTGGCTCTCCTGTGATCCCCAAATTTGCCTTTGGTTGCTGTTAGGGTTTCCTAACCCTCTAAGTCGTATCTCAAATCAATTCAGTCGTTCCCTTGTTTCTTTTATTTGTTTAATTAACCTTAATCCCGTTTTTTGTCTAATGGGTCAAGCCCAAGTGACCCAAATGGCCCCCCGCGGGCCCGGTTATGTCTAAAAATGTCCCGTAACCCGTTTACTACCCTCGGGTACATTTTCCCGACTATCTCGGTCCATCCGGACTCAATCGTATACTTAGAATTGGCATCCAAATTAATTTATAAAAATCCTTATTTCACACCCAAATTAGTCTATACCGACTCCCGGTTGAAATAAGTACATGTCCCGTCATAAATACTCGAAATGACGTAAATACATTATTACTATTCGCTTAGTAATTAAGTTTCCCTAAATATTAACCATTCACTCCCCGATTAGTATTTAAATATAAATTACCATAATTAATTCAATTAAAATTATGATACACAAGAAATTTTGAATTCCCGAATTAATTAAATAATAAATGCATGAAAATACGGGGTGTTACAAAAACCCGACAAGGATGAAACTTAAAATCTTAGCCACTACGTCTTATACTTCTTTAAAAGTCACAGGAAACAATTTCTCCCTATTATATACTAACTTATTTCTCCCTCTTATTTAAAGCAAATACTATTTTTCCCTTAAAGTCTAAACAAGGGATATGAATTAAGAAGAAACAAGATAACATGTAGAGGTGTATAAACAGGAACAATAAAGCATATGGAACCAATAAAATACAACTAATCTACACAATAACAAAGGATACCACTTATGATGCGATGATAAGAAAAATGATACCAACTAAAATGTATCAAACATAAGCATGGGATATTAACCAAAATTCTCGATAAGATAGATACCAATTATGAATTAAAAGCAACTATGGACTAGCTAGCAAGGCAAAGACTCAAAACAAACAAAACACCATAAATATATATACACACAAGATATTAAGGAAGCACAAGCGCGCACACACACACACATATATATCTATATATCTATATATACACAAATGACACAACACAAGATAAAATGTGCTTTTCACAATCGTATGGCAAAAATGTGTCAAAATACATATGGTAAACAGAAGTGAAGGGGTGTGAACTAGAGACTAAAGGAATATAAACCTAATCACTAAAAACATGTTAACGGAGTTCTCATTTGATTGCAAAATTTTATCACATTTAGATATATTCTCATGTGACAATATAGATTGAACTCAATGAATAAATATACACAATGCGCACAAGCCTAGAATTTTGATGATTCTACATACCAATAGAGTCATGACAAGATAACGCTACTAGGATACAAAGTCATTGTGCAAATCCATTGATATTCTATCCAAACTCCCTCAAATATAATATTTTCTTTTCTTTTCTATTAACGGAAATATTAATCTAAACAAACTAGGCCTTGGCAATATTTTTCTTTAAATGCCATATTTTTCTTTAAGCGTTTGAACCACATATTTCTTTTAGGTCCATTACAAACGCTGGCTCAATCACAAAAGATGATTGTTCCTTTCGTAGCCCTTCCATTTGCACTAGCATATATATATATTTTTTAAACACACAATAATCTCACGTGCAACGGTTCTAACTTGACCAAATCCTCCTAAGTCACAAAATATATAGATAACTAGATTGGTAGGAGAACATATCACTTAGTTCAAATATACATGTGAAGTTTAAATTTCAAATGAGCTCGTGCATGTGTGAAATGAGGCATATAAAAATAGAATCCATTAAGAAATACAAAATCCAACTACTCCATGCAAGCATGACAAAGAACATTTTAAAGATTGAAGATCTAAATCAAAAGTTCTAGCCACATAGAAGAAGAAAGGGAAAAGATTCAAACACAAGTATATGCTACATAAAGTGTGTCAAACTAAAATACACATAAAACAAATCTTTTTGAGTTTTTCAAAAATTTTCACCAAACATAAAAAAATTCAACTCAAAAGAAAAACAAATAAAATCTTTTTGTATTTTTCTCAATACGACACAAACAAATAAGAGAAAATACATAAGATATACAAAAATCATAATTCTAGCATGTGATTAATCACGAAGTATAGACTAGAAAATGACAAACATACATAAAACTAGCATAAATATATCATGAAACACAAACAAGCTAGAGTATGTAAAAAAAAACTAACACATTTTACCTTTCGATTTAGCATGGGAGGTTTCACGCGATAGAAAATGAGAATCATAAATCCTGTTTTGTAAAGTTACCAAGTCGAATCTCCTAACCCAAACAAGTGAAGAGTGACATCTCGGGATTGGGTGACCTTGGCTACCTTGGTGATCTTACTCTTGGATTTTCTAGGATCCTTTTTTATATTAAAATAAAATTTCCTAAGATGACCTTTTCGACCACAATGTGAGCAAGTAAAGACCCGGTGAAAGTAGTACCTAATGATTGATCTTGAAATGTTCCTAGGTGGTTTTTTTACAAGAGTGGTTTTGGATTTATTAGAAGAAGCATTATAAGAATCGAAGCCTAAACCACAAGTGTCATTTTTTACTTGGACGGTTCCTAATGTTTTGTCTAATTTAGCAGACCTACATTCCAAATTAAATTTGACCTTACTAGAGTCTCTCAATTTTTCTTCTAATTCTAAGATCCTAGACTCTAACAAAACCTTTCTCTCTTCAAACATGAGAAGCTCTTTCTTCATTGTCTCCATCAAAATTCTTAGGCTATCTTTCTTGCCTTCAACATAGTCAAGATTCTCTTGAAGACCTCTCTCATGTGTCTTAAGGTCTTCCACTAAAGCACTCTCATCAATGACCTTGGCACGCTCTCTCAAACAAGCTTCTAACTTCAAGTTTTCCCTATTTAATTTAATTGATTCGGCATATAATTCTGGAAATATTACTTGAAGCTCATTCACATAGACCTCTTATTCATTTTCACTCTCTCTTTCATCTCCACTCTTACAATCATAAAAAGCATAGGATTCACAAACTTGGCCTCGAAATTGTCATGTAATATAATGTCATCATTGGATGAGTTCTCACTATCACTTACATGACTTGCCATGAATGCGATAAAATTGATCTCAATGGGGGAATAGGGTCCCTCTTCCTTATCATTATCACTAAAGGTGGCATTGTATGAAATTGGTTGCTTGCCCTCTCTCCTAAGTTTAGTGGGACATTCAAAAGCCCTATGGCTATACCCTTCGCAACCAAAATAATGATTTGACTCGTCCCTATTAAGATATTCATTATGATTTTTATGGATCTACTCGAGCTTGTTATACTTGGATTTATCAAATTTCTTATATTCATTTTTGAGACTCTCTTTATTAGTCTTAAGAAATTTTCTAAATTTTCTATCAAACATAGCCATGTCTTTCGAGTCAAAATCACTCTCATCATCCGAAACTTGTTTTTACTCCTTTTGGGATTTCAAAGCAATGCCCTTATCTTTCTTCTTTTCGGTCTTAGAGGAAAACATGTCAAGTTCATAGGTTTGTAAATCACCTACTAGCTATTCTAGTTTTGTAGAGGCTAAAGTGGGTAAATAATTCAACATGGTCACTTTAGGAATAATCTATCGGGTAGGGACCTTAAAATTTTCTTTATTACTCCGTCGTTGGGTATTTTTTCTCCCAAATTAAATGATGAATTAACAATATCTGAAATTCTAGCATAAAATTCATTAAAAGTTTCATTTTCAAGCATTTTTATGGTCTCGAATTGAGTGGTGAGGTTTTGGAGTTTCGAAGCCTTAACGACACTAGTTCCCTCATGGGTGAGTTGTAAATTATCCCAAGCTTCCTTAGCGATTTCACACGTCATGATACGTCAGAATTCATCCGGTGTGACCGCATTAAATAAGGCATTAAAGCCTCGGGAATTAAATAGGCTGGTTTAAGTTCATTCTCGCTCCATCTCTCTACGGGTTTGGGGACACGTTCATTTTCTACTAAACATGTAGGTGGGGACCACCCACTAACGGCAGATAGCCAAACCCTCTCATCTTTGGATTTAGTACCCATTTCATAAGCGCTTTCCAGTACGCGTAATTAAAATAATAAAAAACTGAAAATTTTGAAAACGGGAAAAATTGCATTTTTAAGCTAAACACAAAAAGGACATAAACACAATAACTTAGTGCTTCAAGATCTAATACCACTTGAAAGTGAGGAATCCACTTAAATTTAAGAACTACTTGCAAATTATGTGATGGTTCAAAGAAATTTCCAACTAAAATCTCCATTCAAAATTAATTAAGTTAAACTTCAAATTTTAATTTCTTTAAACTTAAAATTAATTTAAACTAAAAGTGAAATTAATCTACTCAACCATATTAATTTCCACTTAAACAAAAATTAACTTAAACTAAGTCTTAAAAATTTGCCTAACAATAAATATTCAATTTTTTAATATAGGTCAAACCAAATTTAATCAAATTAAATGCTGGACTTGAATTAAATTAAACTTACCCAAATTATCAATTAGCACCAATTAAACTCTAATTGTGATTTTTAAACCAAATTTTATCCTTTTAAACCTACGCATGCATCTAAGTATTTTTGTAAGATAAAATCAAAATCAAAATCACCGCACGACGATGCACGGGAAAAACTCAAATGGAAAAAATCTCGAACGGCCCTTGCCTACAAATCCATTAGATATGGTTTTATAATTATAAGACAAAAGACTTACAACACTCGACTTGACTCCCTTCAAGCATCGATGCTTCTTCTTGCAAATACCTCTGTCTAATTAATAACCATGACATCCATCGCAGTCTTGGAGTCCACCAATAGAAGCACAACAACCGTCAACCACACATGGTGCCTTTCACCATGTGAGAAAGCAGCAGCAAACACAAGTTCTTCTCCTTTGTGGGTAGATAATAAACCCAAACTTCTCTTCTTGTTGGTGTAGAGAAAACTTGGTGCCAAAAAAACTCTCCAAGCAATATATATATATATCTTGGAATTAAACAAACATGGGTGTATGTGTGTTTTGTAGAATTTTAATCCATGAATTTACACACAAAACTTGAACTTGTGATATAAACTTTTTTCTCTCAAAGACTAGAATAATGCGTGTCAAAAGTTTTTTTTAAAAAGTCTTGTTCCCGCACTTTTTATACAGGAAAAAGAGGTGGGAAACGAAATGGGCAAGTGGGAAGTTATTTTAAAAAATGTCAGAAAACTGCCCAGGCCGTTCGAATGACTTCATTCGAACCAAACTTCTAAGAAGAAAACAGAGAGTTGGGATTTAGTTTCATTAGTAATGTCATCCGAATGACTTGGAATCTCATTCGAACGAGATCCAGTTTCGTTTGAACTAAACTTCTAACGAGAAAACAGAAGCAACTCGTTAGAATCTCGTTCGAACGACATCCAATCTCGTTCGAATGAGATTTCAGAAATCTTAAAACCCCTTTTTAAGCCCAAAGTAATTTTTTACGAAAAGTTTTGAATATTTTTCTGAGAAAAATAAAAGTCGTTCAAATATATTTTATAACCTATACACCCATAAACTATCTTCCAAGCTCCAATATATATAGAGTGCATTCATACCTTTGGAGACTTGGAATCCTCAATGTCGATGACGTGAATATGTGACATAAAACCCGACAAGGATGAAACTTTAAATCTTGTCCGTTAAGTCTTCAACTTCTTCAAACGTCATAGGCTTGATAGGAACAAACTACTATCACACATAACTAAATTATGTAATAAAATATATGTAACATCTCAACATCACATCTTAATCCGCTAAATCTCATATCAAAAGTTCAACATCTCAAATCACAAAATAACATATCGCATGTCATATGAAAATAATAACTCATCAATATTCGATAATCAATTTAACAATTAAATAAATAGAATAAAAATATGGGATATTATAATAGATTCCCCTTAGGATAGTTTTTATGAGAGAAATAGGGAATATCCTCTTTATTATTACGAGTGACTGATGTTCCAAGTGATCATTTATATTTTAATACCCTTTCGTATATACTTTGCCCTTTTTCAAATGGGCCATTTTGTTGAAATGATTTGGAAATTTGAATATTTCTTGTGTTTCTTATATGCTTATACTTTGCATTTATAATTTTCAAAAATGATTGCACATTTGTCATCCTACCATTAACTTTCCTTTATACATTGAAGATATTCTTTTAAAATGCCTTACTCATATCAATGCATGTTTTCATCTGTGTAAGATATTTTAAAAAAAATTCTATAAGCATGTACTTACCACATCCCGAACATAATGTAATATGAATAACTTATCCAAACATAAACATATTTTGAACTATTAATTATCACTTTTTAGTTTTGAATCATCTGTGCTAAATCAAAATATTGTTAAACTCTTGTGGTAGTAAATATATGAGTAACAATGTTTTTCATTACCAATTGTTTTTACATATTTAAGATGATCTTAACATGAAAAGAAAATTATCCATAATAGCAATTAAAAATTTCACCTTTTATGATATTACATAATTTGTCATAAAATAATCAAAGCATCACGTATCTAAGGATCTAAGTATATTATGTCTTTAGCCACTTGCAGTTGATGCAATAAAGATAATCACCTTTTGGTTCTGATATCAGATAAAATCTTGATTTACCTACTCCTTTGACCGTGAATGGCCCTTCCCAATTTGGTTGGAACTTTAAAGCAGACACGCACATTAAATGGTGAGTTGATGCTCGAAGGAATAGGTCACCCACTATGAACTCTCTTAGGTTAACTAATTATTATAAGCTCTCAAAATTTTCTAAGTGTATATTTTGAGTATTTTTTTCCTTTCTTATGTTTTAATATTCATCCAACGCTTCTAGCTGCACATGTATAGAGTCATGTAACAAATCATAGTTAAGTGCCACTCTTACTGAAGGTAATTCTAATTTGATTGGCAGGATAATTTTTGTTCCATAGACAAATGAGAAATTAGTTAACCCATTAGACTTCATCTTTGAAGTTTTGTAAGCTCATAGAACTATTGGCAATTTATCCTCTCAAGTCGGTCCCTGGAATATCTTCTAATATCTTTTTGACGATATCGATCTGATTTATATTGGTTGCCTCTGTTTTCCTATTCCTTTTTGGGTAAGAGATAATTGAATATTTGTGAATGATTTTATATTTATCCGTCAACAAATCCATCTCCTTGCAAACAAACTACTTTTCATTATCTGTGGGGATGACGTTGGGGAGACCAAACCTACAAATAATATATTCTCGAACGAATTTGACCACCACTTAGGTAGTTATCCTTCTTAGAGAAATTGCATTTGCCCATTTAGTGTACAACTGTGTGGCCATTAAAATAAACGAATTTCCCTGAGAAGCTGGTGTGATCTTGCCCACTAGATTGAAAATCCATATATGGAAATGATGAGGAATAGCCAAGCCATAAAGACTAAATGATGGCGCATGCACCAAGTTGCCATGTACCTAACGTGCTCCACATTTTTTCACAAACTTTATGTAGTCAACTTTTATTGTGGGCCGGTAATATACCAGTGCCATCAATTTCCATCTACCACATATACGCGCGCACACGTCGACATTGGATAATAATGTATATATTATGGCAATAAACTAGTACATAAGTCATTCAGAACACGCTGTGAATAATTAATATCAATAAACTTCGTGGCTTAAATTCATCAAAATTGTCCTCATTAAATTCTCATTACACCAAATGAAGGATGTAGCACTACTCACAAGTCTTAATCAAATATATTTTTATAAATATGTTGTGGTACTTCCACAATTTAACTCATCTTTCAGTAACATTTGTATATATGGGCACATTTGTTAGAAAAAATGTATCTCCCATCACCTATGAAGTATAGACATAGATACGAGTGACGTGTTCGACACAACATGGATACGCTGATACAATTTTTTTTTAAAAATTGGGACACGACAAGGTAGAGACACGACGAAAAATAAATATATTGAAAATTATACACACACACACATACTATAAACGACATTATTTTGCATTAACATGAGTACGTTTTTCTTCTTCTTCTTCTTCTTCTTCATTTTAATGCAAAACGACGTTTTTGAGGAGTCCACTATAAATTCCACTATTTGAGTCTGCATCTCATCGGTTTTGTGTATATGTATAGTTGCCAAACTAATTTATCAAAATTAACATAATATTTCATAGTAATAGTTAAACTGTAAATAAAAAGTATGTATTGAAATCGAGTTAGAGACTAACTTCATTCATTTTTAACTTTAATTCTTACTTATATAAATTTCAAAAAGATTTATTTTTTTACATGATTACACTAAAATTTATTATAGTTAATTAATTTTTGGCTCCCAGACGTGTCCGCGGAGTGTCTTAGTTGTGTTTAGGAAGTGTCAGCCGCCTTCAAAATATCAAATAAGTCCGACACGTCACGTAGAGTGCCGGACACGTGTCCGCAAAGTGTCGTACGCGTGTTGAGTGTCCGACATGAGTACGTCACCTCCGGAGAAGTGTCCGTGCTTCATAGCCCATCAGTCAATTTTTAATATGTTGATTCCCCTAGAAATATTGGAGAAAACTAAGTTAATGCCATTAACATTGTCGTCTTTGAATGAAAAAAATTAATAAGACTCAATACTATGACAACTTTCCAATTTGAGTTTAAAAAATTAAGCATGCTAAACCACAAGGAATACCAAACTTAAATCTGTTAAAGCAGAACTTATAGTCAATGAAGTAATAGTAACAAAATAGATAAAATAACCATATAGGATGAAACACACCTTGAATTATGTGGTGTCTACGATTGGATTTTTGTCAATTGTCGGCTACAATTAATAAGAGGCGAGCAGAATCGACGTTTTGTTCTTTTTTCTCTTTAGTTCAAAAAATCTCCATTTGGAGCCTCAAGTCATTATGTACGGGCACGTTGTTCTCGTGGTCAAACAACCAATTTTCAGTGGAATGATCGCTGTCATTCGCTAGACCAAGGAAAAAAATGTTTCGTCGATAGATCTTTTAGATTACAAGCCCCCGTGTGGATTCATCTTCCACTCTGGCCCAGAAACATCCTAGTGCCATCAATTAGCCATACAACTTGTCTCAACCCATGTGCGAATGCTCATGGTCTTTCTTTAGATTTTTCTTAACAACAAATTCTTTGGTCACACACTTTAAGGCCTTCCCATTATAGCCATTTATATACAACCACCCGTTTACTATATGGTTTTTTCTAATTATCTAAAATTTCAACAAAAAATTTCCTCTACAGGATGATCAAATTCGATTTGACATTTCAAATATCTTTGTTGTAATTTAGCGGTGTCCTTGCCAATGGTAGGCCAATAGTAGCCTCCTCTCCTCAAGTGTCTATATATGGGAATGTCAGTATCCCAACAATGGGCATTGTGCATTTCTCATAATCTTTCTTGAGCCTACACATCTCACTAAATGGCCCTCAGGGTTCTTCAAGTACAAGTACCTTGCAACATAAAAAAAGTTACTAATTCTTCAAATTTCATTCATCCTTCTCTTGTTTCTAGCTACCCAGCAATTGGGTTTCTCTAATCTTTGAGTTCCTTAGTAGGAAATAGACTCTTCACTGTAGTATTTATTGTTCGCCTATGGATGGTGACCATAGCAACACGCTCTTCCATTTCCAACTTACGTGCTATTATGCATTCTCACAAGCCCTGTGGTTATAAATTAAAGGATTTACATTTTAATTGTCAAACTGTATTTGAACAATAATTAATAAATGCAAGGATTTCAGAATTAAAATATTATGGTATATGTATTTATTTCTACCATACCACATAAATAACCTCGTTGGGCATTGTGATCACCCTGTTTTTATTAACACTCCACATGTATGACGTAGATAGGCATCGTGGGAGTTTTGTTGTCACGCCCCGATCTAACTTAATCGAGACGTAGTGTGAGACTATCCCCGAACCACATGGTAAAGGTTTAGAATGAATAAACCTAAGGGTGTGATCACGAATTTAGTAATATAGAGACAGACAAATTATTAATTATACTTCACATAACTGCTTAGTTTAGATTCATTCATTATCTCAGGTATGTCAAGTATAATTAAAATACATATTCATTCATCAATACCAAATTAAGTCTCCAGCTATACATAAATATATGGGTAAATTATAGTTAACCCGCTTGAACTAGGAACTACAGACCACCCAGAATGTGAAAATATATGACAATAACATGTTCTTGTGCATAAAAAATGCTAAATTTTTACCCTCGATATGATTGAAAACAAAAAGAGATTTTCCCAACATTAACACAAAGCAGTATTTCCAATACAAAAAAAAAAAGAAATTCCCTTCATAATAGCTAACACACAAAGAACTTGTGGGATAATTAAATACAAATTATCCTCAGGGTTAAAAGCAAAACTACATATTTGAAGGTCTCAATAATGGTTAAACTTAAACAAGAATGATCTGTGAAGATATAGTTTCCATATTCCTAGGCCATGGATAAATCATAAGACAATCTCATCTCACCTCAAGGAGAATCTGTAAGCCCATAATATCAATTTACATATAGAAAATTTTCTTATTTCTAAGGTTTCACAATCGTGAGTTAGGAATACCAAGATCCTTTAGATATTTGTGATGCTAGTAGAATCCTCCCACGATTGTGTCCACTCTTACAGAATATTTTCCTAATCAGTGCTTAACTGCCCCCAACTTCCATCCTTTGTCACTAAGGGTCAGTCTTCATGGCCTTCCTATAATTCTCTAAAAATGGTTGAGCTATAGAAAATGAATATGACCAAAAGTCAAGTCTTTCTTTCCAACCTCAAGCATCGAGTAGGAAATGATAGTAACACTAACTTGTCAACTCTATGAAGCATGAAGCAGAAGGTTAGAGCCAAGCCTATATGAAAAAGCGGAGTTGGATCCCCGGGTTTTAAATAATAATCTCAAATTAAAATATATAATTTCCTTTTTAAATAAATGCGGAAGCGTTAAATACAAGTGATGGTTCCACAAAACAAAACAAGGCCAGGTTTTAATATCTTAAGAAACAAATTAAAACAACATAATTCAAGTCCTAGAATTTGCCTAAGTCATGATTATTCAATTAAACAAAGTTAGGCGACACCAATATTAGCAAATGACTTGAATAAACCAAATTAACCCAATATTTAATTTAAGTCCCAAATTAAATGCGTGTGATTGTAAAACCAAATTTTATCTTGAAATTAATCTAACATGCGTTCTAAGTGATATAGAGCAAGATAAAATAAACAGTCACACTACACCGCGATATACGAGGAAAAACCCACTAACGGGAAAAAACCTCGGGACGGCCCTAGCCTCAAATCCACTAAAAACGGTATTACAAGATACAAGACAAAAGACTTACTTCCTAAACTCGAACCCTCTCAAGCCGTGATGCTCCTTCTTGTATCAACCTCCAATTAGCGGATAACCAACGGAGCTCCACCGTGGTCTCGGAATACACCGATAGGACTTTAAACGGTCACCGTCACCCGAACATGGAGCCTTTCTCCAAACGGGTAGAATCTCAACAAAGGTCTTCTTTGTGATGGGGTGTAGAAGCAAACCCGAAACGTCTCTTGAATTCGGTAGAGAAAACCGGTGCCAAAAACTCCAAGTAAGGATATGTATATATAGAACTTGGAATAAACAACAATGGGTGTAAACTAGAGTGTGTATGAATTTTCCATTAAAAATTAACACTCAAAACTTGAACATTTTCCCTAAATAAATTTGCTCTCAAACTCTCTCTAAGAGATGGATATGGAATGGAAAAGTTGTCTTGGAAAATGTGTTTCCCGCACATAATATTGCATGAAAACTGTTGGTTGAAAACCAAGTGGAGGAGTGGGGAAAAACTGCAAAAAACTGCCAAATAACTGTTCCCGCTGGAAGTTCGTTCGAACGAACGTGATTCTCGTTCGAACGAGACTTCTAACGAGTGACCAGCCTGGGCTCGTTAGAGGTTCGTTAGATACCTCGTTAGAACGAACCTTCGTTCGAACGACATATCGAACGACATATCGAACGACTGTCCAGTTAGGGTCGTTGGCAAAACTCGTTCGAACGAACCTGGTTCGAACGACAAAACTCGTTCGAACGAAATCTGGTTCGAACGAAAAAACTCGTTCGAACGACATTTCAAACGAACAAACAGAAAGATTGAAAAATTCGATTTTGGCCCAGAAACTTTTATAAACTTTTATATACTTATTTTTTAAGTTTCTAATTGATTCTTTCTGAAAAATAAAATGCAGTTTTAATTCACCTAACACCCAATACAAATTGTTCCAAGCTCCTATATACATATAAATACATTCATACCTTGGGAGCATGGAACCTAAGTTGATGACGTACAAACGAGGCACATAAACTACGGCATGTTGATGATGCTTTATACTCTTTGCCGCTACGTCTTCAACAAACACTTCATAGGTCTTGAATATTACAATTAAATAAAATCCTATGAATAAATGTTTTTGTCCGGAATTGAGCCAAAACTATAAGAGGACTCAATTGGAAATTTGTGTCCTTACACTATATTAAGTATAATTGGTCCATGTCAAGGCTCATAGGGCCTCAGCGAGATTAGTGGATTCTATGGACCATAATGGACTTAGCCACTCAGACTCTAATGTCACCAATTTTTCTTCAAGTCAATTATTCATAGGATCATTCCTTGTAGCCTAAGCCAAGATAACCTACGCCTAACGTTAAACATTAGCCTAACTTCTATAAAAATATTATTATACTTATAATGTAAAGTTCTGCAATCTCTCACATGCCTAATAACATGTACTTGAGCATAAAGATGAACAAAACAAACTCAAATATTGTGAAAACGTTAAGGAAATTTCTTCAATGTAGTTTCTTTATCTCTTATGTGGCATATTATTTGACATGGTTTCTCCGTAACGTGTTGACCAACGGTATGACTTTAGTCCTGAACTGATATTCCTTTACATTTATTATTTGAATTGGTACCTCCACATAGATTAAGTTCACATGGACTTCCAATGACTCATGCATAATTACATGGCCACAATATCCAATATACTTATGAAGTGTTTATACATGAAAAATTGTGGAAAATAACGATGCGTAGGGTAAAGCAGTTGTACAGGTAAGGCTTCCAACCTTCTCTAATACTTCAAATGGCCTGACATTCCACGAACTACCTCTTTCCAAGGAGAAACCATAAGAGATACATGGCTACTAACTTTGAAACTCAAGATCTCTTCTTCTGATATCGACATAGCTTTTTTTCCACTCAAATCTATCTAGATTCTTTTTCTAATTATTCACAACTTTTCCATAATTGCCTCCATTAACTCTAGTCCTAACAATATCATTTCACCCACCTCATCCCATAACAAATTACTTCAGTATTTCCTCTCGCATAAGGCCTCATAGGGTGTCATATAATGCTTTCTTGGGTACTGTTGCCTTATAATTTATTTTTATAAAAGGTAGGTGGTATTACAATTTTCTTTGAAAGTCTAATACATAAGACTTCAATATGTCATACAAACTCTGTTTGTGTGAAAGTCTTATATTTGTTTATAAGTATATTATATATGTCAATCAATTGTACTTAATAGAAAATTTGGTAAGAGGGTTTCCACAGGATCGTAAAAAATCATAATTTTGGTCATCGTATAATTGAATAGTTTACAAACTAGATAGGGAGTTGACATCCTATGAATAAAGTTGTGTGAACAATCTTAAAAGTTTATTTTGAATATAAAAACATGTTTGATGGTTTGAAAACTTATCTAATAGTTCAAATAGGATTGCACCGGTAATCGTAAATGTATTAATTAGGACCAACAATGAGATTTTAGTCTAGGTGTGGACTAGAGGTGCATAGATTATTAATCACGAGGGATGTGATATTGGAATATTCACATAATTATCGTTTTCATTTGATATGTGTGAGATTCAATATATTGGGTTAGTAATCTCTATAGGTTGGGCTATCATTGAGTGAATATCTCTAAGATCATATTCCGAAGGAATATTTGTCCAATAAATATTTTATATTGTGATACCACCTTGATATTATGAATTTATATCCAACAATTATTATAAATACGTGTCCAATTTATTTGGTCAATAATTCCTGGCAAGTGGATTTTTATCTGCTAGTATGACACCTCGAAAAATCCATAATTAGATTGATAATTTCTAAATATAAATAATACGATAGTCAACCAAATTATATCCTTCTAAGCACGACCAAACTTAAAAAAATGATAGTGTGAATAAGTAAGCAATACACAATAAATCTCTAAGACCAAAACCCAAATCATAATACATAAAATCCACATTGGAATAAACAATGTCTTAATTAATATGAATATCTAACTTTGGATAAATAAATTGACTCTAACATGAATAATCACAAATACAATAATCCAACTCGACAAGTACTGAAATGAAAATCTAAGCACTGAAAGGAATTAGATAAATAAAGGTAAGAACACAAGATCGACACTTACATCCTAGAGTAGAAAGCTAGAACTGGAAATAAAATACTGAAAAGATCAGGGTTGAGGCAGGATACTGCTGCCTAGAACCTGAAAAATAGTTCCACAAACATGATTATCCTATCAAGTCTAGTGAGTAAGAATGTAACTAAATTTGGACCATAGTAACAATAGTGCATCTTCCTCCCGTATTTCAGTTGTTTTAAGTTAACCCAACCCCTAAATATAGCATGCAAGTTTAATCCACAAACGAGTTAACCTATGTTACATTACTATAATTCTTCACAAGTGTTTATTATTTACATGGTTCCAAAAGCTATTATTTCATCTATATATCTCTATTATGATCTAAGTAAAGGAATAGAATCACATAGGTCCATAACCAAGTGAGTATGCCCCATTCACATGCAAAAAAGGTGGACTAGGCCCAAACCCATAAATAAAAGAACCAAAACATATCCATACTGCTTTCGGGGATCACACATGCGTACTATGTATACTTATAGGATGTTTCGGTCAAATAACCTAAAAACATAAATCAAGAGAAAACACCACGCCTTCCCGCCTGTCATACAACCTCCATACCCAAGGCTATACAAAATGACTATCCCGTTTGTGTAATCCCTCATAGTTCTATATATATTTAATTGGACATTTAAATTATGGGGGTGATACATAATTTAATTATATAAAGAAATAATGAGAAAATAATTAAATATTAATTTAAAGTGAAATGAATTCATATTTATGTGATAATATATTCACTAGTGTGATAAAGTAAATAAAACTGGATGTCAAATAAATTATGTCGTAAGTGAGTAAACGTGAAAGAATTTAATAATATTTCAACCGGGACATACTTTGTTAAATATTATGTAGGTTGAGATGAGAAATATTGATAAGTGACCCAAGTGACAGTGTCAAGTGCACGGTTGATCCAGAATGGGTCAAAATAGTCAGAATTGAGTACCCGGAGGTTGTGTTCGGGTCTCGGTGGCTTTTTAGATTAATTAGGAGTAATTTAAATGACTTTTAAACTCCTTAATGGCACATGAATAGCCAAAAATGGGATTACACTTATAAAATAAAAGGTTTCGATTTATGAAAGAGTCATTTCATAAAACCAAATGTTTAGAAGAGTTATACAAAGAATTTGAGAGAAAGTGGAGAGAATTGAGAAGAAAAATTCACGAGTCCAAGTGAGAGATTGAAGAACAACTCAAGCATACTCTAGAATTGATGGATTAGAAGAAAATTCTTAGAAGATTATCAACATCTTCATCAAATGACCTTACAAACATTAGGGCAAGTAATTAACTTGTTTGTGCGTTCAATTTTCAGTCATATCATAGCTGGAAAAATATATTTTGGGATGATTTCACATATAAACGATGGAATTTTGGGGAAATGATTTATAGTTGGAAAATGATATAAAAATGTATTTTAAAGAATTGATATTCATTGAGAATTCTAGAATTTTTAGAATTGATAGTGATAAGGAGAATGGGATATGAGATTTATTATGTGATTTGGTTAATAAAATGATGAAATTCTTGGCTTTAGTTGTTAATCCCATGAATTGATGATAAAAATATGAACAATTATATAAAAGTGATTAGCTACAGGTGTAGGTTTGTTATGTATTGTTATTAAGGAATTAGAGTTTGTTCATGTGATGTATTAATTGAAGAAATTTGTGGAAATTTTGTATTGCTGTGCAAAACTGGGATTCTGCCCAGAATCGAATCGATTCGGTCCTCTTGGCGAATTGATTCGGGCAGCGAATCAATTCGAGTCAAGAAGCCAAATCGATTCGGACCTACTAAAAGATTGAGATGGGGTTATATTTTTAACTGGAGATAAAATCGGATATTTGGAGATATTAGAAATCCCAAAATTTGATGTTATGAATTGGTGAAAATTTAATATACTACTATTAGTGCCATGGGTTGAATGGGTCTTTGTTCGGGAGTGCAAATTTGTATATTTGAAAAATATATTGCATATGTTTAATTGTGATGAAAATTCAAAAATTGGGATACGGGATGAGTGGTGATGCTTATGTGTCCATAAGTTGTAGTTGAAAATAAATTAATTAATTAAGAGAATAATTAATTAATTGAGTATCGAATGGAGCATTAGAAAATACTGCGTTTGTGCCATTTGTGTTACACATGATTAAATAAATTATTGAGGAATATATACATGTGTGAAAATTATATATATATATATATATATATATATATATATATATATATATATATATATATATATATATATACCCCTCTAGTTCCATCATCGAAGGTTTCGTGAGTACGTGATCTTCCCTCGCTAGAGGATGTAGGGTAAGTATTATCTAAATGTCATAGTCGCCATGCATGTGCCTAATAAGGTTGAAGTTCGAAGTGAGGTAATTACAGGTTTGCTTATGGCTCATTATTGAGGAACCTATGACCGCCTCTAACGTTGTTATTTTCTATCGTAAGTCGGTGTGAGATCCTAACCTGGTAGCCAGGATGATGTGAGTATTCCTTGGATTATGATAGCGTCGTAGATACTTGCATCCAAAAAATTATTATTATTATCAAGGATAACTGTTATACATATATAGTGAGTGATATATATATATATATATATATATATATATATATATATATATATATGCATGATGTGATAATGAATACTTATATATGTGTGCAGAAAATACACACGGGAAGGATGAATTAAAAACAGAATATTAATAACTATTGAAAGTTATTAGAAATCATACAATAAACTATAATTGAGAATTATAATGATTAGCAGAGGTGAAAGATAAATAAATAAATTACGAACGATGTGATAGCTTATGGAATTTAAGGGTACATGGGAAGTAGTTAGGCGGGCAGTATAACTAGATGATTAAAATGCATACGTTAAGTGCGCACTTTAGATGAGAGGTGAGTAGTGTCTCATGAGAGAGTGCGATACTAATTTAAATATGAGTGAATGGATACACATTTATTTATGCATTTTAATTACTTGAAAAAAAAATTCAAATTGATTTGGGCTCTCACCTGTGTCAAAAATATATTTTCAAAACCTTTTAGGTGTCCATCAACAGAGAAGCCAAGCGTGATAATCTTTTGAGGTATCGGAGCTATGACAACTATGGATAATTGCAGGATTATTGTTTAGACATTTCTATTCTTACATTCTAGTCCATGACTCCTTTCATATTCAGGCATGTTGCCTATGTCACTCGGGTTATTTCAGTTTATATTTTATTGCAACTTGATATTATTGTACGGAAGTTTTTCGATGATTTATTAGGAACAGTTTGGCATGTAATAAATTTACGGTTTAGATTTAGTTATAGTTGTGAATTTTATTAAAATTGTTTCGATGGAATGTGGATGATTATTATATTTTGTGTCATGATTAAAATTGACACACGACTTAATTAAATAATAAGTGGTTAGTTGGTTCGACAGTGATGCTAATAATGAGCCAATAAGATTACTATTTATTTTAGTAGAGGGCTAACCACCCATTATGTTAATAAGCGATGTGTCACAGTTTTTCCCACTCAGGATATAAGACCACTACACCAAAATAAGCGATTTTCCACTACAATTAGCAGTAATAACTGACCGTTTTCACTGTTATTTACCATCACGATTTAAGGTGTGAAATAATATTTATCACTGCTCTAAGTAGTAACAAATAGTCTTTGTTACCCCCATGGGGTTAGAAGATACGATGGCAATAACCACGCCCATTTTTTCACCACTGATAGCAGTGATAACTAACTTGTCACTGCTGTTAGCAGTGGCAAATTCAATACTTATCACCACTAACAGTGGTGAAAAAATTGTCACTGCTGTTAGTGGTGACAAATTCAATATTTATCACTACTGACAGTGGTGACAAGTTTGTTACAACTGATATTTATCATTATCGACAACAGTGAAAAATCTAATGTTTGTCCCACGCGAGGTGTTCGTGCCTCCTATGAGGGCCTTTATGGGATGTTTTGAGTTTTGTCCTTTAACGACATATTTTTAAGCCTAAGTCTAGATATCTTCAATATCGTCATATTCTCAAACTAAGAGTTTCATGACTATACAGTCAGTTTGTAAGAGTTATATTAGTCCCGTGCGAGATGTTCATGCCTCTTACGGGGTCGTTTGGTGGCTGTTTTGGGTTTTTGCCCTTTAACGACATGTTTTTTTAGGCAAAGTTTAGAAATTTGTAAATTATGATCATATTCTCCAATCGGGAATCCCTTGACTACGCGGTCAATTCTTACGAGTTATGTTGGTGTGAGGTGGTTGTGTGCCTTAGGCCATTGGGGACTATTTTGAATTTTTGCCCTCTAACGAAATGTTTCTAACCCTAAGTCTAGATATTTGCAAACTATCGTTCTATTCTCAAATCGGGAGTCCCATAATTATGCAATCAATTCCTACAGGTTAGATTAGTCCCATGCGAGGTGTTCATGCCTCTTACGAATTTGTTTAATGTAGCGTTTGAGAATATAAAATGCAACTAAATTGAACCAAATTATATATCTGAATACTCAATGAAACAAAGGAAATATATGACTATCAGTTTGGGTTTACGTCTTGCTTATGCTACCAAAATCCACCAACTATTATGGAATATCAATTACAAATCTATTATCTATTATCTATTATCTATTATATAATCTAAAATGCACTACACTATTAATTTCTCTCAATCAAGCAATCTATCCACGTGGCACTAGGTGTCCAACCTCTCTCTTCATTATCGCACCTTCTTTTATCTCTCCCTCGTCTGTGGAAATCAAAGACCATATTTCTCTCTTCATATCAACAAACACTTGTGTCTCTTCCCCTACCCATAAATTTCCTCTCCCACTTCTTACATATTTCAACAAAAGGTTTTCGTTATGCCATGCACTTGTTTATTCGATTCTCTACCCAAACTGAAATTCCAAAACTTTACTTATTAACAGGATTAGCTGAAATATGTGTCAGGTGTGCTCTGTTGTTGATGCCAAGATAAGTTTAGGAAAAAGTTTAGTAGGAGCAGTTGGTTTGCTTCAGATATTGAGAATCAAGTGTTGGGTTCATTTGTGGCCAATATTATGTATATACATCTGATAGATTATGTATTTCCATAAACGAATGTTGGGTATCCGATGTGTTTTCAACAAACTTGACCGAGTTTTTGGGTATGTCTTTCAGAAGTGTTTTCAATTTTTTTTACCGAATAGGTTTTTCCAGATCTATGATTTTTTTAGCTCTTCAAACAGAGCTTTTTAAGAATTTATACATTTATTCATTTTTATGGACCTTTGATTTTTTTTCATTCAGTTGAGAAGAGGTTTGTAGGTTGCTCAGATTGTTGAAGAGAATTTCTTGGGGAAAAATAAATGTGAAATTCCACTTTCAAGAGAAGTTTTCGATGAAAAGAAAAAGGATCCTTGCCTAGATATCACCAAATATTGGTTGTACAAGTGAGGTCCATGGGAAATTTCTTGATTGATGTTATTGCATTGTAAGTGAGAAAAAATTTGGTTTATAGTAAATTTTAGACTTTCTAACTACGAAGTCAAGTTATTAATTTACAACCCCAAAGTATTTTTCTTCTGTATTGCGTCTTAGTTTTTCCTTCTTTCATGGGGAAATGAACTGAAATTCATTAATTGGGGAAGATGATTTTCGTTCTTAAAAAAAATATTGCCTGCTTTAATATTTACAAATTTACCTTTTCCACTACATTATTTAAGGGGCCATTTTGCTTGGATGGACTGATAGCGTTAAATGTGGCATACTTTCATATTCTAAAATCTTAATGAATTTGGATCCTATTGAATTTTTATTTTCTTTATATGTGAACTGTTGATTTTTTTCGTATGTGCGTGTATGATTTGCTTTAGATTTGATTGATTGAAACAATTTTGAGTCATATGAAAAATATATCATTGAATTTCTCTCCTATGGATGTTAATGGATTTCGTATCACAAAGGTATTCACATTAATGCTTGGAATAGTTAGGCTTTTATTAAAATACAGTTTTTGTTGATATGAATCAGACTTTTGAGTTAGGATTTCAGTATTAAAACTTTGTTTTATTTTCTGTGGAACCTTTAATATTAAGCATGCTCTATTTGTTGTGTTGACTTTTGTTTAGTTTGGACAATATGATCTAATATTGATGTTTGTTGTTCATTATTTGCTGTTTTCTCCAATATTCTGGAGCTCAAGGTTTAATGTTCATGGAAGATTTGTTTATGCGTTTTGCGGTTTGCTACGTCTAATTATAATTTGAACGTGATGATAATGTTCAGTTATTAATTTTCTCTTTTGAACTATGTGAATCATTATATAGACATTGACTAATATATGTTTATGTTTTATCCTTAAAATTGGGTTTGCTGTTTTTCATATGGTTACTACGAACAACTATTAAATGGTTCAATCAGAATTATAGTTTGGTGAGTGATTTTTGTTCATAATTTGTAACTCTTAGGCTTATTTATATTTTTATAAACCTTTAGTTTAAGATCTTTTAGTTTATGCAAATCAAAATTATGCCCCAACCCCCCAGAAAAATCTTATTATCCTTTCTACATATCATTTATGTAGATTTCCAAATTATAATATCTATAGTTTTGATGCTTGAACATGTTTTCATGGCCAATTAGGTTATTTTTCATTCTTAATGTTGTAATTGTAATTTCATTTTGGCGAGATAATTTATGGATTATACATTTATACCTGTACTTTTAACATATAAACAATGATCATTTATGTACTTTTAACCTGTATACATGTGATTTTTGAACCCTACTTTCTCTTACGTTAATGATGCCCATAAGAGATATTATAAAATATTCTCATTATAGAAACTTATGTAATTAAGAGGCATTCTAATATAAAAATTTACAACACCTATTAACTGTGGCGCAAATTGAAAATTGTCTATCTAGATTATACTAATATACATTAGGTTTATGTTAACATCCTTGCTATAATATTTTAAATTATTTTCCATATATTCTTTACTGTGTAAAATTGGATTTGGTGCTGATGATTTCACCATTAAAGAAAGTTAAATTTATTTCCAATGATTTTTTTATAACAACCCACATGTGGTGAAAGTGTGTATATAAAAAAATTGTTATAATTTAATAGTATTTCACCTTGACTCTAGAATAATAATATTAAAAAAAATCATATGTTTTTAATTATGTATACATAATCGCCTAATCCGCATCATGCGAGTTTATGACAAGTTAATTTCATAAGTTGAGATACTTAGTCTAAATCACAATAAAATAACCTAATTTATCTTATTAATAGGCCCTCAATGAACCTAATATCACAAATGCATCTCTGTAATTAGGAATAATAACAAAAAATATTTTTAATTTCCTAATTATATAGACACGCGGATAAGACAGACAACTATTGTATCTAACAAGGGCGTGAAGTAAGCAATCAATTTGTATTGCAAAAACAAAAAAGAAGATT
This sequence comes from Sambucus nigra, assembly GCA_949130495.1. Taxonomy (NCBI): domain Eukaryota; kingdom Viridiplantae; phylum Streptophyta; class Magnoliopsida; order Dipsacales; family Adoxaceae; genus Sambucus; species Sambucus nigra. Next base: position 359,303,501 of record OX422211.1, on the reverse strand, counting down.
TAGAAGTTCCTAATTATACAGACACAAAATAGTGTAGTGTTTAGAATGCTACATTATTTTATATAGTATTTTACAAATTTCCTTCCAAGCATTTAGATTTCAATTCCTTTACAATAATGATAAATAAATACTATTCGTGTCTAAAATATATAATAAACTAGAAATACTCATAAATTTTACAAAAAATAGAACAGTTATTAGAATTTAGTTCAAAGGAAAAGGAATATAATAATCACTAATCAAATTATGTACTTGAAAAAGTGGTAGACTATCATAGTAATAGAGAATGAAGACGGCATCATGGCGACCATAGAGAAAACTCAATAACATATAAATCAAGTCAACTCAATTTTTATAGTTGGACTTGGATATTACAGTAAAACTAGTCCCTTGATCTAGTCAATAAGCAATCCAATTCATCGTGTTGACTTCGCTAGAATTGATAAATACACCATGAGCGTGAGGACATTAACCGATTGAAAAAATATGATAAATGAGGGGGGTCGACGTTGTTGCATTAAATTCATTCTTTACGATGTCAAGGACCATTAAGATTGGGCTGGGGCCATTAAGGAATGCAACATTCATTCATTGTCTACAAGTATGCTTATTTGCAAAAGCTTAATGTAGAAGAAAAAGAACAAAAAAAATTCTGGTTTTTCTAAAGTTAATTATGCTATGGGTAAAATGATAATACAAATGAATAAATCATTGACTTAACTTTGGCCAAAAACTAGCAGTCTGTAATGCAAAATAAAAACACATACCCTTGATGCCTTAGTTGTAGAGACTTATTTAGTAAAGTAACTTCTTCTTGGAGCCACTGAGGCTGGTTAAAGCTCACTTCCATCCGATCGTATGAAGGATATAAAGGAGTCTGAGGAGGTCTGAGAAGCCTATTAACATGAAAAATAAAATGGATAAAAAATACATACTAATGTCCCAAGTATAAGTTTTGGATTCATATGTCCTTTTTCAGTATAAAGTGGAATGATTTCAGGAAGAAATGTCAACTTTCCAACTTCAGAGATATAAAATGACTTCTATCTTTAACAGTTACCATTAAAATTCTGAGAAACCTTGTGTGATATTGATTCAAACCGATTCACAAATTTCTAAACCGAACTTATTTAATTGAATGTCTAAATTTGCTCAAACAAAATACCAATTTTATTCAGCCCCCAAACATACATCTATGTATAAAATCAAATAAATAAACTAAACCATGCGATGATTAAGCTGACAAACACAGATTTCAGAAAAAAATCTTTGAAGGGAAAAAACCTTTTTATTCCCACTGTAATTTGTAAAAGACGATTTACACGAATTATAATGAAAATATAATTGACATATGAAATACCCACACGTATCGGTTTATAGTCATCATCTCAGGAACACCGCAGAACTCCCTATGACCGCAGTCGATCAACCTAGTACCTCCCTTAGGTGGCACCTATTATCAGCCCAGTACCTTCCAAGGCACCTAGTGTAGCATCATAAAATTCCAGCAAATATGTCTTGGGTTCTATAAAATAACTCACACAAAAGTAATTGGGATTTATAAATTATAAAATAAAACTTTGAACCCTTTAAATGGTTGGAGAATAAAAACAAACACGCAAAAACGTATTCTGATAAAAACAGTGTTTATCCACACGAAAAACCAATAGACTGACACCCAATATATAGCAGTAATCAAGGAGGTGGCATGTCAGCTAAAAAGACCTTGTCGATCAGCGAAACACCATCTCGTTTGAACGAGATGTGACGTCGTTCGAACGACAGCCACTTATCCCCAAAAATCTTTAGTTTTGAAATATCTTGGAAATCTAAAAAATATAGCTTGATATGGGATCATTTAATGTTTTATCAAAAACTTATTATGAGAAAATGTTTTTATAAAAACCATTTATAAAAAAAATCATAAAGTATCCCAACACTTTTAATGTGAAATGTAAATGGAAATTAAACATAATTTTACCAAAATCATCTTATTGGGCATGAATGTTAAAGTCTTAATGAAATTTTGATCGTCTTTTGTATATGTTAGATTCCTCAATTCTTTGACGACTTGTAGTGGTATATGACATAATTAATTGTGACGAACAATGTCCTTACAAATCTTCCCCTATGTCTATGCCAGTACAAATCTGAATTATCAACTTAAAATGAACTATAAAAATCTACCCTCCCAAAAACAAAAAGTGGAAATATAAACTAAGAAGTCTTCAAACTTTTGTTCCATAATCAACTTTTTAAAACTTCAAGCTTTTCTCATCAGGATGTGCAATCCAAAAGTCTTCACTTGTACCTACACTCATGAGACAAATCAAATACCTCGTGACGTATCGAGTTTGAAATGATATAAAACATAAACATGAAAGCATAATCAAATATCCCCCATAGATAAACTCCTCTATAAAGTCATAACTCATTCTCCCCCTTCTTATTTGTCCGAAATAGACAAGGAAAAGAATAAATCACATAAATCGAAATCGGGGTGTCACGGTAAACTAAGGAAAACAAACAATTTTTGAATTTTCATATTTTTCATACAAAAAATAAATATGATGTAAAAAAATCACACACTATGAATTTTCACTAAGACAACCAAATCGTGGATATAGAATAAATGGGTGTGAATAGATTCAATAGGTAATAAAACTTAATCAAGAATATGTACATGATGAATAAGTGTACTCCTATCTATTGAACATAAAAAATATCATTAGGTGTAAAATTGTTGAATTTAGATGATATCGACTAAATCAAATAAACAAATCAAAGCCTAAGTGATTTTCACACCAATAACGTCGAAAACTATTTTTGTGTCATTTCGAGAATTTTTCAAGGGACGTGCAAACCCATTGATTACTTTCCAACTAAACTCCCTCATATATAATAGAGAATTTTTTTTTATATCTAATGAGGTACTAAATTCTCAACATACAGAAAACCTATTGGCCCAAATTTTGGTATGTTTTTATCTTTTCATTGCCTTAATTTTTTTTGTGCGGGCTATTTTCAAATTGTGGCTTTCACGACGCGATTGTCATTCACTCGCAGGCCTTTCCCGTGTCATTCATCATTATTTTAAAAAATTTAAATGAATTCCTCGCGGGCAATTGTTTTTACATGCATTATTTCATTACTCTCGTATTATTGCACTTGGTTCGTTTTAAGGACATGCTTGAGATGAAAACACTCGACCAACATGTGATAGACACATACAATAATAAAATTAATTCGTGCATGTGTGCATTAAAGGAAATAATGAGTCAAACATGTAGGAAGTATCAACTAATGACATCTTAATGACTCTAAACATTATAAAGCACATAGATGACATGATATATTGTCTCAAAACACTATCAAATTATTACATGGATAAATGGAATGAAATTATGACTCGGTCATCTAAATGTTGATCCATAAACGGTGTAAAATAAGATACAAAACTCTTTTTGGATTTTTTCAAAAATTTATTAAAATAAAATCTTTTTGTATTTTTTTAAACACTGTTAAGAATCAACCCAGTAGTACCAAAAAAATATAGCAATATGAACCAGGGGACTGCAAGTAGGGGAAAAATTCCAAGGGTCGCTCGAACGAAGAGTTATGTCGCTCGAACGAGAAGGGTTCTCACAAGAAGCTGCTTCGCGCGACAACAGGTGTAGCTCGAATGAAATCTCATCTCATTTGAACAAGATTTTTTTTTCCACAGAATTCCCAAAATGTCATGCAGTTTTGTCTAGTGAATTTTTTTTGTGAAAATAGTTCATGGAATGGGCATACAGATCCAAAATAGTGCTAAAACAGTAGCAAAAATAAGAAAACAATGTAAACTCCAAAACGATACATACTAGAAATAGGCAAAAGTGTTATCATGTAAATTTCTCTATGCTAGCAATAAGTCTAGACCTTATCCAGTAGGTGCGGTGGAGTTTTCCAAAGATGGCGACATCCTATGAAAAACTTCCATTAAATCATGTGAGGCATTGATAAAAAATTATACTTGCTCTCGAATGTGTGCAAACTCTCTATTATTATGTGCAAGCAAAGTATCATGAGTGGGTGCATGTGTGCGAAAATGTGTAAGAGCAAAGCGTGGAACATTTCTCAACTTAAAATAAAATTCCCTAAGGTGTCCTTTCCTTTTGTAACATGAGTCCAAAAATATTTTCTTTCCATTTGATTTTTTTTTTAAATCCAAAAATATTTTTTCCCAATATTTTCTTCCAAATAATCCAAAAACATTTTCTTCCTTTATTTTTTTTAGAAAAATCCAAAAATATTTTCATTCCTTTTGAAAAAAAAATTAAAAAATCCAAAATTATTTTTTTCCCACTATTTCCTTCCAAAAAATGCAAAAATATTTTCTTCCTTTCATTCTCTAAAAATCCCAAAAAAATTTCTTTCTTTTTCAAATTATTCAAAAACCACAAAAAAAGAGAACATCTTGAAAATAAAAAATAAGGCCGTGATCGATGTTTCTTCACCCTCACCTTTGTCAAATTATCCAACAAGACTGACAGTTCAGTCTTGTTTGGGGGTGATTCTCATCACCTAATTTTTCTGCCGCCCCGTGCTTTCATAGATCTTATCTTTAGGATAAGAATGGTTCGGTCTGGCTGAAGACATTAAACTTAGCACTACCGGGAGGCAGCCCGCGTTTCTTGTACTAGTCTCATCCTGTTTGGGGGTGGTGTTTCACATCACCCTATGTTTTGCCATGCTTATAGACTTGTACACCTTTTTTCTCTTATCATTTATTCAGGTTTATTCTTCGCTACATCTTTCCACTTCATTAGCTGTTCATTCTGGTAATCTCTTTCCTACCTTATGCTCTCAATTTTAAAAATTATTTTACCTAACATCGAGGATGATGTACCTTTTTGTTTAGGGGTGGTGAATTTTATCAAAATCGTACCTCTTTTGAAATTTTTTAATTTTTTAAACCTGATTTTTAAAATTTCGCGCAATTTCTTTCATCTCACTCAGTGATGTGAATTTTCAATCATCCATCTTTCAAAGTCTAGGAATCAAGCTAGAGAATATTTTTTCTAATGGCTTATGTAATATGTAATAAGGCATTTTGCACCATGAATTTATAGACTCAACCAAATTTGCGCACTTATAACGTCAATACGGTTTAGAGTTGAGGAGTACTACAATTCTGATGAGAACCTTAAGGCTCACTAGTGGAGACTTTAGCTTGTGAGATTCGTGCCTTTCACACTTTTAGAGTGTTTTACGCAATCTCCGAGTTTCAAGTTGATTCAACTTCTTTTGATTCCGCACATTAATTGTTGTATGATCTCATTATTCTTTATTTTTGGCTTGATCACTGAGAATGACATGTTTTTTGAGTTGTAAGAAATGCGCGTCTATAAGTTTGTCCCGATCACTAGATTTTCATCCATACACTTACCACTTTTCCATATACCATTTACCATTCACTTCACCCATTATATTTCCATGTTCTTCCATATTCCCATATATTCCCCTCACCATCATTCCCCACTCATTTCATATATCTTCCATCATTTCAAATAAAAGAGTGTTGATTCAAAATGTTAAATATCTTCATTGTTAGTTTGAAAAGTGAGAGAAAAACAAAAAAAAAAGAAAAAAAGAAAAAAGAGAGTAACATAAAAATAGCAAAAATAGAAGAAAAAAGAGAAAAAATAAATAAAAAAAGAGAGAAAAGAAAAAAAATGAAAGTTTGTAGTTACTTTTTATTATAATAAAGACATTTGTTCTTCATTATACACTCTTGTTGCTCATCCATCATACATCCATCATTTCACACATCAATCCTATTCTACATCACCATCCTTACCTCATCTCATCTCATCCTACCTCATTTCATTTCCCCCTCACCCATAATCATCTATATTTCTCCATAGGTGTTCGGGCAAATGAAAGTCGACGTGGTGAATAACTCGATGTTCTCACTATAGTGATTAGCATTTCTTTCATGAGATCACTTTTCTGTCAAATTGTTCGTTCTTTCTTATGTGTGTGTGAGACGTTTGAACTTGCTTACATTTACTCACCTCCCCACACACAAGAGCGATACACTGATCATAATCTCGAGAGTTCGATTGAGTGAGATATATCCATGAGATTTGAAGTTGAAGCGTTGATTCCGAAAAGGCTATCTAGGAATTACTCTTGTGATACTCGACCCGTTTTGATTGATTCACACTACACACAATTAGTTCTAGGAAGGATGTGCCTTAAGTATTTACTTAGCTAAACTTTTTACAAATTCTAGCTTGTATTTCTCAAAATCATTTCTCTTATGATGGATTGTGCGATCATTCTACATCTAATAAGAGATTGACTGCATTTCAATAAATTTTTGCAAATAAGAATTTTGTGGGTATATTCCCTGCAAACCCTCACGAGACACAACTCGTCCTGTAGGTTTAAAGGCTTGTTGCACATGCTAAGTGCAATCGCAAGTTCCCGTGAAAGTGGTACACTTTTGGTTACTTGTTTCTCTTTCTCTCTATCTTATTGCTCGAGGACTAGCAACGCTCTGTTTGGGGGTGGTGTGATAAGCACCAAAAACTATACAATTTATACCCCAAATAGATGTATTTTAGTTGATAATTCTCGACAATATGGGTCTTATGTGCTTAAATGTTTATTTCGTAGGTCAAATTATGCATTGCAGAGTTCAAACGCTTAAATCAAGACAATTGTGTGTAATATGGAGCTAAATACCTTGTCCCTAAACCTACCTAAACCCTTACCCATGCCTAAACCTAGCCTAAACCTACCCCGAACCCCGTGTGTGTCTAATTTGTCCCTTTTTAATATTTTTTAGAATTTTAGTTTGAGTCAATTCTATTTTTAGGATTTATTTTTTATTTATTCAGGATTTCTAGTTTTTATTTTCTATTTGTATATTTTATTTTTATAATTTTATATTAATTTGATTTTTATTAGCTTTTAGTTTAGTCTTATTTTATTAGGATTAGTTTCAGGAGTTTATTTTAGTTTATTAGATTTTATATTTTAGGACTTTTGTTTTCATATTTTATTAGATTTTTTATTTTTTATTTTGTTTTATTATTTTAGTTTTTAATAACTTAGGATTTTATTTTCTTAAGTTTTAATATTTTTATTTTTATTTTTTTTAGTTAGTAAGATTTTGTTTTATTATTTTTAGGTAGTTAGTATTATATTTTTAGGGGTCACAAATTAAACACATTAACGCACGCACACACACCATACTAACCTACACCTAAACTACACACAACACTAACCCTCATCCTCACCCTACTATCCTATACCCGCACACACACAACTCTTCTACCCTTCATCTTACCCCAACAACCTTTTTCTCTCTCCTCTCTCTTCCCCCATTAGCAACACCTCCAACAAACACAAAACCACCATACCCTTATACCTCCAAGACCCACTTCCCAAATCCCTTCTACCTGATTTCCCATTTACATCCACATACCCATTTCAAACCCCCATTTTCCCAATGCCAAATCGTCACCTGCCATAAACCAAAGAACAAACCCCAAAATAAAGACCAACTCACTTATCCCATTTGTCTTACTAACCCATTTAACCAATTTAAAACCATTTTACCCAAATACCCCCAACTACCACTTCTACCCCAATTTCCAAAACTACCCTTTAACCATATCACATTTTATTCCAAAATCCCCTCACCCACATGACCTCACACTCCTCTCACCATTTCCATGCACACTCAAGTCAATTCCCAAAAATACCCCCATACTCCATGTGCCTACTATAAAGGAAGATGAAGACCATTTTGATAGAGATCTCAAAATTAGTTTTAAGCTTTGTATGATAAAATTCTCTCCACCTCTTTATGTTGAGTATTTGCATTTTTAGCAAATACCTCAATATAGAGGTGTGTAGTGAAATTTATCTCTAGGGTAAATTCAACTCCACCCCTCTTCTATTAATTTTGCATTTTTATCAATTAATTCATAATAGATTGATGTAGTTGAATTCAACCCTTATGGGAGGTAAATTATAATCCATTCTTTTATGTTGAGATTTTGAATTTTTAGCAATGATCTCAATATAAAGTAATGATCCAGAATTCATTTCTTTAGGTGAGTTCTAATGTACACTTTTATAATGTTAGGATTTGCATTTTTCAGCAAATCTCTTTTATTATTTAATTGTCCGTTATGAATTCATCAACTATCCTTTTTATTTTTATTTTGTAATTTTTATTTTAGATTCAATAAATACGTGAGTGATTGAGATTGAGAGAATTTTGATGTATAATTGAGAGAGTGTTGATGTAATTGAAGATTCCATTTCAATTCAAGGCTTAAATGGGTTTGATCTATTCCTCTCTTTTACTTTTATTTTAATCCTCACATGCTTTCAATTGTTTATCTTATATTT